>JASWHV010000009.1:75776779-77026779 GCA_030760725.1 Neostapfia colusana
ATGCAAATAATTCTATCTACACGTCCTAGCATAGGATCAAAATGGTCAAGGACACTTGCCTCCTTCCTGCTGCTCTTGGAATGGGTAGTCCTGATCTTGGAAAGGGATAACTTGCTCTTGAGCAGGTTCTACATCATACCATCACACATAGCAAAAGGAAAACAACAATCCATAAGACATAGGTTCACACTTCCACTTCATACAAACCACACATTCATATTTATGAAAGTCATTCACCATTATATGTGTTGTGGTTACTCTATGTGTGTTCATTTGTGGCTTGCATGCACTTTTAATCATGTGTATATGATTCCTACTTTTGTGTTCACATTTATACTTACATACTATATATATATATATATATATATAAATTCCTTATATTCAACTACTACACCTTTTTGCTACCAGGTATGCATGAAAGGTATTTTTCTTCTCCATATGTGTCTTCAGAATTTCTACCAACCCTAAACTGAATTCTTTTGGATTTTTAGAAACTCCATTTATCATTTACTAGTTGCTATGTTTTCAAATTTATTTTCCTATGCATACATGTGTACTTTATTATGAAAATAACAAGACACATCATCTAAACAGAATAGGTTCTGGTACTAAATAATTTAATAACATATTTTGACCTTTGCCTCTGATGTAAACTATTTCACAATTATTTTCCCTATTTCCTAGAACTATTCTTTACTTAAAAATGTGTCTCTAAATGTGAATAATAAATTAAACAGATTCAATTCAGCCCAAAATATGTTTTTATCTCACTCCAAAGTTTCCTAAATACTGAGAAAGTCTTTAATTTAATTTTGACAATATGTTTGTCCCACTTTTTAATTTTTGAACACTAGCCACATATTCAATTTCCTAAATTAAATACTAAACAGGGCTAAAAAGTTAAACTTACCCCACTACAGGGTCTATAATATTATTTTAAGAATTTTCAGGGGTCTAGCTACTCATAACAGAGGTGTTTTTCCTAATTTTTATTAAGTCCAGGGGCTAAAACTGATTTCTAAATGAATTTACATGATTTTCTGGAGTTCCAGGGCTAGATCAGAAGTTTCCGGGGCTAGCTCTTATTTCCCGAGAACCCCAGGGGGTAGCACGTAAGATTTCCAGTCTTTATAATGCGGGGCTGACGTGGACCGTCCGATTTTAAACCGACAGCTGAGATTATAACGTCGAACCGGTACGCGGGGATTTAAACCCTACCGTGCGATTTAAAATAAACGGCGCACAAGCGGCCACGTCGCTCTGATCGAACGCGGGCGGCGCTGCCGGCGGCGCACGACCGCGGGAAGCGGCGATCTCGCCGGAGACTTTCGGATCTTTGAGAATTCTTCCTAGAACTGTGATCTTATGGCATAGATCGGTAGAGGGGAGGTCGGGGATCTCACCTCGGGGGTTTTCTTGAGCTCGGAGGTCCTGGAAGGTGATCGGCGACAAGGTCCGAGTTGAATTCACGGCGAGGCTCGTCGGCGCTGTGTTTACACCGCAAGTCACCGAGTTTTCTGCCCCTGCAAGGTTCCCCGGGGGCGGTGGATCAAGACTAGCGAGTTAGATCTGAATTTCCGAGCTTAGATCGGCCAGAATTCGCAGGAGAAGTCTTGGTTCTCACCGGAGGAAAATCGGCGGATCGCGTGGGAGAAACAGAACGAGGCCGGGGTTTTTATAGACGGGGGAGGGCGGCTGGGTGGTTTAGATCGAGTTTGCGTCGCCCCCGAACAGAATTCAGCTGGCGAGAATTCCCGATCGGTGGATCGCGTGGGAAAAACAGAACGAGGCCGGGGTTTTTATAGACGGGGAAAGGGGGCGGGGTGGTTTAGATCAAGTCCGCGTTGCCTACGAATGGAATTCGGCGGGGATGCGCAGGAATCCGGGTCGGTTTTGATCCGGGGTGAGAGAATCCCGGCGCTGGCGCGAGGTAGAAGAAGGGCTGGCGGGCCCCGCCTATCAGTGGGAGGAAGCGGCGCGTGCGGCTGTGGGCTGGCGCGGCGCTGGTTGGGCCGGCTGGTGGGTTGCGGCCCACTGGCCGTTTTTTTTGTTTTCTCTTTTTCTTTTTCTATTTCTTTTCTGATTTGAGTTTAATTTTAATTCTAGATTGAATTTGAATTTTTGCAAAACATGCAACACGTCCAAAAATTTTTAAATTCCCCTCTTAACATGATTTAGGGTCTTAACAAAATTTTGGGGTGTTACACGTGGTTCACCCGTCCTCGCATCACATTCTGCTGTTGTGGCTGCCTGGGCTTCTTCTTTGGGCACTTATGGGCGTAGTGCCCCACTTCGCCACAGTTGAAGCATTGCACCCCATCCTTAGGTGCCTGGCCTTTGTTATCTTGGGGTTGGTTCGGTGGTCCTTGTCCTGCTGGTCGAGGTTGATATGTGGGGCGAGGCTGCTGCACAAACTGACGTTGCGGCTTTGCTGGTGCCGACGGAGGCCTGAAATTCGGGTTGTACCCTCTTGGTGCTGAGTAGGGTACCACAGCACGGCTCGTCTGCCCTGCTGGTTGCTGCATCAGACGTGGACGTGTGTTGCTACCTGAGGCTTGGTGTGACCATCCCACCTTCCTCTTGTTTTCATTCTCCAAGGCCTTCAGCTTCCTCTCCACGACAAATGCTCTGTCTACCATCTTTTGGAAGCTTTCATACTCGTTGGAGGACATTGCACATTGCATTTCCATAGTAAGTCCTTCCACAAAATAGTCCTGTTTTTGCTCATCGGTTTCGATGTCCCGTGGTGCATAACGGGATAGTTGGGTGAACTTGGTGAGGTATTCCCTCACAGTCATGTTGCCTTGCTGCAGTCCCAAGAACTCCTTTCTCTTGTTTTTGAGTTCACCACTTGGTATGTAGTGGTTGCGGAAACTGCACTTGAACTCTTCCCAAGTGATGTTATCGGGGTCATGATGGGCTGCTACGTAAGCTGTCACACCCGATTTCTCCGAAGAACAACCAAATGAATATCACATGTATGCCAGTATCATTTTCTCATACATGTGATGACAAATAGTGAAGCATCATTTATTACAAGCCAGGTGTCGAATATAAATAAGTCTTACATAGCATATGTCTCGATGGACGATAATAAGTTCATAACAAGTAAATCAAATAGCAGCAGAATATTATTCTTGTGGGCTCCGTTACAGGCGTTGCCCGGGGGACTCCATGAACCTAGAAACCTTCTTCGGGTCCAAAGTCTTGATCATTAAACACCACTTCATTATCCTGACAAAGAAGCAATATAAACCAACAAATATGCAAGGTTGAGTACCGATGGTACTCAGCAAGTGTGGGAAAGTTATGTCATGCATGGCTAGAACAAGGAGAGGTTGAACTCATGTTTAAAGCACTACACAATTAATACCTATCACCTTAGCTTATTAAGCATCTACATTACTACATAGATGAAATGGTCCCAATCTTCCAACCCATCATCCTAATCGAATAACCATAACATCATTTCCAATGTTAAGCTCCCCGTCTAACATCCTCAACTTCCAAAGCCATCAACCCTCTAATCATGAATAAGTCCAAGCTGCGCTTGACCGTGAGAACGGCAGTCATGACAGTTTTGACTCTGCAGAGTTTGCACCACTGTACCCACATGTAGTGATTCCATCCCCCGTTGCCGGGTGGACTATAAGAACCTCCATTATGCCAGTGACCACGAACCACATTCACACTTCCCAGGTGTGTAGCCAGGAGATCACTACGAAGCCTTTACAAAGGGATTCCCGACGAGCATGGGCCCACTGAGGTTTCACCCCTAACAACATACAAGAGGCTCCAACCCCGCTGCAGTGGCCCCCTCTTGAGCCTTGTGGTTCTTATGGTAGTCCAGCTGACACCTATTCCCCGCACCATCCAACACACCCATACTACGCCGGGGATACACCTAATTAATTGGCCAAGCTGCCCCATCTCAGCATGTGGTTGGCACGGTAAAGCCAGGTTACATGCTCCATGAACCGGTCCTTAGGATCCAGGCAAGTACTAAACACAAACCCGAGTCTCGTGCACCCAACACCAACCAAATCATCCAACTTGCCTTGATACCTACCTCTACATGACTCATAACATCTCATTCAAGAGTATGGTAATTAAACTGATGATCTCATATCCCACTTATTCCATTCTAAGCATGGCTAAGCATAAGTAATATGAATGAATGATATAATAAAGTAAATCCCAACCCAAGCTACAAGGAAAACAAGGTAATGCAATTATAGGGAAACTTCCTAGCATGGGTTTCATATTTCAATTGACAATGCAAATAATTCTATCTACACATCCTAGCATAGGAACAAAGTGGTCAAGGACACTTGCCTTCTTCCAGCTGCTCTGGGAATGGGTAGTCCTGATCTTGGAAAGGAAAAATTTGCTCTGGAGCAGGTTCTACTCATACCATCACACATAGCAAAAGAAAACAACAATCCATAAGACATAGTTCAAACTTCCACTTCATACAAGCCACACATTCACATTTATGAAAGCCATTCACATTTCTATGTGTTGAGGTTACTCTATGTGTGTTGATTTTTGGCTTACATGCACTTTTAAACATGTGCATATGATTTCCACTTTTGTATTCATATTTATGTTTGCATACTATATATGAGTTTCCAATATAAATAAATTCCTTATATTCAATTGATACACCTTTTAGCTATCAAGTGTGCATGGAGGGTATTTTCCTACTCCAGATGTCTTCAGACCTTCTACCAACCCTAAACTGAATTCTTTGGATTTTGGAAACTTCATTTATCATTTTATAATTATTCATACCTAGCTTGCTATATTTTCAGATTTATTTCCTATGCCTAAATGTGAACTTTATTATGAAAATAGTAAGACACCTCATCTAAACAGAATAGGTTTTGGGTCTAAAATATTAAATAATATATTTTTGAACTTCTCCTCTGATGTGAACTATTTTACATTTATTTTACTAATTTTCAGAATTATTCTCTACTTAAAAATGTGTCCCTATAACTAATAAATCTGAATAATCAATTAGACAGATTCATTTCATCCAAAAATCTATTTTTATCTCACTCCAAAGTTTTCCAAGTACTAGGAAAGTTTTTAATTTGAATTTACAATGTGTTTGTCCCATCTTTTAAATTTTAAACACTAATCACATATTCAAATTCCTAAATTTAATATCACATAGGGTTAAAAAGGTAAACTCACCCCACTATAGGGTCTATTATATTATTTTAAGAATTTCCAGGGGTCTAACTACACATAACAGAGGGGTTTTCCTAATTTTTATTAAGTCCAGGGGCTAAAACTGATTTTTAAATGAGTTTACATGATTTTCTGAAGTTCCAGGGGCTAGATCAGAAGTTTCCGGGGCTAGCGCGTATTTTCCGAGAACCCCGGGGGGTAGCGCGTAAGAATCCCGGTCTTTATAACGCGGGGCTGACGTGGACCGTCCGATTTAAAACAGACGGCTGAGATTATAACGTCGAACCGGTACGCGGGGATTTAAATTCTACCGTGCGATTTAAAATAGACGGCGCACAAGCGGCCACGTCGCTCTGATCGAGCGCGGGCGGCGCTGCCCGGCGGCGCACTGCGGCGGAGGCGGCGATCTCGCCGGAGAGTTTTGGATCTTCGTCAATTCTTCCTAGAACTGTGATTTTATGGCATAGATCGGTAGAGGGGAGGTTGGGGATCTCACCTCGGGGGTTTTCTTGAGCTCGGAGGTCCTGGAAAGCGGTCGGCGATGAGGTCCGAGGTGAATTCACGGCGAGGCTCGTCGGCGCTGTGTTTGAAGCGCAAACCACCGAGTTTTCTGCACCTGCGCGGTTCCTCGGAGGCGGTGGATCAAGTCAGCGCGTTAGATGAGAAATCCCGAGCGAAGATCGAGCGAAATTGGCCGGAGTAACTCGGGTTCTCACCGGAAGGAAAAACGGCGGATCGTGGGGAAAAACGGGGAGATGCCGGGGTTTATATAGCCGGGGACGGGCGGCGGGTTTGTTTAGATCGAGTTGGAGCCTTCTGGGACAGAGAGTCGGGCTGAGGGACGCGGAAATCCGGTCGGTTACGATCGCGCGCGCAGGGAAGAGTCCGGGGTCGGCTCGAGCGGGGAGGGGGGGGGGGTTGGGGATGACAGGTGGGTCCCACCTGTCTGAGAGAGGGAAACGGGCGCGCGGCTGCGGGCTGGCGCGGGGGTGAGGTGGGCCGGCTGGTGGGTTTCAGCCCACTGGGGGGGGTTTATTTTTTCCTTTTTCTTTTCTTTTTTCATTTCTGTTTTGAGTTTAATTTGAATTCCGGTTTGAATTTGAATTTTTGCAACACATGCAATACGTCCAAAAATTTTTAAATTCCGCTCTTAACAGGATTTTGGGGTGTTACAGCTATACCCCCCTTAAAAGAAATCTCGTCCTCGAGATTGGTGGTTCTAAGAAAACAATTCCGGAAATTGTGCCTTCAGCTCATCTTCTCACTCCAAGGTGGCTTCCTCCTCTGAGTGATGCTTCCACTGCACCTTGCACATCCGAATTCTTTTATTTCTTGTGAGGCGTTCCATTGTTTCCAAAATCTTGGACGGTTGCTCGGCATAAGACAAATCCTCAGCTACGTTAACCTCATTCATGGGTAACACCTCTTCAGGCGTTCTCAGACATTTCTTGAGCTGTGACACATGGAATACATCGTGCACATCCGATAGGCGAGCCGGTAATTCTAGTTGATACGCCACTTCGCCTTTCCTCTCCAGAACTTGAAAGGGTCCAATGTATCGAGGTGACAACTTCCCTTTCACCTTCAACCGACGAAGTCCTCGGATAGGTGACACCTTGAGATAGACATAGTCTCCCACGTTGAAAACGAGCTCTCTTCTCCGTACATCAGCATATCTCTTTTGTCGTGTCTGTGCTATCCTCAAGTTGTTGCGAATTTCCCTCACTTTCGCCTCGGCTTCTTGTTGTACTTCGGGACCAAACACTTTACTTTCCCCTGTTTGGTTCCAAAATAGGGGAGTTCTGCACTTCCTCCCATACAAAGCTTCGAACGGTGACATCTTCATACTAGCTTGATAACTGTTGTTATTGGAGAATTCCGCATACGGTAAGTTCTTGTCCCAACTCCGATTGTTTTTGAGTGCACACGCCCTCAGCATATCCTCAAGAATCTGATTGGTTCTTTCCGTCTGCCCGTCAGTTTGGGGATGATAGGCCAAGCTAAAATTCAGATGGGTTCCCATGGTTTCGTGCAACTTCTGCCAGAACCTCGAGGTGAACTGTGTCCCTCGATCTGATACTATCTTCTTTGGCACTCCATGGTAACACACGATCTTTGACATGTACAATTCTGCCAATTTGGATCCGCTGTAGCTTTCTTTCACGGGGATGAAATGAGCTATTTTGGTTATCCTGTCGATGATGACCCATATTGAATCATATCCTGATTGGGTCCTAGGCAATCCCACTATGAAATCCATACCGATTTCAGGCACTTTGAGTGGTTGCAATAATCCCGCGGGTCGCTGATGTTCTGCTTTCACCAACTGGCATGTGTCACATAGGGCAACATGTTCCGCGACATCTCGCTTCATGCCATACCACCAATACCTGCTCTTGAGGTCCTGGTACATCTTCGTACTCCCAGGATGAATGGAATAGTCAGAATCGTGAGCCTCCTTCAAAATCAATTCATGGATCTTCTTTACTTCTGGCACACAGATTCTTTTCCCATGCCACACCGTTCCCTGTTCATCCTCTCTGAAACCAGGGGCTTTATTTTCCTTGATGAGTTGCCTGATTTCTTGTATCTTCTCGTCATTCTTTTGACCATCGCGTATTTCTCGCTCTAGTGTGGAGTCCACTTCCATGGCGATGGCTTCACCACTATTCACAAGGCATAGATTGAGCCTTATAACCTCGTCCTTCAATTCTGCAGGCATGTCCTTCAAGCTCAACTTATTGACCTGCACTTTCCGACTTAAAGCATCTGCCACGATGTTTGCTTTCCCAGGATGATAGTTGATGCCCACATCAAAGTCATTGATTAGCTCTAACCATCTCCTTTGTCGGAGGTTGAGATCTGGCTGTGTGAAAATGTACTTTAAACTCTTATGATCCGTATATATCTCTGTCCTCTTCCCCATCAAGTAGTGCCACCAAATTTTCAACGCGTGTACCACTGCGGCTAGTTCTAGGTCATGTGTAGGATAGTTCTTCTCGTGCTTCCGGAGCTGCCGGGATGCATAATCCACGACATGCCCTTCTTGCATGAGAACACATCCCAACCCGTTTCCAGAGGCATCACAGTACACCGTAAAGTTCTTCTGCATATCTGGCATAACTAGCACCAGGGCTGTTGTCAAGCTTTTCTTTAACTCCTGAAAACTCGTCCTGCACTGCGGCATCCATGTGAATGTGATTCCCTTCTCTAACAGTTTGGTGAGGGGTCTCGAGATCTTAGAGAATCCCTCAATAAACCTTCGATAGTATCCTGCCAATCCCAAGAAGCTTCGAACTTCCCCGACATTTTCAGGGGTCTTCCACTTCTGTATATCCTCGATTTTGGCAGGATCCACGGAGATTCCTCCCTTCGAGATGATATGTCCGAAGAAGGGAACTCTCTTCAGCCAAAAACTCACACTTGCTCAACTTGGCATATAGTTGGTGTTCTCTCAGCCTCTGCAACACCAACCTTAGATGTTTCTCATGTTCCTCTTCATCTTTGGAGAAAACGAGAATGTCATCTATGAAAACCACCACAAATTTGTCCAGATATTCCATGAATACCTTGTTCATGAGATACATGAAGTATGCCGGGGCATTCGTTAGCCCGAAAGGCATGACGGTGTATTCATACAATCCGTACCGAGATACGAAAGCTGTCTTTGGAATATCGGCTTGCCTTATCTTAAGTTGGTGGTATCCCGACCTGAGATCAATTTTCTAGAACACACAAGCTCCCCTCAACTGATCAAACAAGTCTTCAATGCGGGGTAATGGGTACTTGTTCTCGATGTTTACCTCATTCAAGGCACGGTAGTCCACGCATAACCTTTGGGTTCCGTCCTTCTTGGGCACAAATATCACTGGAGCTCCCAAAGGTGAGGAACTAGGACGAATATACCCCTTCTCCGTCAATTCTCTCAAATGATCCTTGAGTTCTCCCAGCTGCTTGGAGTCCATCCGATAAGGTCTCTTGTATATCGGGGCTGTTCCAGGCACTAGCTCAATTGCGAATTCCACTTCACGATCAGGAGGCATACCTGGCAACTCCTCCGGAAAAACATCTGGATATTCCCTGATAGTCCTGATCTCCTCCACTTTCACCTCAACTTGATTTAATTTAATGTCCCTCCTAGGCTCTTGTATTGTTATAAACTTTACTCTTGTGCCGCTAGGGTGAGTTAGTTCCACCGTTCTGGTCGAACAATGGATGATTCCTTTATGTTTGGTCAACCAATCCATACCCAAGATAATATCTATCCCTTGTGAATCTATCACTATGAGGTTAGCAGTAAATACTACCCCATTAATGTCTAGGTTCACTTTTGGACACACTTGTCTTGTCCTTATTTCTCCACCTGGAGAGTTTACTGCTAGCATATGGTTCATTTGTGTTGTTGCTAGGTCATGCTTCTTAACAAACCCTTGGGCAATGAACGAGTGGGTAGCACCAGAATCAAACAACAGGGTTGCAATGTGTAAATTGGCAGGAAACTTACCAACTACCACGTCGGGTGCCTCTTGCGCCTCCTCCATGGTGACGTGGTTCACCCCTCCTCTCATTACATTCTGCTGTTGCGGCTGCGCGGGCTTCTTCTTTGGGCACTGATGGGCGTAGTGCCCCACTTCACCATAGTTAAAACATTGCACCCCAACCTTAGGTGCCTGGCCTTTGTTGTCTTGGGGTTGGTTTGGGGGTCCTTGTACTGCTGGTCGAGGTTGATATGTAGGGCGAGGCTGCTGTACGAACTGACGTTGTGGCTTTATTGGTGCTGCCGGAGGCCTGTAGTTCGGGTTGTACCCTCTTGGTGCTGAGTACGGTACCGCAGCACGGTTCGTCTGCCCTGCGGGTTGCTGCATCAGACGTGGGCGGGTGTTGCTACCCGAGGCTTGGTGTGACCATCCCGCCTTCCTCTTGTTTTCATTTTCCAAGGCCTTCAGCTTCCTTTTCTACCACAAATGCTCTGTCCACCATCTTTTGAAAGCTTTCATACTCGTTGGAGGACATTGCATACTGCATTTCTGCGGTAAGTCCTTCCATGAAATAATCCTGTTTCTGCTCATCAGTCTCTATGTCCCGTGGGGCATAACGGGAGAGTTGAGTAAATTTAGTGAGGTATTCCCTCACAGTCATGTTTCCTTGCTGCAACCCCAAGAACTCCTTCCTCTTGTTTTTGAGTTCACCCCTTGGTATGTAATGGTTGTGGAAGCTACGCTTGAACTCTTCCCATGTGATGTTCTCAGGGTCATGATGGGCGGCCACGTAGGCGGTCCACCAATCAGCAGCAGGTCCATGCATTTGATGAGAGGCAAACAGCACCCTCTCATACCCTTGGCACTGTATGATCCTCATCTTGCTCTCAATGGTCTTTAGCCAGTCATCTGCCTCTAGAGGTTCAGCAGCACTTGCAAACTTCGGAGGTTGAGTTCCTAGAAACTCACTCAACCTTGGTTGGCGTGGTGCAGCTTGTGGAGGTGGAACTTGATGCAAGTTGTCCACCACTTGAGTCAGGTTCTGGATGACCTGATTTTGATTTTCAAGCATTTGGTGGATGGGATCAACTCCCTCATGGCGCCCACCCCTGTCTTGGCTCCCAGAAAGATGAGGGTTGCAGGCCTCATCGTTGTTGTTGGCGGGGTTGGCAGCACGACCCTTTCCTCTTCCAGCCATCTAGCATGATCAACCAAATATATATTTAAAGCATTACGTATTATCTTACTACTTTCACTTGTTTTTACTTTGAAGTGTTGAGGCTTTGTTATACTTTCTGAGGGTTCATGTCTCACACAAAAATAAATGCACTATTATTTCATGTGGGTTCACACACCAAAGCAAAACAATCTGAAGACGAGGCTGTGGACAATTGCTCATGGCTTCCACAACTCACGTCACACACCAAGCATTAACACACCATTAACTAAGGTAACGACTCGACTATTCGATATCTTGCTAACTAAGGGAAAGACTCTACACTACTCATATCCCTGAGCTGGCTCTTCGGGATCTTCCTCATTATTGCGGCTGCCTTCTGACTCTGCTTTGGGTGGGGAGGCTGCTGGTGGAGAAGTGCGACGACGCCTGATCGCCCGGCGATATGAGGAGTCAGGAGTCCATGTATCATTCATGGTGACACACAGTTCATTCCCATCTCCTCTTTCTCTCGCCCTCAAGCAGGCTCGAAGCAACGCCTCGGTTTCCTTCAGGGTGTCCCGAACATCCTGAAGCTCCTGCTGACACTCCTGAAGTCGAGTGCTGAGCATAGCAGCATCCACCAAGCACAAGTCCATGTGCTCATGGGAAGTCCCTTGCTGCACTGGCGGGTACTTATACTCCGTTGTACCACTCTCGCGCTGGAGGACATACATGTACTCAGTTCTGTCCAGGTGCCGACGATAGATGTGACTCCGGCAGGTGATGGCCTCCCAGGTAGCATCCTTCTCCTCATCGACCTGTGTCGCTCGACAAGCTGGAGAGCGGTGGGTCTTGAGCAGCTGATTTTCGTGGATAATCCTCATCTCTGGACTCCATTCTTCCCTCTTCTCACAGATGGTCCTGGTGGAGCTATAGTGTATGATTAGCTTGCCCGTATTGTCGGCGGCTTGGAGCATACGTCGAAGACGGCGCAACAAGCCTCCTACTGCCAATCCGTAGGAAATGTACGTCACCGGACGGCTCTCCTCTCTTTGGGCAAGGGCAACTACGGGAACTCTCCCTCCTGTGGACTTGCGAGCGGTGCGAATCATGCGAACCATCTAAAACAGAAAACATTTAAACTTAGGTTAGATAATCTTTTAAACAAAAATCCTATTTTGAATGAAAGTTGGGGTAAGATGAAGAAAGTGACTCCATTAAATAACACTTTTCGACACACACCTTGTAAAATAGTTTTTAAGAAAATAGGGCCCTTAAATACGTCCATTTCTACCTAGATCCACGTTCCTATGGGCAACCTTGGCTCTGATACAACTTCTGTCACACCCGGTTTCTCCGAAGAACAACTGAGTGAATATCACATGTATGCCAGGATCATTTTCTCATACATGTGATGACAAATAGTGAAGCATCATTTATTACAAGCCAGGTGTCGAATATAAATAAGTCTTACATAGCATATGTCTCGATGGACGATAATAAGTTCATAACAAGTAAATAAAATAGCAGCGGAATATTATTCTTGTGGGCTCCGTTACAGGCGTTGCCCGGGGACTCCATGAACCTAGAAACCTTCTTCGGGTCCAAAGTCTTGATCATTAAACACCACTTCATTATCCTGACCTGAGCAGCAATATAAACAACAAATATGCAAGGTTGAGTACCGATGGTACTCAGCAAGTGTGGGAAAGTTATGTCATGCATGGCTAGAACAAGGATAGGTTGAACTCATGTTTAAAGCACTACACAATTAATACCTATCACCTTAGCATATTAAGCACCTACATTACTACATAGATGAAATGGTCCCAATCTTCCAACCCATCATCCTAATCGAATAACCATAACATCATTTCCAATGTTAAGCTCCCCGTCTAACATCCTCAACTTCCAAAGCCATCAACCCTCTAATCATGAATAAGTCCAAGCCGCTCTTGACCGTGAGAACGGCAGTCATGACAGTTTTGACTCTGCAGAGTTTGCACCACTGTACCCACATGTAGTGATTCCATCCCCCGTTGCCGGGTGGACTATAAGAACCTCCATTATGCCAGTGGCCACGAACCACATTCACACTTCTCAGGTGTGTAGCCAGGAGATCACTACGAAGCCTTTACAAAGGGATTCCCGACGAGCATGGGCCCACTGAGGTTTCACCCCTAACAACATACAAGAGGCTCCAACCCCGCTGCAGTGGCCCCCTCTTGAGCCTTGCGGTTCTTATGGTAGTCCAGCTGACACCTATTCCCCACACCATCCAACACACCCATACTACGCCGGGGATACACCTAATTAATTGGCCAAGCTGCCCCATCTCGGCATGTGGTTGGCACGGTAAAGCCAGGTTACATGCTCCATGAACCGGTCCTTAGGATCCAGGCAAGTACTAAACACAAACCCGAGTCTCGTGCACACAGCACCAACCAAATCATCCAACTTGCCTTGATCCCTACCTCTACATAACTCATAGTATATCATTCAAGAGTAAGGTAAATAAGTTGATGATATCATATCCCACTTATCCCATTCTAAGCATGGCTAAGCTTAAGTAATATGAATGAACGACATAGTAGAATAAATCCCAACCCAGGCTACAAGGATATAAGGTAATGAAAATCTAGGGAAACTTCCTAGCTTGGGTATCATATTCCAAATTGACAATGCAAATTAAATTCTAACTACATATGCTAGTATAGGATCAAAGTGGTCAAAGACACTTGCCTTCTTCCTGCTGCTCTGGGAATGGAAAGTCTTGGTCTTAGAAGGGGAGAACTTGCTCTGGGGCAGGTTCTACTCATGCCAATACACATAGCAAAACAAAACAACAATCCATAAGCCATAGTCCACACTTTCACTCCATGCAAACTATACATACATACATATGAAAGTCATTCACATTTCGAAGTGTTGTGGTTACCGTAGATGTGTTGATTTTAGGCCTACATGCACTTTTAAACATATATATATTATTCCTAACTTTTATATTCAGATTTCTATTTGCACACTATATATGAATTCCCTACTCCAAATAGGTTTTCAGATCTTCTACAAAATCCTAAACTGATGTTTTTGGATTTGGAGACCACATTTATCATTTCCTAATTATGCATACTTATTTTCCTATATTTTTATATTTTTTTCTATGCCTAAAAGTAAATTTTTGTATTAAAATAGTAAGGCATATCATCTAAACAGAATAGGTTCTGATCTAAAATGTTCAATAAATTATTTTTGAACTTCCTCTCTGATGTGAAACAAATTTAAATTTATTTTACTAGTTTTTAGAATTATTTCCTAGCCTAAAATGTGTCTCTAGAGATAATAATAAAATGAGCAATACTTAGGCAGATTTCATTTCAGCCTAAAATCTATTTTTAACTCATTCTAAAGTTTTCCAGGTGCTAGGAGAGTTTAAATTCATATTTGCACAAGTGTTTGCATCACCATTTAAATTTAAATCCTAGTCACATATTCAAATTTCTGAATTTAATATCCTATAGGGTCAAAAAGGCAAATCCACCCTACTGCAGGGTTTAATTTACTATTTCCTAAATTTTCAGAGGCCTAATTACACATAACAGAGGGGTTTTTCCTAATCTTTATTAAGTCCAGGGGCTAAAACTGAGTTTTAAATGAATTTACATAAATCTCTGAAGGTCCAGGGGCTAGATCAGAAGTTTCTGGGGCTAGCTCGTGTTTTCTGAGATCCCCAGGGGGTAGCACGTAAGAATCCCGGTCTTTATAATGCGGGGCTGACGTGGGCCGTTGGATTTAAAAGAGACGGCTCAGATTAGATTGTCGAAGCGGTACGCGTCGATTTAATTTCTACCGTGCGATTTAAAATAGACGGCCCTCAAGGGGCCACGTCGCCCCCGGCCGGAGTTAGCCCGTGCGCGCGGCGGCGCACGGCGGCAGAGGCGCGATCTCGCCGGCGAAATCTCGGTTTTTGCCGCTGTGCGTTAGAACTCGCATCTTTTTGCACAGATCGACCGCGGAGGGATAGGGGAGGCTCACCGAGGGGTCTTCTTGGGCACGGGAGGGTTGGGGTAGGCTCTGCGACGGCGACAGGCGGAGGAGCTCCTCGGTGCTCGATGGAGGAGTGGTTTGGCTCAGCGATACCTCGCGTTCTCCGGTCGTGGTGCTTCCCTGCGGTTAGCAGATGGTGTAACGAGAGTCAGATATGGTCGGGTCATGGAAATTCGACGGCTTCAAAGATGACCGGCGGCTAGACTTCACCGGAGCTCGACGGCGTCGGTTGTCTGGGCGGCAATTCGTTCCGGAGTGCGCGTCACCGGCTAGTGTTCGATGCTGCGATGATGTGAAACCGGTTAGATGGACCAGAACGGCGTTATGCCGAATGGAATTCGGAGGTTGGGCGGCGGTGCTCACCGGCGGCAGAAGTTCGCGAGCGAGGTGGTGAGCAGAGGGGGTTTGCGGGAGTTTAAATCGGCCCGGAGTCCCGGGCTGGCCGTGTGCGTGCGGAATTGGCGCTCGTGGGGGCGGATCAGTTGGTTGCGATCGATGAATTCGGCCGGCGGCTCGCGATCAGCGCGGAAAGGTCGGTGGCGGTTGGGCGCGCGCGCGAGGAGGGGGATTACGCGTGGGCCCCGCGTGTCAGTGAGAGGGTGAGAGGGGGGCGCGCGGGTTTAGGCTGACTGGTGCGCGCGGTCTTGGGCCGGCTGGCGTGTTTCGGCCCACTGGCCGGTTTTGGTTTTCTTTTTTTTCTTTTTCTTTTTCCTTTTCCTTTTTCTGGTTTGATTCAAATCTAAATTCCAGTTTGAATTTGAATTTCTGCACCACATGCAATACGTCCAAAAATTTTTAAATTCCCCTCTTTAGCAGGTTTTGGGGTGTTACACTACGGTCGCAAATGTTGCACCCCATTGAACTGGTGCGAGTCCGGTGAAAGGGTCACGTTCGGGGTTGATGTGGTGAACGATGCCGAAGAGCGTGTTCAGATTATTCAAGCCAACTTGAAGGCCGGTCAATCCCGTCAGAAAAGTTACGCTGGTAAGGGGCGTAGGCTGCTACACTTCGAAGTCGGGGAACATGTGTATCTCCGTGTATCTCCGATGAAAGGCGTGCACCGATTCAGCGTGAAGGGAAAACTCGCTCCCTGATTTATTGGACTCTATGCTATCACTGAGAAGTGTGGACTAGTGGCGTATAGACTGCAGCAACCGGCATCTCTCGCTGGTGTTCACGATGTTTTCCATGTTTCACAACTACGGTAATGTCCGATGTATATGGCTGCTGTTCCTACCAAAGACATCGGCGAGTTGCAACCGGATTTGACATATGCTGAATATCCGGTGGTGGTTATTGATGAGAAGGCTCTGACCACATGTAACCGAATGCTGTGGTTCTACAAGATACTGTGGAGCAACCACACTGCTGAAGAAGCGATGTTGGAGAGCGAGGAGTTCCTTTGCTCAAACTACCCGGACTTCATGGCGTCTCATCACGGGTAAGTTCCTATTACATCGTCGTCTCTTCCTTTATAATCTCAGGACGCGATTCTTTTTAGGGGGGAGGGATGTAAAAGCCCAAGAATGGACTTGCTAAAATGTTCATCACATCACCACACCACAGCTCATTTGGTGGGTAGCTCATGAACATTTGTGAAAGAGCAAGTAAACACAATCAAGAGTGTGATTAGAGGAAAAACCCATAACTCTAAAAAGTAGGAGCTCACACACATAAACATGAGAGGATGAGTTCACTATTTGGTCCTAAATACTTTTAGGAATGCTCATGCCCAGTTTCATGCAAATCCAAACTCTTTTGAGCCACTTTTGGAGACATTTGTAAAAAGGGCTATTTGAATGCAAATTCAAATTTCAGCTAGTTTTCATCACTTTAATTCTAAAGTTGACTTCATATTCAAACTCAGCACACTTTTCTGAGTTAGTCCACCAATTTTCATCCCTATTGGAGTTCATCATGTCGGGAGCTAAATTTGCAATAATTCAAAACTGAATTTGAATTTCAAATTCTAAATTGAAGCAAGTTTAGACAAACCATTTTCAAATCGAGGAACTCAAATTCAACTCATGACTTTTTGGCTAAGTCTACCATTTAAGTGTGAATAGCTGGGATATTTGCAGTGAAAATTGGAAAAAGAATGAGGGGAGAGCTGGGATCCACTGGTCAGTGACTCAGCCTCCACTGAACCGACTCAACCCGAAGGAAACAACTGCATGCGACCGTCGAGCGCTCGGGGGCGGCCAGCTCGCGGTTAGCGCCACCTCACGGTGAAAAACTCGGCTCAAAGTCCAGCACACGAGCTACTCTAGCCGTTCTCTTCATTCCCGAGTGAAACCAGCTCGCACCACGCCGTAGGGTTGCTTCCGCTCGCAATTTCTTGCCGCCGCTCTCTGCTCACCTGCGACCAGCCGATCCCGGCTGCTTCACGCACCGCCACCAGAGAAGAAAAGGTGCACCTGCTTGTGAGGAAGCTGTTGGAGGAAACCGTTTGCCGTTTCATGCGGTGTAGAGCAAGAATTCTGAGTTTCTCTCCACGGTATACCTTAAGGTTAGCAATTGGTCGATGGCGAAATTCGTTGCACAGTGGCAACCGCTGGTCGAGCTGCAGCTCACATACGCTCTAGACATCCGTGCGCTTTTACTCGAGCAAGAACCCGCAAGAACAACCACCCAAACCCTAGTTTCACCGATAAACAGCCCGGCAGGAGAGAGGGTCGCTGGTGAGGTCCAGTTTGCCGGCCGTTTAGGTCCCTACCGAGGTCATGCCGAGCTTCCCGAGGCTTCCCTGGACGTGGTGACGCGATTAGCACGTGAAGGGGGTGGTCGAAAAGACGGGAACGCGTTGCCGAAGTTGCACAGGGGCATAGCGCTCATCGCCGGCGAGCTACGGCGGTTAGCTGGTGGCAGCATGGGGTCCAGCGTGTTCAGCGTCCAAAGTTATGTAGGGGCGGCAAGTTTCACCATCGCCGGCGAGCTAGGTCACCGGGAACGCCGACATCACCAGAGCTCCGGCGGCTCGGGGCGGCGGCATCGCGAGGTAGACGAAGGGTGCGGGTCCCACGTGTCAGTCACTGCGCTAAGCGCGCACGCACGGTTAGTTTAATTTTAACGTGTGGGGCCCGGTGTCCGTCACTGTTTAGGAGCGGTTGATGATTTTCTTTAGGAAAATAATTCAGGAATCAGCCCAAACTTTAGAAATTCATAACTTTGGGTAGAAGTGTCCAAATTCAATGAACCAAATTTTTGTTCGATTCATCTCTTTGTGTACTATCCAGAAAAACAAGTTTCAGCTTATGAAACTTATTCTTTTTCCAGAATTAATTCCCTAAAGTTTAAATTGTTGGGAAATTTATCTGGAAAATTCTGTTATGGCAAATTATAAAATTTGGCTAGGATGTTCATTTGGAAATCCTTGAGACACAGGAAAAATTTCAGATCCATCTGAGTCCGTTTAGTTCCCCTAATGGTGTAATTAAGTGAACTGCCCTGAGAAATGGAAAAATGTACATAAACATTTGTCAGATTTTCTCAAATCTTGTTTAGGGCATAACTTCCTATAGAATTCTTCAAATGACATTAAACCACTTGCATTAGAACCATCTAAAATTGTAGTTTCCAGAAAGTAATGGTTTGAGCCATGAAAATCACTGAAAATTCTTAGAAGCTCTAGTAATGACCAAATAGGCTTTTATTTGTCCAGAGCTCAAATGAACTTTGTTTCAAATGAAACTTGGTCGAATCTGTGGTTAGGACTTTACCAAGCCACTGTAAAATTTTCAGAGCCAAAGGAGATGTCTAGATAGAGTTATAGTCTTTACATATTCAATTTAACACATTGCATTTAAATTGACATATAGTACATTGCTTACGTGTAGTCGATGAAGGCGAGGAGACCCCGGAAGTGTTGGACTTCCTACTTCCGGATGAGACCCTAACCACTGACCAGCAGCAACAAGGCAAGCCCCGGTTTGCATTAACAAGTTTTACAAAATTTTGCTTTATGTATACTTAGCATTAGGTATGTATGTGCATTAGGTGTAGGATGGATGAAACCCCAAGTGCATAACCAGATTATTCCTACAAGAGTGAGGGCAGTGTCTAAGTGCTCGAGTAGTCTGGCTGTGCTTAATGTTTATAGGACTTCGGTACAAGTCGAGTAGTTGGAATCTACTTGCGAGTATAGGCTTCGGGACACACGGGATTGGTTCGAGTGACGTGAGATTACTTTCGTAAGAAAATGAGACTAGGCAGGGGCTAGGGCGCAGCAAGAGGAAGTCTTATGGGCGCAGCCCTGTCCGTGTCGACTGAGGACCGATCCGTGTGCAGCCCCGCTGAACAAGTTTTGAACGTACCGAAGGCATATCGGATATATGGGCCCCGATAAACCGATGTAACCTAAACCTCTGGGCGTCGAGACATAGTACACCGATTTATAGGTGTAGGTTGAGGGCAGCCAGGTGGGAATCTGCTAATGGGCATAGAGACATGCTCCGTGTATGGAACCTCCTGCTCGTTTCGGTGCGAGCGGTTTGACGTTTGGGCTGTTAGGTGAAAGGTTGTCCCGTACGACACGGGGTGAGCATGCTATGTGCAGCTCTGCGTGTGAGCGTACGTGACGTGCTATTCGGGTATCCCTGCAGGTGCATATCGAGTCGATTCGCCGTCCCTCGCAGTGATGAGTACCGCTTGTTCACTGCATCGTGACGTAGATAAATTATGGAACATTGTGATTCAATTCTGCTGATATGTATAAATTGTATTGCTACATGTGTGCCACCAAATATCGCTTACTAAATTTCAGATTCATGAACTGTTAACTGTAGGCATACTCCTCCGGTGGATCAAAATGGGTGATCCATAGTGGATGCACAAACCATATGACCGGAGAGAGAAAGATGTTTGTGGAATATGAGGAAAACGAAGATCCAAGTGAAGGAATATACTTTGGGGACAATAACCAAGGGAAAATCCTTGGCACCGGTAAAATTGCTATCTCTCCCCATCATACTCTTTCAAATGTTTTGCATGTTGACTCCCTTGATTATAACCTTCTATCCATATCCCAATTATGTGATAAAGGTTATAATTGTATGTTCACTAACGAGGGTGTGACTGTCTTGGGAAGAAGCAATGACTCAATCGCCTTTAAGGGCGTACTCAAGGGAAAGCTTTACCTTGTGGATTTCACCACGGATAAAGCTCAACTTGACACGTGCTTAATGGCGAAGACCAACATGGGATGGCTGTGGCATAGAAGGCTAGCCCATGTTGGGATGAGGAACATGCAAAAACTTCTCAAGGGAGAACACATTCGAGGCTTGAAGACTGATGTTTTATAAGGATAGGCCATGTAGTGCTTGTCAAGCCGGAAAGCAAGTTGGAGCTCAACATCTATCCAAAAATGACATGATGACCACAAGACCCTTGGATCTACTTCACATGGACCTCTTTGGTTCAATCGCCTACATAAGCATCGACAGTAACAAATATGGTCTTGTTATTGTAGATGATTATTCTCGTTTCACTTGGGTGTTCTTTTTGCATGACAAAGGAGAAACTCAAGGTGTGCTCAAGAAATTCTTGAGAAGAGCTCAAAATGAGTTCTCCTTAAGAATTAAGAACATAAGGAGCGATAACGGCACCGAGTTTAAGAACACTCAAATGGAAGAATACTTGGATGAAGAAGGCATTAAGCATGAGTTTTCAGCCCCCTACTCCCCTCAACAAAATGGTGTTGCTGAGAGGAAGAATAGAACTCTCATTGAGATGGAAAGAACCATGCTTGATGAGTACAAGACGTCGGACCGGTTTTGGGCGGAAGCGGTTAACACCGCTTGCCATGCCATAAAGCGGTTGTATCTTCATCAAATTTTTAAGAAGACGTCTTACGAACTTCTAACCGATAACAAACCAAACATCTCTTATTTTGTGTATTTGGGAGAAAGTGTTATATTCTCAACAAGAAGCCTAGGACTTCGAAGTTTTCCTAGGCTTCTTGTTACCGGTTCGTCAACCGCAACAAGCAAGACGAGTATGGGGTTGTAACAAGAAACAAGGCAAGACTTGTTGCAAAGGGATATGACAAGTAGAAGTTTTGGATTATGATGAAACTTTTGCTCCTGTAGCTAGGCTTGAATCAATTCATATCTTGCTTTCTTTTGCAACTCACCATGATTTCAAGCTATACCAAATGGATGTGAAAAGCACTTTCCTCAATGGTCCAATCAAGGAGGAAGTGTACATGGAGCAACCACCCGGATTTGAGGACGATAAGTATCCTAACCATGTCTTTGAACTTCGGAAAGCCCTCTATGGCCTCAAACAACCTCCTAGAGCTTGGTATGAGTGTCTTAGAGATTTTATTATTAAAAATGGTTTTAGGATAGGAAAAGCCGACTATGCACTCTTCACTAAGCATTTTAACGATGATTTATTCGTGTGCCAAATATATGTCGATGACATTATATTTGGTTCTACTAACAAAGCTTTTTTTGATGAGTTTTCAAAGATAATGATTGAAAGGTTCGAGACGTCAATGATGGGGGAATTGAAGTTCTTCCTAGTATTACAAGTCAAACAACTAAAGGAAGGAACGTTCATAAGTCAAACCAAGTATACTCAAGACATACTTAAGAGGGTCGACATGGACAAAGCCAAACCCATCAAGACTCCCATGGGAACCAACGAACATCTTGACCATAATGAAGATGGTCCAAGTGTGGACTAAAAGGTATTTTGTTCCATGATAGGCTCTTTGCTTTACCTTTGTGCATCTAGGCCCGACATAATGCTTAGTATGTGTATGTGTGCACGGTTCCAACCTGCTCATAAGGAGTGCCACTTGATGGCCATTAAGCGGGTTCTTAGATATTTGGTTCACACTCCTAAGCTAGGACTTTTGTATCCCAAGGGATCCAAGTTCAATCTCATTGGATACTACGATGCCGACTATGCCGGTTGTAAGGTAGATAGGAATAGCACGTCAGGGACTTGTCAATTTCTTGGTAGGTCCTTGGTTTCGTGGTCTCCAAAGAAATAAAACTCCATTGCCTTATCCACAGCCGAAGCGGAGTACGTCGCAGCCGGGAGTTGTTGTGCACAACTCCTATGGATGCGACAAACTCTTAGGAGCTATGGTTACACTTTGAGCCATATTCCACTCCTATGTGACAATGAGAGTGCCATCAAGATTGCTCACAATCCCGTGGAGCATTCTAGAACCAAACATATTGATATCCGCAACCATATCCTGAGAGATCACTCTATCAAGGGAGATATCGTTATCTCTCATGTTAGGAGTGAGAAGAAATTGGTGGACATCTTCATAAAACCCCTTAATGAGAAACACTTTTGTGACCTATGGAGTGAACTGAATATCCTAGATTCTCGAAATGTTGCTTGAAATGTGCACATCTGTTTGTTGCTTGTTTATAAACTTTAAAAACTGCATGTTTTCAACATACTACCCTAATCTCTCTTACTCTATGAAAACTATGTTCAAAAGGACTCTTTGTCAAATATGGTCATTGTTTGTCTGATGTATGCTTACTGACCATGTTTGCTAAAGATATTTGCAAAAACTTGTCCAAAAGGATCATATTCTTGAGCTAAAACTCAAATTATATGAACTTCAGCTTGTAGTCAAACTAGTCCGCCTGGGAGGCCAGGCAAGTATGACCCCAGAGAAGTCTGGCTCTAGTCCTTCAACAGGACTTATCTGGACAACAACCAGGACTAGTCCGGCCCTGCCAGACACGTGTTGCCACCGGAGCTCACCCCTGTGGAAGGGATGAGGTACGGTCCCGTGGGACACGTGTAACCACCGGAGCTCGCCTCTGAGGAGAGGAGAGGCCCCGGCCCACTGGACACATGTCGCCACGGGAGCTCGCCTCTGAGGAGAGGAGAGGCCCCAGCCCGCTGGACACGTGTTGCCACGGAAGCTCGCCTCTGAGGATAGGGGAGGTCCGGCCCTGCCGGACACATGGTGCCCTCAGAGCTCGCCTATGACGAGAGGCGAGGTCTGGCGCCACCGGACATGTGGCGCCCTCGGAGCTCGCCTCTGAGGAGAGGGGAGCCCAGCCCCGCTGGACACGTGGTGCCTTCGGAGCTCACCCTGGCAGTGGCCACGTGGCAGGGTCGGACTTCACAGCGGACAAGTCCAAACTGGACTAGTCCGCCTGGGGAGGACGGACAATTCCGGCCCCAGAGAAGTCCAGCTCGGTGATGAGGACATCACAACAGTGGATACTCACATTGATATACAAGGACCAATCACAAGAGGACGAGCACGGTTACTAAATCAGCAGGTGAACTCGTTCCTAACTTCCTACCCATGTGATTTTGAGAATGGATTGCTATTGAATGATTTAATTGGTTTTAGGAACCATGGACATGATCAACAAGTAAAGGGAGGAGGATTTGGGGACGTGGAGAATCAGATGGGACGTCCACAAGATGATGGAAACAGTTACCAACTCGGACTCGAGTTCAACTCGGAGTCCAGGAGCAGTACATCTTAAAACGGACGCCCAGGATGCATACGGACTCTGTTTTTTACGTTCTACATATGCATGGAAAGATGAGAAGATAAACTTTCCAATGGTTCTGGTCTCACATTAAAATTCGACGGGAGTCGATGGGAGTTGTCGAAACAAGTTGAATTCGGAGTTATGTCCGGTGTTGCACCACCATATTGGGCTTTTGGGCATTGTATCCCGTATGAGTCCATTATAGACGCGTCTATGGGTCTTATGGTTGAACCCTAGCCTTTAAATACTGCAGCCACCGGCCATATTTGGTGGGTTTTGCTTAGATTAAATACTTTCGCCGTTCTACGGTTTGTGAGACCCCAATTTTGCAATTTCAGATTGCATCTTCGTCGTTCTTGCTTGTGTTCTAGGTTGCACCTGCAGGGATAGCCTTCTTGGCAAGGTCAAGCGTGTGAAGCACGGTTGATAACCAACGGAGCAGTGGTGTAGTGATTGCAGGGGTGTTCGGGTCTGCTCGAGTTCCTCGGATCATCAACATCGAGATCTCCACTTCAATCGACCTACCTTTCAGAAGATCAGGCCTAAACAACTCATCATTTGGTATCAGATTTCAGGTTGACCATGAGGTATTTGATTTCCCACTAGATTAGTTTTTGTTTTTCATACCTAGAGTCCACAGAAAAAGCCACAAAAAAAACATATCATGTTACAGATTCCTAGACTATAGTGCCTGCAAGTTTTCGTTTTTCAGTTTGCATTGTTTAGTTTGCATTCGTGTGGTCGAGTCTTGTTGCTGGTTTAGATTTGTGTTTTTAGGACGTAGTTATCATTTTTCTTCCTTGTTTTTCTTGCTGCTCACCTATTCCACAATCCCTAAACAACAAACCGAGCCACCAAGATCATCGGTTTGCCCTAGCTAGCCGCCTTGCGTGAACTCCTGCATCGCCAGCCCTAGAACAGGTGACAAACCATTGTGTCAGTCCTCCTTGATTCGTCACACAACATCCCATCAGCCGTCGTTGCTAAATTCCGATTGTTTTTCACATCCTATTGCGAGATCTTTTTCAAAACTGAGTTTGAATCAACATAAAAAACAGTAACTCGGGTAGCCTACCTTAAAACGGCCATAACTTTTGCATACAAACTCAAAATCGGGCGATTTTTTTTCATATTGATCTACTCGAAATTTCGCAACCGATTTTCCACATCTTCGCCGTGTTCGGCGAAATTTGTTTGGCCAAATTTCCCTCGGAAGATAGACTATCCGGCCTCCGAAGTTTCAGCACAAATTTTAAAGAATCTTCCTGATTTTCTATAGGCCACATCTTACATCCAATTGAGCTGCAAAGTTGTGTGCTTCCTATTTTTGTGCTCTCAAGTAAAAAAAAAGTATCAGAATTTTTTTTAAAAAAGACAAAAATTGTGAAGAGAGCACAGATATTAAAGCATTGACAGCACACACTTGAAACAGTTGGCCTATACACTTGTGCTGTACTTGTTGCTTATATCTTCCTGATCTTCTATTTTCCTCTCTACCGCCTTGTGTTGTGCTAGGCCTAGAACACTTGTTAACCAGCAACAGTTCCTACATTGAATACTTATTCAACTTTGTTTTGCTGTTAACGATTTTCTTTGCTTATTAGCTACTATATTGTGCTATCCAAGCTCCACTTTTCCTATTGAGCAGAACATATACCTTTACAATCACTCCACGCTTCATTGGTTCTCACCGTCCACCGTTTACCACCTGCTGTGTCGGTAAGAACACTTGTAAGAACGTGGTAAGATGCTAGAGAGAGAGAGAGATTGTTTCCTTCCTTCCACTTTTCATATTGCCACTATCCTTTATAGTTGATAGGGATAACATCTTTTTGTTGTCTTTTGTTTACTACTAACAATGGCAGAAGATAAAAGGGATGATGAATGTATTCAACATGCTGAGTTGCGTGACATGATGAGGGAAATTACAGATATGTTCACCAAAACCCAAGCATCGACAGAGGCGTCATTGACGACCTTAAATCGCCAACTTGCTGATCTTGTTGTTCGGATGGATACTCTTGAGGCGCGGCTGCCTCTCGCTGAAGATCGTGAAGACGATGCTTATAATATGGAAGATCATAACAATCAACCACGACTTCCACGTTATCTACGAGGTATGGGAGGTAATAATCGTTATAATTACAATGATTGTCATAACAATTTTAATCGCCCTCTTGATGATCCTTTTGCTAAAGTCAAATTTACTATACCCTCTTTTTCTGGTGCTTATGATGCTGAAGCATATCTTGATTGGGAGATGACAGTAGAGCAGAAATTTAATGCCCACCTTGTTCCTGAACAACATAGAGTTCGTCAAGCCACTAGTGAGTTTAAGGATTTTGCTATCATATGGTGGAATGAACTTGTTAAAACTAGAACTGATCCTCCAACATGGGATAGATTAAAGGAAGCTATGCGTGTTCGTTCTGTACCTCCTTCTTTTCAGCGGGACCTTCGCAAAAAATTGCAGCGCTTAGACCAAGGTAACATGTCCGTAGAGGAGTATTATCAAGAGTTACAAAAGGGTATGTTGCGCTGTGGGGTAGTAGAGGACATGGATGATAAAATAGCTCGTTTTTATGGGGGGTTGAGGTGTGAAATTCAGGACATTGTTTATTATAAGGAATATTATACTGTTAACATATTATTTCAGCTGGCTATGTTGGCAGAAAAAGAATTACAGGGCCGCCAACAGCAGCAGCACCAACGCATGAGGAGGACATTTACACCGCGTTCGGCATCTACACCATCCAAAATAGCACCATCTTCGAGTTTTCCTACTGCCACTACACCATCCAATGATGGCCAACGAACTTCATCTACTGCTCCATTTCCTCGCGCGCCGGAGGGCAGCAAGACGACACCATTCAAGCCTACGTATTCCACTCGTTCCACGAGTCGAACTTCCAACATTAAGTGTCACCGCTGCAAGGGAGTTGGTCATGTGATGAAAGATTTCCCTAGCAAACGAGCATACATAGCACGAGATGATGGCGGGTATGATAGTACTTCGGATTTTGAAGATGAATATTCTCTTGCTACTAACGTTGCAGGACCAAAAGATGACCACTATAGCACAGATGAAGAGGTACTTGGTACTGCAGCAACGGAAAATTATAGAAGCATAATTGTGCAGCGTGCTTTGAGCTCCAAAGATGAGGCGGATGACAAGCTACAACGACACAATCTTATTCACATGTTTCTCATCGTCAAGGACTGCCGCGTGCACACTATAATTTATGGAGGCAGCTGCAACAACTTGGTGAACATGGATGTGGTCAAGAAACTTGGGTTGACAACAAGAGCACACCCTCATCCATACCACATTCAGTGGTTCAACAACAGTGGTAAGGTTAGGGTAACACAAACAGCGAGGGTACATTTTTCGATTGGTTCTTACCATGATTTTGCTGATTTTGATGTCGTACCTATGGATGCTTGTTCTCTTTTGTTGGGACATCCTTGGGAATTTGATACGGATGCTATTCATCATGGTAGAACTAATAAATATACTCTGATGCATAAAGGAAAGAAAATCACTTTGCTTCCTATGACTCCTGCTGAAATTGTACATTTTAAGAAAAGTAAAACACGTGATGATAAGGCAACAAAATCACTGGACTCTGCAAAACAGCAAGTAATTAAGTTAAAATCACCTTCGTTGCTCACAACTAAATCTGACCTTGCTGATTTATTTAATACCAAGGGGATGTACTACGCTTTAGTATGCAAAGAAGCCATGTTTTCAATTCATGAAGTGTCCATTGCATTGCCCCCTGCTGTTGCTAACCTTTTGCAGGATTTTGCGGATGTGTTCCCCCCCGAGATACCCCCTGGATTACCACCTATGAGGGGCATTGAACATAAGATCGACTTGATTCCAGGGGCAAGTTTGCCAAATCGTGCGGCGTACAGGGCGAATCCGGAAGAGACAAGGGAAATTCAGTGACAAGTTCAAGATCTTTTGAACGTGGGTATATTCGTGAAAGCCTTAGTCCTTGTTCTGTTCCTGTTCTTTTGGTTGCTAAGAAAGATGGTAGCTGGCGCATGTGTGTTGATTGTAGAGCGATTAATAACATTACTATTCGATATCATTATCCTATTCCTCGCTTAGATGACATGCTTGATGAATTGAGTGGTGCTATTATTTTCACAAAAATTGACTTGCGTAGTGGTTACCACCAAATTAGAATGGCACTAGGTGATGAATGGAAAACTGCATTTAAAGCCAAGTTTGGACTTTATGAGTGGTTAGTAATGCCTTTTGGTTTAACTAATGCACCTAGCACTTTTATGCGATTAATGAACGAGGTTTTACGTCCTTTTTTGGAAAATTTGTGGTGGTTTACTTTGATGATATCCTTATTTACAGCAAGTCATATGACGAACATCTTAATCACTTGCGTGCTGTTTTTAGTGTCTTGAGAGATGCACGTTTGTTTGGTAACCTCGAAAAGTGCGTCTTTTGCACCAATCGAGTTTCGTTTCTTGGATATGCCGTTTCATCGCAGGGAATTGAGATGGATGAGGGAAAATTGTGGCCATCACTAGCTGGCCAACTCCATCAACCGTCACGCAGGTGCGTTGTTTTCTTGGTCTTGCAGGTTTTTATCGACGCTTTGTGCGGGATTTCAGCGCCATTGCAGCACCTCTCCATGAACTGAGGAAGAAGGGAGTGCAGTTTCGATGGGGCGAACAGCAGCAACAAGCTTTTGATGTTCTCAAATCAAAGCTTACACAAGCACCATTGCTACAACTTCCTGATTTTGACAAGACATTTGAGCTAGAATGTGATGCAAGCGGCATTGGTATTGGAGGCGTTCTCATACAAGGAGGTAAACCCATTGCATTCTTTAGTGAAAAATTGCATGGTACTTCTCTGAATTATTCTACTTATGATAAGGAATTGTATGCCTTAGTGCGAATTCTACAAACTTGGCAACATTACCTGTGGTCTAAGGAGTTCGTTGACACGACCCCATTGGTCCTGTCGAGCCAGGATCACGCTGAGGGGTGCTGCGTTGCACAGCACCGGATAACACACGTCAAAGGTACAAAGCGGAAGCAAAAATTTTATTACATAAACAAGTTTATGAACATGTTTACAGCAAAATAAGTTCAGTCTACACTCGCGGGCGTAGACTAAGCATCAAGTGCACGTTCAGCCCTCGAACGTGTCCTTGCTAGCACACACGCACACAAACTCTGCGGCGTGCACGACTCACACTCGACGGGGTTCCCCTCCTGGGGTTCCGTCTCCTCTTCGGGAGTCCCTTCCTCATAGAACCCTGCAAAAGCTTCAAACACAAGCAGTGAGCACGAAGGCTCAGCAAGTCTGACCCGTCTCACCTAAACATGGAACTTCTACATGAGGGTAATGGGTTGCATGAGGTAAAAATCAGTTGCAAGGAATCGACTAATTAGTAGAACCTTACTTTCAAGTTTTAGCAGCAGGTTGTGGAGAACCTTACGCTAAGGCACATGACAGAGCCGCAATCAAACAAGAAACGCATTTCTCTCATGTACTTTGCCCAAAGATGAAAAGAACTTTACTTAGCTCTAAGCTACAGCATATCATTAACAATCAATGTCCAGCTTTCAATCAGCAACATTTTAACATGTGACTAGCCTGTTCTTTCTACGTCACAGTACAGTGAACAAGTGGTACTCACTGACCGCGAGGGACGGCGATTATAATCGATTTACACCTGCAGGGTTACCCGAACAACCCGTCACGTACGCCCGTACTTGATGTTGCCTACAACAACCATCACGGACGCCGTACGCGACTACCTTTCACCCGTCAGCCAAATATTGAACCGGTCCCATCGTCCCGAGCAAGAGGTCTCTGCACGCGCATCTCAGTGCCGCCAGCCGATTTACACCTCAAGCTCTCAACCTACCCTCTGAACGACGGGCAATGCCTCAATACCCAGGTACCCGAGTTACATCAGTTTCCCGGTTCCCATATAGCCGGTAGGTTTTTGGTACTGTTCTAGCTTGTTCAACAGGCCCGCACACGGCTCGGTCCTCAATCGACACAAGCGGAGCTACAGCACGCAGGCCCCAAAGTCCTGCTGCCCTTACTCTCCGCTCGGTCTCATTTTCTTGCCATGTGTTTCATGTGCTATCACTACCCGAGTCGAGTGCCTCTAGCCTATGCTCGCGAGTAGTTCCAACTACTCGACTTGTACCGAATCCTACTCTACCCTAGCAATGCAGTAGCTAACGGGGTTTGCAATCCTAAACCAAACCCATGGTTCTCTTGGCTATGCAGTGGGGCTTCCAAACAAGACTTTAATGCACAGAATAAAGGAAACAAGTATGTGCTCAAAACAATAAAAATTTGTAAAAAGGTTAATGCAAACCGGAGCTTGCCTTGCTGCTCTTGGTCGTAGGCTAGCTGTTCCTCCGGAGTAACGAAGTCTAGTACTTCGGGTTCCTCCTCGACCTTAGCGACTACATGATAGAAACAATACATGTATTAATTTAATGCATTTGTATTAAGTTTGAAGTTGTGAAGTCTATAACCTTCGCTAGACAGACCTAATGACTGTGAAACTTTTATTGTGGCTTGGTTATAACCTAAACAGAGACTTGGTCAAGTTTTAGTTGCAGCAAAGCTCATTTGAGCCCTCCACAATTAATTATGTCCTTGTCCTTAATTGGAACTCTTAGGGTGTTCTGAGGATTTTCATGAAACCAACAATGACTTTCTGAAAACTAGATTTTCATAGGGTTCTAATGGAATTGGTCTCACTTAATTTGAAGGTTCCTAGCTAAAGATATGAGCTAAACAATTTCAGAGAAAATTCAGAAAATGTTTCTGAACATTTTCTATTTTCTCTGGAACAGTTTCACTAATCACACCGTTAGGAGGATCTAATGAGCTCAAATGGATCTGAAATTTTTATGGTAGTTCAGGGATATTTTGGTGAACATCCCAGCAAAATTTCAGGATTTTCCTCCAAAGGATTCTCCAGTTAAAATTCCTAACAGTTTAAATTTTGAGGATTTAATTCTGGAGAATTTAGGAATTTCATGAAGTGAAACTTGATTTGCTGGAAAGTACTCAGAGAGCTGAATCCAGCAAAATTTGGTTCACTCAATTTGAAGCTTTCTAGCCAAAGTTATGAGGATTTGAAGTTTTGGAAGAATTCTGAAAATCGGGGAAAAGTTTAAACTCTCGGGGGCCCGCGGGGACACGCGTCGAGCTCGGAGGTGGGGGTACCACACGTGTCGAGCGCGGAGGTGTCCGGCACACCGGAGCTCACAGGGTATTTGCGCGCCAGCACAGCCGATCCCCGGCCACACCCGATCCCGATTTAAATTCTTCAGCCGCTGACACGTGGGCCAGCCGGCTTCTTCTTCCTCCCGCCGTTCTCTCGCGCCCGCGCCGCCGACCTCGTCGGAGCAGACTCGGGGCTCGCCGGCTCGCCGCTGCCGGACCTCCCAGGGGCTGAAACTCGCCGCCATGGGGTTGTCGACGTCGAGGAACACTTCGGTGGTGTCAGGTCGGGCTGGGGGTGACCGGAAATAGCTCGGCGACGTGCCGCGGCCTCGGTTGAGGTTCGGCGCTGTTGACCGTGGGTTCTAACCCGCCAACACCTCGAACAAACGGTCCTACAGCATCAGTGTACCTCCAGGAAGCTCGACAAGGTGTCTAAAGGGTTTAGGGATGGCGGCAAGTCGGTCGGCACCGTGTGACCGATCGTGCCCGCCATGGCCGCCCTCGATCGAGCTCGAAATCCGTCACTCCTGGACAGTTTCACGCTACGGATGCAGAAAAGAACTTAATCGCCGGCTAGTCCAGCGTCTATGTGTAAGATTTGATGACCTCCGAAAGATCATAGAGCGAGAATTTAAAGAAACCGTACCGGAAGCTCGGGTTACGGTCGCCGGAGCAAAAACTGAGAATTCGCCAGCGAGAGTTCACGGCGTGGCTTGAGCTTCAGGTGGAAGCAGTGTTGAGTCCGTGCGCTCCTGTTGCCGCCCTTGCTCGGCCGTGGAAGTGGTTGCAGCGTGCTGCCCGCGTGAGACCGATCGCCGTCCTTCAGCTAAACTGCGGCGGTAGTCGTTGGTCACGGGAACAGGGGCCGAAACCCGGTGGTCCAGGCGTTGGGAGGGTGGTGCGCGACCTCCGGTGGCTGTCTAGCAGCTTAGGAACGAAGGAGATTGTTTTGCTGGTTTTCCCGATTGAGCAGAGAGCTGCGGCGAGAAACAATGCTGCTGCTCGGTTTTTGCCCGCGAGAAGATAAAGCCGGCCGACACCTGCTCAGTGGAGGCGGTGCCGGTCGCATGGGGGCGCAAGCAAGCCGCCCTGGGCGCCAGCGCGCGGAGAGGGAAGCAGCTGGTGGCGCCGGTAGCTGCTCGGTGGCACAGCCGACAGCTGCTCGGTGGAATTTCCCACCGAGACTCTGACTTTGGGTGCAAGTTTCTCCTTCTCCCCTCTATGACATGTGGGTCCCCCCCAGGGTTTTAACCTCTGAAATTTACTCCTAATCACTGTTGTAAACAGTGAGCTACATAATACCCCTGGTGATTCAAATTATTCACCCCTGAGCCATTTGAATTGAATAGAATTCAAATTGGGTTCGGTTTGAGTGAATTTCAGCACAAGTTCAGTTTTGAATACAAATAAAGTTTGAATTCGTCCCACTTAGCTCATGTCAAATGGAGTGAAAATTGGTGTGTGAGCTCACAAAAATGTGCTGAATAAGAATATGGCTCCCATTTTTAAATTCATGGGATAAAAACAGTTTGAATTTGAATGTGCTCTCCAACTGTCCTCTTTCTATCTATACCCCAAAATGACCTCAAAAAGGTTTTGAATTTGGGTGAAACTTGGCATGGACATCCTTAGCAATGTGTAGGAGTTTTCATAAGTCCGGCCCACCTATATCACATGTGGGAAACACCACTTTTGCAATATGTGAGTTTGTTCTCTAATGAGCATGTTGATGGTGGTTACATGCTCTTCATTTGTGTTCATCATCTTTCCTCAAACGAGGTGTGTGGTATGGTGATGAACACTTCAAATGTGTGCCAAAACTGAGGACCTTACATTCGTCATACATTCCGATCATGAATCTTTGAAGTATCTTAAGTGTCAAACCAATCTGAATAAACGACATGCTAAATGGATTGAGTTCATAGAATCGTTTTCGTACATAATTAAGCATAAGAAAGGGAAGGAGAATGTTATTGCAGATGCATTATCTAGACGTTACACCATGTTGTCCCAACTTGATCATAAAACATTTGGTTTGGAAACAATAAAAGGATTATATCCTACTGATTTGGACTTTAAAGATGCCTTTGAAAATTTCAGAGAAGGAAGAACTTGGAATAAATATGTACTACGGGAGAACCTCCTCTATCGTGCTAACAAGCTATGTGTTCCTGCTAGTTCCGTTCGCCTATTACTTTTGCAGGAAGCACATGGAGGAGGTTTGATGGGACATTTTGGAGTAAAAAAAAACTGAGGATGTGCTAGCCACACACTTCTTTTGGCCAAATATGAGATGCGATGTCGAGCGCTACGTGTCACGATGCACTACTTGCAATAAAGCTAAGTCTCGACTTAACCCACATGGTCTTTATATGCCTCGTCCTGTTCCTAGTGTACCTTGGCAGGATATTTCCATGGATTTTGGTTTGGGATTGCCTAGGACTAAGAGGGGGAGGGATAGTATTTTTGTGGTTGTTGATCGTTTCTCCAAAATGGCACATTTCATACCTTGTCATAAGAATGATAATGCCTCACACATTGCTGATTTGTTTATGACAGAAATTATTCGTTTACATGGTGTGCCAAATACCATTGCTTCTGATCGTGATGCAAAATTTTTAAGTCATTTTTGGAGAACTTTGTGGTATAAATTGGGAACCAAGCTGCTGTTTTCAACCACATGTCACCCACAAACCGATGGACAAACTGAGGTAGTAAATCGTACTCTATCCACTATGTTGCGGGCTCTTTTAAAAACAAATTTAAAGGGTTGGGAGGATTGTTTACCACATATAGAATTTGCTTACAACAGGTCAGTTCACTCTACTACAAAGGTAAGCCAATTCCAGGTAGTGTATGGTTTCAATCCCCGTGCTCCTATTGATTTATTACCTTTGCCTCCTTCTGAAACTATAAATTTGGATGCTACACAACGGTCTGAATTCATTCTTAAGATGCATGAAACTACAAAGAAAAATATTGAAAGGATGAATGAGAAGTATAGAATTTCTGGTAGTAAAGGTAGAAAAGAAGTATAACTTGAACCAGGGGACTTGGTATGGCTACATTTGAGAAAAGAACGATTCTCTCACTTGAGAAAATCTAAACTTATGTCACGAGCTGCTGGTCCTTTTAAGATTGTTGAAAAGATCAATGACAATGCATATAAGCTTGAGTTGCCTCCCGATTTTGGGGTTAGTCCCACATTTAACATTTCATATTTACGACCATACATGGGGGAAGAAGATGATCTTGAGTCGAGGACGACTCCGAATTCAAGAGGGGAAGGATGATGAGGACATCACAATAGTGGATACTCACATTGATATACAAGGACCAATCACAAGAGGACGAGCACGGTTACTAAATCAGCAGGTGAACTCGTTCCTAACTTCCTACCCATGTGATTCTGAGAATGGATTGCTATTGAATGATTTAATTGTTATTAGGAACCATGGACATGATCAACAAGTAAAGGGAGGAGGATTTGGGGACGTGGAGAATCAGATGGAAGTCCACAAGTTGATGGAAACAGTCACCAACTCGGACTCAAGTTCAACTCAGAGTCCAGGAGCAGTACATCTTAAAACGGACGCCCAGGATGCATACGGACTCCATTTTTGATGTTCTACATATGCATGGAAAGATGAGAAGATAAACTTTCCAATGGTTCTGGTCCCACATTAAAATTCGCGGGGAGTCGTTGGGAGTTGTCAAAACAATTTGAATTCGGAGTTCTGTCCAGTGTTGCACCACCATATTGGGCTTTTGGGCCTTGTATCCCGTATGAGTCCATTAGGGACGCGTCTAAGGGTCTTATGGTCGAACCCTAGCCTTTAAATACTGCATCCGCAGGCCATATTTGGTGGGTTTTGCTTAGATTAAACACTTTCTCTGTTCTACGGTTTGTGAGACCCCAATTTCGCAATTTCAGATTGCATCTTCGTCGTTCTTGCTTGTGTTCTCGATTGCACCTGCAGGGATAGCCTTGCGAGGTCAAGCGTGTGAAGCACGGTTGATAACCAACGGAGCAGTGTGTAGTGATTGCAGGGGTGTTCGGGTCTGCTCGAGTTCCTCGGATCATCAACGTCGAGATCTCCACTTCAATCAACCTACCTTTCGGAAGATCGGGCCTAAACAACTCATCACTCTGCTCCGCCAATCGGAATTGTCCGGACACCAAGCCGGACTAGTTCGGCCCCTGGGGACTTAACCTCCCAGGGGCGGCTAGACATCTCTCTTCACAGACTAGTCCGCTCACATTCTCTCTCAAGCTGGAAGCGCCCACAAATTGGCGATTTTCGTTTTCCTCCACCAAAAATCTCGTCCAATCCACGGATTGGAGACCTAAGGAGTGCGGAAACCCTTCCCCGGTCTTCGTTGCTCAAGTTTTCATTCCAAATTCATCACATTTAAAGATTTCAAGAGGTATTCTTGACCTAACCAAAAATCCTTCATTTTCTTCATTCTTAGGTCTTTTGCTAGAAACCTCTTCACAAATGTTGTTCCTAGTGTCGATGCGATCATAGACTAGGAGTATTGCAACTTAATTCGAAGTTTTTGCAAAAAAATTTTAGGGTTAGGGTTCTTCCTGTGTAACCCGGACTAGTCCAGTTTTGGGCGGACAAATCCGTTCTCGAGCGGACTAGTCCGGTCCTTTAACAGACAAGTCCGGTTTACACAGAACAAACTCCAACTTTAGCCATTTTTAGTGAATTCTCTTGCAATATTCCACTTCCTTTTCCTCTAATCTCCTGTCTCTCAGGAAATATGTCAAACTCTGACCAAAGCTCTCCCCTTCCTAGTCCCACAGCTGAGGAGGCTCAACAAGCCCTTCATCAGCGCGTTGCCGAAGAAAGGACAGCAAAGGAGGCCCAAGCGGCTAAAGAAGCCGTCCGTCGAGAAGCAAGAACAAAGAAGAAGCATGATCTCGACGAAGAGACACAAATTTCCCAAGCCATTGAAGAATCCTTGAAGGATCAACGGAGAAAGAAAAGGGCCGAACATGAAGCCCAAAGCTCCCAAGCTGCTAGTGCTTCAGAGGCCAAGGGAAAGAGGCTGGTCACCTTGGGAGATAAAGAGCGAGAAAAGGAGAAGAAAAAGGAATCCGAGGGTAGGGTTCCTCGTGATCCAAATAAGGGTAAGTCTCCACTTCCTGAGGAGCCCAAGAAGAAAAAGGCAACTGCCAAAGCACCGACAAACAGAGCAGGAGGGATAAAAATCAGAGAGAAAGGGCAACCGAAGCCCATCGGCCCCTTAAAGATGGCTTCCCCTGCTAGAGACCCAAACCGGCAGCCCAACAATCCAGCATTTGTAGTCAAAGGAAAGGGGGCTGAAAAGGCAAGAAGGCTGAGGATGGATAAAGTCTAAGACTATGAGAAGCACACAACCGACCGTAGGTTTTGGTGTGACTTTCACTGTGATTACTACCGCTTGGTGTACCTAAAAATGAAGACCCCAGTCACTCAAGCTCAATGGGTAGATTGGGACTACATGGCCAAAAGGGAGCACAAAGCTTTTGATGCAGTGATTGAAGCCACATAGCGCCATGGAATCAATAAAATCATGAGCTTCAAGTATGACATGAACATTGAGGTAATTGTGCAGTTCTACACCATTCTGTACTTCTCCACCTACGGTGACCGGAAAATCACCTGGATGACTCATGGAGAGCTGTACTTAGTCACCTATGAGAGGTTTGCACAGATACTTGGCCTTGAGGAGCACTTGGATCAAGAGATTATCATTTCCAATCTCAAGGCAGTGGACAGGGATCAGCTTGACTATATGTATCCTAGTCATGTTCCCTATGAGGCCGGGTTTGCTAGGAACATCAAGCCGTTCTATAGCATCCTCAATCGGATTCTGAGGAGGACCATTGGCCCCAAGGATGGAGATGCAGGGGTAATTCAAGGAAACTTAAGGCATCTCCTCCTCTTGATAGATGGTGAAGAGAAGTTCAACCTTGTTGAGCACATTTATGATGACATCTTCAACATCTCTCACACTCCCAACCGCTCATGTGGTTATGCACCGTACATCATGTGCCTAATTGAGAAGGTGTCGGGGATAGTCTTTGTCAAGGATGTCACTCATCGATCTCTCCGTCCTCAGCTACCCCCCATTGTGCCAGAACCCTCAAGGAGGAAAAATGCTCAACCGCCGTCCAGCTCAGCGGCCTCTTCTAGCTCAGCGGCTCCCCCATCATCTCCTCCTCCGCAGTCCATGAGCGGATTCTTCAAGTGCTTCAATGCACTTTTTGCCTCCTATCGGTGTGTGGAGGTCCGAACTCGACGCATGGAGAGGCGTCAGGAGAAGTACCTCAAGGTTGTGTGTGACAAGCTTGAGGTACCCATGTCTCCCCCTGAGGAGAGTGATGGGGAGGTCACTCCATATCCAGAGTTCTCCGCTGATGAGCTCGCCCAGTTCAGGGAAGATGGAAGCTCTTCCAAGGCCGTGACTCCATCCACCACCACCGACGAAGAAGAGGATACGGAGGCTACGAAGAGCGATGAAAATGGCGATGAAGAAGAAGACGAAGAAGATGACGAGTAGACTTAGGCGTATCTTCTTCCCTCTTTTCCTTTTTGGTGCCTTGATGCCAAAGGGGGAGAAATGTTAAAAGGATGTACTATTTTTTATCATCTTCTAGTCTTGTAATAGATCTTTTGGGCATGACTATCTGGTAATAGATCTTTTGGACATGACTATCTTGTAATAGATCTTTGGACATGGCAATATATGTTTTATGTTTTATGCATGACTATCTTTTGGGTAACACTACGTGTTGAATTTTATGGCTGTTGCTTATTGTCTTATCACATTTTTTTAGCACAACACGTAGGCAACCCACCATAACATGTGAATGTATGCCAACTCCCCTCTTTTACTCTTGCATACATTCAGGGGGAGTTTTGCATACGTACACTTGTTATAAAAATAAAATTTTTACCTCTTATGTTGAAACTTAATGTGTTGTCATCAATCACCAAAAAGGGGGAGATTGTAAGTGCATCTAAGCACCCCCGTGGATTTTGGATGATTGATGACGACAAATTAAGAGACTAATGAGATGAGATGATCATAAGCACAGGACATTTCCAAGGCGGACACCTAAACTCTCAAAAAACTAAAAGATGAAGAACGGCGTCGAAGACTCGAAGAGTAGAAATTAGGGTTTCACATGAGTCTTTAGTAGGCTAGCCATGTAAAAAAAAGAGTGTGTATGTCAAGTGCATTGAGATCATAGAAGAGATCTCAAAGCGTTAGAAGTTTCAAATCCTTAGTGGAGAGAGGTAGAGAGGTAAAGTTGGGCAGGCCGGACATGTCTGGGGAAGAGGCCGGACTAGTCCGGAAGTCCTATGGCTTAGTCCGTTTTGGGGCGGACTGAGAGTTTTTGACTGATATCGGACCTGTCCGTTTTGGGACGGACTAGTCCGTTTCTCTCTTGGCGAGAGTGTTTTTGGGGCTAAGTCCTGGTAGACCGGACTTATCTGCCTCAGTGGCCGGACTAGTCCGGGCAAGCCGGACTTGTCCGTTTTCACACGGACTAAGAGTTCCTGTGTGAGTTCGGGCTAGTCCGTTCTAAGGCGGACTAGTCCGTATGGGTGTGAGATGAGAGCTCCCACGGCTAAGTCTTGGTAGACCAGACTTGTCCGCCTTAGTGGCCAGACTAGTCTAGGTCCTCCAGACTTGTCTGTTCTCACCCGGACAAATAGTTCCTTTGTGAGATCGGACTAGTCCGGTGTGAGGCGGACTAGTCCGGACTTTCGGTAGGTGCCAATGGTTGGCTTCGGGACTTCTATAAAAGGAGATGCCCCGACTTCATTTAGAGAAGACTGGAACCCTAGCGCCGCCACAACGATCCTAGAGCCCCCCCCTTTTGACGCCCCTGTTCTGAGAGGAAACCTCTCGGAACTGAGACTGATGCATATGTTTGCCCAGGATGTTCATCACACATACACATATAATCCACAAACTGAATTCAGAATATATATATAACCACGAATGAATATATTTAAGTACTTTATTACATCAATCTCTATTGTAGCGGAAGTTTCTAATCTATTCTAGCAGCAAAAGTCTTTATTCTAGCAGCGGAAGTCTTCTAACTAGTGCGGAAGCAAACTGAACAGCAGCAGCAGCGGCTCCATCTCTACTGCACAGGCAAGCTTGAGGATAGATTACACGCCTAATACTCCACGTGGTCTTCATAATACTCCTCTCCTGTTGCTGATGATGAAGAAATAATGCAAGTTTGAGTACATGATGTACTCAGCAAGTGCGGGAAAATATGATATGTAGCTCACAGCAAGGAATGTATAAAAAGGTTCATTGCATAAAAGCAAAGTTTATTTCACAAATCATGATAAAAACAGCAACTAGCTTTAAGTGAATGTAATCCCAACATGTATTTAAACATCAACATACCTCCATCATTATTCACCACTTTTCATATCCCATCCAAACATTTATCTTTCTCAACTTTCCTCATGCTCATGAATACCATCTCGTATTCACTATTATCTCATCTCATATTCAATTCAGTCTCATACCGAGACCAATGCTCATTGCCATGACTCAACAATCATGCAACCAATCTCATCACCCGGACTCAACAGTCCCGAAAACTAAATCCAAAGACCAAACCATCACCAAGCCAATAACCAAACCAAATACCATCCCAACAACCATCCCATCTAATCATGTGGGTTGTCCAGGCGCTCGTGACCATAAGCTCGGCTATCATGATAGTTTTACACTCTGCAGAGGTTGCACCACTTTACCCACAAGTTTGTGATTTCATCACCCATTGGCGACTGCAGAACTTCCATTATACCAGTACACAACTGTCGGTGTATGGCCAAGAGATCACAAAATAGCCTTTACAAAGGGGCTACTAGATATATGGACTCACTAAGGTTTCACCCGCAGGCTAGAAACTCCAATTCTCCCATCTACGGGCCCCCTCTTGTTCCATGCAGTTCCTAGGGCAATCCTCACTCGACTCCCATTCCCCGTGCCTTCCACGGTCTACAACAATCTAGCAACTTACCTAATTAGTCAGCTAAGCCGCACCCATATTTGGCCTTGTGGTGGCACTATTATCCTGGCATGGCTCGCAAGAACCGGTCCTTAGATCTACGGCAAGTAAACCACCATCTCATTCTACCACTTCCACAAAACCAAGCTTGCCTAGATCTCCCTCCGATTAATGTCCATTATCAACATCAGTTTCTCATTATCATTATTCATACGAGAGCAGTTAGCTAGATACATTCTATCGCTTCCCATATCCCGTAGATTAGCGAAGCAAAAAGCAAAAACGACCATACCCGACTCATCAACTTTCCCAGCGACAAGGGTGGTTAACAAAACTAGTAAACCCCTATGAAAGGGTTTCCCATCAAGTTGACTCAAGCACACACATGTATTTGCAAACAAAACAGTTTTCCAAATATATGGGATCAATATGGTCAAGGGGCACTTGCCTTGTTCTTGCGGCTCTTGTTGCTCTTGTGTCTCGGTGTTCTGGTGCTGTAGTCCTTCGTAGGTAGCTCCCTGAGCTTGTCCTTCTACTCACGATCACTCATATACAAGGTTCACAGCAGTCAATGATCATGCACAAACTTTAATCAAGATGCGATGATGCATATGCATGCTAATCCTATGGTGCACTTTTTATTAGATCGGCTTATATGCGTTCTTGCATGTTTGCATGGGTTTGCATGGGTTCTATGATGAACAGAGGTGTAAAGAACAAATGTGGACGTGGCGATGATCTCGTCACAAGATCTAGATCAAACTGATCAACACGTGATCTGTCCACGAAAAAGCTTCTGTTCAAAGGGATCAAAGAACAGATGCAAAGAAAACACGATGATGTCGTAAGGTGGTATTGGAAACCTACCTTGCTTCCTTCGGGTCCTCCCTCCTAGCAAAAACAGATCGTCGGAACTTTCTTCTGCCGGCGGTGATCGTGTCTGGGCTTGTCGGCGGTCTCTCCGGCGGTCAACTCCGGCGAAGGGGTTTAGCTCGGCGAGTTTGGGGCTAGGGCTTCTAAGTTGTCGGCTTAGAAAAGATATTACGACAAAGGGGTTGTTTCGGGTTCTATTATAAGAGGGAAACAAAGAGTCCTACTCTGATCGGAATTCGAATAAGAGTCCTATTCAAATTGTTTTTGAATCTTAACTACTTATCTTCAATTGATTTGGTGCGGTAGCAACGTGGAATTCGTCTCGGTTTCCTTCCGTGTCGGTATTCCCGCGCGTACAGAAGCAAAAACCGCTTCAGATCTCGTCACCTCCGCGGTGATGAGCTCCGGAGGCTCCACGTGTCCTGTGGAGGCCGGGCCTCCCTTTTCCGCAGAGGCGAGCTCTGGTTGTGCCGCGTGTCAGGCGGGCGAGACCTCCCTCTTCCTCTGAGGCGAGCTCCGCATGCGCCACGCGTCCTGGCGGGCGGGACCTCCCTCTCTCCAGAGGCGAGCCCCGCGTAAGCCACGTGTCAGTGCCGGACCTCCCCTCTCTTCGGAGGTGGGCTCCTAGAATGCCACGTGTCCTAGCAGCGCCAGACTTCCTTTCTCCTCAGAGACGAGCTCCGAGGTTGACACGTGTCCAACAGTGACGGACCTCCCGGAGGTGAGCTCCGAGGTCGACACGTGTCCATCAGCGTCGGACCTCCCGGAGATGAAATCCGGAGGTGACATGTGTCCAGTAGGACCAGACCTCTCGCAGGTGAGCTCCGAGAGCGACACGTGTCCCGCGGTGTCGGACCTCTCATAAGTGAGTTTCGAGAGCGACACGTGTTCCGTGCTGCTGGTCCTCTCTTTCCGCAGTGACTAGCTCCGAAGGCGACACGTGTCCTGTGGGCTGACCTCGCTCCTCCACAGAGGATAGCTCCGTGGGAAACACGAGTCCCACGGGGTTGGACCTCGCCCCTTCCGCAGAGACGAGCCTCGAGCCTGCCACGTAGCCAGTTTAGCGGCGGACCTCTCCCCCTTCGCGGGGATGAGCTCCAAAGATGCCACATGGACAGCGGGCTGCGGGAGTTGTCTTCAGCGCTCTGTGGATTGGATTTGGCTCTTTTTGGCTATCTTTCTGATTCTTTCTTTGTTTCTACTTATTTTAAAATATTTCTCTATATAAAATATGAATGCATGCATGATTACAAAACTGAGGGTGTCACAAATCTACCCCCCTTAAATTGAATCTCGCCCTCTGTAACACCCTCATTTTTGGTTTCTGCATATATTCATGTTCCATGAAGAGAAAACATTTTAAAGGAAGTAGGAACAGAGAAAAATATCAAAAATATAGCCAATAAGAGCCAAATCCAGTTCACCAAGAGCGCTGAAGACAACTTACCGTGGCCCGCTGGCCACGTGGCGTGTTCGGAGCTCATCCCTGCGAAGTTCGGAGAGGTCCGCCACTAAATTGGCTACGTGGCAGGCTCGGGGCTCATCTCCGCAAAAGGGGGAGAGGTCCGACCCTGTGGGACACGTGTTGCCCCCGGAGCTAGCCTCTGCGGAAGAAGCAAAGGCATTTTCCGCAGGACGCATGTCACCTTCAGAGCTAGTCACCACGGAAGTCAGAGGACCAGTCGCGCGGGATACGTGTCGATCTCGGAGCTCACCTCCGAGAGGTCTGGTTCTATTGGACACGAGTCGCCACCTGAGCTTATCTCCGGGAGGTCCATCACTATTGGACACGTGTTAACCTCGGAGCTCGTCTCTGAGAGGAAAGGAAGTCTGGCGCTGGAGGTACCTCCGGAGAGAGGAAAGGTCTGGCATTGACACGTGGCGTGTGCGGAGCCACCTCCGAACAGAGAGGAGGTCCCGACCGCCAGGATACGTGGCGCACGCGGATCTCACCTCCAAAGGAGAGGGAGGTCTCACTCGCTTGACACGCGGCACCACCGGAGCTCGTCTCTGTGGAAGAGGAGAGACCGGAGCTCGTGGACAGATCACTTGTTGATCGGGTTGATCTAAAGACAAGGTCATCGCCACGTCCACATTTGATCCTAACACCTTTGTTCATCATAAATCCATGCAAGAACACGTACAAACCAATCTAATAAGCTGATCATGAGATAGCATGCATATGCGTCATCGCATCTAGTTTGAAGTTTGTGCATGGTATTGATTGTTATGAATCTTGTATGTGTGCGATCCTTTATAGAAGAACAAGCTCAGGGAGCTGTTTACGACGAGCTGCAACAACAAGGTTTCGAGATCCAAGAGCCACCAGAACCACAAGAACAAGGCAAGTGCTCCTTGACCATATTGATCCTATGTTTTGGGTAAAACTGTTTTGTTTTCTGAAAAGGTGTGCGTGCTGAGTCAAACATGATGGGAAACCCTTAGATAGGCGTTTACTAGTTTTGGTTAATCCACCCTTGTTGCCAGGGAAGTTTATGAGTCGGGTATGGTTTTTACTTTTATGCTTCGCTGAGTCCATGGGATTGGGAAGCGAGATAGATGTGTATAGCTAACTGCACTCATAATGATATGAGAAAATTGATGTTGTTAATGAACATGGATCGGAGGGAGATCTAGGCAAGCCTGAGTTTGTGAATGAGGTAGCATGAGATGGTGGTTTACTTGCCGTAGATCTAAGGACCGGTTCATGCATGCACATGCCAGGATAACAGTGCCACCACAAGGCCAAGTATGGGTGCTGCTTAGCTGAGTAATTAGGTAAGTTGCTAGAGTGTTATGGACTGTGGAAGGCGCGGGGAATGGGAGTCGAGTGAGGACTTTCCTGGGAACTGCATGGCACAAGAGGGGGCCCGTGGGTGGGAGAATTGGAGATTCTAGCCTGCCGGTGAAACCTTAGTGAGTCCATACATCTAGTAACCCCTTTGTAAAGGCTATTTTGTGATCTCTTGTCCATAAACCGACAGTTGTGTACTGGTATAATGGAGGTTATGCAGTCGCCGACGGGGGACGAAATCACAAACTTTTAGGTAAAGAGGTACAAAATCTGCAGGGTTTTTAAAACTATCATGATAGCCGAGCTTACGGTCACGAGCGCCTGGCCAACTGCCATGATTAGTTGGGATGGTTTTTGGGATGGTTATTGGATGTGGTCATTGAGATGGTTTTTGGTTATGGTTTGGTTTTGGGACTGTTGAGTCCGGGTGATAAGATGGTTGCATGACTGTTGAGTCATGGCAACAAGGTTGGTCTCGGTGGGAGACGAAGTTGTTTTATGAGATGAAATGGTAGCGAATACGAGGAGGTATTCGTGAGCGAGAATGAGGTTGATTGATGACTGGTTATGAACATGACGGGGGTATGATTGGTATTTTAATACATGTTGGGATTACATTCACTTAAAGATAAGTCGCTGTTTTATCGTGATAAATAACTTTGCTTTTCTGCAAATGAGCCTTTTTATACCTACCTTGCTACGAGCTACATATTATATTTTCCCGCACTTGCTGAGTACATCATTGTACTCAAACTTGCATTATTATTTCATCATCAGCAGCAGGAGAAGACTACTATGAAGACCAAATGGAGCATTAGGCGTGTGATCTGTTCTCAACCTTGCCTGTGGGGATGAGATAGAGATGAAGACATTACTGCTTAGATTTGCTTCCGAATTAGTTAAATTGCTTCCGCATTAGAATAAAGACTTCCGCTGCATAGAAATAAAGACTTCCGCTGTGAGCATGAGTCCAAGACTCATGAGACATTGTAATAAACTCTGTTATTCATGGATATTTATATTCTGAAATTCAGTTTGTGGAACATATGTGTATGTGTGATAAACATCCTGGTCACACATATGCCAGTTCTCGGTTCCGTGGTTTTCCACAGAATTGAGGGCGTCACACCCTCGAGATTCGCTAGTGGAGAATAGATGAGAGAATTCTGTCTTGATGTCTTCTTCACGCTCCCATGTAGATTCAGCTTCTGTGTGATGGCTCCATTGTACCTTGCACCAACGGATCACTTTGTTCCTTGTGACCATTTCCTTTACGTCCAAAATTCGGACAGTGTGCTCTACATAGGTCAGATCCTCTTGAAGTTCAAGTTCATCCATCGGTACTTGCTCTTCTGGTACTCTCAAGCACTTCTTGAGCTGGGATACGTGAAACACGTCATGCACGTCGGAGAGGTGCGTTGGGAGCTCCAGTTGATAGGCTACTTCTCCTCGCTTGCCCAAAATATTAAAGGGTCCGATGTAGCGAGGTGCTAGCTTGCCTTTGACGTTGAAACATCGTTGGTGTAGGATCGAAGAGCACGTGAAAAGCTACCAGAGGGGGGTGAATGGTAGATTAAAACTTTTCACAGCGGAAACAACAAAAACCCCTCAGCAAAAAATCAATCGGTTAAAGAAACCGTGTGAGCAAGTGTTTTCAAACGTGTTCAACCGTGACAAATCAAGTAAAGAGGTAGAGAATCGAGTCACGGATCTAATGCAACAAGAATCACTTGAAAACACGAAGTAAAACTTGAGATACGATCAAAACATTAAACGAAGATCAATCTGTTCTACCCGATATAAAACAGATCTGCAACGCTGCAAAGAAACTCGTGTATCTCAAAAACTACAGATTCGAAGCTCGTGAAAATTTCACAGATGATAGATAATTGAGTTGTGAAGACAACCCAAAAAGAATCACGTCAATCGGATCTGTAAAACTCGAGTTATGAATGAAACACCGAAGCAACGTCGGTCTGTCCAGAAACTCGGCGAGAAAGACTTGACGAAAAACAAGTCGGACGAACAAGGCACAAAAACTCCTCGAAACTTAGAACTTTATTCAATAGAAACACAAGAGGAACAGCCCAAAGTTCTCTACCCACGAGAGCTCTGGCCTCCCTTGCTTTTATAGCCAGCCCTCAGGCTAAACAATCCAATCTAGGACTCCTACTCCTAATTGGACTCGTATCCTAACTTACCATAACTGCTCAGGACTCTCCTATTCGCAGATAGAAGCAATCGTGAGACTTCCAAACACCTTAGGAACGTCCTAAACATTCCTAAAACAACTCAACTTCGTGCCTGGCACGAAATCCTATCATAACCAACTCAAATCTTCCATATTTGAGCCATATCCGACTCAGCCTCAGCCTGAGTACGCTATCCAGCTGGTTGGACCTTTCCGACCAATTCTTTATGTCCACTTCTCTTCATCACGCCTTGGAACAATGTTGCCACGTCCATGCACTCCTTGCACACGTGCAAACACCTTCCAACGACGTACACGCAACCTTCATATGCACTGCCCTTGATCCAAACATGCTGCGCGACCTCCCGATCAACTCAACCACAGCTCCTCCCGAACTTGGTTGTTGGAACCTCATCTCCTCCCTGAGACTAGTCCAAGGATCCCGTCACAAGACATGTCTTGAACTCAAGCAACACCTGCACATGAATAAACAACCAATTCTTCTGAGCACAAGTCCTCGACTTGACTCACGTTAGTTTGAAAACCACAACACCTTACATGAGCACGTCACATAAGCATGTTGCAAACCATATCAAATGATAACAGCCATAACCACCAAAACACACCAAAAACTTAGCAAATTAATACTAAGCAAACCTTCCCATAAAGCAAGTTTGAAACATTACGAGTTAAAAGCAAAAACAAGATGCTGCAGTTCTACGAGTTGAACTTCACAGGAGCTCCCTAAAAACAAGCTCCGGACCTCACAGAAGCTCTTCGGACCTTGCAGGAGCTCTCCGGACCTTGCGCTGGACCTTGCCAACACTTGGCGGACCTAACAAAGAACTTGTCGGACCTTGCCACAGAAAATGTTTTGGCAATATTCAAAACTTTTAATGTTAATGCTAACTTTTATCCTAATTGCCAATGTATTCAGCACACATAGGTCTCACAATCTCCCCCTTGATGAATGCATTGGCAACACCAATTAAAATCCGAACATTGGCTTATGAAAAGTTTTGAAAAGCTTTGAAAACTCATTTCTCCCCCTTTATTAATTTCTCCCTATTTTTTAAAATCAGAGAATGAAGAAAGTGTATAACATATGCAAAGTGTAAAAAAAATCTCTCCTTATACATATTTCTCCCCCTTTGACAATGTATTCAGCATGGTTCAAAAGTGAAATTTTTAAATGTTATGAGCATATTATAACATATACATACAAAACAAAGCTCATCCAAGTCATACTATCAGGTTACTTACACTATCACATCAATAAGATACATAAAGTAGTGTAAGCCATGCTAGAGATCAAATGTATTTTTCAGTTTAAGCAAGTCATGATCTCCCTTACTCAACTATTTCAAAACCTGAAAACATGACACTTGTTGCTGCATTTTTATTATTCATAATCATTTAAGGCACAAAGTTGATCATCTGATATTTGCAAGAGATTATATGCCGCATCAGCCTTGTTCTAACCAACCAAGCCAAGCCTATGTCATTTGACAATCAGAAGCTTAAGGACATGGTTTTAGTCATACACAATTCCTTCCTAGTTCATATCTTAGTGCAATGATAAGCAATCTCAAAAGAAGAAGTGCGATGCATGCATATTCTCTTGATCTTTTCTCAATTTTTTATTTAAAAACTCAACATGTGAGCTGATCACTTGATTAATTTTTTTATGATTAAAAGCACTTGTGAGCACGCAACAAGTTCAAAACAGCAAGAAAGTTCGATGATCACCAGATTTAGTGTAAGTAATTATTCCAATTACTAGTCATGGCAAAAACTACAAAATGTAAAACATGAGTAATGTAGTAAGAACTTTCAGCCTGTAAAAGGAATCACAAAGTCATATATGTATGAAATACTATGCTCATATTATTTTAGTTTCAGATTCACACATAGACTTTCAAAGTTTCAAAAACTCCCCTTCAATTTAAGCCATGAGGATGCATAACCCCTATTTCACTATGAATGAAACAAAAACGAGTGAAATCCAAAGGTTTTGTAAAAATATCAGCCAATTGTTGTTCGGTATCGACATGTTGAAGCACAATTTTTTCTTTTTCAACATTATCACGAAGAAAGTGATACCTAATGTCAATGTGCTTAGTTCTAGAGTGTTTCACGGGGTTTTAGCAATACAAATTGCACTAGTGTTATCACAAAACAGTGGAACACTATCTAAATCAACCCCATAGTCCTTAAGTGTTTGAACAATCCAAAGAATTTGTGAGCAAGCGCTAGCCGCAGCTACATATTCAGATTCGGCCGTGGATTGTGCAACTGAACTTTGTTTTCTAGAGGACCAAGCAACAAGTGAATTACCAAGAAAATGACAAGCACCCGAAGTACTTTTCCTATCAATCCTACAACCCCCAAAATCAGCATCCGAAAAAGCTTTCAAAAAACGGTTGAGGAAGAAGGAAGAAAAATGCCAAATTCTTGAGTTCCATGTGAAGCACGTGGAGAAGCTTGAAAACGTGTACAAAGACATACGCTGAATTGTATGTCCGGTCTTGACGCCGTGAGATACAAAAGTGATCCAATCATACGTCTGTATTCTTTTTTATTGACCGGGTCACCATCTTCGTCAAGTTCAAGTGTTGTTGTTGTTCCCATTGGTGTCCGAAGAGGCTTGCATTTGTCCATGTTGAAGCGCTTAAGAAGGTCCTTTGTGTACTTAGTTTGATGCACAAAAGTTCCTTCTTTTGTTTGCTTGATTTGCAGCCCCAAAAAGTATGTGAGTTCTCCGATCATACTCATCTCAAATTCTGAACTCATCATAGCTGAAAACTTGGACACGAGATCATGAGAAGCACAACCAAAGATAATATCATCCACATACACTTGAACGAATAATGAGTCATTGCCATGCTTAAGTACAAAAAGAGTTTTATCAACCGTGCCCATGGTAAACCCCTTTTCAAGTAAGAATGTTTTTAACCTATCATACCATGCTCTAGGGGCTTGTTTTAGACCGTACAAGGCTTTGGACAGTTTGTAAACATGATTAGGAAAATTTGGATTTTCAAAACCCGGTGGCTGCTTAACATAAACCTCCTCCTCTATGTAGCCATTAAGAAAAGCACTTTTAACATCCATTTGATATAACTTGAAACCTTCAGATGCAGCAAATGCTAATAAAATTCTTATAGCTTCTAATCTAGCAACAGGAGCAAATGTTTCATCAAAATCTAGACCTTCAATTTGAGTGAAACCTTGAGCAACCAACCTAGCTTTATTCCTAATCACAACCCCATCCTCACTTTGCTTATTTTTAAATACCCATTTAGTTCCAATTAATGTGTGACCTTGAGGTGGAGGTACAATTTTCCAAACATTATTTCTTTCAAAATTTTCTAACTCTTCTTGCATGGCATTAATCCAAGATTCATTAGTGAGTGCATGTGATATATCCTTGGGTTCAAAAGAAGCAACAAAAGCAGAATGAGCATGAGAGTTTGGATCGCAAAACCTGGACCGAGTGACTCGTTCATGCAAGCTTCCAATGATTTGTTGTGGAGGATGACTTTTGAGTACTCGGAGGGGAGTAGACACTTCACAAGCACCTTCTTCTTCATGTTCGGACCTTTGATTAGGAGAGCTTGTTGATTGAGGAAGGTCCGAACCAGCAGTAGTGACTGTTGGTGCTGGTTGTGGTGCAAAATCAGCAGCTTGATCGTTATTTACTTCCGACTTTTCGGGCAGCAGCACCACTTCTTCATCTTCTTCAATAAAAATACTCTCCCCCTGCGGATATGGATCCGGACCATTTACCTCCGAAGGATTGAACACGTGCCGGACCTACTGTGTCAAGATGTAAAAGTTGTCCCGGTTCAGCTGTCATGGTCATTGTGAGAGGAGCATGTGAACCTGCAACAAACTTAGCATGTCTACAAGAAGAGCACATAATATCATTGTCCTTTTTAAGCTTCGGCAGCCCACGTATGCGATCGAGAGCACTAACACGAGTGAGATGATCAAAGCCTATGTGACCAAGTCTACGATGCCAAAAATATAGATCCTTTGTATCATTAGCAACTAGACACCGATGCTTAGAAGTTGACAAATCAAAATCAGCTTTAAAAACTCTTCCAAACCTAGACATGTTAAACAAAAGCTCACCTTTTGAATCTACAACCTTGCAGCAATTTTTAGCAAAGCTAACCTCTAGATTTTCATCTAGCAATTGTGAAACCGAAAGCAAGTTGTATTTAAAATTTTTAACATGTGCCACATCTTGCAAAGTGTAGAGATTGTTTACTCTAACCGAACCTTTAGCAATTATGGGAGTAGAAGAGTTATCGGCGAAAGTAACATTTTCTACACGTGACACAAAAGAGAGAGAGGAGAACCATTCTTTGTTACCGGTCATGTGGCGTGAGCATCCTGAATCCACAATCCAAATGTTCTCCTTCCTCAAACGTGAAACCTACACAGCAGCACAATACGTCGATGACTCGATACTGGGGTTAGTTAAAAGACTTTTAGGAATCCAGTACTGAGTTACACGACGTCCAGCAGGAATAACACGCGAAAGCTGAGAAGGTACAGCAGGTTTATGAGCAAAACATCGAAATTTTTTGTTTCCAACTACTGACTTAGAAGATGTGTTATATGTAGCACAAAAAACAGTAGGTCCGGGAGCAAGTTTTTGACTCATTACAGCAGGTTGCAAGCTCCGAACATTCGGTCTAGCAGATTTTGCTTGGTTGTTATGTGATCTAGCAAGTATTCTTTGTTTCTTATCGTGTTTAGCTAGTCTATAACAAAAATCCATGACATGACCATCTCTACCACAGTAGGTACAATGAAAAATAACCTTATTATCATGTCTAGATGAGCAAGCAACACGTTTATTACAACCCGAATGGGACAGTACTCCTGCAGATTTGAAAATCACCTCTTTTTGTCTAGGAGCTGTTTGAATCAAACCGCTTCCTAATGACTTTACAACTTTAGGTGGGTGTGTCTTAGCATGAGCATGAGAATTAAAACCTAAACCAGTTTTATCATTACAAGACTTGGAAGAATTCAGCAGCAAGTTTAGGTTCTTATTTGCATTAGAAAACCGATCTAGTGTCCTATGCATGTCATCAAGTTTATTGGACAGATCAAAGCAGTTTTCACATGAAGTTTTTCCGTTTAGTTTGCAATTTGAACAATATTTAACTTCATGCACACGTAAAGCATTGTTCAAAATAGAAATCTCATTCATAGCATCATTTAGTTTCTTATTCAGATCATCACATGAAGAATAATGCAAAAAAATTGTAGAACAACAAGAATCTTTCGAATTTTTATTATTAAGTGCAGCAAGCTCTTTGTTCTTTTCAATTTCAAGTTCAAGTTTATCAAGTGTAGATGCGTGTGCACTTCTTAAAGAGGATAAATGTTCATAAATCAAATCACATGAGGAACAAGAATCATCACTAGGAATCAAAGTTTTTAAATGATTAATTTCAGATTCTAGTGATTCAATTTTAACAGCATTGTTCCTAAGTTTTTTATCCTTTTCTTTAATATAACAGTGGCACGAGAAATAGCATCGCACATTTCTTCGCAAGTGGGACATACCTCTTCATCGTCGCTGTTGTGTTCTGCCTCCTCGGAGCTTGAACTTGACTTGCTCGCCATGCAACACATATTTGCCATAGCTTCTTCATCTTCATCACTACCGTTGTCCACATCACTTGAGCCGAAATCTTGAAGTGCAGAGATCATACTATGCACTATGTTGCGCATTGATAAATCTTTCTTCTTCTTATTCTTTGCAAACGATTTCTTCGGCCTTGTTTGCTTTTCTTCACGTGAAGTCGGACCTGAAAGGTTAGGGCACTCCGTACGAAAATGTCCTGTCTTACCACATTCAAAACATCGTTGAGGTCCGGAGCTTCATCTCCTTCTAGTTCTCATATTTTGCAATGCTTTTGAGAACCGAGTAGAGATGAGTGCTAGCTCCTCCTCTGGAAACTCTTCAATCTGTTCAAGGGTTAGAGAGGACAGCAAAGAGAGTGCACCACTAGATGATGATTGACTAGAACTAGACATGTCACGTTGCGAAACAAATGCATGTCACACCCGGTTTCTCCGAAGAACAACCGAGTGAATATCACATGTATGCCAGGATCATTTTCTCATACATGTGATGACAAATAGTGAAGCATCATTTATTACAAGCCAGGTGTCGAATATAAATAAGTCTTACATATCATATGTCTCGATGGACGATAATAAGTTCATAACAAGTAAATAAAATAGCAGCGCATTATTATTCTTGTGGGCTCCGTTACAGGCGTTGCCCGGGGGACTCCATGAACCTAGAAACCTTATTCGGGTCCAAAGTCTTGATCATTAAACACCACTTCATTATCCTGACCTGAGCAGCTATATAAACCAACAAATATGCAAGGTTGAGTACCAATGGTACTCAGCAAGTGTGGGAAAGTTATGTCATGCATGGCTAGAACAAGGAGAGGTTGAACTCATGGTTAAAGCACTACGCAATTAATACCTATCACCTTAGCTTATTAAGCACCTACATTACTACATAGATGAAATGGTCCCAATCTCCCAACCCATCATCATAACCGAATAACCATAACATCATTTCCAATGTTAAGCTCCCCGCCTAACATCCTCAACTTCCAAAGCCATCAACCCTCTAATCATGAATAAGTCCAAGCCGCTCTTGACCGTGAGCACAGCTGTCATGACAGTTTTGACTCTGTAGAGTTTGCACCACTGTACCCACATGTAGTGATTCCATCCCCCGTTGCCGGGTGGACTATAAGAACCTCCATTATGCCAGTGGCCACGAACCACATTCACACTTCCCAGGAGTGTAGCCAGGAGATCACTACGAAGCCTTTACAAAGGGATTCCCGACGAACGTGGGCCCACTGAGGTTTCACCCCTAACAGGATACAAGAGGCTCCAACCCCGCTGCAGTGGCCCCCTCTTGAGCCTTGCGGTTCATATGGTAGTCCAGCTGACACCTATTCCCCGCACCATCCAACACACCCATACTACGCCGGAGATACACCTAATTAATTGGCCAAGCTGCCCCATCTCAGCATGTGGTTGGCACGGTAAAGCCAGGTTACATGCTCCATGAACCGGTCCTTAGGATCCAGGCAAGTACTATACACAAACCCGAGTCTCGTGCACCCAGCACCAACCAAATCATCCAACTTGCCTTGATCCCTACCTCTACATAACTCATAATATCTCATTCAAGAGTAAAGTAACCAAGTTGATGATATCATATCCCACTTATCCCATTCTAAGCATGGCTAAGCATAAGTAATATGAATCAACGACAAAATAGAACAAAATCCCATCCCAAGCTGCAAGGAAAACAAGGTAATGCAATTCTAGGGGAACTTCCTTGCATGGGTTTCATATTTCAATTGACAATGCAAATAATTCTATCTACACATCCTAGCATAGGAACAAAGTGGTCAAAGACACTTGCCTTCTTCCTGCTGCTCTGGGAATGGGTAGTCCTGATCTTGGAAAGGAAGAACTTGCTCTGGAGCAGGTTCTACTCATACCATCACACATAGCAAAAGAAAACAACAATCCATGAGACATACTTCACACTTCCACTTCATACAAGCCACACATTCACATTTATGAAAGCCATTCACATTTCTATGTGTTGAGGTTACTCTATGTGTGTTGATTTTTGGCTTACATGCACTTTTAAACATGTGCATATGATTTCTACTTTTGTATTCATATTTATGTTTGCATACTATATATGAGTTTCCAATTTAAATAAATTCCTTATATTCCATTGATACACCTTTTAGCTATCAAGTGTGCATGGAGGGTATTTTCCTACTCCAAATGTGTCTTCAGACCTTCTACCAACCCTAAACTGAATTCTTTGGATTTTGGAAACTTCATTTATCATTTTCTAGTTATTCATACCTAGCTTGCTATATTTTCAGATTTATTTCCTATGCCTAAATGTGAACTTTATTATGAAAATAGTAAGACACCTCATCTAAACAGAATAGGTTTTGGGTCTAAAATATTAAATAATATATTTTTGAACTTCTCCTCTGATGTGAACTATTTTACATTTATTTTACTAATTTTCAGAATTATTCTCTACTTAAAAATGTGTTCCTATAACTAATAAATGTGAATAATCAATTAGACAGATTCATTTCAGCCAAAAATCTATTTTTATCTCACTCCAAAGTTTTCCAAGTACTAGGAAAGTTTTTAATTTGAATTTACAATGTGTTTGTCCCATCTTTTAAATTTTAAACACTAATCACATATTCAAATTCCAAAATTTAATATCACATAGGGTTAAAAAGGTAAACTCACCCCACTGTAGGGTCTATTATATTATTTTAAGAATTTCCAGGGGTCTAACTACACATAACAGAGGGGTTTTCCTAATTTTTATTAAGTCCAGGGGCTAAAACTGATTTTTTAAATGAATTTACATGATTTTCTGAAGTTCCAGGGGCTAGATCAGAAGTTTCTGGGGCTAGCTCGTATTTCCCGAGAACCCCAGGGGGTAGCGCGTAAGAATCCCGACCTTTATAACGCGGGGCTCACGTGGACCGTCCGATTTAAAACAGACGGCTAACATTATAACGTCGAACCGGTACGCGGGGATTTAAATTCTACCGTGCGATTTAAAATAGACGGCGCACAAGCGGCCAAGTCGCTCTGATCGAGCGCGGGCGGCGCTGCCCGGCGGCGCACGGCGGCGGGAGGCGGCGATCTCGCCGGAGAGTTTCGGATCTTCGTCAATTCTTCCTAGAACTGTGATTTTATGGCATAGATCGGTAGAGGGGAGGTCGGGGATCTCACCTCGGGGGTTTTCTTGAGATCGGAGGTCCTGGAAAGCGGTCGGCGACGAGTTCCGAGGTGAATTCACGGCGAGGCTCATCGGCGCTGTGTTTGAAGCGCAAACCACTGAGTTTTCTGCACCTGCGCGGTTCCCTGGAGGCGGTGGATCAAGATCAGCGCGTTAGATGAGAAATCCCGAGCGAAGATCGAGCGAAATTGGCCGGAGTAACTCGGGTTCTCACCGGAAGGAAAAACAGCGGATCGTGGGGAAAAACGGGGAGATGCCGGGGTATATATAGCCGGGGAAGGGCCGCCGGTTTGTTTAGATCGAGTTGGAGCCTTCTGCGACCGGGAGTCGGGCTGAGGGATGCGGAAATCCGGTCGGTTACGATCGCGCGCGCGCGGGGAAGAGTCCGCGGTCGGCGCGAGCGGGGGGTTGGGGATGACAGGTGGGTCCCGCCTGTCTGTGAGAGGGAAACGGGCGCGCTGCTGCGGGCTGGCGCGGGGGTGAGGTGGGTTGGCTGGTGGGTTTCGGCCCACTGGCCGGGGGGTTTAAATTTTTTCCTTTTATTTTTCTTTTTCATTTCTGTTTTGAGTTTAATTTGAATTCCAGTTTGAATTTGAATTTTAGCAACACATGCAATACATCCAAAAATTTTTAAATTCCCCTCTTAACAGGATTTTGGGGTGTTACAATGCAATAGACTTGTTGGGGTGTTTACGTGAGATGATGTCAATTTCATGAGTTTTAAATTTAGAATAAAGCACGTCTAAAGTAAGAGAACTCATGACAGTAGATTCACGAATAGATGTAACTTTCATCTCCCAAATTGACATATCTAATGCTCCTAACAATTGTCTAGTATTTTTAGCATCTGAAAAGTTAACATTGACACTACGCAAGTTGCTGAGAATTTTATTAAAGCGAGCAAAAAGGTCGTCAATTGACTCACCGGGTTGCATCTCAAAATGCATGTATTCTTTCTTGAACATATCTTGCCTTACCTCCTTGATCGTATTGGATCCTTCATGGTAGTCACAAAGAGCTTTCCAAACATCATATGCAGATCGGAGGTGTGCAACACGGTCGAAGTCGCTTTGAGTCAATCCTTGGATGATCAAGTTGCGAGCCTTGTTGTTGTTGTCAACATCTCTCATGTTCGCAGCCGTAACTTGATCGTTGGGTGGTACATCGAAGTTCCCGTAGACCTTTTCCCATATGGCGAAGCCTTGCGCCTGTATGTAGGCCTCCATCCGCGCCTTCCAAACCTGAAAATCGATGCCATTGAACACACAAGGTTTTGCGGAGTACTTCTCCATGATGGTTAGTCAAAACACGTGCAAATCACAAAGATTAGAGCACCTTGGCTCTGATACCAATTGTAGGATCGAAGAGCACGTGAAAAGCTATCAGAGGGGGGTGAATGGTAGATTAAAACTTTTCGCAGCAGAAACAACAAAAACCCCTCAGCAAAAAATCAATCGGTTAAAGAAACCGTGTGTGCAAGTGTTTTCAAACGTGTTCAACCGTGACAAATAAAGTAGAGAGGTAGAGAATCAAGTCACGGATCTAATGCAACAAGAATCACTTGAAAACACGAAGTAAAACTTGAGATACGATCAAAACATTAAACGAAGATCAATCTGTTCTACCCGATATAAAACAGATCTGCAATGCTGCAAAGAAACTCGTGTATCTCAAAAAATACAGATCCGAAGCTCGTGAAAATTTCACAGATGATGGATAATTGAGTTGTGAAGACAACCCAACAAGAATCACGTCAATCGTATCTGTAAAACTCGAGTTATGAACGAAACATCGAAGCAACGTCGGTCTGTCCAGAAACTCGGCGAGAAAGACTTGACGAAAAACAAGTCGGACAAACAAGTCACAAAAACTCCTCGAAACTCTGAACTTTATTCAATAGAAACACAAGAGGAACAGCCCAAAATTCTCTACCCACGAGAGCTCTGTCCTCTCTTGCTTTTATAGTCAGCCCTTAGGCTAAACAATCCAATCTAGGACTCCTACTCCTAATTGGACTCGTATCCTAACTTACCATAACTGCTCAGGACTCTCCTATTCGCAGATAGAAGCAATCGTGAGACTTCCAAACACCTTAGAAACGTCCTAAACATTCCTAAAACAACTCAACTTCGTGCCTAGCACGAAATCCTATCATAACCAACTCAAATCTTCCATATTCGAGCCATATCCGACTCAGCCTCAGCCTGAGTACGCAATCCAGCTGGTTGGACCTTTCCGACCAATTCTTTACGTCCACTTCTCTTCATCACGCCTTGGAACAATGTTGCCACGTCCATGCACTCCTTGCACACGTGCAAACACCTTCCAACGACGTACATGCAACCTTCATATGCACTGCCCTTGATCCAAACATGCTGTGCGACCTCCCGATCAACTCAACCACAGCTCCTCCCGAGCTTGGTTGTTGGAACCTCATCTCCTCCCTGAGACTAGTCCAAGGATCCCGTCAACAGCCATGTCTTAAACTCAAGCAACACCTGCACATGAATAAACAACCAATTCTTCCGAGCACAAGTCCTCGACTTGACTCACGTTAGTTCGAAAACCACAACACCTTAAATGAGCACGTCACATAAGCATGTTGGAAACCATATCAAATGATAACAGCCATAACCACCAAAACACACCAAAAAATTAGCAAATTAATACTAAGCAAACCTTCTCATAAAGCAAGTTTGAAACATTGCGAGTTAAAAGCAAAAACAAGACGCTGCAGTTCTACGAGTTGAACTTCACGGGAGCTCCCTAAAAACAAGCTCCGGACCTCACAGAAGCTCTTCGGACCTTGCAGGAGCTCTCCGGACCTTGCGTCGGACCTTGCCAACACTTGGCAGACCTAACAAAGAACTTGTCGGACCTTGCCACAGAAGAATATTTTTGCAATATTCAAAACTTTGAATGTTAATGCTAACTTTTATCCTAATTGCCAATGTATTCAGCATACATAGGTCTCACAGTTGGCCTCGGATAGGCGATACCTTAAGGTATACGAAGTCTCCTACTTCATAAGTCAACTTCCTTCGCCTATTGTCCGCATAGCCTTTCTGTCGTGACTGAGCAGCCTTCAAGTTCTCCCGTATTGTTTGGACTTGCTTCTCAGCTTCTTGCAGCACTTCGGGTCCAAACACTTGGTTCTCTCCGGTCTCGTTCCAAAACAGCGGCGTTCTACACCGTCTACCATACAATGCTTCGAATGGTGACATCTTCAAGCTTGCTTGATAGCTTTTGTTATAGGGAAATTCGGCATACGGCAAGCTCCTATCCCAACTACGCCCATGTTTCAAGCGCTTGCTCTCAACATGAGGGGCCCGACCTCCATCACGAGGTCGTGCCGCCTTGCCCGGGGATCGCATTGGGTGGTGCCGTGTTATGCGGCACCCAACAGCACACATATAAGGAACACAGTATTACATAAATCGAAAGCGGAAGCTTACAATTATTCTTTGTAAATAATTTACATAAAATTGCTACAGCGGAAGTCTATAAACAGCTCACGATGAATATCCAAGAAGCACTCGAGAAGAGGTCCAGCCCGCGGACTCCTCCCGCTAGCAACACGAAGACATGGCAGCGGTTAGGTTCTCCAAGTGTGACATGACTCGGAAGTTTCCGAGTCTCACCGGACAACCCTCTTTATAGCGTCGATGCTTACCTGCAAAACCACTATATAGCAAGAGTGAGCACAAGGCTCAGCAAGACTTAACCGTCTCTCCTAAGACATGAAACTCTACATGAAAGTAACCTAAGACCTAAGCCTGTCATTTGCGAAGAGACTCACCTGCGAGTTCATCCTTAACTTTCAAATTTTAGCCATAATAATAATGACCTTGCGATCAGCAACATTGGAACTCCACAATCAAACAAGAAACGCTTCATTCCAATGTTACTTGCCCCAAAGTAGAAAATAACTTTAGTTAGCTCTATCTCTACTTCAAACATGGTTTTCATGCAACTTAACATAATCATAGCAGCAATTATACTTTTGCAAACTGTTTCCACACAAGTTGATTAACTACGTCACAACATGGGAGCAAGCGGTACTCAATAACCGCGAGGGACGGTGATTCGAATCAAACACTACCCGGATAACTTGACACATACGCCCACCTCTGAAGACCCAACTCTGGCGTCCTTCATTACGTCGTATGTGGAAACCTTTCTCAGGACACTAAACTGTAGAAGCGGTCACGCCATCTCGGGCTCATAGGTCTAACGAGACGATGTGGTATGCCTCTACAATCCAGTGAACCTGGTACATTGGTTTCCTGGTTCCCATATATCAGTAAGCATCCGGTACACAACTCAATACTTGCTCCTGGACGCGGCATACGCATCGGTCCTTAACCGACACAGGCAGAGCTACTCGACCAAGACCTCGTCTTGTCGCAGCCTAACCCCTCTGCCCGGTCTCATCTTTTGAAATGTAAACTTTAGTTTGCTTCCTTCCCCAACCACACTTATGATCTTCTAAACTATAGCTCGCGAGTAGATTCCAACTATTCGTCTTCTACCGGATGCCCTAGTCTATTTAGCATGGCCTTATTCTACAGCGATGACATAATTCTACCCTTGATACCAGGGTTCTTTTTGGTCATGCAAGTGGAGTATAAAACATCCTTGACCTAATGCACAAACAAACCTTGACCAATAGTAGTGAACAAAGGGAAAACTTTAAAAACAACTTAAGTGCAAACCGGGGCTTGCCTTGGTTTTGCAGGTGACTAAAGTCAGATAAGATGAAGTTAGTTGCTGATGATGACTTGAAGCTTAATCCCTGCCGTCTTGCTCCTTGATCAAATCTTCACTCATCCACGTTTAACCACTACACGCTATGAATATGCATACATGTTTAATTATCAATCCTTTTGCTAGCAAGTGCTATTGACAAGTTTAAAACTGGAACTTTGTTTAAGAATTTAAAATGAAACTGGTGCTAGTGGTTTGGGTTTGTGTTTAACCACTATCATCAAGTGATGAGTGGGGTTTCATCACTTGGGTGGGGATCAACTAATGAGGTTGAACAGGACATAATGACCCAAGGCTCCAATGGAGCTGGAAATTTTCTTGTGAGTTCCTTGTCAAAAGAAAGTCCTCTGGACCAAAATTCAGAATGTTTCACTGATTAGGTCACCCAGAACAATTCCCTAAGCATTTAGGCATAAAGGAATTAATTCTGAATAAATTTGCACTTTCTTGCAAATTCCAGTGAACTACAATTTCATACATAGCTTAGGGATAATGCATGAATTTCCCTAGGATTTTTGGAGCTAAGGAATGCCCAGAACTGAATTTCCAAGTTTTGGAAATTCTCTGAAAATATTTCTGTATTTATTTGAATACAGAAACTTGGAATTAGAATTACCCTAACTAATCAACTCCAAATGAGCTGAAACTTTTACAGGAGTCTCCTACTATCCTCAAGAATATCCTGGCAAAATTTGGGGAATTTTGGATGAACCAAACTCCCTCTAAAATTCTTTTGCTGAAAAGTTTAAAGAATTTTCCAGAATTTTCTATTGGTTTTCATGAAAATTGGGTTGTATATTTGGACTGATATTTCCATCCTGAATCCAACCCAATTTGAATCACTAAATTTAGAGCTTCCTAGCAAAAGTTATGAGGTTCTAAAGTTTGAACTAAATCTGGAATTCAAACTAAATTCGGAAAAAGTTCAAACTCTGCCTGTGGGTCCACCCCACACATGTCAGCCGCCGGAATTACGCCACATGGGGCCACAGGACCCTTCCCGCGCCACCACACCGGATTCCGGGGCCGCAGCGGATCGAAGATTTAAACTATCGCCACTGACAGGTGGGACCGGCCGGTCGTCTTCAACCTCGGGCCGTTCTCTTTTTCCAGCACCGCCCCCTCGTCGGAAGTTCGTCGGGGCTCGCCGGAGTCGGCTTCCCGGGTGTCTCCCGGCTTGGTACTCGCCGCCTGGGGGTTTTCAGGGGCGAGCAACTCATCTATGGGGTCAGCACAAGCTAACGGCGCTCGGAACTAGGTCGGCGACGTGCGCACCCTTCGGTGAAGCGTCGGCGCCGTGGCACGAGCACAATAGCCCGCCAAAATCCTGGGAAATTTTCTCTAAAGCACCTGTGAAGGTCAGGCAAGCTCGGCATGGCCTCAAAGTGGCTAGGAAATGGCGGCAACTCGGTTGTCACCATGCGCCCACGCGTTCCCGCCATGGCCGCCGATCGAAAAGCTCGGAATTCGCTGCCCCTACTCTCTGCTAAGCTAAGGTTGCGAAGGAAAAAGGTTCCCTATCCTCTCTAGCTCTTTTGTGAATGAACAACTATAACCGGGAATTAAGCGTTAATTTCAACAGTTCATACCCGCGGATAGGTTTTCCTCGTCCGAGGGGAAAACTTGAAATTCCAGAGCTACGTCGCACGGATCGCTCTGAAATTAGTAGAGGAGCAGCGCAGGGACTTGCCGCGCCTTGGGGTGCCCTCGTTCAGTCGTGAAATTGGCCGGTGTGAGCTGCCCACGAGAGCCCGACGTCGGTTTCCACCGGTTGCACCTCGGCTTCAGCGCTGATCCTCAGATTACGGCCAACCGCAGCCCCGAACGCCGGAGCTGAGCTGGGGAACCTCTTGTGCACTCGCTGGCGCTCCCTTTTCGTGTGGATGGCTCGAGAAACCGGGTGCGCAAGCTGGTGGACAATGGAAGAAACAGAGGCGTCGCCGGCGGCTGCTTTTCGGGCGCGGGAGCAGAAGAAAACCGTGAGCACGAGTGAAGAACTTCGTGTTTGCCTCGGTGAGAGAGATAAGCGCCGGGTGCACCGCCTCTGGCGCCCGCGCGTGGGGGGGGGGAGCTCGAGCAGGAGGTGGCGGTAGCCGCTTCTCGGTGGCGCCCCCGTGGAGTGTTCGGTTGAACCGATAGCAGAGGCTGAAGACTTAGTCAGTAAGCTTAATCCCCCCTCTCAATGACAATTGGGGCCCACAGCCCCTCTTTGCACCAAAAGATCTCCAAATTTTGACCCATTGCAAATTCAGCTATGAGGGATCCAAATTCAAAAGCCATTTTGCCATTTGACAATTTGTGCCACAGTTTCAAATTTAAATTCAAATTTGGATGGAATTCACAAGTTCCTTTGATATTCCTATCAAAGCACCTCCAAATTTTGCTCCAAATTTGCTCCCTCTACAATTTGAACCTGGGGAGTTTGAATATGCCCTCTGATCTTTGGGTTGGTCATTGCAAATACAACTTTTTAAACATCAGTTTGCATTTTCCTTTTTGGAGCTGGCCCTCCTCTTTTTGGAAGTAACCCTCTTAGTTCAAACTGAATTTCGAGTTTTATTGCACATGCCAACACTTTCATGAGTAACACAAAAGTTTTTGTAAGTCCCATTTCTGGCATATAAACTCAACTTTATTCATAGCTCAAGTTTTCTATTTACAAGTTTTGGGACTTTTACACAACATGTCTTCCAAAATTTAGTTTGTCCTCTCAGTTTGTCCATCGGTCTGTAAGGGCCTCAGTTTTTGACACACATTTGCAGTGTTCATCACCACACCACACACCTCATTTGAGGAAGGATGATGAACACAAATGAAGAGCAAGTAACAATTATCAACATGCTCATTAGAGAACAAACTCACACATTGCAAAAGTGGTATTTCCCACATGTGATATAGATGGGCTGGACATATGAAAACTCCTACACTATATTAAGGATGTCCATGCCAAGTTTCACCCAAATTCAAAACCTTTTTGAGGTCATTTTGGGTATAGTTAGGAAGAGGGCAGTTTGAAACCATATTCAAATTCAAACTGTTTTTATCCCATGAATTTAAAAGTGGGAGGCATATTCTTACTCAGCACATTTTTGTGAGCTCACACATCAATTTTCACTCCATTTGGAGTTGATCTTGACATGAGCTAAGTGGGAGAAATTCAAACTTTATTTGAATTTCAAACTGAACTTGTGCTGAAATTCATTCAAACCAAACCTCATTTGAACTTTGATCAATTCAAATGGCTCATGGGTGAATAATTTGAATTGCCAAGGGTAGTATGGGGTTCACTGTTTACAACAGTGATTAGGAGTAAATTTCAAAGGTTAAAACTGGAAGTGGGACCCACATGTCAGCCACTGCTCAGATAAAACCGACTGAGACTTTTCCCACTCGGGTCGCCGAGCCGCAGCGGTGATCGCCACCGAGGGCAGCCACCGCGCCAGCAGCTGCTTCCCCACGCGCGAGCGCGAGGCGGTGCAGAGCCTTTTTAAGGCGCTTGCCCCCCTCCTCGGCCGAGGCATCACCGTTCTTCCCCGCAAGAACTCAGCGCCGGCCGAATTTTTCCGCAGCTCGGAATCGATCGGAAGACGCCGATCACAGCTCCCTCCGTCCACTCCAGAGCCCCAGCAAGGTACTAGAGACCTTCCTCCGTCCTCCCCGTTGCTAGAATTCGGTTGAAACCGATTGATATCGGCTGTGCCGAAAGATCAAATTCGGGACTTGGAACCACCGCACCACGGGCTCCCGTGGACAGCCCAACCAGGGCGTTGTCACACCCGAGCCAAGGCACTTTTGGACGCGCCGGTGACCGGTGCTGCTCATCCCCGAGCCACAGCTCGAGTGGTTGCTCACCGGCGGTGAATTTCCACTTTTCCCCTTTCTGTGTGCAGAACGACCTTCGGGTACGGTTCTGTTTAATTCGTGCTCTAGAAAGGATTAGAGGGCCTCAAGCCGCTCTCACACGAGCTAGACACGGTAACGCACAAGTTGCCTTCACAACTCTGGGCCGGAGAACCTCTGTACCTGGCGTAATTTGAGGTCTACCGATGGCGGAATGAACGGGCGGCATCAGACGCACGGTGAGGACCTATTTCGGGCCTTCCCCGAGCTGTCTCGAGCTCATGTCGACCTTCTCTGAGGTCCACTGGTGCTCCCCGACCGGTTTCCCAAGTAGTTGAGGTGCTAGGGAAGTCAGCCGACATGGCCGAAGTCGTTCCGAGGTGGCGGCTCGTCGCCGACCATGCTCCGGCCATTGTCATGAGCAGCTGACCCTAGAATCCTGTTCCCCGAGTAAAAGTAGGCAGGGGCGGCCAGAATCGAGAAGTTTGGAGCTGTACAGAAGCCGGCGGCGAGCTCTCCGGCGAGGTCCCTCGGCGGCGGAGCGCGGGCGTCGCGAGGTTGAAGAAGGGGGTGGACCCCAGCTGTCAGAGGGAGATATTTTGAATCGGGATCCGGCTGCGGCCGGGATCGGGTGTGCTGGCACGCAAAATCCTTGTGGGCCGCGGTGTGCTGTCGCCTCGGCGTGCGACGCGTGTCCCCTGGGCCCATGCGCGAGTTTAAACTTTTCCCTGATTTTCAGATTTCCTTCAAACTTCAAATCCTCATAACTTTGGCTAGAAAGCTCCAAATTGAGTGAACCAAATTTTGCTGGATTCAGCTCTCCGAGTACTTTCCAGCAAATCAAGTTTCACTTCATGAAAACCCTTAATCCTCCATAATTAATTCCTCAAATTTTAAACTGTTAGGAATTTTAACTGGAGAATCCTTTGGAGGAAAATCTTGAAATTTTGCTGGGATGTTCACCAAAATATCCCTGAACTACCATAAAAATTTCAGATCCAGTTGAGCTCAATTAATCCACCTAATGGTGTGATTAGTGAAACTGTTCTAGAGAAAATAGAAAATGTTCAGAAACATTTTCAGAATTTTCTCTGAAATTGTTTAGCTCATATCTTTAGTTAGGAACTTCCAAATTAAGTTAGACCAACTCCATTAGAACCCTCTGAAAATCTAGTTTTCAGAAAGTCATAGTTTGTTTCATGAAAATCCCTAGAACACCCTAAGAGTTCCAATTAAGGTCAAGGACATAATTAATTGTGGAGGGCTCAAATGAGCTTTACTGCAACTAAAACTTGACCAAATCTCTGTTTAGGTTGTAACCAAGCCCCAGTAAAAGTTTCACAGTCATTGGGTCTGTCTAGCAAGGATTATAGACTTCACAACCTCAAACTTAATACAAATGCATATAAATTGATACATGTATTCCTTCTATCATGTAGTCGCTAAGGTCGAGGAGGAACCCGAAGTCCTAGACTTCGTAACTCCTGAGGAGCAGCTACCCTACGACCAAGAGCAGCAAGGCAAGCTCCGGTTTGCATTAACCGTTTACAAATTTTTATTGTTTTGAGCACTTACTTGAGTATTATGCTTCTTTGCATTAGAGTCTTGTTTGGAAACCCAATTGCATAGCCAAGAACACCATGGGTTGGGTTTAGGATTGCAAACCCCGCTAGCTACTGCATTGCTAGGATAGAGTAGGATTCGGTACAAGTCGAGTAGTTGGAACTACTCGTGAGCATAGGCTAGAGGCTCTCGACTCGGGTAGTGATAGCACATGAAACACATGGCAAGAAAATGAGACCAAGCGGAGGGTAAGGGCAGCAGGACTTTGGGGCCTGTGTGCTGTAGCTCCGCTTGTGTCGATTGAGGACCGAGCCGTGTGCGGGCCTATTGAACAAGCTAGAACAGTACCGAAGACCTACCGGCTATATGGGAACCGGGAAACTGATGTAACTCGGGTAGCTGGGTATTGAGGCATTGCCCGTCGTTCATAGGGTAGGTTGAGAGCTTGAGGTGTAAATCGGCTGGCGGCACGGAGATGCGCGTGCAGAGACCTCTTGCTCGGGACGATGGGACCGGTTCAATATTTGGCTGACGGGTGAAAGGTTGTTGCGTACGGCGTCCGTGATGGTTGTTGTAGGCAACATCGAGTACGGGCAAACGTGACGGGTTGTTCGGGTAACCCTGCAGGTGTAAATCGATTATAATCGCCGTCCCTCGCGGTCAGTGAGTACCACTTGTTCACTGTACCGTGACATAGAAAGAACAGGCTAGTTACATGTTAAAATGTTGCTGATTGAAAGCTGGACATTGATTGTTAATGATATGCTGTAGTTTAGAACTAACTAAAGTTCTTTTCAACTTTGGGCAAAGTACATAAGAGAAATGCGTTTCTTGTTTGATTGCGGCTCTCTCATGTGCCTTAGCGTAAGGTTCTCCACAACCTGCTGCTAAAACTTGAAAGTAAGGTTCCACTAATTAGGCGAGTCCTTTGCAAATGATTTTTCCCCATCTACCTATCATCCCTCCTGTAGAAGTTCCATTTTTAGGTGAGACGGGTCAGACATGCTGAGCCTTCGTGCTCACTGCTTGTGTTTGAAGTTTTTGCAGGGTTCTATGAGGAAGGGACTCCCAAAGCGGAGACGGAACCCCAGGAGGGGAACCACGTCGAGTGGGAGTCATGCACGCCGCAGAGTTAGTGTGCGTGTGTGCTAGCAAGTACACGTCGCAGAGTTAGACTTGATGCTTAGTCTACGCTCGCGAGTGTAGACTGAACTTATTTTGATGTAAACATGTTCATAACTTGTTTATGTAATAAAATTTTGGCTTCCGCTTTGTACCTTTGACGTGTGTTATATGGTGCTGTGCAACGCAGCACCCCTCAGCGTGATCCTGGCTCGACAAGACCAATTGGGGTTGTGTCAGCGTGGTATCAGAGCTCGCTTGAGGTTTAACACAGTACAAAGGTCTTCTTTTTCAAAAATCCAGTGAGGAACGAGTTAGTAGCCCGTATAAGGATGTTATTAGCATATAGAAAGTGGCATAGTAACCTATTTGTTATGTCGGAAAATCGTGTATCTCGGGACGTTTATGTCTTGGGGGGTACACGTATGTCACACCCGGTTTTTCCGAAGAACAACCAAGTGAATATCACATGTATGCCAGGATCATTTTCTCATACATGTGATGACAAATAGTGAAGCATCATTTATTACAAGCCAGGTGTCGAATATAAATAAGTCTTACATCACAAATGTCTCAATGAACACTAATGCTTCATCACAAGTAAATAAACTAGCAGCGGAATATTATTCTTTAGGGCTCCATCACAGGTGTTGCCCGGGGGTCTTCATGAACCTAAAAACCTTCCTCGGGTCCAAAGTCTTGGTCATGATACACCACCTCATTATCTTGACCTGAGCAGCAATATAAACCAACAAATATGCAAGGTTGAGTACCAATGGTACTCAGCAAGTGTGGGAAAATTATATCATGCATGGCTAGAACAAGGAAAGGTTGAACTCATGGTTAAAGCACTACGCAATTAATACCTATCACCTTAGCTTATTAAGCACCTACATTACTACACAGGTGAAATGGTCCCAATCTCCCATCCCATCATCATAACCAAATAACCATAACCATCATTTCCAATGTTAAGCTTCCCGCTCAACTTCCAAAACCATCAATCCTCTAATCATGAATAAGTCCAGGCCGCTCTTAACCGTGAGCACGGCTGTCAAGACAGTTTTGACTCTGCAGAGTTTGTACCACTGTACCCACAAGTAGTGATTTCATCCCCCGTTGCCGGGTGGACTAAAAGAACCTCCATTATGCCAGTGGCTACGAACCACATTCACACTTCCCAGGTGTGTGGCCAAGAGATCACTACGAAGCCTTTACAAAGGGATTCCCGACGAGCGTGGGCCCACTGAGGTTTCACCCCTAACAGCATACAAGAGGCTCCAACCCCGCTGCAGTGGCCCCCTCTTGAGCCTTGCGGTTCATATGGTAGTCCAGCTGACACCTAAATCCCCGCACCATCCAACACACCCATACTACGCCGGGGATACACCTAATTAATTGGCCAAGCTGCCCCATCTCAGCATGTGGTTGGCACTGTAAAGCCGGGTTACATGCTCCATGAACCGGTCCTTAGGATCCAGGCAAGTACTAAACACAAACCCAAGTCTCGTGCACCCAGCACACAACCAAAACATCCAACTTGCCTTGATCCCTACCTCTACATAACTCATAATAGCTCATTCAAGAGTATGGTAATATAAACTGATGATCTCATGTCCCAAATATCCCATTCTAAGCATGGCTAAGCATATGCATGTATATAAATGACATGACAAAATAAATCCCAACCCAAGCTTCAAGGAAATAAGGTAATGCAATTCTAGGGAAACTTTCCTAGCATGGGTTTCATATTTAACTTGACAATGCAAATAATTCTATCTACACATCCTAGCATAGGATCAAAGTGGTCAAGGACACTTGCCTCCTTCTTGCTGCTCTTGAAATGGGTAGTCTTGGTCTTGGAATTGAATAACTTGTTCTTGAGCAGGTTCTACTTCATACCATCACACATAGCAAAAGAAAAACAACAATCATAAGACATAGTTCACACTTCTACTTCATACAAACCACACATTCACATTTATGAAAGTTTCTTTACCATTTTATGTGTTGTGGATACTCTATGTGTGTTGATTTGGGGCTTGCATACACTTTCATTTACATGTGTAGGATTCCTACTTTGGTGTTCATATTTATACTCACATACTATATATATATATATATATACATATATATATATATATATGTGTATATGTGTGTTTCAGTTTTAAATAAATTCCTTATATTAAACTACCAAGTATGTATGAAAAGTATTTTTCTTCTCCATATGTGTCTTCATAATTTCTATCAACCCTAAACTGAATTCTTTGTATTTTAGAAACTCCATTTATCATTTACTTGTTTCTATATTTTCAGATTTATATTCTTATGCATAATTGTGCATTTTATTATTAAATTAGTGATACACTCTACCTAAACAGATTAGGTTCTGGTCCTAAATAATTTAGGATCATATTTTGACCTTGGCTTCTGATGTATACTATTTCATAATTATTTTCCCTATTTTTCTTTAACTATTCTTTACTTAAAAATGTGTCCCTATACTATTAAATGTGAATAATAGATGAAACAGATTTATTTCAGCCCCAAAAATATATTTTTATCTCACTCCAAAGTTTTCTAAGTACTGAGAAAGTTTTTAATAATTTTGACAATTAGGTTTGTCCCCCTTTTTAATATTTAAACACTAGTTACATATTCAATTTTCTAAATTAAATACTAAACAGGGCTAAAATAATGAATTCACCCCATTACAGGGTCTATAATATCATTTTCATAATTTCCAGGGGTCTAGCTACACTTTTCAGAGGTGTTTTTCTTAATTTCTATTAAGTCCAGGGGCTAAAACTGATTTTTAAATGAATTTACATGATTTTCTGGAGTTCCAGGGGCTAGATCTGAAGTTTCCGGGGCTAGCTCTCAATTCCAGAGAACCCCAGGGGGTAGCACGTAAGAATTCCAGTCTTTATAACGCGGGGCTGACGTGGACCGTCTGATTTTAAACCGACGGCTGAGATTATAACATCGAACCGGTACGCGGGGTTTTAAAGTCTACCGTGCGATTTAAAATAAACGGCGCACAAGCGGCCACGTCGCTCTGATCGAGCGCGGGCGGCGCTGCCGGCGGCGCACGGCGGCGGGAAGCGGCGATCTCGCCGGAAACTTTCGGATCCTCGAGAATTCTGCCTAGAACTGTGATCTTATGGCCTAGATCGGTAGAGGGGAGGTCAGGGATCTCACCTCGGGGGTTTTCTCGAGCTCGGGGGTCCTGAAAAGTGCTCTGCGGCGAGGTCCGAGGCAAAACCACGGCGAAGCTCGTCGGAGCTGGATTTGCACCGTATATCTTCGGGTTTTCTGCACCTGCAAAGTTCCCCGGAGGCGGTGGATCAAGACCAACGAGTTAGATCAGAGTTTCCGAGCTTAGATCGGCCAGAATTCACCGGCGAAGTCTCGGTGCTCACCGGAGTGAAAATCGGCGATCGCGTGCGAAAAACTGATCGGATCGGTTGCTTTTATAGCCGGGGGAGGGCGGTGGTTCTGTTGTGATCGAGTTAGAGTCCTCAGGGTCCAGAATTCGGCTGCGGGACGCGGTTTCCCGATCGGTTGCGATCGCGCGCGCGGGGGAGAAGTCCGGGGTCGCGGGGTTAGGGATGACAGGCGGGTCCCACCCGTCAGCGAGGGGCAGCGCGGCGCGCGCGGGGGCGGGCTGCGCGGGGGTTTGCTGGGCCGGCTGGGGTTTCGGCCCACTGGCCAGTTTTTTTCCGGTTTTTCCTTTTTCTTTTTCCATTTCTTTTCTGTTTTGAGTCTAATTTGAATTCCAGTTTGAATTTGAATTTCTGCAAAACATGCAACACGTCCAAAAATTTCTAAATTCCCCTCTGAACATGGTTTATGGTTCTAAATCAAAATTTGAGTTTTGACTAAAAATTTGGGGTGTTACAGCTCTACCCCCCTTAAAAGAAATCTCGTCCTCGAGATTGGTGTTTCTAAGAAAACAATTCCGGAAATTGTGCCTTAAGCTCATCTTCCCGTTCCCAGGTGGCTTCCTCTTCTGAGTGATGCTTCCACTGCACCTTGCACATCCTGATTCTCTTATTTCTGGTGAGGCGTTCCATTATCTCCAAAATCTTGTATGGTTGCTCGGCATAAGACAAATCCTCAGCTACATCCACTTCATTCATGGGTAACACCTCCTCAGGCGTCCTCAGACATTTCTTGAGTTGCGACACATGGAACACATCGTGCACGTCCGACAGATGAACCGGCAACTCTAGTTGGTACGCCACTTCGCCTTTTCTTTCCAAAACTTGAAAGGGTCCGATGTATCGGGGTGACAACTTCCCTTTCACCTTGAACCGACGAAGTCCTCTGATAGGGGATACCTTGAGATAAACATAGTCTCCCACGTTGAAAACGAGTTCTCTTCTTCGTACATCGGCATAGCTCTTTTGGCGTGTTTGTGCTATCCTCAAATTGTTGCGAATCTCCCTCACCTTTGCCTCGGCTTCTTGTAGCACTTCGGGACCAAACACTTTACTTTCTCCTGTTTGGTTCCAAAATAGGGGAGTTCTGCACTTCCTTCCATACAAAGCTTCAAACGGTGACATCTTCATACTAGCTTGATAACTGTTGTTATAGGAAAACTCCGCATACGGTAAGTTCTTGTCCCAACTCCTATTGTTTTTGAGTGCACATGCCCTCAACATATCTTCAAGAATCTGATTGGTTCTCTCCGTCTGCCCGTCAGTTTGGGGATGATAGGCAGAACTGAAGTTCAGATGGGTTCCCATGGTTTCATGCAACTTTTGCCAAAACCTCGAGGTGAACTGTGTCCCTCGGTCCGACACTATCTTCTTTGGCACTCCATGGTAACACACGATCCTTGACATGTACAATTCTGCCAATTTGGATCCGCTGTAGCTTTCTTTCACAGGGATGAAATGAGCTACCTTGGTTAGCCGATCAATAATGACCCATATTGAATCATACCCGGATTGGGTCCTAGGCAATCCCACGACAAAATCCATGCTGATCTCTTCCCATTTCCATTCAGGCACTTTGAGTGGTTGCAGCAATCCCGCGGGTCGTTGATGTTCTGCTTTCACCAACTGACATGTGTCACATAGGGCAACATGTTCCGCGACATCTCGCTTCATGCCATACCACCAATACCTGCTCTTGAGATCCTGGTACATCTTCGTACTCCCAGGATGAATGGAATAGTCGGAATCGTGAGCCTCCTTCAAAATTAACTCACGGATCTCCTTTACTTCTGGCACACAGATCCTTTTTCCGTGCCACACCGTTCCTTGTTCATCCTCTCTAAAACCAGGAGCTTTATTTTCCTTAATGAGCTGTCTGATCTCTTGTATCTTCTCATCATTCTTTTGGCCCTCGCGTATGTCTTGCTCGAGTGTGGAGTCCACTTCCATGGCGATGGCTTCACCACTATTTACTAGACATAGATTGAGCCTTATAACCTCGTCCTTCAATTCTGCAGGCATGTCCTTCAAACTCAACTTATTGACCTGCACTTTCCGACTCAAAGCATCGGCCACGACGTTTGCTTTCCCAGGATGATAGTTGATGCCCACATCAAAGTCATTGATTAGCTCTAACCATCTCCTTTGTCTGAGGTTGAGATCTGGTTGTGTGAATATGTACTTCAAACTCTTATGATCCGTATATATCTCTGTCCTCTTCCCCATCAAATAGTGCCGCCAAATTTTTAACGCGTGTACCACTGCAGCTAGTTCCAGGTCATGTGTAGGATAGTTCTTCTCGTGCTTCCGAAGCTGCCGGGATGCATATGCCACGACATGTCCCTCTTGCATGAGAACACATCCCAACCCGTTTCCAGAGGCATCGCAGTACACCGTGAAATTCTTCTGCATATCTGGCATAACCAACACGGGGGCTGTTGTCAATCTCTTCTTTAGCTCCTGAAAGCTCGTATCGCACTGTGGCGTCCAGGTGTATGTGATTCCCTTTTCCAACAGTTTGGTGAGAGGTCTCGAGATCTTGGAGAATCCCTCAATAAACCGTCGATAGTATCCAGCCAATCCCAAAAAGCTTCGAACTTCCCCGACATTTTCAGGGGTTTTCCATTTCTGGATATCTTCGATTTTGGCGGGATCTACGGAGATTCCTCCCTCCGAGATTATATGTCCTAAAAAGGGAACTCTCTTTAGCCAAAACTCACACTTGCTCAACTTGGCATATAGTTGGTGTTCTCTCAGCCTCTGTAACACCAACCTTAGATGTTTCTCATGTTCTTCTTCATCTTTGGAGAAGACGAGAATATCATCTATGAAAACCACCACAAATTTGTCCAGATATTCCATGAATACCTTGTTCATGAGGTACATGAAATATGCCGGGGCATTGGTTAGCCCGAAAGGCATGACAGTGTATTCATACAGTCCGTACCGAGATACGAAAGCTGTCTTGGGAATATCAGATTGCCTTATCTTGAGTTGGTGGTATCCCGACCTGAGATCAATTTTCGAGAACACGCAAGCTCCCCTCAACTGATCAAACAAGTCTTCAATGCGGGGTAATGGATACTTGTTCTTGATGGTCACCTCATTCAAGGCACGGTAATCCACGCATAACCTTTGAGTTCCATCTTTCTTAGGCACAAATATTACCGGAGCTCCCCATGGTGAGGAACTAGGGCGAACATACCCCTTTTCCGTCAATTCTCTCAAATGATCCTTGAGCTCTTCTAGCTGCTTGGAGTCCATTCGATAAGGTCTCTTGTATATCGGGGCTGTTCCCGGTACTAGCTCGATTGCGAATTCCACGTCACGGTCAGGAGGCATTCCTGGCAACTCCTCCGGAAAAACATCTGGATATTCCCTGATAGTCCTGATTTCCTCAACTTTCACCTCCACTTGATTTAATTTAATGTCCCTCCTAGGCTCGTGTATCGTTATGAACTTTACTCTTGTACCACTAGGGTGAGTTAGTTCCACCGTTCTGGTCGAACAATGGATGATTCCTTTATGTTTGGTCAACCAATCCATACCCAAAATAATATCTATCTCTTGTGAATCGATCACTATGAGGTTAGCGGTAAATACTACCCCATTAATGTCTAGGTTCACTTTGGGACACACTTGTCTTGTCCTTATTTCTCCACCTGGAGAATTTACCGCTAGCATATGGTTCATTTGTCTGGTTGCTAGGTCATGCTTCCTAACAAACCCTTGAGCAATGAACGAATGGGTAGCACCAGAATCAAACAGCAGAGTTGCAAGGTGTAAATTGGCAGGAAACTTACCAACTACCACGTCGGGTGCCTCTTGTGCTTCCTCCATAGTGACGTGGTTCACCCGTCCTCTCATTACGTTCTGCTGCTGTGGCTGCGTGGGCTTCTTCTTTGGACACTTATGGGCGTAGTGCCCCACTTCACCACAGCTGAAACATTGCACCCCAATCTTAGATGCTTGGCCCTTGTTGTCTTGGGGTTGGTTTGGGGGTCCTTGCACTGCTGGTCGAGGTGGATATGCAGGGCGAGGCTGTTGTACAAACTGACGTTGCGGCTGTGCTGGTGCTGCGGGAGGCCTGTAGTTTGGGTTGTACCCTCTTGGTGCTGAATAGGGTACCGCAGCACGGCTTGTCTGCCCCGTAGGTTGCTGCATCATACGTGGGCGGGTGTTGCTCCCTGAGACTTGATGTGACCACCCAGCCTTCCTTTTATTCTCATTTTCCAGGGCCTTCAGCTTCCTTTCCACCACAAACGCTCTGTCCACCATCTTTTGAAAGCTTTCATACTCATTGGAGGACATTGCACACTGCATCTCTGCGGTAAGTCCTTCCACGAAACAATCTTGTTTCTGCTCATCTGTCTCTATGTCTCGTGGAGCATAACGGGATAGTTGAGTGAATTTAGTGAGGTATTCCCTCACCGTCATGTTTCCCTGCTGCAGTCCCAAAAACTCTTTCCTCTTGTTTTTGAGTTCACCTCTTGGGATGTAATGGTTGCGGAAGCTACGCTTGAACTCTTCCCAAGTGATGCTCTCAGGGTCATGATGGGCGGCCACGTAGGCGGTCCACCAATCAGCAGCAGGTCCCTGCAATTGATGAGAGGCAAACAGCACCCTCTCATACCCTTGGCATTGTATGATTCTCATCTTACTTTCAATGGTCTTCAGCCAATCATCTGCCTCCAGAGGTTCAGCAGCACTTGCAAACTTTGGAGGTTGAGTTCCTAGAAACTCACTCAACCTTGGTTGGCGTGGTGCAGCTTGTGGAGGTGGAACTTGATGCAAGTTGGCCACTACTTGAGTCAAGTTCTGGATGAGCTGATTTTGATTCTCCAGCATTTGGTGGAGAGGATCAACTTCTTCACGGCGACCACCCCGGTTCTGGCCTCCAGAAAGATGAGAGTTGCATGCCTCATCATTGTTGTTGGCGGGGTTGGCAGCACGTCCTCTTCCTCTTCCGGCCATCTGGCAGAATCACAAATGTTAATTTGAAAGCATTTGGTATCATCTTACTGCTTTCACTTGTTTTTACTTTGAAGTGTTGAAGTTTTGTTAAAATCTTACGAGGGTTTTATATCTCACACCCAATAAATGCACTATTATTTCCTGTGGGTTCACACACCAAAGCAAAACAATCTGAAGACGGGGCTGTGGACACTTGCTCATGGCTTCCACAACTCACGTCACACACCAAGCATTATCACACCATTAAATACGTAACGACTCGGCTACTCGACCTCTTGCTAGCTAGGGGAAAGACTCTACACTACTCATCCTCTTGAGCTGGCTCCTCGGGATCTTCCTCCTCATTTCGGCTACCTTCTGACTCTGCTTTGGGTGGGGAGGCTGCTGGTGGAGAAGTGCGACGACGCCTGATTGCTCGGCGATCCGGGGAGTCAGGGGTCCATGGATCACTTACGGTGACACACAGTTCATTCCCATCTCCTCTTTCTCTCGCCTTTAAGCAAGCTCGCAGCAATGCCTCCGTCTCCTTCAGAGTATCTCGGACATCCTGAAGCTCTTGTTGACACTCCTGCAGTCGAGTGCTGAGCATAGCAGCATCCTCCAAGCACAAGTCCATGTGCTCATGGGAAGTCCCTTGCTGCACCGGTGGGTACTTGTACTCCGTGGTACCACTCTCACGTTGGAGGACATACATGTACTCAGTTTTGTCCAAGTGGCGACGATAGATGTGGCTCTGGCAGGTGATGGCCTCCCAAGTGACATCTCTCTCCGCGTCAACTTGTGTTGCTCGACAAGCTGGAGAGTGGTGGATCTTAAGCAGCTGATTCTCGTGTATAATCCTCATCTCCGAACTCCATTCTTCCCTCTTCTCACGGATGGTCCTGGTGGAGTTATAGTGGATGATGAGCTTGCCCGTATTGCCGGCGGCTTCGAGCATACGTCGAAGACGGCGCAACAAATCTCCCACTGCCAATCCGTAGGAAAGGTATGTCACTGGACGACTCTCCTCTCTTTCAGCAAGGGCAACTACGGGAACTCTCCCTCCCGTGGATTTACGAGCGGTGCGAATCATGCGAACCATCTAAAACAAAAGAATTTAAAATTAGGTTAGATAAAATTTCAAACAAAAATCCTATTTTTGAATGGAAGTTGGGGTAAGATGAAGAAAATGACTCTTTTAATAACACTCTTTTACCCACACCTTGGAAAATAGTTTTTAAGAAAATAGGGCCCTTAAATACGTCCATTTCTACCTAGGTCCACGTTCCTACGGGCAACCTTGGCTCTGATACCACCTCTGTCACACCCGGTTTTTCCGAAGAACAACCAAGTGAATATCACATGTATGCCAGGATCATTTTCTCATACATGTGATGACAAATAGTGAAGCATCATTTATTACAAGCCAGGTGTCGAATATAAATAAGTCTTACATCACAAATGTCTCAATGAACACTAATGCTTCATCACAAGTAAATAAACTAGCAGCGGAATATTATTCTTTAGGGCTCCATCACAGGTGTTGCCCGGGGGTCTTCATGAACCTAAAAACCTTCCTCGGGTCCAAAGTCTTGGTCATGATACACCACCTCATTATCTTGACCTGAGCAGCAATATAAACCAACAAATATGCAAGGTTGAGTACCAATGGTACTCAGCAAGTGTGGGAAAATTATATCATGCATGGCTAGAACAAGGAAAGGTTGAACTCATGGTTAAAGCACTACGCAATTAATACCTATCACCTTAGCTTATTAAGCACCTACATTACTACACAGGTGAAATGGTCCCAATCTCCCATCCCATCATCATAACCAAATAACCATAACCATCATTTCCAATGTTAAGCTTCCCGCTCAACTTCCAAAACCATCAATCCTCTAATCATGAATAAGTCCAGGCCGCTCTTAACCGTGAGCACGGCTGTCAAGACAGTTTTGACTCTGCAGAGTTTGTACCACTGTACCCACAAGTAGTGATTTCATCCCCCGTTGCCGGGTGGACTAAAAGAACCTCCATTATGCCAGTGGCTACGAACCACATTCACACTTCCCAGGTGTGTGGCCAAGAGATCACTACGAAGCCTTTACAAAGGGATTCCCGACGAGCGTGGGCCCACTGAGGTTTCACCCCTAACAGCATACAAGAGGCTCCAACCCCGCTGCAGTGGCCCCCTCTTGAGCCTTGCGGTTCATATGGTAGTCCAGCTGACACCTAAATCCCCGCACCATCCAACACACCCATACTACGCCGGGGATACACCTAATTAATTGGCCAAGCTGCCCCATCTCAGCATGTGGTTGGCACTGTAAAGCCGGGTTACATGCTCCATGAACCGGTCCTTAGGATCCAGGCAAGTACTAAACACAAACCCAAGTCTCGTGCACCCAGCACACAACCAAAACATCCAACTTGCCTTGATCCCTACCTCTACATAACTCATAATAGCTCATTCAAGAGTATGGTAATATAAACTGATGATCTCATGTCCCAAATATCCCATTCTAAGCATGGCTAAGCATATGCATGTATATAAATGACATGACAAAATAAATCCCAACCCAAGCTTCAAGGAAATAAGGTAATGCAATTCTAGGGAAACTTTCCTAGCATGGGTTTCATATTTAACTTGACAATGCAAATAATTCTATCTACACATCCTAGCATAGGATCAAAGTGGTCAAGGACACTTGCCTCCTTCTTGCTGCTCTTGAAATGGGTAGTCTTGGTCTTGGAATTGAATAACTTGTTCTTGAGCAGGTTCTACTTCATACCATCACACATAGCAAAAGAAAAACAACAATCATAAGACATAGTTCACACTTCTACTTCATACAAACCACACATTCACATTTATGAAAGTTTCTTTACCATTTTATGTGTTGTGGATACTCTATGTGTGTTGATTTGGGGCTTGCATACACTTTCATTTACATGTGTAGGATTCCTACTTTGGTGTTCATATTTATACTCACATACTATATATATATATATACATATATATATATATATATGTGTATATGTGTGTTTCAGTTTTAAATAAATTCCTTATATTAAACTACCAAGTATGTATGAAAAGTATTTTTCTTCTCCATATGTGTCTTCATAATTTCTATCAACCCTAAACTGAATTCTTTGTATTTTAGAAACTCCATTTATCATTTACTTGTTTCTATATTTTCAGATTTATATTCTTATGCATAATTGTGCATTTTATTATTAAATTAGTGATACACTCTACCTAAACAGATTAGGTTCTGGTCCTAAATAATTTAGGATCATATTTTGACCTTGGCTTCTGATGTATACTATTTCATAATTATTTTCCCTATTTTTCTTTAACTATTCTTTACTTAAAAATGTGTCCCTATACTATTAAATGTGAATAATAGATGAAACAGATTTATTTCAGCCCCAAAAATATATTTTTATCTCACTCCAAAGTTTTCTAAGTACTGAGAAAGTTTTTAATAATTTTGACAATTAGGTTTGTCCCCCTTTTTAATATTTAAACACTAGTTACATATTCAATTTTCTAAATTAAATACTAAACAGGGCTAAAATAATGAATTCACCCCATTACAGGGTCTATAATATCATTTTCATAATTTCCAGGGGTCTAGCTACACTTTTCAGAGGTGTTTTTCTTAATTTCTATTAAGTCCAGGGGCTAAAACTGATTTTTAAATGAATTTACATGATTTTCTGGAGTTCCAGGGGCTAGATCTGAAGTTTCCGGGGCTAGCTCTCAATTCCAGAGAACCCCAGGGGGTAGCACGTAAGAATTCCAGTCTTTATAACGCGGGGCTGACGTGGACCGTCTGATTTTAAACCGACGGCTGAGATTATAACATCGAACCGGTACGCGGGGTTTTAAAGTCTACCGTGCGATTTAAAATAAACGGCGCACAAGCGGCCACGTCGCTCTGATCGAGCGCGGGCGGCGCTGCCGGCGGCGCACGGCGGCGGGAAGCGGCAATCTCGCCGGAAACTTTCGGATCCTCGAGAATTCTGCCTAGAACTGTGATCTTATGGCCTAGATCGGTAGAGGGGAGGTCAGGGATCTCACCTCGGGGGTTTTCTCGAGCTCGGGGGTCCTGAAAAGTGCTCTGCGGCGAGGTCCGAGGCAAAACCACGGCGAAGCTCGTCGGAGCTGGATTTGCACCGTATATCTTCGGGTTTTCTGCACCTGCAAAGTTCCGCGGAGGCGGTGGATCAAGACCAACGAGTTAGATCAGAGTTTCCGAGCTTAGATCGGCCAGAATTCACCGGCGAAGTCTCGGTGCTCACCGGAGTGAAAATCGGCGATCGCGTGCGAAAAACTGATCGGATCGGTTGCTTTTATAGCCGGGGGAGGGCGGTGGTTCTGTTGTGATCGAGTTAGAGTCCTCAGGGTCCAGAATTCGGCTGCGGGACGCGGTTTCCCGATCGGTTGCGATCGCGCGCGGGGGGAGAAGTCCGGGGTCGCGGGGTTAGGGATGACAGGCGGGTCCCACCCGTCAGCGAGGGGCAGCGCGGCGCGCGCGGGGGCGGGCTGCGCGGGGGTTTGCTGGGCCGGCTGGGGTTTCGGCCCACTGGCCAGTTTTTTTCCGGTTTTTCCTTTTTCTTTTTCCATTTCTTTTCTGTTTTGAGTCTAATTTGAATTCCAGTTTGAATTTGAATTTCTGCAAAACATGCAACACGTCCAAAAATTTCTAAATTCCCCTCTGAACATGGTTTATGGTTCTAAATCAAAATTTGAGTTTTGACTAAAAATTTGGGGTGTTACAACGTAAGCGCTGTCCACCAGTGCGCACAAGCTGAAGGGTGGAGCCCCACGGGTGGCAGGTAACCCGACCCACTTTAGTATCCTCTACGACTCTTCATGTCGTTTGGGGTATTGGAGCAACGTCTGTCCCTGGCGTGCGTGGTGCAACATGGGAGACCCCGTCACGTGGTCTGAAACGTGAACACGTAACTCAAGGCGTGGTTGGCTTGAGAACATCCGGGCGAGTGATGACGGCCGGGTGTACGAAGTGTATGGATTCCGGGCTCGGTGTGCATCCGAGTCTGATGATTGTTTGAGTTTCTGCAGGTAGCCTGACCACAAAACGGTAGACGTGTAGCATCCGTGTGCGAGTGACGAGTAGTGCCACTGAACTAACGAAGCCGGCTAAGTCCGGTATAGGTTTGTCTTGGTGAGGACGTAGTACCGACATAATCTGGTGACGCATCGACGTCACACCCAATTAAATGAACAACTTCATTTAAAACTTGAAGGTTTGTATCTAAAGTAGTAAAACTTGATGTAACTCCTTCCCTTGAACAGGATATTCAAAGTTAACAAGTTTTCAACTTATAGGTTGTGAAGGATAGAGCACTCTGTTTTCAGCTGAATCAAGGCTGAAGTTAATCAGAGGTTAGAGGTTGAGTTCTTTCGAGGCTGGGGTCATATGATACATATCTGGAAAGCTTTGGAAGAGCTTTACAACTTTTCTGTTGAGTTCCAGAAGTGTTTCATTCCTTAACCACTCGAAAAATGTAGTAGAGTTGAAACTGTCCGGAAAACAGGACAGAGCAAAGACTCTCTGTAAACTCTCTGTAAATTAAGCATAACTTCCTGCATAAAAATCCAAAAATAGAAAATGAGGTAGTTCTGGAAAGCTTATGAGATGGGTTACAACTTTGTAACAGAAAGTTTTGTCATATTAGGAATAGAATTAACTGAGATTCTTGGATCAAATCAGTACCTAAGGCAGGGAGGTGCTGTCCAATTTTCTCCAGAAATTCTGTTAACTTTGACATCTCATAACTTTTGAACCAGGACAGATCTTAGGCCAAGCAAATACTTGCTGGAAATCTATTGAAGTTAGCTTTAACTTTGATGTTGAGCTCCAGAATTAGTTTTGCCTTTAATATGGCCTAAATCAGGTTGAAATGGAAACTGGTCAGGGCTGTCATGGGAACAGCAGATCAGCAGTCAAATTTGTTTAAAATTTGAACTATGTGTCCAAGTTTTGTGGGTTCAATGACATGTCTTATGTTATAACTCAATGGTTTACTGTTTAAATAAATATTTGACATTTCTCAAATATATTTTTACAGATGACAGCAGATAAACAGTTGGAGAACGGGTGGGTAGTGTCCCACTGTTCTCACCGTAGCGGCTACCCGGAACCATTGTGGCAAATGCTCCAATATTTCGGGTACAATCAGATGCCGCAATACTTCGCCGAGGAAGAAGGCGAAGAGGGGAACAAGACGTGGACAATCCATGTCGAGGTTCCTGCAGGACCTATGCCACCCGGTTGGGTGCCATTCACCGTCACGGTGAGAGGAAGACAACCGGAAGGGATGTGGCAAGTGGCAGCCCGTGACACTATGTCACGTTTCTGCCAACTACACGTGCAGGCTATGGAGGGCACTCCATACGCACTCGTTCCGGTGGAGGGACGAGCTCAGCATGTGTGGGAAGAGAGGTACCTGGAAGCAACGGACCCGAGTTGCCCATGGTACAACCCCGCGGAGGCAAATCTCAGCCTCCAGATGAGGGCGGGAAACGCCGTGATGGACAGCCAAGCTGTTCATACGGAGCATCTCGCCACAAAGCTCAAGGAGAGCACAAGCCGTGGAGATCATTTCGAGAGTGCTCACAGCGCACTCCGCAATGTGCTCCTTCCGACGATCAAGCGACTGAATGAACAACACAATCAGTTGCGTCGTCTGCAGAAGGCAAAGAAGAAGAGCCTGTTGACATCGCGGCGTTGCAAGAGCTGGTGCAGACCCTAACCCAGCAGAATGAGGACCTTGCTCAAGAGCGGGACAACGCTATTGAGGAAGGACAAGGCTGGGAAGAGGACTACAACCAGGCTATGGACGAGGTGCATGCATTGCAGGACCTCCTGCCTCCGGTGTTAGGCGTACCGGTGGTCTTGGGTCTTCCAGCAATGGGAGAACCCGGAATGGAGAAGAGGTGGTAGATCCAGAGCCACCAGCAGAGGTACCGGAGGAGGACGACCCACAGGAGGTCGAGTTCTACTCCGAGTAGGGGGTTACGGTTGCCATGTAGGGCAGCCAGGGTAGCGTAACCCAACTTTTGTAATCAGTGACATGTCGTGTAGACAGTAGCGTATGTATAGGTAGTGACGACATGAGCACGACTTCTCGGAGATCCGAGAATAATGTATCTTGTATAAAGTTTATGCTTTATCAATATATGTGAATGTTGTGCAAATTAATCATGTGTCACTTCAATACCTACTGTTGCTTATGGAATTTTCAGTAAGACATGTGCTTATCGCTGCTGTTTTGAATTTCAGAATGACACGTACTCGTGCCAACCCTGACGTTGGGGGTACCAGTCAAGGGGGAGAGACCTCCCAACCACCTCCTGAGGACTCCTCGGGACAACAACAGCAGCAACAGCAACAGCAAACACCGCCACCGCCACTGCCAACGGTTACATTGGCCGACATCGTCGCGGCAATGGCGGGTTCACATCAGCAGCACACGGAGCTGCTGCAAACTTTAATTGCGAATACGTCTCGTCCAGAGAGACGTCAAGACCGTGAGGAGCGTCAACAGAGCTCCTACTCCGACTTCCTGGCAACTCATCCCCCGGTATTCTCAAGGGCGGATGAACCACTTGACACGGACAACTGACTCCGCACCATAGAGATGAAGTTCGGGCTGCTCCAGATCAGCGAGCAGCGCAAGACTCAGTTCGCGGTCCAGCAGCTCCAAGGATCCGCGAGCGCGTGGTGGGCCAACTTCTGTGCTTCACAGCCCACCGACCGAGTGATGACCTGGACGGAGTTCCGGACGGCCTTCAGGGCCTATCATATACCGCCAGGTCTGATGAAAAGAAAGACGCAGGAGTTCTTACACCTGCAGCAAGGGAGCCGAAACGCGCTGGAATACTCCAGAGCGTTCAACGATCTCGCGCTATATGCGTCGTATCATGCTGATACCAACGAGAAGCGGCGAGACCATTTTTACCAGGGGCTTAACCTGCTCCTGAAGGACAAGTTGGCGATGTTCAATCGCGGCAGCCTCAACCACATCATTGATGCTGCGATTGTTCAGGAGGACTCCGGCAAGGAGTTAGCGGCGGCGGAGAGAAAGCGAAGCGCGCCGCAGAGCAGTGGAGAAGGAGGCGGTCCTTCTCAGAAGTTCCGGATGGTGAATCGCCCACCATCAGGTCCACGCTGGCAACCACCACAGCGGTCGATGCCGTTCTGCAGTCGGCCGTACTCTTCACCGGCATTCCGGCCGGCACTGCCAGCACCACCGCAACCACAACAGCAGCAACGGGCGATGCCGCGTGCGTTTGCACCTCAGCAACGCATGCCGGGCTTTCGTCCACCGAGTACTCCACCAGCAGCGGCCACATATTACAAGTGTGGTCGTCCAGGACACTTCGCGAGCAGTTGCCCGGAGAGGCAAGGCGGCGGAGTGGCACCACAGTTTCCGGGGAGGAATCAACCCCGGAACCCTACTAATGCGCGGCGGGCAAACCCTAGGCCCGACACTGTCCACCAACTTGCCATTGAGGACGTGCCGGAGGGCGAGCCAATCCTTGCGGGTATGTTCCAACTCCACCAGCATCCTGCTATAGTACTGTTTGATTCAGGCACCACGCATAATTTTATTAGCCAAGCTTTCATTGCTAAACACAGTTTGCCAATACTACCCACCGATAGTCCATATTTAATTTGTTCACCGGGTGGGAAGATTTCAGCAAGCGTAATGGTCTCCAAAGCACCATTATGCTTAGCGGGTAGAGTGTACCCCACGTCTCTCATTATCTTAGAGGGACAGAAGGTCGATGTCATCCTAGGGATGTCGTGGTTAACCCGCCATGGCGCTGTTTTAGACACTGTCCTTCGAGTCGTGCACTTAAACTCAGAGGTGCACGGTTCTCACTCATTATTTCTGGACAGTCCGGAAATAAAACTTCCAAGTGTCTATCAAGACACAACCATCAGATTGGAAGATATTCCAGTGGTCCGAGAATTCCCTGACGTATTCCCGGATGATTTGCCGGGATGCCACCCGATAGAGAGGTAGAGTTCAAGATTGAACTTGCACCGGGAACCATGCCAATATCCCGAAGGCCGTACAAGATGGCGCCCAAGGAGTTGGCTGAACTGAAGACTCAGCTCACGGACCTTCTGGAGAAGGGTTTTATTAGGCCGAGCTCCTCGCCATGGGGCTGTTCGGCATTATTTGTCAAGAAGAAGGATGAGATGTTGCGGCTTTGCGTGGACTACCGTCCATTAAATGCCGTAACCATCAAGAACAAGTACCCGTTGCCACGGATCGACATGTTGTTTGATCAGTTGGTCGAAGCAAAGATCTTTTCCATGTTGGACTTAAGATCCGGGTACCATCAGATTAAGATAAGGGCGGAGGACATTCCAAAGACAGCTTTCTCGACAAGGTACGGACTTTATGAGTACCTGGTCATGTCCTTCGGCCTCACCAATGCTCCAGCTCACTTCATGTACTTGATGAACTCGGTATTCATGCCGGAGCTGGACAAGTTTGTCGTGGTCTTCATCGACGACATCCTGGTATATTCCATGTCGGAGGAAGATCACAAGAAACATCTGCGTATAGTCTTGCAACGGCTGCGGGACCATAAGTTATACGCAAAATTCAGCAAATGCGAGTTTTGGATATCGCAAGTGCCTTTCCTCGGGCATATCATCTCAGCGGAGGGTATCACTGTGGACCCGAGCAAGATCACTCAAGTGCTGAATTGGAAATCCCCGAGAACTGTTCACGAGGTACGGAGTTTCCTCGGACTCGTGGGATATTATCGGAGGTTCATTCCGAACTTCTCGAAGATTGCCAAGCCAATGACAGAGCTGCTGAAGAAGGCTACCAAATATGTTTGTGGTCCAGCATGTGAAGCAGCATTCAAGGCTTTAGTCAAGCACCTGACATCAGCACCGGTTTTGGCGCAGCCAGACACAACAAAACCGTTCGATGTGTACTGCGATGCATCCGGCATTGGGCTCGGATGTGTGCTGATGCAAGACCGAAGAGTGGTCGCGTATGGATCACGGCAGCTTAGGAACCATGAGCAGAATTATCCAACTCACGACTTGGAGCTCGCTGCCGTGGTACTTGCACTAAAAATGTGGAGGCACTACCTACTCGGTAACCTCGTACATTTATATACCGACCACAAAAGCCTCAAGTACCTATTCACTCAGAAGGAGCTGAACATGAGGCAATGAAGATGGTTAGAACTGATAAAGGATTACGAGATAGAGATCCATTATCATCCGGGCAAGGAAAACGTAGTGGCAGATGCGCTGAGCCGCAAGTCACACGTCAACAATCTGACCATCACACCGTTGGAAGAGAGCGCACCACCACTACATGTGATTCCATACGGAGCTCTCTACAACCTAGCTTTGATCCCCACCATCCGTGAAGAGATAGCGGCAGCCCAGAAGAATGACAAGGGCATGTCACATTTGTGGAGACGTGTAGATAGTGGGGAGCTGAAATGTTTCCGGAAAGACGGAGACGGCGTCCTATGGTTCAAGGACCGGATCGTCGTACCCCGTAACCCGGAACTACGGAAGAAGATCTTTGATGAGACTCACTTATCAAAGCTCTCTATTCACCCCGGCAGCAACAAGATGTATCAAGAACTCAGAAACAAGTTTTGGTGGACACGGATGAAGCGAGAGACTGCAAAATACGTGTCCGAGTGTGATACATGTCGAAGGGTGAAGGCAGACCACATGCGGAAACCGGGACTGCTGCAACCACTGGGCGTTCCTGCCTGGAAGTGGGAGGACGTGAGCATGGATTTCATCGTCGGTTTACCCACCACCTTGCAGAAACATGATTCTGTGTGGGTGATCGTCGATCGGCTCACCAAAGTTGCCCATTTCATCCCAGTCAACACCAACTACAACGCCAAGAAGTACGCTGAACTGTACATCTCACGGATCCTATGCTTATACGGCGTACCCCGTACTATCATATCGGATCAGGGCACTTTATTTGTGTCCCGTTTCTGGGAGCAGCTGCACGCTGCCTTGGGGACGAAGCTGATCCGTAGTTCAGCCGACCACCCGCAGACGGATGGGCAAACGGAGCGGGTAAATCAAATCTTAGAAGACATGCTACGAGCTTGCGCTATCAACCACGGCAAGAATTGGGATGATCACTTGCTGTAGCCGAGTTCTCGTACAACAATGGGTACCAAGCCAGCATCAAGATGGCGCCCTACGAGGCGCTATACGGAATAAAATGCCGCACACCATTGAACTGGTGTGAGTCTGGCGAAAGGGTTACCTTCGGGATTGACCTTGTCAACAATGCGGAAGAAAAGGTTCGACTGATTCAAGCGAACCTAAAAGCCGCTCAATCCCGTCAGAAACAATATGCGGACCGGAGAAGGCGCCCATTACAATTCGAAGTTGGAGATCACGTATACCTACGGGTGTCTCCAATGAAGGGCGTAAACAGATTTGGGGTGAGAGGAAAGTTAGCACCCCGATTCATCGGTCCATTCCAGATTACCGAAAGATGTGGATCGGTGGCATACCGGCTGAAATTACTAGAAGCACTTTCCGGTGTGCACGACGTCTTTCACATTTCCCAGCTGAGGAAGTGTCTCAAGCTTTCAACTACCGTTCAGCTGGAAGACATTGAAGAACTGCAACCGGATCTCACCTATCGGGAGGAACCGGTGCAGATTATTGATGAAAAAGCCCAAACCACACGCAACCGTACGTTGTGGTTCTACAAGGTTCTATGGAGTAATCACTCCATGGACGAAGCGACATGGGAGAGTGAAGAATTCCTTCGCACTAACTACCCCGAATTTTTCACGTCGCATCTCCGGTAATTTTCCACCGTCCTCTCTCTCATTTTCACCTTATAATCTCGGGACGAGATTCTTTTAAGGGGGGAGGAATGTAAGGGCCTCAGTTTTTGACACACATTTGCAGTGTTCATCACCACACCACACACCTCATTTGAGGAAGGATGATGAACACAAATGAAGAGCAAGTAACAATTATCAACATGCTCATTAGAGAACAAACTCACACATTGCAAAAGTGGTATTTCCCACATGTGATATATATGGGCTGGACATATGAAAACTCCTACACTTTATTAAGGATGTCCATGCCAAGTTTCACCCAAATTCAAAACCTTTTTGAGGTCATTTTGGGTATAGTTAGGAAGAGGGCAGTTTGAAACCATATTCAAATTCAAACTGTTTTTATCCCATGAATTTAAAAGTGGGAGGCATATTCTTACTCAGCACATTTTTGTGAGCTCACACACCAATTTTCACTCCATTTGGAGTTGATCTTGACATGATCTAAGTGGGAGAAATTCAAACTTTATTTGAATTTCAAACTGAACTTGTGCTGAAATTCATTCAAACCAAACCTCATTTGAACTTTGATCAATCCAAATGGCTCATGGGTGAATAATTTGAATTGCTAAGGGTAGTATGGGGTTCACTGTTTACAACAGTGATTAGGAGTAAATTTCAGAGGTTAAAACTGGAAGTGGGACCCACATGTCAGCCACTGCTCAGATCAAACCGACTGAGACTTTTCCCACTCGGGTCGCCGACCCGCAGCGGTGATCGCCACCGAGGGCAGCCGCCGCGCCAGCAGCTGCTTGCCCACGCGCGAGCGCGAGGCGGTGCAGAGCCTTTTTAAGGCGCCTGCCCCCCTCCTCGGCCGAGGCATCACCGTTCTTCCCCGCAAGAACTCAGCGCCGGCCGAAGTTTTCCGCAGCTCGGAATCGATCGGAAGACGCCGATCACAGCTCCCTCCGTCCACTCCAGAGCCCCAGCAAGGTACTAGAGACCTTCCTCCATCCTCCCTGTTGCTAGAATTCGGTTGAAACCGATTGATATCGGCTGTGCCGAAAGATCAAATTCGGGACTTGGAACCGCCGCACCTCGGGCTCCCGTGGACAGCCCAACCAGGGCGTTGTCACGCCCGAGCCAAGGCACCCTTGGACGCGCCGGTGACCGGTGCTGCTCATCCCCGAGCTACAGCTCGAGTGGTTGCTCACCGGCGGCGAATTTCCACTGTTCCCCTTTCTGTGTGCAGAACGACCTTCGGGTACAGTTCTGTTTAATTCATGCTCTAGAAAGGATTAGAGGGCCTCAAGCCGCTCTCACACGAGCTAGACACGGTAACGCACAAGTTGCCTTCACAACTCTGGGCTGGAGAACCTCTGTACCCGGCGTAATTTGAGGTCTACCGATGGCGGAATGAACGGGCGGCATCGGACGCACCGTGAGGACCTATTTCGGGCCTTCTCCGAGCTGTCTCGAGCTCATGTTGACCTTCTCTGAGGTCCACTGGTGCTCCCCGACCGGTTTCCCAGTAGTTGAGGTGCTAGGGAAGTCAGCCGACATGGCCGAAGTCGTTCCGAGGTGGCGGCTCGTCGCCGACCATGCTCCGGCCATTGTCATGAGCAGCTGACCCTAGAATCCTGTTCCCCGAGTAAAAGTAGGCAGGGGCGGCCAGAATCGAGAAGTTTGGAGTTGTACAGAAGTCGGCGGCGAGCTCTACGGCGAGGTCCCTTGGCGGCGGAGCGCGGGCGTCGCGAGGTTGAAGAAGGGGGTGGACCCCAGCTGTCAGCGGGAGATATTTTGAATCGGGATCCAGCTGCGGCCGGGATCGGGTGTGCTGGCGCGCAAAATCCTTGTGGGCCGCGGTGTGCTGTCGCCTCGGCGTGCGACGCGTGTCCCCTGGGCCCACGCGCGAGTTTAAACTTTTCCCCGATTTTCAGATTTCCTTCAAACTTCAAATCCTCATAACTTTGGCTAGAAAGCTCCAAATCGAGTGAACCAAATTTTGCTGGATTTAGCTCTCCGAGTACTTTCCAGCAAATCAAGTTTCACTTCATGAAAACCCTTAATTCTCCAGATTTAATTCCTCAAAGTTTAAACTGTTAGGAATTTTAACTGGAGAATCCTTTGGAGGAAAATCCTGAAATTTTGCTGGGATGTTCACCAAAATATCCCTGAACTACCATAAAAATTTCAGATCCAGTTGAGCTCAATTAATCCACCTAATGGTGTGATTAGTGAAACTGTTCTAGAGAAAATAGAAAATGTTCAGAAACATTTTCAGAATTTTCTCTGAAATTGTTTAGCTCATATCTTTAGTTAGGAACTTCCAAATTAAGTGAGACCAACTCCATTAGAACCCTCTGAAAATCTAGTTTTCAGAAAGTCATAGTTTGTTTCATGAAAATCCCTAGAACACCCTAAGAGTTCCAATTAAGGTCAAGGACATAATTAACTGTGGAGGGCTCAAATGAGCTTTACTGCAACTAAAACTTGACCAAATCTCTGTTTAGGTTGTAACCAAGCCCCAGTAAAAGTTTCACAGTCATTGGGTCTGTCTAGCAAGGATTATAGACTTCACAACCTCAAACTTAATACAAATGCATATAAATTGATACATGTATTCCTTCTATCATGTAGTCGCTAAGGTCGAGGAGGAACCCGAAGTCCTAGACTTCGTAACTCCGGAGGAGCAGCTAGCCTACGACCAAGAGCAGCAAGGCAAGCTCCGGTTTGCATTAACCGTTTACAAATTTTTATTGTTTTGAGCACTTACTTGAGTATTATGATTCTTTGCATTAGAGTCTTGTTTGGAAACCCAATTGCATAGCCAAGAACACCATGGGTTGGGTTTAGGATTGCAAACCCCGCTAGCTACTGCATTGCTAGGATAGAGTAGGATTCGGTACAAGTCGAGTAGTTGGAACTACTCGCGAGCATAGGCTAGAGGCACTCGACTCGGGTAGTGATAGCACATGAAACACATGGCAAGAAAATGAGACCAAGCGGAGGGTAAGGGCAGCAGGACTTTGGGGCCTGTGTTCTGTAGCTCTGCTTGTGTCGATTGAGGACCGAGCCGTGTGCGGGCCTGTTGAACAAGCTAGAACAGTACCGAAGACCTACCAGCTATATGGGAACCGGGAAACTGATGTAACTCGGGTAGCTGGGTATTGAGGCATTGCCCATCGTTCAGAGGGTAGGTTGAGAGCTTGAGGTGTAAATCGGCTGGCGGCACGGAGATGCGCGTGCAGAGACCTCTTGCTCGGGACGATGGACCGGTTCAATATTTGGCTGACGGGTGAAAGGTAGTTGCGTACGGCGTCCGTGATGGTTGTTGTAGGCAACATCGAGCACGGGCTTACGAGACGGGTTGTTCTGGTAACCCTGCAGGTGTAAATTGATTATAATCGCCGTCCCTCGTGGTCAGTGAGTACCACTTGTTCACTGTACCGTGACGTAGAAAGAACAGGCTAGTTACATGTTAAGATGTTGCTGATTGAAAGCTGGACATTGATTGTTAATGATATGCTGTAGTTTAGAGCTAACTAAAGTTCTTTTCAACTTTGGGCAAAGTACATGAGAGAAATGCGTTTCTTGTTTGATTGCGGCTCTCTCATGTGCCTTAGCGTAAGGTTCTCCACAACCTGCTGCTAAAACTTGAAAGTAAGGTTCCACTAATTAGGCGAGTCCTTTGCAAGTGATTTTTCCCCATGTACCTATCACCCCTCATGTAGATGTTCTGTTTAGGTGAGACGGGTCAGACTTGCTGAGCCTTCGTGCTCACTGCTTGTGTTTGAAGCTTTTGCAGGGTTCTATGAGGAAGGGACTCCTGAAGCAGAGACGGAACCCCAGGAGGGGAACCCCGTCGAGTGGGAGTCGTGCACGCCGCAGAGTTAGTGTGCGTGTGTGCTAGCAAGGACACGTTCGAGGGCTGAACGTGCACTTGATGCTTAGTCTACGCTCGCGAGTGTAGACTGAACTTATTTTGATGTAAACATGTTCATAACTTGTTTATGTAATAAAATTTCGCTTCCGCTTTGTACCTTTGACGTGTGTTATACGGTGCTGTGCAACGCAGCACCCCTCAGCGTGATCCTGGCTCGACAGGACCAATTGGGGTCGTGTCACGGTCTGCGGGTGGTAAGCGGAGCTAAAATCCAGTCGTGTACCCATAGCCTCATGCAGCTTCCTCCAGAGCCTAGAGTTAAACTGAGAACCCCGATCTGAGACTATCCTCTTCGGGACTCCATGGCGGCACACGATTTGCTCCATGTACAGCTCAGCTAGTTGTGCAACGTTGTACACGGTCTTAACAGGAAGAAAATGAGCGGTTTTCGTCAATCGGTCCATGATAACCCAGATGGAGTCATAACCCGACCGAGTACGTGGCAATCCAACGATGAAATCCATACTGATGTCTTCCCACTTCCACTCGGGTACCTTCAAGGGTTGCAACAGTTCAGCGGGTGTTTGGTGTTCGGCCTTCACCCGTTGGCATGTGTCGCATAGGGCAACATATTCGGCTATGTCCCTTTTCATACCATCCCACCAATAACAAGTTTTTAGGTCCTTGTACATCTTGGTACTTCCGGGATGTTTGGAATAAGGTGAGTCATGTGCCTCCTTTCAACATAAGTGAGGTCCAGCTTCAAACCTGCTATGTCTCCCGTGAGAACCTCCGTTGGAACTTTTAAACACTTCCGCAACTGGGATATGCGGAAGACGTTATGCACTCCGGCTAAGGCTGCCGGCAGCTCCAAACGGTATGCCACGGGTCCACATCTTTCAATGATGACGAAGGGACCGATGAAACGCGGAGCTAATTTCCCTTTCACTCCGAATCGGTGAATGCCCATCAAGGGAGATACGCGGAGGTATACGTGGTCCCCAACATGGAAGTCTAGAGGACGACGTCTCCTATCCGCATAGCTCTTTTGTCTGGACTGAGCGGCTTTCAGATTTGCTTGAATAAGCCTTACCCGCTCTTCAGCTTCATTTACGAGGTCAATCCCGTAAATCACTCTCTCGCCATATTCACACCAGTTCAATGGTGTGCAGCACTTCCGGCCGTAGAGAGCTTCATAAGGCGCCATTTTGATACTTGATTGATACCCGTTGTTATATGAGAACTCCGCCAACGGTAAGTGATCATTCCAGCTCTTACCGTGGTGGATGACACATGCTCTCAGCATATCTTCAAGTATTTGATTCACCGTCCCAGTTTGTCCATCGGTTTAAGGGTGATACGCGGAGCTTCGAATCAATTTAGTTCCCAAGGATGTGTGTAGCTGTTCCCAGAAATGGGACACGAACAGCGATCCTCTGTCATAGACAATGGTTCGGGGAACTCCATGCAAGCATAAGATTCGTGCTATGTACAACTCCGCATACTGCTTGGCGCTGTAGTTGGTATGTACCGGAATGAAACGTGCCGATTTGGTTAATCGATCAACGATTACCCAAATCGAGTCATGGTGGTGGGAGGTCATCGGAAACCCAACGATGAAATCCATACTCAAGTCTTCCACTTCCAAGCCGGTATTTGTAGCGGTTGCAGCAGGCCCGACTTCTTCACATGGTCGGCCTTAACTCTTCGACACGTATCACATTCTGAAACGTATTTTGCGACTTCACGTTTCATACGCGTCCACCAAAACTTCTTTCGGAGGTCTTGGTACATTTTATTGCTGCCAGGATGAATAGAAAATTTGGATAAGTGAGCCTCATCCAAAATTTTCTACCGCAGCCTCATATCACGGGGTACAACTATCCGGTCCCTGAACCATAAGGTATCTTCATCATCCAACCGGAAACATTTCATCTCCCCGTTCTTCAACCTCCTTTTGATATGAGCCATGCCCTTGTCTCTCCTTTGAGCTTCCATGACCTCCTCTCTTATTGTGGGTATGAGAGCTAGGTTATGTAGGGCCCCATATGGAACCAAGTAGAGACTTGGTTCTTCCTCTTCTATCGGCGTGATGGTTAGGTTATGAATATGAGACTTCCGGCTGAGTGCATCGGCAACCACATTTGCCTTGCCCAGATGATAATGAATTTCAATCTCATAGTCCTTGATCAGCTACAACCATCGCCGTTGCCGCATATTCAACTCCTTTTGAGTGAATATGTACTTCAAACTTTTGTGGTCGGTGTAGAGATGAACCAGATTTCCCAATAGGTAATGTCTCCACATCTTCAAAGCTAATACCACGGCAGCAAGCTAGAGATCATGAGTTGGATAATGTTGCTCATGATTCCGTAATTGCCGTGATCCATATGCGACCACACGTCCTCCTTGCATAAGTACACAACCAAGCCCGATGCCCGACGCATCACAGTAAACATCAAAAGGCTTGGTTGTATCCGGTTGAGCTAGAACCGGGGCTGTTGTGAGGTGTTTCACCAACGCTTGAAAAGCTTCCTCACATGGCTTGCTCCAATCATATTTGATGCCCTTTTTCAGTAGCTCCGTCATAGGCTTGGATATTTTTGAGAAGCTCGGGATGAACCTCCAATAATATCCCGCCAAACCAAAGAAACTACGAACTTCATGGACTGATGTTGGAGCCTTCCACTTCAGCACTTGTTCAATCTTGCTTGGATCAACAGCAATGCCTTCTGCTGAAATAATATGTCCAAGAAATGGCACTTGGTTGATCCAGAATTCACATTTACTAAACTTTGCATAGAGCTTGTGATCTCTCAAGCGTTGAAGCACAATATGCAAATGTTTAACGTGTTCCTCTTCAGATTTGGAATAGACCAAGATGTCGTCGATGAATACCACAACGAACTGATCCAGCTCCGGCATGAACACCGAGTTCATAAGGTACATAAAGTGGGCCGGAGCATTGGTCAACCCAAATGACATGACAAGATATTCATAGAGCCCATATCTTGTCGAGAATGCTGTTTTCGGGACATCTTCCGCGCGAATCTTGATTTGATGATATCCCGACCTTAAGTCCATCTTGGAGAAGACTTTAGCACCCACTAGCTGATCGAAGAGGATATCAATTCTTGGTAGTGGATACTTGTTCTTTATGGTCACATCATTTAAAGGACGATAATCGACGCATAGCCTCAGCGTCTTATCCTTCTTTTTCACAAACAAAGCTGAGCAACCCCATGGTGATGAACTTGGACGAATAAACCCCTTGTCCGTCAGATCTTTGAGTTGCTCCTTCAGCTCGGCTAATTCATTCGGAGCCATTTTGTATGGTCCCCGAGAGATCAGCGTGGTTCCCGGTATCAACTCTATTTTGAACTCCACCTCGCGCTCAGGTGGTAGGCCTGGAAGATCTTCGGGAAACACGTCCGGATATTCACGGACTACCGGAATGTCTTCTAATTTGCAAGCCTCGGCATTACATACTTCCGGGTCTTTGGAAACCGCTTCGCCGAGATACAATGTTTGACGTCCGTGAAGTGGAGAGTCCAAGTGAACACTCCTGTTCTCGATGTCCAGAATATCCTTATGGAAGGTCAACCATGATATTCCCAATATGGCATTGATTCCTTGGTCATCGAGAATGATGAGGGTGGTAGGATAAATTTTTCCACCCAAACAAAGTGGTGCTCAAGAAATGACTTCATTAGTTGATATGTCTCCATCTGGCGAATGTATAAGGTAAGAACCTTTTGTGATAGTGGTGGAGATCTGATCCCGGATCACCGTTGCCCTGCTAATGAAGTTATGTGTTGCACCAGAGTCGAATAAAATGACAACCGGCTTGTCATTTAAGGTGAACCTGCCGGCAAGAACAGGTCCTCCTTTTGGCAGATCATCGACTGACACATAATTAACTGTCCCCACTTTGGACATAGCTTTTCTTTGCTGCCCAAGATCGCTCTATGGAACTGGACCTGCAGACACATTGTTGCTGCTCGGTTCAGTGGCTTCATTGATGTTGAGCTCATTGTCAATGTGAAGTGGGACAGCACTCGGTTCAGCTGAGAAATCACCTTGATCATCTTCAACCTCCTGAGGGTAATAATATTCTAGTGCACCTTGTTGATACTGAGGTGCATAAGAAACAAGTTGCTGCTGCGGTGGAGGTGGATAAGACCTCTGTAGAGTAGAAGAGTCGTCGCACTCCCAGAATGATTGCACCTCTTGTGGAATCTCTCGACCGGAAGGTGAACGGATTACCAACCGATACTTCTGAGGCAGACGATTGTCTTCATCCTGTGATGAGTCCCTCTCCCTCTTTTCTTTGAGGTAGAGATTGGAATAATATTCTTGAGCGATAGCACAGCTCACAAACTCATCAAAATTCTCTTGGCTAACTTGAGCCAATTCACATCGCAGCGTAGCGGTCAGCCCTCGATAAAAATGATAACCCCTCATGGATGGTGATTTCACATAGTCAGGGACATATTGAGCTAAGCGATTAAATTCCTTCGCATACTCAATAACACTCATGTCCCCTTGCTTCAGACTCCAGAACTCATCCAGACTGGTTTGCATTATGCCCGCAGGGATGAAACGAGCACGGAATGCAGCCTGGAACTCCACCCATGTGACACGATGCCCTGCCGGTTGGACAGTAAGGTACTCTGCCCACCATGCTCCAGCAAAGCCGTGAAGCTGCTGAGCGGCATATAGAGTCTTCGAGAATTCATCACACTGGATCAACCCAAGCTTGGACTCAATGACACGTAACCAGTGATTTGCTTCACAATGGTCAGCCGCCTCAGAGAATACCGGCGGTTGTGTCGCCATGAAATCCAGGTACGTGCTCTGGGTTGGCATGTGACGTTGAGCTTCTCGATCTATGCCTTGCTGAACTAGAGTTTGGAGGGTTTCATTCATCTTCGCCATAATTTCAGCCAATCCGGTTGGCGATGGCTCTTGTGATGAAGTCGAGTCATTCCCACCTCGACTTGAACCTCCAAGCTCCATTTGAGAATGTGTACATACCATACTGCACGAAACAAAATTTTGAGTCAATCAAAATTCTATCTCAGTAGTAAGTAAAGATAAGTAAAACATGAACATGTCATGAACTTTATGAAAGCATAACCACATTCATGTTTAAACAAATCTTATGTACGCTAAGCTAATCAGCGGGACTACTCTGACCAGCTCACACAAACTTCAATTTTTTCTCAAGTTATCAACAGATTCATGACTTGAGTTCAACACCAAAGTTTTAGTAAACTAAAGTATCTTAACGAGTCCTTATGTGCTCCTTAAGGATTTTTCTACAGGAAGTTGTGGCTTCAAAACAGAAAGGTCCAGAGAAGTTTTTGCTACTGTCCTGGTTTTGAACAGTTTGCTTTCAACTGGACTTTTCACCAACTTAAGGTGTGATTTTGCTCTGTAGGTCTACACAGAAATTGTAGAGCACTTGAAAATCTTGCCAGAACTGTATCATACACCTTAATTGGTTAAATCTACTCAGAGTTATGCTCCGTTAAAGTCCAGCAAGAATTCCTGCCAGAAACGAAGCACTCTGTTTTTGAAAACTTTGACACCTAGTTATACTCTCATTTGAGTCTTAGCTCAAAATAAGAGTTCAGTAACTAATATTTGTTTCAAACTAACATTTTTAGTTGAAAGTTAGTTCCTGAATCATTTCTTAATAGGGAAGAGGTTATTAAGTGTAGTACGGTGTCGATGCACCGTAAGAAACATGTCGGTACTACGTAGCCTCACCAAATAAAAATCCTAACCGGATTACACAGGCATATACGTACTATCAGTGGCACTAAGACGGTCTCTCACACACGTGTACTACACGGGATACGTACGTGGTTAGTACCTGCAGAAAGACACTCAATAGTGTTGCACTCAAGGGTTGTTTCATTTCAGGCAGTTCCATAATTGAAAGTAAATACAAACGCCCGTATCATTGTCATACGGCCGACCTTGAGTTAAGTCACGTCTCAAGGTACGTGATCGTGTTTCAACACCACACGACGGGGAACCCGAGTATGTCATGAACGGGTCGTCACGGTTGGGAATGTTATCAACCCAACGGATACCACCTACTGCCCTGCAGGGCACGCCGATGGCAAGCGCTGCATATGTCCTCCTGGGCTAGTTCCAGACGAACACACTATCGCGTTACTGACCACACGATGGGGTCTCCACTTACTTGGCTAATGCACGCTAGGGATCAGCATTTCATATGAACTCAGGAACATGAAGAGTCCAAGAGTTTCATATTAACATCTCACACCAAGCTGTGAGATCTAACCCTGAACCACTTTCCTCGTCAGGGGAGCTAACCGAAATTGAACCGCTTTCGGTGGCGTTCCTTACCATGCTTACTAGAACGTAGGTGCGTTGTTACATAATGAAAATTCAGAATTAAAACACATATGTTAGTCTTGCCACTTTAAGTAACTATACTACTATAGTCCTTATGTGGGCCTAATATCGTTTCCTCACCGTATCCTAAGTTTTTGTCGTAATACGCTCCTTATTCCGTGCGCTATTACCAATGCGGCTCTGATACCACGCTGAGGGGGCCCGACCTCCATCACGAGGTCGTGCCGCCTTGCCCGGGGATCGCATTGAGTGGTGACGTGTTATGCGGCACCCAACAGCACACATATAAGGAACACAGTATTACATAAATCAAAAGCGGAAGCTTACAATTATTCTTTGTAAATAATTTACATAAAATAGCTACAGCGGAAGTCTATAAACAGCTCACGATGAATATCTAAGAAGCACTCGAGAAGAGGTCCAGCCCGCGGACTCCTCCCACTAGCAACACGAAGACATGGCAGCGGCTAGGTTCTCCAAGTGTGACACAACTCGGAAGTTTCCGAGTCTCACCGGACAACCCTCTTTATAGCGTCGATGCTTACCTGCAAAACCACTTATATAGCCAGAGTGAGCACAAGGCTCAGCAAGACTTAACCGTCTCTCCTAAGACATGAAACTCTACATGAAAGTAACCTAAGACCTAAGCATGTCATTTGCGAAGAGACTCACCTACGAGTTCATCCTTAACTTTCAAATTTTAGCCATAATAATAATGACCTTGCGATCAGCAACATTGGAACTCCACAATCAAACAAGAAACGCTTCATCCCAATGTTACTTGCCCCAAGGTAGAAAATAACGTTAGTTAGCTCTATCTCTACTTCAAACATGGTTTTCATGCAACTTAACATAATCATAGCAGCAATTATACTTTTGCAAACTGTTTCCACACAAGTTGATTAACTACGTCACAACATGGGAGCAAGCGGTACTCAATAACCGCGAGGGACGGTGATTCGAATCAAACACTACCCGGATAACTCGACACATACGCCCGCCTCTGAAGACCCAACTCTAGCGTCCTTCATTACGTCGTATGTGGCAACCTTTCTCAGGACACTAAACTGTAGAACCGGTCGCGCCGTCTCGGGCTCATAGGTCTAACGAGACGATGTGGTATGCCTCTACAATCCAGTGAACCTGGTACATCGATTTCCTGGTTCCCGTATATCAGTAAGCATCCGGTACACAACTCAATACTTGCTCCTGGACGCGACATACGCATCGGTCCTTAACCGACACAGGTAGAGCTACTCGACCAAGACCTCGTCTTGTCGCAGCCTAACCCCTCTGCCCGGTCTCATCTTTAGAAATGTAAACTTTAGTTTGCTTCCTTCCCCAACCACACTTATGATCTTCTAAACTATAGCTCGCGAGTAGATTCCAACTACTCGTCTTCTACCGGATGCCCTAGTCTATTTAGCATGGCCTTATTCTACAGCGATAACATAATTCTACCCTTGATACCAGGGTTCTTTTTGGTCATGCAAGTGGAGTATAAAACATCCTTGACCTAATGCACAAACAAACCTTGACCAATAGTAGTGAACAAAAGGAAATCTTTAAAAACAACTTAAGTGCAAACCGGGGCTTGCCTTGGTTTTGCAGGTGACTAAAGTCAGGTAAGATGAAGTTTGTTGTTGATATTGACTTGAAGCTTAATCCCTGCCGTCTTGCTCCTTGATCAAATCTTCACTCATCCACATTTAACCACTACACGTTATGAATATTCATACATGTTTAATTATCAATCCTTTTGGTAGCAAGTGCTATTGACAAGTTTGAAACTGGAACTTTGTTTAACAATTTAAAATGAAACTGGTGCTAGTGGTTTGGGTTTGTGTTTAACCACTATCATCAAGTGATGAGTGGGGTTTCATCACTTGGGTGGGGATCAACTAATGAGGTTGAACAGGACATAATGACCCAGGGCTCCAATGGAGCTGGAAATTTTCTTGTGAGTTCCTTGTCACAAGAAAGTCCTCTGGACCAAAATTCAGAATGTTTCACTGATTAGGTCACCCAGAACAATTCCCTAAGCATTTAGGCATAAAGGAATCAATTCTGAATAAATTTGCACTTTCATGCAAATTCCAGTGAACTACAATTTCATACATAGCTTAGGGAGAATGCATGAATTTCCCTAGGATTTTTGGAGCTACGGAATGCCTGTAACACCCCAAAATTTTGATTCAAAACCCTACATCATGTTAAGAGGGGAATTTAAAAATTTTTGGATGTGTTGCATGTTTTGCAAAAATTCAAATTCAAACTGGAATTCAAATTAAACTCAAATCAGAAAAGAAATAGAAAAAGAAAAAGAGAAAACAGAAAAAACCGGCCAGTGGGCCGAAACCCACCAGCCGGCCCAGCCAGCGCCCGCGCCAGCCCGCAGCCGCGCGCGCTGCTGCCTCACACTGACAGGCGGGACCCACCCGATCTTCGTCTACCTCGCGCCGCGCCGGACTCCCTCGCCCCCGAATCAAAACCGATCGGGATTTCGGCGTATCCCCGCTGAATTCTGTTCGTAGGTGACGCGGACATGATCTAAACCACCCCGCCGCCCTCCCCCATCTATAAAAACCCCGGCCTCGTTCTGTTTTTCCCCCACGATCGCCGATTTTCCTTCGGTGAGAACCGAGACTTCTCCGGCGAATTCTGGCCGATCTAAGCTCGGAAATTCCGATCTAACTCGCTGGTCTTGATCCACCGCCTCCGGGGAACCTTGCAGGTGCAGAAAACTCGGTGACTTGCGGTGTAAACACAGCGCCGACGAGCTTCGCCGTGGTTTTGCCTCGGATCTCGTCGCCGATCACCATCCAGGACCTCCGAGCTCAAGAAAACCCCCGAGGTGAGATCCCCGACCTCCCCTCCACCGATCTATGCCATAAAATCACAGTTCTAAGAAAAATTCTCGAAGATCCGAAAGTCTCCGGCGAGATCGCCGCTTTCCGCCGCCGTGCGCCGCCGGCAGCGCCGCCCGCGCTCGATCAGAGCGACGTGGCCGCTTTTACGCCGTTTATTTTAAATCGCACGGTAGGGTTTAAACCCCCGCGTACCGGTTCGGCATTCTAATCTCAGCCGTCGGTTTAAAATCGGACGGTCCACGTCAGCCCCGCGTTATTAAGACTGGAAATCTTACGTGCTACCCCCTGGGGTTCTCGGGAAATAAGAGCTAGCCCCGGAAACTTCTGATCTAGAACCTGGAACTTCAGAAAATCATGTAAATTCATTTAAAAATCAGTTTTAGCCCCTGGACTTAATAGAAATTAAGAAAAACTCCTCTGATAAGTGTAGCTAGACCCCTGTAAATTCTTAAAATAATATAATAGCCCCTGCAGTAGGGTGAGTTTACCTTTTTAGCCCTGTTTAGTATTTAATTTAGGAAATTGAATATGTGGCTAGTGTTTAAAAATTAAAAAGTGGGACAAACATATTGTCAAAATTTAATTAAAGACTTTCTCAGTATTTAGGAAACTTTGGAGTGAGTTAAAAACATATTTTGGGCTGAATTGAATATGTTAAATTTATTATTCACATTTAGGGACACATTTTTAAGTAATGAATAGTTTTAGAAAATAGGGAAAATAATTGTGAAATAGTTTACATCAGAGGCCAAGGTCAAAATATGTTATTAAATTATTTAGGACCAGAACCCATTCTGTTTAGATGATGTGTATTACTAATTTCATAATAGAGCACACATGTATGCATAGGAAAATAAATCTGAAAATATAGCAACTAGCAAATGATAAATGGAGTTTCTAAAATCCAAAGAATTCAGTTTAGGGTTGGTAGAATTTCTGAAGGCACATATGGAGAAGGAAAATGCCTTTCATGCATACTTAGTAGCTAAAAGGTGTAGTAATTAAATATAAGGAATTTATTTAAGCTGGAAACTCATATATGTATATATAGTATGTAAGTATAAATGTGAACACCAAAGTAGGAATCATATACACATGATTAAAAGTGTATGCAAGCCACAAATCAACACACATAGAGTAACCACAACACATATATTGGTGAATGACTTTCATAAATATGAATGTGTGGTTTGTATGAAGTGGAAGTGTGAACTATGTCTTATGGATTGTTTTTTTTCTTTTTCTATGTGTGATGGTATGATGTAGAACCTGCTCAAGAGCAAGTTATTCCTTTCCAAGATCAGGACTACCCATTCCAAGAGCAGCAGGAAGGAGGCAAGTGTCCTTGACCACTTTGATCCCATGCTAGGATGTGTAGCTAGAGTTATTTGCATTGTCAATTGAAATATGAAACCCATATTAGGAAGTTTCCCTAGAATTGCATTACCTTGTTTCCTTGTAGCTTGGGTTGGGATTTATTTTATCATTTATTCATATTACATATGCTTAGCCGTGCTTAGAATGGGATATTTGGATATGAGATCATCAGTTTAGTTTACCATACTCTTAAATGAGATATTGTGAGTTATGTAGAGGTAGGGATCAAGGCAAGTTGGATGTTTTGGTTGTGTGCTGGGTGCACGAGACTCGGGTTTGTGTTCAGTACTTGCCTGGATCCTAAGGACCGGTTCATGGAGCATGTAACCTGGCTTTACAGTGCCAACCACATGCTGAGATGGGCAGCTTGGCCAATTAATTAGGTGTATCCCCGGCGTAGTATGGGTGTGTTGGATGGTGCGGGGAATAGGTGTCAGCTGGACTACCGTATGAACCGCAAGGCTCAAGAGGGGGCCACTGTAGCGGGGTTGTAGCCTCTTGTATGCTGTTAGGGGTGAAACCTCAGTGGGCCCACGCTCGTCGGGAATCCCTTTGTAAAGGCTTCGTAGTGATCTCCTGGCTACACACCTGGGAAGTGTGAATGTGGTTCGTAGCCACTGGCATAATGGAGGTTCTTTTAGTCCACCCGACAACGGGGGATGAAATCACTACATGTGGGTACAGTGGTACAAACTCTGCAGAGTCAAAACTGTCATGACAGCCGTGCTCACGGTCAAGAGCGGCTTGGACTTATTCATGATTAGAGGAGTGATGGTTTTGGAAGTTGAGGATGTTAAGCGGGGAGCTTAACATTTGAAAATGATGTTATGGTTATTTGGTTACGATGATGGGAAGGGAGATTGGGACCATTTCACCTATGTAGTAATGTAGGTGCTTAATAAGCTAAGGTGATAGGTATTAATTGCATAGTGCTTTAACCATGAGTTCAACCTCTCCTTGTTCTAGCCATGCATGACATAATTTTCCCATACTTGCTGAGTACCATTGGTACTCAACCTTGCATATTTGTTGGTTTATATTGCTGCTCAGGTCAAGATAATGAGGTGGTGTATAATGATCAAGACTTTGGACCCGAAGAAGGTTTCTAGGTTCATGGAGACCCCCGGGCAACGCCTGTGATAGAGCCCTCAAGAATAATATTCCGCTGCTAGTTTGTTTATTTGTGATGAACTTATTATTGTCTATCGAGACATTTGCGATGTAAGACTTATTTATATTCGACACCTGGCTTGTAATAAATGATGCTTCACTATTTGTCATCACATGTATGAGAAAATGATCCTGGCATACATGTGATATTCACTTGGTTGTTCTTCAGAAAAACCGGGTGTGACAGAGGTGGTATCAGAGCCAAGGTTGCCCGTAGGAACGTGGACCTAGGTAGAAATGGACGTATTTAAGGGCCCTATTTTCTTAAAAACTATTTTACAAGGTGTGTGTTGAAAAGTGTTATTTAATGAGTCACTTTCTTCATCTTACCCCAACTTTTATTCAAAATAGGATTTTTGTTTAAGAGTTTATCTAACCTAAGTTTAAATTCTTTTTGTTTTAGATGGTTCGCATGATTCGCACCGCTCGCAAGTCCACAGGAGGGAGAGTTCCCGTAGTTGCCCTTGCCCAAAGAGAGGAGAGCCGTCCGGTGACGTACCTTTCCTACGGAATGCAGTAGGAGGCTTATTGCGCCGTCTTCGGCGTATGCTCGAAGCCGCCGGCAATACGGGCAAGCTAATCATCCACTATAACTCCACCAGGACCCTCCGTGAGAAGAGGGAAGAATGGAGTTCAGAGATGAGGGTAATACACGAAAGTCAGCTGCTTAAGATCCACCACTCTCCAGCTTGTAGAGCGACATAGGTCGATGCGGAGAAGGATGTCACCTGGGAGGCCATCACCTGCCAGAGTCACATCTATCGTCGCCACCTGGACAAGACTGAGTACATGTATGTCCTCCAACGTGAGAGTGGTACCACGGAGTACAAGTACCCGCCGGTGCAGCAAGGGACTTCCCATGAGCACATGGACTTGTGCTTGGAAGATGCTTCTATGCTCAGCACTCGACTGCAGGAGTGTCAACAAGAGCTTCTGGATGTTCGGGACACCCTGAAGGAAACGGAGGCGTTGCTGCGAGCCTGCTTAAGGGCGAGAGAAAGAGGAGATGGGAATGAACTGTTTGTCACCGTGAATGATACATGGACTCCTGACTCCCCAGATCGCCGAGCGATCAGGTGCCGTCACACTTCTGCACCAGCAGCCTCCCCACCCAAAGCAGAGTCAGAAGGCAGCCGAAATGATGAGGAAGATCCCGAGGAGCCAGCTCAAGAAAACGAGTAGTGTAGAGCCTTTCCCTTAAATTAGAAGGATGTCGAATAGTCAAGTCGTTACGATTAGTTAATGGTGTGTTAATGCTTGGTGTGTGACGTGAGTTGTGGAAGCCATGAGCAATTGTCCACAGCTTCGTCTTTAGATTGTTTTTGGGTGTGTGAACCCACATGAAATAATATTGCATTTATTTTTGTGTGAAAAGTGAACCCTAAGAAAAGAATAACAAAGCCTCAACACTTCAAAGTACAAACAAATGAAAGTAGTAAGATGGTACAAAATGCTTTCAAATTAACATTGGTTGATTCTGCCAGATGGCTGGAAGAGAAAAAGGACGTGCTGCCAACCCCGCCAACAACAACGATGAGGCATGCAACCCTCATCTTTCTGGAGGCCAGGACCGGGGTGGTTGCCGTGAAGAAGTTGATCCCCTCCACCAAATGCTGGAGAATCAAAATCAGCTCATCCAGAACTTGACTCAAGTGGTGGCCAACTTGCATCAAGTTCCACTTCCACAAGCTGCACCACGCCAACCAAGGTTGAGTGAGTTTCTAGGAACTCAACCTCCAAAGTTTGCAAGTGCTGCTGAACCTCTGGAGGCAGATGATTGGCTGAAGACCATTGAAAGTAAGATGAGGATCTTACAGTGCCAAGGGTATGAGAGGGTGCTGTTTGCCTCTCATCAATTGCATGGACCTGCTGCTGATTGGTGGACCGCCTACATGGCCGCCCATCATGACCCTGAGAACATCACTTGGGAAGAGTTCAAGCGTAGTTTCCGCAACCATTACATCCGAAGAGGTGAACTCAAAAACAAGAGGAAGGAGTTTTTGGGGTTGCAGCAAGGTAACATGACTGTGAGGGAATACCTCACTAAATTTACTCAACTATCCCGTTATGCCCCACGAGACATAGAGACTGATGAGCAGAAACAAGATTGTTTCGTGGAAGGACTTACCGCGTAGATGCAGTGTGCAATGTCCTCAAATGAGTATGAAAGCTTCCAAAAGATGGTGGACAGAGCATTTGTGGTAGAAAGGAAGCTAAAGGCCTTGGAAAATGAGAATAAGAGGAAGGCCGGTTGGTCACATCAAGCCTCGGGTAGCAACACCCGCCCCCGTCTGATGCAGCAACCAGCAGGGCAGACGAACCGTGCTGCGGTACCCTACTCAGCACCAAGAGGGTACAACCCGAACTACAGGCCTCCGACAGCACCAGCACAGCCGCAACGTCAGTTTGTACAGCAGCCTCGCCCCGCATATCCACCTCGACCAGCAGTGCAAGGACCCCAAAACCAACCCCAAGACAACAAAGGCCAGGCACCTAAGGTTGGGGTGCAATGTTTTAACTGCGGTGAAGTGGGGCACTACGCCCATAAATGCCCAAAGAAGAAGCCCGCACAGCCACAACAGCAGAATGTGATGCGAGGACGGGTGAACCACGTCATTATGGAGGAAGCGCAAGAGGCACCCGACGTGGTAGTTGGTAAGTTTCCTGCCAATTTACACATTGCAACCCTGCTGTTTGATTCTGGTGCTACCCACTCGTTCATTGCTCAAGGGTTTGTTAAGAAGCATGACCTAGCAACAACACAAATGAACCATATTCTAGCCGTAAACTCTCCAGGTGGAGAAATAAGGACAAGACAAGTGTGTCCCAAAGTGAACCTAGACATTAATGGGGTAGTATTTACTGCTAACCTCATAGTGATAGATTCACAAGGGATAGATATTATTTTGGGTATGGATTGGTTGACCAAACATAAGGGAATCATTCATTGTTCGACCAGAACGGTGGAACCAACTCACCCTAGTGGCACAAGAGTAAAGTTCATAACAATACACGAGCCTAGGAGGGACACTAAATTAAATCAAGTTGAGGTGAAAGTTGAGGAAATCAAGACTATCAGGGAATATCCAGACGTTTTTCCGGAAGAATTACCAGGTATGCCTCCCGATCGTGAAGTGGAATTTGCAATTGAGTTAGTGCCTGGAACAGCCCCGATATACAAGAGACCTTATCGGATGGACTCCAAGCAGCTAGAAGAACTCAAGGATCATTTGAGAGAATTGACGGAGAAGGGGTATATTCGCCCTAGTTCCTCACCATGGGGAGCTCCGGTGATATTTGTGCCCAAGAAGGACGGAACCCAAAGGTTATGCGTGGATTACCGTGCTTTGAATGAGGTAACCATCAAGAACAAGTACCCATTACCCCACATTGAAGACTTGTTTGATCAGTTGAGAGGCGCTTGTGTGTTCTCGAAAATTGATCTCAGGTCGGGATACCACCAACACAAGATAAGGCAATCTGATATTCCCAAGACAGCTTTCGTATCCCGGTACGGACTGTATGAATACACTGTCATGCCTTTCGGGCTAACTAATGCCCCGGCATACTTCATGTATCTCATGAACAAGGTATTCATGGAATATCTGGACAAATTTGTGGTGGTTTTCATAGATGACATTCTCGTCTTCTCCAAAGATGAAGAAGAACATGAGAAACATCTAAGGTTGGTGTTGCAGAGGCTAAGAGAACACCAACTATATGCCAAGTTGAGCAAGTGTGAGTTTTGGATGAAGAGAGTTCCCTTCTTAGGACATATAATCTCGGAGGGAGGAATCTCCGTGGATCCCGCCAAAATCGAGGATATACAGAAGTGGAAGACCCCTGAAAATGTCGGGGAAGTTCGAAGCTTTCTGGGATTGGCTGGATACTATCGACGGTTTATTGAGGGATTCTCCAATATCTCGAGACCTCTCACCAAACTGTTGGAGAAGGGAATCACATTCAACTGGACGCCACAGTGCAAGACGAGCTTTCAGGAGCTAAAGAAGAGATTGACAACAGCCCCAGTGTTGGTTATGGCAGATATGCAGAAGAACTTCACGGTGTACTGCGATGCCTCTGGAAACGGGTTGGGGTGTGTTCTCATGCAAGAAGGGCATTTCATGGCTTATGCATCCCAGCAGCTCCGGAAGCACGAGAAGAACTACCATACACATGACCTAGAACTAGCCGCAGTGGTACACGCGTTGAAAATTTGGCGGCACTATTTGATGGGGAAGAGGACCGAGATATATACGGATCATAAGAGTTTGAAGTACATTTTCACACAGCCAGATCTCAACCTCAGACAAAGGAGATGGTTAGAGCTAATCAATGACTTTGATGTGGGCATCAACTATCATCCTGGGAAAGCAAACGTCGTGGCCGATGCTTTGAGTCGGAAAGTGCAGGTCAATAAGTTGAGCTCGAAGGGCATGCCTGCAGAATTGAAGGACGAGGTTATAAGGCTCAATCTATGCTTGGTAAATAGTGGTGAAGCCATCGCCATGGAAGTGGACTCCACACTCGAGCGAGACATCCGCGAGGGTCAAAAGAATGACGAGAAGATACGAGAAATCAGGCAACTCATCAAGGAAAATAAAGCTCCTGGTTTCAGAGAGGATGAACAAGGTACGGTGTGGCACGGGAAGAGAATCTGCGTGCCTGAAGTAAAGGAGATCCGTGAATTGATTTTGAAGGAGGTTCACGATTCCGACTATTCCATTCATCCTGGGAGTACGAAGATGTACCAGGACCTCAAGAGCAGGTATTGGTGGTATGGCATGAAGCGAGATGTCGCGGAACATGTTGCCCTATGTGACACATGTCAGTTGGTGAAAGCAGAACATCAACGACCCGCGGGATTATTGCAACCACTCAAAGTGCCTGAATGGAAATGGGAAGAAATCAGCATGGATTTCATCATGGGATTGCCTAGGACCCAATCAGGATATGATTCGATATGGGTCAACATTGATAGGCTAACCAAGGTAGCTCACTTCATCCCCGTGAAGGAAAGCTACAGCGGATCCAAATTGGCAGAGTTGTACATGTCAAGGATCATGTGTTACCATGGAGTGCCAAAGAAGATTGTGTCGGACCGAGGGACACAGTTCACCTCGAGGTTTTGGCAGAAGTTGCATGAAACCATGGGAACCCATCTGAATTTCAGCTCTACCTATCATCCCCAAACCGACGGGCAGACGGAGAGAACCAATCAGATTCTTGAAGATACGCTGAGGGCATGTGCACTCAAAAACAATCGGAGTTGGGACAAGAACTTACCGTATGCGGAGTTTCCTTATAACAACAGCTATCAAGCTAGTATGAAGATGTCACCGTTTGAAGCTTTGTATGGGAGGAAGTGCAGAGCTCCCCTATTTTGGAACCAAACAGGAGAAAGTAAAGTGTTTGGTCCAGAAGTGCTACAAGAAGCCGAGGCGAAGGTGAGGGAAATTCGCAATAACTTGAGGATAGCACAGACAGGCCAAAAGAGCTATGCCGATGTACGAAGAAGAGAGCTCGTTTTCAACGTGGGAGACTATGTCTATCTCAAGCTGTCCCCTATCAGAGGACTTCGTCGGTTCAAGGTGAAAGGGAAGTTGTCACCTCGATACATCGGACCCTTTCAAGTTTTGGAGAGGAAAGGCGAAGTGGCGTATCAGAATTACCGGCTCGTCTATCGGATGTGCACGATGTGTTCCATGTGTCACAACTCAAGAAATGCCTGAGGACGCCTGAGGAGGTGTTACCCATGAATGAAGTGGATGTAGCTGAGGACTTGTCTTATGCCGAGCAACCATACAAGATTTTGGAGACAATGGAACGCCTCACCAGAAATAAAAGAATCCGGATGTGCAAGGTGCAGTGGAAGCATCACTCAGAAGAGGAAGCCACCTGGGAGCGGGAAGATGAGCTCAAGGCACAATTTCCGGAATTGTTTTCTTAGAAACACCAATCTCGAGGACGAGATTTCTTTTAAGGGGGATAGAGCTGTAACACCCCAAAATTTTGATTCAAAACCCTACATCATGTTAAGAGGGGAATTTAAAAATTTTTGGACGTGTTGCATGTTTTGCAAAAATTCAAATTCAAACTGGAATTCAAATTAAACTCAAATCAGAAAAGAAATAGAAAAAGAAAAAGAGAAAACAGAAAAAAACCGGCCAGTGGGCCGAAACCCACCAGCCGGCCCAGCCAGCGCCCGCGCCAGCTCGCAGCCGCGCGCGCTGCTGCCTCACACTGACAGGCGAGACCCACCCGATCTTCGTCTACCTCGCGCCGTGTCGGACTCCCTCGCCCCCGAATCAAAACCGATCGGGATTTCGGCGTATCCCCGCTGAATTCTTTTCGTAGGCGACGCGGACATGATCTAAACCACCCCGCCGCCCTCCCCCGTCTATAAAAACCCCGGCCTCGTTCTGTTTTTCCCCCACGATCGCCGATTTTCCTCCGGTGAGAACCGAGACTTCTCCGGTGAATTCTGGCCGATCTAAGCTCGGAAATTCCGATCTAACTCGCTGGTCTTGATCCACCGCCTCCGGGGAACCTTGCAGGTGCAGAAAACTCGGTGACTTGTGGTGTAAACACAGCGCCGACGAGCTTCGCCGTGGTTTTGCCTCGGACCTCGTCGCCGATCACCATCCAGGACCTCCGAGCTCAAGAAAACCCCCGAGGTGAGATCCCTGACCTCCCCTCCACCGATCTATGCCATAAAATCAAAGTTCTAGGAAGAATTCTCGAAGATCCGAAAGTCTCCGACGAGATCGCCGCTTTCCGCCGCCGTGCGCCGCCGGCAGCGCCGCCCGCGCTCGATCAGAGCGACGTGGCCGCTTGTGCGCCGTTTATTTTAAATCGCACGGTAGGGTTGAAACCCCCGCGTACCGGTTCGGCATTCTAATCTCAGGCGTCGGTTTAAAATCGGACGGTCCACGTCAGCCCCGCGTTATTAAGACTGGAAATCTTACGTGCTACCCCCTGGGGTTCTCGGGAAATAAGAGCTAGCCCCAGAAACTTCTGATCTAGCCCCTGGAACTTCAGAAAATCATGTAAATTCATTTAAAAATCGGTTTTAGCCCCTGGACTTAATAGAAATTAAGAAAAACTCCTCTGATAAGTGTAGCTAGACCCCTGGAAATTCTTAAAATAATATAATAGCCCCTGCAGTAGGGTGAGTTTACCTTTTTAGCCCTGTTTAGTATTTAATTTAGGAAATTGAATATGTGGCTAGTGTTTAAAAATTAAAAAGTGGGACAAACATATTGTCAAAATTTAATTAAAGACTTTCTCAGTATTTAGGAAACTTTGGAGTGAGATAAAAACATATTTTGGGCTGAATTGAATATGTTAAATTTATTATTCACATTTAGGGACACATTTTTAAGTAATTAATAGTTTTAGAAAATAGGGAAAATAATTGTGAAATAGTTTACATAAGAGGCCAAGGTCAAAATATGTTATTAAATTATTTAGGACCAGAACCCATTCTGTTTAGATGATGTGTATTACTAATTTCATAATAGAGCACACATGTATGCATAGGAAAATAAATCTGAAAATATAGCAACTAGCAAATGATAAATGGAGTTTCTAAAATCCAAAGAATTCAGTTTAGGGTTGGTAGAATTTCTGAAGGCACATATGGAGAAGGAAAATGCCTTTCATGCATACTTAGTAGCTAAAAGGTGTAGTAATTAAATATAAGGAATTTATTTAAGCTGGAAACTCATATATGTATATATAGTATGTAAGTATAAATGTGAACACCAAAGTAGGAACCATATACACATGATTAAAAGTGTATGCAAGCCACAAATCAACACACATATAGTAACCACAACACATATATTGGTGAATGACTTTCATAAATATGAATGTGTGGTTTGTATGAAGTGGAAGTGTGAACTATGTCTTATGGATTGTTGTTTTTCTTTTGCTATGTGTGATGGTATGATGTAGAACCTGCTCAAGAGCAAGTTATTCCTTTCCAAGATCAGGACTACCCATTCCAAGAGCAGCAGGAAGGAGGCAAGTGTCCTTGACCACTTTGATCCCATGCTAGGATGTGTAGCTAGAGTTATTTGCATTGTCAATTGAAATATGAAACCCATATTAGGAAGTTTCCCTAGAATTGCATTACCTTGTTTCCTTGTAGCTTGGGTTGGGATTTATTTTGTCATTTATTCATATTACATATGCTTAGCCATGCTTAGAATGGGATATTTGGATATGAGATCATCAGTTTAGTTTACCATACTCTTGAATGAGATATTGTGAGTTATGTAGAGGTAGGGATCAAGGCAAGTTGGATGTTTTGGTTGTGTGCTGGGTGCACGAGACTCGGGTTTGTGTTCAGTACTTGCCTGGATCCTAAGGACCGGTTCATGGAGCATGTAACCTGGCTTTACAGTGCCAACCACATGTGGGTGCATGAGACTCGGGTTTGTGTTCAGTACTTGCCTGGATCCTAAGGACCGGTTCATGGAGCATGTAACCTGGCTTTACAGTGCCAACCACATGCTGAGATGGGGCAGCTTGGCCAATTAATTAGGTGTATCCCCGGCGTAGTATGTGTGTGTTGGATGGTGCGGGGAATAGGTGCCAGCTGGACTACCGTATGAACCGCAAGGCTCAAGAGGGGCCACTGCAGCGGGGTTGGAGCCTCTTGTATGCTGTTAGGGGTGAAACCTCAGTGGGCCCACGCTTGTCGGGAATCCCTTTGTAAAGGCTTCGTAGTGATCTCCTGGCTACACACCTGGGAAGTGTGAATGTGGTTCGTAGCCACTGGCATAATGGAGGTTCTTTTAGTCCACCCGGCAACGGGGGATGAAATCACTACATGTGGGTACAGTGGTACAAACTCTGCAGAGTCAAAACTGTCATGACAGCCGTGCTCACGGTGAAGAGCGGCTTGGACTTATTCATGATTAGAGGAGTGATGGTTTTGGAAGTTGAGGATGTTAAGCGGGGAGCTTAACATTTGAAAATGATGTTATGGTTATTTGGTTACGATGATGGGAAGGGAGTTTGGGACCATTTCACCTGTGTAGTAATGTAGGTGCTTAATAAGCTAAGGTGATAGGTATTAATTGCATAGTGCTTTAACCATGAGTTCAACCTCTCCTTGTTCTAGCCATGCATGACATAATTTTCCCACACTTGCTGAGTACCATTGGTACTCAACCTTGCATATTTGTTGGTTTATATTGCTGCTCAGGTCAAGATAATGAGGTGGTGTATAATGATCAAGACTTTGGACCCGAAGAAGGTTTCTAGGTTCATGGAGACCCCCGGGCAACGCCTGTGATGGAGCCCTCAAGAATAATATTCCACTGCTAGTTTGTTTATTTGTGATGAACTTATTATTGTCTATCGAGACATTTGCGATGTAAGACTTATTTATATTCGACACCTGGCTTGTAATAAATGATGCTTCACTATTTGTCATCACATGTATGAGAAAATGATCCTGGCATACATGTGATATTCACTTGGTCGTTCTTCGGAAAAACCGGGTGTGACAATGCCCAGAACTGAATTTCCAAGTTTTGGAAATTCTCTGAAAATGTTTCTGTATTTATTTGAATACAGAAACTTGGAATTAGAATTACCCTAACTAATCAACTCCAAATGAGCTGAAACTTTTACAAGAGTCTCCTACTATCCTAAAGAATATCCTGGCAAAATTGGGGAATTTTGGATGAACCAAACTTCCTCTAAAATTCTTTTGCTGAAAATATTTAAAGAATTTTCCAGAATTTTCTATTGGTTTTCATGAAAATTGGGTTGTATATTTGGATAGAGATTTCCATCCTGAATCCATCCCAATTTGAATCACTAAATTTGGAGCTTCCTAGCAAAAGTTATGAGGTTCTAAAGTTTGAAGTAAATCTGGAATTCAAACTAAATTCTGAAAAAGTTCAAACTCTGCCTGTGGGTCCACCCCACACGTGTCAGCCGCCGGAAACACGCCACATGGGGCCACAGGACCCTTCCCGCGCCACCACACTGGATCCCGGGGCCGCAGCGGATCGAAGATTTAAACTATCGCCCCTGACAGGTGGGACTAGCCGGTCGTCTTCAACCTCGGGCCTTTCTCTTTTTCCCGCGCCGCCCCCTCGCCGGAAGTTCGTCGGGGCTCGCCGGAGTCGGCTTTCCGGCCGTCTCCCGGCTTGGTACTCGCCGCCTGGGGGTTGTCAGGGGCGAGCAACTCATCTACAGGGTCAGCACAAGCTAACGGCGCTCGGAACTAGGTCGGCGACGTGCGCACCCTTCGGTGAAGCCTCGGCGCCGTGGCACGAGCACACTAGCCCGCCAAAAGCCCGGGAAATTTGCTCTAAACCACCAGTGAAGGTCAGGCAAGCTCGGCATGGCCTCAAACTCGCTAGGAAATGGCGGCAACTCGGTTGTCACCGTGCGCCCGCGCGTTCCCGCCATGGCCGCCGATCGAAAAGCTCGGAATTCGCTGCCCCTACTCTCTGCTAAGCTAAGGTTGCGAAGGAAAAAGGTTCCCTATCCTCTCTAGCTCTTGTGTGCGCAAAATGAACAACTATAACCGGGAATTAAGCGTTAATTTCAACAGTTCATATCCGCGGATAGGTTTTCCTCGTCCGAGGGGAAAACATGAAATTCCGGAGCTACGTCGCACGGATCGCTCTGAAATTTGGAGAGGAGCAGCACAGGGACTTGGCGCGACTTGGGGTTCTCTCGTTCGGTCGTGAAATTGGCCGGTGTGAGCTGCCCACGAGAGCCCAACGTCAGTTTCCACCGGTTGCACCTCGGCTTCGGCGCTGATCCTCAGATTATGGCCAACCGCAGCCCCGAACGCCGGAGCTGAGCTGGGGAACCTCTTGTGCACTCGCTGGCGCTCCCTTTTCGTGTGGACGGCTCGAGAAACCGGGCGCACGAGCTGGTGGACAATGGAAGAAAAAGGGGCATCGCCGGCGGCTGCTTTTCGGGCGCGGGAGCAGAAGAAAACCGTGAGCACGAGTGAAGAACTTCGTGTTTGCCTCGGTGGGAGAGATAAGCGCCGGGTGCACTGCCTCTTGCGCCCGCGCGTGGGGGGGAGCTCGAGCAGGAGGTGGCGGTAGCCGCTTCTCGGTGGCGCCCCCGTGGAGTGTTCGGTTGAACCGATAGCAGAGGCTGAAGACTTAGTCAGTAAGCTTAATCCTCCCTCTCAATGATAATTGGGGCCCACAGCCCCTCTTTGCACCAAAAGATCTCCAAATTTTGACCCATTGCAAATTCAGCTATGAGGGATCCAAATTCAAAAGCCATTTTGCCATTTGACAATTTGTGCCACAGTTTCAAATTTAAATTCAAATTTGGATGGAATTCACAAGTTCCTTTGATATTCCTATCAAAGCACCTCCAAATTTGCTCCAAATTTGCCCCCTCTACAATTTGAACCTGGGGAGTTTGAATATGCCCTCTGATCTTTGGGTTGGTCATTGCAAATACAACTTTTTAAACATCAGTTTGCATTTTCCTTTTTGGAGCTGGCCCTCCTCTTTTTGGAAGTGACCCTCTTAGTTCAAACTGAATTTCGAGTTTTATTGCACATGCCAACACTTTCATGAGTAACACAAAAGTTTTTGTAAGTCCCATTTCTTGCATATAAACTCAACTTTATTCATAGCTCAAGTTTTCTATTTACAAGTTTTGGGACTTTTACACAACATGTCTTCCAAAATTTAGTTTGTCCTCTCAGTTTGTCCAACGGTCTGCGGGTGGTAAGCGGAGCTAAAATCCAGTCGTGTACCCATAGCCTCATGCAGCTTCCTCCAGAACCTAGAGTTAAACTGAGAACCCCGATCTGAGACTATCCTCTTCGGGACTCCATGGCAGCATATGATTTGCTCCATGTACAGCTCAGCTAGTTGTGCAACGTTGTACACGGTCTTAACAGAAAGAAAATGAGCGGTTTTTGTCAATCGGTCCATGATAACCCAGATGGAGTCATAACCCGACCGAGTACGTGGCAATCCAACGATGAAATCCATACTGATGTCTTCCCACTTCCACTCAGGTACCTTCAAGGGTTGCAACAGTTCAGCGGGTTTTTGGTGTTCGGCCTTCACCCGTTGGCATGTGTCGCATAGGGCAACATATTCGGCTATGTCCCTTTTCATACCATCCCACCAATAACAAGTTTTTAGGTCCTTGTACATCTTGGTACTTCCGGGATGTTTGGAATAAGGTGAGTCATGTGCCTCCTTTAATATCGTGTTGCGGATGTGCTTCACGTTAGGCACACAAATCCTTTTTACTAGCCAAAGTGTACCCTTCTCGTCTTCCTTGAAGTCCTTTTCTATTCCTTGTCGGATCCTTTCCTTGATCTCCTCATCCGTAGCTTGGCCATCTCGTATTTCTTGTTCCAACGAAGAGTGGAGTTCCATCACTTCTATCTCGTTCAAAAATCCGAGATGTAACCATTTGAACTCCTTGTGCAGCTCGGGCGGTAGCTCCGGAACCGTGAGTTGGTGACATGCTCCCTTTCGGCTCAATGCATCAGCTACTACATTGGCCTTTCCGAGGTGATAGTTGATTCCAACATCATAATCCTTGATAAGCTCCAACCATCGATGTTGCCTCAAATTTAAATCCATTTAGGTGAATATGTACTTTAGGCTTTTACGATCCGTATAGATCTCATATCGGTGGCCAAGGATATAATGTCTCCAAATCATTAATGCATGCACCACGGCTGCGAGTTCCAAGTCATGTGTGGGGTAATTCAGCTCGTGTTTCTTTAGTTTTCTCAAGGCATAGTCTACCACTTGTCCCTCTTGCATGAGCACACATCCAAGCCCTTGTCTGGATGCGTCACAATATATGTCAAATCTCTTGCTTACGCCTGGTAATACTAGAACCAGTGTTGTGGTTAGCCTTTTCATGAGCTCCTCAAAGCTTTCTTGGCACGTTGGTGTCCATTGGAAGGCTTTTCCTTTCATTAGCAATTCCGTCATAGGTTTTGCTATCTTGGAGAAGTCCTTGATGAACCGTCAGTAGTATTCAGCCATCCCATGAAAACTCCGAATATCCCTCACGTTTTGCGGTTGGTTCCACTTCAGAACATCTCCCACTTTTCCGGGATCAACCGATACTCCTTCCTCGGAGATGATGTGGCCTAGGAACGATATCTCTTTTAGCCAAAATTGACACTTGCTGAGCTTGGCATACAAGTGATGCTCTCGCAGCTTTTGTAATGTCAATCTCAAGTGTTCTCCATGTTCCTCCTCACTTTTCGAATACACCATGATGTCATCAATGAAAACCATGACAAACTTGTCCAAGTACTCCATGAAAACCTTGTTCATGAGGTACATGAAGTATGCGGGTGCCTTCGTTAACCCAAAAGACATAACAGTATATTCATACGAACCATACCGTGTTCGAAAGGCAGTCTTGGGTATATCAGAGGGCTTTATCTTCAGCTGGAAATATCCCGACCGAATATCAATCTTGGAGAAGACTCGGGCTCCCTTCATTTAGTCGAACAGGTCCTCTATACGGGGCAGAGGGTACTTGTTCTTGATCGTCACCTCATTGAGAGACCTACAGTCCATGCACATCCTTTGGGTTCCATCCTTCTTGTCTACGAAGAGCACGGGGGCTCCCCATGGTGACGAGCTTGGGCGTATAAAATCCTTCTCCAGTTGCTCCTGAATTTGCTTCTTAAGTTTCACTAGCTCGTTAACGGGCATCCTATATGGTCTCTTTGCTATAGGTGCAGTTCCGGGTACCAGGTCAATAGAAAACTTAATGTCCTGGTCAGGTGACATACCTGGAAGTTCTTCCGGGAACACGTCCGAGAATTCTTGAACCACCGGAATGCTTTCCAGGGTTGCTTCTTCGATGTGGTTCAACGTCGCCTTCTCGGTTGCCGGTTGGGCTGACTCGAACTCGATATGAGTACCGTGCCCGTTTGTCAACTGCACACCCCTCTTAGCACATTGGATTACTCCGTTGTGCTTGATTAACCAATCCATTCCGAGTATTATGTCAAACCCTTGGGAATACAATACAATGAGGTTGGCAAGGAAGTCTACCCCCTTTATTTTAAGGTTTACTTTCGGACATACTGTATTAGTCCTCATCTCTCCACCGGGAGAATTAACCAACATAGTATATTTCAAGTGTGATATGGGTAGATTATACTTGGCAACATACTTGGATGATATGAAGGAATGTGATGCTCTAGAATCAAATAGAATGGTGGCTTGGTTGGAGTTGGCAAGGAACATACCAATCACGATGTCCTCAGCCTGTTGTGCTTCCTCAGCAGAGACATGGTTCACGTTGCCGCGAGCGTAGTTCTGCTGTCCACGGTTTCCTTATTGGCTCCTCCGTTCGGCCGTGGGTTCTGCTTGGGCACGTTGCTTGGTTGTCCAGGACCTCTCTTCGGGCACTGGCTCGCAAAGTGTCCCATCTCCCCGCATGCAAAGCATGCCTTGTTGCCCACAACAGCAGGTACGTTGGGACGGGGGTTTTGAACAGGAGCGCCCATGTTTGGGCGAGGCGCAGGAGGCAAAGGCACACGAGGTGCTTGCATGGTAGGACGTTGCTTGTAACACCCCAAAATCCTGTCAAGGGAGGAATTTAAAAATTTTTTGGACGTGTTGCATGTGTTGCAAAAATTTAAATTCGAACTGGAATTCAAATTCAAATTCAAACCAGAAAGAAATGGAAAAAGAAAAAGGAAAACAGAAAAAACCGGCCAGTGGGCCGAAACCCACCAGCCGGCCCACCCGATCCCGCGCCAGCCCGCAGCCGCGCGCGCCTCCTTCTTCCCACTGACATGCGGGGCCCACCAGTCTTTCTTCCTCCTCGCGCTCGCTCCCGCACTCGGCCGGACTCTCTCACCCCGAATCAGAACCGACCCGTGTAAGGGCCTCAGTTTTTGACACACATTTGCAGTGTCCATCACCACACCACACACCTCATTTGAGGAAGGATGATGAACACAAATGAAGAGCAAGTAACAATTATCAACATGCTCATTAGAGAACAAACTCACACATTGCCAAAGTGGTATTTCACACATGTGATATAAGGGGGCTGGACATATGAAAACTCCTATACATTGCTAAGGATGTCCATGCCAAGTTTCACCCAAATTCAAATCCTTTTTGAGGTCATTTTGGGTATAGTTAGGAAGAGGGCAGTTTGAAACCATATTCAAATTCAAACTGTTTTTATCCCATGAATTTAAAAGTGGGAGGCATATTCTTACTCAGCACATTTTTGTGAGCCCACACACCAATTTTCACTCCATTTGGAGTTGATCTTGACATGAGCTAAGTGGGACAAATTCAAACTTCATTTGAATTCAAAACTGCACTTGTGCTGAAATTCACTCAAACCAAACCCAATTTGAACTTTGATCAATTCAAATGGTTCATGGGTGAATAATTTGAATTACTAGGGGTACTATGGGGTTCACTGTTTACAACAGTGATTAGGAGTAAATTTCAGAGGTTAAAACTGGAAGTGGGACCCACATGTCAGCCACAGATAAGAAACAAACCGACTTAAACACAGCTCACTCGGTTCCCGGGTGCAGTGTGCGCGCGCCACCGGGGGGCAGCCGATGCCAGCTCCTGCTGCGCGCCCCAAGCCAGAGACCAGTCGCCGGGCTACTTATCCCCTCCCCGGTGTGCTTCGATCGCCCATTCCCTGAGCTGCCGACGTGCTCGACCTGTTCTTCCACTGCAATCGCCGCCGCTCGAGCTCACGCTTGATCAAGCCCGATCACTCGAGAGCACGGCCTCCTCCACAGCAAAACGGCACCGAGAGATCATGAGCAACCTCCTAGACCCCGTGTTGTCCAGTGAGCAAGCGTCCTCGAGCTGTACGAGCCGTTTCTCCGGTGAGCCGAGCATCGCCGCCGATCGGGCTCTCGTGGACAGCACAACACAGCCGCTGTCACGTCCTCTTCTCTACACAAGAAAGGTGCATGATTGTATGTAGATGGAGTAGCCGAAAGCCGTTTGGCGATTGATCAAATCTCGGCCGAGAATTTCCAAGTTTACTCTTGATCAGTTCATAAGGACCGAGCTCACCCTCGGGTGAAATTCATGCTCTATACACGAGGGCTGGATAAGCTCGTTCCCTAGTAGCTTCTACGCATGATAACGCCCACGCTCGAACAGGAATTAGAGGAAACCATCGAGAATTGGCCGTGATATGGCTGTTTTCCCCGCCGCCATGACTAAGCACCTCGGCTCACCGTCGAGAGCCTAGTTGTCGGCATTTTTAGCTTCCACCCAGCCCTGGTCCGTGTTCCCCATGCTCTACTGATGCTCTCCGACCGATCCCCGGTCGATTTGGTGCACGGGAGAGCGGGACCGACCTCACCGAAACCCTAGCAGGTGCTGTCACCGGTGCGCACGGGTTTCCGGTCATCGCCGGCGGCCGGCGACCCCACCATCGAGTCCAGGGGGTCGGTATAGGGGCAGGCGGTGAGTTTCAGGCCGGGGGTGGCCGGGAACTTGATTCCGGCGAAGGTCGCCGGAGACCGCCGCCACCGCGCAGATGGCGCGAGGAGGGGGACGACGCACTGTGTGCGGGGCCCACAAGCCAGAGTTTAAACTTTTTCTCGAATTTCAGTTTCAGTTGAAACTTCAAATCCTTATAACTTTGGCTAGAGGGCTCCAAATCGAGTGAACCAAATTTTGTTGGATTCAGCTCTCGGAGTACTTTCCAGCAAATCAAGTTTCACTTCATGAAATTCATTATTTCTCCAGAATTAATTCCTCAAATTTAAAATGTTTGGAATTTTAACTGGAGAATCCCTTAGAGGAAAATCCTGAAATTTTGCTGGGATGTTCACCAAAATGTCCCTGAACTACCATAAAAATTTCAGGCCCATTGGAGCTCAATTAATCCACCTAATGATGTGATTAGTGAAACTGTTCTAGAGAAAATAGAAAATGTTCAGAAACATTTTCAGAATTTTCTCTGAAATTTTTTAGCTCATATCTTTAGTTAGGAACTTCCAAATTAAGTGATACCAACTCCATTAGAACCCTCTGAAAATCTAGTTTTCAGAAAGTCATAGTTTGTTTCATGAAAATCCCTAGAACACCCTAAGAGTCCCAATTAAGGTCAAGGACATAACTAATTGTGGAGGGCTCAAATGAGCTTTACTGCAACTAAAACTTGACCAAATCTCTGTTTAGGTTGTAACAAAGCCCCAGTAAAAGTTTCACAGTCATTGGGTCTGTCTATCAAGGATTATAGACTTCATAACTTCAAACTTAATACAAATGCATTTAAATTGATACATGTATTCCTTCTATCATGTAGTCGCTAAGGTCGAGGAGGAACCCGAAGTCCTAGACTTTGTAACTCCGGAGGAGCAGCTAGCCTACGACCAAGAGCAGCAAGGCAAGCTCCGGTTTGCATTAACCTTTTTACAAATTTTTATTGTTTTGAGCACATACTTGTTTACTTTATTCTTTGCATTATAGTCTTGTTTGGAAGCCCCACTGCATAGCCAACAGAGCCATGGGTTGGGTTTAGGATTGCAAACCCCGTTAGCTACAGCATTGCTATGATAGAGTAGGATTCGGTACAAGTCGAGTAGTTGGAACTACTCGCGAGCATATGCTAGAGGCACTCGACTCGGGTAGTGATAGCACATGAAACACATGGCAAGAAAATGAGACCAAGCGGAGGGTAAGGGCAGCAGGACTTTGGGGCCTGTGTGCTGTAGCTCCGCTTGTGTCGATTGAGGACCGAGCCGTGTGCGGGCCTGTTGAACAAGCTAGAACAGTACCGAAGACCTACCGTCTATATGGGAACCGGGAAACTGATGTAACTCGGGTAGCTGGGTATTGAGTCATTGCCCGTCGTTCAGAGGGTAGGTTGAGAGGTCGAGGTGTAAATCGGTTGGCGGCACAGAGATGCGCGTGCAGAGACCTCTTGCTTGGGACGATGGGACCGGTTCAATATTTGGCTGACGGGTGAAAGGTGGTTGTGTACGGCGTCCGTGATGGTTGTTGTAGGCAACATCGAGTACGGGCGTACGTGACGGGTTGTTCGGGTAACCCTGCAGGTGTAAATCGATTATAATCGCCGTCCCTCGCGGTCAGTGAGTACCACTTGTTCACTGTACCGTGACGTAGAATGAACAGGCTAGTTACATGTTAAAATGTTGCTGATTGAAAGATGGACTTGATTGCTAATGACTTGCTGTAGTTTAGAGCTAACTAAAGTTCATTTCAACTTTGGGCAAAGTACATGAGAGAAATGCGTTTCTTGTTTGATTGCGGCTCTCGAATGTGCCTTAGCGTAAGGTTCTCCACAACCTGCTGCTAAAACTTGAAAGTAAGGTTCCACTAATTAGGCGAGTCCTTTGCAAATGATTTTACCTCATGTACCCATCATCCCCTCATGTAGAAGTTCCATGTTTAGGTGAGACGGGTCAGACTTGCTGAGCCTTCGTGCTCACTGCTTGTGTTTGAAGCTTTTGCAGGGTTCTATGAGGAAGGGACTCCCGAGGAAGAGACGGAACCCCAGGAGGGGAACCCCGTCGAGTGGGAGTCGTGCACGCCGCAGAGTTAGTGGGTGTGTGTGCTAGCAAGGACACGTTCAAGGGCTGAACGTGGACTTGACGCGTAGTCTACGCCCGCGAGTGTAGACTGGACTTATTTTGTTGTAAACATGTTCATAAACTTGTTTATGTAATAAAATTTCGCTTCCGCTTTGTACCTTTGACGTGTGTTATACGGTGCTGTGCAACGCAGCATCCCTCAGCGTGATCCTGGCTCGACAAGACCGGTGGGGTCGTGTCAGTGTTGGTATCAGAGCTCGCTTGAGGTTTAACACAGTACAAAGGTCTTCTTTTTCAAAAATCCAGTGTGGAACGAGTTAGTAGCCCGTATAAGGATGTTATTAGCATATAGAAAGTGGCATATTAACCTATTTGTTATGTCGGAAAATCATGCATCTCGGGACGTTCATGTCTTGGGGGGTGTACGTAAGCGCTGTCCACCAGTGCGCACAAGCTGAAGGGTGGAGCCCCACGGGTGGCAGGTAACCCGACCCGCATTGATATCCTCTACGACTCTTCCTGTCGTTTGGGGGTATACGAGCAACGTCTATCCCTGGCGTGCGTGGTGCAACTTGGGAGACCCCGTCACGTGGTCTGAAACGTGAACACGTAACTCAAGACGTGTTTGGCTTGAGAACATCCGGGCGAGTGATGATGGCCGGGTGTACAAACTGTAAGGATTCCGGACTCGGTGTGCAGCCAAGTCTGATGATTGTTTGAGTTTTTGCAGGTAGCCTTACCACGAAACGGTAGACGTGTAGCATCCGTGTGCGAGTGACGTTTAGTGCCACTGAAATAACGAAGCCTGCTAAGTCCGGTATAGGTTTTTCCTTTGTGAGGACGTAGTACCGACATAATCTGGTGACGCATCGACGTCACACCCCATTAAATGAACAGCTTCATTTAAAAATTTGAAGGTTTTGATCTAAAGTAGTAAAACTTGATGTAACTCCTTTCCTTGAACAGGATATTCAAAGTTAACAAGTTTTCAACTTATAGGATGTTAAGGACAGAGCACTCTGTTTTCAGCCCAATCAAGGCTGGAGTTAATCAGAGGTTAGGGGTTGAGTTCTTTCAAGGTTGGGGGTCATATGATACATTTCTGGAAAGCTTTGGAAGAGTTTTACAACTTTTCTGTTGAGGTCCAGAGGTGTTTCATCCCTTAACCACTCGAAAAATGCAGTAGAGTTGAAACTGTCCAGAAAACAGGACAGAGTAAAGACTCTCTGTAGACTCTCTGTAAATTAAGCATAACTTCCTGCACAAAAATCCAAAAATAGAAAATGAGGTAGTTCTGGAAACCTTATGAGATAGGTTACAACTTTGTAACAGAAAGTTTTGTCATATTAGGAAGAGAATTAACTGGGATTCTTGGATCAAATCAGTACCTAAAGCAGGGAGGTGCTGCCCAATTTTCTCCAGAAATTCTGTTAATTTTGACATCTCATAACTTTTGAACCAGGACAGATCTTAGGCCAAGCAAATACTTTCTGGAAAGCTATTGAAGTTAAATTTAACTTTGATGTTGAGCTCCAGAATTGGTTTTGCCTTCAACATGGCCTAAATCAGGTTGAAATTGAAACTGGTCAGGGCTGTCATGGGAACAGCAGATCAACAGTCAAATTTGTTTAAAATTTGAACTATGTTTCCATGTTTTATGGGTTCAATGACATGTCTTATGTTATAACTCAATGGTTTACTGTTTAAACAAATATTTGACATTTCTCAAATATATTTTTACAGATGACAGCAGATAAGAAGTTGGAGAACGGGTGGGTGATGTCCCACTGTTCTCACCGTAGCGGCTACCCGGAAGCATTGTGGCAAATGCTCCAATATTTCGGGTACAACCAGATGCCGCAATACTTTGCCAAGGAAGAAGGCGAAGAGGGGAACAAGACGTGGACGATCCATGTCGAAGTCCCTGCAGGACCTATGCCACCCGGTTGGGTGCCGTTCACCGTCACGGTGAGAGGAAAACATCCGGAAGGGATGTGGCAAGTGGCAGCCCGTGAAACCATGTCACGTTTCTGCCAACTACACGTGCAGGCTATGGAGGGCACTCCATATGCGCTCGTTCCGGTGGAGGGATGGGCTCAGCATGTGTGGGAAAATTTCAGCAAGCATGATGGTCCCAAAAGCGTCATTATGCTTAGAGGGTAGAGTTTACCCCACATCTCTCATTATTTTAGAGGGACAGAAGGTCGATGTCATCCTAGGGATGTCGTGGTTAACCCGCCACGGCGCTGTTCTAGACACCATCCTTCGATTCGTGCACTTAAACTCAGAAGTGCACGGGTCTCACTCATTATTTCTGGACAGTCCAGAAATAAAGCTTCCAAGCGTCTATCAAGCCACAACTATCAGATTGGAAGATATTCCAGTAGTCCGAGAGTTCCCTGATGTATTCCCGGATGATTTACCGGGAATGCCACCCGATAGAGAGGTGGAGTTCAAGATTGAACTTGCACCGGGAACCATGGCAATATCCCGAAGGCCGTACAAGATGGCACCCAAGGAGTTGGCTGAACTGAAGACTCAGCTCACAGACCTCCTGGAGAAGGGTTTTATTAGGCCGAGCTCCTCGCCATGGGGCTGTTCGGCGTTATTTGTCAAGATGAAGGATGGGACGTTGCGGCTTTGCGTGGACTATCGTCCATTAAATGCCGTAACCATCAAGAACAAGTACCCGTTGCCATGGATCGACATGTTGTTTGATCAGTTGGTCGAAGCAAAGATCTTTTCCAAGATGGACTTAAGATCCGGGTACCATCAGATTAAGATAAGGGCTGAGGACATTCCAAAGACAGCTTTCTCGACGAGGTACGGACTTTATGAGTACCTGGTCAAGTCCTTCGGCCTCACCAATGCTCCAGCTCACTTCATGTACTTGATGAACTCGGTATTCATGCCGGAGCTGGATAAGTTTGTTGTGGTCTTCATCGACGACATCCTGGTATATTCCAAGTCGGAGGAAGATCACAAGAAACATCTGCGTATAGTCTTACAACGGCTGCGGGATCACAAGTTATACGCGAAAATTCAGCAAATGCGAGTTTTGGATATCGCAAGTGCCTTTTCTCGGGCATATCATCTCAGCATAGGGTATCGCTGTGGACCCAAGCAAGATCACTCAAGTGCTGAATTGGAAATCCCCGAGAACTGTTCACGAGGTACGGAGTTTCCTCGGACTCGCGGGATATTATCGGAGGTTCATTCCGAACTTCTGGAAGATTGCCAAGCCAATGACCGAGCTGCTGAAGAAGGCTACCAAATATGTTTGGAGTCCAACATGTGAAGCAGCATTCAAGGCTTTAGTCAAGCACCTGACATCAGCACCGGTTTTGGCGCAGCCAGACACAACAAAACCGTTCGATGTGTACTGCGATGCATCCGGCATTGGGCTCGGATGTGTGCTGATGCAAGACCGAAGAGTGGTCGCGTATGGATCACGGCAGCTTAGAAACCATGAGCAGAATTATCCAACCCACGATTTGGAGCTCGCTGCCGTGGTACTTGCACTGAAAATGTGGAGGCACTACCTACTCGGCAACCTCGTACATTTATATACCGACCACAAAAGCCTCAAGTACATATTCACTCAGAAGGAGCTGAACATGAGGCAAGAAAGATGGTTAGAATTGATAAAGGATTACGAAATAGAGATCCATTATCATCCGGGCAAGGCAAACGTAGTGGCGGATGCGCTGAGCCGCAAGTCACACGTCAACAATCTGGCCATCACACCGTTGGAAGAGAGAGAACCACCACTACATGTGATTCCAAATGGAGCTCTCTACAACTTAGCTTTGATCCCCACCATCCGTGAAGAGATAGCGGCAGCCCAGAAGAATGACAAGGGCATGTCACATTTGCGGAGACGTGTAGACAGTGGGGTGCTGAAGTGATTCCGGAAGGACGGAAACGGCGTCCTGTGGTTCAAGGACCGGATCGTCGTATGTCACACCCGGTTTTTCCGAAGAACAACCAAGTGACTATCACATGTATGCCAGGATCAGTTTTTCATACATGCGATGACAAATAGTGAAGCATCATTTATTACAAGCCAGGTGTCGAATATAAATAAGTCTTACATAGCAAATGTCTCGATGGACAATAATAAGTTCATCACGAGTAAATAAACTAGCAGCGGAATATTATTCTTGAGGGCTCCGTCACAGGCGTTGCCCGGTGGTCTCCATGAACCTAGAAACCTTCTTGGGGTCCAAAGTCTTGGTCATTATACACCACCTCATTATCTTGACCTGATCAGCAATATAAACCGACAAATATGCAAGGTTGAGTACCAATGGTACTCAGCAAGTGTGGGAAAGTTATGTCATGCATGGCTAGAACAAGAGAAGGTTGAACTCGTGGTTAAATCACTATGCAAGTAATACCTATCACCTTAGCTTATTAAGCACCTACATTACTACACAGGTGAAATGGTCCCAAACTCCCATCCCATCATCATAATCAAATAACCATAACATCATTTCCAATGTTAAGCTCCCCGCTTAACATCCTTAACTTCCAAAACCATCACTCCTCTAATCATGAATAAGTCCAAGCCGCTCTTGACCGTGAGCACGGCTGTCATGAAAGTTTTGACTCTGCAGAGTTTGCACCACTGTACCCACATGTCGTGATTTCATCCCCCATTGCCGGGTGGACTAAAAGAACCTCCATTATGCCAGTGGCTACGAACCACATTCACACTTCCCAGGTGTGTAGCCAAGAGATCACTACGAAGCCTTTACAAAGGGATTCCCGACGAGCGTGGGCCCACTGAGGTTTCACCCCTAACAGCATACAAGAGGCTCCAACCCCGCTGCAGTGGCCCCCTCTTGAGCCTTGCGGTTCATATGGTAGTCCAGCTGACACCTATTCCCCGCACCATCCAACACACCCATACTACGCCGGGGATACACCTAATTAATTGGCCAAGCTGCCCCATCTCAGCATGTGGTTGGCACGGTAAAGCCAGGTTACATGCTCCATGAACCGGTCCTTAGGATCCAGGCAAGTACTAAACACAAACCCGAGTCTCGTGCACCCAGCACACAACCAAAACATCCAACTTGCCTTGATCCCTACCTCTACATAACTCACAATATCTCATTCAAGAGTATGGTAAAATAAACTGATGATCTCATATCCCAAATATCCCATTCTAAGCATGGCTAAGCATATGCATAATAATAAATGACATGATAAAATAAATCCCAACCCAAGCTACAAGGAAACAAGGTAATGCAATTCTATAAAAACTTCCTAGCATGGGTTTCATATTTCATTTGACAATGCAAATAATTCTATCTACACATCCTAGCATAGGATCAAAGTGGTCAAGGACACTTGCCTCCTTCCTGTTGCTCTTGAAATGGGTAGTCCTGATCTTGGAAAGGAATAACTTGCTCTTGAGCAGGTTCTACATCATACCATCACACATAGCAAAAGAAAAACAACAATCCATAAGACATAGTTCACACTTCCACTTCATACAAACCACACATTCTCATGTAACAAAGCCATTCACAACTTCTATGTGTTGTGTTTACTCTATGTGTGTTGACCTTTGGCTTACATGCACTTTTAATCATGTGTATATGATTCCTACTTTTGTATTCACATTTATGCTTGCATACTTTATACATGAGTTTCAAATTTAAGTAATTTTCCTTATATTCAATTACTACACCTTTTAGCTACCAAGTATGCATGAAAGGTATTTTCCTTCTCCATATGTGTCTTCAGAATTTCTACCAACTCTAAACTGAATTCTTTGGATTTTAGAAACTCCATTTATCATTTACTTGTTGCTATATTTTCAGATTTAATTCCTATGCCTAAATGTGAACTTTCTTATGAAAATAACAAGACACATCATCTAAACAGAATAGGTTCTGATCTAAAATATTTAATAATATATTTTTGACCTTTTCCTCTGATGTAAACTATTTTACATTTATTTTCCCTATTTCCAGAACTATTCTTTACTTAAAAATGTGTCCCTATAACTAATAAATGTGAATAATATATTAAACAGATTCATTTCAGCCCAAAATATATTTTTATCTCACTCCAAAGTTTTCTAAGTACTGAGAAAGTTTTTAATTTAATTTTGACAACATGTTTGTCCCACTTTTAAATTTTAAATACTAGCCACATATTCAATTTCATAAATTAAATATCAAACAGGGTTAAAATGATAAACTCACCCCACTACAGGGTCTATAATATTATTTTAACAATTTTCAGGGGTCTAGCTACTCATAACAGAGGAGTTTTTCCTAACTTTTATTAAGTCCAGGGCTAAAACTGATTTTTAAATGAATTTTCATGATTTTCTGAAGTTCCAGGGGCTAGATCAGAAGTTTCCGGGGCTAGCTCTTATTTCCCGAGAACCCCAGGGGGTAGCACGTAAGACTTCCAGTCTTTATAATGCGGGGCTGACGTGGACCGTCCGATTTAAAACAGACGGCTGAGATTATAACGTCGAACCGGTACGCGGGGATTTAAAGTCTACCGTGCGATTTAAAATAGACGGCGCACAAGCGGCCACGTCGCTCTGATCGAGCGCGGGCGGCGCTGCCCGGCGGCGCTCGGCGGCGGGAAGCGGCGATCTCGCCGGAGATTTTCCGATCTTCGAGAATTCATCCTAGAACTGTGATTTTATGGCATAGATCGGTGGAGGGGAGGTCGGGGATCTCACCTCGGGGGTTTTCTTGAGCTCGGAGGTCCTGGAAGGCGATCGGCGATGAGGTCCGAAGTGAAACCACGGCGAGGCTCGTCGGCGCTGTGTTTGAACCGCAAGTCACCGAGTTTTCTGCACCTGCAGTGTTCCCCGGAGGCGGTGGATCAAGACCAGCGAGTTAGATCGGAATTTCCGAGCGTAGATCGGCCAGAATTCGCCGGAGAAGGCTCGGGTTCTCACCGGAGTAAAAACAGCAGATCGCGTGAGTAAAACGGGACGAGGCCGGGGTTTTTATAGACGGGGGAAGGGCGGCGTTCGGTTGTGATCGAGTTTGCGTCGCCCACGAGCAAAATTCGGCTGGGATACGCAGAAATCCGGGTCGGTTTGGATTCAGGGTGAGAGAGAGTCCGGCCGATCGCGGCGCGGGCGTGAGGAAGAAGAAGGCTGGCGGGCCCCGCCTGTCAGTGGGTGGAAGGGGGCGCGCACGGCTGCGGGCTGGCGCGGGTGCTGATCGGGCCGGCTGGTGGGTTTCGGCCCACTGGCCGGTTTTTTCTGTTTTTTTTCTTTTTCTATTTCTTTTCTGTTTTGAGTTTAAATTGAATTCCAGTTTGAATTTAAATTGTTGCAAAACATGCAACACGTCCAAAAATTTTTAAATTCCCCTCTTAACAGGATTTAGGGTCTTAACAAGATTTTGGGGTGTTACAGCTCTACCCCCCTTAGAAGAAATCTCGTCCTCGAGATTGGTGGTTCTAAGAAAACAATTCCGGAAATTGGTCCTTGAGTTCATCTTCCCGTTCCTAGGTGGCTTCTTCTTCTAAGTGATGCTTCCATTGCACCTTGCACATCCGGATTCTTTTATTTATGGTAAGGCGTTCCATTGTCTCCAAAATCTTGTATGGTTGCTCGGTATAAGACAAATCCTCAGCTACGTCCACTTCATTCATGGGTAACACCTCTTCAGGCATCCTCAGGCATTTCTTGAGTTGCGACACATGGAATACATCGTGCACATCCGATAGACGAGCCGGCAACTCTAGTTGATACGCCACTTCGCATTTCCTTTCCAGAACTTGAAAGGGTCCGATGTATCGAGGTGACAACTTCCCTTTCACCTTGAACCGACAAAGTCCTCTGATAGGGGACACCTTGAGATAGACATAGTCTCCCACGTTGAAAACGAGCTCTCTTCTTCGTACATCGGCATAGCTCTTTTGGCGTGTCTGTGCTATCCTCAAATTGTTGCGAATTTCCCTCACCTTCGCCTCGGCTTCTTGTAGTACTTCTGGACCAAACACTTTACTTTCCCCCGTTTGGTTCCAAAATAGGGGAGTTCTGCACTTCCTCCCGTACAAGGCTTCAAACGGTGACATCTTCATACTAGCTTGATAGCTGTTGTTATAGGAAAACTCCGCATACGGTAAGTTCTTGTCCCAACTCCGATTGTTTTTTAGTGCACATGCCCTCAGCATATCTTCAAGAATCTGATTGGTTCTTTCCGTCTGCCCGTCAGTTTGGGGATGATAGGCAGAGCTGAAATTCAGATGGGTTCCCATGGTTTCATGCAACTTCTGCCAGAACCTTGAGGTGAACTGCGTCCCTCGACCCGACACAATCTTCTTTGGCACTCCATGGTAACACACGATCCTTGACATGTACAACTCTGCCAATTTGGATCCGCTGTAGCTTTCTTTCACGGGGATGAAATGAGCTACCTTGGTTAGCCTGTCAATGATGACCCATATTGAATCATATCCTGATTGGGTCCTAGGCAATCCCACTATGAAATCCATACCGATTTCTTCCCATTTCCATTCAGGCACTTTGAGTGGTTGCAATAATCCCGCGGGTCGTTGATGTTCTGCTTTCACCAATTGACATGTGTCACATAGGGCAACATGTTCCGCGACATCTCGCTTCATGCCATACAACCAATACCTGCTCTTGAGGTCCTGGTACATCTTCGTACTCCCAGGATGAATGGAATAGTCAGAATCATGAGCCTCCTTCAAAATCAATTCACGGACCTCCTTTACTTCTGGCACACAAATTCTTTTCCCGTGCCACACCGTTCCTTGTTCACCCTCTCTAAGACCAGGAGCTTTATTTTCCTTGATGAGTTGTCTGATATCTTGTATCTTCTCGTCTTTCTTTTGACCCTCACGGATGTCTCGCTCTAGTGTGGAGTCCACTTCCATGGCGATAGCTTCACCACTATTCACAAGGCATAGATTGAGCCTTATAACCTCGTCCTTCAATTCTGCAGGCATGTCCTTCAAGCTCAACTTATTGACCTGCACTTTCCGACTTAAAGCATCGGCCACGACGTTTGCTTTCCCAGGATGATAGTTGATGCCCACATCAAAGTCATTGATTAGCTCTAACCATCTCCTTTGTCTGAGTTTGAGATCTGGCTGTGTGAAAATGTACTTCAAACTCTTATGATCCGTATATATCTCTGTCCTCTTCCCCATCAAATAGTGTCGCCAAATTTTCAATGTGTGTACCACTGCGTCTAGTTCTAGGTCATGTGTAGGATAGTTTTTCTTGTGCTTCCGGAGTTGTCGGGATGCATAAGCCACGACATGCCCTTCTTGCATGAGAACACATCCCAACCCGTTTCTAGAGGCATCGCAGTACACCGTAAAGTTCTTCTGCATGTCTGGCATAACGAGCACTGGGGCTGTTGTCAATCTTTTCTTTAACTCCTGAAAACTCGTCTCGCACTGCGGCGTCCATGTGAATGTGATTCCCTTCTCCAACAGTTTGGTGAGGGGTCTCGAGATTTTAGAGAATCCCTCAATAAACCGTCGATAGTATCCAGCCAATCCCAAGAAGCTTCGAACTTCCCTGACATTTTCAGGGGTCTTCCACTTCTGTATATCCTCGATTTTGGCAGGATCCACGGAGATTCCTCCCTCCGAGATTATATGTCCTAAGAAGGGAACTCTCTTCAGCCAAAACTCACACTTGCTCAGCTTGGCATATAGTTGGTGTTCTCTCAGCCTTTGCAACACCAATCTTAGATGTTTCTCATGTTCTTCTTCATCTTTGGAGAAGAACAGAATATCATCTATGAAAACCACCACAAATTTGTCCAGATATTCCATGAATACCTTGTTCATGAGATACATGAAGTACGTCGGGGCATTAGTTAGCCCAAAAGGCATGACAGTGTATTCATACAGTCCGTACCGAGATACGAAAGCTGTCTTGGGAATATCAGATTGCCTTATCTTAAGTTGGTGGTATCCCGACCAGAGATCAATTTTCGAGAACACACAAGCTCCCCTCAACTGATCAAACAAGTCTTCAATGTGGGGTAATGGGTACTTGTTCTTGATGGTTACCTCATTCAAGGCACGGTAGTCCACGCATAACCTTTGGGTTCTGTCCTTTTTGGGCACAAATATCACCGGAGCTCCCCATGGTGAGGAACTAGGACGAATATACCCCTTCTCCGTCAATTCTATCAAATGATCCTTGAGTTCTCCCAGCTGCTTGGAGTCCATCCAATAAGGTCTCTTGTATATCGGGGCTGTTCCAGGCACTAGCTCAATTGCGAATTCCACTTCACGATCAGGAGGCATACCTGGCAACTCCTCCGGAAAAACATCTGGATATTCCCTGATAATCCTGATCTCCTCCACTTTCACCTCAACTTGATTTAATTTAATGTCACTCCTAGGCTCTTGTATTGTTATGAACTTTACTCTTGTGCCACTAGGGTGAGTTAGTTCCACCGTTCTGGTCGAACAATGGATGATTCCCTTATGTTTGGTCAACCAATCCATACCCAAGATAATTTCTATCCCTTGTGAATCTATCACTATGAGGTTAGTAGTAAATACTACCCCATTAATGTCTAGGTTCACTTTGGGACACACTTGTCTTGTCCTTATTTCTCCACCCGGAGAGTTTACGGCTAGCATATGGTTTATTTGTGTTGTTGCTAGATCATGCTTCTTAACAAACCCTTGAGCAATGAACGAGTGGGTAGCACCAGAATCAAACAGCAGGGTTGCAATGTGTAAGTTGGCAGGAAACTTACCAACTACCACGTCGGGTGCCTCTTGCGCTTCCTCCATAGTGACGTGGTTTACCCGTCCTCTCATTACATTATGCTGTTGTGGCTGCGTGGGCTTCTTCTTTGGGCACTTATGGGCGTAGTGCCCCACTTCACCACAGCTAAAACATTGCACCCCAACCTTAGGTGCCTGGCCTTTGTTGTCTTGGGGTTGGTTTGGAGGGCCTTGTACTGCTGGTCGAGGTGGATATGCGGGGCGAGGCTGCTGTACAAACTGACGTTGTGGTGGTGTTGGTGCTGCCGGAGGCCTGAAGTTCGGGTTGTACCCTCTTGGTGCTGAGTAGGGTACCACAGCACGGTTCATCTGCCCGGCAGGTTGCTGCATCAGACGTGGGCGGGTGTTGCTCCCTGAGGCTTGGTGTGACCACCCGGCCTTCCTCTTGTTCTCATTTTCCAAGGCCTTCAGCTTCCTTTCCACCACAAATGCTCTGTCCACCATCTTTTGGAAGCTTTCATACTCATTTGAGGACATCGCACACTGCATTTCTGCGGTAAGCCCTTCCACGAAACAATCTTGTTTCTGCTCATCAGTCTCTATGTCTCGTGGGGCATAACGGGATAGTTGAGTAAATTTAGTGAGGTATTCCCTCACCGTCATGTTTCCCTGCTGCAGTCCCAAGAACTCCTTCCTCTTGTTTTTGAGTTCACCTCTTGGGATATAATGGTTGCGGAAGCTACGCTTGAACTCTTCCCAAGTGATGTTCTCAGGGTCATGATGGGCAGCCACGTAGGCGGTCCACCAATCAGCAGCAGGTCCATGCAATTGATGAGAGGCAAACAGCACCCTCTCATACCCTTGGCACTGTATGATCCTCATCTTGCTCTCAATGGTCTTAAGCCAATCATCTGCCTCCAGAGGTTCAGCAGCACTTGCGAACTTTGGAGGTTGAGTTCCTAGAAACTCACTCAACCTTGGTTGGCGTGGTGCAGCTTGTGGAGGTGGAACTCGATGCAAGTTGGCCACCACTTGAGTCAGGTTCTGGATGAGCTGATTTTGATTCTCCAGCATTTGGTGGAGGGGATCAACTCCTTCATGGCGTCCACCCCTGTCTTGGCCTCCAGAAAGATGAGGGTTGCAGGCCTCATCATTGTTGTTGGCGGGGTTGGCAGCATGACCTTTTCCTCTTCCGGACATCTAGCATGATCAACCAAATGTTAATTTAAAGTATTACGTATTATCTTACTACTTTCACTTGTTTGTACATTGAAGTGTTGAAGCTTTGTTATACTTTTCTGAGGTTTCATATCTCACACAAAAATAAATGCAATATTATTTCATGTGGGTTCACACACCAAAGCAAGACAATCTGAAGACAAGGCTGTGGACAATTCCTCATGGCTTCCACAACTTACGTCACACACCAAGCATTAACACAACATTAACTAACGTAATGACTCGACAACTCGACATCCTTCTAATTTAAGGTAAAGGCTCTACGCTACTCGTTTTCTTGAGCTGGCTCCTCGGGATATTCCTCATCATTTCGGCTGCCTTCTGACTCGCTTTGGGTGGGGAGGCTGCTGGTGGAGAAGTGCGACGACGCCTGATCGCCTGGCGATCTGGGGAGTCAGGATTCCTTGTATCATTCACGGTGACACACAGTTCATTCCCACCTCCTCTTTCTCTCGCTCTCAAGCAGGCTCGCAGCAACACATCCGCTTCCTTCAGGGTGTCCCGAACATCCTGAAGCTCTTGCTGACTCTCCTGCAGTCGAGTGCTGAGCATAGCAGCATCCTCCAAGCACAAGTCCATGTGCTCATGGGAAGTCCCTTGCTGCACTGGTGGGTACTTGTACTCCGTGGTACCACTCTCACGCTGGAGGACATACATGTACTCAGTTCTGTCTAGGTGTCGACGATAGATGTGACTCTGGCAGGTGATTGCCTCCCAGGTAACATCCTTCTCCGCATCGACCTGTGTCGCTCGACAAGCTGGAGAGCGGTGGATCTTGAGCAGCTGATTTTCATGGATAATCCTCATTCTGAACTCCATTCTTCCCTCTTCTCACGGATAGTCCTGGTGGAGCTATAGTGTATGATTAGCTTGCCCGTATTGCCGGCGGCTTGGAGCATACGTCGAAGACGGTGTAACAAGCCTCCTATTGCCAATCCGTAGGAAAGGTATGTCACCGGACGACTCTCCTCTCTTTGGGCAAGGGCAACTACGGGAACTCTCCCTCCTGTGGACTTGCGAGCGGTGCGAATCATGCGAACCATCTAAAACAAAAAGCATTTAAACTTAGGTTAGATAAACTTTTAAACAAAAATCCTATTTTGAATGAAAGTTGGGGTAAGATGAAGAAAGTGACTCCTTAAATAACATTTTTCAACCCACACCTTGTAAAATAGTTTTTAAGAAAATAGGGCCCTTAAATACGTCCATTTCTACCTAGGTCCACGTTCCTACGGGCAACCTTGGCTCTGATACCACTTCTATCACACCCGGTTTTTCCGAAGAACAACCAAGTGACTATCACATGTATGCCAGGATCAGTTTTTCATACATGCGATGACAAATAGTGAAGCATCATTTATTACAAGCCAGGTGTCGAATATAAATAAGTCTTACATAGCAAATGTCTCGATGGACAATAATAAGTTCATCACGAGTAAATAAACTAGCAGCGGAATATTATTCTTGAGGGCTCCGTCACAGGCGTTGCCCGGGGGTCACCATGAACCTAGAAACCTTCTTTGGGTCCAAAGTCTTGGTCATTATACACCACCTCATTATCTTGATCTGATCAGCAATATAAACCGACAAATATGCAAGGTTGAGTACCAATGGTACTCAGCAAGTGTGGGAAAGTTATGTCATGCATGGCTAGAACAAGAGAAGGTTGAACTCATGGTTAAAGCACTATGCAAGTAATACCTATCACCTTAGCTTATTAATCACCTACATTACTACATAGGTGAAATGGTCCCAAACTCCCATCCCATCATCATAATCAAATAACCATAACATCATTTCCAATGTTAAGCTCCCCGCTTAACATCCTTAACTTCCAAAACCATCACTCCTCTAATCATGAATAAGTCCAAGCCGCTCTTGACCATGAGCACGGCTGTCATGACAGTTTTGACTCTGCAGAGTTTGCACCACTGTACCCACATGTAGTGATTTCATCCCCCATTGCCGGGTGGACTAAAAGAACCTCCATTATGCCAGTGGCTAGGAACCACATTCACACTTCCCAGGTGTGTAGCCAGGAGATCACTACGAAGCCTTTACAAAGGGATTCCCGACGAGCGTGGGCCCACTGAGGTTTCACCCCTAACAGCATACAAGAGGCTCCAACCCCGCTGCAGTGGCCCCCTCTTGAGCCTTGCGGTTCATATGGTAGTCCAGCTGACACCTATTCCCGCACCATCCAACACACCCATACTACGCCGGGGATACACCTAATTAATTGGCCAAGCTGCCCCATCTCAGCATGTGGTTGGCATGGTAAAGCCAGGTTACATGCTCCATGAACCGGTCCTTAGGATCCAGGCATGTACTAAACACAAACCCGAGTCTCGTGCACCCAGAACACAACCAAAACATCAAACTTGCCTTGATCCCTACCTCTACATAACTCACAATATCTCATTCAAGAGTATGGTAAAATAAACTGATGATCTCATATCCCAAATATTCCATTCTAAGCATGGCTAAGCATATTCATTATAATAAATTACATGATAAAATAAATCCCAACCCAAGCTACAAGGAAACAAGGTAATGCAATTCTATAAAAACTTCCTAGCATGGGTTTCATATTTCATTTGACAATGCAAATAATTCTATCTACACATCCTAACATCAAAGTGGTCAAGGACACTTGCCTCCTTCCTGCTGCTCTTGAAATGGGTAGTCCTGATCTTGGAAAGGAATAACTTGCTCTTGAGCAGGTTCTACATCATACCATCACACATAGCAAAAGAAAAACAACAATCCATAAGACATAGTTCACACTTCCACTTCATACAAACCACACATTCTCATGTAACAAAGCCATTCACAACTTCTATGTGTTGTGTTTACTCTATGTGTGTTGACCTTTGGCTTACATGCACTTTTAATCATGTGTATATGATTCCTACTTTTGTATTCACATTTATGCTTGCATACTTTATACATGAGTTTCCAATTTAAGTAATTTTCCTTATATTCAGTTACTACACCTTTTAGCTACCAAGTATGCATGAAAGGTATTTTCCTTCTCCATATGTGTCTTCAGAATTTCTACCAACTCTAAACTGAATTCTTTGGATTTTAGAAACTCCATTTATCATTTACTAGTTGCTATATTTTCAGATTTAATTCCTATGCCTAAATGTGAACTTTATTATGAAAATAACAAGACACATCATCTAAACAGAATAGGTTCTGATCTAAAATATTTAATAATATATTTTTGACCTTTTCCTCTGATGTAAACTATTTTACATTTATTTTCCCTATTTTCAGAACTATTCTTTACTTAAAAATGTGTCCCTATAACTAATAAATGTGAATAATAAATTAAACAGATTCATTTCAGCCCAAAATATATTTTTATCTCACTCCAAAGTTTTCTAAGTACTGAGAAAGTTTTTAATTTAATTTTGACAATATGTTTGTCCCACTTTTTAAATTTTAAATACTACCCACATATTCAATTTCATAAATTAAATATCAAACAGGGTTAAAATGATAAACTCACCCCACTACAGGGTCTATAATATTATTTTAACAATTTTCAGGGGTCTAGCTACTCATAACAGAGGAGTTTTTCCTAACTTTTATTAAGTCCAGGGCTAAAACTGATTTTTAAATGAATTTTCATGATTTTATGAAGTTCCAGGGGCTAGATCAGAAGTTTCCGGGGCTAGCTCTTATTTCCCGAGAACCCCAGGGTGTAGCACGTAAGATTTCCAGTCTTTATAACGTGGGGCTGACGTGGACCGTCCGATTTAAAACAGACGGCTAAGATTATAACGTCGAACCGGTACACGGGGATTTAAAGTCTACCGTGCGATTTAAAATAGATGGCGCACAAGCGGCCACGTCGCTCTGATCGAGCGCGGGCGGTGCTGCCCGGCGGCGCTCGGCGGCGGGAAGCGGCGATCTCGCCGGAGATTTTCGGATCTTCGAGAATTCATCCTAGAACTGTGATTTTATGGCATAGATCGGTGGAGGGGAGCTCGGGGATCTCACCTCGGGGGTTTTCTTGAGCTCGGAGGTCCTGGAAGGCGATCGGCGACGAGGTCCGAAGTGAAACCACGGCGAGACTCGTCGGCGCTGTGTTTGAACCGCAAGTCACCGAGTTTTCTGCACCTGCAGTGTTCTCCGGATGTGGTGGATCAAGACCAGCGAGTTAGATCGGAATTTCCGAGCGTAGATCGGCCAGAATTCGCCGGAGAAGGCTCGGGTTCTCACCGGAGTAAAAACAGCAGATCGCGTGAGTAAAACGGGACGAGGCCGGGGTTTTTATAGACGGGGGAAGGGCGGCGTTCGGTTGTGATCGAGTTTGCGTCGCCCACGAGCAAAATTTGGCTGGGATATGCAGAAATCCGGGTCGGTTTGGATTCGGGGTGAGAGAGAGTCCGGCCGATCGCTGCGCGGGCGTGAGGAAGAAGAAGGCTGGCGGGCCCCGCCTGTCAGTGGGTGGAAGGGGGCGCGCGCGGCTGCGGGCTGGCGCGGGTGCTGATCGGGCCGGCTGGTGGGTTTCGGCCCACTGGCCTTTTTTTTTTCTGTTTTCTTTTTTTCTTTTTCTATTTCTTTTCTGTTTTGATTTTAAACTGTATTCCAGTTTGAATTTAAATTGTTGCAAAACATGCACCACGTCCAAAAATTTTAAATTCCCCTCTTAACAGGATTTAGGGTCTTAACAAGATTTTGGGGTGTTACAGCTCTACCCCCCTTAAAAGAAATCTCGTCCTCGAGATTGGTGGTTCTAAGAAAACAATTCCGGAAATTGGTCCTTGAGTTCATCTTCCCGTTCCTAGGTGGCTTCTTCTTCTGAGTGATGCTTCCATTGCACCTTGCACATCCGGATTCTTTTATTTCTGGTAAGGCATTCCATTGTCTCCAAAATCTTGCATGGTTGCTCAGTATAAGACAAATCCTCAGCTACGTCCACTTCATTCATGGGTAACACCTCTTCAGGCGTCCTCAGACATTTCTTGAGTTGCGACACATGGAATACATCGTGCACATCCGATAGACGAGCCGGTAACTCTAGTTGATACGCCACTTCGCCTTTCCTTTCCAGAACTTGAAAGGGTCCGATGTATCGAGGTGACAACTTCCCTTTCACCTTGAACCGACGAAGTCCTCTGATAGGGGACACCTTGAGATAGACATAGTCTCCCACGTTGAAAACAAGCTCTCTTCTTCGTACATCGGCATAGCTCTTTTGGCTTGTCTGTGCTATCCTCAAATTATTGCAAATTTCCCTCATCTTCGCCTCGGCTTCTTGTAGTACTTCTGGACCAAACACTTTACTTTCCCCCGTTTGGTTCCAAAATAGGGGAGTTCTGCACTTTCTCCCGTACAAGGCTTCAAACGGTGACATCTTCATACTAGCTTGATAGCTGTTGTTATAGGAAAACTCCGCATACGGTAAGTTCTTGTCCCAACTCCGATTGTTTTTGAGTGCACATGCCCTCAGCATATCTTCAAGAATCTGATTGGTTCTTTCCGTCTGCCCGTCAGTTTGGGGATGATAGGCAGAGCTGAAATTCAGATGGGATCCCATGGTTTCATGCAACTTCTGCCAGAACCTTGAGGCGAACTGCGTCCCTCGATCCGACACAATCTTCTTTGGCACTCCATGGTAACACACGATCCTTGACATGTACAACTCTACCAATTTGGATCCGCTGTAGCTTTCTTTCACGGGATGAAATGAGCTACCTTGGTTAGCCTGTCAATGATGACCCATATTGAATCATATCCTGATTGGGTCCTAGGCAATCCCACTATGAAATCCATACCGATTTCTTCCCATTTCCATTCAGGCACTTTGAGTGGTTGCAATAATCCCGCGGGTCGTTGATGTTCTGCTTTCACCAATTGACATGTGTCACATAGGGCAACATGTTCTGCGACATCTCGCTTCATGCCATACCACCAATACCTGCTCTTGAGGTCCTGGTACATCTTCGTACTCCCAGGATGAATGGAATAGTCAGAATCATGAGCCTCCTTCAAAATCAATTCACGGACCTTCTTTACTTCTGGCACACAGATTCTTTTCCCGTGCCACACCGTTCCTTGTTCATCCTCTCTAAGACCAGGAGCTTTATTTTCCTTGATGAGTTGTCTGATATCTTGTATCTTCTCGTCTTTCTTTTGACCCTCGCGGATGTCTCGCTCTAGTGTGGAGTCCACTTCCATGGCGATAGCTTCACCACTATTCACAAGGCATAGATTGAGCCTTATAACCTCGTCCTTCAATTCTGCAGGCATGTCCTTCAAGCTCAACTTATTGACCTGCACTTTCCGACTTAAAGCATCGGCAACGACGTTTGCTTTCCCAGGATGATAGTTGATGCCCACATCAAAGTCATTGATTAGCTCTAACCATCTCCTTTGTCTGAGGTTGAGATCTGGCTGTGTGAAAATGTACTTCAAACTCTTATGATCCGTATATATCTCTGTCCTCTTCCCCATCAAATAGTGTCGCCAAATTTTCAACACGTGTACCACTGCGGCTAGTTCTAGGTCATGTGTAGGATAGTTTTTCTCGTGCTTCCGGAGTTGTCGGGATGCATAAGCCACGACATGCCCTTCTTGCATGAGAACACATCCCAACCCGTTTCCAGAGGCATCACAGTACACCGTAAAGTTCTTCTGCATATCTGGCATAACGAGCACTGGGGCTGTTGTCAATCTTTTCTTTAACTCCTGAAAACTCGTCTCGCACTGCGGCATCCATGTGAATGTGATTCCCTTCTACAACAGTTTGGTGAGGGGTCTCGAGATTTTAGAGAATCCCTCAATAAACCGTCGATAGTATCCAGCCAATCCCAAGAAGCTTCGAACCTCCCCGACATTTTCAGGGGTCTTCCACTTCTGTATATCGTCGATTTTGGCAGGATCCACGGAGATTCCTCCCTCCGAGATTATATGTCCTAAGAAGGGAACTCTCTTCAGCCAAAACTCACACTTGCTCAACTTGGCATATAGTTTGTGTTCTCTCAGCCTTTGCAACACCAACCTTAGATGTTTCTCATGTTCTTCTTCATCTTCGGAGAAGACGAGAATGTCATTGTGGCGGACCGGAATCCGCTTATCCAGGATCGCAGAGGGTGGTGCCGCGCGATGCGACACCCGACAGCACACGTCATAAGAACATAATATATTACATGGGAAACAACTGAAACTGTACAAACAGGTACAAACTTCAGTTACAACTATTGTTTATGTTACACAGCGGAAGTCTACACTATACAACTCACGCCCGCCTATCTAGCAAAAGTTGGTTGCCCAGCCCTAGGGCAACCCACACTAGCTGCACTCCTCAGCTCAGTGCGGCGTGTACGGCTCCCACTCAGCCGTGGTCCCCGACGGAGGGTAACCCTCGCCGGTGGACTCGTACTCCGAGTCCGTGGGTGGCTCCTCACCTGAAAAACACTTAAGCAGCAACCATGAGCACGAAGGCTCAGCAAGGCTTAACCGACTCACCTAAGCATGAAACTCTACATGAGGTATACCAAGACATAGGTTAGTAACATTTCAGCAAAACGACACGCCTACAAGTTCATCCTTAGTTCATCTTTTAGCAACAAGTTAACAGTTCATGAAATCTGAAATTTAGTAAGCAGTATTTGGTGGCACACACGTAGCAATACAATTATATCAATCAGCAACATTGAATCAACATATTTCATCCATTAGTCTACGTTACGACGCAGTGAACAAGTGGTACTCGTCACCGCGAGGGACGGCGAATCGACTCGATATACACCTGCAGGGAAACCCAAAGAGCACGTCACGTACGCCCACCCATGGAGCTGCACAGCACGCTCACTCGATGTCGTATGGGACAACCTTTCACCCAACAGCCCAAACGTCGAACCGGTCGCAACGAAACGAGCAGGAGGTTCCCCACACGGAGCATCTCTCTATGCCTGTTGGCAGATTTCCACCTTGCTGCCCTCAACCTACACCTATAAATCGGTGTGCTATGCCTCGACGCCCGGAGGTTTAGGCTACATCGGTTTATCGGGGCCCATATATCCGATATGCCTTCGGTACGTTCAATACTTGTTCAGCAGGGCCGCACACGGATCAGTCCTCAATCGACACGGGCAGGGCTGCACACACAAGACTTCCTCTTGCTGCGCCCTAGCCCCTGCCTAGTCTCATTTTCATTACTATAGTGATCTCACATCACTCAACCGAACCCGTATGTCCCAATGCCTATCTCGCGAGTAGATTCCAACTACTCGACTTGTACCGAAGTCCTATGACTCATTAAGCATAGCCTGTCTACTCGAGGTCCTTGACACTACCCTCACTCTTTTAGGAACCTTTGGTTATGCAAGTGGGGTTTCATTCATCCTATACCTAATGCACATACATACTTCATATGACACATGTAAATAAAGTAAGACTTATAAAAGGGTTAATTCAAACCGGGGCTTGCCTTGTTGCTGCTGGTCAGGAGTTAGTTCTTCGTCCGGAAGAAGGAAGTCCAGCACTTCCGGAGTCTCTTCTTCAACGGCTACACGTTAATGAAACACTACATGTTAATTTAGATGCAAATGTGAGTTTTAGAGTAAGACTTCTACTATTAGTTCTAATAACTAGCCTCTAACACCTGGAACTTTGTTTAAGAATTTAAAGATGAACTGGTTTTGGTGGTTTGGCTTGGACTTAATCACATGGTTAAATGCTAAGTGGTTTTCCCCCTTTTCCATATTAATCCCTTAAGTGGTTAAACAGGACAGGGGTGATCTAGAGCTCTAATGGAGCTGAGAATTTTTGTGTGGGTTCCTTGTCACAAGAAAACTCTCTGGACCAAAGATTAGCACTTTTCACTGAGTGGGTTGCTCAGAATAATTCTTTTAGCAAATAAGAAAAGAAGAATTAATTCTGAGGTAACACCCCTGTTCATGCCCAACTTAGTGAACTACAATTTCAATTATAGCTCATAGAGTTTGCATGAATTTTACTAGCATTTTTGGAGTTAAGAATTGCCCAGAACTGAATTTCCAAGTTTTGGAAATTCTCTGAAAATGTTTCTGTATTCAAATGAACACAGCACCTTCCAAATTGAATTTCTCTGATCAAATCAACCCCAAATGGTCTGAAACTTTTACAGGGGTTCACTAATGTCCTACAGAACATTATGGCAAAATTTGGGGATTTTTGGATGAACCAAACTCCCTCTAAAATTCTTTTGCTGAAAAGATTTAAAGAATTTTCCAGAATTAATCAATGGGTTTCATACAAATTGGGTTGTATATCTGGACAGAGCTATGCAAGTTGAATCCAACCCAATTTGAATCACTAAATGTGGAACTTCCTAGCAAAAGTTATGGGGTTCTAAAGTTTGCAATAAAACTGGAAATTTCAGAAATGTTTAAATCCTGCGGGTGGGTCCATGCACACGTGTCGACCGCTGGAGCCGAGCCACACGGGGCCACAGACTCCTTCCCGCGCGGCCGCACTGGATCCCGGGCCACAGAGAATCCCACCCATTTATCTCCAGCCGCTGACGCGTGGGGCCTACCCCTTCGTCTTCCTCCGGCCACCCGCGCGACCCCGCCGCCAAGCTCGCCGGAGCTCTCGCCGGAGAGGGGTTCCGGTCCTCGGAGCTTGCTGAATCTCGCCGCCAGTGCCTATCTCGGCCTGAGGAACACGGTGGTGCCCTCCCCAGAACTTGACAACCACCGGAACAGTGCTCCCGACGGCAACAGCGGCCGGGAGCTCACCGGCGACGTCCAACTCGGCATCCCATGCACCTTTTTCGATGCGGTTTGCTCGGGGAGCTTCGCTGACACCTGCTGGTCACGGACATGGACACCGATCCCCGTGAAAACGGTGGTAACCACGACCTCATCAGCGACCTAGGCCGGATATCGGCTGTGCTTCAGAAAACTTCAGAGAACCGTAAACCTAGCCCACGGTTCTTACTGGTTTTCGATCCTAGGTGGTCGTGGCCGTGTATAGAGCGTGTGCATGACTCGGTTTGCCTGGTGATGATCTAACACCCACGAATTTTGGGATTTTGTGGGAGCTCGGCCTAAAGACACCCGAAGCTTTCCCGGCGAAATACTCCCTCGACAGCCCATGAAATGATGAACGGTAGGGGCTAGAAGAATCAGTACCTTAAGGCGGTCCTTTCTTGTGTGGCTCGTCGGGCACGAGCGCGCCTGTGCTGGCTGGACGCCGGCGATCAGAGAGGGCGGCGTTTCTGTGCTCGCGCGGAAACGAGGAAGGAGCTCGGTAGGGGGGGGTTCTCGTTTGGAAAGCAGGAGGAAGGCGGCGTGGGCTGTGCGCTGGCCTTTAAGCCGCGGTTTGGCACCGTGAGGTGGCCGATTGCTGCCTCGGTGGCTCGCCGCCGTTCCCTGGCTTGCGCGCGAAGTCGGGGTCGGCTGCAGCAACCGACTGCCCCTCATGTGTGCCACTGACCTGTGGGCCTCCCCCCTTTCTTCTTTTTCCCTAATATTTCTTTTATGTTTTTGTTAATTATCCCACCAGCTACTTACAATTTAATGTGAGACTTAGCTCCCAAGTCTTTGTTTGAATTTGAATTCTCAAATTCAAACTTTGTTTGGTTAAATGTGCTTCATATTTAAACTGAAATTCAAATTCAGTTTTGAATTCTTGCAAATTTAGCTCTTGACAAGATGAGCTCCAATGGAGATGAAAATTGGTGAGCTTACTCAGAAAAATGTGCTGAGTATAGATATGGAGCTAACTTTTGAATTTGGGTGATGAAAGTTGCTGCAATTTGAATTTACATTCAAATTGGCCTCTTTTTGAAATAACCCAAAAGTGCCTCAAAAAGTGTTGAATTTGCATGAGCTTTGGACTGAACCTTCCCCAGACTTTTTAAATTCTAGGGGTGAGCTCAACCTCTCATGTTCATGTGTAGAAACTCTACTTTGTGAAAGTGAAGGCTTTCCCCTCTAATCATTCTTTTGATGGAGGTTACTTGCTCTTCACAACATTTCCTAAGGTGTCCACAATAAAAACTGTGGTGTTATGAGGTGAAGAAAAAGTTTTTGCAAGTCCCTTTTCTTGGGCTTTTACATCCCTCCCCCCTTAAAAGAATCTCGTCCCGAGATTACCAAAAGAAGAGATAGCGATGTAATAGGGACTTACCCGTGTTGAGAAGCCATGAACTCCGGGTAATTTGAGCGAAGGAACTCCTCGCTCTCCCACGTCGCTTCATCGGCGGTGTGGTTACTCCAGAATATTTTGTAGAACCACAACGTTCTGCTACGCGTGGTTCGGGCTTTCTCATCAAGAATTTCCACCGGATACTCATCATATGTTAAATCTGGTTTCAACTCGCCAATGTCTTCAATAGGAACAGCAGCTGTATGCTTCAAACATTTTCGCAGTTGCGAAACGTGGAAGATATCATGGACACCAGCAAGGGATGCCGGTAGTTCCAATCGATACGCCGCTGGTCCACACTTCTCGGTGATAGCATAGGGTCCAATAAAACGGGGAGCGAGCTTCCCCTTCACACCGAACCGGTGCACGCCCTTCATTGGAGACACGCGGAGGTACACGTGTTTCCCGACGTCGAAGTGCAACGGTCTACGCCTCTTGTCAGCGTAGCTCTTCTGTCGGGATTGAGCGGCCTTCAAATTGGCTTGAATTGTCCGAACGCGCTCTTCGGCGTCGTTCACCACATCAACCCCGAATGTGACCCTTTCACCGGACTCGCATCAATTTAATGGGGTGTGGCATTTACGACCGTAGAGAGCTTCATAGGGTGCCATCTTGATACTCGCCTGATAACCGTTGTTATACGAGAATTCCGCCAATGGTAGGTGATCATCCCAGTTCCTACAATGGTGGATGGCACATGCTCTCAACATGTCTTCTAATACTTGGTTTACCCTCTCTGTTTGCCCATCGGTCTGAGGGTGATAAGCGGAGCTCCTAATCAACTTAGTACCCAATGCAGCGTGTAGCTGCTCCCAAAAGCGAGATACAAATAATGCACCTCGATCTGAGACAATGGTCTTGGGTACCCCGTATAGGCATAGAATCTTCGCTATGTATAGCTCCGCATATTTGCCGGCATTGTAACGTGTATTCACCGGAATGAAGTTACCCGTCTTGGTTAACCGATCAACGATTACCCATATGGAATCATGCTTGTTGGCTGTTAGGGGTAATCCCACAATGAAATCCATGCTCACATCTTCCCATTTCCATGCCGGGATCTTCAGGGGTTGCAACAGCCCTGATTTCTTCATGTGATCAGCCTTCACTCGTCGGCACGTATCACATTCGGATACGTACTTTGCTACTTCCCGCTTCATCCGTGTCCACCAAAATTTCTTTTTAAAATCTTGGTACATTTTGTTGCTGCCCGGATGAATGGAGTATTTAGACAAGTGGGCTTTGTCGAGGATTTTCTTCCTCAGTTCCATGTCCCGGGGTACGACTATGCGGTCGTTGAACCATAGCGTCCCCTCATCATCCTTCCGGAAACATTTAATCTCTCCATTGTCTATCCGTCTCCGGAGATGTGCCATGCCTCTATCCGTCTTCTGAGCTGCAATGATGTCCTCCCTAATGGTAGGGATGAGGGCAAGGTTGTACAGCGATCCATAAGGAACCAAGTATAAACTTGGCTCTACCTCCTCCACCGGTGTAATGGTGAGGTGATGGACATGTGATTTCCGACTCAGCGCGTCGGCAACCACATTCGCCTTGCCGGGGTGGTAATGGATCTCAATCTCATAATCTTTGATCAGCTCTAACCACCTCCTTTGCCTCATGTTCAGCTCCTTCTGGGTGAAAATATATTTCAAGCTCTTGTGGTCGGTGTAGAGATGCACCAGATTCCCCAGGAGATAGTGCCTCCACATTTTCAGCGCCAAAACCACGGCAGCAAGCTCAAGGTCATGAGTCGGATAATGCTGCTCATGGTTCCGAAGTTGGCGTGAGCCATACGCGACCACACGTCCTTCCTGCATCAACACGCAGCCGAGCCCAATACCGGACGCGTCACAGTACACATCGAAGGGCTTTGTTGTATCTGGCTGAGCTAAGACCGGGGCTGTTGTGAGATGCTTCACCAATGTTCGGAACGCTCCTTCACACGCCGTGTTCCAAACATATTTCGTCCCTTTCTTCAGCAACTCTGTCATCGGCTTAGCAAGCTTGGAGAAGCTTGGAATGAATCTCCGGTAGTATCCCGCTAACCCGAGGAAACTTCTGACTTCATGAACTGAAGTGGGAGCTTTCCATTTCAACACTTGCTCTATTTTACTTGGGTCAACCGCAATGCTTTCAGCTGAGATGATATGTCCCAAGAATGGCACTTGGATGATCCAAAATTCGCATTTGCTGAACTTGGCGTAAAGCTTGTGGTCTCGCAATCGTTGAAGAACGATCCGCAAGTGTTCGGCATGTTCGGCTTCTGTCTTGGAGTAAACCAAGATATCGTCAATGAACACTACCACGAACTTGTCCAGCTCCGGCATGAACACCGAGTTCATGAGATACATGAAATGGGCTGGAGCGTTTGTGAGACCAAAGGACATGACGAGATATTCGTATAAGCCGTATCTCATCGAGAACACCGTCTTCGGGATATCCTCCGCCCGGATCTTTATCTGATGATATCCAGAGCGAAGATCCATCTTTGAGAAGACACTTGCCCCCACAAGTTGATCAAACAAGATGTCAATACGGGCAGTGGGTACTTATTCTTGATGGTGACGGCGTTGAGCGGCCGGTAATCCACACACAGCCTCAGGGTCTCATCCTTCTTCTTCACGAATAGCGCCAAGCATCCCCAAGGCGAGGAACTCGGCCTAATGAAACCCTTGCTCAACAGATCATTGAGCTGTTCTTTCAGTTCAGCCAGCTCATTTGGAGCCTTTCTTGTATGGTCTCCATGAGATGGGCGTAGTCCCGGGTGCAAGTTCAATCTTGAACTCGACATCCCGCTCAGGTGGCATGCCCGGAAGATCATCCGGGAACACATCAGGATACTCCCGGACTACGGGGATGTCTTCTAACTTGAGAGCTTCAGCATTATTAATTGCTAAAACTTCCCGGACTGGCATGTCTAACACCATGGAATGCGGACGGTGGAATGGAGAATTTAAGTGAACCGTCCGTGTCTGAGTCTCTAGGACAGCGCCATGGTATTGTAGCCATGACATCCCTAAGATTGCATCAATCTTTTGTCCCATTAGGATTATCAAGGTGGTGGGATATAGTTTCCCACCTAAGCACAGAGGTGCCTTTGGAATCATCATATTAGCTGAAATCTTCCCTCCCGGTGAGCAGATCATATAAGTGCAGTCGGTTGGGAAGACTTGCATTTGATGCTTAGCCACATAGGATGAACTTATAAAGCTGTGGGTTGCACCAGAATCAAACAATATGACGATGGCTTGATGGTTGAGAGTAAACGTATCCGCCAGCATGTTGTTTCCCTCTGGGGCGTCCTCATTGTCGAGGTTGCGGACACCCCCAGTCCGCTGACCAATCTTCTTCACCGGAGGTCGGCCTCGAGCACCGTCCTGGAACTGGGCTTGCCCGCTGCTCTGCTGCCCCTGGGGACAGTCCTTCGCGAAGTGGCCCGCCTGGCCACACGTGAAGCAGGTGAAACGGGGTGGTCCCCCGCTGATCGGTGGACGGAATCCCGGGGCGCGTTGTGGCGGTGGAAATGCACGGGGTACCGTCTGCTGCTGCTGCTGCTGTCTTGGTGGCGGCATCGGTGGACGGAACGGAGGTGCCTGAAAGGGACGTCCCCCGAACTGTTGAGGCCGCGCCGGTGGTCGCCACTGCTGCCCGGATGGTGTCCGATACACCATACGGTACTTCTGGGGAGCGCCACTCCCACCGCTGGGTGGAGCGCTGCGCTTCCGCTGCTCAGCTGCCAACTCCCGCTGAGCATCCTCTTGCATGATCGCGGCATTGACTAAGTCGTTGAATGTTCCTCGATTCCACTGAGCGAGATGTGTCTTCATTTCGGGGTGTAACCCCCGATAGAAGTGCTCCCGCTTTTTCTCCTCGGTGGAGATGTAGTCTGACGCATATTGCGCCAGATGGTTGAAGGCACGGGAGTAGTCGTGGGCACTCCTCCCGCCCTGCTTCAGTTCCAAAAATTCTTGGAACTTCCTCTTCATTATTCCGGGAGGGATGTGATAGGCGCGGAACGCCTCCCGGAACTCTTGCCATTCCACGGCCTGGCCAGCCGGACGTGAGGCGACATAATTCGCCCATCACGCACCAGCGGCACCGTGGAGCTGCTGTGCTGCGAACAGGGTCTTCTGCTGCTACGTACACTGGAGCAGCCCAAACTTGGACTCGATGGTCCGCAGCCAGTTGTCAGCCTCCAGTGGTTCTTCAGCTTCGGTGAATACTGGAGGGTGCGTACTCATGAAATCCGAGTACGACACTTCACGGGGCTCACGGGGCCCTCGCTCTTGACGTCCTCCCGCCTGGGACGTATTCTGCATGATCGTGCGGAGCAGGTCGGTCTGCTCCTCACGACCTCCCACCAGTGCCGCTATCACATCCGCTAGAGTAAGCGGAGGCGGCGGTGGTGGCTGCTGCTGCGGGGTGCTGTCGTAGGCCGGTGGCTGGGAGTCATCGCCTCCACCTTGGCTAGAGCCACCAACCTCGTGCGTGGTCCTAGTGCGAACCATCTGCAACCATTCGACAATAATCATCAGTCCCGCAACATTTTGCATGCAGTCCAAAGAAAATAGGCGTAAAACATAATGACAATAATTCATGCGATACATCTCGTATGTAGATAATGTAATAACTTTGCACAAGCTACACCATTACCAGACCAAACACAAGCTAGTTTAATCCAACTTGATGAACCTCCACTTTGGAAGCTCACCATAACTAGGTTTGGTCACTACGAGATATTACCATCGCGTTGTCATCACGTATACCACCCTTAGGGTACAACACCCTTTCCAATAAGTTCAACTGTCATTCTTCTGTCAGAATGACCAGTTTCTACCTATTCCAAGTTTTGATCTGGTTCTGGGCATTTTCACGACTCAAGCTAAACACCAAAGTTAAAGTCAACTTCAGTATCTTTCTAAGGAGTACTCATTTGCCCCCATATCAGCTTTAGTTAAGAAGTTATGCTAATTCAAAGTCAGCAGAATTTCTGAAAGAATTTTAACAGCACCTCCCTTGAAAGTGGCTGTTTTCATCCCTGGTTTCCACTGAAATCTGTGCTAAAACTTCAGAAACTTTGAATTGCAAAGATGTCGCCCATCTTCTACTCTTTCTAAGGATGTATTATATGACAATTTTAGATTTTTCTACTGAGAGTTATGTTTGAAAAACAGAACAGTCCAGAGAATGTTTAACTCTGTCCTCGTTCTGGACAGTTTACATTCCTCTGGGATTTAAGCCATCTTAAGGTGAGTTTCAGCTCTGTAAGTCTACAACAAAGTTGTAGAGTACTTAAATACCTTTCCAGAACTATATAGCACACCTCTCTGGGCTAAAAGACCTGTGAGTTATGCCCTGTTGAAGATCAGCAAACGTGCTGCCCAAAACAGAGCACCCTGTTTTTCAGTCTTTTGGCTACACTGCTCCACTATCCCATTCTTATACCCAACCAGGGTCCTAAATGTTGAACCTAATGATTTAGTTCTTTGTTCTCAATATTTTCATGCATAGGCCTACAATATCTCGGTACTACGTTCCTCACAAAAGAAAATCCTAACCGGATCATACCGGCATATACGTCTCCAGTGTGGCACTAAACGGTCTCTCGCACACGTTTTCTACACGGATACATACGTGGTTAGTACCTGCAGAAGACCACACAATAATGGTGCACTCAATGGTTATTCATTTCAGGCAGTTCCATATTTGAAAGTAAATACAAACGCCCGTATCATTGTCATACGGCCGTCCTTGAGCTAGGTCACGTCTCAAGGCACGTGATCGCGTTTCAACACCACACGACGGGGAACCCGAGTATGTCATAAACGGGTCGTCACGGTTGGGAATGTTATCAACCCAACAGATACCACCTACTGCCCTGCAGGGCACGCCGATGGCAAGCGCTGCGTGGGTCCTCCTGGGCTATTTCCAGACGAACACACTCTCGCATTACTGACCACGCGATGGGGTCTCCACTCACTTGCCTAATGCACGCTAGGGATCAGCGTTTCATATGAACTCAGGAACATGAAGAGTTCAAGAGTTTCATATTGACATCTCACACCAAGCTGCGAGATTCTATCCCTGAACCACGTTCCTCGTCAGGGGGAGCTAACCGAAATTGAACCGCTTTCGGTGGCGTTCCTTACCATACTTATCATAGCGTAGGTGCGTCGTTACAATAATTGAAATTCAGAATTATAACACATAAGTTAGTCCTTGCCACTTTAAGTAACTATGCTAATATAGTCCTTACTTGGGCAACTAACGAATCCTCACCGTATACCTAAGTTTTTCCCGTAATGCAGTCCTTAAGTTCTGTGCTATCCCCACTGCAGCTCTGATACCAGGCTGTGGGGGACCGGAATCCGCTTATCCAGGATCGCAGAGGGTGGTGCCGCGCGATGCGACACCCGACAGCACACGTCATAAGAACATAATATATTACATGGGAAACAACTGAAACTGTACAAATAGGTACACACTTCAGTTACAACTATTGTTTATGTTACACAGCGGAAGTCTACACTATACAACTCACGCCCGCCTATCTAGCAAAAGTTGGTTGCCCAGCCCTAGGGCAACCCACACTAGCTGCACTCCTCATCTCAGCGCGGCGTGTACGGCTCCCACTCAGCCGTGGTCCCCGACGGAGGGTAACCCTCGCCGGTGGACTCGTACTCCGAGTCCGTGGGTGGCTCCTCACCTGAAAAACACTTAAGCAGCAACCATGAGCACGAAGGCTCAGCAAGGCTTAACCGACTCACCTAAGAATGAAACTCTACATGAGGTATACCAAGACATAGGTTAGTAACATTTCAGCAAAACGACACGCCTACAAGTTCATCCTTAGTTCATCTTTTAGCAACAAGTTAACAGTTCATGAAATCTGAAATTTAGTAAGCAGTATTTGGTGGCACACACGTAGCAATACAATTATATCAATCAGCAACATTGAATCAACATATTTCATCCATTAGTCTACGTTACGACGCAGTGAACAAGCGGTACTCGTCACCGCGAGGGACGGCGAATCGACTCGATATACACCTGCAGGGAAACCCAAAGAGCACGTCACGTACGCCCACCCATGGAGCTGCACAGCACGCTCACTCGATGTCGTACGGGACAACCTTTCACCCAATAGACCAAACGTCGAACCGGTCGCACCGAAACGAGCAGGAGGTTCCCCACACGGAGCATCTCTCTATGCCCGTTGGCAGATTTCCTCCTTGCTGCCCTCAACCTACACCTATAAATCGGTGTGCTATGCCTCGACGCCCGGAGGTTTAGGCTACATCGGTTTATCGGGGCCCATATATCCGATATGCCTTCGGTACGTTCAATACTTGTTCAGCAGGGCCGCACACGGATCGGTCCTCAATCGACACGGGCAGGGCTGCGCACACAAGACTTCCTCTTGCTGCGCCCTAGCCCCTGCCTAGTCTCATTTTCATTACTATAGTGATCTCACATCACTCAACCGAACCCGTATGTCCCAATGCCTATCTCGCGAGTAGATTCCAACTACTCGACTTGTACCGAAGTCCTATGACTCATTAAGCATAGCCTGTCTACTCGAGGTCCATGACATTACCCTCACTTTTTTAGGAACCTTTGGTTATGCAAGTGGGGTTTCATTCATCCTATACCTAATGCACATACATACTTCATATGACACATGTAAACAAAGTAAGACTTATAAAAGGGTTAATGCAAACCGGGGCTTGCCTTGTTGCTGCTGGTCAGGAGTTAGTTCTTCGTCCGGAAGAAGGAAGTCCAGCACTTCCGGAGTCTCTTCTTCAACGGCTACACGTTAATGAAACACTACATGTTAATTTAGATGCAAATGTGAGTTTTAGAGTAAGACTTCTACTATTAGTTCTAAAAACTAGCCTCTAACACCTGGAACTTTGTTTAAGAATTTAAAGATGAACTGGTTTTGGTGGTTTGGCTTGGACTTAATCACATGGTTAAATGCTAAGTGGTTTCCCCCCTTTTCCATATTAATCCCTTAAGTGGTTAAACAGGACAGGGGTGATCTAGAGCTCTAATGGAGCTGAGAATTTTTGTGTGAGTTCCTTGTCACAAGAAAACTCTCTGGACCAAAGATTAGCACTTTTCACTGAGTGGGTTGCTCAGAATAATTCTTTTAGCAAATAAGCAAAGAAGAATTAATTCTGAGGTAACACCACTGTTCATGCCCAACTTAGTGAACTAAAATTTCAATTATAGCTCATAGAGTTTGCATGAATTTTCCTAGCATTTTTGGAGTTAAGAATTGCCCAGAACTGAATTTCCAAGTTTTGGAAATTCTCTGAAAATGTTTCTGTATTCAAATGAACACAGCACCTTCCAAATTGAATTGCTCTGAACAAATCAACCCCAAATGGTCTGAAACTTTTTCAGGGGTTCACTAATGTCCTACAGAACATTCTGGCAAAATTTGGGGATTTTTGGATGAACCAAACTCCCTCTAAAATTCTTTTGCTGAAAAGCTTTAAAGAATATTCCAGAATTAATTAATGGGTTTCATACAAATTGGGTTGTATATCTGGATAGAGCTAGGCAAGATGAATCCAACCCAATTTGAATCACTAAATTTGGAACTTCCTAGCAAAAGTTATGGAGTTCTAAAGTTTGCACTAAAACTGGAAATTTCAGAAATGTTTAAATCCTGCGGGTGGGTCCACGCACACGTGTCGACCGCTGGAGCCGAGCCACACGGGGCCAGAGACTCCTTCCCGTGCGGCCGCACTGGATCCCGGGCCACAGAGAATCCCACCCATTTATCTCCAGCCGCTGACGCGTGGGGCCTACCCCTTCGTCTTCCTCCGGCCACCCGCGCGACCCCGCCACCAAGCTCGCCGGAGCTCTCGCCGGAGAGGGGTTCCGGTCCTCGGAGCTTGCTGAATCTCGCCGCCAGTGCCTATCTCGGCCTGAGGAACACGGTGGTGCCCTCCCCAGAACTTGACAACCACCGGAACAGTGCTCCCGACAGCAACAGCGGCCGGGAGCTCACCGGCGACGTCCAACTCGGCATCCCACGCACCTTTTTCGATGCGGTTTGCTCGGAGAGCTCCGCTGACACCTGCTGGTCACGGACATGGACACCGATCCCCGTGAAAACTGCGGTAACCATGACCTCATCGGCGACCTAGGCCGGATATTGGCTGTGCTTCAGAAAACTTCAGTGAACCGTAAACCTAGCCCACGGTTCTTACTGGTTTTCGATCCTAGGTGGTCGTGGCCGTGTATAGAGCGTGTGCATGACTCGGTTTGCCTGGTGATGATCTAACCCCCACGAATTTTGGGATTTTGTGGGAGCTCGGCCTCAAGACACCCGAAGCTTTCCCGGCGAAATACTCCCTCGACAGCCCATGAAATGAAGAACGGTAGGGGCTAGAAGAATCAGCACCTTAAGGCGGTCCTTTCTTGTGTGGCTCGTCGGGCACGAGCGCGCCTGTGCTGGCCGGACGCCGGCGATCAGAGAGGGCGGCGTTTCTGTGCTCGCACGGAAACGAGGAAGGAGCTCGGTAGGGGGGGTTCTCGTTTGGAAAGCAGGAGGAAGGCGGCGTGGGCTGTGCGCTGGCCTTTAAGCCGCGGTTTGGCACCGTGAGGTGGCCGATTGCTGCCTCGGTGGCTCGCCGCCGTTCCCTGGCTTGCGCGCGAAGTCGGGGTCCGCTGCAGCAACCGACTGCCCCTCATGTGTGCCACTGACCTGTGGGCCTCCCCCCTTTCTTCTTTTTCCCTAATATTTCTTTTCTGTTTTTGTTAATTATCCCACCAGCTACTCACAATTTAATGTGAGACTTAGCTCCCAAGTCTTTGTTTGAATTTGAATTCTCAAATTCAAACTTTGTTTGGTTAAATGTGCTTCATATTTAAACTGAAATTCAAATTCAGTTTTGAATTCTTGCAAATTTAGCTCTTGACAAGATGAGCTCCAATGGAGATGAAAATTGGTGAGCTTACTCAGAAAAATGTGCTGAGTATAGATATGGAGCTAACTTTTGAATTTGGGTGATGAAAGTTGCTGCAATTTGAATTTACATTCAAATTGGCCTCTTTTTGAAATAACCCAAAAGTGCCTCAAAAAGTGTTGAATTTGCATGAGCTTTGGACTGAACCTTCCCCAGACTTTTTAAATTCTAGGGGTGAGCTCAACCTCTCATGTTCATGTGTAGAAACCCTACTTTGTGAAAGTGAAGGCTTTCCCCTCTAATCATTCTTTTGATGGAGGTTACTTGCTCTTCACAACATTTCCTAAGGTGTCCACAATAAAAACTGTGGTGTTGTGAGGTGAAGAAAAAGTTTTTGCAAGTCCCTTTTCTTGGGCTTTTACAGTCATCTATGAAAACCACCACAAATTTTTTCAGATATTCCATGAATACCTTGTTCATGAGATACATGAAGTACGTCGGGGCATTAGTTAGCCCAAAAGGCATGACAGTGTATTCATACAGTCCGTACCGAGATACGAAAGTTGTCTTGGGAATATCAGATTGCCTTATCTTAAGTTGGTGGTATCCCGATCAGAGATCAATTTTCGAGAACACACAAGCTCCCCTCAACTGATCAAACAAGTCTTCAATGCGGGGTAATGGGTACTTATTCTTGATGGTTACCTCATTCAAGGCACGGTAGTCCACGCATAACCTTTGGGTTCCATCATTTTTGGGCACGAATATCACCGAAGCTCCCCATGGTGAGGAACTAGGACGAATATACCCCTTCTCCGTCAATTCTCTCAAATGATCCTTGAGTTCTCCCAGCTGCTTGGAGTCCATCCGATAAGGTCTCTTGTATATCGGGGTTGTTCCAGGCACTAGCTCAATTGCGAATTCCACTTCACGATCAGGAGGCATACCTGGCAACTCCTCCGGAAAAACATCTGGATATTCCCTGATAATCCTGATCTCCTCCACTTTCACCTCAACTTGATTTAATTTAATGTCACTCCTAGGCTCTTGTATTGTTATGAACTTTACTCTTGTGCCACTAGGGTGAGTTAGTTCCACCGTTCTGGTCGAACAATGGATGATTCCCTTATGTTTGGTCAACCAATCCATACCCAAGATAATATCTATCCCTTGTGAATCTATCACTATGAGGTTAGTAGTAAATACTACCCCATTAATGTCTAGGTTCACTTTGGGACACACTTGTCTTGTCCTTATTTCTCCACCCGGAGAGTTTACGGCTAGCATATGGTTCATTTGTGTTGTTGCTAGATCATGCTTCTTAACAAACCCTTGAGCAATGAACGAGTGGGTAGCACCAGAATCAAACAGCAGGGTTGCAATGTGTAAGTTGGCAGGAAACTTACCAACTACCACGTCGGGTGCCTCTTGCGCTTCCTCCATAGTGACGTGGTTCACCCGTCCTCTCATTACATTCTGCTGTTGTGGCTGCGTGGGCTTCTTCTTTGGGCACTTATGGGCGTAGTGCCCCACTTCACCACAGCTAAAACATTGCACCCCAACCTTAGGTGCCTGGCCTTTGTTGTCTTGGGGTTGGTTTGGAGGGCCTTGTACTGCTGGTCGAGGTGGATATGCGGGGCGAGGCTGCTGTACAAACTGACGTTGTGGTGGTGCTGGTGCTGCCGGAGGCCTGAAGTTTGGGTTGTACCCTCTTGGTGCTGAGTAGGGTACCGCAGCACGGTTCATCTGCCCGGCAGGTTGCTGCATCAGACGTGGGCGGGTGTTGCTCCTTGAGGCTTGGTGTGACCACCCGGCCTTCCTCTTGTTCTCATTTTCCAAGGCCTTCAGCTTCCTTTCCACCACAAATGCTCTGTCCACCATCTTTTGGAAGCTTTCATACTCATTTGAGGACATCGCACACTGCATTTCTGCGGTAAGCCCTTCCACGAAACAATCTTGTTTCTGCTCATCAGTCTCTATGTCTCGTGGGGCATAACGGGATAGTTGAGTAAATTTAGTGAGGTATTCCCTCACCGTCATGTTTCCATGCTGCAGTCCCAAGAACTCCTTCCTCTTGTTTTTGAGTTCACCTCTTGGGATATAATGGTTGCGGAAGCTATGCTTGAACTCTTCCCAAGTGATATTCTCAGGGTCATGATGGGCAGCCACGTAGGCGGTCCACCAATCAGCAGCAGGTCCATGCAATTGATGAGAGGCAAACAGCACCCTCTCATACCCTTGGCACTGTATGATCCTCATCTTGCTCTCAATGGTCTTAAGCCAATCATCTGCCTCCAGAGGTTCAGCAGCACTTGCGAACTTTGGAGGTTGAGTTCCTAGAAATTCACTCAACCTTGGTTGGCGTGGTGCAGCTTGTGGAGGTGGAACTTGATGCAAGTTGGCCACCACTTGAGTCAGGTTCTGGATGAGCTGATTTTGATTCTCCAGCATTTGGTGGAGGGGATCAACTCCTTCATGGCGTCCACCCCTGTCTTGGCCTCCAGAAAGATGAGGGTTGCAGGCCTCATCATTGTTGTTGGCGGGGTTGGCAGCACGACCTTTTCCTCTTCCGGCCATCTAGCATGATCAACCAAATGTTAATTTAAAGTATTACATATTATCTTACTACTTTCACTTGTTTGTACTTTGAAGTGTTGAAGCTTTGTTATACTTTTCTGAGGTTTCATATCTCACACAAAAATAAATGCAATATTATTTCATGTGGGTTCACACACCAAAGCAAGACAATCTGAAGACGAGGCTGTGGACAATTGCTCATGGCTTCCACAACTCACGTCACACACCAAGCATTAACACACCATTAACTAACGTAATGACTCGACTACTCGACATCCTTCTAATTTAAGGGAAAGGCTCTACGCTACTCGTTTTCTTGAGCTGGCTCCTCGGGATCTTCCTCATCATTTCGGCTGCCTTCTGACTCTGCTTTGGGTGGGGAGGCTGCTGGTGGAGAAGTGCGACGACGCCTGATCGCCCGGCGATCTGGGGAGTCAGGAGTCCATGTATCATTCACGGTGACACACAGTTCATTCCCACCTCCTCTTTCTCTCGCTCTCAAGCAGGCTCGCAGAAACGCCTCCGTTTCCTTCAGGGTGTCCCGAACATCCTGAAGCTCTTGCTGACACTCCTGCAGTCGAGTGCTGAGCATAGCAGCATCCTCCAAGCACAAGTCCATGTTCTCATGGGAAGTCCCTTGCTGTACTGTTGGGTAATTGTACTCCGTGGTACCACTCTCACGCTGGAGGACATACATGTACTCAGTTCTGTCTAGTTGTCGATGATAGATGTGACTCTGGCAGGTGATTGCCTCCCAGGTAACATCCTTCTCCGCATCGACCTGTGTCGCTCGACAAGCTGGAGAGCGGTGGATCTTGAGCAGCTGATTTTCATGGATAATCCTCATTTCTGAACTCCATTCTTCCCTCTTCTCACGGATGGTCCTGGTGGAGCTATAGTGTATGATTAGCTTGCCCGTATTGCCGGCGGCTTGGAGCATACGTCGAAGACGGCGTAACAAGCCTCCTACTGCCAATCCGTAGGAAAGGTACGTCACCGGACGGCTCTCCTCTCTTTGGGCAAGGGCAACTACGGGAACTCTCCCTCCTGTGGACTTGCGAGCGGTGCGAATCATGCGAACCATCTAAAACAAAAAGCATTTAAACTTAGGTTAGATAAACTTTTAAACAAAAATCCTATTTTGAATGAAAGTTGGGGTAAGATGAAGAAAGTGACTCCTTAAATAACATTTTTCATCCCACACCTTGTAAAATAGTTTTTAAGAAAATAGGGCCCTTAAATACGTCCATTTCTACCTAGGTCCACGTTCCTACGGGCAACCTTGGCTCTGATACCACTTCTGTCACACCCGGTTTTTCCGAAGAACAACCAAGTGACTATCACATGTATGCCAGGATCAGTTTTTCATACATGCGATGACAAATAGTGAAGCATCATTTATTACAAGCCAGGTGTCGAATATAAATAAGTCTTACATAGCAAATTTCTCGATGGACAATAATAAGTTCATCACGAGTAAATAAACTAGCAGCGGAATATTATTCTTGAGGGCTCCGTCACAGGCGTTGCCCGGGGGTCTCCATCAACCTAGAAACCTTTTTCGGGTCCAAAGTCTTGGTCATTATACACCACCTCATTATCTTGACCTGATCAGCAATATAAACCGACAAATATGTAAGGTTGAGTACCAATGGTACTCAGCAAGTGTGGGAAAGTTATGTCATGCATGGCTAGAACAAGAGAAGGTTGAACTCATGGTTAAAGCACTATGCATGTAATACCTATCACCTTAGCTTATTAAGCACCTACATTACTACACAGGTGAAATGGTCCCAAACTCCCATCCCATCATCATAATCAAATAACCATAACATCATTTCCAATGTTAAGCTCCCCGCTTAACATCCTTAACTTCAAAAACCATCACTCCTCTAATCATGAATAAGTCCAAGCCGCTCTTGACCGTGAGCACGGCTGTCATGACAGTTTTGACTCTGCAGAGTTTGCACCACTGTACCCACATGTAGTGATTTCATCCCCCGTTGCCGGGTGGACTAAAAGAACCTCCATTATGCCAGTGGCTACGAACCACATTCACACTTCCCAGGTGTGTAGCCAGGAGATCACTACGAAGCCTTTACAAAGGGATTCCAGATGAGCGTGGGCCCACTGAGGTTTCACCCCTAACAGCATACAAGAGGCTCCAACCCCGCTGCAGTGGCCCCCCTCTTGATCCTTGCGGTTCATATGGTAGTCCAGCTGACACCTATTCCCCGAACCATCCAACACACCCATACTACACCGGGGATACACCTAATTAATTGTCCAAGCTGCCCCATCTCAGCATGTGGTTGGCACGGTAAAGCCAGGTTACATGCTCCATGAACCGGCCCTTAGGATCCAGGCAAGTACTAAACACAAACCCGAGTCTCGTGCACCCAGCACATAACCAAAACATCCAACTTGCCGTGATCCCTACCTCTACATAACTCACAATATCTCATTCAAGAGTATGGTAAAATAAACTGATGATCTCATATCCCAAATATCCCATTCTAAGCATGTCTAAGCATATGCATAATAATAAATGACATGATAAAATAAATCCCAACCCAAGCTACAAGGAAACAAGGTAATGCAATTCTATAAAAACTTCCTAGCATGGGTTTCATATTTCATTTGACAATGCAAATAATTTTATCTACACATCCTAGCATAGGATCAAAGTGGTCAAGGACACTTGCCTCCTTCCTGCTGCTCTTGAAATGGGTAGTCCTGATCTTGGAAAGGAATAACTTGCTCTTGAGCAGGTTCTACATCATACCATCACACATAGAAAAAGAAAAACAACAATCCATAAGACATAGTTCACACTTCCACTTCATACAAACCACACATTCTCATGTAACAAAGCCATTCACAACTTCTATGTGTTGTGTTTACTCTATGTGTGTTGACCTTTGGCTTACATGCACTTTTAATCATGTTTAAAAGTGCATGTAAGCCAAAAAAATCAACACACATGGAATAACCACAACACATATAATTGTGAATGACTTTTATAAATGTGAATGTGTGGTTTGTATGAAGTGGAAGTGTGAACTATGTCTTATGACTTGTTGTTTTCTTTTGCCATGTACGATGGTATGAGTAGAACCTGCTCCAGAGCAAGTTCTCCATTTCCAAGATCAGGACTACCCATTTCAAGAGCAGCAGGAAGGAGGCAAGTGTCCTTGACCACTTTGATCCTATGCTAGGACGTGTAGATAGAATTATTTGCATTGTCAATTGAAACATGAAACCCATGCTAGGATATTTCCCTAGAATTGCATTACCTTGTTTCCTTGTAGCTTGGGTTGGGATTCATTTTATCATGTCATTTATTATTATGCATATGCTTAGCCATGCTTAGAATGGGATATTTGGGATATGAGATCATCAGTTTATTTTACCATACTCTTGAATGAGATATTGTGAGTTATGTAGAGGTAGGGATCAAGGCAAGTTGGATGTTTTGGTTGGTGCTGGGTGCACGAGACTCGGGTTTGTGTTTAGTACTTGCCTGGATCCTAAGGACCGGTTCATGGAGCATGTAACCTGGCTTTACCGTGCCAACCACATGCTGAGATGGGGCAGCTTGGCCAATTAATTAGGTGTATCCCCGGCGTAGTATGGGTGTGTTGGATGGTGCAGGGAATAGGTGTCAGCTGGACTACCATATGAACCGCAAGGCTCAAGAGGGTGCCACTGCAGCGGGGTTGGAGCCTCTTGTATGCTGTTAGGGGTGAAACCTCAGTGGGCCCACGCTCGTCGGGAATCCCTTTGTAAAGGCTTCGTAGTGATCTCCTGGCTACACACCTGGGAAGTGTGAATTTGGTTCGTAGCCACTGGCATAATGGAGGTTCTTTTAGTCCACCCGGCAACGGTGGATGAAATCACTACATGTGGGTACAGTGGTGCAAACTCTGCAGAGTCAAAACTGTCATGACAGCCGTGCTCACGGTCAAGAGCGGCTTGGACTTATTCATGATTAGAGTATGATGACCTTGGAGGGTGTGAATGTTAAGCGTGGAGCTTAACATTGGAAATGATGTTATGGTTATTTGATTATGATGATGGGTTGGGAGATTGGGACCATTTCACCTATGTAGTAATGTAGGTGCTTAATAAGCTAAGGTGGTAGGCCATAATTGCGTAGTGCTTTAACCATGAGTTCAACCTCTCCTTGTTCTAGCCATGCATGACGAAACTTTCCCACACTTGCTGAGTACCAATGGTATTCAATCTTGCATATTTGTTGGTTTATATTGCTGCTCAGGTCAAGATAATGAGGTGGTGTATAATGATCAAGACTTTGGACCCGAAGAAGGTTTCTAGGTTCCTGGAGTCCCCCGGGCAACGCCTGTGACGGAGCCCTCAAGAATAATATTCCGCTGCTAGTTTCTTTACTCGTGATGAACTTATTATTGTCCATCGAGACATTTGCTATGTAAGACTTATTTATATTCGACACCTGGCTTGTAATAAATGATGCTTCACTATTTGTCATCATATGTATGAGAAACTGATCCTGGCATACGTGTGATATTCACTTGGTTGTTCTTCGGAAAAACCGGGTGTGACAGAAGTGGTATCAGAGCCAAGGTTGCCCGTAGGAACGTGGACCTAGGTAGAAATGGACGTATTTAAGGGCCCTATTTTCTTAAAAACTATTTTACAAGGTGTGTGTTGAAAAGTGTTATTTAATGGAGTCACTTTCTTCATCTTACCCCAACTTTCATTCAAAATAGGTTTTTTGTTTAAAAGTTTATCTAACCTAAGTTTAAATGCTTTCTGTTTTAGATGGTTCGCATGATTCGCACCGCTCGCAAGTCCACAGGAGGGAGAGTTCCCGTAGTTGCCCTTGCCCAAAGAGAGGAGAGCCGTCCGGTGACGTACCTTTCCTACGGATTGGCAGTGGGAGGCTTGTTGCGCCGTCTTTGACGTATGCTCCAAGCCGCCAGCAATACGCGCAAGCTAATCATACACTATAGCTCCACCAGGACCATCCGTGAGAAGAGGGAAGAATGGAGTCCAGAGATGAGGATTTTCCACGAAAATCAGCTGCTCAAGATCCACAGCTCTCCAGCTTGTCGAGCGACACAGGTCGATGCGGAGAAGGATGTCACCTGGGAGGCCATCACCTGCCAGAGTCAGATCTATCATCGACACCTGGACAGGACCAAGTACATGTATGTCCTCCAGCATGAGAGTGGTACCACGGAGTATAAGTACCCGCCAGTGCAGCAAGGGACTTCCCATGAGCACATGGACTTGTGCTTGGAGGATGCTGCTATGCTTAGCACTCGACTGCAGGAGTGTCAGCAGGAGCTTCAGGATGTTCGTGACACCCTGAAGGAAACCGAGGCGTTGCTTCGAGCCTGCTTGAGGGCGAGAGAAAGAGGAGATGGGAATGAACTGTGTGTCACCGTGAATGATACATGGACTCCTGACTCCCCAGATCGCCAGGCGATCAGGCGTCATCGCACTTCTCCACCAGCAGCCTCCCCACCCAAAGCGGAGTCAGAAGGCAGCCGCAATAATGAGGAAGATCCCGAGGAGCCAGCTCAGTGATACGAGTAGTGTATAGTTTTTCCCTTGGTTAGCAAGATGTCGAATCGTCGAGTCGTTACGTTAGTTAATGGTGTTAATGCTTGGTGTGTGACGTGAGTTGTGGAAGCCATGAGCAATTGTCCACAGCCTCGTCTTCAGATTGTTTTGCTTTGGTGTGTGAACCCACATGAAATAATAGTGCATTTATTTTTGTATGAGATATGAACCCTCAGAAAAGCATAACAAAGCTTCAACACTTCAAAGTACAAACAAGTGAAAGTAGTGAGATAATACGTAATACTTTAAATTAACATTTGGTTGATCATGCTAGATGGCCGGAAGAGGAAAAGTTCGCGCTGCCAACCCCGCCACCAACAACGATGAGGCCTGCAACCCTCATCTTTCAGGAGGCCAAGACAGGGGTGGTCGCCGTGAAGGGGTTGATCCCCTCCACCAAATGCTCGAGAATCAAAATCAGCTCATCCAGAACTTGACTCAAGTGGTGGCCAACTTGCATCAAGTTCCACCCCCACAAGCTGCACCACGCCAACCAAGGTTGAGTGAGTTTCTAGGAACTCAACCTCCGAAGTTTGCAAGTGCTGCTGAACCTCTGGAGGCAGATGATTGGCTAAAGACCATAGAAAGCAAGATGAGGATCATACAGTGCCAAGGGTATGAGAGGGTGCTGTTTGCCTCTCATCAATTGTATGGACCTGCTGCTGATTGGTGGACCGCTTACGTGGCCGCCCATCATGACCCTGTGAACATCACTTGGGAAGAGTTCAAGCGTAGCTTCCGCAACCATTACATACCAAGGGGTGAACTCAAAAACAAGAGGAAGGAGTTCTTGGGGCTGCAGCAAGGAAACATGACTGTGAGGGAATACCTCACTAAATTTACTCAACTCTCCCATTATGCCTCACGGGACATAGAGACTGATGAGCAGAAACAGGATTGTTTCGTGGAAGGACTTACCGCAGAAATGCAGTGTGCAATGTCCTCCAACGAGTATGAAAGCTTCCAAAAGATGGTGGACAGAGCGTTTGTGGTAGAAAGGAAGCTGAAGGCCTTGGAAAATGAGAACAAGAGGAAGGCCGGGTGGTCACATCAAGACTCAGGAAGCAACACCCGCCCACGTCTGATGCAGCAACCCGCAGGGCAGACGAACCGTCCGTGCTGCGGTACCCTACTCAGCACCAATAGGGTACAACCCGAACTACAGGCCTCCGGCAGCACCAATACAGCCACAACGTCAGTTCGTACAGCAGCCTCGCCCTACATATCAACCTCGACCAGCCGTACAAGGACCCCCAAACCAACCCCAAGACAGCAAAGGCCAGGCACCCATGGTTGGGGTGCAATGTTTCAACTGTGGTGAAGTGGGGCACTACACCCATAAGTGCCAAAAGAAGAAGCCCACGCAGCCACAACAGCAGAATGTAATGAGAGGACGGGTGAACCACGTCACCATGGAGGAAGCGCAAGAGGCACCTGACGTGGTAGTTGGTAAGTTTCCTGCCAATTTACACATTGCAACCCTGCTGTTTGATTCTGGTGCTACCCACTCGTTCATTGCTCAAGGGTTTGTTAAGAAGCATGATCTAGCAAAAACACAAATGAACCATATGCTAGCAGTAAACTCTCCAGGTGGAGAAATAAGGACAAGTCAAGTGTGTCCCAAGGTGAATCTAGACATTAATGGGGTAGTATTTACTGACAACCTCATAGTGATAGATTCCGAGGGGATCGATATTATTTTGGGCATGGACTGGTTGACCAAACATAAGGGAATCATCCATTGTTCGACCAGAACAGTGGAACTAACGCACCCTAGTGGCACAAAAGTAAAGTTTATAACAATACAAGAGCCTAGGATGGACGTTAAATTAAATCAAATTGAGGTGAAAGTGGAGGAGATCAGGATTATCAGGGAATATCCAGATGTTTTTCCGGAGGAGTTGCCAGGTATGCCTCCAGATCGTGAAGTGGAATTCGCGATTGAGCTAGTGCCGGGAACAGCCCCGATATACAAGAGACCTTATCGGATGGACTCCAAGCAGCTGGGAGAACTCAAGGATCATTTGAGAGAATTGACGGAGAAGGGGTATATTCGTCCTAGTTCCTCACCTTGGGGAGCCCTGGTCATATTTGTGCCCAAGAAGGACGGAACCCAAAGGTTATGCGTGGACTACCGTGTCTTGAATGAGGTAACCATCAAGAATAAGTACCCATTACCCCGCATTGAAGACTTGTTTGATCCGTTGAGGGGAGCTTGTGTGTTCTCGAAAATTGTTCTCAGGTCAGGGTACCACCAACTTAAGATAAGGCAATCTGATATTCCCAAGACAGCTTTCGTATCTCAGTACGGACTGTATGAATACACTGTCATGCCTTTCGGGCTAACTAATGCCCCGGCGTACTTCATGTATCTCATGAACAAGGTATTCATGGAATATCTGGACAAATTTGTGGTGGTTTTCATAGATGACATTCTCGTCTTCTCCAAAGATGAAGAAGAACATGAGAAACATCTAAGGTTGGTGTTGCAGAGGCAGAGAGAACACCAACTATATGCCAAGTTGAGCAAGTGTGAGTTTTGGCTGAAGAGAGTTCCCTTCTTAGGACATATAATCTCGGAGGGAGGAATCTCTGTAGATCCAGCCAAAATCGAGGATATACAGAAGTGGAAGACCCCTGAAAATGTCGGGGAAGTTCGAAGCTTCTTGGGATTGGCTGGATACTATCGACGGTTTATTGAGGGATTCTCTAAAATCTCGAGACCCCTCACCAAACTGTTGGAGAAGGGAATCACATTCACATGGACGCCACAGTGCGAAACGAGTTTTCAGGAGTTAAAGAAAAGATTGACAACAGCCCCAGTGCTGGTTATGCCAGATATGCAAAAGAACTTTACGGTGTACTGCGATGCCTCTAGAAACGGGTTGGGATGTGTTCTCATGCAAGAAGGGCACGTCGTGGCTTATGCATCCCGGCAGCTCCGGAAGCATGAGAAGAACTATCTTACACATGACCTAGAACTAGCCGCAGTGGTATAAGCGTTGAAAATTTGGCGGCATTACTTGATGGGGAAGAGGACAGTAATATATACGGATCATAAGAGTTTAAAGTACATTTTCACACAGCCAGATCTCAACCTCAGGCAAAGGAGATGGTTAGAGCTAATCAATGACTTTGATGTGGGCATCAACTATCATCCTGGGAAAGCAAACGTCGTGGCAGATGCTTTAAGTCGAAAAGTGAAGGTCAATAAGTTGAGCTTGAAGCACATGCCTGTAGAGTTGAAGGACGAGATTATAAGACTCAATCTATGTCTTGTGAATAGTGGTGAAGCCATTGCCATCGAAGTGGACTCCACACTAGAGCGAGACATACGCGAGGGCCAAAAGAATAACGAGAAGATACAAGAGATCAGACAACTCATCAAGGAAAATAAAGCTCCTGGTTTCAGAGAGGATGAACAAGGTACGGTGTGGCACGGGAAAAGAATCTGTGTGCCTGAAGTAAAGGAGATCCGTGAATTAATTTTGAAGGAGGCTCACGATTATGACTATTCCATTCATCCTGGGAGTATGAAGATGTACCAGGACCTCAAGAGCAGGTATTGGTGGTATGGCATGAAGCGAGATATCGCGGAACATGTTGCCCTATGTGACACATGTCACTTGGTGAAAGCAGAACATCAACGACCCGCGGGATTATTGCAACCACTCAAAGTGCCTGAATGGAAATGGGAAGAAATCGGTATGGATTTCATAGTGGGATTGCCTAGGACCCAATCAGGATATGATTCAATATGGGTCATCATCGACAGGCTAACCAAGGTAGCTCACTTCATCCCCGTGAAGGAAAGCTACAGCGGATCCAAATTGGCGGAGTTGTACATGTCAAGGATCGTGTGTTACCATGGGGTGCCAAAGAAGATAGTGTCGGATCGAGGGACACAGTTCACCTCGAGGTTCTGGCAGAAGTTGCACGAAACCATGGGAACCCATCTGAACTTTAGTTCTGCCTATCATCCCCAAACTGATGGGCAGACGGAAAGAAATAATCAGATTCTTGAGGATATGCTGAGGGCATGTGCACTCAAAAACAATCGGAGTTGGGACAAGAACTTACCGTATGCGGAATTCTCCTATAATAACAGCTATCAAGCTAGTATGAAGATGTCACCGTTTGAAGCTTTGTACAGGAGGAAGTGCAGAACTCCCCTATTTTGGAACCAAACAGGGGAAAGTAAAGTGTTTGGTCCCGAAGTACTACAAGAAGCCGAGGCGAAAGTGAGAGAAATTCGCAACAACTTGAGGATAGCACAGACACGCCAAAAGAGCTATGCCGATGTACGAAGAAGAGAGCTCGTTTTCAACGTGGGAGACTATGTCTATCTCAAGGTGTCCCCTATTTGAGGACTTCGTCGGTTCAAGGTGAAAGGGAAGTTATCACCTCGATACATCAGACCCTTTCAAGTTCTGGAGAGGAAGGGCGAAGTGGCGTATCAACTAGAATTACCGGCTCGCCTATCGGATGTGCACGATGTATTCCATGTGTCACAGCTCAAGAAATGTCTGAGAATGCCTAAAGAGGTGTTACCCATGAATGAGGTTGACGTAGCTGAGGATTTGTCTTATGCCAAGCAACCATTCAAGATTTTGGAGACAATGGAACGCCTCACCAGAAATAAAAGAATCCGGATGTGCAAGGTGCAGTGGAAGCATCACTCAGAAGAGGAAGCCACCTGGGAGCGAGAAGATGAGCTTAAGGCACAATTTCCGGAATTTTTTTCTTAGAACCACCAATCTCGAGGACGAGATTTCTTTTAAGGGGGGTAGAGCTGTAACACCCCAAAATCCTGTCAAGGGAGGAATTTAAAAATTTTTGGACGTGTTGCATGTGTTGCAAAAATTTAAATTTGAACTGGAATTCAAATTCAAATTCAAACCAGAAAGAAATGGAAAAAGAAAAAGGAAAACAGAAAAAAACCGGCCAGTGGGCCGAAACCCACCAGCCGGCCCACCCGATCCCGTGCCAGCCCGCAGCCGCGCGCGCCCCCTTCTTCCCACTGACATGCGGGGCCCGCCAGTCTTTCTTCCTCCTCGCGCTCGCGCCCGTGCTCGGCCGGACTCTCTCACCCCGAATCAAAACCGACCCGGATCCCTGCGTATCCCAACCGAATTTCGTTCGTGGGCAACACAAAATCGATCACAACCGAACGCCGCCCTTCCCCCGTCTATAAAAACCCCGGCATCGTCCCGTTTTTCCTCACGATCCGCCGATTTTCTCTCCGGTGAGAACCCGAGCCCCTCTGGCGAATTCTGCCCGATCTACGCTCGGGAATTCTGATCTAACTCGTTGGTCTTGATCCACCGCCTCCAGGGAACCTCGCAGGTGCAGAAAACGCGGTGGTTTGCGGTTCCAACACAGCGCCGACGAGCCTCGCCGTGAATTCACCTCGGACCTCGTCGCCGACCGCCTTCCAGGACCTCCGAGCTCAAGAAAACCCCGAGGTGAGATCCCCGACCTCCCCTCCAACGATCTATGCCGTAAAATCACAGTTTTAGGAAGAATTGACGAAGATCCGAAACTCTCCAGCGATATCGCCGCCTCCCGCCGCCGTGCGCCGCTGGGCAGCACTGCCCGCGCTCGATCAGAGCGATGTGGCCGCTTGTGCTCCGTCTATTTTAAATCGCACGGTAGAATTTAAATCCCCACGTACCGGTTCGACGTTATAATCTCAGCCGTCTGTTTTAAATCGAACAGTCCACGTCAGCCCCGCGTTATAAAGACTGGAATTCTTACGCGCTACCCCCTGGGGTTCTCGGAAAATAAGAGCTAGCCCCGGAAACTTCTGATCTAGCCCCTGGAACTTCAGAAAATCATGTAAATTCATTTAAAAATCAGTTTTAGCCCCTGGACTTAATAAAAATTAGGAAAAACCCTCTGTTAAGTGTAGCTAGACCCCTGAAAATTCTTAAAACAATATTATAGACCCTTTTAGTGGGGTGAGTTTACCTTTTTAACCCTAGTTGATATTAAAGTTAGGAATTTGAATATGTGGCTAGTATTTAAAATTTAAAAGGTGGGACAAACATATTGTCAAATTAAAATTAAAAACTTTTCCAGTACTTAGAAAACCTTGGAGTGAAATAAGAATAGATTTTTGGCTGAAATGAATCTGTTTAATTGATTATTCACATTTATTAGTTATAGGGACACATTTTGAAGTAGAGAATAATTCTGAAAATTAGAAAAAAAATAAATGTAAAATAGTTTACATCAGAGGAAAAGATCAAAAATATATTATTAAATATTTTGGATCAGAACCTATTCTGTTTAGATGATGTGTCCTAATATTTTCATAATAAAGTTCACATTTAGGCATAGGAACTAAATCTGAAAATATAGCAAACTAGCTATGAATAACTAGAAAATGATAAATGAAGTTTCCAAAATCCAAAGAATTTAGGTTAGGGTTGGTAGAAGGACTAAAGACACATATGGGGTAGGAAAATACCTTTCATGCATACTTGGTAGCTAAAAGGTGTAGTAATTGAATATAAGGAATTTATTTAAATTAGAAACTCATATATATGTTATGCAAACATAAATGTGAATACAAAAGTAGAAATCATATACACATGATTAAAAGTGCATGTAAGCCAAAAAATCAACACACATGGAATAACCACAACACATATAATTGTGAATGACTTTTATAAATGTGAATGTGTGGTTTGTATGAAGTGGAAGTGTGAACTATGTCTTATGACTTGTTGTTTTCTTTTGCCATGTGTGATGGTATGAGTAGAACCTGCTACAGAGCAAGTTCTCCCTTTCCAAGATCAGGACTACCCATTTCTAGAGCAGCAGGAACGAGGCAAGTGTCCTTGACCACTTTGATCCTATGCTAGGATGTGTAGATAGAATTATTTTCATTCTCAATTGAAACATGAAACCCATGCTAGGATGTTTCCCTAGAATTGCATTACCTTGTTTCCTTGTAGCTTGGGTTGGGATTCATTTTATCATGTCATTTATTATTATGCATATGCTTAGCCATGCTTAGAATGGGATTTTTGGGATATGAAATCATCAGTTTATTTTACCATACTCTTGAATGAGATATTGTGAGTTATGTAGAGGTAGGGATCAAGGCAAGTTGGATGTTTTGGTTGGTGCTGGGTGCACGAGACTCGGGTTTGTGTTTAGTACATGCCTGGATCCTAAGGACCGGTTCATGGAGCATGTAACCTGGCTTTACCGTGCCAACCACATGCTGAGATGGGGCAGCTTGGCCAATTAATTAGGTGTATCCCCGGCGTAGTATGGGTGTGTTGGATGGTGCGGGGAATAGGTGTCAGCTGGACTACCATATGAACAGCAAGGCTCAAGAGGGGGCCACTGCAGCGGGGTTGGAGCCTCTTGTATGCTGTTAGGGGTGAAACCTCGGTGGGCCCATGCTCATCGGGAATCCCTTTGTAAAGGCTTCGTAGTGATCTCCTGGCTACACACCTGGGAAGTGTGAATGTGGTTCGTAGCCACTGGCATAATGGAGGTTCTTTTAGTCCACCCGGCAACGGGGGATGAAATCACTACATGTGGGTACAGTGGTGCAAACTCTGCAGAGTCAAAACTGTCATGAAAGCCGTGCTCACGGTCAAGAGCGGCTTGGACTTATTCATGATTAGAGTATGATGACCTTGGAGGGTGCGAATGTTAAGCGGGGAGCTTAACATTGGAAATGATGTTATGGTTATTTGATTATGATGATGGGTTGGGAGATTGGGACCATTTCACCTGTGTAGTAATGTAGGTGCTTAATAAGCTAAGGTGGTAGGCCATAATTGTGTAGTGCTTTAACCATGAGTTGAACCTCTCCTTGTTCTAGCCATGCATGACGTAACTTTACCACACTTGCTGAGTACCAATGGTACTCAATCTTGCATATTTGTTGGTTTATATTGATGCTCAGGTCAAGATAATGAGGTGGTGTATAATGATCAAGACTTTGGACCCGAAGAAGGTTTCTAGGTTCCTGGAGTCCCCCGGGCAACGCCTGTGATGGAGCCCTTAAGAATAATATTCCGCTGCTAGTTTATTTACTCGTGATGAACTTATTATTGTCCATCGAGACATTTGCTATGTAAGACTTATTTATATTCGACACCTGGCTTGTAATAAATGATGCTTCACTATTTGTCATCACATGTATGAGAAACTGATCCTGGCATACGTGTGATATTCACTTGGTTGTTCTTTGGAAAAACCGGGTGTGACATTGCTGTGGTGGCTGATTTGGGCGAAACGATCCATACTGTGGTGCAGCTGGGGGCATGTACCAAGGGCGTACGTTGCTCCCTTGTGGCTGGTATGGCATCTTCCTTTTGCCCTCTTGCTCGATCTCTCGGATCTTGCTCTCAACCACTATGGCTTTGTCAACTAGCTTCTGGAAGCTCGCGTAGTCATTGTTGAGGAGCCGAACCTGGATCTCATTGTTCAACCCTCTCATGAACAATTACAGCTTCCGTTGGTCCGAGTTGACATCTTTAGGGGCATACCTTGACAGTTGCGTGAACTTGTTGAGGTACTCATTCACGCTCTTCTTGCCTTGGCGGAGACCCTCAAACTCTTCTCTTTTGAGCGTCATTACTCCAGTAGGGATGTAATGAGAACGGAAACTCTCCTTGAACTCAGTCCAAGTAATAGTCTCCGGGTCGACATGAGCGTTGCAGAGCGTCCCACCAGTCGGCGGCTGCTCCCTTGAGTTGGTGCGATGCGAAGAGAACATTCTCTCGGTCATTGCACTGAACTATGGCAAGCTTCTTCTCCATGGACTTCAACCAATCGTTGGCCTCCATGCGATCATTAGCTTGAGAAAAAATGGGTGGTCCAGTCCTCATGAACTCTCCTAGTTGGTTGTGAGCCGGCGGAGGTGGCGGTGGTGCAGGAACGGGGTTATTGTTGTTGGCTTGCAGCTGACCCAAAGTTTGGATCACGGTTTGCATAAGCTGGTTCTGCATGGCCATTAACCATTCCAGGTTGTTTGCACCAGTTCCGGGGTTGTCATTCTCAGGAACCTCAACGTGGTCATCCTCTTGGTTGCCACGGACGTTCCTCCCTTGACGGCTGGCGTTTCCTCTCACCATCTGTGAGAGAGAGTTGAGTAGAATAGAGGTTAGAAGTTTAGAGTGACCCCTCTCAACTATATGCATCAAGGTGGATGGACTATATATCATCCTATATGAGGATGTGAACAAGTGCCGAAGCATCTCACATCTCTCTATTATGTGTGGATATGGACAACGCTGAAACGTCTCACAATTCACACTAAGCACATAAGCACAACAATCATAAAAAAAGTTCAGCACACAACTCCTATTCAAGGCTTACTCAATGGGGGTCCTATGTGGTTTGGGGTGATATCAATCTGTGACCAATCTGTACTACCAATCTGTGACTTTGTCCTATGGTCAATGGGGTTCTAATGCCAATCTATGCATTTTACATAGGCTTGCATCCTATGTTCAGCGTGGCTCCTAATACCAACCTGCGACTAGGCTTGCGTCCTATGGTCATCCGTGGTTCCACTACCAATCTGTGATCATTCTAGGTTTTGACCTACAGTCAACCGTGGTAGCTTGATATCAATCTGTGAATTGTACCAATCTGAGATCTTATCTAGGCCTGTGACCTATAATCAACCGTGGTATCTATACCAATCTGTCACTAGGCATGGCAGCTCTAATATCAATCTGTGATTTCTATCTAGTCGTGTGACCTACGTTTAACCCATGGCTTCTAAAACCAAACTGTGACCTACCAAGGCGTGTGACCTACGATCAACCCGTGGCTCTGATACCAATCTGTGACGCCCCTGTTCTGTGAGGGCCTCAGTTTTTGACACATGTTTGAAGTGTCATAACCACACACACACCTCATTTGAAGCAAGTTGATAAACACCTTTGAAGAGCAAGTAACCACCATCAACATGCTCATTTGAGAACAAACTCACATATTGCAAAAGTGGTATTTCCCACATATGATATACAGGGGCTGGGCATATGAAAACTCCTACACCTTGCTAGGAATGTCCATGTCTAGTTTCACCCAAATTCAAAACCTTTTGAGGTACTTTTGGGGTATAGCTAGGAGGAGGGCAGTTTGAACTCAGATGCAAATTCAAACTGTTTTCATCCCATAAATTGAAAAGTGGCACACATATTCTTGCTCAGCACGTTTTTGTGAGCTCACACACCAATTGTCACTCCATTTGGAGTTGATCTTGACATGAGCTAAGTGGGGCAAATTCAAACTTTATTTGAATTTCAAACTGAACATGTGCTGAAATTCATTCAAACCAAACCCAATTTGAATTCTAACCAATTCAAATGGTTCAAGGATAGATAATTCAAATCACCAGGGGCTTTGTGGGAACTACTGTTTACAACAGTGAACAGGAGTTAATCTCAGAGGTTAAAAATGAAAATGGGACCCACATGTCAGCCACTGGGATGATCCAACCGACTGAGACTTTCAGCACTCGGGTCCCCGAGCTTCAGCTGTGATCGCCACCGAGGGAGGCCGCCGCGCTAGCAGCTGCTTGGCCACGCGCGGGCACAAGTCAGCTCAGAGCCTTCTTAAGGCGCCCCCACCCCCTCCTCGGCCGAAGCCATCGCCATTTTCACCCCGCAAGAATACAGCGCCGGGAAACTTTCTTCCGCTGCTCAGAACCGATCGGAGAGCTCCGATCACAGCCTCCCCGTCCCATCCAGAGCTACGGCAAGGTACTAGGAACCCTCCTCGTTCTTCCCCGTTGCTAGAACTCAGCTGAAACCTGTCGATCTCGGCTATACTGAGAGTTCAATTCGGTGACCTAAAACCGCCGCACTTCGTGCTCCCGTGGACAGCCCAACCGGGAGGTGATCATTCCCGAGCCAAGGCACCCTTGGACGCGCTGGTGATCGGTGCTGCTCACCCCCGAGCCACAGCCCGAGTGTTTGCTCACCGACGGCGAATTTCCAGTTTTCCCCTTTCTGGGTACAGACCGACCTTCGGGTGCGGTTCTGTAAGGTCCTCAGTTTTGGCACACATTTGAAGTGTTCATCACCACACCACACACCTCGTTTGAGGAAAGATGATGAACACAAATGAAGAGCATGTAACCACCATCAACATGCTCATTAGAGAAAAAACTCACATATTGCAAAAGTGGTATTTCCCACATGTGATATAGGTGGGCTGGACTTATGAAAACTCCTACACATTGCTAAGGATGTCCATGCCAAGTTTCACCCAAATTCAAAACCTTTTTGAGGTCATTTTGGGGTATAGATAGAAAGAGGACAGTTTGAAACCACATTCAAATTCAAACTGCTTTTATCCCATGAATTTAAAAATGGGAGGCATATTCTTATTCAGCACATTTTTATGAGCTCACACACCAATTTTCACTCCATTTGGAGTTGATCTTGACATGAGCTAAGTGGGACGAATTCAAACTTTATTTGTATTCAAAACTGAACTTGTGCTGAAATTCACTCAAACCGAACCCAATTTGAATTCTATTCAATTCAAATGGCTCAGGGGTGAATAATTTGAATCACCAGGGGTATTATGGGGCTCACTGTTTACAACAGTGATTAGGAGTAAATTTCAGAGGTTAAAACCCCGGGGGGGACCCACATGTCATAGAGGGGAGAAGGAGAAACGTGCACCCAAAGTCAGAGTCTCGGTGGGAAATTCCACCGAGCAGCTGTCGGCTGTGCCACCGAGCAGCTACCGGCACCACCAGCTGCTTCCCTCTCCGCGCGCTGGCGCCCAGGGCGGCTGGCTTGCGCCCCCACGCAACTGGCACCGCCTCAGCCGGGCAGGAGTCGGCCGGCTTTATCTTCTCGCGGGCAAACCCGAGCAGCGGCATTGTTTCTCGCCACAGCTCTCTGCTCAATCGGGAAAACCAGCAAAACCATATCCTCCTTCGTCCCTGAGCTGCTAGACAGCCACCTGAGGTCGCACTCCACCTCTCCAACGCCAGAAACCTCGAGCTCCGACCTCCTTTGCCCAAAGACGATCGCCACCGCGGCGACCTAGCCTCAGCCGAGAGTCAGGCGCCTGTGGGCAGCGTTCCACAGGCGTTTTCACGGTCCAGCGAGAGAGGCAACAGGAGCGCGCGACCACCGTGCTGCTCTCTCCAAGTTTGGAAGCCAACCGTGAAGAATCCGCAGAGAATTTCCAGTTTTTGCTCCGGCGACCGTAAACCGAGCTTCCGGTACGGTTTCTTTAAATTCTCGCTCTATGATCTTACGGAGGTCATCAAATCTTGCACATAGACGCTGGACTACCCGGCGATCAAGTTCTTTTCTGCATCTGTAGCATGAAACTGTCTAGGAGTGATGAATTTCGAGCTCGATCGAGGGCGGTCATGACGGGCACGATCGGTCACACGGTGCCGACCGACTTGCCGCCATCCCTGAACCCTTTTGACACCTTGTCGAGCTTCCTAGAGGTACACTGATGCTGTAGGGCCGTTTGTTCGAGGTGTTGGCGGGTTTAGAAACCACGGTCGACGGTGTCGAACCTCAACCGAGGCCGCGGCACGTCGCCGAGCTACTTCCGGTCACCCCCAGCCCGACCTGTCACCCCCGACGTGTTCCTCGACGTCGACAACCCCCTGGCGGTGAGTTTCAGACCATGGGAGGTCTGGCAGCAGCGAGCCGGCGAGCCCCGAGTCTGCTCCGGCGAGGTCGGCGGCGCGGGCGCGAGAGAACGGCGGGAGGAAGACGAAGCCGGCTGGCCCACGTGTCAGCGGCTGAAGAATTTAAATCGGGATCGGGTGTGGCCAGGGATCGGCTGTGCTGGCGCGCAAATACCCTGTGAGCTCGGTGTGCCGGACACCTCCGCGCTCGACGCGTGTGGTATCCCCGGTGTGCCGGACACCTCCGCGCTCGACACGTGTCCCCGCGGGCCCCGAGAGTTTAAACTTTTCCCCTGATTTTCAGAATTCTTCCAAACTTCAAATCCTCATAACTTGGGCTAGAGAGCTCCAAATCGGGTGGACCAAATTTTGTTGGATTCAGCTCTCTGAGCACTTTCCAGCAATACCAAATTCAGCTCATGAAAGTGAATATTTTTCCAGAATTAAATCCCTAAAGGTTAAACTGTTGGGAATTTTATCTGGAGAACTACTTTATGAAAAATTCTGACATTTGGCTGAAAGGTTCATTGGAAAATCCCTGAATCCCAGTAAAATTTTCAGACTCATCCAAGTTCATTTAGTTACCCTAATTGGGTGATTAAGGGAACTGCCCAGAGAAAATAGAAAAATGTACAGAAACATTTTTTTAGATTTTCTCCAATCTTAATTAGGACATAACTTTCTGTAGAATTCTTCAAATGACATGAAACCAACTCCATTAGAACCATCCTAAATTCTAATTTCCGGAAAGTAATGGTGGGAGCCATGAAAAACCCTGGAATTACTTAGAGGTTCAATTATTGACCAAAGAGGCTTTTATTTGTACAAGGTTCAATTGAACTTTGTTTCAAATAAAACTTGGTCACAACTCGGGTTAGGACCCTACCAATCCACCATAAAAATTTCAGAACCAAAGGGGAGGGCTAGCCAGAGTTATTAGCAATTATGTATTTGAGTTCACACATTGCATTTAAATTTACATGTAGTATTGTATTCAACGTGTAGCCATTGAAGAAGAGACCCCGGAAGTGCTGGATTTCCTTCTTCCGGACGAAGAACTAACTACTGACCAGCAGCAACAAGGCAAGCCCCGGTTTGCATTAACCCTTTTACAAGTTTTACTTTGTTTACATGAGTCATGTGAAGTATGATTGTGCATTAGGTGTAGGATGAATGGAACCCCACTTGCATAACCAAAGGTTCCTAAAAGAGTGAGGGTAGTGTCAAGGACCTCGAGTAGACTGGCTATGCTTAATGAGTCATAGGACTTCGGTACAAGTCGAGTAGTTGGAATCTACTCGCGAGATAGGCATTGGGACACACGGGTTCAGTTGAGTGATGTGAGATCACTTTAGTAATGAAAATGAGACTAGGCAGGGGCTAGGGCACAGCAAGGGGAAGTCTTGTGTGCGCGGCCCTGCCCATGTCGATAGAGGACCGATCCGTGTGCGGCCCTGCTGAACAAGTATTGAACGTACCAAAGGCATATCGGATATATGGGCCCCGATAAACCGATGTAGCCTAAACGTCCGGGCGTCGAGGAGAAACGCACCGATTTATAGGTGTAGGCTGAGGGCAGCAAGGTGGAAATCTGCCAACGGGCATAGAGAGATGCTCCGTGTGGGGAACCTCCTGCTCGTTTCGGTGCGACCGGTTCGACGTTTGGGCTGTTGGGTGAAAGGTTGTCCTGTACGACATCGAGTGAGCGTGCTGTGCAGCTCCACGGGTGGGCGTACGTGACGTGCTCTTTGGGATTCCCTGCAGGTGTATATCGAGTCGATTCGCCGTCCCTCACGGTGACGAGTACCGCTTGTTCACTGTGTCGTAACGTAGACTAATGAATGAAATGTTTTGATTCAATATTGCTGTCATGATATAATTGTATTGCTACATGTGTGCCACCAAATATTGCTCACTAAATTTCAGCTTCATGAACCGTTAACTTGTTGCTAAAAGCTGAACTAAGGATGAACTTGTAGGCGTGTCCATTTGCTGCAACATTGCTACCCTATGTCATTGTACCCCTCATGTAGAGTTTCATGCTTAGGTGAGTCGGTTAAGCCTTGCTCAGCCTTCGTGCTCACGGTTGCTGCTTAAGTGTTTTTCAGGTGAGGAGCCACCCACGGACTCGGAGTACGAGTCCACCGGCGAGGGGTACCCTCCGTCGGGGACCACGGCTGAGTGGGAGCCGTACACGCCGCGCTGAGCCGAGACGTGCAGCTAGTGTGGGTTGCCCTAGGGCTGGGCAACCGACTTTTGCTAGATAGGCGGGCGTGAGTTGTACAAAAGAAACTACCGCTGTGTAATAAAAGACCCTAGTTTGTACTGAGAAGTGTACTATTTTGTACATTCAGTTTGTTTTCCCATGTAATATAAGGTGTTCTTATGACGTGTGCTGTCGGGTGTCGCATCGCGCGGCACCACCCTCTGCGATCCTGCATGAGCGGATTCCGGTCCGCCACAGCCTGGTATCAGAGCTGCATTGGGGATAGCACAGTACTTAAGAACCGTATTACGGGAAAACTTAGGCTTACGGTGAGGATTCGGTAGTTGCCCAAGTAAGGACTATATTAGCATAGTTACTTAAAGTGGCAAAGACTAACTTATGTAGTATAATTCTGAATTTCAATTATTGTAACGACGCACCTACGCTCTGGTAAGTTGGTAAGGAACGCCACCGAAAGCGGTTCAATTTCGGTTAGCTCCCCCTGACGAGGAACGTGGTTCAGGGATTGATCTCGCAGCTTGGTGTGAGATGTCAATATGAAACTCTTGAACTCTTCATGTTCCTGAGTTCATATGAAACGCTGATCCCTAGCATGCATTAGGCAAGTAAGTGGAGACCCCATCGCGTGGTCAGTAATGCGAGAGTGTGTTCGTCTGGAAATAGCCCAGGAGGACATACGCAGCGCTTGCCATCGGCGTGCCCTGCAGGGCAGTAGGTGGTATCTGTTGGGTTGATAACATTCCCAACCGTGACGACCCGTTCATGACATACTCGGGTTCCCCGTCGTGTGGTGTTGAAACACGATCACGTGCCTTGAGACGTGACTTAGCTCAAGGACGGCCGTATGACAATGATACGGGCGTTTGTATTTACTTTCAAATATGGTACTGCCTGAAATGGAAACAAAACCTTCGAGTGCATCACTATTGTGTGGTCTTCTGCAGGTACTAACCGCGTATGTATCCGTGTAGTAAACGTGTGCGAGAGACCGTTTAGTGCCACATTTGAGACGTATATGCCGGTATAATCCGGTTAGGATTTTCTTTTGTGAGGAACGTAGTACCGAGATATTGTAGGCATATGCATGAAAATAATGATAACAAGGAATTAAAATCTATATGTTCAACATTTAGGACCCTGGTTGGGTATAAGAATGGGATAGTGATGAGTGTAGTTCCAAAAAGACTGAAAAACAGAGTGCTCTGTTTTGGACAGCAAGTTTGCTGATCTTCAACAGGGCATAACTCACAGGTCCTTTAGCCAGAGAGGTGTGCTATATAATTCTGGAAAGGTATTTAAGTACTCTACAACTTTGCTGTAGACTTCCAGAGCTGAAACTAACCTTAAGATGGCTTAAATCCCAGAGGAATGTAAACTGTCCAGAACCAGGACAGAGTAAAACATTCGCTGGACTGTTCTGTTTTTCAAACATATATCCCAGTAGAAAAATTTAAAATTTTCATATGATACATCCTTAGAAAGAGTAAAAGATGTGTGACAACTTTGCAATTCAAAGTTTCTAAAAATTTCAGCACAGATTTCAGTGGAAACCAGGGTTGAAAACAGCCACTTCCGAGGGAGGTGCTGTTAAAATTCTTCCAGAAATTCTGCTGACTTTGAATTAGCATAACTTGTTGACCAAAGCTAATCTGGGGGCAAATGAATACTCGTTGGGAAGATACTGGAGTTAACTTTAACTTTGGTATTCAACTTGAGTCATGAAAATGCCCAGAACCAGATTAAAACTTGGAATAGGTAGGAACTGGTCATTCTGACAAAAGAATGACAGTTGAACTCATTGGAGAGGGTGTTGTACCGTAAGGGTGGTATACCTGATGACAACGCGATAGTAATGTCTCGTAGTGACCAAACCTAGTTATGTTGAGCTTCCAAAGAGGAGGTTCATCAAGTTCGATTGAACTAGCTTGTGTTTGGTCTGATAATGGTGTAGCTTGTGCAAAGTTATTACATTATCTACATATGAGATGTATCGCATGAATTATTGTCATTATGTTTTACGCCTATTTTCTTTGGACTGCATGCAAGATGTTGCGGGACTGATGATTATTGTCGTGTGGTTGCAGATGGTTGGTACTAGGACCACGGACGAGGTTGGTGGCTCTAGCCAACAGGGAGGTGACGACTCCCAGCCACCGGCCTACGACAGCACCCCGCAGCAGCAGCCACCACCGCCGCCTCCGCTTACTCTAGCGGATGTGATAGCGGCACTGGTGGGAGGTCATGAGGAGCAGACCGACCTGCTCCGCACGATCGTGCAGAATACATCCAAGGCGGGGGGACGTCAAGAGCGAGGGCCTCGTGAGCCCCGCGAAGTGTCATACTCGGATTTCATGAGTACGCACCCTCCAGTGTTCACCAAAGCCGAAGAACCACTGGAGGCGGACAACTGGCTGCGGACCATCGAGTCCAAGTTCGGGCTGCTCCAATGTACGGAGCAGCAGAAGACTCTGTTCGCAGCGCAGCAACTCCACGGTGCCGCGGGTGCGTGGTGGGCGAACTATGTCGCCTCACGTCCGGCTAGCCATGCCGTGGAATGGCAAGAGTTCCGGGAGGCGTTCCGCGCCTACCACATCCCTCCCGGGATTATGAAGAGGAAGTTCCAAGAATTCTTGGAGCTGAAGCAGGGCGGGAGGAGTGCTCATGACTACTCCGGTGCCTTCAACCATCTGGCGCAATATGCGTCAGACTACATCTCCACCGAGGAGAAAAAGCGGGAGCACTTCTATCGGGGGTTACACCCCGAAATGAAGACCCATCTCGTTCAGTGGAATCGCGGCACATTCAACGACTTAGTCAATGCCGCGATCATGCAAGAGGATGCTCAGCGGGAGTTGGCAGCTGAGCAGCGGAAGCGCAGCGCTCCACCCAGCGGTGGGATTGGCGCTCCCCAGAAGTACCGTATGGTGTATCGGACACCATCCGGGCAGCAGTGGCGTCCACCGGCGCGACCTCAACAGTTCGGGGGACGTTCGTTCCAAGCACCCCCGTTCCGTCCGCCGATGCCGTCACCAAGACAGCAGCAGCAGCAGCAGACGGTACCCCGGGCGTTTCCACCGCCACAACGTGCCCCGGGATTCCGTCCACCGATCAGCGGGGGACCGCCCCGTTTCACCTGCTTCACGTGTGGCCAGGCGGGCCACTTCGCGAAGGGCTGTCCCCAGGGGCAGCAGAGCAGCGGGCAAGCCCAGCTCCAGGGCGGTGCTCGAGGCCAACCTCCGGTGAAGAAGGTTGGTCAGCGGACTGGAGGCGTCCGCAACCTCGACAATGAGGACGCCCCGGAGGGAGACAACGTGCTGGCGGGTACGTTCACTCTCAACCATCAAGCCATCATCATACTTTTTGATTCTGGTGCAACCCACAACTTCATTAGTGCATCATATGTGGCTAAGCATTAGCTGGAAGCCTTTCCAACCGAGTGTTCTTATATGATCTGCTCACCGGGAGGAAAGATTTCAGCAACTATGATGGTTCCAAAAGCACCACTGTGCTTAGGTGGGAAGATATATCCCACCACTATGATTATCTTAGGGGGGCAGAAGATTGATGCAATATTGGGAATGTCATGGCTAAGCTACCATGGCGCTGTCCTGGAAACTTTAACACGGACGGTTCACCTCAACTCCCCATTACACCGTCCGCAGTCCCTCCTATTAGATAATCCAGTCAGAGAGGTTTCAGCGATCAATAGTGCTGAGGCTTTCAAGTTAGAAGACATCCCCGTAGTCCTTGAGTATCGCGACGTGTTCCCGGATGATCTTCCGGGCATGCCACCTGAGCGGGATGTCGATTTCAAGATTGAACTTGCACCCGGGACTGCGCCCATATCACGGAGACCATACAAGATGGCTGCAAATGAGCTGGAGGAACTGAAAGAACAGCTCAATGATCTGTTGAGCAAGGGTTTCATTAGGCCGAGTTCCTCGCCTTGGGGATGCTCGGCGCTGTTTGTAAAGAAGAAGGATGAAACCCTGAGGCTGTGTGTGGACTACCGGCCGCTCAACGCCGTCACCATCAAGAATAAGTATCCACTGCCCCGCATCGACATATTGTTTGATCAACTTGTGGGTGCAAGTGTGTTCTCAAAGATGGACCTTCGCTCTGGATATCACCAGATCAAGATCCGGGCGGAGGATATCGTGAAGACGGCCTTCTCGACGAGATATGGACTATATGAATATCTCGTCATGTCCTTTGGTCTCAAAAATGCTCCAGCCCATTTCATGTATCTCATGAACTCGGTTTTCATGCCGGAGCTGGACAAGTTCGTGGTAGTGTTCATCGACGATATCTTGGTTTACTCCAAGACAGAAGCCGAACATGCCGAACACTTGAGAATCGTTCTTCAACGATTGCGGGACCATAAGCTCTACGCCAAGTTCAGCAAATGCGAGTTTTGGATCAGCCAAGTGCCATTCTTGGGACATATCATCTCAGCTGAAGGCATTGCGGTTGACCCAAGCAAAATAGAGCATGTGCTGAAATGGAAAGCTCCCACTTCAGTTCATGAAGTCAGAAGTTTCCTCGGGTTAGCGGGATACTATAGGAGATTCATTCCAAGCTTCTCCAAGCTCGCTAAGCCGATGACAGAGTTACTGAAAAAAGGGACGAAATATGTTTGGAACACGGCGTGTGAAGGAGCGTTCCGAGCATTGGTGAAGCATCTCACCACAGCCCCGGTCTTAGCTCAGCCGGATACAACAAAGCCCTTCGACGTGTATTGTGACGCGTCCGGTATTGGGCTTGGCTGCGTGTTGATGCAGGAAGGACCTGTGGTCGCTTATGGCTCATGCCAACTTCGGAACCATGAGCAGCATTATCCCACTCATGACCTTGAGCTTGCTGCAGTGGTTTTGGCGCTGAAAATGTGGAGGCACTATCTCCTGGGGAATTTGGTGCATCTCTACACCGACCACAAGAGCTTGAAATACATTTTCACCCAGAAGGAGCTGAATATGAGGCAAAGGAGGTGGTTAGAGCTGATCAAAGATTATGAGATTGAGATCCATTACCACCCTGGCAAGGCGAATGTGGTTGCCGACGCGCTGAGTTGGAAATCACATGTCCATCACCTCACCATTACACCGGTGGAGGAGGAAGAGCCAAGTTTATACTTGGTTCCTTATGGGTCGCTGTACAACCTTGCCCTCATCCCTACCATTAGGGAAGATATCATTGCAGCTCAGAAAGATGATAAAGGCATGGCACATCTCCGGAGACGGATAGACAATGGAGAGATTAAATGTTTCCGGAAGGATGATGAGGGGACGCTATGGTTCAACGACCGCATAGTCGTACCCCGGGATATGGAGTTGAGAAAGAAGATCCTCGATGAAGCTCACTTGTCCAAGTACTCCATTCATCCGGGCAGCAACAAAATGTACCAAGATTTGAAAAAGAAATTTTGGTGGACGCGGATGAAGCGGGAGGTAGCTAAGTACGTATCCGAGTGCGATACGTGCCGACGAGTGAAAGCTGATCACATGAAGAAATCAGGGCTGTTGCAACCCCTGAAGATTCCGGCATGGAAATGGGAAGATGTGAGCATGGATTTCATTGTGGGATTACCCCTAACATCCAACAAGCATGATTCCATATGGGTAATCGTTGATCGGTTAACCAAGACGGCTCACTTCATTCTGGTGAATACGCGTTACAATGCCGGCAAATATGCGGAGCTATACATAGCGAAGATTCTATGCCTATACGGGGTACCCAAGACCATCGTCTCGGATCGAGGTGCATTATTTGTATCTCGCTTTTTGGAGCAGCTACACGCTGCATTGGGTACCAAGTTGATCAGGAGCTCCGCCTATCACCCTCAGACAGATGGACAGACAGAGAGGGTGAATCAAGTTCTGGAAGACATGTTGAGAGCATGTGCCATCCACCATGGTAGGAACTGGGATGATCACCTACCGTTGGCGGAATTCTCGTACAACAACGGCTATCAGGCGAGTATCAAAATGGCACCTTACGAAGCTCTCTACGGTCGTAAATGCCGCACCCCATTAAATTGGTGCGAGTCCGGTGAAAGGGTCACATTCGGGGTTGATGTGGTGAACGACGCCGAAGAGCGCGTTCGGACAGTTCAAGCCAATTTGAAGGCCGCTCAATCCCGGCAGAAGAGCTACGCTGATAAGAGGCGTAGGCCGTTGCACTTTGACGTTGGGGAACACGTGTACCTCCGCGTGTCTCCGATGAAGGGCGTGCATCGGTTCGGCGTCAAGGGGAAGCTCGCTCCTCGTTTCATTGGACCCTACGCTATCACCGAGAAGAGTGGACCAGCAGCGTATCGATTGGAGCTACTGGCATCCCTTGCTGGTGTCCATGATGTTTTCCAAGTGTCGCAACTGCGAAAATGTTTGAATCATACAGCTGCTGTTCCTACCGAAGACATCAGCGAGCTGAAACCTGATTTAACATATGATGAGTATCCGGTGGAAATTCTTGATGAGAAAGCCCGAACCACGCGTAGCAGAACGTTGTGGTTCTACAAGATCCTCTGGAGTAACCACACCGTGGAAGAAGCGACGTGGGAGAGTGAGGAATTCCTTCGCTCAAATTACCCGGAGTTCATGGCTTCTCAACACGGGTAAGTCCCTACTACATCGCTATCTCTTCTTTTGTAATCTCGGGACGAGATTCTTTTAAGGGGGGGAGGAATGTAAGGTCCTCAGTTTTGGAACACATTTGAAGTGTTCATCACCACACCACACACCTCGTTTGAGGAAAGATGATGAACAGAAATGAAGAGCATGTAACCACCATCAACATGCTCATTAGAGAACAAACTCACATATTGCAAAAGTGGTATTTCCCACATGTGATATAGGTGGGCCGGACTTATGAAAACTCCTACACATTGCTAAGGATGTCCATGCCAAGTTTCACCCAAATTCAAAACCTTTTTGAGGTCATTTTGGGGTATAGATAGAAAGAGGACAGTTTGAGAGCACATTCAAATTCAAACTGTTTTTATCCCATGAATTTAAAAATGGGAGCCATATTCTTATTCAGCACATTTTTGTGAGCTCACACACCAATTTTCACTCCATTTGGAGTTGATCTTGACATGAGCTAAGTGGGACGAATTCAAACTTTATTTGTATTCAAAACTGAACTTGTGCTGAAATTCACTCAAACCGAACCCAATTTGAATTCTATTCAATTCAAATGGCTCAGGGGTGAATAATTTGAATCACCAGGGGTATTATGTAGCTCACTGTTTACAACAGTGATTAGGAGTAAATTTCAGAGGTTAAAACCCTGGGGGGGACCCACATGTCATAGAGGGGAGAAGGAGAAACGTGCACCCAAAGTCAGAGTCTCGGTGGGAAATTCCACCGAGCAGCTGTCGGCTGTGCCACCGAGCAGCTACCGGCGCCACCAGCTGCTTCCCTCTCCACGCGCTGGCGCCCAGGGCGGCTGGCTCGCACCCCCACGCGACCGGCACCGCCTCAGCCGGGCAGGAGTCGGCTGGCTTTATCTTCTCGCGGGCAAACCCGAGCAGCGGCATTGTTTCTCGCCACAGCTCTCTGCTCAATCGGGAAAACCAGCAAAACCATCTCCTCCTTCGTCCCTGAGCTGCTAGACAGCCACCTGAGGACGCACTCCACCTCTCCAACGCCAGAAACCTCGAGCTCCGACCTCCTTTGCCCAAAGACGATCGCTACCGCGGCGACCTAGCCTCAGCCGAGAGTCAGGCGCCCGTGGGCAGCGTTCCACAGGCGTCTTCACGGTCCAGCGAGAGAGGCAACAGGAGCGCGCGACCACCGTGCTGCTCTCCTCCAAGTTTGGAAGCCAACCGTGAGGAATCTGCGGAGAATTTCCAGTTTCTGCTCCGGCGACCGTAAACCGAGCTTCCGGTACGGTTTCTTTAAATTCTCGCTCTATGATCCTTCGGAGGTCATCAAATCTTGCACATAGACGCTGGACTAGCCGGCAATCAAGTTCTTTTCTGCATCCGTAGCGTGAAACTGTCTAGGAGTGACGAATTTCGAGCTCGATCGAGGGCGGTCATGATGGGCACGATCGGTCACACGGTGCCGACCGACTTGCCGCCATCCCTGAACCCTTTTGACACCTTGTCGAGCTTCCTAGAGGTACACTGATGCTGTAGGGCCGTTTGTTCGAGGTGTTGGCGGGTTTAGAAACCACGGTCGACGGTGTCGAACCTCAACCGAGGCCGCGGCACGTCGCCGAGCTACTTCCGGTCAGCCCCAGCCCGACCTGTCACCCCCGACGTGTTCCTCGACGTCGACAACCCCCTGACGGCGAGTTTCAGACCATGGGAGGTCCGGCAGCAGCGAGCCGGCAAGCCCCGAGTCTGCTCCGGCGAGGTCGGCGGCGCGGGCGCGAGAGAACGGCGGGAGGAAGACGAAGCCGGCTGGCCCACGTGTCAGCGGCTGAAGAATTTAAATCGGGATCGGGTGTGGCCAGGGATCGGCTGTGCTGGCGCGCAAATACCCTGTGAGCTCCGGTGTGCTGGACACCTCCGCGCTCGACGCGTATGGTATCCCCGGTGTGCCGGACACCTCCGCGCTCGACACGTGTCCCCGCGGGCCCCGAGAGTTTAAACTTTTCCCCCGATTTTCAGAAATCTTCCAAACTTCAAATCCTCATAACTTTGGCTAGAGAGCTCCAAATCGGGTGGACCAAATTTTGTTGGATTTAGCTATCTGAGCACTTTCCAGCAATACCAAATTCAGCTCATGAAAGTGAATAGTTTTCCAGAATTAAATCCCTAAAGTTTAAACTGTTGGGAATTTTATCTGGAGAACTACTTTATGAAAAATTCTGAAATTTGGCTGAAAGGTTCATTGAAAAATCCCTGAATCCCAGTAAAATTTTCAGACTCATGCAAGTTCATTTATTTACCCTAATAGGGTGATTAAGGGAACTGCCCAGAGAAAATAGAAAAATGTACAGAAACATTTTTTTTAGATTTTCTCCAATCTTAATTAGGACATAAGTTTCTGTAGAATTCATCAAATGACATGAAACCAACTCCATTAGAACCATCCTAAATTCTAGTTTCCATAAAGTAATGGTGGGAGCCATGAAAAACCCTGGAATTACTTAGAGGCTCAATTATTGACCAAAGAGGCTTTTATTTGTACAAGGTTCAATTGAACTTTGTTTCAAATAAAACTTGGTCACAACTGTGGTTAGGACCCTACCAATCCACCATAAAAATTTCAGAACCAAAGGGGAGGGCTAGCCAGAGTTATTAGCAATTATGTATTTGAGTTCACACATTGCATTTAAATTTACATGTAGTATTGTATTCAACGTGTAGCCATTGAAGAAGAGACCCCGGAAGTGCTGGATTTCCTTCTTCCGGATGAAGAACTAACTACTGATCAGCAGCAACAAGGCAAGCCCCGGTTTGCATTAACCCTTTTACAAGTTTTACTTTGTTTACATGAGTCATGTGAAGTATGATTGTGCATTAGGTGTAGGATGAATGGAACCCCACTTGCATAACCAAAGGTTCCTAAAAGAGTGAGGGTAGTGTCAAGGACCTCGAGTAGACAGGCTATGCCTAATGAGTCATAGGACTTCGGTACAAGTAGAGTAGTTGGAATCTACTCGCTAGATTGGCATTGGGACATACGGGTTCGGTTGAGTGATGTGAGATCACTTTAGTAATGAAAATGAGACTAGGCAGGGGCTAGGGCGCAGCAAGGGGAAGTCTTGTGTGCGCGGCCCTGCCCGTGTCGATTGAGGACCGATCCGTGTGCGGCCCTGCTGAACAAGTATTGAACGTACCGAAGGCATATCGGATATATGGGCCCCGATAAACCGATGTAGCCTAAACCTCCGGGCATCGAGGCATAACGCACCGATTTATAGGTGTAGGCTGAGGGCAGCAAGGTGGAAATCTGCCAACGGGCATAGAGAGATGCTCCGCGTGGGGAACCTCCTGCTCGTTCCGGTGCGACCGGTTCGACGTTTGGGCTGTTGGGTGAAAGGTTGTCCCGTACGACATCAAGTGAGCGAGCTGTGCAGCTCCACAGGTGGGCGTACGTGACGTGCTCTTTGGGTTTCCCTGCAGGTGTATATCGAGTCGATTCGCCGTCCCTCACGGTGACGAGTAACGCTTGTTCATTGCGTCGTAACGTAGACTAATGAATGAAATATTTTGATTCAATATTGCTGTCATGATATAATTGTATTGCTACATGTGTGCCACCAAATATTGCTCACTAAATTTCAGCTTCATGAACCGTTAACTTGTTGCTAAAAGCTGAACTAAGGATGAACTTGTAGGCGTGTCCATTTGCTGCAACATTGCTACCCTATGTCATTGTACCCCTCATGTAGAGTTTCATGCTTAGGTGAGTCGGTTAAGCCTTGCTCAGCCTTCGTGCTCACGGTTGCTGCTTAAGTGTTTTTCAGGTGAGGAGCCACCCACGGACTCAGAGTACGAGTCCACCGGCGAGGGTTACCCTCCGTCGGGGACCACGGCTGAGTGGGAGCCGTACACGCCGCGCTGAGCTGAGACGTGCAGCTAGTGTGGGTTGCCCTAGGGCTGGGCAACCGACTTTTGCTAGATAGGCGGGCGTGATTTGTACAAAAGAAACTTCCGCTGTGTAATAAAAGACCCTAGTTTGTACTGAGAAGTGTACTATTTTGTACATTCAGTTTGTTTTCCCATGTAATATAAGGTGTTCTTATGACGTGTGCTGTCGGGTGTCGCATCGCGCGGCACCACCCTCTGCGATCCTGGACGAGCGGATTCCGGTCCGCCACAGGTTCTGTCGAATCCATACTCTAGGAAGCATTAGAGGGCCTCAATCCGCTCCCACACAAGCTAGACACGATAGCGCACAAGTGGCCTTCACAACCTTTGGCCTGAGAACCTCTGTACCCGGCGTATTTCGATGTTTACCGATGGCGGAGCATGCGGAAAGCATCGGGCGCACGGTGAGGGACTAATTTCGACCTCTCCCGAGCTGCCTTGAGCCCATGCCGAGGTTCCTGAGGTACCACTGATGCTTTCCGGCCGTTTGCTCGGTCAGTTGGGGTGCTAGGGAAGTCGGCCGACACGGCCGAAGTCTTTCCGAAGCCGCCACTCGTCGCCGACCATGTGCCGGTCATTGTCATGACGAGCTGAGCCCGGAATCGTGTTCTCCAAATGAAAGTAGGCAGGAGCGGCTGGAATCGTGAAGCTTGGAGCTCCACAGAGGCTGCCGGCGAGCTCTCCGTCGAGGTACCCCGGCGGCAGAGCGCGGGCGGCGGGAGGTAGACGAAGGGGTGGACCCCAGCTATCAGCGGCAGATATTTTAAATCGGGATCGGGCTGCGGCTTGGATCTGATGTGCTGGCACGCAAAAGCCCTGTAAACCTCAGTGTGCTGACGCCTCCTCGCCCAACACGTGTCCCCGTGGCCCACCGGCCGATTTAAACTTTTCCCCAATTTTCAGATTTCATTCAAATTTCAAATCCTCATAACTTTGGCTAGGAAGCTCCAAATCGAGTGAAACAAATTTTGTTGGATTCAGCTCTCTGAGGACTTTCCAGCAAATTAAGTTTCACTTCATGAAAATTCTTAATTCTCCAGAATTAATTCCTCAAAATTTAAATTAATTGGAATTTTATCGGGTGAATACTTTGGAGGAAAATTCTGAAATTTTGCTAGGATGTTCAACAAAATATCCCTGAACTACCATAAAAATTTCAGGTCCATTTGAGCTCATTTGGTCCACCTAATGGTGTGATTAATGAAACTGTTCCAGAGAAAATATAAAATGTTCAGCAACATTTCCAGAATTTTCTCTAAAATTGTTTAACTCATATCATTAGCTCGGAACCTTCAAATTAAGTGAGACCAACTCCATTATAACCTTCTGAAAATCTAGTTTTCAGAAAGTCATGGCTTGTGCTATGAAAATTCCTAGAATACCCTAAGAGATCCAATTAAGGTCGAGGACATAATTAATTGTGGAGGGCTCAAATGAGCTTTGTTGCAACTAAAACTTTACCAAGTTTCTGTTTAGGTTGTAACCAAGCCACATTCAAAGTTTCACAGTATTTGGGTCGGTCTAGTGAGACTTAGAAGGTTCACAAGTTTAAAACTCAATTCAAATGCATTTAATTAATACATGTACTTCTTATATCATGTAGTCGCTAAGGTCGAGGAGGAACCCGAAGTCCTAGACTTCGTTACTCCAGAGGAGAAGCTAGCCTACGACCAAGAGCAGCAAGGCAAGGTCCGGTTTGCATCATCCTCTTTACAAATTTTTATTGTTTTGAGCACTTTCTTTGATTATCACTTATTTCCTTGCATTAGAGTCTTGTTTGGAAACCCAATTGGATAGCCAAGAAAACCATGGGTTGGGTTTAGGATTGCAAACCCCGTTAGCTACTGCAAAGCAAAGTTAGGGTAGGATTCGGTACGAGTCGAGTAGTTGGAACTACTCGCGAGCATAGGCTAGAGGCACTCGACTCGGGTAGATATAGCACATGATACACATGGCAAGAAAAATGAGACCGAGCGGAGAGTAAGGGCAGCAGGACTTTGGAGCCTGTGTGCTATAGATCCGCTTGTGTTGATTGAGGACAGAGCCGTGTGCGGGCCTGTTGAACAAGCTAGAACAGTACCGAAGACCTACCGGCTATATGGGAACTGGGAAACCGATGTAACTCGGGTAGCTGGGTATTGAGGCATTGCCCGTCGTTCAGAGGGTAGGTTGAGAGCTTGAGGTGTAAATCGGCTGGCGGCACTGAGATGCGCGTGCAGAGACCTCTTGCCCGGGACGATGGGACCGGTTCAATATTTGGCTGACGGGTGAAAGGTGGTTGCGTACGGCGTCCGTGATGGTTGCTGTAGGCAACATCGAGTACGGGCGTACGTGATGGGTTGTTCGGGTAACCCTGCAAGTGTAAATCGATTATAATCACCGTCCCTCGCGGTCAGTGAGTACCACTTGTTCACTGTACCGTGACGTAGAAAGAACTGGCTAGTTACATGTTAAAATGTTGCTGATTGAAAGATGGACTTTGATTGTTAATGATTTGTTGTAGTTTAAAGCTAACTAAAGTTCCTTTCAACTTTGGGCAAAGTACATGAGAGAAATGCGTTTCTTGTTTGATTGTGGCTATCTCATGTGCCTTAGCGTAAGGTTCTCCACAACCTGCTGCTAAAACATGAAAGTAAGGTTCCAATAATTAGGCGAGTCCTTTGCAAATTGTTTTATCTCATGTACCCATCACCCCTCATGTAGAAGTTCCATGTTTAGGAGAGACGGGTCAGTCTTGCTGAGCCTTCATGCTCACTGCTTGTGTTTGAAGCTTTTGCAAGGTCCTATGAGGAAGGGACTCCCAAGGAGGAGACGGAACCCCAGGAGGGCAACCCCGTCGAGTGGGAGTCATGCACGCCGCCATGTTAGTGTGCGTGTGTGCTAGCAAGTACACGTTCACGGGCTGAATGTGAACTTGATGCGTAGTCTATGCCCGTGAGTGTAGACTGGACCTATTTTGATGTAAAAATGTTCATAAACCACTTTATGTAATAAAAGTTTTGCTTCCGCTTTGTACCTTTGACGTGTGTTATTCGGTGCTGTGCAACGCAGCACCCCTCAGCATGATCTTGGCTCGACAAGACCATGGGGTCGTGTCAGCGTTGGTATCAGAGCTCGCTTGAGGCTTAACGCACTATAAAGGTCATCTTTTTCAAAAATCCAGTGAGGAACGAGTTAGTAGCCCATATAAGGATGTTATTAGTGTATAGAAGGTGGCATACTAACCTATTTGATTATGTCAGAAAATCGTGCATCTCGGGACGTGTATGTCTTGGGGGGTGCACGTAAGCGCTGTCCACCAGTGCGCACAAGGTGAAGGGTGGAGCCCCACGGGTGGCAGGTAACCTGACCCGCTTTAATATCCTCTACAACTCTTCATGTTGTTCAGGGTATTCGAGCAACGTCTGTCCCTGGCGTGCGTGGTGCAATTTTGGAGACCCCATCACGTGGTCTGAAACGTGAACACGTAACTCAAGGCGTGGTTGGCTTGAGAACATCCGGGCGAGTGATGACGGCCGGGTGTACGGACTGTATGGATACCGGACTTGGTGTGCAGCCATGTCTGATGATTGCTTGAGTTATTTACAGGTAGTCTAACCACGAAACGGTAGACGTGTAGTATTTGTGTGCGAGTGACGCTTAGTGCCACTGAAATAACAAAGCCGGCTAAGTCCGGTATAGGTTTTTCTTTGTGAGGACGTAGCACTGACATGCTCTGGTGACGCATCGACGTCACACCCCACTAAATGAACAACTTCATTGTAAAATTTGAAAGTTTTGATCCAGCATACTAAAACATTGAAGTAACTCCTTCCCTTAGTCAGGATATTCAAAGTTAACAAGTTTTCAACTTATAGGTTGTTAAGGGCAGAGCACTCTGTTTTCAGCTGAATTAAGGATGAAGTTAATCAGGGGTTAGAGGTTGAGTTCTTTCGAGGTTGGGGTCATATGATACATTTCTGGAAATCACTGGAAGATCTTCAGAACTTTTCTGTTGAGGTCCAGAGGTGTTTCAACCTTTAACTAATGGAAATATGCAGTAGAGTTGAAACTGTCCAGAAAACAGGGCGGAGCAAAGACTCTTTGTGACTCTCTGTAAATTGAGCATAACTTCCTGCATAAAAATCCAGAAATAGAAAATGAGGTAGTTCTGGAAAGCTTATGAGATGGGTTACAACTTTGTAACAGAAAGTGTTGTCAGATTGGGAGCAGAATTAACTGGAATTCTTGGATCAAATCAGTACACAAAGCAGGAAGGTACTGTCCAATTTTCTCCAGAAATTCTGTTAACGTTGACATCTCATAACTTTTGAACCAGACCGATCTTAGGCCAAGCAAATACTTTCTGGAAAGCTATTAAAGTTATCTTTAACTTTGATGTTGAGCTCCAGAATTGGTTTTGCCTTTAGCATGGCCTAAATCAGGTTGAAATGGAAACTGGTCAGGGCTGTCATGCAGACAGCAGATCAGCAGTCAAATTTGGTTAAATTTGAACTATGTTTCCAAGTTTTATGGGTTCAATGACATGTCTTATGTTATAACTCAATGGTTTACTGTTTAAATAAATATTCTAAATTTATCAAATATATTTTTACAGATGACAGCAGATAAGCAGTTGGAGAACGGGTGGGTGGTGTCCCACTGTTCTCACCGCAGCGGCTATCCGGAAGCATTGTGACAAATGCTGCAATATTTCGGTACAATCGGATGCCTCAGTACTTCGCCAAGGAAGGCGAGGAGCGGAACAAGACGTGGACAATCCATGTTGAAGTCCCTGCAGGACCTACGCCACCCGGGTGGGCACTGTTCACCATCACGGTGAGAGGTAGACAACCCGAGGGAATGTGGCAAGTGGCAGCCCGTGACACCATGTCACGTTTCTGCCAGCTACACGTGAGAGCGATGAAGGGCACTCCATAAGCGCTCGTTCCGGTGGAGGGACGGGCTCATTATGTGTGTGATGGGAGGTACCGGGAGGCAACAGACCCGAGTTGCCCAAGGTACAACCCCGCGGAGGCAAATCTCAGCCTCCAGATGAGGGCGGGAAACGACGTGATGGACAGCCAAGATGTTCATACGGAACATCTCGCCGCAAAGCTCAAGGAGAGCACAAGCCATGGAGACCATTTCGAGAGTGCTCACAGCGCACTCCGCAATGTGCTCCTTCCGACGATCAAGCGACTGAACGAACAACACAATCAGTTGCATCGTCTGAAGAAGGCAAAGAAGAAAAGCCGCGTCGACATCGCGGCGTTACAAGAGTTGGTGCAGACTTTAACCCAGCAGAATGAGGACCTTACTCAAGAGTGGGATGACGCTATTGAGGAATGGCAAGGCTGGGAAGAAGACTAGAACCAGGTCATGGACGAGGTGCATGCATTGCAGGACCTCGTACCTCCGGTATTGGGCATACCGGTGGTCTTGGGCCTTCCAGCAATGGGAGAACCCGAGATGGGAGAAGAGGTGGTAGATCCAGAGCCACCAGCATAGGGACCGGAGGAGAACGACCCACAGGAGGCCGAGTTCTACTCCGAGTAGGGGGTTACAGTTGCCAAGTAGGGCAGCTAGAGTAGTGTAACCCAACTTTTGTAATCAGTGACATGTCGTGTAGACAGTAGCGTATGTATAGGTAGTGACGACATGAGCACGACTTCTCGGAGACCCGAGAATAATGTATCTTGTATAAAGTTTATGCTTTATCAATATATGTGAATGTTGTGAAAATTATTCATGTGTCACTTCAATACCTACTGTTGCATATGGAATTTCAAGTATGACATGTGCTAATTGCTGCTGTTTTGAATTTCAGAATGACTCGTACTCCTGCCAACCCGGACGTTGGGGTACTAGCCAAGGGGGAGAGACCTCCCAACCGCCTCACGAGGACTCCTCGGGACAGCAGCAGCAACAGCAACAGCAACAGCAAACACCGCCACCGCCACTGCCAACGGTTACATTGGCCGACATTGTCGTGGCAATGGCGGGTTCTCATCAGCAGCTCACAGAGTTGCTGCAAACTCTCATCGCCAATACGTCTCGCCCAGAGAGACGTCAAGATCATGAGGAGCATCAACAGAGCTCCTACTCTGACTTCCTAGCGACTCATCCCCCAGTATTCTCAAGGGCGGATGAACCTCTCGACCCGGACAACTGGCTCCGCGCAATAGAGATGAAGTTCAGGCTGCTCCAGATAAGCAAGCAGCGCAAGACTCAGTTCGCGGTCCAGCAGCTCCAAGGATCCGCGAGCGCGTGGTGGGCAAACTTCTGTGCTTCACAGCTGTAGGATCGAAGAGCATGTGAAAAGCTACCAGAGGGGGGGTGAATGGTAGATTATAACTTTTCGCAGCGGAAACAACAAAAACCCCTCAGCAGAAAATCAATCGGTTAAAGAAACCATGTGTGCAAGTGTTTTCAAACGTGTTCAACCGTGACAAATCAAGTAGAGGGGTAGAGAATCAATTCACGGATCTAATGCAACAAGAATCACTTGAAAACACGCAGTAAAACTTGAGATACGATCAAAACATTAAACGAAGATCAATCTGTTCTACCCGATATAAAACAGATCTGCAACGCTGCAAAGAAACTTGTGTATCTCAAAAACTACAGATCCGAAGCTCGTGAAAATTTCACAGATGATAGATAATTGAGTTTTGAAGACAACCCAAAAGGAATCACGTCAATCGGATCTGTAAAACTCGAGTTATGAATGAAACACCGAAGCAACATCGGTCTGTCCAGAAACTCGGTGAGAAAGACTTGACGAAAAACAAGTCGGACGAACAAGGCACAAAAGCTCCTCGAAACTATGAACTTTATTCAATAGAAACACAAGAGGAACAGCCCAAAGTCATGCACCACGAGCTCTGGCCTCCCTTGCTTATATGACCAGCTATATGGCCAATCCAATTCAAACTAGGACTCCTACTCCTACTTGGATTGAAACTGTAACTTTCCAATACTGCTCAAGACTCTTCTATACGCAGATAGAAGCAATTTTAAGACTTCCAAACACCTTAGGAACGTCCCAAACATTCCTAAAACAACTTAAATTCGTGACCCACACAAAATCCTATCATAACCAACTCAAAACTTTCCATATTTGAGTCAAACACGACTCGGCCGCAGCCTGAGTCCATAACCTAGTCGGTTGACCTTTCCGACCAATTCTTTACGTCCACTTCTCTTCATCACGCCTTGGAACAATGTTGCCACGTCCATCCACTCCTTGCACATGTGCAAACACCTTCCAACAACGTACACGCAACCTTCATATGCACTGCCCTTGATCCAAACATGCTGCGCGACCTCCCGATCAACTCAACCACAGCTCCTCCCGAACTTGGTTGTTGGAACCTCATCTCCTCCCTGAGACTAGTCCAAGGATCCCGTCACCAGCCATGTCTTGAACTCAAGCAACACCTGCACATGAATAAACAACCAATTCTTCCGAGCACAAGTCCTCGACTTGACTCACGTTAGTTCGAAAACCGCAACACCTTACATGAGCACGTCACATAAGCATGTTGCAAACCATATCAAATGATAACAGCCATAACCACCAAAACACACCAAAAACTTAGCAAATTAATACTAAGCAAACCTTCCCATAAAGCAATTTTGAAACATTGTGAGTTAAAAGCAAAAACAAGACGCTGCAGTTCTACGAGTTGAACTTCACGGGAGCCCCCTAAAAACAAGCTCCGGACCTCACAGACGCTCTCCGGACCTTGCAGGAGCTCTCCGGACCTTGTGTCGGATCTTGCCAACACTTGGCGGACCTAACAAAGAACTTGTCGGACCTTGCCACAGAAGAATGTTTTGGCAATATTCAAAACTTTGAATGTTAATGCTAACTTTTATCCTAATTGCCAATGTATTCAGCACACATAGGTCTCACAACAGCCCACCGACCGAGTTATGACCTGGGCGGAGTTCCGGACAGCCTTCAGGGCCTATCACATATAGCCGGGTCTCATGAAGAGGAAGACGCATGAGTTTCTACAACTGCAGCAAGGGAGCCGGAACGCGCTGGAATACTCCAGGGCGTTGTAACACCCCAAGATTTTGATTCAAAGCCCTAAATCATGTTAAGAGGGGAATTTAAAAATTTTTGGACGTGTTGCATGTTTTGCAAAAATTCAAATTCAAACTGGAATTAAAATTAAACTCAAATCAGAAAAGAAATAGAAAAAGAAAAAGAGAAAGCAGAAAAAAACCGGCCAATGGGCCGAAACCCACCAGCCGGCCCAGCCAGCGCCCGCGCCAGCCCGCAGCCGCGCGCGCTGCTGCCTCACACTGACAGGCAGGACCCACCCGATCTTCGTCTACCTCGCGCCGCGCCGGACTCCCTCGCCCCCGAATCAAAACCGATCGGGATTTCTGCGTATCCCCGCTGAATTCTGTTCGTAGGCGACGCGGACATGATCTAAACCACCCCGCCGCCCTCCCCCGTCTATAAAACCCCGGCCTCGTTCTGTTTTTCCCACGCGATCGCCGATTTTTCCTCCAGTGAGAACCGAGACTTCTCCGGCGAATTCTGGCCGATCTAAGCTCGGAATTTCCGATCTAACTCGCTGGTCTTCATCCACCGCCTCCGGGGAACCTTGCAGGTGCAGAAAACTTGGTGATTTGCTGTGTAAACCCAGCGCCGACGAGCTTCGCCGTGGTTTTGCCTCGGACCTCGTCGCCAATCACCTTCCAGGACCTCCGAGCTCAAGAAAACCCCCGAGGTGAGATCCCCGACCTCTCCTCCACCGATCTATGCCATAAAATCACAGTTCTAGGAAGAATTCTCGAAGATCCGAAATCTCCGGCGAGATCGCCGCTTCCCGCCGCCGTGCGCCGCCGGCAGCGCCGCCCGCGTTCGATCAGAGCGACGTGGCCGCTTGTGCGCCATCTATTTTAAATCGCACGGTAGGCTTTAAATCCCCGCGTACCGGTTCGGCGTTATAATCTCAGCCGTCGGTTTAAAATCGGACGGTCCACATCAGCCCCGCGTTATAAAGACTGGAAATCTTACGTGCTACCCCCTGGGGTTCTCGGGAAATAAGAGCTAGCCCCGGAAACTTCTGATCTAGCCCCTGGAACTTCAGAAAATCATGTAAATTCATTTAAAAATCAGTTTTAGCCCCTGGATTTAATAAAAATTAGGAAAAACACCTCTGATAAGTGTAGCTAGACCCCTGGAAATTCTAAAAATAATATTATAGACCCTGTAATGCGGTGAGTTTACCTTTTTAGCCCTGTTTAATATTTAATTTGGGAAATTGAATATGTGGCTAGTGTTTAAAATTTAAAAAGTGGGACAAACATATTGTCAAAATTAAATTAAAAACTTTCTCAGTATTTAGAAAACTTTGGAGTGAGATAAAAAACATATTTTGGGCTGAAGTGAATCTGTTTAATTTATTATTCACATTTAGGGACACATTTTTAAGCAAAGAAAAGTTCTAGAAAATAGGGAAAATAATTGTAAAATAGTTTACATCAGAGGAAAAGGTCAAAAATATATTAGTAAATTATTTAGGACCAGAACCTATTCTGCTTAGATGATGTATATTACTAATTTCATAATAAAGAACACATTTATGTATAGGAAAATAAATCTGAAAATATAGCAACTAGTAAATGATAAATGAAGTTTCTAAAATCCAAAGGATTCAGTTTAGGGTTGGTAGAAATTATGAAGACACATATGGAGAAGGAAAATACCTTTCATGCATACTTGGTAGCTAAAAGGTGTAGTAATTGAATATAAGGAATTTATTTAAATTGGAAACTCATATATAAAGTATGCAAGCATAAATGTGAAAACAAAAGTAGGAATCATATACACATGATTAAAAGTGCATGCAAGCCACAAATCAACACACATAGAGTAACCACAACACATATAATGGTGAATGACTTTCATAAATATGAATGTGTGGTTTGTTTGAAGTGGAAGTGTGAACTATGTCTTATGGATTGTTGTTTTTCTTTTGCTATGTGTGATGGTATGATGTAGAACCTGCTCAAGAGCAAGTTATTCCTTTCCAAGACCAGGACTACCCATTTCAAGAGCAGCAAGAAGGAGGCAAGTGTCCTTGACCACTTTGATCCTATGCTAGGATGTGTAGCTAGAGTTATTTGCATTGTCAATTTAAATCTGAAACCCATGCTAGGAAGTTTACCTAGAATTGCATTACCTTGTTTCCTTGTAGCTTGGGTTGGGATTTATTTTATCATGTCATTTATTATTATGCATATGCTTAGCCATGCTTAGAATGGGATATTTGGAATATGAGATCATCATTTATTTTACCATACTCTTGAATGAGATATTGTGAGTTATGTAGAGGTAGGGATCAAGGCAAGTTGGATGTTTTGGTTGTGTGCTGGGTGCACGAGACTTGGATTTGTGTTTAGTACTTGCCTGGATCCTAAGGACCGGTTCATGGAGCATGTAACCTGGCTTTACAGTGCCAACCACATGCTGAGATGGGGCAGCTTGGCCAATTAATTAGGTGTATCCCCGGCGTAGTATGGGTGTGTTGGATGGTGCGGGGAGTAGGTGTCAGCTGGACTACCATATGAACCGCAAGGCTCAAGAGGGGGCCACTGCAGCGGTTGTTGGAGCCTCTTGTATGCTGTTAGGGGTGAAACCTCAGTGGGCCCACGCTCGTCGGGAATCCCTTTGTAAAGGCTTCGTAGTGATCTCCTGGCTACACTCCTGGGAAGTGTGAATGTGGTTCGTAGCCACTGGCATAATGGAGGTTCTTTTAGTCCACCCGGCAACGGGGGATGAAATCACTACATGTGGGTACAGTGGTACAAACTCTGCAGAGTCAAAACTGTCATGACAGCCGTGCTCACGGTCAAGAGCGGCTTGGACTTATTCATGATTAGAGGATTGATGGTTTTGGAAGTTGTGGATGTTAAGCTGGGAGCTTCACATTGGGAATGAGCTTATGGTTATTTGATTATGATGATGGGATGGGAGTTTGGGACCATTTCACCTGTGTAGTAATGTAGGTGCTTAATAAGCTAAGGTGATAGGTATTACTTGCATAGTGCTTTAACCATGAGTTCAACCCTTCCCTTGTTCTAGCCATGCATGACATAACTTTCCCACACTTGCTGAGTATCATTGGTACTCAACCTTGCATATTTGTTGGTTTATGTTGCTGCTCAGGTCAAGGTAATGAGGTGGTGTATAATGACCAAGACTTTGGACCCGAAGAAGGTTTCTAGGTTCATGGAGACCCCCGGGCAACGCCTATGACGGAGCCCTCAAGAATAATATTCCGCTGCTAGTTTATTTATTTGTGATGAACTTATTATTGTCCATCGAGACATTTGCTATGTAAGACTTATTTATATTCGACACCTGGCTTGTAATAAATGATGCTTCACTATTTTTCATCACATGTATGAGAAAATGATCCTGGCATACATGTGATATTCACTTGGTTGTTCTTCGGAAAAACCGGGTGTGACAGAGGTGGTATCAGAGCCAAGGTTGCCCGTAGGAACGTGGACCTAGGTAGAAATGGACGTATTTAAGGGCCCTATTTTCTTAAAAACTATTTTACAAGGTGTGTGTTGGAAAGTGTTATTTAATGGAGTCACTTTCTTCATCTTACCCCAATTTTCATTCAAAATAGGATTTTTGTTTAAGAGTTTATCTAACCTAAGTTTAAATTCTTTTTGTTTTAGATGGTTCGCATGATTCGTACCGCTCGCAAGTCCACAGGAGGGAGAGTTCCCGTAGTTGCCCTTGCCGAGAGAGAGGAGAGCCGTCCGGTGACGTACCTTTCCTACGGATTGGCAGTAGGAGGCTTATTGTGCCGTCTTCGGCGTATGCTCGAAGCCGCCGGCAATACGGGCAAACTAATCATCCACTATAACTCCACCAGGACCATCCGTGAGAAGAGGGAAGAATGGAGTTCAGAGATGAGGATTATACACGAAAATCAGCTACTTAAGATCCACCACTCTCCAGCTTGTAGAGCAACACAGGTCGATGCGGAGAAAGATGTCACCTGGGAGGCCATCACCTGCCAGAGTCACATCTATCGTCGCCACATGGACAAAACTGAGTACATGTATGTCCTCCAGCGTGAGAGTGGTACCACGGAGTACAAGTACCCGCTGGTGCAGCAAGGGACTTCCCATGAGCACATGGACTTGTGCTTGGAAGATGCTTCTATGCTCAGCACTCGACTGCAGTAGTGTCAACAAGAGCTTCAGGATGTCCAGGACACCCTGAAGGAAACGGAGGCGTTGCTGCGAGCCTGCATAAAGGCGAGAGAAAGAGGAGATGGGAATGAACTGTGTGTCACCGTGAATGATACATGGACTCCTGACTCCCCAGATCGCCGAGCGATCAGGCGTCGTCGCACTTCTCCACCAGCAGTGTCACACCCGGTTCTTCCGAAGAACAACCAAGTGAATATCACATGTATGCCAGGATCTTTTTCTCATACATGTGATGACAAATAGTGAAGCATCATTTATTACAAGCCAGGTGTCGAATATAAATAAGTCTTACATCACAAATGTCTCAATGAACACTAATGCTTCATCACAAGTAAATAAACTAGCAGCGGAATATTATTCTTTAGGGCTCCATCACAGGTGTTGCCCGGGGGTCTTCATGAACCTAAAAACCTTCTTCAGGTCCAAAGTCTTGGTCATTATACACCACCTCATTATCTTGACCTGAGCAGCAATATAAACCAACAAATATGCAAGGTTGAGTACCAATGGTACTCAGCAAGTGTGGGAAAAATTATATCATGCATGGCTAGAACAAGGAGAGGTTGAACTCATGGTTAAAGCACTACGCAATTAATACCTATCACCTTAGCTTATTAAGCACCTACATTACTACACAGGTGAAATAGTCCAAATCTCCCATCCCATCATCATAAACCAATAACCATAACCATCATTTCCAATGTTAAGCTCCCCGCTTAACTTCCAAAACCATCAATTCTCTAATCATGAATAAGTCCAGGCCGCTCTTAACCGTGAGCACGGCTGTCAAGACAGTTTTGACTCTGCAGAGTTTGTACCACTGTACCCACAAGTAGTGATTTCATCCCCCGTTGCCGGGTGGACTAAAAGAACCTCCATTATGCCAGTGGCTACGAACCACATTCACACTTCCCAGGTGTGTGGCCAAGAGATCACTACGAAGCCTTTACAAAGGGATTCCCGACGAGCGTGGGCCCACTGAGGTTTCACCCCTAACAGCATACAAGAGGCTCCAACCCCGCTGCAGTGGCCCCCTCTTGAGCCTTGCGGTTCATATGGTAGTCCAGCTGACACCTACTCCCCGCACCATCCAACACACCCATACTACGCCGGGGATACACCTAATTAATTGGCTAAGCTGCCCCATCTCAGCATGTGGTTGGCACTGTAAAGCCGGGTTACATGCTCCATGAACCGGTCCTTAGGATCCAGGCAAGTACTAAACACAAACCCAAGTCTCGTGCACCCAGCACACAACCAAAACATCCAACTTGCCTTGATCCCTACCTCTACATAACTCACAATAGCTCATTCAAGAGTATGGTAATATAAACTGATGATCTCATGTCCCAAATATCCCATTCTAAGCATGGCTAAGCATATGCATGTAAATAAATGACATGGTAAAATAAATCCCAACCCAAGCTACAAGGAAACAAGGTAATGCAATTCTAGGGAAACTTTCCTAGCATGGGTTTCATATTTCATTTGACAATGCAAATAATTCTATCTACACATCCTAGCATAGGATCAAAGTGGTCAAGGACACTTGCCTCCTTCTTGCTGCTCTTGAAATGGGTAGTCTTGGTCTTGGAATTGAATAACTTGTTCTTGAGCAGGTTCTACTTCATACCATCACACATAGTAAAAGAAAAACAACAATCATAAGACATAGTTCACACTTCTACTTCATACAAACCACACATTCACATTTATGAAAGTTTCTTTACCATTTTATGTGTTGTGGATACTCTATGTGTGTTGATTTGGGGCTTGCATACACTTTTATTTACATGTGTATGATTCCTATTTTGGTGTTCATATTTATACTCACATACTATATATATATACATGTATATATGTGTGTTTCAGTTTTAAATAAATTCCTTATATATTAAACTACCAAGTATGTATGAAAAGTATTTTTCTTCTCCATATGTGCCTTCATAATTTCTATCAACCCTAAACTGAATTCTTTGTATTTTAGAAACTCCATTTATCATTTACTAGTTTCTATATTTTCAGATTTATATTCTTATGCATAATTGTGCATTTTATTATTAAATTAGTAATACACACTACCTAAACAGATTAGGTTCTTGTCCTAAATAATTTAAGATCATATTTTGACCTTGGCTTCTGATGTATACTATTTCATAATTATTTTCCCTATTTTTCTTTAACTATTCTTTACTTAAAAATGTGTCCCTATACTATTAAATGTGAATAATAGATGAAGCAGATTTATTTCAGCCCAAAAATATATTTTTATCTCACTCCAAATTTTTCTAAGTACTGAGAAAGTTTTTAATAATTTTGACAATTAGGTTTGTCCCCCTTTTTAATATTTAAACACTAGTTACATATTCAATTTTCTAAATTAAATACTAAACAGGGCTAAAATAATGAATTCACCCCATTACAGGGTCTATAATATTATTTTCATAATTTCCAGGGGTCTAGCTACACTTTTCAGAGTTGTTTTTCTTAATTTCTATTAAGTCTAGGGGTTAAAACTGATTTTTAAATGAATTTACATGATTTTCTGGAGTTCCAGGGGCTAGATCTGAAGTTTCCGGGGCTAGCTCTCAATTCCAGAGAACCCCAGGGGGTAGCACGTAAGAACTCCAGTCTTTATAACGCGGGGTCGACGTGGACCGTCTGATTTTAAACCGACGGCTGAGATTATAACATCGAACCGGTACGCGGGGTTTTAAAGTCTACCGTGCGATTTAAAATAAACGGCGCACAAGCGGCCACGTCGCTCTGATCGAGCGCGGGCGGCGCTGCCGGCGGCGCACGGCGGCGGGAAGCGGCGATCTCGCCGGAAACTTTCGGATCCTCGAGAATTCTGCCTAGAACTGTGATCTTATGGCCTAGATCGGTAGAGGGGAGGTCAGGGATCTCACCTCGGGGGTTTTCTCGAGCTCGGGGGTCCTGGAAAGTGCTCGGCGGCGAGGTCCGAGGCAAAACCACGGCGAAGCTCGTCGGAGCTGGATTTGCACCGTAAGTCTTCGGGTTTTCTGCACCTGCAAAGTTCCCCGGAGGCGGTGGATCAAGACCAACGAGTTAGATCAGAGTTTCCGAGCTTAGATCGGCCAGAATTCACCGGCGAAGTCTCGGTGCTCACCGGAGTGAAAATCGGCGATCGCGTGAGAAAAACTGATCGGATCGGTTGTTTTTATAGCCGGGGGAGGGCGGTGGGTCTGTTGTGATCGAGTTGGAGTCCGCTGGGTCCGGAATTCGGCTGCGGGGACAGGTTTCCCGATCGGTTGCGATCGCGCGCGCGGGAGAGAGTCCGGGGTCGCGGGGTTAGGGATGACAGGCGGGTCCCACATGTCAGCGAGGGGCAGCGCTGCGCGCGCGGGGGCGGGCTGCGCGGGGGTTAGCTGGGCCGGCTGGGGTTTCGGCCCACTGGCCAGTTTTTTTTCTGGCTTTCCTTTTTCTTTTTCATTTCTTTTCTGTTTTGAGTATAATTTGAATTCCAGTTTGAATTTGAATTTTTGCAAAACATGCAATACGTCCAAAAATTTCTAAATTCCCCTCTGAACATGGTTTATGGTTCTAAATCAAAATTTGAGTCTTGACTAAAAATTTGGGGTGTTACAGCTCTACCCCCCTTAAAAGAAATCTCGTCCTCGAGATTGGTGTTTCTAAGAAAACAATTCCGGAAATTGTGCCTTAAGCTCATCTTCCCGTTCCCAGGTGGCTTCCTCTTCTGAGTGATGCTTCCACTGCACCTTGCACATCCTGATTCTCTTATTTCTGGTGAGGCGTTCCATTGTCTCCAAAATCTTGTATGGTTGCTCGGCATAAGACAAATCCTCAGCTACATCCACTTCATTCATGGGTAACACCTCCTCAGGCGTCCTCAGACATTTCTTGAGTTGCGACACATGGAACACATCGTGCACGTCCGACAGATGCACCGGCAACTCTAGTTGGTACGCCACTTCGCCTTTTCTTTCCAAAACTTGAAAGGGTCCGATGTATCGAGGTGACAACTTCCCTTTTACTTTGAACCGACGAAGTCCTCTGATAGGGGACACCTTGAGATAAACATAGTCTCCCACGTTGAAAACGAGCTCTCTTCTTCGTACATCAGCATAACTCTTCTGGCGTGTCTGTGCTATCCTCAAGTTGTTGCGAATTTCCCTCACCTTTGCTTCGGCTTCTTGTAGCACTTCGGGACCAAACACTTTACTTTCTCCTGTTTGGTTCCAAAATAGGGGAGTTCTGCACTTCCTTCCATACAAAGCTTCAAACGGTGACATCTTCATACTAGCTTGATAACTGTTGTTATAGGAAAACTCCGCATACGGTAAGTTCTTGTCCCAACTCCTATTGTTTTTGAGTGCACATGCCCTCAACATGTCTTCAAGAATCTGATTGGTTCTCTCCGTCTGCCCGTCAGTTTGGGGATGATAGGCAGAACTGAAGTTCAGATGGGTTCCCATGGTTTCATGCAACTTTTGCCAAAACCTCGAGGTGAACTGTGTCCCTCGGTCCGACACTATCTTCTTTGGCACTCCATGGTAACACACAATCCTTGACATGTACAATTCTGCCAATTTGGATCCGCTGTAGCTTTCTTTCACAGGGATGAAATGAGCTACCTTGGTTAGCCGATCAATAATGACCCATATTGAATCATACCCGGATTGGGTCCTAGGCAATCCCACGACAAAATCCATGCTGATTTCTTCCCACTTCCATTCAGGTACTTTGAGTGGTTGCAGCAATCCCGCGGGTCGTTGATGTTCTGCTTTCACCAACTGACATGTGTCACATAGGGCAACATGTTCCGCGACATCTCGCTTCATGCCATACCACCAATACCTGCTTTTGAGGTCCTGATACATCTTCGTACTCCCAGGATGAATGGAATAGTCGGAATCGTGAGCCTCCTTCAAAATTAATTTACGAATCTCCTTTACTTCTGGCACACAGATCCTTTTCCCGTGCCACACCGTTCCTTGTTCATCCTCTCTAAAACCAGGAGCTTTATTTTCCTTGATGAGCTGTCTGATCTCTTGTATCTTCTCATCATTCTTTTGTCCCTCGCGTATGTCTCGCTCAAGTGTGGAGTCCACTTCCATGGCGATGGCTTCACCACTATTTACTAGACATAGATTGAGCCTTATAACCTCGTCCTTCAATTCTGCAGGCATATCCTTCAAGCTCAACTTATTGACCTGCACTTTCCGACTCAAAGCATCGGCCACGACGTTTGCTTTCCCGGGATGATAGTTGATGCCTACATCAAAGTCATTAATTAGCTCTAACCATCTCCTTTGTCTAAGGTTGAGATCTGGCTGTGTGAATATGTACTTCAAACTCTTATGATCCGTATATATCTCTGTCCTCTTCCCCATCAAATAGTGCCGCCAAATTTTCAACGCGTGTACCACTGCAGCTAGTTCTAAGTCATGTGTAGGATAGTTCTTTTCGTGCTTCCGAAGCTGCCGGGATGCATATGCCACAACATGTCCCTCTTGCATGAGAACACATCCCAACCCGTTTCCAGAGGCATCGCAGTACACCGTGAAATTCTTCTGCATATCTGGCATAACCAACACGGGGGCTGTTGTCAATCTCTTCTTTAGCTCCTGAAAGCTCGTATCGCACTGTGGCGTCCAAGTGAATGTGATTCCCTTTTCCAACAGTTTGGTGAGAGGTCTCGAGATCTTGGAGAATCCCTCAATAAACCGTCGATAGTATCCAGCCAATCCCAAAAAGCTTCGAACTTCCCCGACATTTTCAGGGGTTTTCCATTTCTGGATATCTTCGATTTTGGCGGGATCTACGGAGATTCCTCCCTCCGAGATTATATGTCCCAAAAAGGGAACTCTCTTTAGCCAAAACTCACACTTGCTCAACTTGGCATATAGTTGGTGTTCTCTCAGCCTCTGTAACACCAACCTTAGATGTTTCTCATGTTCTTCTTCATCTTTGGAGAAGACGAGAATATCATCTATGAAAACCACCACAAATTTGTCCAGATATTCCATGAATACCTTGTTCATGAGGTACATGAAATATGCCGGGGCATTGGTTAGCCCGAAAGGCATGACAGTGTATTCATACAGTCCGTACCGAGATACGAAAGCTGTCTTGGGAATATCAGATTGCCTTATCTTGAGTTGGTGGTATCCCGACCTGAGATCAATTTTCGAGAACATGCAAGCTCCCCTCAACTGATCAAACAAGTCTTCAATGCGGGGTAATGGATACTTGTTCTTGATGGTCACCTCATTCAAGGCACGGTAATCCATGCATAACCTTTGAGTTCCATCTTTCTTAGGCACAAATATTACCGGAGCTCCCCATGGTGAGGAACTAGGGCGAACATACCCCTTTTCCGTCAATTCCCTCAAATGATCCTTGAGCTCTTCTAGCTGCTTGGAGTCCATTCGATAAGGTCTCTTGTATATCGGGGCTGTTCCCGGTACTAGCTCGATTGCGAATTCCACGTCACGGTCGGGAGGCATTCCTGGCAACTCCTCCGGAAAAACATCTGGATATTCCCTGATAGTCCTGATTTCCTCAACTTTCACCTCCACTTGATTTAATTTAATGTCCCTCCTAGGCTCGTGTATCGTTATAAACTTTACTCTTGTGCCACTAGGGTGAGTTAGTTCCACCGTTCTGGTCGAACAATGGATGATTCCTTTATGTTTGGTCAACCAATCCATACCCAAAATAATATCTATCCCTTGTGAATCGATCACTATGAGGTTAGCGGTAAATACTACCCCATTAATGTCTAGGTTCACTTTGGGACACACTTGTCTTGTCCTTATTTCTCCACCTGGAGAATTTACCGCTAGCATATGGTTCATTTGTGTGGTTGCTAGGTCATGCTTCTTAACAAAACCTTGAGCAATGAACGAATGGGTAGCACCAGAATCAAACAGCAGAGTTGCAAGGTGTAAATTGGCAGGAAACTTACCAACTACCACGTCGGGTGCCTCTTGTGCTTCCTCCATAGTGACGTGGTTCACCCGTCCTCTCATTACGTTCTGCTGCTGTGGCTGCGTGGGCTTCTTCTTTGGACACTTATGGGCGTAGTGCCCCACTTCACCACAGCTGAAACATTGCACCCCAATCTTAGATGCTTGGCCCTTGTTGTCTTGGGGTTGGTTTGGGGGTCCTTGCACTGCTGGTCGAGGTGGATATGCAGGGCGAGGCTGCTGCATAAACTGACGTTGCGGCTGTGCTGGTGCTGCGGGGGGTCTGTAGTTTGGGTTGTACCCTCTTGGTGCTGAATAGGGTACCGCAGCACGGCTCGTCTGCCCCGTAGGTTGCTGCATCATACGTGGGCGGGTGTTGCTCCCTGAGGCTTGATGTGACCACCCAGCCTTCCTCTTATTCTCATTTTCCAGGGCCTTTAGCTTCCTTTCCACCACAAACGCTCTGTCCACCATCTTTTGAAAGCTTTCATACTCATTGGAGGACATTGCACACTGCATCTCTGCGGTAAGTCCTTCCACGAAACAATCTTGTTTCTGCTCATCTGTCTCTATGTCTCGTGGAGCATAACGGGATAGTTGAGTGAATTTAGTGAGGTATTCCCTCACCGTCATGTTTCCCTGCTGCAGTCCCAAAAACTCTTTCCTCTTGTTTTTGAGTTCACCTCTTGGGATGTAATGGTTGCGGAAGCTACGCTTGAACTCTTCCCAAGTGATGCTCTCAGGGTCATGATGGGCGGCCACGTAGGCGGTCCACCAATCAGCAGCAGGTCCATGCAATTGATGAGAGGCAAACAGCACCCTCTCATACCCTTGGCATTGTATGATCCTCATCTTACTTTCAATGGTCTTCAGCCAATCATCTGCCTCCAGAGGTTCAGCAGCACTTGCAAACTTTGGAGGTTGAGTTCCTAGAAACTCACTCAACCTTGGTTGGCGTGGTGCAGCTTGTGGAGGTGGAACTTGATGCAAGTTGGCCACTACTTGAGTCAAGTTCTGGATGAGCTGATTTTGATTCTCCAGCATTTGGTGGAGAGGATCAACTTCTTCACGGCGACCACCCCGGTTCTGGTTTCCAGAAAGATGAGAGTTGCATGCCTCATCATTGTTGTTGGCGGGGTTGGCAGCACGTCCTTTTCCTCTTCCGGCCATCTGGTAGAATCAACAAATGTTAATTTGAAAGCATTTAGTATCATCTTACTACTTTCACTTGTTTGTACTTTGAAGTGTTGAAGTTTTGTTAAAATCTTACGAGGGTTTTATATCTCACACCCAATAAATGCACTATTATTTCCTGTGGGTTCACACACCAAAGCAAAACAATCTGAAGACGAGGCTGTGGACACTTGCCCATGGCTTCCACAACTCACGTCACACACCAAGCATTATCACACCATTAACTACGTAACGACTCGACTACTCGACCTCTTGCTAGCTAGGGGAAAGACTCTACGCTACTCATCCTCTTGAGCTGGCTCCTCGGGATCTTCCTCCTCATTTCGGCTACCTTCTGACTCTGCTTTGGGTGGGGAGGCTGCTGGTGGAGAGGTGCGACGACGCCTGATCGCTCGGCGATCCGGGGAGTCAGGGGTCCATGGATCACTTACGGTGACACACAGTTCATTCCCATCTCCTCTTTCTCTCGCCTTTAAGCAAGCTCGCAGCAATGCCTCCGTCTCCTTCAGAGTATCTCGGACATCCTGAAGCTCTTGTTGACACTCCTGCAGTCGAGTGCTGAGCATAGCAGCATCCTCCAAGCACAAGTCCATGTGCTCATGGGAAGTCCCTTGCTGCACCGGGGGTACTTGTACTCCGTGGTACCACTCTCACGTTGGAGGACATACATGTACTCAGTTTTGTCCAAGTGGCGACGATAGATGTGGCTCTGGCAGGTGATGGCCTCCCAAGTGACATCCCTCTCCGCGTCAACTTGTGTTGCTCGACAAGCTGGAGAGTGGTGAATCTTAAGCAGCTGATTCTCGTGTATAATCCTCATCTCCAAACTCCATTCTTCCCTCTTCTCACGGATGGTCCTGGTGGAGTTATAGTGGATGATGAGCTTGCCCGTATTGCCGGCGGCTTCGAGCATACGTCGAAGACGGCGCAACAAATCTCCCACTGCCAATCCGTAGGAAAGGTACGTCACTGGACGACTCTCCTCTCTTTCAGCAAGGGCAACTACGGGAACTCTCCCTCCCGTGGATTTACGAGCGGTGCGAATCATGCGAACCATCTAAAACAAAAGAATTTAAAATTAGGTTAGATAAAATCTTAAACAAAAATCCTATTTTGAATGAAAGTTGGGGTAAGATGAAGAAAATGACTCCTTTTATAACACTTTTCCACCCACACCTTGGAAAATAGTTTTTAAGAAAATAATACGTCCATTTCTACCTAGGTCCACGTTCCTACGGGCAACCTTGGCTCTGATACCACCTCTGTCACACCCGGTTCTTCCGAAGAACAACCAAGTGAATATCACATGTATGCCAGGATCTTTTTCTCATACATGTGATGACAAATAGTGAAGCATCATTTATTACAAGCCAGGTGTCGAATATAAATAAGTCTTACATCACAAATGTCTCAATGAACACTAATGCTTCATCACAAGTAAATAAACTAGCAGCGGAATATTATTCTTTAGGGCTCCATCACAGGTGTTGCCCGGGGGTCTTCATGAACCTAAAAACCTTCTTCAGGTCCAAAGTCTTGGTCATTATACACCACCTCATTATCTTGACCTGAGCAGCAATATAAACCAACAAATATGCAAGGTTGAGTACCAATGGTACTCAGCAAGTGTGGGAAAAATTATATCATGCATGGCTAGAACAAGGAGAGGTTGAACTCATGGTTAAAGCACTACGCAATTAATACCTATCACCTTAGCTTATTAAGCACCTACATTACTACACAGGTGAAATAGTCCAAATCTCCCATCCCATCATCATAAACCAATAACCATAACCATCATTTCCAATGTTAAGCTCCCCGCTTAACTTCCAAAACCATCAATTCTCTAATCATGAATAAGTCCAGGCCGCTCTTAACCGTGAGCACGGCTGTCAAGACAGTTTTGACTCTGCAGAGTTTGTACCACTGTACCCACAAGTAGTGATTTCATCCCCCGTTGCCGGGTGGACTAAAAGAACCTCCATTATGCCAGTGGCTACGAACCACATTCACACTTCCCAGGTGTGTGGCCAAGAGATCACTACGAAGCCTTTACAAAGGGATTCCCGACGAGCGTGGGCCCACTGAGGTTTCACCCCTAACAGCATACAAGAGGCGCCAACCCCGCTGCAGTGGCCCCCTCTTGAGCCTTGCGGTTCATATGGTAGTCCAGCTGACACCTACTCCCCGCACCATCCAACACACCCATACTACGCCGGGGATACACCTAATTAATTGGCTAAGCTGCCCCATCTCAGCATGTGGTTGGCACTGTAAAGCCGGGTTACATGCTCCATGAACCGGTCCTTAGGATCCAGGCAAGTACTAAACACAAACCCAAGTCTCGTGCACCCAGCACACAACCAAAACATCCAACTTGCCTTGATCCCTACCTCTACATAACTCACAATAGCTCATTCAAGAGTATGGTAATATAAACTGATGATCTCATGTCCCAAATATCCCATTCTAAGCATGGCTAAGCATATGCATGTAAATAAATGACATGGTAAAATAAATCCCAACCCAAGCTACAAGGAAACAAGGTAATGCAATTCTAGGGAAACTTTCCTAGCATGGGTTTCATATTTCATTTGACAATGCAAATAATTCTATCTACACATCCTAGCATAGGATCAAAGTGGTCAAGGACACTTGCCTCCTTCTTGCTGCTCTTGAAATGGGTAGTCTTGGTCTTGGAATTGAATAACTTGTTCTTGAGCAGGTTCTACTTCATACCATCACACATAGTAAAAGAAAAACAACAATCATAAGACATAGTTCACACTTCTACTTCATACAAACCACACATTCACATTTATGAAAGTTTCTTTACCATTTTATGTGTTGTGGATACTCTATGTGTGTTGATTTGGGGCTTGCATACACTTTTATTTACATGTGTATGATTCCTATTTTGGTGTTCATATTTATACTCACATACTATATATATATACATGTATATATGTGTGTTTCAGTTTTAAATAAATTCCTTATATATTAAACTACCAAGTATGTATGAAAAGTATTTTTCTTCTCCATATGTGCCTTCATAATTTCTATCAACCCTAAACTGAATTCTTTGTATTTTAGAAACTCCATTTATCATTTACTAGTTTCTATATTTTCAGATTTATATTCTTATGCATAATTGTGCATTTTATTATTAAATTAGTAATACACACTACCTAAACAGATTAGGTTCTGGTCCTAAATAATTTAAGATCATATTTTGACCTTGGCTTCTGATGTATACTATTTCATAATTATTTTCCCTATTTTTCTTTAACTATTCTTTACTTAAAAATGTGTCCCTATACTATTAAATGTGAATAATAGATGAAGCAGATTTATTTCAGCCCAAAAATATATTTTTATCTCACTCCAAATTTTTCTAAGTACTGAGAAAGTTTTTAATAATTTTGACAATTAGGTTTGTCCCCCTTTTTAATATTTAAACACTAGTTACATATTCAATTTTCTAAATTAAATACTAAACAGGGCTAAAATAATGAATTCACCCCATTACAGGGTCTATAATATTATTTTCATAATTTCCAGGGGTCTAGCTACACTTTTCAGAGTTGTTTTTCTTAATTTCTATTAAGTCTAGGGGCTAAAACTGATTTTTAAATGAATTTACATGATTTTCTGGAGTTCCAGGGGCTAGATCTGAAGTTTCCGGGGCTAGCTCTCAATTCCAGAGAACCCCAGGGGGTAGCACGTAAGAACTCCAGTCTTTATAACGCGGGGTCGACGTGGACCGTCTGATTTTAAACCGACGGCTGAGATTATAACATCGAACCGGTACGCGGGGTTTTAAAGTCTACCGTGCGATTTAAAATAAACGGCGCACAAGCGGCCACGTCGCTCTGATCGAGCGCGGGCGGCGCTGCCGGCGGCGCACGGCGGCCGGAAGCGGCGATCTCGCCGGAAACTTTCGGATCCTCGAGAATTCTGCCTAGAACTGTGATCTTATGGCCTAGATCGGTAGAGGGGAGGTCAGGGATCTCACCTCGGGGGTTTTCTCGAGCTCGGGGGTCCTGGAAAGTGCTCGGCGGCGAGGTCCGAGGCAAAACCACGGCGAAGCTCGTCGGAGCTGGATTTGCACCGTAAGTCTTCGGGTTTTCTGCACCTGCAAAGTTCCCCGGAGGCGGTGGATCAAGACCAACGAGTTAGATCAGAGTTTCCGAGCTTAGATCGGCCAGAATTCACCGGCGAAGTCTCGGTGCTCACCGGAGTGAAAATCGGCTATCGCGTGAGAAAAACTGATCGGATCGGTTGTTTTTATAGCCGGGGGAGGGCGGTGGGTCTGTTGTGATCGAGTTGGAGTCCGCTGGGTCCGGAATTCGGCTGCGGGGACAGGTTTCCCGATCGGTTGCGATCGCGCGCGCGGGAGAGAGTCCGGGGTCGCGGGGTTAGGGATGACAGGCGGGTCCCACATGTCAGCGAGGGGCAGCGCTGCGCGCGCGGGGGCGGGCTGCGCGGGGGTTAGCTGGGCCGGCTGGGGTTTCGGCCCACTGGCCAGTTTTTTTTCTGGCTTTCCTTTTTCTTTTTCATTTCTTTTCTGTTTTGAGTATAATTTGAATTCCAGTTTGAATTTGAATTTTTGCAAAACATGCAATACGTCCAAAAATTTCTAAATTCCCCTCTGAACATGGTTTATGGTTCTAAATCAAAATTTGAGTCTTGACTAAAAATTTGGGGTGTTACAAGCAGCCTCCCCACCCAAAGCAGAGTCAGAAGGCAGCCGAAATGATGAGGAAGATCCCGAGGAGCCAGCTCAAGAAAACGAATAGTGTAGAGTCCTTCCCTTAGCTAGCAAGATGTCGAATAGTCGAGTCGTTACGTTAAGTTAATGGTGTGTTAATGCCTGGTGTGTGACGCGAGGTGTGGAAGCCATGAGCAATTGTCCACAGCCTCATCTTTAGATTGTTTTGCTTTGGTGTGTGAACCCACATGAAATAATATTGCATTTATTTTTGTGTGAAAAATGAACCCTCAGAAAAGTATGACAAAGCCTCAACACTTCAAAGTACAAACAAGTGAAAGTAGTAAGATGATACTAAATGCTTTCAAATTAACATTGGTTGATTCTACCAGATGGCCGGAAGAGGAAAAAGACGTGCTGCCAACCCCGCCAACAACAACGATGAGGCATGCAACCCTCATCTTTCTGGAGGCCAGGACAGGGGTGGTCGCCGTGAAGAAGTTGACCCTCTCCACCAAATGCTGGAGAATCAGAATAAGCTCATCCAGAACTTGACTCAATTAGTGGCCAACTTGCATCAAGTTCCACCTCCACAAGCTGCACCACGCCAACCAAGGTTGAGTGAGTTTCTAGGAACTCAACCTCCAAAGTTTGCAAGTGCTGCTGAACCTCTGGAGGCAGATGATTGGCTGAAGACCATTGAAAGCAAGATGAGGATCATCCAGTGCCAAGGGTATGAGAGGGTTCTGTTTGCCTCTCATCAATTGCATGGACCTGCTGCTGATTGGTGGACCGCCTATGTGGCCGCCCATCATGACCCTGAGAACATCACTTGGGAAGAGTTCAAGCGTAGCTTCCGCAACCATTACATCCCAAGAGGTGAACTCAAAAACAAGAGGAAGGAATTTTGGGGGTTGCAGCAAGGTAACATGACTGTGAGGGAATACCTCACAAAGTTTACTCAACTATCCCGTTATGCCCCACGAGACATAGAGACTGATGAGCAGAAACAAGATTGTTTCGTGGAAGGACTTACCGCGGAGATGCAGTGTGCAATGTCCTCAAATGAGTATGAAAGCTTCCAAAAGATGGTGGACAGAGCATTTGTGGTAGAAAGGAAGCTAAAGGCCTTGGAAAATGAGAATAAGAGGAAGGCCAGTTGGTCACATCAAGCCTCGGGTAGCAACATGAGACGGGCGCGGTACCGACTGAGACAGGGCTCAGCTCTGATACCACGCTGACGCGACCCGCTCAACCGAGACAGGCCACTCGCCCGGGAATCGCATTGGGTGGTGCCGTGTTACGCGGCACCCAACAACACACATATGAGGAACAATGTATTACATAAAACAATAGCGGAAGCTTACAAGTTTTTCTTTGTAAATACTTTACATCAAGTAACTACAGCGGAAGTCTTTATCAACTCACGTCGAATAACTAAGAGCACCCGAGATGAAGTCCAGCCCGAGGACTCCTCTCGCTAGCAACACGAAGACAAGTAGCAGCGGCTGGGTTCTCCATGTGTTACCTGACTCGGGAGTCCCCGAGTCTCACCGGACAACCTTCTTTTCAGCATCGTTGTTAACCTGCAAAACCACTTATATAGCAAGCGTGAGCACATAGGCTCAGCAAGTCTGACCCGTCTCTCCTAAGCAAGAAACTCTACATGCACGACGGTTGCAATTGGGTTGGCTAGATTTGCATAAAGGACTCGCCTAAAATCGATCCTTAACTTTCAGATTTTAAGCCTCATTGTGCAAACCTTGAGCCGAAAAGCATCGCAACTCCACAATCAAACAAGAAACGCTTTGTTGCGATGCTCCTTGCACAAAATGAAAGTAAACTTTAATGAGCCTATCTCTAATTCAATCATGGTTGCAATACAAGTTATAGCACATCCTCATCAAGTTCAAAAGAATAATTCCAGTTGTTACTACGTCAAGACGCAGTGGCAAGTATGCTCATATGACCGCGAGCGACGGTGATTCGAATCAGTACACGCCCGGACTACACGACACGTACACCCGTACTCCGAGTTGCCGGCAGCAACCTCGACTGACGTTGTACGCGGCCACCTTTCCCAAGATCTTCCACATTGGACGCAGTCCAACTGCCCCGAGTACGCAAGCTCCCTCAAGGTACATACCCGCTGTGGTATGTTCTTGAGCGAGTTACCTCCTGCTACCCTGACGCCGAAAGCCTAAGGCAGTTGGAAAAGTTCCACTATGGATCTCCCAAGGTACATCAGTTTCCTGGGTCCCATATAGCCAGTATGTGCCCGGTACACAACTCAAACTTGTCCAACAGGGCCAAGCACGGACGGGCCTTAACCGACACAGGCAGGGCTATGCACGCACGGCCTGCAACCTGCTGCATCAAAACCTCCCTGCCCGGTCCCCATTTCTTACGTGTGAACTTTCCTCATCTTTTCTAATTCGGACCCGTTCCGAGTAAACCAGCCCTAAACTCGCGAGTAGATTCCAACTACTCGTCTTCTACCGGACCTTTCCTACTAACATTAGCGTAGCCAAATTCCCTCGAGGAGTTGCTATTCTACCCTTTCTCTCTTAGGTGTTTCTGGTCATGCAAGTGGGGTTTTCAATATCATCTAGACGTAATGCAATCAATGATGCAAAGCTATGATCTCTACAAATAAAAATGCTTTATAAAACGGTTCAAATGCAAACCGGGGCTTGCCTGTTTTGTAGGTGACTACTGTTACAATCAGTTAGTGACGATCACTTGGAGCTTGATCACTTGTTCTCCTTCCTCCTTGATCTTCACTTCAAGTCCTTCTCACCTTCTTCACGTATATGCTACACGATATGATCATGCATATGTATTTAATTGAAAAGCTTTTGCTTATAAGATCTAAAGACCATTTTAAAACTGGAACTTTGTTTAAGAATTTAAAATGACACTGGTGCTAGTGGTTTGGGTTGGGCTTAAACACTAAGATCACTTATTAAGTGCTTTTCCCACTTAAGTGTTGATCACCTTAAGAGATCACACATGACAGTGGTGATCCAGAGCTCTAATGGAGCTGAGAATTTTCATGTGAGTTCCTTGTCACAAGAAAGTCCTCTGGACCAAAATTTAGCACCTTCCATGGAATGGTTTATTCAGAATAATTCTCTAAGTGTTTAGTCAAAGATAAATTAATTCTGAGGTAACATCCATGTTCATGTCAAACTCAGTGAATCACAATTTCAATTATAGTTTATAGAGTGCACATGAATTTTCCTAGGATTTTTGGAGCTAGGAATTTCCCAGAACTGAATTTACAAGTTTTGGAAATTCCCTGAAAATGTTTCTGTATTCATTTGAATACAGAAACTTACAATCTGAATTACCCTGATCAATTCAACTCCAAATGAGCTGAAACTTTTACAGGAGTCTAATAACACCCTAAAGAATACCAAACTCCCTCTAAAATTCTTTTACTGAAAAGCTTTAATGAATTTTCCAGAATTAAATAAATACTTTCATACAAATTGGGTTGCATATTTGGATAGAGTTTGTCAATCTGAATCTAACCCAATTTGAATCACTAAATTTGGAGGTCCCTAGCAAAAGTTATGCTCTTCTAAAGTTTGGGGAAAAAATCTGGGATTTGAATAAATCCGGGGAAAAGTTTAAATCTGACTGTGGGCCACAGGGCACTTGTCACCTACAGAATCAAAGACACACGGGGCCACACATATTCCTCCGTGCAGTCACACGGGATCCCACAGCCACAGAGGATCAGGGTTTTAAACTCTCTCTCACTGACGACTGGGCCCGCCGACCCCTTCTTCTACCTCGGGTCAGTTCCCGCGCTCCGGGTGCCCGCGCCGCCGCCCTCGCCGGAGATCGCCGGAACTCGATCTTCCGGCCTCTGCTCGAGCCCTTGCTCGCCGCCAGAGCCTAACCTTCCCTGCTGAGCACGATGGTAAGGTTTCCCCGAGCTGGCAAAACCTCTATGGTGGCTAGCGACGCTGCGGCAGCCCGGCACTTCATCGGCGACGTCGGCCGGCCATCCTAGTGCACCAACAGTTCGACAAAATGGTGCTAAAGCACCAGTGAAAGATGGGGAAGCTCGGCTTAGCCTCAAAAACGTTCGAGAATGATGGCAAACATGCCTTCACCGTGCGACTGCGGTCCCCCGGTTCGGTCACCGGTAGAAATCCATGAAATACTCGGTCTATGTGCAGTTTTAGGCTAGAACCGTGAAGGGCAAAGGATCGCCTACTACTTTGGATCGTTCATGCAAGCTGTGATGAACAAATATTGAGAATTGAAGAGGAATTCGGGATTACCATGCCGGATGGTCAGAGGGAGTACGCCGGAGCAATTTTTCCAAATTCCCTCCCGGTGATGCATGGCACGTTCTGATCTTTGGAGGGGAGCAGCAGGGTGCCTTGGCGCGTCCAGAGGCGCTGGTACTTGGCCGTGACAAGCGCCCGGTTAGGCTGCCCGCGGAAGCCTCTTTTTCAGGTCATATTCAGCCTTCGCGCGGCCGCGTTGCTCCCGGGGTTGGGGAGCCGATCACCGGTCAGGGACGCGGTGAGGAGGGAGAGGGAGCTGCGCCGGTGCTATCCGGCTACTGACTAGCTGCTGTTCGCGCCCGTTTGGGCCGGCTGTCGCGCAAACGACGGCGGCGGCGTACTCGCTCGGCTCTGCGGGAGGGAGAAGAAGAGCCTCTGTGCTCGGTCTGTAAGCAGAGGGAGAGCACGTTGTGGATGGATGAGGGCGCGGAGGGGGGCTGTATCGGCGCTGGAGTCGGTTGCGGGGGCGGCCGACCAGCTGCGGGTGTGCTGTCCCGAGCAGCTGCTGTCGCTCCCCTGAAGGCAGCAAAACAGAGACCCATCTCTGAGATCTTTTGCAAGTTTTCAGTTCACACAATGACATGTGGGACCCACTGATCAGTCCTCCTTATCCCCTCTCCAAATATCTCCCAAGTTTGAATGTTGAGTGAATTCAATTGTGGGAATTCAAATCTGGTATGCATTTGGATAATTGGGCAAGTTTCATCCAAATTCAAACATGCATTTGAATTCTTTGTCTTTTAAAGTCCATTTTGCAAAATGGGTTGCAAACTAATTCCATAAATCATGAAACTTTGCACACCCTCTAATTTGGACTCAAGGAATTCAAATATGAAATCTGATTTTTATTTTGGCTGCTGCAAATGAGATTTTTAGCACAACAGTTTTGAATTCCATTGTGTTTTTCTCATTTAAATTTTTGTTTGAACAAATTGTTCCAAATCTGATTTTTGTTTTCTCACACATATGGGAACTTCCCATCCTTGTTTTAGACCCCTCTAGGGTTCCAAGTTCTCAAATGAACATTTGACTTGTGTGAAGAAAGCCCTCATGTGTGTTATCACATGTGGGAAAAAGTTTTAACAAATCCCAAATTTCATACACATGAAACAAAACTTTGCAAACAAGTGTTTCTTTGTATTCATAATTTTGGGACCTTTACATTCCTCCCCCCTTAAAAGGAATCTCGTCCCGAGATTCAAAGGAAGACGAGGTGGGAGGTAATTACAAGGTTTATGACAAAAGCTCCGGATAATTCTTGTGGATGTAAGCTTCGCTTTCCCACGTCGCCTCTTCCGGGGTATGATTACTCCACAGGACTTTGTAAAATTTCAAAGTCCGGTTCCTAGTGGTCTGGGTCTTTTCGTCGATAATCTGTACCGGTTGCTCGACATAGGTGAGATCCGGCTTCAACTCGTCAATGTCTTCAGTGCGGATGGCAGCGGTAAACTTGAGACACTTCCGCAGCTGGGACACGTGAAATATGTCGTGAATACTGGCAAGGCTTGCCGGTAGTTCCAGCCGGTAGGCTACAGTTCCGCACTTCTCCGTGATAGTAAATGGACCGATGAATCGGGGAGCAAGTTTCCCCTTGACACCGAACCGATGAATCCCCTTCATCGGAGACACACGAAGATACACGTGCTCTCCGACTTCGAAATGCAGCGGTCGACGTCTCTGGTCCGCGTAGCTCTTTTGACGAGATTGGGCAGCTTTGAGGTTCTCTTGTATTATCCGAACTTTCTCTTCGGCTTCATTGACAAGATCGACCCCGAACATTACTCGTTCACCGGATTCGCACCAATTCAATGGTGTACGGCACTTCCGGCCGTATAGAGCTTCATATGGTGCCATTTTGATGCTCGTCTGATATCCGTTGTTGTACGAGAACTCCGCCAGCGGTAAGTGATCATCCCAGCTCTTACCGTGATGGATGGCACACGCTCTTAGCATATCTTCCAGTATTTGATTCACCCTCTCAGTTTGCCCATCGGTTTGAGGGTGATACGCAGAGCTTCTAATTAACTTCGTCCCCAAGGAGGCGTGTAGCTGTTCCCAGAAACGGGCTACGAACAGCGATCCTCTATCTGACACAATGGTGCGGGGAACTTTATGTAAGCACAAGATACGTGCTATGTACAGCTCCGCATACTGCTTTGCGTTGTACCTAGTATGCACAGGGATGAAATGTGCTGATTTGGTTAACCGGTCCACGATTACCCAAATTGAATCATGGTTGTGGGAGGTCATTGGCAACCCGACGATGAAGTCCATACTCAAGTCTTCCCACTTCCATGCCGGCACTTGCAATGGCTGCAACAGGCCTGACTTCTTCATGTGGTCGGCCTTGACTCTTCGACACGTATCACACTCTGAAACGTACTTTGCAACTTCACGTTTCATACGTGTCCACCAAAACTTCATCCGGAGGTCTTGGTACATTTTATTACTGCCCGGATGAATGGAAAACTTGGACAAATGAGCCTCATCCAAAATTTTCTTCCGTAGTCCCATATCCCGGGGTACTACAATCCGGTCGTTGAACCACAAGGTACCTTCATCGTCCTTCCAGAAGCACTTCATTTCTCCGTTGTCTATCCTCTGCCGTATGTGAGACATACCCTTGTCTTTTCGTTGAGCTTCCTTGATCTCCTCTCGGATAGTAGGAATGAGAGCAAGATTATAGAGAGCTCCATACGGGATGACACGGAGGCTTGGTTCTTCATCATCCATTTCAGCAATAGTTAGGTGATGGATATGCGCCTTACGACTGAGCGCATCGGCGACCACATTCGCCTTTCCTGGATGATAATGAATCTCTAGTTCATAATCCTTAATGAGCTCTAGCCATCTTTGTTGCCTCATGTTCAATTCTTTCTGAGTGAAGATGTACTTCAAGCTCTTGTGGTCGGTGTAGAGGTGTACAAGATTTCCGAGCAAGTAATGCCTCCACATCTTCAAAGCAAGGACCACGGCAGCTAACTCAAGATCATGAGTTGGATAATGCTGCTCGTGAGTTCTGAGTTGACGAGATCCATAAGCGACCACTCGTCTTTCTTGCATCAGCACGCAGCCAAGACCGATGCCAGATGCATCGCAATAAACGTCGAATGGCTTCGTTGTATCTGGCTGAGCAAGAACTGGGGCTGTTGTGAGATGCTTCACTAAGGTCTTGAAAGCTTGTTCACACGCAGCACCCCACACAAATCTGGTATTCTTCTTTAATAATTCCGTCATCGGTTCAGCAATCTTGGAAAAACTCGGAATAAACCTCCGGTAGTAACCTGCTAAACCGAGGAAGCTTCGGATTTCATGTACTGACTTTGGTGACTCCCACTTCTGCACTTGGATAATCTTACTCGGATCTACAGCGATGCCCTCCGCTGAAATGATGTGTCCGAGAAAAGGTACTTGATTAATCCAGAATTCACACTTGCTGAATTTTGCATAGAGCTGATGATCTCGCAGTCTTTGTAGCACAATATGCAGATGTTCAGCATGTTCTTCCTCTGACTTGGAGTACACCATGATATCGTCGATGAAGACAACGACGAATTTATCCAACTCCGGCATGAACACTGAATTCATCAGGTACATAAAGTGTGCCGGGGCGTTGGTCAAACCAAAAGACATAACGAGATACTCATACAGCCCGTATCTCGTTGAGAATGCCGTCTTCGGAATATCTTCTGCCCGGATTTTAATCTGGTGATATCCGGACTGAAGATCCATCTTCGAAAATACCTTCGCACCCACTAATTGATCGAAGAGCATATCAATGCGAGGTAGTGGATACTTGTTCTTGATGGTAACGGCGTTCAAAGGACGATAATCAACACAAAGCCGTAGTGTTTCGTCCTTCTTCTTGACAAACAATGCTGAACAACCCCAAGGTGACGAACTTGGTCGTATAAAGCCCTTGCTCATTAGGTCATTCAGCTGTGTCTTCAATTCTGCCAGTTCATTGGGTGCCATCTTGTACGGCCTTCGTGATATCGATGTGGTTCCCGGTATAAGTTCGATCTTGAACTCAACGTCTCGCTCGGGCGGCATGCCCGGTAAATCGTCGGGAAACATCCGGATACTCACGTACCACCGGAATGTCCTCTATCTTAACAACTTCTGTGTGGTTTACTGTTGCAATCTGTTGCCGTCTGGCGCCCAGAATTAATATATGAAGACCGTGCTGTGGGGAGTTGAGCTCAACGGTCCTGGAGCTGATGTTAAGAACCGCTCTGTGGTAATTTAACCACGACATCCCCAAAATGATGTCGATCTTCAGACCTTCAAGAATAATGAGGGTCGTAGGGTATATTCTACCCCCCAAACAAAGAGGTGCTCGGGAAACAACCTCGCTTGCGGTACTGCTGCCCCCGGGCGAAGATATGAGGCATTGCCTCTTTGTATAAACGGTTTGGAGCTGATGTTGAGCCACAAAAGATTGGCTAATGAAGTTGTGTGTGGCACCAGAATCAAAGAGAACTAAAACCGGTAGCTGATTCAGAGAAAACATCCCTGCTAAAGCGGCTTCTCCTTCCGGAACATCATCAATCACAGTATAGTGAATATTGCCCCTTATCTGTGCTCCTATCTGCAGATTAAGGTACGGGTCGTATTGTTGTAAATATGACGACCCGTAGCCTCGAGTTCCCTCCGGACATTGCCTAGCATAATGGCCCTTACGCCTACAAGTAAGACACGGATGCCTCTCCGGTTCTTCGTTGACTTGCGGTGGACTGCTAGGTACATATGGCTGCAGCGATGGAGCACAAACCACCGTCTGATGCTGCGGCAGTGGAGGTGGTGCAAGTTGTAGAACTTGACCAGCAATCAATCTCGGAGGAGTTGATCGTACAGGTGGCCTCCATCTTTCACCGGGTGGCGTTTGATACACCAAACGGTACTTCTGAGGCACATAACTTGTGCTAGCCTGCTCGATCTCACTCATCTTTCTCTTCTCCGCTTGCCACTCAAGTGTCGGCTTCTCTTGAATGAAAGCCGCATCGACCATGTCGGTGTAACTGCCGTTATTGTGTACGGCCAGCTTTTCCCGTAATACGGCACTCAGGCCATGGAAAAATAGGTCACACCGTGCCTCTTCTTTCGCCACATATTCGGGAGCATATTGGGCCAAAAGATTAAATCTTCTGACATACTCGAGGACACTCATGTCCCCTTGCTTCAAGCCCAAAAATTCCTCCCGCTTTGCCTTGACAATACCTAATGGTATGTAATGAGTACGAAAGGCTTCAGAAAACTCTCTCCATGTCACTCGATGGCCCACCGGAATGGTGGCAATATGATCCACCCACCAGTTTCCGGCGGCTCCATGGAGTTGTTGAGCGGCAAACTTAGTTTTCTGGTATTCATCACACTTGAATACTCCAAATTTGGACTCCATGACACGAAGCCATTGATCTTCTTCCACAGGTTCGGTGGCTTCAGTAAAAATTGGCGGTTGAGTCGCCAAGAAGTCCAGATAAGCGTCCCGAGGTGGAACGACTTGTTGTGTGTTCTGGAGTACGCCTTGCTGTACCAAAGCTTGGAGTAAGCGTGTGTGTTCTTGTGTTGCTTCTTGGAGTAGCCTAGCATTCTCTTGATTAGACTCGACAACACGAGTCATAAGATCCATCCATTCCGTGGATGGTGGTTCCGACGGTGGAATTGAAGCATCACCGCCTCGACGAGAACTTCCGGCCCTACTCCTAGAGCGATTATGAACCATACTGCAAAATGTAGTTGAGATGAGTTAAACAAGAACTCAGCAGTATGTGAGACTAATGAAAACAAGAATATGTCAAAACTTTATAAAAGCAGTAACAAAATTCATGTTTACACAACTCCTTAGTAGGCATAGCTATTCAGCTTATCTGTACAGGACAGACCTTTATGCACTATCTCCAGATTTTGATCTAATTAAGAGCATTTTCATAACTCAAGTTGAATACCAAAGTTAAAGTTAACTTCAGTATCTTCCCAACGAGTACTCATATGCCCTCAGATCATCTTCGGATTAAAAGTTATGATTTTTTTTCAAAGTTGACAGGATTACTGGATAAAATTTGCCAGCACCTCCTTTGTACATGGCCGATTTTATCACAGTTGTATATGTAAATACAATAAGAACCTGAACAAACTTTGATCTACAACAATGTTGCACATTCATAATCTTTCCTATGGTGTATCATAGGCTCCTTAAAGGTTTATCTACAGAAAGTTATGGCTTAAAAACAGAAAGGTCCAGAGAGGTTTTGTTGCTGTCCTGGTTCTGGACAGTTTACCTTACTCGGAACTTTATACCCATTTAGCATGTGATTTAGCTCTGGAGGTCTACAAAGAAGTTGCAGATCACTTGGAAATCTTTTCAGAACTATATCCTACACCTTAATTGGGTCAAGCTACTCAGAGTTATGCTCTGTTGAAGTCCAGCACAAATTTCTGCTGAAAACAGAGCACTCTGTTTTTGAAATCTTTGAAGTCTAATCTTAGCTCAAAATAAGAGTTCAGTAACTAATATTTGTTTCAAACTTCCGTTTTTAGTTGAAAGTTAGTTCATGAGTCATTTCTTCAAAGGAAAGGGGTTATTATGTTTAGTACGGCGTCGATGCACCGTAAGAAGCATGTCGGTACTACGTAGCCTCACCAAAAGAAAATCCTAACCGGATTATACCGGTATAACGTATCTTAAGTGGCACTAAAACGATCACTCGCAAACGTGTTCTATTCGGACTACTGTTTCGTGGTTAATCCTGCATAAGTCACACTCAATCATCAGGTCCGGCTGCAAACCGAACCCGGTATCCATACATTTCTTACACCCGTCCGTCATCACTCGCACAGGTGTTCTCAAGCCAAACACGCCTTGAGCTACGTGTTCACGTTACTAACCACGTGACGGGGTTTCCCAAATTGCACCACGCACGCCTGGGACAGACGTTGCTCAAGTACCCCAAACGACATGAAGAGTCGTAGAGGATACTAAAGCGGATCGGGTTACCTGCCACCCGTGGAGCTCCACCCTTCAGCTTGTGCGCACTGGTGGACAGCGCTTACGTGCACCCCCCAAGACATAAATCATCCCGAGATGCACGATTTTCCGACATAACAAATAAGTTAGGTTGCCACCTTTATATTAAGCTAATAGTAATCCTTATGTGGGCCTAGTACCGTATCCTCACCGTAACCTAAATTTTTGTCGTAATACCTTCCTTATTCCGTGTGCTATTACCAATGCGGCTCTGATACCAACTGAGACGGGCGCGGTACCGACTGAGACAGGGCTCAGCTCTGATACCACGCTGACGCGACCCGCTCAACCGAGACAGGCCACTCGCCCGGGAATCGCATTGGGTGGTGCCGTGTTACGCGGCACCCAACAACACACATATGAGGAACAATGTATTACATAAAACAATAGCGGAAGCTTACAAGTTTTTCTTTGTAAATACTTTACATCAAGTAACTACAGCGGAAGTCTTTATCAACTCACGTCGAATAACTAAGAGCACCCGAGATGAAGTCCAGCCCGCGGACTCCTCTCGCTAGCAACACGAAGACAAGTAGCAGCGGCTGGGTTCTCCATGTGTTACCTGACTCGGGAGTCCCCGAGTCTCACCGGACAACCTTCTTTTCAGCATCGTTGTTAACCTGCAAAACCACTTATATAGCAAGCGTGAGCACATAGGCTCAGCAAGTCTGACCCGTCTCTCCTAAGCAAGAAACTCTACATGCACGACGGTTGCAATTGGGTTGGCTAGATTTGCATAAAGGACTCGCCTAAAATCGATCCTTAACTTTCAGATTTTAAGCCTCATTGTGCAATCCTTGAGCCGAAAAGCATCGCAACTCCACAATCAAACAAGAAACGCTTTGTTGCGATGCTCCTTGCACAAAATGAAAGTAAACTTTAATGAGCCTATCTCTAATTCAATCATGGTTGCAATACAAGTTATAGCACATCCTCATCAAGTTCAAAAGAATAATTCCAGTTGTTACTACGTCAAGACGCAGTGGCAAGTATGCTCATATGACCGCAAGCGACGGTGATTCGAATCAGTACACGCCCGGACTACACGACACGTACACCCGTACTCCGAGTTGCCGGCAGCAACCTCGACTGACGTTGTACGCGGCCACCTTTCCCAAGATCTTCCACATTGGACGCAGTCCAACTGCCCCAAGTATGCAAGCTCCCTCAAGGTACATACCCGCTGTGGTATGTTCTTGAGCGAGTTACCTCCTGCTACCCTGACGCCGAAAGCCTAAGGCAGTTGGAAAAGTTCCACTATGGATCTCCCAAGGTACATCAGTTTCCTGGGTCCCATATAGCCAGTATGTGCCCGGTACACAACTCAAACTTGTCCAACAGGGCCAAGCACGGACGGGCCTTAACCGACACAGGCAGGACTATGCACGCACGGCCTGCAACCTGCTGCATCAAAACCTCCCTGCCCGGTCTCCATTTCTTACGTGTGGACTTTCCTCATCTTTTCTAATTCGGACCCGTTCCGAGTAAACCAGCCCTAAACTCGCGAGTAGATTCCAACTACTCGTCTTCTACCGGACCTTTCCTACTAACATTAGCGTAGCCAAATTCCCTCGAGGAGTTGCTATTCTACCCTTTCTCTCTTAGGTGTTTCTGGTCATGCAAGTGGGGTTTTCAATATCATCTAGACGTAATGCAATCAATGATGCAAAGCTATGATCTCTACAAATAAAAATGCTTTATAAAACGGTTCAAATGCAAACCGGGGCTTGCCTATTTTGTAGGTGACTACTGTTACAATCAGTTAGTGACGATCACTTGGAGCTTGATCACTTGTTCTCCTTCCTCCTTGATCTTCACTTCAAGTCCTTCTCACCTTCTTCACGTATATGCTACACGATATGATCATGCATATGTATTTAATTGAAAAGCTTTTGCTTATAAGATCTAAAGACCATTTTAAAACTGGAACTTTGTTTAAGAATTTAAAATGACACTGGTGCTAGTGGTTTGGGTTGGGCTTAAACACTAAGATCACTTATTAAGTGCTTTTCCCACTTAAGTGTTGATCACCTTAAGAGATCACACATGACAGTGGTGATCCAGAGCTCTAATGGAGCTGAGAATTTTCATGTGAGTTCCTTGTCACAAGAAAGTCCTCTGGACCAAAATTTAGCACCTTCCATGGAATGGTTTATTCAGAATAATTCTCTAAGTGTTTAGTCAAAGATGAATTAATTCTGAGGTAACATCCATGTTCATGTCAAACTCAGTGAATCACAATTTCAATTATAGTTTATAGAGTCCACATGAATTTTCCTAGGATTTTTGGAGCTAGGAATTTCCCAGAACTGAATTTACAAGTTTTGGAAATTCCCTGAAAATGTTTCTGTATTCATTTGAATACAGAAACTTACAATCTGAATTACCCTGATCAATTCAACTACAAATGAGCTGAAACTTTTACAGGAGTCTAATAACACCCTAAAGAATATTCTGGCAAAATTTGAGGATTTTTGGATAAACCAAACTCCCTCTAAAATTCTTTTACTGAAAAGCTTTAATGAATTTTCCAGAATTAAATAAATAATTTCATACAAATTGGGTTGCATATTTGGATAGAGTTTGTCAATCTGAATCTAACCCAATTTGAATCACTAAATTTGGAGGTTCCTAGCAAAAGTTATGCTCTTCTAAAGTTTGGGGAAAAAATCTGGGATTTGAATAAATCCAGGGAAAAGTTTAAACCTGACTGTGGGCCAAGGGCACGTGTCACCTACATATTCAAAGGCACACGGGGCCACACATATTCCTCCGTGCAGTCACACGGGATCCCACAGCCACAGAGGATCAGGGTTTTAAACTCTTTCTCACTGACGACTGGGCCCGCCGACCCCTTCTTCTACCTCGGGTCAGTTCCCGCGCTCCGGGTGCCCGTGCCGCCGCCCTCGCCGGAGATCGCCGGAACTCGATCTTCCGGCCTCTGCTCGAGCCCTTGCTCGCCGCCAGAGCCTAACCTGCCCTGCTGAGCACGATGGTAAGGTTTCCCCGAGCCAGCAAAACCTCTATGGTGGCTAGCGACGCTGTGGCAGCCTGGCACTTCATCAGCGACGTCGGCCGGCCATCCTAGTGCACCAACAGTTCGACAAAATGGTGCTAAAGCACCAGTGAAAGATGGGGAAGCTCGGCCTAGCCTCAAAAACGTTCGAGAATGATGGCAAACATGCCTTCACCGTGCGACTGCGGTCCCCCGGTTCGGTCGCCGGTAGAAATCCATGAAATACTCGGTCTATGTGCAGTTTTAGGCTAGAACCGTGAAGGGCAAAGGATCGCCTACTACTTTGGATCGTTCATGCAAGCTGTGATGAACAAATATTGAGAATTGAAGAGGAATTCGGGATTACCATGCCGGAAGGTCAGAGGGAGTACGCCGGAGCAATTTTTCCAAATTCCCTCCCGGTGATGCATGGCACGTTCTGATCTTTGGAGGGGAGCAGCAGGGTGCCTTGGCGCGTCCAGAGGCGCTGGTACTTGGCCGTGACAAGCGCCCGGTTAGGCTGCCCGCGGAAGCCTCTTTTTCAGGTCATATTCAGCCTTCGCGCGGCCGCGTTGCTCCCGGGGTTGGGGAGCCGATCACCGGTCAGGGACGCGGTGAGGAGGGAGAGGGAGCTGGGCCGGTGCTATCCGGCTACTGACTAGCTGCTGTTCGCGCCCGTTTGGGCCGGCTGTCGAGCAAACGACGGCGGCGGCGTACTCGCTCGGCTCTGCGGGAGGGAGAAGAAGAGCCTCTGTGCTCGGTCCATAAGCAGAGGGAGAGCACGTTGTGGATGGATGAGGGCGCGGAGGGGGGCTGTATCGGCGCTGGAGTCGGTTGCGGGGGCGGCCGACCAGCTGCGGGTGTGCTGTCCCGAGCAGCTGCTGTCGCTCCCCTGAAGGCAGCAAAACAGAGACCCATCTCTGAGATCTTTTGCAAGTTTTCAGTTCACACAATGACATGTGGGACCCACTGATCAGTCCTCCTTATCCCTTCTCCAAATATCTCCCAAGTTTGAATGTTGAGTGAATTCAATTGTGGGAATTCAAATCTGGTATGCATTTGGATAATTGGGCAAGTTTCATCCAAATTCAAACATGCATTTGAATTCTTTGTCTTTTAAAGTCCATTTTGCAAAATGGGTTGCAAACTATTTCCATAAATCATGAAACTTTGCACACCCTCTAATTTGGACTCAAGGAATTCAAATATGAAATCTGATTTTTATTTTGGCTGCTGCAAATGAGATTTTTAGCACAACAGTTTTGAATTCCATTGTGTTTTTCTCATTTAAATTTTTGTTTGAACAAATTGTTCCAAATCTGATTTTTGTTTTCTCACACATATGGGAACTTCCCATCCTTGTTTTAGACCCCTCTAGGGTTCCAAGTTCTCAAATGAACATTTGACTTGTGTGAAGAAAGCCCTCATGTGTGTTATCACATGTGGGAAAAAGTTTTAACAAATCCCAAATTTCATACACATGAAACAAAACTTTGCAAACAAATGTTTCTTTGTATTCATAATTTTGGGACCTTTACAAAACAACCGCCCCCGTCTGATGCAGCAACCAGCAGGGCAGACGAAACGTGCTGCGGTACCCTACTCAGCACCAAGGGGGTACAACCCAAACTACAGGCCTCCGGCAGCACTAGCACAGCCACAACGTCAGTTTGTACAGCAGCCTCGCCCCGCATATCCACCTCGACCAGCAGTGCAAGGACCCCCGAACCAACCCCAAGACAACAAAGGCCAGGAACCTAAAGTTGGGGTGCAATGTTTTAGCTGTAGTGAAGTGGGGCACCACGCCCATAAATGCCCAAAGAAGAAGCCTGCACAACCACAACAGCAGAATGTAATGAGAGGACGGGTGAACCACGTCACTATGGAGGAAGCACAAGAGGCACCCGACGTGGTAGTTGGTAAGTTTCCTGCCAATTTACACCTTGCAACCCTGCTGTTTGATTCTGGTGCTACCCACTCGTTCATTGCTCAAGGGTTTGTTAAGAAGCATGACCTAGCAACCACACAAATGAACCACATGCTAGCTGTAAACTCTCCAGGTGGAGAAATAAGGACAAGACAAGTGTGTCCCAAAGTGAACATAAGCATTAATGGGGTAGTATTTATTGCTAACCTCATAGTGATAGATTCACAGGGAATAGATATTATTTTGGGTATGGATTGGTTGACCAAACATAAAGGAATCATCCATTGTTCGACCAGAACAGTGGAACTAACTCACCCTAGTGGCACAAGAGTAAAGCTCATAACAATACACGAGCCTAGGAGGGACATCAAATTAAATCAAGTTGAGGTGAAAGTTGAGGAAATCAGGACCGTCAGGGAATATCCAGCTGTTTTCCGGAGGAGTTGCCAGGTATGCCTCCCGATCGTGAAGTGGAATTCGCAATTAAGCTAGTACCTGGAACAGCCCCGATATACAAGAGACCTTATCGGATGGACTCCAAGCAGCTGGAAGAACTCAAGGATCATTTCAGAGAATTGTCGGAGAAGGGGTATATTCGTCCTAGTTCCTCACCATGGGGAGCTCCGGTGATATTTGTGCCCAAGAAGGAAGGAACCCAAAGGTTATGCGTGGATTACCGTGCTTTGAATGAGGTAACCATCAAAAACAAGTACCCATTACCCCGCATTGAAGACTTGTTTGATCAGTTGAGGGGAGCTTGTGTGTTCTCGAAAATTGATCTCAGGTCGGGATACCACCAACTCAAGATAAGGCAATCTGATATTCCCAAGACAGCTTTCGTATCTTGGTACGGACTGTATGAATACACTGTCATGCCTTTCGGGCTAACTAATGCCCCGGCATACTTCATGTACCTCATGAACAAGGTATTCATGGAATATCTGGACAACTTTGTGGTGGTTTTCATAGATGACATTCTCGTTTTCTCCAAAGATGAAGAAGAACATGAGAAACATCTAAGGTTGGTGTTGCAGAGGCTAAGAGCACACCAACTATATGCCAAGTTGAGCAAGTGTGAGTTTTGGCTGAAGAAAGTTCCTTTCTTAGGACATATAATCTCGGAGGGAGGAATCTCCGTAGATCCCGCCAAAATCGAGGATATCCAGAAGTGGAAGACCCCTGAAAATGTCAGGGAAGTTCGAAGCTTCCTGGGATTGGCTGGATACTATCGACGGTTTATTGAGGGATTCTCCAAGATCTCGAGACCTCTCACCAAACTGTTGGATAAGGGAATCACATTCACCTGGACGCCACAGTGCGAGACGAGTTTTCAGGAGCTAAAGAAGAGATTGACAACAGCCCCAGTGCTCGTTATGCCAGATATGCAGAAGAACTTTATGGTGTACTGCGATGCCTCTGGAAACGGGTTGGGATGTGTTCTCATTCAAGAAGGGCATGTCGTGGCTTATGCATCCCGACAGCTCCGGAAGCACGAGAAGAACTATCCTACACATGACCTAGAACTAGCCGCAGTGGTACACGCATTGAAAATTTGGCGGCACTATTTGATGGGGAAGAGAACCGAGATATATACGGATCATAAAAGTTTGAAGTACATTTTCACACAGCCAGATCTCAACCTCAGGCAAAGGAGATGGTTAGAGCTAATCAATGACTTTGATGTGGGCATCAACTATCATCCTGGGAAAGCAAACGTCGTGGCCGATGCTTTAAGTCGGAAAGTGCAGGTCAATAAGTTGAGCTTGAAGGACATGCCGGCAGAATTGAAGGATGAGGTTATAAGGCTCAATCTATGCCTTGTGAATAGTGGTGAAGCCATCGCCATGGAAGTGGACTCCACACTAGAGCAAGACATACGCAATGGTCAAAAGAACGACGAAAAGATACAAGAAATCAGGCAACTCATCAAGGAAAATAAAGCTCCTGGTTTCAGTGAGGATGAACAAGGTACGGTGTGGCACGGGAAGAGAATCTGCGTGCCTGAAGTAAAGGGGATCCATGAATTGATTTTGAAGGAGGCTCACGATTCCGACTATTCCATTCATCCTGGAAGTACGAAGATGTACCAGGACCTCAAGAGCAGGTATTGGTGGTATGGCATGAAGCGAGATGTTGCGGAACATGTTGCCCTGTGTGACACATGTCAGTTGGTGAAAGCAGAACATCAACGACCCACGGGATTATTGCAACCGCTCAAAGTGCCTGATTGGAAATGGGAAGAAATCAGCATGGATTTCATCGTGGGATTGCCTAGGACCCAATCAGGATACGATTCGATATGGGTCATCATTGATAGGCTAACCAAGGTAGCTCACTTCATCCCCGTGAAGGAAAGCTACAGCGGATCCAAATTGGCAGAGTTGTACATGTCAAGGATCGTGTGTTACCATGGAGTGCCAAATAAGATTGTGTCGGATCGAGGGACACAGTTCACCTCAAGGTTCTGGAAGAAGTTGCACGAAACCATGGGAACCCATCTGAACTTTAGTTCTGCCTATCATCCCCAAACTGATGGGCAGACGGAAAGAACCAATCAGATCCTTGAAGATATGCTAAGGGCATGTGCACTCAAAAACAATAGGAGTTGGGACAAGAACTTACCGTATGCGGAGTTTTCCTATAACAACAGCTATCAAGATAGTATGAAGATGTCACCGTTTAAAGCCTTGTACGGGAGGAAGATGCAGAACTCCCCTATTTTGGAACGAAACAGGGGAAAGTAAAGTGTTTGGTCCAGAAGTACTCCAAGAAGCCGAGGCGAAGGTGAGGGAAATTCGCAACAACTTGAGGATAGCACAGACACGCCAAAAGAGGTATGCCGATGTACGAAGAAGAGAGCTCGTTTTCAACGTGGGAGACTATGTCTATCTCAAGGTGTCCCCTATCAGAGGACTTCGTCGGTTCAAGGTGAAAGGGAAGTTGGCACCTCGATACATCGGACCCTTTCAAGTTTTGGAGAGGAAAGGCGAAGTGGCGTATCAACTAGAATTACCGGCTCGTCTATCGGATGTGCACGATGTATTCCATGTGTCACAACTCAAGAAATGTCTGAGGACGCCTGAAGAGGTGTTACCCATGAATGAAGTGGATGTAGCTGAGGATTTGTCCTATGTCGAGCAACCATACAAGATTTTGGAGACAATGGAACGCCTCACCAGAAATAAAAGAATCCGGATGTGCAAGGTGCAGTGGAAGCATCACTCAGAAGAGGAAGCCACCTGGGAGCGGGAAGATGAGCTCAAGGCACAATTTCCGGAATTGTTTTCTTAGAAACACCAATCTCGAGGACGAGATTTCTTTTAAGGGGGGTAGAGCTGTAACACCCCAAAATTTTGATTCAAAGCCCTAAATCATGTTAAGAGGGGAATTTAAAAATTTTTGGACGTGTTGCATGTTTTGCAAAAATTCAAATTCAAACTGGAATTCAAATTAAACTCAAATCAGAAAAGAAATAGAAAAAGAAAAAGAGAAAGCAGAAAAAAACCGGCCAGTAGGCCGAAACCCAGCCAGCGCCCGCGCCAGCCCGCAGCCTCGCGCGCTGCTGCCTCACACTGACAGGCGGGACCCACCCGATCTTCGTCTACCTCGCGCCGCGCCGGACTCCCTCGCCCCCGAATCAAAACCAATCGGGATTTCAGCGTATCCCCTCTGAATTCTGTTCGTAGGCGACGCGGACATGGTCTAAACCACCCCGCCGCCCACCCCCGTCTATAAAAACCCCGGCCTCGTTCTGTTTTTCCCACGCGATCGCCGATTTTTCTTCCGGTGAGAACCGAGACTTCTCCGGCGAATTCTGGCCGATTTAAGCTCGGAATTTCCGATCTAACTCGCTGGTCTTGATCCACCGCCTCCGGGGAACCTTGCAGGTGCAGAAAACTCGGTGATTTGCGGTGTAAACCCAGCGCCGACGAGCTTTTCCGTGGTTTTTCCTCGGACCTCATCGCCGATCACCTTCCAGGACCTCCGAGCTCAAGAAAACCCCTGAGGTGAGATCCCCGACCTCTCCTCCAGCGATCTATGCCATAAAATCACAGTTCTAGGAAGAATTGTCGAAGATCCGAAAGTCTCCGGTGAGATCGCCGCTTCCCGCCGCTGTGCGCCGCCGGCAGCGCCGCCCGCGTTCGATCAAAGCGACGTGGCCGCTTGTGCGCCGTCTATTTTAAATCGCACGGTAGGGTTTAAATCCCCGCGTATAGGTTCGGCATTATAATCTCAGCCGTCGGTTTAAAATCGGACGGTCCACGTCAGCCCCGTGTTATAAAGACTGGAGATCTTACATGCTACCCCCTGGGGTTCTCGGGAAATAAGAGCTAGCCCCGGAAACTTCTGATCTAGCCCCTGGAACTTCAGAAAATCATGTAAATTCATTTAAAATCAGTTTTAGCCCCTGGATTTAATAAAAAATTAGGAAAAACACCTCTGATAAGTGTAGCTAGACCCCTGGAAATTCTGAAAATAATATTATAGACCCTGTAATGGGGTGAGTTTACCTTTTTAGCCCTGTTTAATATTTAATTTGGGAAATTGAATATGTGGCTAGTGTTTAAAATTTAAAAAGTGGGACAAACATATTGTCAAAATTAAATTAAAAACTTTCTCAGTATTTAGAAAACTTTGGAGTGAGATAAAAACATATTTTGGGCTGAAGTGAATCTGTTTAATTTATTATTCACATTTAGGGACACATTTTTAAGCAAAGAAAAGTTCTAGAAAATAGGGAAAATAATTGTAAAATAGTTTACATCAGAGGAAAAGGTCAAAAATATATTAGTAAATTATTTAGGACCAGAACCTATTCTGTTTAGATGATGTATATTACTAATTTCATAATAAAGAACACATTTATGTATAGGAAAATAAATCTGAAAATATAGCAACTAGTAAATGATAAATGAAGTTTCTAAAATCCAAAGGATTCAGTTTAGGGTTGGTAGAAATTATGAAGACACATATGGAGAAGGAAAATACCTTTCATGCATACTTTAAATTGAATATAAAAGGTGTAGTAATTGAATATAAGTAATTTATTTAAATTGGAAACTCATATATAAAGTATGCAAGCTTAAATGTGAAAACAAAAGTAGGAATCATATACACATGATTAAAAGTGCATGCAAGCCACAAATCAACACACATAGAGTAACCACAACACATATAATGGTGAATGACTTTCATAAATATGAATGTGTGGTTTGTTTGAAGTGGAAGTGTGAACTATGTCTTATGGATTGTTGTTTTTCTTTTGCTATGTGTGATGGTATGATGTAGAACCTGCTCAAGAGCAAGTTATTCCTTTCCAAGACCAGGACTACCCATTTCAAGAGCAGCAAGAAGGAGGCAAGTGTCCTTGACCACTTTGATTCTATGATAGGATGTGTAGCTAGAGTTATTTGCATTGTCAATTTAAATCTGAAACCCATGCTAGGAAGTTTACCTAGAATTGCATTACCTTGTTTCCTTGTAGCTTGGGTTGGGATTTATTTTATCATGTCATTTATTATTATGCATATGCTTAGCCATGCTTAGAATGGGATATTTGGAATATGAGATCATCATTTATTTTACCATACTCTTGAATGAGATATTGTGAGTTATGTAGAGGTAGGGATCAAGGCATGTTGGATGTTTTGGTTGTGTGCTGGGTGCACGAGACTTGGGTTTGTGTTTAGTACTTGCCTGGATCCTAAGGACCGGTTCATGGAGCATGTAACCTGGCTTTACAGTGCCAACCACATGCTGAGATGGGGCAGCTTGGCCAATTAATTAGGTGTATCCCCGGCGTAGTATGGGTGTGTTGGATGGTGCGGGGAGTAGGTGTCAGCTGGACTACCATATGAACCGTAAGGCTCAAGAGGGGGCCACTGCAGCGGGGTTGGAGCCTCTTGTATGCTGTTAGGGGTGAAACCTCAGTGGGCCCACGCTCGTCAGGAATCCCTTTGTAAAGGCTTCGTAGTGATCTCCTGGCTACACACCTGGGAAGTGTGAATGTGGTTCGTAGCCACTGGCATAATGGAGGTTCTTTTAGTCCACCCGGCAACGGGGGATGAAATCACTACATGTGGGTTCAGTGGTACAAACTCTGCAGAGTCAAAACTGTCATGACAGCCATGCTCACGGTTAAGAGCGGCTTGGACTTATTCATGATTAGAGGATTGATGGTTTTGGAAGTTGTGGATGTTAAGCGGGCAGCTTAACATTGGGAATGAGGTTATGGTTATTTGATTATGATGATGGGATGGGAGTTTGGGACCATTTCACCTGTGTAGTAATGTAGGTGCTTAATAAGCTAAGGTGATAGGTATTACTTGCATAGTGCTTTAACCATGAGTTCAACCCTTCCCTTGTTCTAGCCATGCATGACATAACTTTCCCACACTTGCTGAGTACCACTGGTACTCAACCTTGCATATTTGTTGGTTTATATTGCTGCTCAGGTCAAGGTAATGAGGTGGTGTATAATGACCAAGACATTGGACCCGAAGAAGGTTTCTAGGTTCATGGAGACCCCCGGGCAACGCCTGTGACGGAGCCCTCAAGAATAATATTCCGCTGCTAGTTTATTTATTTGTGATGAACTTATTATTATCCATCGAGACATTTGCTACGTAAGACTTATTTATATTCGACACCTGGCTTGTAATAAATGATGCTTCACTATTTGTCATCACATGTATGAGAAAATGATCCTGGCATACATGTGATATTCACTTGGTTGTTCTTCGGAAAAACCGGGTGTGACAGCGTTCAAAGATCTCGCGCTCTATGCGTCGTATCACGCCGATACCGACGAGAAGCGGCGGAACCAGTTTTACCAGGGGCTTAACCCGCTCCTGAAGGACAAATTGGCGATGTTCAATCGCGGCAGTCTCAACGACATCATTGATGCTGCTTTTGTCTAGGAGGACTCCGGCAAGGAGTTGGCGGTGGCGGAGAGAAAGCGAAGCGCGCCGCAAAGCAGCGGAGAAGGAGGCGGTCCTCCTCAGAAGTTTCGGATGGTGGATCACCCAGCATCAGGTCCATGCTGGCAGCCACCATAGAGGTCGATGCCGTTCCGCAGTCGGCCGTACTCTTCACCGGCATTCAGACCGGCACTGCCAGTACCACCTCCGCAACAACAACAGCAGCAGCGGACGATGCCGCGTGCGTATGCACCTCAGCAGCGCATGCTGGGCTTTCATCCCCCGAGCACCGCACAAGCAGCGGCCACATGTTACAAGTGTGGTCGTCCAGGACACTTCGCCAGCAGTTGCCCGGAGAGGCAAGGCGGCGGAGTTGCACCGCAACTTCCCGGGAGGAATCAACCCCAGAACCGTACTAATGCGCGGCGGGCAAACCCTAGGCCCGGCACCATCCACCAGCTTGCCATAGAGGACGTGCCGGAAGGTGAGCCAATCCTTGCGGGTATGTTCCAACTCCACCAGCATCCCGCCATAGTATTGTTTGATTTAGGCACCACGCATAATTTTATTAGCCAAGCTTTCATTGCTAAACACAGCTTGCAAATACTACCCACCGATAGTCCATATTTAATTTGTTCACCGGGTGGGAAGATTTCAGCAAGCGTAATGGTTTCCAAAGCACCATTATGCTTAGTGGGTAGAGTGTACCCCACGTCTCTCATCATCTTAGAGGGACAAAAGGTCGATGTCATCCTAGGGATGTCGTGGTTAACCCGCCACGGCGCTGTTTTAGACACCGTCCTTCGAGTCGTGCACTTAAACTCAAAAGTGCACGGATCTCACTCCTTATTTCTGGACAGTCCAGAAATAAAACTTCCAAGTGTCTATCAGTCGACAACCATCAGATTGGAAGACATTCCATTGGTCTGAGAGTTCCCTGACGTGTTCCTGGATGATTTACCGGGGATGCCACCCGATAGAGAGGTGGAGTTCAAGATTGAACTTGCACCGGGAACCATGCCAATATCCCGAAGGCCGTACAAGATGGCGCCCAAGGAATTGGCTGAGCTGAAGACTCAACTGACGGACCTCCTGGAGAAGGGTTTTATTAGGCCGAGCTCCTCGCCATGGGGCTGTTCGGCATTATTAGTAAAAAAGAAGGATGAGACGTTGCGGATTTGCATGGACTATCGTCCATTAAATGCCGTAACCATCAAGAACAAGTACCCGTTGCCACGGATCGACATGTTATTTGATCAGTTGGTCAAAGCAAAGATCTTTTCCAAGATGGACTTAAGATCCAGGTACCATCAGATTAAGATAAGGGCTGAGGATATTCCAAAAACAGCTTTCTCGACGAGGTACAGACTTTATGAGTACCTGGTCATGTCCTTCGGCCTCAACAATGCTCCAGCTTACTTCATGTATTTAATGAACTCGGTATTCATGCCGGAGCTGGACAAGTTTGTCGTGGTCTTCATCGACGACATACTGGTATATTCCAAGTCGGAAGAAGATCACAAGAAGCATCTGCGTATAGTCTTGCAACGGCTGCGGGATCACAAGCTATACGCGAAATTCAGCAAGTGTGAATTCTGGATATCGCAAGTGCCTTTCCTCGGGCATATCATCTCAGCGGAGGGTATTGCTGTAGACCCGAGCAAGATCACTGAAGTGCTGAATTGGAAATCCCCGAGGACTGTTCACGAGGTACGGAGTTTCCTCGGACTCGCGGGATTTATCGGAGGTTCATCCCGAACTTCTCGAAGATTGCCAAGCCTATGACGGAGCTGCTGAAGAAGGCTACCAAATATGTTTGGATTCCAACATGTGAAGAAGCATTCAAGGCTTTAGTTAAGCACCTAACATCAGCACAGGTTTTTGTGCAGCCAGACACGACCAAACCGTTCGATGTGTACTGCGATGCATCCGGCATTGGGCTCGGATGTGTGCTGATGCAAGACCGAAGAGTGGTCGCGTATGGATCAAGGCAGCTTAGAAACCATGAGCAAAATTATCCAATTCAAGACTTGGAGCTCGCTGCCGTGGTACTTGCACTGAAAATGTGGAGGCACTACCTACTCGGTAACCTCGTACATTTATATACCGACCACAAGAGCCTCAAGTACATATTCACTCCGAAGGAGCTGAACATGAGGCAGCGAAGATGGTTAGAATTGATAAAGGATTACAAAATAGAGATCCATTATCATCCGGGCAAGGCAAACGTAGTGGCAGATGCGCTGAGCCGCAAGTCACACGTCAACAATCTGTCCATCACACCGTTGGAAGAGAGCGAACCACCACTACATGTGATTCCACACGGAGCTCTCTACAACCTAGCTTTGATCCCCACCATCCGTGAAGAGATAGTGGCAGTTCAGAAACATGACAAGGGCATGTCGCATTTGCGGAGACGTGTAGACAGTGGGGAGTTGAAATGTTTCCGGAAGGACTGAGACGGCGTCCTATGGTTCAAGGACCGGATCGTCGTACCCCGTAACCCGGAGCTACTGAAGAAAATTATGTATGAGGCTCACTTATCAAAATTTTCTATTCACCCTGGCAGCAACAAAATGTATCAAGAACTTAGAAGCAAGTTTTGGTGGACACGGATGAAGTGGGAGATCGCAAAGTACGTGTCCGAGTGTGATACATGTCGAAGGGTGAAGGCAGATCATATGCGGAAACCGGGACTGCTACAACCACTGGGCGTTCCTGCTTGGAAGTGGGAGGATGTGAGCATGGACTTCATCGTCGGTTTACCCACCACCTTTGAGAAACATGATTCTGTGCGGGTGATCATCGACCGGCAAACCAAAGTTGCCCATTTCATCCCGGTCAACACCAACTACAACGCCAAGAAGTACGCTGAACTGTACATCTCACGGATCCTATGCTTGTACGGCGTACCCCGTACCATCATATCGGATCGGGGCACTTTATTTGTGTCCCGTTTTTGGGAGCAGCTGCATGCTGCATTGGGGATGAAGCTGATCCTTAGTTCAGCATACCACCCGCAAATGGATGGGCAAACCGAGCGGGTAAACCAGATCCTAGAAGACATGCTACGAGCTTGCGCTATCAACCACGGCAAGAATTGGGATGATCACTTGCCATTACCAGAGTTCTCGTACAACAATGGGTACCAAGCCAGCATCAAGATGGCGCCTTACGAGGCGCTATACGGGAGGAGATGCCGCACACCACTGAATTGGTGTGAGTCTGGCAAAAGGGTTACCTTCGGGATTGACCTTGTCAACAACGCGGAAGAAAAGATTCGACTGATTCAAGCAAACCTAAAAGCCGCCCAATCCCGTCAGAAACAGTATGCGGACCGGAGAAGACACCCATTACAATTCGAAATCGGGGATCACATATATCTACATGTGTCTCCGATGAAGGGCGTAAACAGATTCGGGGTGAGAGTTAAGTTGGCACCCCGGTTCGTCGGTCCATTCAAGATTACTGAAAGATGTGGATCGGTAGCATACCGGCTGAAATTACCAGAAGCACTTTACGGTGTGCACGACGTCTTTCACATTTCCCAGCTGAGGAAGTGTCTTAAGCTATCTACTACCATTCAGCTGGAGGACATTGAAGAACTGCAACCGGATCTCACCTATCGGGAGGAACCGGTTCAGATCATTGACGAAAAGGCCCGAACCACACGCAACCGCACGTTGTGGTTCTACAATGTTCTATGGAGTAATCACTCCGTGGACGAAGCGACATGGGAGAGCGAAGGATTTCTTTGCGCTAACTACCCCGACTTTTTCACGTCGCATATCCGGTAATCTTCCACCGTCCTCTCTCTCACTTTCACTTTATAATCTCGGGACGAGATTCTTTCAAGCCGGAAGGAATGTAAGGGCCTCAGTTTTTGACACATGATTGAAGTGTCATCACCAAACACACACCTCATTTGAAGCAAGTTGATAAACTCCTTTGAAGAGCAAGTAACCACCATCAACATGCTCATTTGAGAACAAACTCACATATTGCAAAAGTGGTATTTCCCACATGTGATATACAGGGGCTGGGCATATGAAAACTCCTACACCTTGCTAGGAATGTCCATGTCAAGTTTCACCCAAATTCAAAACCTTTTGAGGTACTTTTGGGGTATAGCTAGGAGGAGGGCAGTTTGAACTCAAATGCAAATTCAAACTGTTTTGATCACATAAATTCGAAAGTGGGAGACATATTCTTGCTCAGCACATTTTTGTGAGCTCACACACCAATTTTCACTACATTTGGAGTTGATCTTGACATGAGCTAAGTGGGGCAAATTCAAACTTTATTTGAATTTCAAACTGAACATGTGCTGAAATTCATTCAAACCAAACCCAATTTGAATTCTAACAAATTCAAATGGTTCAAGGGTAGATAATTCAAATCACCAGGGACTTTGTGGGAACTACTGTTTACAACAGCGAACAGGAGTTAATCTCAGAGGTTAAAAATGAAAATGGGACCCACATGTCAGCCACTGGGATGATCCAACCGACTGAGACTTTCAGCACTCGGGTCCCTGAGCTTCAGCTGCGATCGCCACCGAGGGAGGCCGCCGCGCCAGCAGCTGCTTGGCCACGCGCGGGCACAAGTCGGTTCAAAGCCTTCTTAAGGCGCCCCCCCTCCTCGGCCAAAGCCCTCACCATTTTCTCCCCGCAAGGACACAGCGCCGGGAAACTTTCTTCCGCCGCTCAGAACCGATCGGAGAGCTCCGATCACAGCCTCCGCGTCCCCTCCAGAGCTACGGCAAGGTACTAGGAACCCTCCTCGTTCTTCCCCGTTGCTAGAACTCAGCTGAAACCTGTCGATCTCGGCTATACCGAGAGTTCAATTCGGTGACCTAAAATAGCCGCACTTCGGGCTCCCGTGGACAGCCCAACCGGGAGGTGATCATGCCCGAGCCAAGTCACCCTTGGACGCGCTGGTGATCGGTGCTGCTCACCCCCGAGCCACAGCCCGAGTGTTTGCTCACAGGCGGCGAATTTCCAGTTTTCCCCTTTCTGGGTACAGACCGACCTTCGGGTGCGGTTCTGTTGAATCCATACTCTAGGAAGGATTAGAGGGCCTCAATCCGCTCCCACACAAACTAGACACGATAGCGCACAAGTTGCCTTTACAACCTTTGGCCTGAGAACCTCTGTACCCGGTGTATTTCGAAGTTTACCGACGGTGGAGCATGCGGAAAGCATCGGGCGCACGGTGAGGGACTACTTCGGAGCTCTCCTGAGCTGCCTTGAGCCCATGCCGAGGTTCCGGAGGTACCACTGATGCTTTCCGGCTGTTTGCTCGGTGAGTTGGGGTGCTAGGGAAGTCGGCCGACACGGCCGAAGTCTTTCCGAAGCCGCCGCTCGTCGCCGACCATGTGCAGGTCGTTGTCATGACGAGCTGAGCCCGGAATCATGTTCTCCGAGTGAAATAGGCAGGAGCGGCCGGAATCGTGAAGCTTGGAGCTCCACAGAGGCTGCCAGCGAGCTCTCCGGCGAGGTACCCGGCGGCAGAGCGCGGGCGGCGGGAGGTAGACGAAGGGGTGGACCCCAGCTGTCAGCGGCAGATGTTTTAAATCGGGATCGGGCTGCGGCTGGGATCTGATGTGCTGGCACGCAAAAACCCTGTAGGCCTCAGTGTGCTGACGCCTCCGCGCCCAACACGTGTCCCCGTGGCCCACCGGCCGATTTAAACTTTTCCCCGATTTTCAGATTTCATTCAAATTTCAAATCCTCATAACTTTGGCTAGGAAGCTCCAAATCGAGTGAACCAAATTTTGTTGGATTCAGCTCTCTGAGAACTTTCCAGAAAATCAAGTTTAACTTCATGAAAATCCTTAATTCTCCAGAATTAATTCCTCAAAATTTAAATTGTTTGGAATTTTAACTGGAGAATCCTTTGGGGGATAATTCTGAAATTTTGCTTGGATGTTCACCAAAACATACCTGAAAAACTATAAAAATTTCAGGTCCATTTGAGCTCATCTGATCCACCTAATGATGTGATTAATGAAAGTGTTCCAGAGAAAATAGAAAATGTTCAGAAACATTTCCAGAATTTTTTCTAAAATTGTTTAGCTCATATCATTAGGTAGGAACCTTCAAATTAAGTGAGGCCAACTCCATTAGAACCTTCTGAAAATCTAGTTTTCAGAAAGTCATGGCTTGTGCCATGAAAATTCCTAGAATACCATAAGAGATCCAATTAAGGTCAAGGACATAATTAATGTGGAGGGCTCAAATGAGCTTTTCTGCAAATAAAACTTGACCAAGTCTCTGTTTAGGTTGTAACCAAGCCACAGTAAAAGTTTCACAGTATTTGGGTCGTTCTAGTGAGACTTAGATGGTTCACAAGTTTAAAGCTCAATTCAAATGCATTTAATTAATACATGTACTTCTTATATCATGTAGTCGTTAAGGTCGAGGAGGAACCCGAAGTCCTAGACTTCATTACTCCAGAGGAGCAGCTAGCCTAAGACCAAGAGGAGCAAGGCAAGCTCCGGTTTGCATCACCCTCTTTACAAATTTTTATTGTTTTGAGCACTTCCTTTGAGTATCACTTATTTCCTTGCATTAGAGTCTTGTTTGGAAACCCAATTGCATAGCCAAGTAAACCATGGGTTGGGTTTAGAATTGCAAACCCCGTTAGCTACTGCAATGCTAAGTTAGGGTAGGATTCGGTACAAGTCGAGTAGTTGGAACTACTCGCGAGCATTGGCTAGAGGCACTCGACTCGGGTAGATATAGCACATGATACACATGGCAAGAAAAATGAGACCGAGCGGAGAGTAAGGGCAGCAGGACTTTGGGGCCTGTGTGCTATAGCTCCGCTTGTGTTGATTGAGGACCGAGCCGTGTGCGGGCCTGTTGAACAAGCTAGAACAGTACCGAAGACCTACCGGCTATATGGGAACCGGAAACCGATGTAACTCGGGTAGCTGGGTATTAAGGCATTGCCCGTCGTTCAGAGGGTAGGTTGAGAGCTTGAGGTGTAAATCGGCTGGCGGCACTGAGATGCGCGTGCAGAGACCTCTTGCTCGGGACGATGGGACCGGCTCAATATTTTGCTGACGGGTGAAAGGTGGTTGCGTACGACATCCGTGATGGTTGCTGTAGGCAACATCGAGTACGGGCGTACATGACGGGTTTTTCGGGTAGCCCTGCAGGTGTAAATCGATTATAATCGCCGTCCCTCGCGGTCAGTGAGTACCACTTGTTCACTGTACCGTGACGTTGAAAGAACAGGCTAGTTACATGTTAAAATGTTGCTGATTGAAAGATGGACTTTGATTGTTAATGATTTATTGTAGTTTAGAGCTAACTAAAGTTCCTTTCAACTTTGGGCAAAGTACATGAGAGAAATGTGTATCTTATTTGATTGCGGCTCTCTCATGTGCCTTAGCGTAAGGTTCTCCACAACCTGCTGCTAAAACTTTAAGGTAAGGTTCCAATAATTAGGCGAGTCCTTTGCAAATTGTTTTATCTCATGTACCCATCACCCCTCATGTAGAAGTTCCATGTTTAGGAGAGACGGGTCAGTCTTGCTGAGCCTTCGTGCTCACTGCTTGTGTTTGAAGCTTTTGCAGTATTCTATGAGGAAGGGACTCCCGAGGAGGAGAAGGAACCTCAATAGGGGAACCCCGTTGAGTGGGAGTCATGCACGCCGCCATGTTAGTGTGTGTGTGTGCTAGCAAGTACACGTTCATGGGCTGAATGTGAACTTGATGCGTAGTCTACGCCCGTGAGTGTAGACTGGACCTATTTTGATGTAAAAATGTTCATAAACCACTTCATGTAATAAAAGTTTTGCCTCCACTTTGTACCTTTGACGTGTGTTATTCGGTGCTGTGCATCGCAGCACCCCTCAGCGTGATCCTGGCTCGACAAGACCGCGGAGTCGTGTCATGTTCTGAGAGGAAACCTCTCGGAACCGAGACTGATGCATATGTGTGCCCAGGATGTTCATCACACATACACATATACTCCACAAACTTAATTCAGAATATATATAACAACGAATGAATATATTCAAGTACTTTATTACATCAATCTCTATTGCAGCGGAAGTTTCTAATCTATTCTAGCAGCGGAAGTCTTCTAACTAGTGCGGAAGCAAACTGAACAGCAGCAGCAGTGGCTCCATCTCTACTCCACAGGCAAGGTTGAGGATAGATTACACGCCTAATACTCCACGTAGTCTTCAAAGTACTCCTCTCCTGTTGCTGATGATGAAGTAATAATGCAAGTTTGAGTACATGATGTACTCAGAAAGTGCGGGAAAATATGATATGTAGCTCACAGCAAGGAAGGTATAAAAAGGTTCATTGCATAAAAGCAAAGTTTATTTCACAAATCATGATAAAAATAGCAACTAGCTTTAAGTGAATGTAATCCCAACATGTATTTAAACATCAACATACCTCCATCATGATTCACCACTTTTCATATCCCATCCGAACATTCATTTTTCTCAAGTTTCCTCATGCTCATGAATACCATCTCGTATTCACTACCATCTCATCTCATATTAAATTCCATCTCATACCGAGACCAATGCTCATTGACATGACTCAACAATCATGCAACCAATCCCATCACCCGGACTCAACAGTCCCAAAAATCAAATCCAAAGCCCAAACCATCACCAAACCAATAACCAAATTAAATACCATCCCAACAACCATCCCATCTAATCACGTGGGTTGTCCAGGTGCTCGTGACCGTAAGCTCGGCTATCATGATAGTTTTACACTCTGCAGAGGTTGCACCACTTTACTCACAAGTTTGTGATTTCGTCACCCGTCGACGACTGCAGAACCTCCATTATACCAGTACACAACCGTCGGTGTATGGCCAAGAGATCACGAAATAGCCTTTACAAAGGGACTACTAGATGTATGGACTCACTAAAGTTTCACCAGCAGGCTAGAATCTCCAATTCTCCCACCTACGGGCCCCCTCTTGTGCCATGAAGTTCCCAGGAAAGTCCTCACTCGACTCCCATTTCCCGCACCTTCCACGGTCCACAACAATCTAGCAACTTACCTAATTAGTCAGCTAAGCTTCACCCATATTTCGCCTTGTGTTGGCACTGTTATCCTAGCATGGCTTGCATGAACCGGTCCTTAGATCTACGGCAAGTAAACCACCATCTCATTCTACCACTTCCACAAAATCAAGCTTGCCTAGATCTCCCTCCGATTCATGTCCATTATCAACATTAGTTTCTCATTATCATTATTCATACGAGTGCAGTTAGCTAGACACATTCTATCGCTTCCCATATCATGTAGATTAGCGAAGCAAAAAGCAAAAACGACCATACCCGACTCATCAACTTTCCGAGCGACAAGGGTGGTTAACAAAACTAGTAAACTCCTATGAAAGGGTTTCCCATCAAGTTGACTCAAGCACACAAATGTTTTCACAAACAAAACAGTTTTCCAAAAACATGGGATCAATATGGTCAAGGGGCACTCGCCTTTTTCTTGCGGCTCTTGTTGCTCTTGTGTCTCGATGTTCTGGTGCTGTAGTCCTTCGTAGGTAGCTCCCTGAGCTTGTCCTTCTACTCACGATCACGCACATACAAGGTTCACAGCAGTCAATTATCATGCACAAACTTTAATCAAGATGCGATGATGCATATGCATGCTAATCCTATGGTGCAGTTTTTATTAGATCGGCTTATATGCGTTCTTGCATGTTTGCATGGGTTTGCATGGGTTCTATGATGAACAGAGGTGTAAAGATCAAATGTGGACGTGGCGATGATCTCGTCACAAGATCTAGATCAAACTGATCAACACGTGATCTTTCCACGAAAAAGTTCTGTTCGAAGGGATCGAAGAACAGATGCAAAGAAAATGTGATGATGTCGTAAGGTGGTATTGGAAACCTACCTTGCTTCCTTCTGGTCCTCCCTCCTAGCAAAAACAGATCGTCAGGGCTCTCTTCCGGCGGCGGCGATCGTGTCTAGGCTCATCGGCGGTCTCTCCGGCGGTCAACTCCGGCAAAGGGGTTTAGCTCGGCGAGTTGTCGGCTTAGAAAAGATGTTACGACCAAGGGGTTGTTTCGAGTTCTATTTATTAGAGGGAAACGAAGAGTCCTACTCTGATCATAATTCGAATAAGAGTCCTATTCAAATTATTTTTGAATCTTAACTACTTATCTTCAATTGATTTGGTGCGGTAGCAACGTGGAATTCGTGTCAGTTTCCTTCCATGTCAGTATTCCCGCGCGTACAGAAGCAAAAACCGCTTCAGATATTGTCACCTCCGTGGTGATGAGCTCCGGAGGCTCCACGTGTCCTGCGGAGGCCGGGCCTCCCTTTTCCACAGAGGCGGGCTCCGGTTGTGCCTCGTGTCAGGCGGGCGAGACCTCCCTCGTCCTTAGAGGCGAGCTCCGCGTGCGCCACGCATCCTGGCGGGCGGGACGTCCCTCTCTCCATAGGCGAGCTCCGCATATGGCACGTGTCAGTGTCGGACCTCCCCTCTCTTCGGAGGTAGCTCCAAATGTGCCACGTGTCAGTGCCGGACCTCCCCTCTCTTCGGAGGTGGGCTCCGAGAATGCCACGTGTTCTAGCAGTGCCAGACTTCCTTTCTCCTTAGAGACAAGCTCCGAGGTTGACACGTGTCCAACGGTGATGGACCTCCCGGAGGTGAGCTCTGAGGTTGACACGTGTCCATCAGCGTCAGACCTACCGGAGATGAGCTCCGGAGGTGACACGTGTCCAGTAGGACCAGACCTCTAAGAGGTGAGCTCCGAGAGCGACACGCGTCCCACTGTGTCGGACCTCTTGGAAGTGAGTTCCGAGAGCGACACGTGTCCCGTGCGGCTGGTCCTCTCTTTCCGCAGTGACTAGCTCTGAAGGCCACACGTGTCCTGCGGGCTGACCTCGCTCCTCCGCAGATGTCACACCCGGTTTCTCCGAAGAACAACCGAGTGAATATCACATGTATGCCAGGATCATTTTCTCATACATGTGACGACAAATAGTGAAGCATCATCATATTACAAGCCAGGTGTTCGAATATAAATAAGTCTTACATAGCATACGCCTTGATGGACGATAATAAGTTCATAACATGTAAATAAAACAGCAGCGGAACATAAATCTTGTGGGCTTCGTCACAGGCGTTGCCCGGGGGACTCCGTGAACCTAGAATCCTTCTTCGGGTCCGAAGTCTTGTCATTGAACACCACATCATCCCCTTGACCTGAGCAGCAATTTAAACCAACAGAAATGCAAGTTTGAGTACCGTTGGTACTCAGCAAGTGTGGGAAAGTTATGTCATGCATGGCTCGACAAGGAGAGGTTGAACTCATGGTTTAAGCACTACACAATTAATACCTATCACCTTAGCTTATTAAGCACCTACATTACTACACAGGTGAAATGGTCCCAATCTCCCAACCCATCATCATCATCAAGTAAACATAGTCTCATCTCCAATGTTAAGCTTCCCGCTTAACATCCACGACTTCCCAATCCATCATCCTCTAATCATGAATAAGTCCAAGCCGCTCTTGACCGTGAGCATGGCTGTCATGACAGTTTTGACTCTGCAGCGTTTGCACCACTGTACCCACATGTAGTGATTTCATCCCCCGATGTCGGGTGGACTAAAAGAACCTCCATTATGCCAGTGGCCACGAACCGCATTCACACTTCCCAGGTGTGTAGCCAGGAGATCACTACGAGGCCTTTACAAAGGGATTCCCAACGAGCGTGGGCCCACTGAGGTTTCACCCCAAACAGCATACAAGAGGCTCCAACCCCGCTGCAATGGCCCCCTCTTGAGCCTTGCGGTTCATATGGTAGTCCAGCTGACACCTATTCCCTGCACCATCCAAAACACCCATACTACGCCAGGGATACACCTAATTAATTGGCCAAGCTGCCCCATCTCAGCATGTGGCTGCCCCATACTTGGAACACATTATTTCTGAACTTCCTCTCTGATGTGAAACAAATTTAAATTTATTTTACTAGTTTTAGAATTATTTCCTAGCCTAAATGTGTCTCTAGAGATAATAATAAAATGAGCAATACTTAGGCAGATTTCATTTCAGCCTAAAATCTATTTTTGACTCATTCTAATGTTTTCCAAGTGCTAGGAGAGTTTAAATTCATATTTGCACATGTGTTTGCATCACCATTTAAATTTAAATCCTAGTCACATATTCAAATTTCTGAATTTAATATCCTATAGGGTCAAAAAGGCAAATCCACCCTACTGCAGGGTTTAATTTACTATTTCATAAATTTTCAGAGGCCTAATTACACATAACAGAGGGGGTTTTCCTAATTTTTATTAAGTCCAGGGGCTAAAACTGAGTTTAAATGAATTTACATAAATCTCTGAAGGTCCAAGGGCTAGATCAGAAGCTTCTGGGGCTAGCTCATGTTTTCCGAGATCTCCAGGGGGTAGCGCATAAGAATCCCGGCCTTTATAATGCGGGGCTGACGTGGGCCGTTGGATTTAAAACAGACGGCTCAGATTAGATTGCCTAAGCGGTACGCGTCGATTTAATTTCTACCGTGCGATTAAAAATAGACGGCCCTCAAGGGGCCACGTCGCCCCTGGCCGGAGTTCGCCCGTGCGCACGGCGGCGCACGGCGGCAGAGGCGCGATCTCGCCGGCGTAATCTCGGTTTTTGCCGCTGTGCGTTAGAACTCGCATCTTTTTGCACAGATCGACCGCGGAGGGGTAGGGGAGGCTGACCGAGGAGTCTTCTTAGGCACGGGAGGGCTGGAGTAGTGTGACACCCTCGCCTCGGGTGTCAGCATATGTTCATGTTCTATGAAGAGGAAACATTTTAATGAAAAATAGGAACAGAGAGAATTATCAAAAGAATAGCCAATAAAGCCCTCAGAGAGCACCGAAGGCAACTTCCGTGGCCAGTAGGCCACGTGGCATGTTCGGAGCTCATCCCTGCAAAGCGGGGAGAGGCCGTCGCCAAGCTGGCTACGTAGCAGGGGCTCGTCTCCGCAAAGGGGAGAGGTCCGATCCCATGGGACACGTGTTGCCCATTGAGCTAGCCTCTGCAGAAGAAGCAAAGGCATTTCCGCAAGACACGTGTGATCCTCGGAGCTAGTCCTCACGGAAATCAGAGGACCAGTCGTGCGGGATACGTGTCGATCTCGGAGCTCATCTCCGAGAAGTCCGGATCTATTGGACACGCGTCGCCACCGGAGCTTATCTCCAGGAGGTCTGTCGCTGCTAAACACGTGTCGACCTCGGAGCCGTCCCTGATGAAATAAGAGAGGGAAGACCGGCGCCAACACGTGGCGTGCGCGGAGCTCACCTCCGAGGAAGAGGGAGGTCTCGCTCGTTTGAAACGCGGCACAACCGGAGCTCGTCCCTGCAGGAAAGGAGACACCAGGCCCCGGAGGACACGTGGAGCTTCCGGAGCTCATCATCGCGGAGGTAACGAGTTCTGGAGCGGTTTTTACGCGTAAAGATACCGGTACGCAATAGAAACCGATCTAAATTCCACGATGTTACTACAGATAAGACTTTAGGATCCAACAAATATCTGAATAAGACTCTTATTCGGGATACAATCATATTAGGACTCTTCTCTTCTCGATTATAAATAGAACCCAAAACCTCTGGCCGAAACCACAAACTTCTCTTTCAACTCCTGAGCCGACGACTTAGAGCCCTAGCCCTAACTCGCCGAGCAAACCATCACCGAAGCGCAACAAGGGAGATCATTGGAGAAGAACCGAGCGGTCTGAAGAGGACCTCGAAGTCAAGAAGAACGTGTGGTAGGACTTCAATATCATTGTGTTCATCTCTTTGCATCTGTTCTTCAATTCCTTTCGAACAGAAGCCTTCTCGTGGGCAGATCACTTGATGATCAGTTTGATCTAAAGACAAAATCATCGCCACATCCACCTTTGATCCGAACACCTCTGTCCATACAAGGCCATGCAAGAACACGCACAGATCAATCCAATAAAACTAATCATGAGAGAGCATGCATATGCATCATCGCATCTAGTTTAAGGTTTGTGCATAAATATTGATTGCTGTGAATCCTGTATGCACGTGATCCTACTTAGCAGGACAAGCTCAGGGAGCTGTCTACGACGAACTGCAGCAACCAGGTTTTGAGAATCAAGAACAACCGGAACCGCAAGAACAAGGCAAGTGCTCCTTGACCATATTGATCCTATGTTTTGGGTAAAACTGTTTTGTTTTGTGAAAGGTGTGCGTACTGAGTCAAACGTGATGGGAAGCCCTTTTATAGGAGTTTACTAGTTTTGATTAGACCACCCTTGTCGCTTGGGAAGTTTATGAGTCGGGTATGGTTTTTGCTTTATGCTTCGCTGAGTCTATGCGATTGGGAAGCGAGATAGATATGTGCAGCTAACTGCACTCGTACTGATAATAAGTAATTGATGAGGTTAATGAATATGGATCGGAGGGAGATCTACGCAAGCCTGGGTTTGTGAATGAGGTAGCATGAGATGGTGGTTTTACTTGCCGTAGATCTAAGGACCGGTTCATGCATGCACATGCAAGGATAACAGTGCCACCACAAGGCCAAGTATGGGTGCGGCTTAGCTGAGTAATTAGGTAAGTTGCTAGAGTGTTATGGACTGTGGAAGGCGCGGGGAATGGGAGTCGAGTGAGGACTGCCCTGGGAACTGCATGGCACAAGAGGGGGCCCGTGGGTCGGAGAATTGGAGATTCTAGCCTGCCGGTGAAACCTTAGTGAGTCAAAGGCTATTTTGTGATCTCTTGACCATACACCGACGGTTGTGTACTTGTATAATGGAGGTTCTGCAGTCGCCGACGGGTGACGAAATCAGAAACTTGTGGGTAAAGAGGTGCAAACTCTGCAAAAGTCTAAAACTATCATGATAGCCGAGCTTACGGTCACGAGCACCTGGCTAAACTGCCATGATTAGTTGGGATGGATATTGGGATGGTTATTGGGAAGGTTCTTGGTTATGATTATTGGTTTGGTTATGGTTTGGTTTGGGACTGTTGAGTCTGGGTGCTGAGATGGTTGCATGACTGTTGGAACATGACATGAGATTGGTCTCGGTGTGAGACAAGGTTGTTTTATGAGGTGAGATGGTAGCGAATACGAGGAGGTATTCGTGAGTATGAATAAAGGATTGTTTAATGTTCGGATGGAACACAGGAAGTGATGGAGGTATGTTGGTAATTTAATACATGCTGGGATTACATCTAAAACTAAGTTGCTGTTTTATCATGGTTTTACAAATCTGCTTTTCTGCAAATAAGCCTTTTTGACCTACCTTGTTTATAAGCTGCACATCATGTGTTTTTCCCACACTTGCTGAGTACATCATTGTACTCAAACTTGCATTATTACTTCATCATCAGCAGCAGGAGAAGCCTACTATGAAGATCAAGTAGAGCATTATGGCGTGTGATCTGTTCTCAACCTTGCCTGTGGAGGGAGTAGAGATGGAGCCACTACTGCTTAGTTTTGCTTCCGCATTAGTTTTTTCTTCCACATTAAAATAAAGACTTCCACTGCATAGAAATAAGACTTCCGCTGTGAGCATGAGTCCAAGACTCATGAGATATTGTAAGAAACCCTGTTATTAGTGGTAATATATGATCTGAATTCAGTTTGTGGAACGTATATGTATGTGTGATGAACATCCTGGGCACACATATGCATTAGTTCTTGGTTCCGTGGTTTTTCCACAGAACTGAGGGCGTCACAGACTGGTATCAGAGCCACGGGTTGACAGTAGGTTACACGCCTAGATAGAAACCTTAGATTGATATTAGAGCCACAGGTTAACAAGCAAGTTACACCCCTAAGTAGGAGTCACAAGCAACCTAAGGTGAATAGCTTAGATTGGCCTTTAAAACCACCTTGGCATAGGAAACCATACTTGAATAGGAGCTGTATGAGCCCTTGCAATGATTGTGTGTGATTATGTGCTTAATGTGAGTTGTGGGACGTCTCAAAAACGTTGTCCATATCCATACGTAAGAAGAAAGAGGTGTGAAATGCTTCGGCACTTGATCACATCCTCATAAGAGCTAATATATATAGTCCAACTCACCTTGATGCATATAGTTGAAGGGACCTACCTAACCTTCTAACCTTCTATTCTATTTCGTTCTCTCTCACAGATGGTGAGAGGAAACGCCAGCCGAAGGAACGTCCAGGAGGATGACCACGAGGAAGTTCCTGCTAACCCCGGAGCTGGTGAAAACCATCTGGAAAGGTTGATGGCCATGCAAAACCAGCTTATGCAGACCATGATCCAAACTTTGGGTCAGTTGCAGGCCAACCAAAACCCCGTTCCGGCACCACCGCCACCACCACCGCCGGCTCATAACAGGTTGGGAGAGTTCATGAGGACTCGACCACCCACCTTTGCTCAAGCAAGCGATCCCATGGAGGCCGATGATTGGTTGAAATCCATGGAGAAGAAGCTCGCCATTGTTCAGTGCAACGACCGAGAGAAGGTTCTTTTCGCATCGCACCAACTTACGGGGGCCGCTGCTGACTGGTGGGATGCCTTGAGAAACGCCCATGCCAACCCGGAGACAATCACTTGGACTGAGTTCAAGGAAACTTTCCGCTCTCACTACATCCCTGCTGGTGTAATGATGCTCAAGAGGCAGGAGTTTGAAGGTCTCTGCCAAGGATAGAAGAGTGTGAACGAGTATCTCAACAAGTTCATACAACTGTCCCAGTACGCCCCCGAAGATGTCAACTCAGACCAGAGGATGCAGTACCTGTTCATGAGAGGATTGAACAATGAGATCCAGGTTCAGCTCCTCAACAATGACTACGTAAGCTTCCAGAAGCTGGTTGACAAGGCTATTGTGGTTGAAAACAAGATCCGAGAGATCGAGCGAGAGTGCAATAGGAAGATGCCATACCAGCCCCAAGGGAGAAACGTACGACCTAGGTACATGCCCACTGCCCCGCAGTATGGATCGACCACTCCTGCGTACCGCCCTGGTAAGCCACCACAACAACAATTCGTTGCACCGGCACCTCGTGTGCCCATGCCTCCTGCGCCCCGACCTAACAATGGTGCTCCTGTTCAAAACCCCCGACCCAACGTACCTGCTGCCGTAGGCAACAGGGCATGCTTTGCATGTGGGGAAGTAGGCCACTTCGCTAACCAGTGCCCGAGGAGAGGCCCTGGACAGAAAGGTAATGTGCCTAAGCAGAACCAGCGACCAAACGGAGGGGACAACCAAGGGAACCGTGGACCGCAGAACTATGCTCGTGGCCACGTAAACCATGTCACTACTGAGGAAGGACAACAGGCTGAGGACGTCGCAATTGGTATATTCCTTGCCAACTCCAACCCAGCCACCATTTTATGTGATTCCGGAGCATCGCATTCCTTCATATCATCCAAATATGTTGCCAAACATCATCTACCCGTATCCCACTTAGAATATGCTATGTTAGTTAATTCTCCCGGTGGAGAAATGAGGACTAATATAGTATGGTCCTAAAGTAAGCCTTAAAATAAGGGGGGGTAGACTTCCTTTCCAACCTTATTGTCTTGGACTCCCACGGGATTGACATCATACTCGGAATGGATTGGTTAAGCAAGCACAATGGAGTAATCCAATGTGCTGAAAGGAGCGTGCAGTTGACAAACGAACACGGTATTCGTGTCGAGTTTGAGTCAGCCCAGCAAACAACCGAACGGGCAAATTTGAACCACGTCGAAGGAACAACATTGGACAGCATTCCAGTGGTTCAGGAATTTTCGGACGTGTTCCTGAAAGAGCTTCCAGGAATGCCACCTGACTGGGACATCGAGTTTGCCATAGATTTGGTACCCGGAACTGCACCTATAGCTAAGAGACCATATAGGATGCCCGTCAACGAGCTAGTTGAACTAAAGAAGCAAATTCAAGAACAGTTGGAGAAGGGTTTTATCCGTCCAAGCTCGTCACCATGGGGAGCTCCGGCACTCTTCGTGGACAAGAAGGATGGAACCCAAAGAATGTGCGTGGACTACAGGTCTCTCAACGAGGTGACAATCAAGAATAAATACCCTCTGCCCCGTATAGAGGACCTGTTTGGTAAAATGAAAGGAGCCCGAGTATTCTCCAAGATTGATCTTCGGTCGGGATATTTCCAGCTGAAGATTAAGCCCTCCGATATACCTAAGACAGCCTTTCGGACACGGTATGGTTCGTATGAATATACCGTCATGTTTTTTGGGTTAACAAATGCACCTGCATACTTCATGTACCTTATGAACAAGGTTTTCATGGAATACTTGGACAAGTTCGTCGTGGTTTTCATCGATGGCATTATGGTGTATTCAAAAAGTGAGGAGGAGCATGAAGAACATATGAGATTGACCTTGCAGAAGTTGCGTGAGCATCAATTGTATGTCAAGCTCAACAAGTGTCAACTTTGGCTAAAGGAAATATCTTTCCTAGGCCATATTATCTCCATGTAAGGGGTATCGGTTCATCCGGGAAAGGTGAGAGATGTTCTGAAGTGGGACCAACCGAAGAGCGTGAGGGATATTCGGAGTTTCCTTCGGATGGAAGGATACTATCGGCGCTTCATTAAAGACTTCTCTAAGATAGCAAAACCTATGACGGAATTGCTAATGAAGGGAAAAGTCTTTCAATGGACACAAGCCTGCCAAGAAAGTTTTGAGGAACTCAAGAAAAGGCTAACCACAGCACCAGTTCTGGTATTGCCAGGCGTAAGCAAGAGCTTTGACATATATTGTGACGCATCAAGACAAGGGCTCGGATGTGTACTCATACAGGAAGGACAAGTGGTAGCCTATGCCTCACGACAATTAAAGAAGCACGAGCTTAACTATACTACGCATGACTTGGAGCTAGCAGCAGTGGTGCATGCATTGAAGATTTGGAGACATTATATCCTTGGACATTGATGTGAGATCTATACGGATCATGAAAGCCTCAAGTACATATTTACACAAACGGACTTGAATTTGAGGCAACGTCGATGGTTAGAACTCATCAAGGATTATGATGTGGGAATCAACTACCACCCCGGGAGGGCCAACGTAGTAGCGGACGCATTGAGCAGAAAGGGAGCATGTCACCAACTCACGGTTCGGGAGCTACCACCCAAACTACGGAAGAAGTTCGAACGGTTACACCTCGGATTCTTGAATAACGTGGAGATAATGGAGATCCACTCCCCATTGGAGCAAGAAATAAGAGAGGGCCAAGCAACGGACGAGGAGATCAAGGAGATCAAGGAAAGAATCCGACAAGGAATAGAGAAGGATTTCAAGGAGGATGAAAAGGGTACACTTTGGCTAGGAAAAAGGATTTGTGTGCCGAACATAAGACACCTCCGCGACATGATATTGAAGGAGGCACATGATTCACCCTATTCCATACATCCAGGAAGCACCAAAATGTACAAGGACTTGAAAACTTGTTATTGGTGGGATGGTATGAAGAGGGATATAGCCGAATACGTTGCCCTATGCAACACATGCCAACGGGTAAAGGCCGAACATCAAAAACCCGCTGGATTGTTGCAACCTTTGAGAATACCCGAATGGAAATGGGAGGACATCAGTATGGACTTCATCGTCGGATTACCACGTACTCAGTCGGGATACGACTCCATCTGGGTCATTGTGGACCGATTGACGAAATCTGCCCATTTTCTTCCGGTAAAGACCAGTTACAACGTTGCACAATTGGCAGAGTTGTACATGGAGCAGATCGTGTGCCGTCACGGAGTTCCGAAGAGGATAGTCTCAGATCGAGGTTCTTAGTTTACCTCTAGATTCTGGAGGAAGCTGCAGAAAGCCATGGGTACACGACTGGATTTTAGCTCCACCTACCACCCACAAACAGATGGACAAACCGAAAGGACAAACAAAATTTTGGAGGACATGTTGAGAGCTTGCGCCTTGAAACGTGGGCGTAGTTGGGATAGGAGTTCACCTTATGCTGAATTCTCCTATAACAGCAGCTATCAAGCTAGCTTAAAGATGTCGCCTTTCGAAGCCTTATATGGTAGACGGTGTAGAACGCCACTGTTCTGGAACGAGACTGGAGAGAACCAGGTGTTTGGACCCGAAGTACTACAAGAAGCTGAAAAGCAGGCCCAAACGATACGGGAGAACTTAAAGGCTGCTCAGTCACGACAGAAAGGCTATGCGGACAATAGGCGTAGGAAGTTGACCTTTGAAGTAGGAGACTTCGTATATCTTAAGGTATCGCCTATCCGAGGCCAACGACGCTTCAACGTCAAAGGCAAGCTAGCACCTCGCTACATCGGACCATTTAAGATTTTGGACAAGCGAGGAGAAGTAGCCTATCGACTAGAGCTCCCAACCCACCTCTCCGACGTACATGACGTGTTTCATGTATCCCAGCTCAAGAAGTGCTTGAGAGTACAAGAGGAACAAGTGTCAATGGGAGAGCTTGAGCTTCAAGAGGACCTGACTTACGCAGAACACCCTGTCCGAATCTTGGACGTAAAGGAAAGGGTCACCCGAAACAAGGTGATTCGATGGTGCAAGGTACAATGGAGCCATCACACCGAAACTGAGGCCACATGGGAGCGTGAAGAGGATATCAAGGCGGAATTCCCCCATCTATTTCCTACTAACGAATCTCGAGGTCGAGATTCAATTTAAGGGGGGTAGATTTGTGACACCCTCACCTCGGTTGTCAGCATATGTTCATGTTCTATGAAGAGGAAACATTTTAATGAAAAATAGGAACAGAGAGAATTATCAAAAGAATAGCCAATAAAGCCCTCAGAGAGCGCCGAAGGCAACTTCCGCGACCAGCAGGCCACGTGGCGTGTTCGGAGCTCATCCCTGCAAAGCGGGGAGAGGCCGTCGCCAAGCTGGCTACGTAACAGGGGCTCGTCTCCGCAAAGGGGAGAGGTCCGATCGTATGGGACATGTGTTGTTCACGGAGCTAGCCTCTGCAGAAGAAGCAAAGGCATTTCCGCAAGACACGTGTCATCCTCGGAGCTAGTCCTCGCGGAAATTAGAGGACCAGTCACGCGGGATACGTGTCGATCTCGGAGCTCATCTCCGAGAAGTCCGGATCTATTGGACACGCGTCGCCACCGGAGCTTATCTCCAGGAGGTCTGTCGCTGCTAAACACGTGTCGACCTCGGAGCCGTCCCTGAGGAAAGAAATGAGGGAAGACCGGCGCCAACACGTGGCGTGCGCGGAACTCACCTCCGAAGAAGAGGGAGGTCTCGCTTGTTTGACACGCGGCACAACCGGAACTCGTCCCTGCAGGAAAGGAGACACCAGGCACCGGAGGACACGTGGAGCTTCCAGAGCTCATCATCGCAGAGGTAACGAGTTCTGGAGCGGTTTTTACGCGTAAAGATACCGGTACGCAACAGAAACCAATCTAAATTCCACGATGTTACTAAAGATAAGACGTTAGGATCCAACAAAGATCTGAACAAGACTTTTATTCGGGATACAATCAGATTAGGACTCTTCTCTTCTCGATTATAAATAGAACCCAAAACCTCTGGCCGAAACCACAAACTTCTCTTTCAACTCCTGAGCCGACGACTTAAAGCCCTAGCCCTAACTCGCCGAGCAAACCATCGCCGAAGCGCAACAAGGGAGATCATCGGAGAAGAACCGAGCGGTCTGATGAGGACCTCGAAGTCAAGAAGAACGTGAGGTAGGACTTCAATATCATTGTGTTCATCTCTTTGCATCTGTTCTTCAATTCCTTTCGAACAGAAGCCTTCTCGTGGGCAGATCACTTGATGATCAGTTTGATCTAAAGACAAGATCATCGCCACATCCACCTTTGATCCGAACACCTCTGTCCATACAAGGCCATGCAAGAACACGTACAGATCAATCTAATAAAACTAATCATGAGATAGCATGCATATGCATCATCGCATCTAGTTTAAGGTTTGTGCATAAATATTGATTGCTGTGAATCCTGTATGCACGTGATCCTACCTAATAGGACAAGCTCAGGGAGCTGTCTACGACGAACTGCAGCAACCAGGTTTTGAGAATCAAGAACAACCGGAACCGCAAGAACAAGGCAAGTGCTCCTTGACCATATTGATCCTATGTTTTGGGTAAAACTGTTTTGTTTTGCGAAAAGGTGTGCGTACTGAGTCAAACGTGATGGGAAGCCCTTTTATAGGAGTTTACTAGTTTTGATTAAACCACCCTTGGCGCCTGGGAAGTTTATGAGTCGGGTATGATTTTTGCTTTATGCTTCGCTGAGTCTATGGGATTGGGAAGCGAGATAGATGTGTCTAGCTAACTGCACTCGTACTGATAATAAGTAACTGATGAGGTTAAGGAATATGGATCGGAGGGAGATCTAGGCAAGCCTGGGTTTGTGAATGAGGTAGCATGAGATGGTGGTTTTACTTGCCATAGATCTAAGGACCGGTTCATGCATGCACATGCCAGGATAACAGTGCCACCACAAGGCCAAGTATGGGTGCGGCTTAGCTGAGTAATTAGGTAAGTTGCTAGAGTGTTAGGGACTGTGGAAGGCGCGGGGAATGGGAGTCGAGTGAGGACAGCCCTGGGAACTGCATGGCACAAGAGGGGGCCTGTGGGTGGGAGAATTGGAGATTCTAGCCTGCCGGTGAAACCTTAGTGAGTCCATACATCTAGTAACCCCTTTGTAAAGGCTATTTTGTGATCTCTTGACCATACACCGACGGTTGTGTACTGGTATAATGGAGGTTCTGCAGTCGCCGACGGGTGACGAAATCACAAACTTGTGGGTAAAGAGGTGCAAACTCTGCAGAAGTCTAAAACTATCATGATAGCCGAGCTTACGGTCACGAGCACCTGGCTAAACTGCCATGGTTAGTTGGGATGGATATTGGGATGGTTATTGGGATGGTTATTGGGAAGGTTCTTGGTTATGATTATTGGTTTGGTTATGGTTTGGTTTGGGACTGTTGAGTCTGCGTGATGAGATGGTTGCATGACTGTTGGGACATGTCATGAGATTGGTCTCGGTGTGAGATGAGGTTGTTTTACGAGGTGAGATGGTAGCGAATACGAGGAGGTATTCGTGAGTATGAATAAAGGATTGGTTAATGTTCGGATGGAACACAGGAAGTGATGGAGGTATGTTGGTAATTTAATACATGCTGGGATTACATCTAAAGCTAAGTTGCTGTTTTACCATGGTTTTACAAATCTGCTTTTCTGCAAATAAGCCTTTTTTACCTACCTTGTTTATAAGCTGCATATCATGTGTTTTTCCAGCACTTGCTGAGTACATCATTGTACTGAAACTTGCATTATTATTTCATCATCAGCAGCAGGAGAAGCCTACTATGAAGATCAAGTAGAGCATTATGGCGTGTGATCTGTTCTCAACCTTGCCTGTGCATGGAGTAGAGATGGAGCCACTACTGCTTAGTTTTGCTTCCGCATTAGTTTTTGCTTCCGCATTAAAATAAAGACTTCCGCTGCATAGAAATAAGACTTCCGCTGTGAGCATGAGTCCAAGACTCATGAGATATTGTAATAAACCCTGTTATTCGTGGTAATATATGATCTGAATTCAGTTTGTGGAACGTATGTGTATGTGTGATGAACATCCTGGGCACATATATGCATTAGTTCTTGGTTCTGTGGTTTTTCCACAGAACTGAGGGCGTCACAAGTAGGCTATGCGATCGAGGAATTTGGCCGGCGGCTCACGATCAGCGCGGAAAGTCGGTGGCGGTTGGGCGGGCGCGGGAGGAGGGGGATGACACGCGGGCCCCGCGTGTCAGTGAGAGTGTGAGAGGGGGGTGCGCGAGTTTGGGCTGGCTGGCGCGCGCGGTCTTGGGCCGGCTGGCGGGTTTTGGCCCACTGGCCGGTTTTGGTTTTCTTTTTTTCTTTTTCCTTTTCCTTTTTCTGGTTTGATTCAAATCTAAATTCCAGTTTGATTTGAATTTCTGCACCACATGCAATACGTCCAAAATTTTTTAAATTCCCCTCTTTAGCAGGTTTTGGGGTGTTACAGCAGAGGCTAGCTCCGGTGGCAACACGTGTCCCACAGGGTCGGACCTCGCCCCTTCCGCAGAGACGAGCCCTGAGCCTGCCACGTAGCCAGTTTAGCGGCGGACCTCTCCCCCTTCGCGGGGATGAGCTCCGAAGACGCCACGTGGCAAGCGGGCCGCGGGAGTTGTCTTCAACGCTCTCTGTGGATTGGATTTGGCTCTTTTTGGCTATCTTTCTGATTCTTTCTTTGTTTCTACTTATTTTAAAATATTTCTCTATATAAAATATGAATGCATGCATGATTATGAAATTGAGGGTGTCACACCCCTAAGCCTTCTCTCTTGCCTACTCACCCTCTAGAACCAATTCTTGAGTGGATTTGGGTGTGTGAGGAGAGGAGAAGGAAGAACTTCGTGTTTAAGGCTCTCGGAGTGATCTCGTGCACTTGGTGTTACCTGTGGCTTATAATATCGGTGGAGTTTTATGGACGTGATGAAGTGGGGGCCTCAGATTGTGAGCAGCCCCAACACTTTGTAAGTTCACCCTTGAGATAGTGAAGAACCGGGTTGGCCTTAGTGGCGACTTGGTGAGGGAAGGGTTGTTAAACCCGGTCCTTTGTGGACTCCTCAACGGCGACGTAGATTCCTGAGTGGAATCAAACCTTGGGCAAAAATCTTCGTGTCATTTTGCACTTACATTTCATTGATCATTAGAATTGCTTAGGGTTCGTTTGATCATTTTGCTCTTATAATATTTCAGGTTACAATCTTGCAATCCACCTCAATACTTTGTCATATTTGTTACATTAGATTGCTATATAGTTTATCTGCATTTCGTTAAACTAAAATCTGAAGAAAAACCCATAAAATCAAGTTTAGGCTTTTCAGCAGTCTGACCGGACTAGTCCGCCCCTGAGCCAGACTAGTCCGGCCCCTGTGTTCTAATCTCGTTTAATTAAGTCATTTCAGAAATTTTAGCCTATTCACCCCCCCTCTAGGCAATTTCAACCGGGACTGTTGCAACCATTAGGCATTCCTGCCTGGAAGTGGGAGGACGTGAGCATGGATTTCATTGTCGGTTTTCCCAACACATTTCAGAAACATGATTCAGTTTGGGTAATCGTCGACCGGCTCACGAAGTCTGCCCATTCTTATCCCGGTCAACACAAATTACAACGCCAAGAAGTATGCTGAACTATACATCTCATGGATTCTGTGTTTACACGGCGTACCACGCACTATTATCTCGGATCGAAGCACTTTATTGGTGTCTCATTTTTGGGAGCAGTTACATGCAACATTGGGTACAAAACTGATCCGTAGTTCAGCGTACAACCCGCAGATGGATGGGCAATCCAAGCGAGAAACCAAATTCTGGAGGATATGCTACGAGCTTGTGCTATAAATCACGGTAAGAATTGGGATGATCACTTACTGTTAGCCTTGTTCTCGTACAACAATGGGTACCAGGCCAGCATAAAGATGGCGCCCTACGAGGCGCTATATGGGAGGAAATGCCGCACACCACTGAATTGCTGTGAGTCTGGCAAGAAGGTCACTTTCGGGATTGATCTTGTCAACAATGCGGAAGAATAGGTTTGGATTATTCAATCGAACTTGAAAGCCGCCATATCCCGACAAAAGCATTATGCGGACCGGAAAAGATGCCCTCTACAATTTGAGGTCGAGGATCATGTGCATCTACGTGTGTCTCTGATGAAGGGGGTAACCAGATTCGGGGTCAGAGGAAAGTTAGCACGATTCATCGGTCCATTCAAGGTTTTGGAAACATGTGGATCCGTTGCATACCGGCTGGAAATACCAGCGACACTCTCTGGTGTGCACGACATCTTCTACATATCTCAGCTGAGGAAGTGCCTCAAGTTTTCAACCACAGTCCAGATCATCACCGAGAAGGCCTGAACCACATGCAACCGAACGTTGTGGTTCTACAAAGTTTTGTTGAGTAATCACTCCGAGGATGAAGCGACGTGGGAGAGCGAGGAGTTTCTTCGCACTAATCATCCGGAATTTTTAGCGCCGCACCTCTGGTAATTTTCCATCATCCTCTCTCGTTTTTCACCTTATAACCTCGGGACGAGATTCTTTTAAGGGGGGAGGAAAATAAAGGACCAAGATTTTGACTTCTAAAACGTGTTCTTCACCACAGCTCATTTGTGGTAATCACATAAACACATTTGAAGAGCAAGTAACCACCATAAATAGATTATTAGAGAAAGAAGTCACAAAATCCAAAAGTGGTATTTCCCACATGAATCCTTTAGGGGCTGAGCTCACCATTTCATCCTAAACTTTCTTAGCAATGCTGATGTTAATATTCATACAAATCCAAACCTTTTTGAGGTACTTTTGGTTATAATTATTAAAAGGGCTAGTTTGAACTTAAATTTAAATTCAAACTACTTCATATGAACTCAAAAGAGGGATTCATATTCACACTCAGAATATTTTTGTGAGCTACTCAACCAAATTTCATCCCATTTGGGATTGATCTTGACATGAGCCATTTGGAGCAGATTCAAACTGAATTTGAATTTCAGATTGCATGTTTGTAGTAAATTTATTCAAACCAATTCTCCAGTTAGAATCATTCAAAATTCAAATAGTCATTTTGTGGTTTGATCAAACTCCAAGGGGCGGGATGGTCCCTAATATTGTACAACAGTGCAAATTGAATTTCTGATGACAAATTAGGTTGGTGGGACCCCCATGTCAGCCACACACCCGAGAAGAACCGACTGAGGCCAAGTTGCTCTGTTCTCTGGGTGGCACTTGCGAGCGCCATGGCGCTGGAGCAGGTGCCACCACCTTCTCGCCGTTCCTTGCAACCGAGTGATGCCCCGCACCTCTTATCCTCGAGCCCGAGCCGGCGAAAGATCATTTCGCTCGTTACTCCTCTCCCTTGCGCAAGACTCAACTGAAACCATCGCCGCCTCTGTGGTCGATCGGGAACTCACGACACCTTGTGTGTGAAGCCCCGCTGAGCTGCAAAACAGCACCATAGCATCTCCTTCTACGTCCTAGGCACGAAAACGAGCTGGTTTCAGCCTTCCTCACCCACAACCGACTGTTCTTCGCGGCGATCGAAACTTGCCACCGTTCGTAGCTCACGTGGGCACCCCAGCTCAGAGACTTTCACGCTTGATCAAGGACGCCCAGAGGAGTGCTGGACTTCCACGCTGCTCCTCCCCAGCTTGCTGCTCAAGCCGTGAACCATCGCCCATGAATTCGTCAATTTTCTTCCGGCGCGTGCAAATGGACCTCCGGGTAAGAATCCGTTGAATTTAACTTCGATTCTAGTTTAGAGGCCACGAAATCATGCACAAAGGAGCTATACTGCCTAGTGGTCAGTTCCTCTTCACAACCCTAGCAGGAAACCAACTGTAGGAGGGCTATTTCAAGGTTTGTCGCTCGCAACCGTATCGGGTACCCTAGGTTGCACTGATGCTTTAGAGTCGATTAACCGACTGTTCGAGGGACTAGGGAGCCGGGCCGACAGCGCCAAAGCTCGACCAAAACCGCTACCTGTCGCCCGACCATCTCCGGTCATCGGAAGCTTCACCTGACCCCACAAACGGGTTCCTTGACCCCCAAAACCCACAGGCGTCGAGCTTGAGGCCGAGGGATGGCCAGAAATGTGAGCTCCAAGGAGCACCACCGCGGTCCAGTGAGGGGGATGGTGCGCGCGAGGTTGAAGATAAACCCGCGGGCCCCATGCGTCAGCCTCTGTTTTTAGGGCGCCAGATCTTCTGTGCCGCGGGACCGGTTTGTGGCTACGCACGTTAAAACCTGTGGCCCGTGTGTCCTTCGTTCTGGTAATGCCATGTCACATGTGGACCCCGCGGTCAGGGTTTTAAATATTTCGCGGTTTATCTTTTTCCAAAATTTCCTCCAAACTTCAAACACCCATAACTTTTGCTCGGAATGTCCAAATTTAGTGAACCAAATTTTGATGGATTCAGATCTTTAAGCGCTTTCCATCAAAACAAGTTTCAGTCCTTAAAACGCATTATTTTTCCAAATTTAATAACCTATATTTGGCTAGGATGTTCATTTTAATATTCTTGAGTCGCCTGGAAAATTTCAGAGCCATCCGGATTCATTTAGTACACTTAATTGTGAGATTAAGTGAACTGCCCCAGAGAAAATAGAAAAATTACAGAAACATTTTTCAGAATTTTTCAAACTTAGTTAGCCCATAACTTTCTCTAGGATTCTTCAAATCACATGAAACAAATTCCATTAGAACCATAATAAACTCTAGTTTCCAAAAATTAAAGGCTTGCTCCATGAAAATGCTTAGAAGTCCTTAGAAGCTCTAATAATGGCCATTAATATATATATTTGTGCAAGTCTCTGTTTAGGTTTTCACCAAGCCACACTACAAATTTTGGAGTCAGAAGTGATGTCTAGCTAGAGTTATTGTCTTCACATTCTAAATTCAACACATTTGCATTTGAATATGACACGCATTGTATTTCTATTTCGTGTAGTCGTGGAAATTGAACAAGCCCCAAAGATTTTGGATTGTATCCCTCCGGAAGGATCTTTAGTCTACGACCAGCAGCAAGGCAAGCTCCGGTTTGCATTAATCATAATTTCAAAGTCTTATCTTTATCACTTACTTTACGAGTTCAATGTTTTGTCCATTAGAGTCTTGTTTGCAAATCCAGTTGCATAGCCAAGAGAACCAGGGGGTTTGAGTCTAAGTGATTAACCCTGAGTAGCCACAGCAATGCTTACAATTGTATAGGATTCGGTACAAGTCGAGTCCTCGGAACTACTTGCGAGAATAGGCTTAGAGGCACACTACTCGGTTAGTGAGATAAACAATGAAGAACATGACATGAAAATGAGACCGAGCAGAGAGTAGGAGCAGCAAGACGTTGGGGCCTGTGTTGCCATAGCTCTGCTTGCGCCGCTTGAGGACTGAACCGTGTGCGGGCCTGTTGAACAAGCTAGAACTGTACCGAAGACATATCGGCTACATGGGAACCTGGAAACCGATGTAATTAGGGTAGCGATTTGTTGAGTCATTGCTTGTCGTCCAAAGGGGTTGGGTGAGAGCAGCTAGGTGTAAATCTGCTAGCGGGCACGTAGGTTGCTCTGTGTAGGGACCTCCTGCTCAAGACAATAGGACCTGTTCAACACTTGGCCAACGAGTGAAAGGTGGTTGCGTACGATGTCCCGGATGGTTGTTGTAGGCAACATCGAGTACGGGCGTACGTGACGTGTTATTTGGGTAACCCTGCAGGTGTAAAATGATTATAATCGCCGTCCCTCGCTGTCTGTGAGTACCACTTGTTCACTGTACAGTGACGTAGATTGAACAGGATAGTTGTCATGAACGAAAGTTGTTGTTTTGAAGTAATACTTGGATTGCTAAGGATGTGATGTAGAATAGAGTAAACAAAAGTTCTTTTCAACCTTAGGCATGAAACATTGAAGAAATGTGTTTCTTGCTTGATTGCGGACTTTCTATGTTCCTTAGCACAAGGTTTCCACTCACTTGAGTCTAAAACTTGAAAGTAAGAGTCAACTAATTAGGCGAGTCATTATGCAAATTGCTTTCCTACTGTACACCTCAATTCCAGCATGTAGTGTTGCGTGTTTAGCGGTGTCAGGTCAGTCTTGCTGAGCCTTCGTGCTCACTGCCTGTTGTTGAAGTGTTTGCAGGAGTGTATGAGGAGGAAGAGGCTCCTGAGTAGGAGACAGGTCCCCTAGAGGGAACCACCGTCGAGTGGTATTCGTGCACGCCGCCATGTTGATAGTGTGTGCGTGTGTGCTTACGAGGATACGTTCACGGGCTGAACATGAACTCTTTTGCACAGTCTATGCTCATGAGTATCGTCTATAATGATATTTTGACGTAAATATGTTTCTAAACAAGTTTATGTAATAAAATTTAGCTTCCACTTTATGTCTTAATCTGTGTGTTATCCGGTGTTGTCTATCGTAACACCTGTCAGCGAGATCCTGGATGTCGGGACCATGGGTCCTCACAGAGATTATAAGATCTAGGTGTTCAATACATTGGCACTGGAGTGTTAGAGTGAGGTTCATGCAATGTTTTGAGCATTCACGTGATGCTTGACGTGTTGTTTGACATGAGAAGTGTTAAACTTATTTTTGACGTGTGAGAGAGTATGTGTGGTGCTCATTAACTGAGTTTTAGTGTGGTTATGGTGGTTTGAATGTTAGCAACATGTATGAGACTGTCATGCAAAGTGTTGTGGTGTGGGTTAACGAGAGTAAAGTTGTGGACTTGTACTCTCAAGGAATTCGTTGTTTGCTCATGTGCAGGTGTTGCTTGAGGTCAAGACATAGCAAGTGATGGTGATCCTTGAACTAAACATAGGGATAATTTCAGGTTTAACAACCAAATTCAGGAGGAATTATGGTTGAGATGATCAATGGTGCCATGCATCATGTTTGGATCAAGAACGGTGCATATGAAGGTACTAGAGACGTGTCATGTGGCGTTGTGTGACACCCGGTTCCGAAAATGAACCAAGTGAATGCATATTTGTGCCCAGGATGTTCATCACACATACACATGTATTTCACAAACTGAAATTCAGAATATAACCATGTATGAATAATGTTTAAGTATTTTATTACATTGATTCATTGTCTCACTCATGAATATCTAACTTATTCTTGCAGCGGAAGATTCTAAACGACAGAGGAAAATGGCTAAGACAGCAGGATCCAACTTCAACTTCACAGGCAATGTTGACGGTAGTAAGCACGCCTAGTACTCCACATGTTCCTTGAAGTACTCTTCTCCTGTAGCTGATGTGTATGTGAGAATGCAAGGGTGAGTACATGTTGTACTCAGCAAGTGCGGGAAAAGTATGACATGTAGCTTACAAGTTAGGGAATAAAGAGGTTCATTGCAGCAAGCAAATTTTATTTCACAAACATGGTAAAAACAGCAACTATTTCTAGGTGAGTTAAATCCCATCATAACCAAGTTAGTCATCAACATTCCTTCACGATAATTCACCATTTATCAAGCCTCAACCAGCCAAAACTCTTTCTCAAGTTCATCTCATACTCATAAATATTCATAATCATCTCATTTTCATGGAACCGAAATCAAACTCATTTTCATGACTCAAAACCGTCCCAAAACCAATCACAATAACCATACCCGAATATCCATCCCGAGTTTTGCCTCTAATCATGGAAGTTGGCAAGGTGCTTGTAACCGGAAGCATGGCTATCAGGATAGTTTTACACTCTGCAGAGGTGGCATGTGACGCCCTCAATTCTGTGGGAAAACCACGGAACCGAGAACTAATGCATATGTGTGCCCAGGATGTTCATCACACATACACATACGTTCCACAAACTGAATTCAGATTATATATTACCACGAAAAACAGACTTTATTACAATACCTCATGAGTCATGGACTCATGCTCACAGCGGAAGTCTTATTTCTATGCAGCGGAAGTCTTTACTCTAAAGCGGAAGCAATTTAGCTAATGCGGAAGCAAATCTAAGCAGAAGTGGCTCCATCTCTACTCCCTCCACAGGCAAGGTTGAGAATAGATCACACGCCATAATGCTCCACTTGGTCATCATAGTAGGCTTCTCCTGCTGTTGATGATGAAGTAATAATGCAAGTTTGAGTACAATGATGTACTCAGCAAGCGCGGAAAAAAACACATGATATGCAGCTTATAACAAGGTAGGTATAGAAAGTCTTATTTGCAGAAAAGCAGATTTGTAAAACCCTGATAAAACAGCAACTTAACTTTAGATGAATGTAATCCCATCGTATATTAAATTACCAACATACCTCCATCGCTTTCCATGTTCCATCCGAACATTAACCAATCCTTTATTCATACTCACGAATACCTCCTCGTATTTGATACCATCTCACCTCATAAGAGAACCTGGTCTCACACTGAGACCAATCTCATGTCATGACCCAACAGTCATGCAACCATCTCATCACCCGGACTCAATAGTCCCAAACCATAACCAAACCAATAATTATAACCAAGAACCTTCCCAATAACCATCCCAACTAATCATGGCAATTTAGCCAGGTGCTCGTGATCGTAAGCTCGGCTATCATGATAGTTTTATTAACTCTGCAGAGTTTGCACCTCTTTACCCACAAGTTTGTGATTTCGTCACCCGTCGGCGACTGCAGAACCTCCATTATACCAGTACACATCCGTCGGTGTATGGTCAAGAGATCACAAAATAGCCTTTACAAAGGGGTTACTAGATGTATGGACTCACTAAGGTTTCACCGGCAGGCTAGAATCTCCAACTCTCCCACTCACGGGCCCCCTCTTGTGCCATGCAGTTCCCAGGGCAGTCCTCACTCGACCCCCATTCCCCGCGCCTTCCACAGTCCATAACACTCTAGCAACTTACCTAATTACTCAGCTAAGCCGCACCCATACTTGGCCTTGTGGTGGCACTGTTATCCTGGCATGTACATGCATGAACCGGTCCTTAGATCTATGGCAAGTAAACCACCATCTCATGCTTCCTCATTCACAAACCCAGTCTTGCCTAGATCTCCCTCCGATCCATGTTCATTATTAACATCAGTTTCTCCTTATCAATATGAGTGCAGTTAGCTAGACACATCTATCTCGCTTCCCAATCCCATAGACTCAGCGAAGCATAAAGCAAAAACCGTACCTGACTCATAAAACTTCCCAGGCGACAAGGGTGGTTTAACCAAAACTAGTAAACTCCTATAAAAAGGGTTTCCCATCATGTTTGACTCAGTACGCACACCTTTTCGCAAAACAAAACAGTTTTACCCAAAACATAGGATTATCATGGTCAAGGAGCACTTGCCTTGTTCTTGCGGTCCCGGTTGTTCTTGAATCTCAAAACCTGGTTGCTGCAGTTCGTCGTAGACAGCTCCCTCAGCTTGTCCTGCTATGTAGGATCACGTGCATACAATATTCCCAGCAATCATTATCATGCGCAAACCTTGAACTAGATGCGATGATGCATATGCAGGCTATCCTATGGCTTGTATGGACAGAGGTGTTCGGATCAAAGGTGGACGTGGCAATGATCTTGTCTTTAGATCAATCTGATCATCAAGTGATCTGTCCACGAGAAGGCTTCTGTTCGAAAGGAATCAAAGAACAGATGCGAAGAAAACACAATAATATCGTAAGGTGGTATTGGGGCCTACCTTACGTTCTTCGAGGTCCTCCTCAGACCGCTGGGCTTTCCTTCGACGATCTTCCTTGCCGCGCTCCGGCGATGGCTTTCTCGGCGAGTTGGGGCTAGGGCTCTAAGTCATCGGCTCAGGAGTTGGAAAAGAAGTTTGCGGTTTCGGACAGAGGTTCCGGGTTCTATTTATAATCGGGAAGAGAAGAGTCCTAATCTGATTGTATCCCGAAAAAGAGTCTTATTCAGATCGTCGTTGGATCCTATCATCTTATCTTTTGGTGATTTGGTGCGGTAACATTGTGGAATTCAGGTCGGTTTCCTTTACGTACCGGTATTCTTACGCGTAACAGCCGTTCCAGAGCTCGTTACCTTCGCGGCGATGAGCTCTGGAGGCTCCACGTGTCCTTCCGGGACCTGGTATCTCCTTTTCCGCAGAGATGAGCTCTGGTTGTGCCGCGTGTCAATCGACCGAGACCTCCCCCTCCTTTGGAGGTGAGCTCCACGCACGCCACGTGTTGGCGCCGGTCTTTCCTCTCTTCTTTCTTCAGTGACGTGCCCCGAGGTCGACACGTGTCCAGTAGCGACAGACCTCCTGGAGATAAGCTCCGGTGGCGACGCGTGTCCAATAGAACAGGACCACTCGGAGATGGGCTCCGAGATCGACACGTATCCCGCGCGACGGGTCCTCTGACTTCAGCGAGGACTAGCTCCGAGGATGACACGTGTCATGCGGAAATGCCTTTGCTTCTTCCGCAGAGGCTAGCTCCGTGTCCAACACGTGTCCCCCAGGATCGGACCTCTCCCCTTTGCGGAGACGAGCCCCGAGCCTGCCACGTAGCCAGCTTGGCGGCGGTCTCTCCCCACTTCGCAGGGATGAGCTCCGAACACGCCACATGGCCAGCGGCCGTGGTGAGTTGTCTTCGGCGCTTTCTGAGAGCTGGATTCGGCTCTTATTGGTTATTCCTTTTGATATTTTTCTCTGTTCCTTCTTGTCTTAAAATGTTTCCTCTTCATAAAACATGAACATAGGCTGACACCCGAGATGAGGGTGTCACAAATCTACCCCACTTAAATTGAATCTCGCCCTCGAGATTCGTTAGTAGAAAATAGATGGGGAAATTCTGCCTTGATATCCTCTTCACGCTCCCATGTGGCTTCAGCTTCGGTGTGGTGACTCCATTGTACCTTGCGCCATCGAATCACCTTGTTCCGGGTGACCCTTTCCTTTACGTCCAAGATTCGGACAGGGTGTTCCGCATAAGTCAGGTCCTTTTGAAGTTCAAGCTCTCCCATTGATACTTGTTCCTCTGGTACTCTTAAGCACTTCTTGAGCTGGGATACATGAAACACGTCATGTACGTCGGGGAGGTGGTTTGGGAGCTCTAGTTGATAGGCTACTTCTCCTCACTTATTCAGAATCTTAAATGGTCCAATGTAGCGAGGTGCTAGCTTGCCTTTGACGTTAAAACGCCGTTGGCCTCGGATAGGCGACACCTTAAGATATATGAAGTCTCCTACTTCGAAGGTCAACTTCCTATTCCTATTATCCGCATAGCCTTGTCGTGACTGAGCAGCCTTTAAGTTCCCCCGTATCGTTTGGACTTGCTTTTCAGCTTCTTGTAGCACTTCGGGTCCAAATACCTGGTTTTCTTCGGTCTCGTTCCAAAACAGTGGCGTTCTACACCGTCTACCATATAAGGCTTCAAAAGGCGACATCTTAAAGCTAGCTTGATAGCTGTTGTTATAGGAGAATTCGGCATACGATAAACTCCTATCGCAACTACGCCCACGTTTCAAGGCGTAAGCTCTCAACATGTCCTCCAAAATTTGGTTTGTCCTTTCGGTTTGTCCATCTGTTTGTGGGTGATAGGCGGAGCTAAAATCCAGTCGTGTACCCATGGCTTTCTGCAGCTTCCTCCAGAATCTAGAGGTAAACTGAGAACCTCGATCTGAGACTATCCTCCTCGGAACTCCGTGACGGCACACGATCTGCTCCATGTACAGCTCTGCCAGTTGTGCAACGTTGTAACTGGTCTTTACAGGGAGAAAATGGGTGGTTTTCGTCAATCGGTCCACAATGACCCAGATGGAGTCGTATCCCGACTGAGTACGTGGCAATCCGACGATGAAATCCATACTGATGTCTTCCCACTTCCATTCAAGTATTTTCAAAGGTTGCAACAGTCCAGCGGGTTTTTGATGTTCGGCCTTCACCCATTGGCATGTGTCGCATAGGGCAACATATTCGGCTATATCCCTCTTCATACCATCCCACCAATAACAAGATTTCAAGTCCTTGTACATCTTGGTGCTTCCTGGATGTATGGAATAGGGGGAATCATGTGCCTCCTTCAATATCATGTCACGGAGGTGTCTTATGTTCGGCACACAAATCCTTTTTCCTAGCCAAAGCGTACCCTTTTCATCCTCCTTGAAATCTTTCTCTATTCCTTGTTGGATTCTTTCCTTGATCTCCTCGTCTGATGCTTGGCCCTCTCTTATTTCTTGCTCCAATGAGCAGTGGATCTCTATTATTTCCATGTTATTCAAGAATCCGAGGTGTAACCGTTCGAACTCCTTACGTAGTTCGGGTGGTAGCTCCCAAACCGTGAGTTAATGACATGCTCCCTTTCAGCTCAATGCATCAGCTACTACATTGGCCTTCCCGGGGTGGTAGTTGATTCCAACATCATAATCCTTGATAAGTTATAACCATCGACATTGCCTCAAATTTAAATCCGTTTGGGTAAATATGTACTTGAGGCTTTTATGATCCGTATAGATCTCACATCGATGGCCAAGAATATAATGTCTCCAAATTTTCAATGCATGCACTACTGCTGCTAACTCCAAGTCATGTGTAGGATAGTTAAGCTCATGCTTCTTTAATTGCCGTGAGGCATAGGCTACCACTTGTCCTCCCTGCATGAGCACACATCCGAGCCCCTGTCTGGATGCTTCACAATATATGTCAAAGCTCTTGCTTACGTCTGGCAATACCAGAACTGGTGCTGTGGTTAGCCTTTTCTTGAGTTCCTCAAGACTTTCTTGGCAGGCTGGTGTCCATTGAAAGACCTTTCCCTTCATTAGCAACTCCGTCATAGGTTTTGCTATCTTAGAGAAGTCTTTAATGAAGCATCGATAGTATCCTGCCATCCCAAGGAAACTCCAAATATCCCTCACGCTCTTCGGTTGGTCCCACTTTAGAACATCTCTCACCTTTCCAGGATCAACCGATACCCCTTCCTTGGAGATAATGTGGCCTAGGAAAGATATTTCCTTTAGCCAAAATTGACACTTGTTGAGATTGGCATACAATTGATGCTCACGCAACTTCTGCAGGGTCAATTTCAAATGTTCTTCATGCTCCTCCTCACTTTTTGAATACACCATAATGTCGTCGATGAAAACCACGACGAACTTGTCCAAGTACTCCATGAAAACCTTGTTCATAAGGTACATGAAGTATGCAGGTGCATTCGTCAATCCAAAAGACATAACGGTATATTCATATGAACCATACCATGTCCGAAAGGCTGTCTTAGGTATATCAGAGGGCTTAATCTTCAGCTGGAAGTATCCCAACCGAAGATCAATCTTGGAGAACACTCGGGCTCCTTTCATTTGGTCGAACAGGTCCTCTGTATGGGGTAGAGGGTATTTGTTCTTGATTGTTACCTCGTTGAGAGACCTATAGTCCACGCACATCCTTTGGGTTCCATCCTTCTTGTCTACGAAGAGCACCAGAGCTCCCCATGGTGACGAGCTTGGACGGATAAAACCCTTCTCCAACTGTTCTTGAATTTGCTTCTTGAGTTCAACTAGCTCATTGACGGGCATCCTATAAGGTCTTTTGGCTATGGGTGCAGTTCCGGGTACCAACTCTATGGCAAACTCAATGTCCCGGTGAGGTGGCATACCTGGAAGCTCTTCCGGGAACACGTCCGAAAACTCTCGAACCACCAGAATACTGTCCAATGCTACTCCTTCAATGTGGTTCAGATTTGCTCCTTCAGTGGTTTGCTGGGCTGACTCAAACTCGACACGAATACCGTGCTCGTTTGTCAACTGCACGCTCCTTTCAGCACATTGGATTACTCCATTGTGCTTGCTTAGCCAATCCATTCCGAGTATGATGTCAATCCCTTGGGAGTCCAAGACAATATGGTTGGCAAGGAAGTCTACCCTCCTTATTTTAAGGCTTACATTCGGACATACTATATCAGTCCTCATTTCTCCTCCGAGAGAATTAACTAACATAGCACATTCAAAGTGGGATATGGGTAGATGATGTTTGTCGACATATTTGGATGATATGAAGGAATGCGATGCTCCAGAATCAAATAAGATGGTGGCTGGGTTGGAGTTGGCAAAGAACGTACCAATTACGGCGTCCTCAACCTGTTGTGCTTCCTTGGCAGTGACATGATTCACGTGGCCGCGTGCATAGTTCTGCTGTCCACGGTTCCCTTGATTGTCTCCTCCGTTCGGTCGCGGGTTCTGCTTGGGCACGTTACCTTGCTGTCCAGGGCCTCTCCTCGGGCACTGGTTCGCGAAGTGTCCTACTTACCCGCATGCAAAGCATGCCCTGCTGCCTATGGCAGCAGGTACGTTGGGGCCGGGGTTTTGAACAGGGGCGCCATTGTTAGGTCGGGGCGCAGGAGGCATGGGCACGCGAGGTGCTGGAGCAACGAGTTGTTGCTGTGGTGGCTGACCAGGGCGGTATGCAGGAGTGGTCGATCCATACTGCGGTGCAGGCGGCATGTACCTAGGTCGTACGTTGCTCCCTTGGGGCTGGTATGGCATCTTCCTCTTGCACTCTCGCTCGATCTCTCGGATCTTGTTTTCAACTACTATGGCCTTGTCAACCAGCTTCTAGAAGCTTATGTAGTCATTGTTGAGGAGCTGAACCTGGATCTCATTGTTCAACCCTCTCATGGACAGGTACTGCTTCCTCTGATCTGAGTTGACATGCTCGGGGGCATACCGGGACAGTTGTATGAACTAGTTGAGATACTCATTCACACTTTTCTGCCCTTGGCGGAGACCTTCGAACTCCTGCCTTTTGAGCATCATCACACCAGCAGGGATGTAGTGAGAGCGGAAACTTTCCTTGAACTCGGTCCAAGTGATTGTCTCCGGGGTGGCATGAGCGTTGCTCAGGGCATCCCACCAGTCAGCAGCGGCTCCTGTAAGTTGGTGCGACGCGAAGAGAACCTTCTCTCGGTCATTGCACTGAATAATGGCAAGCTTTTTCTCCATGGATTTTAACCAATCATCGGCCTCCATGGGATCACTAGCTTGAGCAAAGGTGGGTGGTCGAGTTCTCATGAACTCTCCCAACCTGTTATGAGCCGGCGGTGGTGGTGGCTGTAGTGCCGGAATGGGGTTTTGGTGGGCCTGCAATTGACCCAAAGTTTGGATCATGGTTTGCATAAGCTGGTTTTGCATGGCCATCAACCTTTCCAGATGGTTTTTGCCAGCTCCTGGGTTAGCAGGAACTTCATCATGGTCATCCTCCTGGACGTTCCTTCGGCCGGCGTTTCCTCTCACCATCTGTGAGAGAGATCGAAATAGATTAGGATGTTAGAAGGTTAGGTAGATTCCCTCTAACTATATGCATCAAGGTGAGTTGGACTATATATATATTAGCCCATATGAGGATGTGAGCAAGTGCCGAAACATCTCACACCTCTTTCTTCTTACGTGTGGATATGGACAACGTTTTGAGACGTCCCACAACTTCACACTAAGCACATAATCACAAATAATCATCACAAGGGCCCACACAACTCCTATTCAAGGATGGTTTCCTATGTCAAGGTGGGTTTAAAGGCCAATCTAAGCTATTCACCTTAGGATGCTTGTGACTCCTATTTAGGGGTGTAACTTGCTTGTTAACCTGTGGCTCTAATATCAATCTAAGGTTTCTATCTAGACGTGTAACCTGCTGTCAACCCATGGCTCTGATACCAATCTGTGACGCCCTCAATTCTGTGGGAAAACCATGGAACCGGGAACTAATGCATATGTGTGCCCAGGATGTTCATCACACATACACATATGTTCCACAAACTGAATTCAGATTATATATTACCACGAATAACAGAGTTTATTACAATACCTCATGAGTCTTAGACTCATGCTCACAGCGGAAGTCTTATTTCTATGCAGCGGAAGTCTTTACTCTAAAGCGGAAGCAATTTAGCTAATGCAGAAGCAAATCTAAGCAGAAGTGGCTCCATCTCTACTCCCTCCATAGGCAAGGTTGAGAATAGATCACACGCCATAATGCTCCACTTGGTCATCAAAGTAGGCTTCTCCTGCTGTTGATGATGAAGTAATAATGCAAGTTTGAGTACAATGATGTACTCAGCAAGTGCGGAAAAAAACACATGATATGCATCTTATAACAAGGTAGGTATAAAAAGGCTTATTTGCAGAAAAGCAGATTTGTAAAACCCTGATAAAACAGCAACTTAACTTTAGATGAATGTAATCCCATCGTATATTAAATTACCAACATACCTCCATCGCTTTCCATGTTCCATCCGAACATTAACCAATCCTTTATTCATACTCACGAATACCTCCTCGTATTCGCTACCATCTCACCTCATAAGACAACCTCGTCTCACACCGGGACCAATCTCATGTCATGACCCGACAGTCATGCAACCATCTCATCACCCGGACTCAACAGTCCCAAACCATAACCAAACCAATAACCATAACCAAGAACCTTCCCAATAACCATCCCAACTAATCATGGCAGTTTAGCCAAGTGCTCGTGACCGTAAGCTCGGCTATCATGGTAGTTTTATTAACTCTCAGAGTTTGCACCTCTTTACCCACAAGTTTGTGATTTCGTCACCCGTTGGCGACTGCAGAACCTCCATTATACCAGTACACATCCGTCGGTGTATGGTCAAGAGATCACAAAATAACCTTTACAAAGGGGTTACTAGATGTATGGACTCACTAAGGTTTCACCGGCAGGCTAGAATCTCCAATTCTCCCACCCACGGGCCCCCTCTTGTGCCATGCAGTTCCCAGGGCAGTCCTCACTCGACCCCCATTCCCCGCGCCTTCCACAGTCCATAACACTATAGAAACTTACCTAATTACTCAGCTAAGCCGCACCCATACTTGGCCTTGTGATGGCACTGTTATCCTGGCATGTGCATGCATGAACCGGTCCTTAGATCTATGGCAAGTAAACCACCATCTCATGCTTCCTCATTCGCAAACCCAGTCTTGCCTAGATCTCCCTCCGATCCATGTTCATTATTAACATCAGTTTCTCCTTATCAATATGAGTGCAGTTAGCTAGACACATCTATCTCGCTTTCCAATCCCATAGACTCAGCGAAGCATAAAGCAAAAACCATACCCGACTCATAAAACTTCCCAGGCGACAAGGGTGGTTTAACCAAAACTAGTAAACTCCTATAAAAAGGGTTTCCCATCATGTTTGACTCAGTACGCACACCTTTTCGCAAAACAAAACAGTTTTACCCAAAACATAGGATCAACATGGTCAAGGAGTACTTGCCTTGTTCTTGCGGTCCTGGTTGTTCTTGAATCTCAAAACCTGGTTGCTGCAGTTCGTCGTAGACAGCTCCCTGAGCTTGTCCTGCTATGTAGGATCACGTGCATACAAGATTCACAGCAATCAATATTATGCACAAACCTTAAACTAGATGCGATGATGCATATGCAGGCTATCCTATGGCTTGTATGGACAGAGGTGTTCGGATCAAAGGTGGACGTGGCAATGATCTTGTCTTTAGATCAATCTGATCATCAAGTGATCTGTCCACTAGAAGGCTTCTGTTCAAAAGGAATCAAAGAACAGATGCAAAGAAAACACAATGATATCGTAAGGTGGTATTGGGGCCTACCTTACGTTCTTCGAGGTCCTCCTCAGGCCGCTGGGCTTTCCTCCGACGATCTTCCTTGCCACGCTCCGGCGATGGCTTTCTCGGCGAGCTGGGGCTAGGGCTCTAAGTCGTCGGCTCAGGAGTTGGAAAAGAAGTTTGCGGTTTCGGCCAGATGTTATGGGTTCTATTTATAATCTGGAAGAGAAGAGTCCTAATCTGATTGTATCCCGAATAAGAGTCTTATTCAGATCGTCGTTGGATCCTATCATCTTATCTTTAGGTGATTTGGTGCGGTAACGTTGTGGAATTCAGGTCGGTTTCCTTTACGTACCGCTATTCTTACGCATAACAGCCGTTCCAGAGCTCGTTACCTTCACGGCGATGAGCTCCGGAGGCTCCACGTGTCCTTCCGGGGCCTGGTATCTCCTTTTCCGCAGAGACGAGCTCCGGTTGTGCCGCGTGTCAATCGACCGAGACCCCCCCCCTCCTTTGGAGGTGAGCTCCACGCACGCCACGTGTTGGCGCCGGTCTTTCCTCTCTTCTTTCTTCAAGGACGTGCCCCGAGGTCGACACGTGTCCAGTAGCGACAGACCTCCCGGAGATAAGCTCCGGTTGCGACGCGTGTCCAATAGAACAGGACCTCTCGGAGATGGGCTCCGAGATCGACACGTATCCCGCGCGACTGGTCCTCTGACTTCTGCGAGGACTAGCTCCGAGGATGACACGTGTCCTGCGGAAATTCCTTTGCTTCTTCCGCAGAGGCTAGCTCAGTGTCCAACACGTGTCCCCCAGGATCGGACCTCTCCCCTTTGCGGAGACGAGCCCCGAGCCTGCCACGTAGCCAGCTTGGCGGCGGTCTCTCCCCACTTCGCAGGGATGAGCTCCGAACACGCCACGTGGCCAGCGGCCGTGGTGAGTTGTCTTCGGTGCTTTCTGAGAGCTGGATTCGGCTCTCATTGGTTATTCCTTTTGATATTTTTCTCTGTTCCTTCTTCTCTTAAAATGTTTCCTCTTCATAAAACATGAACATAGGCTGACACCCGAGATGAGGGTGTCACATGGCACCACTTTACCCACAAGTTCGTGATTTCGTCACCCATCTGCGACTAGAAAGAATCTCCATTATACCAGTACACAACCATCGTTGTATGGCCAAGAGATCACAAAATAGACTTTACAAAGGGGCTACTAGAATGTACGGACCCACTGAGGTTTTACCGGCAGTCTCGAATCTCCATTCTCTCACCCACGGGCCCCCTCTTGTGCCATGCAGTTCCCAGGGCAGTCCTCGTCGACTCCCATTCCCCGCGCCATCCAACGGTCCATAACAAGCTCGCATAAACCGGTCCTTAGATCTACGGCAAGCAAACCACCATCTCATTCAGCATCATCCATGAACCAAGCTCGCCAAGATCTCCGCGATTCCATGCTCATTGACATCATCAAATTCTCATTATCTTTGTTCTCATAGGTGCAGTAGCTAACAAGATTAATTTTAGCGTACCGTATCCTGTAAATTAAGCGAAGCAAAAAGGAAAAACGACCATACCCGACTCATCAACTTTCCCGGCGACAAGGATGGTTAACAAAACTAGTAAACTCCTATAAAAGGGTGTTCCATCAAGTTGACATAAGCATATGAGTTTTCGCAAGCAAAGAAGTTTCAAAACATAGTATCAATATGGTCAAGGGGCACTTGCCTTGCTCCCGTGGTTCGTGTTGCTCAAGCGTATCGAAGTCTTGGTGTTGTAGCTCCTCGTAGACGGCCTCTTGAGCGTGTCCTTCTACTCACGACCACGCACATACAAAATTTTCAGCAATCAATTATCATGCACAAACTTTACTCAAGATGCAATGAGGTGGATGAATGCAATTCCTATGGTGCGGTTTTATAAAATCAGTTTGCACGTGTTCTTGCTTGTTTTAGTAGGCTTCCATGGGGTTTTATGATGAACAAGGTTGCTGGGATCAAGTGTGGACGTGGTTATGATCTTGACACAATGTGTAGATCAATTACACCGTCAAAAGTTGACCAAAACATGGTATGTCCACACGCAGAGTTTTCTGCTTGCAGGGGGTGAAGAAAATGGGTACGTAGAAACAGCGGCGACGTTGTAAGAGGGGTAATGGAAACCTACCTCACTTGTTCTTCCTCTCTTCCTTGCGGGAGGACCTCCTCCCTTGCAATGGCAGCAGCGGAGGATTTTCCGTGGAGAATTATGAGGCTGCGGCTAGGGCAGGACGTAGGGGGCTTCTTCTCAAGCGACGGCGAGGCATGACGGAGCTCGACAAGGGCCAAATTCCAGCAGGAGGGAGGGGCAGCGACTTGGCAACAAGGGGAGGGGCGGCGGCCAAAAAAAAAAGAGAGAAGGTGGTGGCGGCTAGGGGGAGAAGTTATATTTATAAGGGGAAAAGAGCTAGGGTGGCCAGGATTTTAGCAACCCAATTATCCAAAGGCTGAGATTTAATTTTAAAAGAGGTGGAAGCTAGGGGCTGGTATTTTATTATTTATTTTCCACCAATGGCTAGAATTTAATTGGAAAATAAAAGCCCACAAGAGTCCAAAAGGGGGAAAGGCTAGGGTTTACCACCCTAATGGGCTGCGGCCAAGGGGGGGTGGGGCCCATTAGGGTCCCCCCCTAATTTGGTGTGGCGAAATTGGGGGGGAAATCCCCGTGAATGTGGGGGAAAATCCCCCTAGGGGAATTTTTGGGAATTTGGGGAAAATCAGGAAAATTGGAAAAAAAATTGGGAAATTAGGGGAGAGAGGAATTTGGGGGAAAATTGGGGAATTTGGGGGAAATTGGGGTGGCCCAATTTGGCTATTTTATTTATTTTTTCTTTTTCTTTTTATTTCCTTTTCTTTTCTATTTATTTTCATTATTGTAAAAGTCCCAAAAATGTGTATGAATTAAAACTAAAGTTTGAGTTCATATGTGTCTAGCGGGTGTTCATGAGGTATTTCATGTTTCACGGCTGCGGAAGTGCCTCAAATTCACCGCTGCTGTTCGCACCGAGTAAATCGACGAATTGAGACCGGACCTCACCTACACCGAGCGACCGGTTCAGATTTTGGATGAAAAGACCCGGGTAACCTGGAACCGGACGATAAAATTTTACAAGGTGCTGTGGAGTAATCACACCGCGGAAGAGGCGACGTGGGAAAGTGAAGATTATCTCCGCACCAACTATCCGGAATTTTTAGCTTTGTACAGCTTGTAATTACCTCTCCCGTCTCGTTCCTCTTTTGTAATCTCGGGACGAGATTCTTTTAAGGGGGGAGGAATGTAAAAGTCCCAAAAATGTGTATGAATTAAAACTAAAGTTTGAGTTCATATGTGTGGCAAAGACATGAAAAATGGGACTTGCTAAAACTTTTCTTCATGCAAGGTAATACATGGATGAACACCCAACATGAGGTTCACCTTTTTATTTAAAAGTGTTGGACCAATAAGGAGTGAAATACCTCTTTGCATGAAAGTTTAAAATTCAGATTTGAAATTCAAAGTTCACACATAGGGTGAGCAAAAACTTTGAATAAACATGCAGCCCTATAGTTGGGATTATAGGGAAAAGTTTGCTCACAAGCTTTTCATTTATAGGGTGGGCTCAAAAAGGGGTTAAAGAGAAGAATTTGAAAACCTCAACCAAATTCAAATTTGGCAAGCAAATTCAAACTGAATTGGAAGGATTCAAATTCTAACACACATTTTTAAACTCAGAATGGTGGGAATTAAGAGGATCAGCTTGAGAAGATATCTGGGGAGAAAATGTGGAGTGGGACCTACCTGTCATAGAGCTAAAGGGGGAGCCTTGCACCCTAAGTCTTAGCCTCAGTGGGAGATTTCCCCGAACAGCTCACGGGAGCCACCGAGGTGCTTACCGGCGCCACCTCCTGCTGCCTTCCCCCATGCGCTGACCACGGAGGCGGTGCCCTCGTGCTAATCCCTGTGCTCACGTCCCCTCAGCCGGGCAAAAGGCTCAGTTGTGCTTCCCCCCTCGCGAGCGCACGAACGGCAGCCGTTCTTCCCCTCCGCTCTCGGTCCGATCGGAAGATCGGCAAAACCACCGCGCCTTTTCCTCCCCTGACCTGCTAAACATCACCGCGAGCTCGGCCTCCACCTACCTGACCCGCAATCCAGCGAGCTGCGGCCTCCAGTGCCCGAGAACAACCGCCGCCGCGGCGACCTAAGCCGAGGAAGTGATCGGGCGCTCGTGGACAGCCCTCCACAACGGGTTTCACGGCCGAGCGATCACACCTACGGACGCGCACGGGTGCGGTGCTGCTCTCAGCCCAAGCTCAGGCCATACCGTGAAGCATCGCCGGCGAATTTCCAAGTTTTGCTCCGGCGACGTCAACCCGAGCATCCGGTATGGAAATCCAAAATTCTCCACTTCTATTCGTTCTTAGCTCGTCAAACTTTGCACGAAGGAGCTGGACTAGCCGGCGATTATATTCTCTTAAGCATTCGTCGCATGAAAACCCTTTGGGGCGACGTATTTTGAGGTCTACCGATCATTTCTCCGGCGGACCCATTTGGTCGCACGGCGACAACCCATTTCCAGCCATTCCCGAGGCACTTTGAGGTCGTGTCGACCCTCCTAGAGGTACGCTGGTGCTGTAGGGCTCGTCGGCACAAGCTTTTGAGGGCTGGAGACCCCGGGCGACGCTGCCGGACTTCCATAGAGGCAGTTACACGTCGCCGGCCATGTTCCGGTCGTCGGCAGCCCTAGCAAACCCCACAGCCATGTTCCTCGAGGCCCTAAACCCCCTGGCGGTGAGTTGTAGCTCCGGCGGTGGCCGGGAAGGCCGGTCCGGCGAGCTTCCGGTTACTCCGGCGAGGGGGAGCGCGCGGGCGCGAGCGAGGAGCGGGAGGTAGAAGAAAGCCGTGGGCCCCGCCTGTCAGCAGCTCAGAATTCAAATCCGGGATCGGGTGTGGCCGGGATCCCGTGTGCTGGCACGAAAAACCCCGTGGCCCCGGTGTGGCCCAGTTCTGATTGGTTGGAATTCAAATAAGCGGGCCCAGTGGGATTTTCAATAGGAAAATAATTCCAGACTTAGCTCAATCTTTAGAAATTCATATCTCCCTGTGGAAAACTCCAATTTGAGTGATTCCAATTGGGTTGGATTTATCTCTCTGAGTTCTATCCAAATATGAACTCAGATTTCTATGAAATTCAATATTATATTCTGGAAAATTCTTTGAAGGTTTTCTGAAAAAGAATTATTGAGGGAGTTTGGGTTTTCCAAAAATACCCAAATTTTGCCAGAATATTCTTTAGCATAGTATTGACCTACTAGAAAATTTTCAGCTCATTTGAAGATCATTGGAGTAGGAATTTGCTAAATGCAAACTACTGTGTTCAAAAGAATCCAGAAACATTTTCAGAAAAATGTTTCCCACTTCAAAAATCTGTTCTGGGCAATCCATAGCTCCAAAAATCATAGGAAAATTTAGGAAGGCTCTCTGAGACATACTTGGAATTGTAGTTCATCTAATTGGGCTTGAAAATGCACATTACTCTAGAATTAATTCCTTTAAGTACAAATGCTTAAAGAATTGTTCTGGGAGAACTACTCAAGTAAAAGAGCTGAAATTTGGACCAGATTACTTTCATATGGCCAGGAACTCACCTGGAAATTATCAGCCCAAGATGAGTCCTGGAACTCCCTGTTCTTGTTCTCCATACTTGTGTATATGTGGGAATACATAAGAGATGTTGTGAGAATTATGGGGAGGACACAATATGACTCCACATTAGCTGCAATTTGGCAAGCTAAATCCTTAGGTAGTATAGAACCTGCTGTAAAAGTTTTGAGGCCATTGGAGTTCTTGTTCTTCAGTTGCACTCAGATCCTTTCAGCTTATCTATTATGTTCATTACGGAACATGATTAGTGTATAGCTAAAGCCTTTAGGACAAATTAGTTTATTTCTGTTCTTTGCACAACAGAGGCAAACCAAGCCATGCTTGGCTTTTTCCACACAACCTCTGTTACTAAGAGATTAATTCTATAACTTCTTTCCATTACATTCTATAAAACATGTGCATATGCATCTCAATAGGAACCACAACGAAGGGGACTCAAAGGAGTGATTCATCGAAGTGGATCAAGCTCCGGAGAGTCAAGGGTGGATCTGCAAGGATACTAACTGCTTATATACGACTACCCTGCAAAAAAGGCAAGCTCCGATTTGCATTTAACAGCTGTTAAGTTTTTACTTTGTATTCACCTTTGGTTAAGATTTGAACTGTGCATTAGGTCTAGTGTTTGATACTCCTCTTGCATAGCCAAATGACCCATGGAGTATTGGGTAGGTGTCTTTCACCGTGTAGAACTGCCATGCTTAAGTACGGTTCAGTAGAAGTCGAGTGGTGAGATGCTACTCGCAGATTTAGGAACAACAGGGGCATACGGGATTGGTTCGTAATTGAATTAGCAAGTTAAAGTTGAGACCGGAAGGTTGTAGGAGCAGCAGGACATAGGGGCCTGGGTGCTGTAGACCTGTCCGTGTCGGTCAAGGACCGATCCGTATGCGGCCCTGTTGAACAAGTTTGAGTTGTGTACCGGACTTATGCTGGCTATATGGGACCCAGTAAACCGATGTACCTCGGGAAGCTGTCGTTGGGACTTTTCGGGTCGCCTCAGGCGGACGGCCGGTGTGCAGTATGTGGGGAATATTCTCATGACATCTCACGTCGGAAGGTGCACCATGAGAGTAGCTACTGTACGGGGCGACTTGATCGATTCAGCGGGGGTGAAACGGGAAAAGGCTGCCACGTACGACGTCAGTGATGGTTGTTGTAGGCAACGTCGAGTACGGGCGTACGTGTCGTGTAGTCCGGGTGTTATTGATTCGAATCACCGTCGCTCGCGGAATGGACTGAGCATACTTGTTCTCATAGTCGTGACGTAATAAGAACTTGCATGAGAAAGGAACTAATCATCTTGATGCGAAGTATTCTTCTACCTTGTATTGGAGCTTGATGAATAGGCTAGTGCAAACTCGATTCTTTTATGCCATGAGCAATTTACATCGGGGGAAAGCGTTTCTTGTTTGATTGTGGACTCCCGATGTGGCGTGCCCAGGGTTACTTAAAATGCTGCATTTAATATCTGAAAGTAAGGATTCACTTTTAGGCGAGTTTAATTATGCTTATGCCATCCTATGTTAGATTCATAACCTCACTTAGAGTTTCATGTTTAGGGTGACGGTTAAGTCCTGCTGAGCGTTATGCTCACGGATGCTATCCGAGTTATTTTGCAGGTAATTGACTCTATGCTTATGAGAAGGGATGCCGATGAGACTCGGGAACCTCCGAGTGCTTACTCAAAGAGCATCCTCGCCGCTGCAGATTGATCTTCGTGTTGCTAGTAAGAAACGTCCGCGGGCTGGGCCGTTTCTTTGTTGCTAGTTTAGACATGAGTCGTGAGAGTGATAGTCTTCCGCTGTAGTTTACTCTGATATACTTATTTGTAAAACAATCTTGTACGCTTCCACAAACTATTTATGTAATATGATGTATGTTCATCGACCTGTGTGCTGTTGGGTGCCGCATAACATGGCACCACCCGACGAGGTCCTGTGTGGCCGTCTCAGCGTGGTATCAGAGCTGTTACAATTATTTTCTATTTCTATTTCCTTTTATTATTTTATTTGCTTCTATATTCCTCTCTTTATTTCTTCTCCTTTTTAAATGCTTCTCTACATAAAAAATGTATGCAATGCATGGCAGAAATTTTGAGTGTGTTACAAACCTACCCCCCTTAAAATAAATCTCGCCCTCGAGATTCGATAGAGTGAAGAAGAGGTGAGGGAATTCCGCCTTGAGATCTTCCTCATGTTCCCATGTAGTTTCGGCTTCCGTGTGATGGCTCCATTGTACCTTGCACCAACGGATTACCTTGTTCCTCGTGACCCTTTTCTTTACGTCCAAGATTTTGACAGGGTGTTCAGCGTAGGTCAGATCCTCTTGAGGCTCGAGCTCATCAATTGGTATTTGTTCTTCCGGTACTCTTAGGCACTTCTTGAGCTGGGATACGTGAAATATATCGTGCACGTTGGAGAGGTGCGTTGACAGCTCTAGTTGATAGGCCACCTCTCCTCACTTAACCAAAATCTTGAATCACCCGATGTAGCGAGGTGCTAGCTTGCCTTTGACGTTGAACCGTTGTTGGCCTCAGATAGGCGACACCTTGAGATACACAAAGTCTCCAATTTCGATGGTCAAACTCCTTCACCTATTGTCCGCAATAGCCCTTTTGATGTGACTGAGTAGCCTCCAAGTTTTCACGTATCGTTTGGACTTGCTTTTCTGCATCTTGCAGCACTTCGGGTCCAAATACTTGGCTTTCTCCGGTCTCATTCCAGAACAGCGGTGTTCTATACCGTCTATCATACAATGCTTCGAAAGGTAACATCTTCAAGCTGGCTTGGTAACTGTTGTTGTATGAGAATTCAGCATACGGCAAGCTTCTGTCCCAACTACGCCCATGTTTCAAGGCGCAAGCTCTCAACATGTCTTCCAAAATCTGATTTGTTCTCTCGGTTTTCCGGTCGGTTTGCGGGTGATATGCAGAGCTAAAATTCAATCGTGTACCCATAGCTTCATGTAGGTTCTTCCAGAACCTAGAGGTAAATTGTGAACCTCAATGTGAAACTATCCTCTTCGGAACTCCATGAGGACGCACGATTTGCTCCATATACATCTCGGCTAGTTGTGCGACGGTGTACTTGGTCCTAACAGGAAAAAAGTGGGCTGATTTCGTCAATGGTCCACGATAACCCAAATAGAGTCTTAGCCGGACAGGGGTACATGGCAATCTGACAATGAAATCCATGCTGATGTCTTCCTACTTCCACTCGGGTACATTCAATGGTTGTAATAGTCCAGCGGGTCTTTGGTGTTCAGCCTTCAGTCGTTGGCACGTGTCACAGAAGGCAACATATTCAGCAATGTCCCTTTTCAAGCCATCCCACCAATAGCAAGTTTTCAGGTCCATGTACATCTTTGTACAGCTGGGGTGTATGGAATAAGGTGAGTCATGTGCCTCATTTAGTATCGTGTCGCGGATGTGCTTCATGTTAGGCACACAAATCCTTTTCCCTAACCAAAGCGTGCCATTCTTGTCTTCCTTGAAATTCTTTTCTATCCCTTGTCGAATTCTTTCCTTGATCTCCTTTATTTCCTCATCCGTTGCTTGACCATCTCGTATCTCTTGTTCCATCATTTAGTTCAGTTCTATTACCTCCATCTCGTTCAAGAATCTGAGATGTAACCGTTCGAACTCCTTACACAGCTCGGGTGGAAGCTCCTGAACAGTGAGTTGGTGACATGCTCCCTTTCGGCTCAACGCATCAGCTACTACATTGGTCTTTCTGGGGTGATAGTTGATTCCAACACCGTAATCCTTGATGAGTTCCAACCATCGACGTTGCCTCAAATTCAGATCCGTTTGCATGAATATATACTTGAGGCTTTTGTGATCCGTATAGATCTCACATCAGTGACCAAGGATATAATGCCTCCAAATCTTCAAGGCATGTACCACGGCTGCAAGTTCCAGGTCATGTGGGGTAATTCAGCTCGTGTTTCTTTAGCTGTCTCGATGCATAGGCTACCACTTGGCCTCCTTGCATAAGCACACATCCGAGCCCTTGTCTTGATGCGTCACAATATATATCGAAACTCTTGCTCACGTCCGGCAATACTAAAACCGGCGCTGTTGTTAATCTCTTCTTTAGCTCTTCAAAGCTGTCTTGACACGCTTGTGTCCACTTAAATGCTTTCCCTTTCATCAGCAATTCAGTCATAGGTTTTGCTATTTTGGAGAAATCCTTAATGAACCGGTAGTAGTATCCAGCCATCACAAGGAAACTCCGAATATCCCTCACAGTCTGCGGTTGGTTCCACTTCAAAACATCTCTCACTTTTCTGGGATCAACCGATACTCCTCCCTCGGAGATGATGTGGCCTAGTAACGATATCTACTTTAGCCAAAATTGACACTTGCTGAACTTAGCATACAATTGATGCTCTCGCAGTTTCTGCATTGTCAATCTCAAGTGTTCTTCATGTTATTCCTCGCTTTTTGAATACACCATGATATCATCGATGAAAACCACGATGAACTTTTCCAAGTACTCCATGAAGACCTTACTCATGAGGTACATAAAGTATGTGGGTGCATTCGTCAACCCAAATGACATAACGGTATATTCGTACGAACCATACCGTGTTCGAAATGCAGTTTTGGATATGTCGGAGGGCTTAATATTCAGCTGGATGTATCCCGACAGAAGATCAATCTTAGAGAAAACTTGAGCACCTTGCATTTGGTCGAATAAGTCCTCTATGCGAGGTAGCGGATATTTATTCTTGATCGTCACCTCGTTGAGAGACCTATAGTCCACGTACACCCTTTGGGTCCCATCTTTCTTGTCTACGAAAAGCACGGGGGCTCCCCATGGTTACGAGCTTGGGCGTATAAAACCCTTTTCTAGCTGCTCCTGAATTTGCTTCTTGAGCCCCACTAATTCATAAGCAGGCATCCTATATGGCCTCTTTATTATAGGTGCAGTTCCGGGTACTAAATCAATGGCAAATTTAATGTCCCAATCAGGTCGCATACCTAGAAGTTCTTCTGGGAACACATCTGAATATTCTTGAACCACCAGAATGCTTTCCAATGTCGCTTCTTCGACGTGGTTCAGCACTGCCTTATAGGTTTCAGGTTGGGCTGCTTCAAACTCAATAAAAGTATCATACTCACTTGTCATCTGCACGATCCTCTGAGCACATTGAATTACTCCGTTGTGCTTGCTTAACCAGTCCATTCCAAGTATTATGTCAATCCCTTGGGAATCCAAGACAATAAGGTTGGCAAGAAAGTCTACCCCCCTTATTTTAAGGCTAACTTTCGGACATACTATATTAGTCCTCATCTCTCCACCGGGAGAATTAACCAACATAGTTTGTTTCATGTGGGATATGGGCATGTTATACTTGGCAACATACTTTGATGAGATGAATGAATGCGATGCTCCGAAATCAAATAAAACAGTGGCTGGGTTGGAGTTGGCGAGAAACATATCAATCACGACGTCCTCAGCTTGTTGTGCTTCCTCAGCGGAGACGTGATTCACATTGCCACGGGCATAGTTCTGCTGTCCACGGTTACCTTGCATAGCTCCTCCATTCGGCCGTGGTTCTGTTTAGGTGCGTTGCTTGGCTGTCCAAGGCCTTTCTTTGGGCACTGACTTGCGAAGTGTCCCGCCTCTCCGCATGAAAAACATGTCTTGTTTCCCATAACAGCAGGAATGTTGGGGCGAGGCTGGTTTTGAGCATAGGCGCCCATGTTGGGACGGGGCGCAGGAGGCATAGGCATACGAGGTGCTTGCATAACAGGGCGTTGCTGCGGTGGCTGATTAGGGCGAGGTGGATTTGCAGAGCGGAAAGTAGAAGCGGACGAGCCATAGTGTGGTGCATCTGGTGGCATGAAGCGGGGACGTACATTACTTCCTTGTGGCTGTCCTTGACACGGCATCTTGATATTGCCCTCTTGTTCAATCTCGCGGATCTTGCTCTCAACCACTATAGCTTTTTCAACGAGCTTTTGGAAATTTGCATAATCATTGTTGAGCAGCTGAACTTGAATTTCGTTGTTCAATCCCCTCATGAACAAGTACTGCTTTCTATGATTCGAGTTGACATCTTCTGGAGTATACCTTGACAGCCGCATGAACTTGTTGAAGTACTCATTCATGCTCTTCCTTCCTTGATCGAGACCTTCAAACTCTGGCCTTTTAAGCATCATGACTCCTGCAGGGACATAGTGATAGCGGAAACTCCCCTTGAATTCAATCCAAGTGATAGTCTCCTGGTTGACATGAGCAATGGAAAGAGAGTCCCACCAATCAGCGGCTGCTCCCATAGGCTGGTGTGACGCGAAGAAAACCTTCTCCCGATCACTACATTGAACAATAGCAACCTTGTTTTCCATAGACTTCGGCCAATCGTCAGCCTCCATAGGATCATAGGATTGTGCAAAAGTAGGTGGCCTAGTCCTCATGAACTCTCCCAATCTGTTGTGAACCGGTGGTGGTGGCGGTGGGGGTGCAGCAACGGGGTTAGGGTTGTTTTTGTTGGCCTGCAGCTGACCCAACGTTTGTATCATAGTTTGCATGAGCTGGTTCTGCATAGCCATCAACCTTTTAAGGTTGTTTGCATCAGCTCCAGGGTTGGCATTTTCAGGAACTTCCACATTGCCATCCTCCTGTGGTTCATTGTTATCGCGAGCGTTCCTTCATTGGCAGTTTTTAGTTTTCCCTCACCATTTGTGAGAGAGAAAGTAGAGTAGGAAATAGAAATTTAGATTGATCCCCCAACTATATGCATCAAGGTGTATGAACTAAGTATCTTTTTTATTAATTTCAGCCTATATGAGGATGTGAACACGTGCTGAAGCATCTCACATGTCTCCACTATGTGTGGATGTGGACATTTGCCGAAGCGTCCCACAACTCACACCAAGCACACAACTCAAACAATAATAATAAAAATTTCTGCACACCACTCTTATTTGACTTATTGCAATCTAACGTTCCTATTACAGCTTATTAAATGGGAAACCTAAACTTAACCGTGAGAACTGGTGCTGTTCTCACCGTGTGACGGGGGTGGTCGGCACACGCCATGGTGAGTCAGAAGTCCATGTAGGTATAGATGACGCTGGTGCTCCATTTGGTCCCGCGTTGGCACAAGTCTCCTCTTGTTTTTCCAGCAAGTACAGCTTCTTGCGGAGGTAACGGATCTCTTCTTGTGCGCTTGCATAGCGGTTTCCTAACTCCATGAGAAACCTCAGAGACTTGTCAGCAGCTTGTAGGTTGGAAACAGCTCCTCCATGGGGTCCAATGATCTCCCTTGTACTACTCTTCCGATACGGGTGCAGCCCAAAGGTATTGTTCTCAAGCTGCTCACGGAAGGCATAGCACAGTCCGGTGAGTGCATCCCATGCAGCATCATCAATAGCTTCTGCCCTTGAATCTCTCCATGTGGGTGTGAAGTGCCGAGTGACAACCCTACCGTTTGATAGGATGGTTACCTCAGCCTTCCACTCTTCATGTCCAAGACGAGGGACTTTCTTGAGGAGATACTCCGGGTATAGGCTGCAGCAATCCAGGAACTCTCTTAGATCCATGGATATGTGTCCTCCTTTTATCCCGTCGGACCGGAATTCTTTAACTGAACGTGTAACATCCTCAAAATTCATTCCCATGCATTGCACACATTTTTCATGTAGAGAAGCATTATAAAAGAAGTAGAAATGGAGAAATAACTATAGAAATGGAGACAGAACTATTGAAATGGAGAAAGAACCATAGAAATGGAGAAAGGAACCATAGAAATGGAGAAAGGACTATAGAAATGGAGAAAGAACCATATAAATGGAGAAAGAACCATAGAAATGGAGGAAGGAACCATAAAATGGAGAATGTCATATAGAAATGGAGAAATAGGACATTGAAATGGAGAGGGGAATGTAGAAATGGAGAGTGAGACATAGAAATGGAGAGAGGAAAGTAGAAATGGAGTAAGTGACATAGAAATGGTGGGGAATGGGAAAAAGATAGCTGAAATGAGTCAATTCCAATTTCCAAAAATTTCCCCCAAATCTCCAAATTCCCCAATTCCCTAAAAAAGGGGAATTTTCCCCATATTTGGAAAATTTTCTGACACGACCCCACGGTCTTGTCGAGCCAGGATCACGCTGAGGGGTGCTGCGTTGCACAGCACCGTATAACACACGTCAAAGGTACAAAGCGGAAGCGAAATTTTATTACAAAAGAAGTTTATGAACATGTTTACATCAAAATAGTTCTAGTCCACACTCTCGGGCGTAGACTACGCATCAAGTCCACGTCCAGCCCCTGAACGTGTCCTTACTAGCACACACGCACACTAACTCTGCGGCGTGCATAACTCCCACTCGACGGGATTCCCCTCCTGGGGTTCCGTCTCCTCCCCGGGAGTCCCTTCCTCATAGAACCCTACAAAAGCTTCAAACACAAGCAGTGAGCATGAAGGCTCAGAAAGTCTGACCCGTCTCACCTAAACATGGAACCTCTACATGAGGGGTGATGGGTTACATGAGGTAAAAATCTTTTGCAAGGACTCGCCTAATTAGTAGAACCTTACTTTCAAGTTTTAGCAGCAGGTTGTGGAGAACCTTACGCTAAGTCACATGAGAGAGCCGCAATCAAACAAGAAACGCATTTCTCTCATGTACTTTGCCCAAAGTTGAAAAAAACTTTAGTTATCTCTAAGCTACAGCATATTTTTAACAATCAATGACCATCATTCAGTCAACAACAATTTAACATGTGACTAGCCTGTTCTTTCTACGTCATGGTACAGTGAACAAGTGGTACTCACTGACCGTGAGGAACGGCGATTATAATCGATTTGCACCTGCAGGGTTACCCGAATAACCCGTCACGTACGCCCGTACTCGATGTTGCCTACAACAACCATCACGGACGCCGTTCAACTACCTTTCACCCGTTAGCCAAATGTTGAACCGGTCCAATCGTCCCGAGCAAGAGGTCTCTGCACGCACATCTCAGTGCCGCCAGACGATTTACACCTCGAGCTCTAAACCTACCCTCTGAACGACCAGCTATGCCTCAACACCCAGCTACCCGAGTTACATCAGTTTCCCGATTCCCATATAGCCGGTAGGTCTTCAGTACTGTTCTAGCTTGTTCAACAGGCCCGCACACGGCTCGGTCCTCAATCGACACAAGCGGAGCTACAGCACACAGGCCCCAAAGTCCTGCTTCCCTTACCCTCCGCTTGGTCTCATTTTCTTGCCATGTGTTTCATGTGCTATCTCTACCCGAGTCGAGTTCCTCTAGCCTATGCTCGCGAGAAGTTCCAACTACTCGACTTGTACCGAATCCTACACTATCTTAGCATTGCAGTAGCTAACGGGGTTTGCAATCCTAAACCCAACCCATGATTTTCTTGGCTATGCAATTGGGTTTCCAAACAAGACTCTAATGCAAAGAATCATAATACTCAAGTAAGTGTTCAAAGCAATAAAAATTTGTAAAACGGTTAATGCAAACCGGAGCTTGCCTTGCTGCTCTTTGTCGTAGGCTAGCTGCTCCTCCGGAGTAACGAAGTCTAGGACTTCGGGTTCCTCCTCGACCTTAGCGACTACATGATATACAAAGATATGTATTAATTTAGATGCATTTGTATTAAGTTTGAACTTGTGAAGCTTATAAGTCCCACTAGACAGACTCTATGACGGTGAAACTTTTACTGTTGTTTGGTTACAACCTGTAACACCCCAAAATTTTGTTAAGACCCTAAATCATGTTAAGAGGGGAATTTATAATTTTTTGGACGTGTTGCATGTTTTGCAAAAATTCAAATTAAAACTGGAATTTAAATTAAACTCAAATCAGAAAAGAAATAGAAAAAGAAAAAGAGAAAACAGAAAAAAACCGGCCAGTGGGCCGCAACCAACCAGCCGGCCCAACCAGCGCCCACGCCAGCCCGCAGCCGCGTGCGCCGCTTTCCCCCACTGACAGGTGGGGCCTGCCAGTTCATCGTCTACCTCGCGCCAGCGCCAGACTCTCTCACCCGAATCGAAACCGATCGGGAATTCTCGCGTATTCCAGCCGAATTCCGTTCGGGGGCGACGCAAACTCGATCTAAACCACCCCGCCGCCCTCCCCCTTCTATAAAAACCCCGGCCTCATTCTGTTTTTCCCACGCGATCCGCCGATTTTCCTCCGGTGAGAACCGAGACTTCTCCGGCGAATTCTGGCTGATCTAAGCTCGGAAATTCCGATCTAACTCGCTGGTCTTGATCCACCGCCTCCGGGGAACCTTGCAGGTGCAGAAAACTCGGTGACTTGCGGTGTAAACACAGCGCCGACGAGCCTCGCCGTGAATTCACCAAGGACTTCGTCGCCGATCATCTTCCAGGACCTCCGAGCTCAAGAAAACCCCCGAGGTGAGATCCCCGACCTCCCCTCCACCGATCTATGCCATAAAATCACAGTTCTAGGAAGCATTCTCGAAGATCCGAAAGTCTACGGCGAGATCGCCGCTTCCCGCCACCGTGCGCCGACGGCAGCGCCGCCCGCGCTCGATCAGAGCGACGTGGCCGCTTGTGCGCCGTCTATTTTAAATCGTACGGTAGGGTTTAAATCCCCGCGTACCGGTTCGGCGTTATAATCTCAGCCGTCGGTTTAAAATCGGACGGTCCACGTCAGCCCCGCGTTATAAAGACTGGAAATCTTACGTGCTACCCCCTGGGGTTCTCGGGAAATAAGAGCTAGCCCCGGAAACTTCTGATCTAGCCCCTGGAACTTCAGAAAATCATGTAAATTCATTTAAAAATCAGATTTAGCCCCTGGACTTAATAAAAATTAGGAAAAACTCCTCTGATAAGTGTAGCTAGACCCCTGGAAATTCTGAAAATAATATTATAGACCCTGTAGTGGGGTGAGTTTACCTTTTTAGCCCTGTTTAGTATTTAATTTAGGAAATTGAATATGTGGCTAGTGTTTAAAAATTAAAAAGTGGGACAAACATATTGTCAAAATTTAATTAAAGACTTTCTCAGTATTTAGGAAACTTTGGAGTGAGATAAAAACATATTTTGGGCTGAATTGAATCTGTTTAATTTATTATTCACATTTAGAGACACATTTTTAAGTAAAGAATCGTTCTAGGAAATAGGGAAAATAATTGTGAAATAGTTTACATCAGAGGCAAAGGTCAAAATATGTTATTAAATTATTTAGGACCAGAACCTATTCTGTTTAGATGATGTGTCTTGTTATTTTCATAATAAAGTACACATTTATGCATAGGAAAATAAATTTGAAAATATAGCAACTAGTAAATGATAAATGGAGTTTCTAAAATCCAAAAGAATTCAGTTTAGGGTTGGTAGAAATTCTGAAGACACATATGGAGAAGGAAAATACCATTCATGCATATTTGATAGCTAAAAGGTGTAGTAATTGAATATAAGGAATTTATTTAAATTGGAAACTCATATATATAGTATGTAAGTATAAATGTGAACACAAAAGTAGGAATCATATACACATGATTAAAAGTGCATGCAAGCCACAAATCAACACACATGGAGTGACCACAACACATATAATGGAGAATGACTTTCATAAATATGAATGTGTGGTTTGTATGAAGAGGAAGTGTGAACTATGTCTTATGGATTGTTATTTTTCTTTTGTTATGTGTGATGGTATGATGTAGAACCTGCTCAAGAGCAAGTTATTCCTTTCCAAGATAAGGACTACCCATTTCAAGAGCAGCAGGAAGGAGGCAAGTGTCCTTGACCACTTTGATCCTATGCTAGGATGTGTAGATAGAATTATTTGCATTGTCAATGGAAATATGAAACCCATGCTAGGAAGTTTCCATAGAATTGCATTACCTTGTTTTCCTTGTAGCTTGGGTTGGGATTTATTTTATCATGTCATTTATTATTATGCATATGCTTAGCCTTGTTTAGAATGGGATATTTGGGACATGAGATCATCAGTTTATTTTACCATACTCTTGAATGAGATATTGTGAGTTATGTACAGGTAGGCATCAAGGCAAGTTGGATGTTTTGGTTGTGTGCTGGGTGCACGAGACTCGGATTTGTGTTTAGTACTTGCTTGGATCCTAAGGACCGGTTCATGGAGCATGTAACCTGGCTTTACAGTGCCAACCACATGCTGAGATGGGGCAGCTTGGCCAATTAATTAGGTGTATCCCCGGCATAGTATGGGTGTGTTGGATGGTGCGGGGAATAGGTGTCAGCTGGACTACCATATGAACCGCAAGGCTCAAGAGGGGGCCACTGCAGCTGGGTTGGAGCCTCTTGTATGCTGTTAGGGGTGAAACCTCAGTGGGCCCACACTCGTCGGGAATCCTTTTGTAAAGGCTTCGTAGTGATCTCCTGGCTACACACCTGGGAAGTGTGAATGTGGTTCGTAGCCACTGGCATAATGGAGGTTCTTTTAGTCCACCCGGCAACGGGGGATGAAATCACTACATGTGGGTACAGTGGTACAAACTCTGCAGATTCAAAACTGTCATGACAGTCATGCTCACGGTCAAGAGCGGCTTGGACTTATTCATGATTAGAGGATGGATGGTTTTGGAAGTCGTGGATGTTAAGCGGGGAGCTTAACATTGGGAATGAGGTTATGGTTATTTGATTATGATGATGGGATGGGAGTTTGGGACCATTTCACCTGTGTAGTAATGTAGGTGCTTAATAAGCTAAGGTGATAGGTATTACTTGCATAGTCCTTTAACCATGAGTTCAACCTTCTCTTGTTCTAGCCATGCATGACATAACTTTCCCACACTTGCTGAGTACCATCGGTACTCAACCTTGCATATTTGTTGGTTTATATTGCTGCTCAGGTCAAGATAATGAGGTGGTGTATAATGACCAATACTTTGGACCCGAAGAAGGTTTCTAGGTTCATGGAGACCCCCGGGCAACGCCTGTGACGGAGCCCTCAAGAATAATATTCTGTTGTTAGTTTATTTACTTGTGATGAACTTATTATTGTCCATCGAGACATTTGCTATGAAAGACTTATTTATATTCGACACCTGGCTTGTAATAAATTATGCTTCACTATTTGTCATCACATGTATGAGAAAATGATCCTGGCATACATGTGATATTCACTTGGTTGTTCTTCGGAAAAACCGGGTGTGACAGAAGTGGTATTAGAGCCAATGTTGCCCGTAGGAACGTGGACCTAGGTAGAAATGGACGTATTTAAGGGCCCTATTTTCTTAAAAACTATTTTACAAGGTGTGTGTTGAAAAGTGTTATTTAATGAGTCACTTTCTTCATCTTACCCCAACTTTCATTCAAAATAGGATTTTTGTTTAAAAGTTTATCTAACCTAAGTTTAAATTCTTTTTGTTTTAGATGGTTCGCATGATTCCCACCGCTCGCAAGTCCACAGGAGGGAGAGTTCCCGTAGTTTCCCTTGCCCAAAGAGAGGAGAGCCGTCCGGTGACGTACCTTTCCTACAGATTGGCAGTAGGAGGCTTGTTGCGCCGTCTTCGACGTATGCTCGAAGCCGCCGGCAATACGGGCAAGCTAATCATCCACTATAACTCCACCAGGACCATCCGTGAGAAGAGGGAAGAATGGAGTTCAGAGATGAGGATTATACACGAAAATCAGCTGCTCAAGATCCACCACTCTCCAGCTTGTCGAGCGACACAGGTCGATGCGGAGAAGGATGTCACCTGGGAGGCCATCAGCTGCCAGAGTCACATCTATCGTCGCCACCTGGACAGGACTGAGTACATGTATGTCCTCCAGCGTGAGAGTGGTACAACGGAGTATAAGTACCCGCCAGTGCAGCAAGGGACTTCCCATGAGCACATGGACTTGTGCTTGGAGGATGCTGCTATGCTCAGAACTCGACTGCAGGAGTGTCAGCAAGAGCTTCAGGATGTTCGGGACACCCTGAACGAAACGGAGGCGTTGCTGCGAGCCTGCCTGAGGGCGAGAGAAAGATGAGATGGGAATGAACTGTGTGTCACCAAGAATGATACATGGACTCCTGACTCCCCAGATCGTCGGGCGATAAGGCGTCGTCGCACTTCTCCAGCAGCAGCCTCCCCACCCAAAGCAGAGTCAGAAGGAAGCCGAAATGATGAGGAAGATCCCGAGGAGCCAGCTCAAGAAAACGAGTAGTGTAGAGTCCTTCCCTTAGTTAGCAAGATGTCGAATAGTCGAGTCGTTAAGTTAATGGTGTGTTAATGCTTGGTGTGTGACGTGAGTTGTGGAAGCCATGAGCAATTGTCCACAGCCTCGTCTTTAGATTGTTTTGCTTTGGTGTGAGAACCCACATGAAATAATATTGCATTTATTTTTGTGTGAGAAATGAACCCTTAGAGAAGTATAACAAAGCCTCAACACTTCAAAGTACAAACAAATGAAAGTAGTAAGATGATACTAAATGCTTTCAAATTAACATTGGTTGATTCTGCCAGATGGCCGGAAGAGGAAAAGGACGTGCTGCCAACCCCGCCAACAACAACGATGAGGCATGCAACCCTCATCTTTCTGGAGGCCAGGACCGGGGTGGTCGCGGTGAAGGAGTTGATCCCCTCCACCAAATGCTGGAGATTCAAAATCAGCTCATCCAGAACTTGACTCAAGTGGTGGCCAACTTGCATCAAGTTCCACCTCCACAAGCTGCACCATGCCAACCAATGTTGAGTGAGTTTCTAGGAACTCAACCTCCAAAGTTTGCAAGTGCTGCTGAACCTCTGGAGGCAGATGATTGGCTGAAGACCATTGAAAGTAAGATGAGGATCATACAGTGCCAAGGGTATGAGAGGGTGCTGTTTGCCTCTCATCAATTGCATGGACCTGCTGCTGATTGGTGGACCGCCTACGTGGCCGCCCATCATGACCCTGAGAACATCACTTGGGAAGAGTTCAAGCGTAGCTTCCGCAACCATTACATCCCAAGAGGTGAACTCAAAAACAAGAGGAAGGAGTGTTTGGGACTGCAGCAGGGAAACATGACGGTGAGGGAATACCTCACTAAATTTAGTCAACTATCCCGTTATGCCCCACGGGACATAGAGACTGATGAGCAGAAACAAGATTGTTTCATGGAGGGACTTACCACAGAAATGCAGTGTGCAATGTCCTCAAATGAGTATGAAAGCTTCCAAAAGATGGTGGACAGAGCGTTTGTGGTAGAAAGGAAGCTAAAGGCCTTGGAAAATGAGAATAAGAGGAAGGCCGGATGGTCACATCAAGCCTCAGGGAGCAACACCCTCACACGTCTGATGCAGCAACCTGCAGGGCAGACGAACCATGCTGCGGTACCCTACTCAGCACCACGAGGGTACAACCCGAACTACAGGCCTCCGGCAGCACCAGCACAGCCGCAACGTCAGTTTGTACAGCAGCCTCGCCCCGCATATCCACCTCGACCAGCAGTGCAAGGACCCCCAAACCAACCCCAAGACAATAAAGGCCAGACACCTAAGGTTGGGGTGCAATGTTTTAACTGTGGTGAAGTGGGGCACTATGCCCATAAGTGCCCAAAGAAGAAGCCCGCGCAGCCACAACAGCAGAATGTAATGAGAGGACGGGTGAACCACGTCACTATGGAGGAAGCACAAGAGGCACCCGATGTGGTAGTTGGTAAGTTTCCTGCCAATTTACACCTTGCAACCCTGCTGAATGATTCTGGTGCTACCCACTCGTTCATTGCCCAAGGGTTTGTTAAGAAGCATGACCTAGCAACAACACAAATGAACCATATGCTAGCCGTAAACTCTCCGGGTGGAGAAATAAGGACAAGACAAGTGTGTCCCAAGGTGAACCTAGACATTAATGGGGTAGTATTTACTGCTAACCTCATAGTGATAGATTCACAAGGGATAGATATTATTTTGGGTATGGATTGGTTGACAAAACATAAAGGAATCATCCATTGTTCGACCAGAACGGTGGAACTAACTCACCCTAGTGGCACAAGAGTAAAGTTCATAACAATACACGAGCCTAGGAGGGACATTAAATTAAATCAAGTTGAGGTGAAAGTTGAGGAAATCAGGACCATCAAGGAATATCCAGATGTTTTTCCGGAGGAGTTGCCAGGTATGCCTCCCGATCGTGAAGTGGAATTCGCAATTGAGCTAGTACCTGGAACAGCCCCGATATACAAGAGACCTTATCGGATGGACTCCAAGCAGCTAGAAGAACTCAAGGATCATTTAAGAGAATTGATGGAGAAGGGGTATATTCGTCCTAGTTCCTCACAATGGGGAGCTCCGGTGATATTTGTGCCCAAGAAGGACGGAACCCAAAGGTTATGCGTGGATTACCGTGCCTTGAATGAAGTAACCATCAAGAACAAGTACCCATTACCCCGCATTGAAGACTTGTTTGATCAGTTGAGGGGAGCTTGTGTGTTCTCGAAAATTGATCTCAGGTCGGGGTACCACCAACTTAAGATAAGGCAATCTGATATTCCCAAGACAGCTTTCGTATCTCGGTACGGACTGTATGAATACACTGCCATGCCTTTCAGGCTAACTAATGCCCCGGCATACTTCATGTATCTCATGAACAAGGTATTCATGGAATATCTGGACAAATTTTTGGTGGTTTTCATAGATGACATTCTCGTCTTCTCCAAAGATGAAGAAGAACATGAGAAACATCTAAGGTTGGTGTTGCAAAGGCTGAGAGAACACCAACTATATGCCAAGTTGAGCAAGTGTGAGTTTTGGCTGAAGAGAGTTCCCTTCTTAGGACATATAATCTCAGAGGGAGGAATCTCCGTGGATCGTGCCAAAATCGAGGATATACAGAAGTGGAAGACCCCTGAAAATGTCGGGAAAGTTCGAAGCTTCTTGGGATTGGCTGGATACTATAGACGGTTTATTGAGGGATTCTCCAAGATCTCGAGACCCCTCACCAAACTGTTGGAGAAGGGAATCACATTCAAATGGACGCCACAGTGCGAGACGAGTTTTCAGGAGCTAAAGAAAAGATTGACAACAGCCCTAGTGTTGGTTATGCCAGATATGCAGAAGAATTTCACAGTGTACTGTGATGCCTCTGGAAACGGGTTGGGATGTGTTCTCATGCAAGAAGGGCATGTCGTGGCTTATGCATCCCGACAACTCCGGAAGCACGAGAAAAACTATCCTACACATGACCTAGAACTAGCCGCAGTGGTACACGCGTTGAAAATTTGGCGGAACTATTTGATGGGGAAGAGGACCGAGATATATACGGATCATAAGAGTTTGAGGTACATATTCACACAGCCAGACCTCAACCTCAGACAAAGGAGATGGTTAGAGCTAATCAATGACTTTAATGTGGGCATCAACTATCATCCTGGGAAAGCAAACGTCGTGGTCGATGCTTTAAGTTGGAAAGTGCAGGTCAATAAGTTGAGCTTGAAGGACATGCCTGCAGAATTGAAGGACGAGGTTATAAGGCTTAATCTATGCCTGGTAAATAGCGGTGAAGCCATCGCCATGGAAGTGGACTCCACACTCGAGCAAGACATACGCGAGGGTCAAAAGAATGACGAGAAGATACAAGAGATCAGACAACTCATCAAGGAAAATAAAGCTCCTAGTTTTAGAGAAGATGAACAAGGAACGGTGTGGCATGGGAAAAGAATCTGTGTGCCAGAAGTGAAGGAGATCCGTGACTTGATTTTGATGGAGGCTCATGATTCTGACTATTCCATTCATCCTGGGAGTACGAAAATGTACCAGGACCTCAAGAGCAGGTATTGGTGATATGGCATGAAGCGTGATGTCGCGGAACATGTTGCCCTATGTGACACATGTCAGTTGGTGAAAGCAGAACATCAACGACCCGCGGGATTATTGCAACCACTCAAAGTGCCTGAATGGAAATGGGAAGAAATCAGCATGGATTTCATCGTGGGATTGCCTAGGACCCAATCAGGGTATGATTCGATATCGGTCATCATTGATAGGCTAACTAAGGTAGCTCATTTCATCCCCGTGAAGGAAAGCTACAGCGGATCCAAATTGGCAGAGTTGTACATGTCAAGGATCGTGTGTTACCATGGAGTGCCAAAGAAGATTGTGTCGGATCGAGGGACACAGTTCACCTCAAGGTTCTGGCAGAAGTTGCACGAAACCATGGGAACCCATCTGAACTTTAGTTCTGCCTATCATCCCCAAACTGACGGGCAGACGGAGAGAACCAATCAGATCCTTGAAGATATGCTGAGGGCATGTGCACTCAAAAACAATAGGAGTTGGGACAAGAACTTACCGTATGCGAAGTTTTCCTATAACAACAGCTATCAAGCTAGTATGAAGATGTCACCGTTTGAAGCTTTGTACGGGAGGAAGTGCAGAACTCCCCTATTTTGGAACCAAACAGGGGAAAGTAAAGTGTTTGGTCCAGAAGTACTACAAGAAGCCGAGGCGAAGGTGAGGGAAATTCGCAATAACTTGAGGATAGCACAGACACGCCAAAAGAGCTATGCCGATGTACGAAGAAGAGAGCTCGTTTTCAACGTGGGGGACTATGTCTATCTCAAGGTGTCCCCTATCAGAGGACTTCGTCGGTTCAAGGTGAAAGGGAAGTTGTCACCTCGATACATCGGACCATTTCAAGTTTTGGAGAGGAAAGGCGAAGTGGCGTATCAACTATAATTACCGGCTCGTCTATCGGAAGGGCACGATGTATTCCATGTGTCACAACTCAAGAAATGCCTGAGGACGCCTGAGGAGGTGTTACCCATGAATGAAGTGGACGTAGCTGAGGATTTGTCTTATGCCGAGCAACCATACAAGATTTTGGAGACAATGGAACGCCTCACCAGAAATAAAAGATTCCGGATGTGCAAGGTGCAGTGGAAGCATCACTCAGAAGAGGAAGCCACCTGGGAGCGGGAAGATGAGCTAAAGGCACAATTTCCGGAATTGTTTTCTTAGAACCACCAATCTCGAGGACGAGATTTCTTTTAAGGGGGGTAGAGCTGTAACACCCCAAAATTTTGTTAAGACCCTAAATCATGTTAAGAGGGGAATTTAAAAATTTTTGGACGTGTTGCATGTTTTGCAAAAATTCAAATTCAAATTGGAATTCAAATTAAACTCAAATCAGAAAATAAATAGAAAAATAAAAAGAGAAAACATAAAAAAACCGGCCAGTGGGCCGCAACCCACCAGCGGCCCAACCAGCGCCCGCGCCAGCCCGCAGCCGCGCGCGCTGCTTTCCCCCACTGACAGGCGGGGCCCGCCAGTTCATCGTCTACCTCGCGCCAGCGCCGGACTCTCTCACCCGAATCGAAACCGATCGGGAATTCTCGCGTATTCCAGCCGAATTCCGTTCGGGGGCGACGCAAACTCGATCTAAACCACCCCGCCGCCATCCCCCGTCTATAAAAACCCCGGCCTCGTTCTGTTTTTCGAACGCGATCCGCCGATTTTCCTCCGGTGAGAACCGAGACTTCTCCGGTGAATTCTGGCCGATCTAAGCTCGGAAATTCCGATCTAACTCGCTGGTCTTGATCCACCGCCTCCGGGGAACCTTGCAGGTGCAGAAAACTCGGTGACTTGCGGTGTAAACACAGCGCCGACGAGCCTCGCCGTGAATTCACCTCGGACCTCGTCGCCGATCACCTTGCAGGACCTCCGAGCTCAAGAAAACCCCCGAGGTGAGATCCCCGACCTCCCCTCCACCGATCTATGCCATAAAATCACAGTTCTAGGAAGAATTCTTGAAGATCTGAAAGTCTCCGGCGAGATCACCGCTTCCCGCCACCGTGCGCCGCCGGCAGCGCCGCCCGCGCTCGATCAGAGCGACGTGGCCGCTTGTGCGCCTCTATTTTAAATCGCACAGTAGGGTTTAAATCCCCGCGTACCGGTTCAGCGTTATAATCTCAGCCGTCGGTTTAAAATCGGACGGTCCACATCAGCCCCGCGTAATAAAGACTGGAAATCTTACGTGCTACCCCTTGGGGTTCTCGGGAAATAAGAGCTAGCCCCGGAAACTTCTGATCTAGCCCCTGGAACTTCAGAAAATCATGTAAATTCATTTAAAAATCAGTTTTAGCCCCTGGACTTAATAAAAATTAGGAAAAACTCCTCTGATAAGTGTAGCTAGACCCCTGGAAATTCTGAAAATAATATTATAGACCCTGTAGTGGGGTGAGTTTACCTTTTTAGCCCTGTTTAGTATTTAATTTAGGGAATTGAATATGTGGCTAGTGTTTAAAAATTAAAAAGTGGGACAAACATATTGTCAAAATTTAATTAAAGACTTTCTCAGTATTTAGGAAACTTTGGAGTGAGATAAAAACATATTTTGGCTGAATTCAATCTGTTTAATTTATTATTCACATTTAGAGACACATTTTTAAGTAAAGAATAGTTCTAGGAAATAGGGAAAATAATTGTGAAATAGTTTACATCAGAGGCAAAGGTCAAAATATGTTATTAAATTATATAGGACCAGAACCTATTCTGTTTAGATGATGTGTCTTGTTATTTTCATAATAAAGTACACATTTATGCATAGGAAAATAAATTTGAAAATATAGCAACTAGTAAATGATAAATGGAGTTTCTAAATTCCAAAAGAATTCAGTTTAGGGTTGGTAGAAATTCTGAAGACACATATGGAGAAGGAAAATACCTTTCATGCATATTTGATAGCTAAAAGGTGTAGTAATTGAATATAAGGAATTTATTTAAATTGGAAACTCATATATATAGTATGTAAGTATAAATGTGAACACAAAAGTAGGAATCATATACACATGATTAAAAGTGCATGCAAGCCACAAATCAACACACATGGAGTGACCACAACACATATAATGGAGAATGACTTTCATAAATATGAATGTGTGGTTTGTATGAAGAGGAAGTGTGAACTATGTCTTATGGATTGTTGTTTTTCTTTTGTTATGTGTGATGGTATGATGTAGAACCTGCTCAAGAGCAAGTTATTCTTTTCCAAGATCAGGACTACCCATTTCAAGAGCAGCAGGAAGGAGGCAAGTGTCCTTGACCACTTTGATCCTATGCTAGGATGTGTAGATAGAATTATTTGCATTGTTAATGGAAATATGAAACCCATGCTAGGAAGTTTCCCTAGAATTGCATTACCTTGTTTTCCTTGTAGCTTGGGTTGGGATTTATTTTATCATGTCATTTATTATTATGCATATGCTTAGCCATGCTTATAATGGGATATTTGGGACATGAGATCATCAGTTTATTTTACCATACTCTTGAATGAGATATTGTGAGTTATGTAGAGGTAAGGATCAAGGCAAGTTGGATGTTTTGGTTGTGTGCTGGGTGCACGAGACTCGGGTTTGTGTTTAGTACTTGCCTGGATCCTAAGGACCGGTTCATGGAGCATGTAACCTGGCTTTACAGTGCAAACCACATGCTGAGATGGGGCAGCTTGGCCAATTGATTAGGTGTATCCCCGGCGTAGTATGGGTGTGTTGGATGGTGCGGGGAATAGGTGTCAGCTGGACTACCATATGAACCGCAAGGCTCAAGAGGGGGCCACTGCAGCGGGGTTGGAGCCTCTTGTATGCTGTTAGGGGTGAAACCTCAGTGGGCCCACACTCGTCGGGAATCCCTTTGTAAAGGCTTCGTAGTGATCTCCTGGCTACACACCTGGGAAGTGTGAATGTGGTTCGTAGCCACTGGCATAATGGAGGTTCTTTTAGTCCACCCGGCAACGGGGGATGAAATCACTACATGTGGGTACAGTGGTACAAACTCTGCAGAGTCAAAACTGTCATGACAGCCGTGCTCACGGTCAAGAGCGGCTTGGACTTATTCATGATTAGAGGATGGATGGTTTTGGAAGTCGTGGATGTTAAGCGGGGAGCTTAACATTGGGAATGAGGTTATGGTTATTTGATTATGATGATGGGATGGGAGTTTGGGACCATTTCACCTGTGTAGTAATGTAGGTGCTTAATAAGCTAAGGTGATAGGTATTACTTGCATAGTGCTTTAACCATGAGTTCAACCTTCTCTTGTTCTAGCCATGCATGACATAACTGTCCCACACTTGCTGAGTACCATCGGTACTCAACCTTGCATATTTGTTGGTTTATATTGCTGGTCAGGTCAAGATAATGGGGTGGTGTATAATGACCAAGACTTTGGACCCGAAGAAGGTTTCTAGGTTCATGGAGACCCCCGGGCAACGCCTTTGACGGAGCCCTCAAGAATAATATTCCGCTGCTAGTTTATTTACTTGTGATGAACTTATTATTGTCCATCGAGACATTTGCTATGAAAGACTTATTTATATTCGACACCTGGCTTGTAATAAATGATGCTTCACTATTTGTCATCACATGTATGAGAAAAAGATCCTGGCATACATGTGATATTCACTTGGTTGTTCTTCGGAAAAACCGGGTGTGACACAACCTAAATACAGACTTGGTCAAGTTTTAGTTGCAGCAAAGCTCATTCGAGCCCTCCACAATTAATTATGTACTTGACCTTAATTGAAGGCTTTTAGGGTGTTCTAAGGATTTTCATGAAACAAACTATGACTTTCTGAAAACTAGATTTTCAGAGGGTTCTAATGGAGTTGGTCTCACTTAATTTGAAGGTTCCTAGCTAAGGATATGAGCTAAACAATTTCAGTGAAAATTCTGAAAATGTTTTTGAACATTTTCTATTTTCTCTGGAACAGTTTCACTAATCACACCATTAGGTGGATCAAATGAGCTCAAATGGATCTGAAATTTTTATGGTAGTTCAGGGATATTTTGGAGAACATCCCAGCAAAATTTCTGGATTTTCCTCCAAAGGATTCTCCAGTTAAAATTCCAAACAGTTTAAACTTTGAGGAATGAATTATGGAAAAATAAGGATTTTCATTAAGTGAAACTTGATTTGCTGGAAAGTGCTCAGAGAGCTGAATCCAAAAAAATTTGGTTCACTCGATTTGGAGCTTTCTAGCCAAAGTTATGAGTATTTGAAGTTTGGAAGAAATCTGAAAATCGGGGGAAAAGTTTAAACTCGCGGGGGCCCGCGGGGACATGTGTTGAGCGCGGAGGTGTCCGGCACACTGAGGCCCACAGGGTAATTGTGCGCCAGCACAGCCGATCCCAGCCACAACAGATCCTGATTTAAATTCTTCAGCCGCTGACACGTGGGCCAGCCGGCTTCGTCTTCCTCCCGCCGCTCTCTCGCGCACGCGCCGCCGACCTCGCCGGAGCAGACCCGGAGCTCGTCGGCTCGCCGCTGCCGGACCTCCCATGGTCTGAAACTCGCTGCCAGGGGGTTTTCGACGTCGATGAACACGTCGGTGGTGTCAGGTCAGGCTGACGGTGACCGGAAATAGCCCGGCGACGTGCCGCGGCCTCGGTTGAGGTTCGGTGCCGTCGACCGTGGGTTCTAACCAGCCAACACCTCGAACAAACAGTCCTACAGCATTAGTGTACCTCTAGGAAGCTCGACAAGGTGTCAAAAGGGTTCAGGGATGGCGGCAAGTCGGTCGGCACCGTGTGACCGATCGTGCCCGCCATGACCGCCTTTGATCGAGCTCGAAATTCGTCACTCCTAGACAGTTTCACGCCACGGATGCAGAAAAGAACTTGATCGCCGGCTAGTCCAGCATCTATGTGCAAATTTTATAACCAGCGAAAGATCATAGAGCGAGAATTTGAAGAATCCGTACCGGAAGCTCGGTTTACGGTCACCGGAGCAAAAACTGGAAATTCTCTGTGGATTCTTCACGGTTTGCTTCCAAACTTGGAGGAGAGCAGCACGGTGGTCGCGCGCTCCTGTTGCCTCTCTTGCTGGAGCATGAAAACGCCTGTGGAGCGCTGTCCACAGGTGCCTGTCTTTCGGCTGAGACTAGGTCGCCGCGGTGGCGATCGTTTTCGAGCAAAGGAGGTCGGAGCTCGGGGTGTCTGGTGTTGGGGAGGTAGAGTGCGAGCTCAGGTTGCCGTTTAGCAGCTCAGGAGCGAAGGAGGAGATTGTTTTGCTGGTTTTCCCGATCGAGCAGTGAGCTGCGGGGAGAAACAATGCCGCTGCTCGGGTTTGCACGCGAGGAAATAAAGCCGGCCGACTCCTGCTCGGCTGAGGCGGTGCTGGTCGCGTGGAGGTGCGAGCGAGCCGCACTGGGCGCCAGCGCGCGGAGAGGGGAAGCAGCTGGTGGCGCCGGTAGCTGCTCGGTGGCACAGCCGTCAGCTGCTCGGTGGAATTTTCCACCAAGGCTGTGACTTTGTGTGCAAGTTTTGTCTCCTTCTCTCTATGACATGTGGGTCCCACCCGGTGTTTTAACCTCTGAAATTTACTCCTAATCACTGTTGTAAACAGTGAGCCCCAAAATACCCCTGGGTATTAAAATTATTCACCCATGAGCCATTTGAATTGAGTAGAATTCAAATTGGGTTTGGTTTGAATGAATTTCAGCACAAGTTCAGTTTTGAATTCAAATAAAGTTTGAATTTGTCCCACTTAGCTCATGTCAAGATCAACTCCAAACAGAGTGAAAATTGGTGTGTGAGCTCACAAAAATGTGCTGAGTAAGAATATGCCTCCCACTTTTAAATTCATGGGATAAAAACAGTTTGAATTTGAATATGGTTTCAAACTGCCCTCTTTCTAGCTATACCCAAAACGACCTCAAAAAGGTTTTGAATTTGGGTGAAACTTGGCATGGACATCCTTAGCATTGTGTAGGAGTTTTCATATGTCCAGCCCTTCTATATCACATGTGGGAACTACCACTTTTGCAATATGTGAGTTTGTTCTCTAATGAGCATGTTGATAGTGGTTACTTGCTCTTCATTTGTGTTCATCAACTTACTTCAAATGAGGTGTGTGGTGTGGTGATGAACACTTCAACTAGGTGTCAAAAACTTAGGCCCTTACATTTCCCCCACATTGCTGCCGCACCAAATTAATTGGGGAAAAGTTTGTTAGGATTTTGCTCCAATTGGATTAGGATTCTCCCCCCTCCCCCCTTATAAATAGAACCCAAACCCCCCCCCCCTTGGTCGCAGCCCCCTCCCCCTTTCTCTCCCCCCCCAAGTCAACGACTTGGAGGATCTAGCCCCCAACTCGCCGAGTTGGACCCCCCCCTCGCCGGAGTTCAGTCGCCGGTGAGCCCCACCGGTGAGCCCCACCGTAGAGCCCCACCGTCGAGCCCCGCCATCGAGCCCCACCGTCATGTCCCGCTGTCGAGCCCCGCAGAAGAGCCCCGTCGTCGAGCCCTGTCGTCGAGCCCCGCCGACGAGCCCCGTCACACCTCTCCGTCGCTGGAAAAGAGCCGACGATCTGTCCTGCCCTAATATTTCATAGAAAAATTCCCCGCTGCTGCCATTGCTAGGGGGAAGGCCCTGCCATCAAAGGGAAGTGAGTTAGGTCTTCATTACCCATCTTACGACGTCGTCGCTGTTTCTACGCATCCGTTTTTTTCGCCCCCTTCGAAAAGAAACTTTTTCACGTGGACAGATCACGTTTTGATCGGTTTTTTATGGTGGAATTGATCTAGATCTTAAGTCAAGATCATCACCACGTCCACATTTCATCCAAGCACCCTTGTTAATCATAAAACCCCATGAAAGCCCATTAAAACATGCAAGAACACATACAAACTGATTTAATATAACTGCACCATAGGATTTGCATTCATCTACCCCATTGCATCTTGAGTAAAGTTTGTGCCTGATGTTTGATTGCTGTAAATTTTGTATGTATGTGACTGTGAGAAGAAGAACAAGCTCAAGAGGCCATCTACAAGGAACTACAGAACCAAGACTTCGAGACGCTTGAACAACAAGAACCACGGGAACAAGGCAAGTGCCCCTTGACCATATTGATCCCATGTTTTGAAACTGTTTTGTTTGCGAAAACGTGTACGCTTGAGTCAACTTGATGGGACACTCATTTATAGGAGTTTACTAGATTTGTTAACCATCCTTGTCGCCGGGAAAGTTGATGAGTCGGGTATGGTCGTTTTTCCTTTTTGCTTCGCTTAATTCACGGGATACGGGAAGCAGAAATAAAACATGTCTAGCTACTGCACTCATATGAATAATGATGATGAGAACTTGATGATGATAATGAGCATAGAATCGGGGAAATCTAAGAAAGCTTGGTTTGTGGATGTTGCTGAATGAGATGGTGGTTTTCTTGCCGTAGATCTAAGGACCGGTTCATGCGAGAATATGCCAGGAAAACAGTGCCACCACAAGGCCAAGTATGAGTGTGGCTTAGCTGATTAATTAGGTGTGTTGCTAGCTTGTTATGGACGGTGGATGACGCTGGGAATGGGAGTTGAGAGAGGACTGCCCTGGGAACTGCAAGGCACAAGAGGGGGCCCGTGGGTGGGAGAATGGTGATTCGAGCCTACCGGTGAAACCTCAGTGAGTCCATAACTCTAGTAGCCTCTTTGTAAAGGCTATTTTGTGACCTCTTGGCCATACACAGACGGTTGTGTACTGGTATAATGGAGGTTCAGCAGTCGCCGACGGGTGACAAAATAACGAACTTGTGGGTAAAGTGGTGCCATCTCTGCAGAGTGTAAAACTATCATGATAGCCGTGCTTCCAGTCACAAGCACCTGGCCAACTTCCATGATAGAGGGAAAATTTGGAATGGTTATTCGGTATGGTCATGGTATGGTCATTGGGATTGGTTTTGGGACTGTTTTGAGTCATGACATTGAGTTTGGTTTCGGTTATACGAATATGAGATGGTTATGGATGTTTATGAGTATGAGATGAACTTGAGAAAGATAAATGGCTGAATGAGACTTGAAAAGTGGTGAATCATAATGAGAAAATGATGCTGAATTACTTGGTCATATTGGGATAAATTTCACCTAGAAATAGTTGTTGTTTTTACCATGTTTGTAAAATAAAATTTGCTTGCTGCAATGAGCCTTTTTATTCCATACCTTGTTGTAAGCTACATGTCATACTTTTCCCGCACTTCTTGAGTATGACATGTACTCACCCTTGCATTATCACATAAACATCAGCAACCGAAGAAGAGTACTTCGAGGACCATGTGGAGTACTAGGCGTGTGAACTACAGTCAACATGCCTGTGGAGTTGAAGATGGAGCCTGCTGCCATTTAGTTGTTTCCGCTGTCGTTTAGAGACTTCTGCTGCAAGAATAAGATAGACAATCATGAGTGAGACAATTAGTCGATGTAATAAAGTACTTAAACACTATTTATTCTTGGTTATATTCTGGATTCAGTTTGTGGATTACATATGTATGTGTGATGAATATCCTGGGCACACATATGCATTAACTTGGTTCTGTTTTCGGAACCGGGTGTCACGGAACGGATGGCCTGTTCATCACCTTCATTCTAGGCCTCAGCAGTGGGTGGCTCCTCTTTGGATTCATGTCTTTCCATCATAACTTCGTGAGGCTCCATTAGGTGTAAGCCCACGTGAAATTCCTCCTGAGGTACGTACCACTGCTGTTCTTGTGGATCATCTTCCATGTCATCTTCTATCGGTTCCACCTCTTCCGGATCCTCTTCCTCATGCATGGAGCTACTGGCTTCATCTTCATCATGAGGTTCCATCTTCACCTCCTCCCAATACGGTCCATCGGACACCTCAATGGGGTTAAGTGCACTCCCAAGTGGTGGTGGACGAGTCCTTATGCGTGTTGTGCTCCTAGTCACCGGCATCTATAAATAAGACATGAGAAACTTTAGAGAAGAAAAAAATAACTCCAAAACTTCAGAATCTATGAAGCAAGAAAACAAAAGTGTTGCTGTCCAAAAGAAGAGAAAAAAGAGGGGCTGAAAATAGTACTTTGCGGTGGCTGAATTGACAAGTAAAGTGCTGCAGCAAGCAATTTTTGAAAATAACAGTTTAGAGGGGTGTTCCTATGTGTTTTAGAGTGTCCATTCTATCTAGGCTTGCATCCTACAGTCAAGGTGGCTCTGGTACTAATTTGTGACATCCGGTTCCAAAAATGAACCAAGTGAATGCATATGTGTCCCCAGGATGTTCATCACACATACACATGTATTCCACAAACTGAAATTCAGAATATAACCACGTACAAATAATGTTTAAGTACTTTATTACATTGATTCATTGTCTCACTCATGAATATCTAACCTATTCTTGCAGCGGAAGACTCTAAACGACAGCGGAAAATGGCTAAGACCACAGGCTCCAACATCAACTCCACAGGCATGTTGACGGTAGTGTGCATGCCTAGTACTCCACCTGCTCTTCGATGTACTCTTCTCCTGTAGCTGAAGTATATGTGGGAATGCAAGGGTGAGTACATGTCGTACTCAGCTAGTGCAGGAAAAGTATGACATGTAGCTTACAACAAGGTAGGGAGATAAAAAGGTTCATTGCAGAAAGCAAATTTTATTTCACAAACATGGTAAAAACAGCAACTATTTCTAGGTGAGTTAAATCCCATCATAACTAAGTTAACCATCAACATTCCTTTATAATAATTCACCATATATCAAGTCTCAACCAACCATTAATCTTTATCAAGTTCATATCATACTTATAATTATTCATAACCATCTCATATTCATATAGCCAAAATCAAATTCAATGTCATGACTCAAATCAGTCCCAAAACCAATGCCGATTACCATACCCGAATATCCATCCCAAGTTTTGCCTCTAATCATGAAATTTGGCCAGGTGCTTGTGACCAGAAGCACGGCTATCATGATAGTTTTACACTCTGCAGAGGTGGCACCACTTTACCCACAAGTTCATGATTTCTTCACCCGTCGGCGACTAGAAAGAACCTCCATTATACCAGTACACGACTATCGGTGTATGGCCAAGATATCACAAAATAGCCTTTACAAAGGGGCTACTAGAATGTACGGACCCACTGAGGTTTCACCGGCAGGCTCGAATCTCCATTCTCCCACACACGGGTCCCCTCTTGTGCCATGCAGTTCCCAGGGCAGTCCCCATCGAATCCCATTCCCCGCGCCATCCATCGGTCCAGAAAGTAATTGTTTGCTCCATGAAAATCTTTAGAAATCCTTAGAAGCTCTAATAATGGCCATTTATATATTTATTTGTGCAAGTCTCTATTTTGGTTGTCACCAAGCCACACTAAAAATTTCGGAGTCAGAAGTGATGTCTAGCTAGAGTTATTGTCTTGACATTATAAATTAAACACATCTGCATTTGAATATGACACACATTGTATTTCTATTTCGTGTAGTCGTGGAAACTGAACAAGCCCCAAAGATTTTGGATTGTATCCCTCCAGAAGGATCTTTAGTCGACGACCAGCAGCAAGTGTGACACCCGGTTCCGAACATAGAACCAAGTGAATGCATATGTGTGCCCAGGATGTTCATCACACATACACATGTAATCCACAAACTGAATTCAGAATATAACCATGAATAAATAGGGTTTAAGTACTTTATTACAATGACTCAATGTCTCACTCATGAATGTCTATCTTATTCTTGCAGCGGAAGACTCTAAACGACAGCGGACGATCAATAAAGGCAGCCGGCTCCATCTTTAACTCCACAGGCATGTTGACGGTGGTCCACACGCCTAGTACTCCACATGGTCCTTGAAGTACTCATCTCCTGTAGCTGATGTATATGTGGTAATGCAAGGGTGAGTACATGTCGTACTTAGCAAGTGCTGGAAAAGTATGACATGTAGCTTACAACAAGGTAGGAAATAAAAAGGCTCATTGCAGCAAGCAAATTTTATTTCACAAACATGGTAAAAACAGCAACTATTTCTAGGTGAAGTTTATCCCATCATACTCAATTAATTCAGAAACATTCTCTCATCATAATTCACCATTTATCAAGTCTCATCCAGCCATTAATCTTTCTCAAGTTCATCTCATACTCATAAATATTCATAACCATCTCATATTCATATAACCGAAACCAAACTCATTTTCATGACTCACAACAGTCCCGAAACCAATCCCAATGACCATACCATAACCATACCAAATATCCATCCCATGTTTTCCCTCTAATCATGTGAGCCGGCCAGGTGCTTGTGACCGTAAGCACGGCTATCATGATAGTTTTACACTCTGCAGAGGTGGCACCACTTTACCCACAAGTTCGTGATTTCGTCACCCGTCGGCGACTGCAGAACCTCCATTATACCAGTACACAACCGTCGGTGTATGGCCAAGAGATCACAAAATAGCTTTTACAAATGGGCTACTAGATGTATGGACTCACTAAGGTTTCACCGGCAGGCTCGAATCACCATTCTCCCACCCACGGGCCCCCTCTTGTGCCATGCAGTTCACAGGGCAGTCCCTCTCGACTCCCATTCCCCGCGCCATCCACGGTCCATAACAAGCTAGCAACACACCTAATTAGTCAGCTAAGCCGCACCCATATTTGGCCTTGTGGTGGCACTGTTTTCCTTGCATGTGCTGGCATGAACCGGTCCTTAGATCTACGGCAAGTAAACCACCATCTCATTCAGCAACATCCACGAACCAAGCTTGCCTAGATCTCCCCGATTCCATGCTCATTAACATCATCAAGTTCTCATCATCATTATTGATATGAGTGCAGTAGCTAAACATGTATTAATTCAGCTTCCCGTATCCCGTAGATTAAGTGAAGCAAAAAGGAAAAACGACCATACCCGACTCATCAACTTTCCCGGCGACAAGGATGGTTAACAAAACTAGTAAACTCCTATAAAAAGGTGTCCCATCAAGTTGACTCAAGCATACGAGTTTTCGCAAACAAAACAGTTTCAAAACATGGGATCAATATGGTCAAGGGGCACTTGCCTTGCTCCCGTGGCTCTTGTTGCTCAAGTGTCTCGATGTCTTGGCGCTGTAGGTCCTCGTAGATGGCCTCTTGAGCTTGTCCTTCTACTCACGACCATGCACATACAAAATTCACAGTAATCAATCATTATGCACAAACTTTACTCAAGATGCAATGGAGTAGATGGATGCAAATCCTATGGTGTTGTTTGATTAAACCAGTTTGTACGTGTTCTTGCATGTTTTAATGGGCTTTCATGGGGTTTTAGGATGGTCAAGGGTGCAGGGATGAATTGTGGACGTGGTGATGATCTTGACTCAAAATCTATATCAATTTCACTGTCAAAAATCGATCAAAAAGTGATCTGTCCACACGTAAAAGTTTCTGCTCGAAAGGGGCGAAGAAAACAGATGCGTAGAAACAGCAGCGACGTCGTAAGATGGGTGATGGAGACCTACCTCAATTCCTTTTGTTGGCAGGGCCTTCCTTCTAGCAATGGAAGCAGTGGAGAACTTTTCTATGGAAGATTAGGGCAGGACAGATCGTCGGGCTTCTTCTCCGGCGACGGCGGGGCTCAACGGAGCTCTACGGCGGCCAAATTCCAGCAAGGGGGGAAACTTGGCGACTTGGCAGCAAGGAAGGGGGCTTGGCAGCAGGGGGGGACGACCAAAAGAGAGAGGGGTCGGCCAAGGGGGTGGGGGTTATATTTATAAGGGAGAAAAGGAGAGTCCTACTCCAATTGGAGCTCAAATAAGAGTCCTATTCAATTTTTTTTGGGATCTTAACAAACTTATCTCTTGTGGTGCGGCAGCCTTGGGGATTTTATCCCCAAAATTTGGGAAAAATTCCCCTTTTTGGGAATTGGGGAATTTAGAGATTTTGGGGGAAATTTGGGAATGACTCATTTCAGCTATCTTTTTCCCATTCATAACCATTTCTATGTCACTTGCTCCATTTCTACATTCCCCTCTCCATTTCTATGTCCCATTCTCCATTTCTACATTCCCCTCTCCACTTCTATGTCCCATTCTCCATTTATACAATCTCCTCTCCATTACTATGTCCCATTCTCCATTTCTACATTGCCCTTCTCTATTTCTATGCCCCATTCTCCATTTCTATATTCCCTTCTCCATTTCTGTGGTTTTTCCTCCATTTCTATGGTTCCTTCCTCCATTTCTATGGTTCTTTCTCCATTTCTATGGTTCCTTCCTCAATTTCTATGGTTCTTTCTCCATTTCTATGGTTCTTTCTCCAATTCTATAGTTATTTCTCCATTTCTATAGTTCTTTCTCCATTTCTATAGATCTTTCTCCATTTCTATAGTTCTTTCTCCATTTCTATAGTTCTTTTATAATGTTTCTCTACATGAAAAATGTATGCAATGCATGGAAATGAATTTGAGGGTGTTACAAACCTACCCCCCCAAGCTGAATCTCACCCTCAAGATTCGATAGAGTGGGGAATAGATGAGGGAATTCTGCCTTGAGATCTTCCTCACGCTCCCATGTAGTTTCGGCTTCCATGTGATGGCTCCACTGTACCTTGCACCAACGGATCACTTTGTTCCTCGTGACCCTTTCCTTCACATCTAAGATTTTGACGGGTTGTTCCGCGTAGGTCAGATCCTCTTGAAGCTCAAGCTCATCCATCGGTACTTGTTCTTCTGGTACTCTTAAGCACTTCTTCAGTTGGGATATGTGAAACACGTCGTGTACGTCAGAGAGGTGCGTTGGCAGCTCTAGTTGATAGGCTACTTCTCCTCGCTTGCCAAAAATCTTGAATGGCCCGATGTAGCGAGGTGCTAATTTGACCTTGACGTTGAACTGTCGTTGGCCTCGGATACGCGATACCTAAAGATACATGAAGTCTCCTACTTCGAAGGTCAATTTTATTCACCTATTGTCCGCATAACCTTTTTGTCGTGACTGAGCATCCTTCAAATTTTCTCCTATTGTTTGGACTTTCTTCTCGGCGTCTTGCAGCACTCCAGGTCCAAATACTTGGCTCTCTAACGGTCTCATTCCAGAACAGCGGTGTTCTACACCTTCTACCATACAATGCTTGGAAGGGTGACATCTTCAAGATGGCTTGGTAGCTGTTGTTGTATGAGAATTCAGCATACGGAAAGATCCTATCCCAACTACGCCCATGTTTCAAGGTGCAAGCTCTCAACATGTCTTCCAAAATTTGGTTTGTCCTCTCAGTTTGCCCGTCGGTTTGCGGGTGATAATCGGAGCTGAAATTCAGTCGTGTACCCATGGCTTCATGCAGCTTCTTCCAGAACCTAGAGGTAAATTGAGAACCCCGATCTGAAACTATCCTCTTCGGAACTCCATGGCGACACACGATTTGCTCCATATACAGCTCAGCTAGCTGTGCAACGCTGTAATTGGTTTTAAAAGGAAGGAAAATGGGCTGTTTTTGTCAATCGGTCCATGATAACCCAAATAGATTCGTAACCCGATTGAGTACGTGGTAATCCGACGATGAAATCCATGCCGATGTCTTCCCACTTCCACTCGGGTACTTTCAAAGGCTGCAACAGTCCAGCGGGTCTTTGATGTTCGGCCTTCACCCATTGGCACGTGTCGCATAAGGCAACATATTCAGCTATGTCCCTTTTCATACCATACCACCAATAGCAAGTTTTCAGGTCCTTGTACATCGTTGTACAACCGGGTTGTATGGAATAAGGTGAGCCATGTTACTCCTTTAATATCGTGTCGTGGATGTGCTTCACGTTAGGCACACAAATCCTTTTCCTAACCAAAGCGTGCCTTTCTCATCTTCCTTGAAATCCTTTTCTATGCCTTGTCGGATTCTTTCCTTGATTTCCTTGATTTCCTCATCCGTTGCTTGGCCAACTCGTTTCTCTTATTCCAGCGAGGAGTTCAGTTCTATCACCTCCATCTCGTTCAAGAATCCGAGATGCAACCGTTCAAACTCCTTACCCAGCTCGGATGGCAGCTCCCGAACCGTGTGTTGATGACAGACTCCTTTTCTGCTCAACGCATCAGCTACTACATTGGCCTTTCCGGGGTGATAGTTGATTCCAACATCATAATCCTCAATGAGTTCCAACCATCAACTCTGCCTCAAATTCAGATCCGTTTGCATGAATATATACTTGAGGCTTTTGTGATACGTATAGATCTCACATCAGTCGCCATGGATATAATGCCTCCAAATCTTCAAGGCATGTACCACGGCTGCAAGTTCCAAGTCATGTATGGGGTAATTCAGCTCATGTTTCTTTAGTGGTCTCGATGCATAGGCTACCACTTGTCCTTCTTGCATGAGCACACATCCAAGTCCTTGTCTTGATGCCTCACAATATATCGAAGCTCTTGCTCACATCTGGCAATACCAACACCGGTGCTGTGGTTAATCTCTTCTTTAGTTCCTCAAAGCTTTCTTGACATACTGGTGTCCACTGAAATGCTTTCCACTTCATTAGCAATTCAGTCATAGGCTTCGCTATTTTGGAGAAATCCTTGATGAACCGGTGGTAGTATCCAGCCATCCCAAGGAAACTCCGAATATCCCTCACATTCTGTGGTTGGTTCCACTTCAAAACATCTCCCACTTTTCCGGGATCAACTGATACTCCTCCCTCGGAGATGATGTGGCCTAGGAACAATATCTCATTTAGCCAAAATTGACACTTGAACTTGGCATACAATTGATGCTCTCGCAGTTTCTGCAATATCGACCTCTAGTGTTCTTCATGTTCTTCCTTGCTTTTCGAATACACCATGATATCGTCGATGAAAACCACGACAAACTTGTCCAAGTTCTCCATGAAGACCTTATTCATGAGGTATATAAAGTATGCGGGTGCATTCGTTAACTTAAAAGACATAACGGTATACTCATACGAACCATACCGTATTCGGAATGCAGTCTTGGGTATATCGGAGGGCTTAATCTTCAGCTGGAAGTATCCCGACCGAAGATCAATCTTGGAGAAAATTCGGGCACCTTTCATTTGGTCGAACTGGTCCTCTATACGGGGCAGCGGGTATGTATTCTTGATCGTCACCTCATTGAGAGATCTATAATCCACACACATCCTTTGGGTCCCATCCTTCTTGTCTACGAAGAGCACGGGGCTCCCCACAGTGACGAGCTTGGACGTATAAAACTATTTCCTAGCTGCTCCTGAATTTGCTTCTTGAGCTCCACTAGTTTATTAGCTGGCATCCTATATGGCCTCTTTCCTATAGGTGCAGTTCCAGCTACTAAATTAATAGCAAATTCAATGTCCCGGTCAGGTGGCATACCTGGAAGTTCTTCCAGGAATACATCTGAATATTCTTGAACCACCGGAATGCTTTCCAATGTCACTTCTTCGACGTGGTTCAGCGCTGCCTTCTCGGTTGCCGGTTGGGCTGCCTCAAACTCAATACAAGTATTGTGCTCACTTGTCAACTGCACGATCCTCTCAGTATATTGAATCACTCCGTTGTGCTTGCTTAACCAATCCATTCCAAGTATTATGTCAATCCCTTTGGAATACAAGACAATAAGGTTGGCAAGAAAGTCTACCCACCTTATTTTAAGGCTTACTCTCAAAATAGAATTCAGAACTGAAAGAAGCGATTTCCCAACTATATGCATCAAGGTATATGAACTAAGCAACTTCTTTCATTAATATCAGCCTATACGAGGATGTGAACAAGTACTGAAGCATCTCACATCTCTCTACTATGTGTGGATGTGGACTTTCGCAGAAGTGTCCCACAACTCACATCAGCACACAAACTAAGCAATCATCACAAGAATTTCAGCACATCGCTCTTATTCAAGCTACTACGATCTAAGCGTTCATATTACAGCTTATTCAATGGGAAACCTAAACTTAATCATGTGAATCAGTGCTGTTCTCATCGTGTGACGGGGGTGGTCCATACAGGGATGCACGCCATGGTGAGTCGGCATTCCATGTAGGGTTAGATGATGCTGGTGCTCCGTTTGTTCCCGCGTTGGAACAAGTCTCCTCTTGTTTCTCCAGCAAATACTGCTTCTTGCGGAGGTTACGGATCTCTTCTTGTGCGCTTGCATAGCGGTTTCCTAACTCCACGAGCGACCGCAGAGACTTGTTGTAAGGGCCTCAGTTTTTGACACATGTTTGAGTGTTCATCACCACACACACACCTCATTGGGAGAAAGTTGATGAACATATTTGAAGAACAAGTAACCACCATCAACATGCTCATGAGAGAATAAACTCACATATTGCAAAAGTGGTATTTCCCACATGTAATATATAGGGGCTGGGCATATGAAAAACTCCTACACATTGCTATGAATGTCCATGCCAAGTTTCACCCAAATTCAAAACCTTTTGAGGTCATTTTGGGCATAGCTAGAAAGAGGGCAGTTTGAAGCTACATTCAAATTCAAACTGTTTTTATCCCAAGAATTCAAAAGTGGGAGACATATTCTTACTCAGCACATTTTTGTGAGCTCACACCCCAATTTTCACTCCATCTGGAGTTGAGAGTGGAGCAAATTCAAACTTTATTTGAATTTCAAACTGAACCTGTGCTGAAATTTATCCAAACCAAACCCAATTTGAATTCTAGTCAATTCAAATGGCTCAAAGGTTGATAATTCAAATCACCAGGGGCTTTGTGGGGATTACTGTTTACAACAGTAATAAGGAGTTAATTTCAGAGGTTAAAATTGACGGTGGGACCCACATGTCATAGAGATAAGAGTGAAGACTTGCACACAAAGTCACAGCCTCGGTCGGGAATTCCACCGAGCAGCTGCCGGTTCAACGCCACCGAGAGCTGCCCGTGCACCACCGAGGAGGAGCAGCGCAACCAGCTGCTTCCCGTTTCCACACGCGAGCCCAGGGTCGGTCCCGGGGTCCTCTTAAGGCGTTCCACTGAGGCGATCATCGCTCATTTCCTTCTCCTCAGTGCACACCTAGTCCCCAGGCTTCCGCCTCTCTGCTCGATCAGGAAACCGCGAAAACATCGCGCCTCCTCCTTCCCCGAGCTGCTAGGCAGCACCCTGAGGTCTCACTCCACTTCCCCGACGCCAAAAACCCTGAGCTCCGGCCTCCCTTGCCCGAGAACGATCGCCACAGCGGCGACCTAACCTCAGCCGAAGGTCAGGCGCTCGTGGACAGCGTTCCACAGGGGCTTTCACGGTCCAGCAAGAGCGGCAACAGGAGCGCGCGACCACCGTGTTGCTCTCCTCCAAGTCTTGAAGCAAACCGTGAAGAATCCGCTACGAATTTCCAGATTTCGCTCCGGCGGTCATAAACCGAGCTTCCGGTACGGATTCTTCGAATACCCGCTCTATGATCCTTCTTAATGATGCGGCCCGGTCAGCTCAGCCGAGACAGGCCACTCGCCCGGGAATCGCATTGGGTGGTGCCGTGTTGTGCAGCACCCAACAGCACGCATACAAGGAACAATGTATTACAGAAAACAACAGCGGAAGCTTACAAATTTTTCTTTGTAAATAATTTACATCAAATAGCTACAGCGGAAGTCTATAACAACTCACGTCGAATAACTAAGAGCACTCGAGATGAAGTCCAGCCTGAGGACTCCTCTCGCTAGCAACACCAAGACAAGCAGCAGCGGCTGGGTCCTCCATGTGTTACCTGACTCGGAAGTTTCCGAGTCTCACCGGACAACCTTCTTTTCAGCATCGATGTTAACCTGCAAAACCACTTGTATAGCAAGCGTGAGCACATAGGCTCAGCAAGTCTGACACGTCTCTCCTAAACAAGAACTCTACATGCACGACGGTTGCAATTGGGTCGGCTAGATTTGCATAAAGGACTCGCCTAAGGTTGATCCTTAACTTTCAGACTTTTAAGCCTCATTGTGCGGACCTTGAGCCGAAAAGCATTGCAACTCCACAATCAAATAAGAAACACTTTGTTGTGATGCTCCTTGCACAAAGTGAAAGTAAAGTTTATTGAGCCTATCTCTAAATCAATCATGGTTGAAATACAAATTACATCACAGTCTTATCAAGTTCAAAAGATAACCAGTTTCAGTTCTTACTACGTCAAGACGCAGTGGGCAAGTATGCTCATATGACCGCAAGCGACGGTGATTCGAATCAGTACACGCCCGGACTACACGACACGTACACCCGTACTCCGAGTTGCCGGCAGCAACCTCGACTGACGTTGTATGCGGCCACCTTTCCCAAGATCTTCCACATTGGACGCAGTCCAACTGCCCCGAGTACGCAAGCTCCCTCAAGGTACATACCCGCTGTGGTATGTTCTTGAGCGAGGTACCTCCTGCTACCCTGACGCCGAAAGCCTAAGGCAGTTAGAAAAGTTCCACTATGGATCTCCCAAGGTACATCGGTTTCCTGGGTCCCATATAGCCAGTTTGCGCCCGGTACACAACTCAAACTTGTCCAACAGGGCCAAGCATGGACGGGCCTTAACCGACACAGGCAGGGCTATGCACGCACGGCTTGCAACCTGCTGCATCTAAACCTCCCTGCCCGGTCTCCATTTCTTATGTGTGAACTTCCCTCATCATTTTCTAAATTGTACCCGTTCCCAAGTAAACCAGCCCTAAACTCGCGAGTAGCTTCCAACTACTCGACTTCTACCGAACCTTTCCTACTAACATTAGCGTAGCCAAATCCACTCGAGGAGGTGATATTCTACCCTTTCTCTCTTAGGTATTTCTGGTCATGCAAGTGGGGTTTTCAATATCATCTAGACTTATTGCAATCAATGATGCAAAGCTATGATCTCTACAAATGAAAATGCTTTATAAAACTGGTTAAATGCAAACCGAGGCTTGCCTGTTTTGCAGGTGACTAGTGTTACAATCAGTTAGTGATGATCACTTGGAGCTTGATCACTTGCCTTCCCTTCCTCCTTGATCTTCACTTTAAGTCCTTCTCCCTTCACGTATATGCTACACGATATGATCATGCATATGTATTTAATTGAAAATCTTTTGCTAATAAGATCTAATGACAGTTTTAAAACTGGAACTCTGTTTAAGAATTTAAAATGACACTGGTGCTAGTGGTTTGGGTTGGGCTTAAACACTAAAATCAAATGTTAAGTGTTTTTCCCACTTAAGTATTGATCACCTTAAGAGGTTACCTATGATAATGGTGATCCAGAGCTCCAATGGAGCTGGGAATTTTCATGTGAGTTCCTTGTCACAATAAAGTCCTCTGGACCAAAATTTAGCACTTTTCATGGAGTGGTTTATTCAGAATAATTCTCTAAGTGTTTAGTCAAAGATGAATTAATTCTGAGGTAACACCCATGTTCATGTCAAACTCAGTGAACCACAATTTCAATTATAGTTCATAGAGTCTACATGAATTTTCCTAGGATTTTTGGAGCTAAGAATTTCCGAGAACTGAATTTACAAGTTTTAGAAATTATCTGAAAATGTTTCTGTATTCAATTGAACACAGCAACTTTCAATCTGAATTCTCCTGACCAAATCAACTCCAAATGAGTTGAAACTTTTACAGGAGTCTACGAACACCCTAAAGAATGTTCTGGCAAAATTTGGGGATTTTTGGATAAACCAAACTCCCTCTAAAGTTCTTTTGCTGAAAAGCTTTAAAGAATTTTCCAGAATTAAATAAAGACTTTCATACAAATTGAGTTTGTCAATCTGAATCTAACCCAATTTGAATCACTAAATTTGGAGGTTCCTAGCAAAAGTTATGCTCTTCTAAAATTTGGGGAAAAATCTGGAATTTGAATAAATCCGGGAAAATTTAAACCTTACTGTGGGACCAACGGGCACGTGTCAGTCACCGGAAGCGCGCCACACGGGGTCACAGGGTTATTTCCCGCGCTGTCACAATCGATCCCACGCCACAGAGTATCCAGCCCACTGTTGCCGTGCGACTGACAGGCGGGCCCGGCGAGGTCTTCTTCCACCTCCCGCTCCCGCGCGATCCCGCCACCGGGCTCGCCGGAGTAGCTCCGGGATCGGTCGTCCGGCCACCCCTGCTGCTGAAACTCGCCGCCAGCCCCTAATTCCATGTGAGGAACATGCTGGTGGGGTTTGCTCGAGCTGGCAGGGCCCCCAAACTAGCCCGCGACGGTGCAACGGTTCGGATGAAGTCCGGCGACGTCTCCCCGTTGAGCTAGCCCGCCAAAAGCTCCCTAGAAAGGCTCTACAGAACCAGTGGAGGTTGGCCAAGCTCGGCATGGCCGCATAGGGGCTCGGGAACGGCTCCAACCTAGGGTTCACCGTGCACCCGCACCTTCCCGCCATAGCCGCCGTCGTAAAAAGTGAAATTGCACTGTGTACAGCGTGTTTCGTGCGAGTTTCAAAAGAGAACTGGTGCGCCTACATGTCTAGCTTGTGTGTGCGAAGTTTCGTGGTGCCTAATCAACAATCGATCGGGAATTTTGCAGAATCATACCGGAAGGTCAGTTTTCCCCGACCGAAGAAATCTCCAAAATTCGTCGACGCGCGGCAACGGCTGGAGCTGAGCTTCGGATGGAAGCTGTAGGGAGCTTCTGCGCGTCCCAGGGTGGCCTTGCTTGATCGTGAAACGCCCTGGAGGAGGCTGTCCACGGGAGCACGTCATTGCCGTTGTATGGCGGCCGCTGCGGGAACTCGCCGTTCTCGGTGCAGAGAGCGTGAACCCGCCCAGTGATGGCTCGAGGATGTCGTGGGGACGATGGTGGTGTTGCTTGCCTGCTCAACCGAGGCTTCACACGCAAGTTATGGCGGTGGCCGTTCGAGCGGACGGCGTCGGCGGCTGCGGCAGTATCTCGCGCGAGGAAAAGAAACAGAGCTGCGCTGTTCTTCGGGGATGAGCGAAGAGGAGCACGGAAGAGGGTATAAGACGCCCAGCAGCCCTCCAGCGCGACCGGAATTCAGCAGGAGGTGGAGGCGTTGGCTCGGTGCGGTGTCGCCCATAGAGAGTCTGCTCTGCGGATTGCTTCGCGTGGGAGGAGAGCAAATGAAGACTGTGGACTGAAGATCTTTTGCAATTTCAGTGCTCCCAATGACATGTGGGTCCCACATGTCAGTCCTCCTTATCCTCTCTAAATATCTCCCCAATTTGAATATTGATGGAATTCAATTGTGGAAGTTTAAATCTGAGAGGCATTTGGATAATTGGGCAAGTTTTATCCAAATTCAAATATGCATTTGAATTCTTTGTCATTTAAAGTCCATTTTGGAAAATGGGTTGCAATTCATTTCCATAAATCATGAAACTTTGCACACCCCCTAATTTGGACTATAGGAATTCAAATATGAAATCTGATTTAAATTTTGGCTGCTGCAAATGAGATTTGTAGCACAACAGTTTTGAATTTCCATTGTTGCTCTCATTTGAATTTTGAGTTTGAACAATTGTTCCAAATCTGAGTTTTGTTTTATCACACCTATGGGAACTTCCCATCTTTGTTTCACACCCCTCTTGTTCCAAGTTTTCAAATAAACATTTGAACTTGTGTGAAGAAAACCCTCATGTGTGTTATCACATGTGGGGAAAAGTTTTAACAAGTCCCAAATTTCATACACATGAAACCAACTTTTGCAAACAAGTGTTTTTTTGTATTCATAATTTTGGGACCTTTACACTTAAGTTATCAAATCTTGCACATAGGCGCTGGACTAGCCGGCGATCAAATTCCTTTCTGCATCCACGGTATGAAACCGACTAGGAGAGACGAATTTTGAGCTTGATCGGGGACGTTCATGACGGGCACGATCGGTCACACGGTGCCGACCAACTTGCCGCCATATTTGAACACCTTTGAAACCTTGTCGAGCTTCCTAGAGGTGTACTGATGCTGTAGAACCGATTGTACGAGGTCTTGGTGGGTTAGAACCCACGGCCGACGGCGCTGAACCTCAACCGAGGCCGCCGCACGTCGCCGGGCTATTTCCGGTCACCGCCAACTCGAACTGACACCACCGACGTGTTCCTTGACGTCGATAATGATAGGAGGATGAGTCCCGATCTTCCGAGAGGTAGGGTAAACTTGATTGGGTGGAGATCTCGACGTTGATGATCCAAGGCTCCGAACGAATGAAACCCCACAATCACTACACCACTGCTCCGTTGGTTATCACCCGTGTGACACGAATGACCTCGCCACGAAGGCTTATCCCTGCAAGCGCAATCAAGAACACAAGAAAGAACACAGAAGTTGCAATCAAAACTGAATTTATCACGAATTTGGGGTCTCACAACCGATGATCGGCGACAGTGTTCAATGACAGATTGTAACTAAGCAAAAACCTAGCTGTTTGTGATGGCGGCTAGTGTAAGAGCATCTAGGATATCCCTTGTGGGTTTTGGCTAATTGATGACGAACATATGAGATCCTAATGAAACTATTGAGATGATTGCAGGATAAACAAAGTGAAACAGCTCGGTGCACACAAAAAGGTGAAAATTGAGGTGGTGTCCAAAAGAAGAATACCTTGATGGAAATTTAGAAAAATTAATTAGAATTTAAGTGTATAGGGTGTGTATGAAAGACACACTCCAAGAGCTCACGACTTTGCGCATGGGAAAGGGTTTTAAAATTATCCAAACTCTTCACAGTGCACCGGACTAGTCCGTTCTTGGACCGGACTAGTCCGCCAAACTCTCTGTTCCCTAAACGGACTAGTCCGTGTGCAAACCGGACTAGTCCGCAAGACTTTCTGGAACCTCCTATCTCTGGAGGCCGGAGTAGTCCGGTCATGGACCGGACTAGTCCGCCAAACTCTCTGTTCCCAAAACGGACTAGTCCTTGTGCACACCAGACTAGTCCGCCAGACTTTCTGGACATCATGATTCACTGTGACCGGACAAGTCCAGACCAGCACCGGACTAGTCCGGTATTAGGTTTAACAACGGTAACTTTTTTTGGAAACCCTATAAAAAGAGGTCCTTCGTTTTTTCTCAGAAAATACACGACTAATACTGCAGCAAACACAAACCCTAGTGCCGCCACCTTGTCCCAAGAGCCCAAAACACATCTCCCCACACATCTAAAGTGCAAAAAGATCAAAATCGATTGAACACTTGGATTCGGGATTGGGAGATCGTCGTTCTTTCGCTGTGAGCTCTTGGGGTTTGATCTTTCTACACTCATATTCTGCATTGTACTATTTTCGAGTGTATTTGATCACGTTCTTATTGTAATTCTCGTGGGAGCCCTCAACTTGTGAGGTAGCCCGACAAACTCTGTGATTGCCCGTGATAGTGGAGTCAAGTCGGCCTTTGTGGTGACTTGAAGAGGGAAAGGGTTAGGAACCCGGCTCTGTGTGAGCTTCCTCAACGAGGACGTAGATCTCTTGGTGAGATCGAACCTCGGTAAAAATTCGTGTCTTTTGTCTCTCATTTACATTACATTTTGATACATTAGATCACTAGTTTGCTAATCATCATTTGAGTTTCTTATAAGTTTGCACGTGCATTCATACAATAAACTTAATTTATAAAAACTGTTGTTCTCATTCCGCTGCTGAAAGATTCAATTTCTGAAACACACTTAATTAACTCACATAATTCAGCACACCGGACTAGTCCGCCCACACAACCGGACTAGTCCGGTCAATCAAGTTTCTGATAACTCTATTAAGTGTGCCGGAATCTTTTAAAGGCCTATTCACCCCCCCTCTAGGCCACATTCAATTGGTATCAGAGAAAGGTTCTCCATCAAAGAGACTCACATCTCGGAGAGATCATGGCCTCTGAGAAGAACAACGACATCCCAATGATGAACATCAATGAGGAGGAGCAAGAAGCTAAAGCCTTCGATGTGCTGAAAGACAGCCCACATGATGATGAAGAAGTGAGGCAGCTAAAAGCACTCCTGAGAAAGAAACTGCTAGCACAAAAGGGAAAAGAAGAAGAGAAGACGACTGGGAGTGGTCATCACGACTACTCCCGGTATCCTTACAACTACAACCGTCTCAATTCAAACAATCACTATCGTTCGATTCCTATAGGAAGGCCTCCACAGTTTGACGGAAGTGACTATACCATTTGGAAGTACAACATGAAGATGCATCTGATATCTCTGAACCCTAGTCTGTGGCACATTGTTTGCACATGCATAGATATTCCGGACACGGATGATGAACTCACTCCAGAACAAGAACAAGAGATTCACAGAAACGCACAAGCCGTCGCCGTGATCACATCATCACTAAGCAGAGAGGAATTCACCAAGATCGATGGATTAGAAAGTGCAAAAGAAATCTGGGATACCCTGAAGACAGCTCACGAAGGAAATAGGTCAGTTTGTGAAGCCAAAATCGAAATGCTTGAAGGAGAGTTGGGGATATTTGCTATTGAAGAAGGCGAATCACCTCAAGACATGTACAACCGGATGAAAGCACTCATCAACAAAATTCGTGCTTATGGAAGTAAGAAATGGACAGATCACAAAGTGGTCAAAAGAATGATTAGAGCCTTTATGCCAAGAAATGCCACACTTTGCTCAATGATCAGAGAGGGCCCCGGTTTTCACAAAATGACTCCCGATGAATTACTAGGGAAGATCATAAATCATGAAATGATGGAGAAAGAAGCCCAATACGTCAAAGACTTAGCCGAACTCACCTCATCCAAAAAGAAAGAAGTTGCTCTCAAAGCAACGTGCAGACCCAAACTCAAAGAAACTCGTGAAGACCAAGACGATGGAGATACAAGCGACGAGAGCACCGATCTTGATGACGAAGAAATGGTACTCTTCATCAAAAAATTCAAACGCATGATGAAGAGAAGACACGGCAACAATTCACATGAAGGCAAAAGCAAGGATAAAGGAAAATCCAAGGCTCGACGCACTTGCTACAACTGCGGAGAGTATGGTCACTTCATGGTGGACTGTACTTATGAAGAAAACAAAAAGAAGAAGGAAACAAGATCTCAAGAAAAGAAAAATTTCAGAAAAAGAAGACAAGTCCATCAAGCTCACATTGGGAAGAAGTGAGACTCAAACGACGAGTCCTCCTCCTCCGAAGAAGAAGAGATGGTCACTATCGCAGTCAAGAAAACAACTATGAGAGCCACACTCTTTCCGAACATGGGAGGACGGAACATGAACAACCACACTTGTCTTATGGCTAAGGAAGGCAAGAAAAAGGTTCGACTTACTGCTCCTGTACTAAATTCCTCCATTGATGATACGCCACTTCGCCTTTCCTTTCCAGAACTTGAAAGGGTCCGATGTATCGAGGTGACAACTTCCCTTTCACCTTGAACCGACGAAGTCCTCTGATAGGGGACACCTTGAGATAGACATAGTCTCCCATGTTGAAAACAAGCTCTCTTCTTCGTACATCGGCATAGCTCTTTTGGCGTGTCTGTGCTATCCTCAAATTGTTGCGAATTTCCCTCACCTTCGCCTCAGCTTCTTGTAGTACTTCTGGACCAAACACTTTACTTTCCCCCGTTTGGTTCCAAAATAGGGGAGTTCTGCACTTCCTCTCGTACAAAGCTTCAAACGATGACATCTTCATACTAGCTTGATAGTTGTTGTTATATGAAAACTCCGCATACGGTAAGTTCTTATCCCAACTCAAACCCCGGCCTTGTCCCGTTTTTCCCACGCGATCCGCCAATTTTACTCCGGTGAGAACCCAAGCACCTCCTGCGAATTCTGCCCGATCTACGCTCGGGAATTCTGATCTAACTCGCTGGTCTTGATCCACCGCCTCTGGGGAACCTCGCAGGTGCAGAAAACTCGGTGGTTTGCGGCTCAAACACAGCGCCGACGAGCCTCGCCGTGAATTCACCTCGGACCTCGTCGCCGATCGCTTTCCAGGACCTCCAAGCTCAAGAAAACCCCCGAGGTGAGATCCCCGACCTCCCCTCCACCGATCTATGCCATAAAATCACAGTTCTAGGAAGAATTCCCGAAGATCCGAAACTCTCCGGCGAGATCGCCGCCTCCCGCCGCCATGCGCCGCCGGCAGCGCCGCCCGCGCTCGATCAGAGCGACGTGGCCGCTTGTGCACCGTTTATTTTAAATCGCACGGTAGAGTTTAAATCCCCGCGTACCGGTTCGATGTTATAATCTCAGCCGTCTGTTTTAAATCGGACGGTCCACGTCAGCCCCGCATTATAAAGACTGGAAATCTTACGTGCTACCCCCTGGGGTTCTCGGGAAATAAGAGCTAGCAATGGAAACTTCTGATCTAGCCCCTGGAACTTCAGAAAATCATGTAAATTCTTTTAAAAATCAGTTTTAGCCCCTGGACTTAATAAAAATTAGGAAAAACTCCTCTGTTATGTGTAGCTAGACCCCTGAAAATTGTTAAAATAATATTATAGACCCTGTAGTGGGGTGAGTTTACCTTTTTAACCCTTTTTGATATTTAATTTAGGAAGTTGAATATGTGGCTAGTATTTAAAATTTAAAAAGTGGGACAAACATATTGTCAAAATTAAATTAAAAACTTTCTCAGTACTTAGAAAACTTTGGAGTGAGATAAAAATAGATTTTTGGGCTGAAATGAATCTGTTTAATTTATTATTCACATTTATTAGTTATAGGGACACATTTTTAAGTAAAGAATAGTTCTGAAAATAGGGAAAATAAATGTAAAATAGTTTACATCAGAGGAAAAGGTCAAAAATATATTATTAAATATTTTAGGTCAGAACCTATTCTGTTTAGATGATGTGTCTTGTTATTTTCATAATAAAGTTCACATTTAGGCATAGGAAATAAATCTGAAAATATAGCAACTAGTAAATGATAAATGGAGTTTCTAAAATCCAAAGAATTCAGTTTAGGGTTGGTAGAAATTCTGAAGACATATGGAGAAGGAAAATACTTTTCATGCATACTTGGTAGCAAAAAGGTGTAGTAATTAAATATAAGGAATTTATTTAAATTAGAAACTCATATATATAGTATGTAAGCATAAATGTGAATACAAAAGTAGGAATCATATACACATGATTAAAAGTATATGTAAGCCAAAGATCAACACACATAGAGTAACCACAACACATATAATTGTGAATGACTTTCATAAATGTGAATGTGTGGTTGTTTGAAGTGGAAGTGTGAACTATGTCTTATGGATTATTGTTTTTCTTTTGCTATGTGTGATGGTATGATGTAGAACCTGCTCCAGAGCAAGTTCTCCCTTTCCAAGATCAGGACTACCCATTCCAAGAGCAGCAGGAAGGAGGAAAGTGTCCTTGACCACTTTGATCCTATGCTAGGATGTGTAGATAGAATTATTTGCATTGTCAAATGAAATATGAAACCCATGCTAGGAAGTTTCCCTAGAATTGCATTACCTTGTTTCCTTGTAGCTTGGCTTGGGATTTATTTTATCATGTCATTTATTATTATGCATATGCTTAGCCATGCTTAGAATGGGATATTTGGGATATGGGATCATCAGTTTATTTTACCATACTCTTGAATGAGATATTATGAGTTATGTAGAGGTAGGGATCAAGGCAAGTTGGATGTTTTGGTTGGTGCTGGGTGCACGAGACTCGGGTTTGTGTTTAGTACTTGCCTGGATCCTAAGGACCGGTTCATGGAGCATGTAACCTGGCTTTACCGTGCCAACCACATGCTGAGATGGGGCAGCTTGGCCAATTAATTAGGTGTACCCCGGCGTAGTATGGGTGTGTTGGATGGTGCGGGGAATAGGTGTCAGCTGGACTACCATATGAACCGCAAGGCTCAAGAGGGGGCCACTGCAGCGGGGTTGGAGCCTCTTGTATGCTGTTAGGGGTGAAACCTCAGTGGGCCCACGCTCGTCGGGAATCACTTTGTAAAGGCTTCGTAGTGATCTCCTGGCTACACACTTGGGAAGTGTGAATGTGGTTCGTAGCCACTGGCATAATGGAGGTTCTTTTAGTCCACCCGGCAACGGGGGATGAAATCACTACATGTGGGTACAGTGGTGCAAACTCTGCAGAGTCAAAACTGTCATGACAGCCGTGCTCACGGTCAAGAGCGGCTTGGACTTATTCATGATTAGAGGATTGATGGTTTTGGAAGTTGTGGATGTTAAGCGGGGAGCTTAACATTGGAAATGATGTTATGGTTATTTGATTATGATGCTGGGATGGGAGATTGGGACCATTTCACCTGTGTAGTAATGTAGGTGCTTAATAAGCTAAGGTAATAGGTATTAATTGCGTAGTGCTTTAACCATGAGTTCAATCTCCCCTTGTTCTAGCCATGCATGACATAACTTTCCCACACTTGCTGAGTACCATCAGTACTCAACCTTGCAAATTTTGTTGGTTTATATTGCTGCTCAGGTCAAGATAATGAGGTGGTGTATAATGACCAAGACTTTGGACCCGAAGAAGGTTTCTAGGTTCATGGAGACCCCCGGGCAACGCCTGTGACGGAGCCCACAAGAATAATATTCCACTGCTAGTTTATTTACTTGTGATGAACTTATTATTGTCCATCGAGACATTTGCTATGTAAGACTTATTTATATTCGACATCTGGCTTGTAATAAATGATGCTTCACTATTTGTCATCACATGTATGAGAAAATGATCCTGGCATACATGTGATATTCACCTTGGTTGTTCTTCGAAAAAACCAGGTGTGACATTCTTGACCGATGGTTGATCAATTGCCAAACAGCTTTCGGCTACTCCATCTGCATACGATCACACACCTTTCTTGTGTAGACAAGTGGACGTGATAACGGCCGTGCCGAGCTGCCCACGAGAGCCCGAACGGCGGCGACGTTTGGTCCGCCGGTGAAGATGTCCTGTGTAGCTCGAGGGCGCCTGCTCACTGGCCAACACGGGGTCTAGGATGTTGCTCACGATCTCCCGGTGCCGTTTTGCTGCGGAGGAGGCTGGGCTCACGAGCGGTCGGACCGATCCCGGCAGAATTGAGAGAGCGTCTGGCTGCGGTGGAGCTCGGTGTGGGAAAGCAGACCGAATATGTCGGGCTCGGGAGATATATGACGGGGGCACGCCGGGGAGGGATAAGGAGCCCGGGCGGCTGGTCTCCAGCTCGGGGAACGCAGCAGGAGCTGACGCCGGCCAACCCCTCGGTGGCGCGCTCGGGCTGCACCCGAGAACCGAATGTTCTGTTCTTCAGTCGGTTCAATTTGATTCAGTGGCTCACATGTGGGTCCCACCTACATTTTTAACCTCTGAAATTAACTTTGCTCTACTGCTCTAAACAGTAGAGACTAAATTAACCTCAAGTATTTGAATTATCTGCCCCTGGGCCATTTGAATGGAGTAGAATTCAAATTGGTTTGGGTTTGACTAAATTTCAGCACACACGTAGTTTGAAATTCCAATAAGGTTTGAATTTGCTATACTTAGCTCATGTCAAGCCCAACTCCAAATGGGGTGAAAATTGGTGTGTGAGCTTACAAAAATGTGCTGAGTATGAATATGTTTCCCACTTTTGAATTCATGGGGTAAAAACAGTTTGAATTTGAATTTGAGTTCAAACCACCCTCTTTCTAGCTATACCCAAAAATACCTCTAAAAGGTTTTGAATTTGGGTGAAACTTGTCATGGACATCCCTAGCGAGGTGTAGGAGTTTTCCTATGCCCAGCCCCTAGATGATGCATGTGGGAAATACCACTTTTGCATTTTGTGAGTTTATTCTCTAATGAGCATGTTGATAATGGTTACTTGCTCTCCAAATGTGTTCATCAACTTTCTTCAAATGAGGTGTGTTCTGTGGTGATGAACACTTTAAACATGTGTCAAAAACTGAGGCCTTTACAAACTACTTTTATCCCATGATTTTGAAAGATGGATCCATATTCAAACCCAGCACATTTTTATGAGCTCACACACCAATTTTCACTCCATTTGGAGTTGATCTTGACATGAGCAAAGTTTAGCAAATTGAAACTCAATTTGAATTTCAAACTGCATATGTGCTGAAAATACATTTAAATACTTCACAATTTAAATTATATCCAATTCAAATGGCCAGTTGGTAGATAATTCAAATGACCAAGGGATTAGTGGATTACTGTTTGTAGCAGTGGGAGGAAGTTAATTTCAGAGGTTAAAAGGAGGGTGGGACCCACATGTCAGCCTCACTAGCAAAATCAACCGACTGAGAGACAGAACACTCGGTTCTCGGGTTGCAGCCGAGAGCGCCACCGAGCGGCTGACCGGCGCCAGCTCCTGCTGCATTTCCCCGCGCTGGAGACCAGCTGCCTGGCCTCTTATCTCTCCCCGACGTGCGCCGTTTGCTCACCACCCGAGTCCACAGCGAGATCGCTCTCCCTCACACCGAGCTCCACTGAAAGAAAGCCGCTCTCTCGGTTCTGCTCATGAGCAGGTCGATCGCTCGCGAACAAAACCTTTCCAGTAGAAAAACGGTGTCGTGAGTTTGTGAGCAACCTCCTCGACATCGTGTTGTCCAGTGATCAGAACCCTCGAGCTAAGCCCAGCGTTTTTCCCGGCGAACTGTGCGTTGCCGCCATTTGGGGCTCTCGCGTTCAGCTTGGCACAGCCGTCATCGCACCCACTTCTCTACACAAGAAAGGTGTGTCACTGCATGTAGAAGGTGTAGCCGAAGGCCGTTTGGCATATGATTAACCATCGGTTGAGAATTTCCAAATTTACCGAAAGATAGTTCATATGAGCCGAGCTAACCTTTGATTGAAATTCGGACGCCACACACTCTTGTTAGTCAAGCCGGTTGTCCAGTAGATTCTACACAAGCTAGCGCTCACGCTCAAGGAAGAAGCAAAGTAAAACATTGAGGATCGGCCGTGAAATGGCCATTTTCCTCACCGCTGTTGCAAAGTACCTCGGCTCACCGTCGAGGGTATGGTTGCTGGCGTTTCTAGCTTCCACAAGGCCTTGTTTCATGTTACTCGTGCTCCACTGATGCTCTCCGAGCAATTTCCGATCGATTTGGTGCACTGTGGTGTGAGACCAACCTCGCTGAAACCGTAGCCGGTGCTGTTGCCGGTGCGTGCAGGTTTTCGGCCATCGCCGGTGGCCGCTGAGCTCACAGCTGAGTTCAGGAGGTCGGAAAATGGTGAGGCGGCGAGTTTCGGACCGAGAGGTGGCCGGGAACTCGATTCCGGCGAGTCTCGCCAGAGACCGCCGCCGCCGGGTGTTTGGCGCGAGGAGGAAGACGAAGCACTGTGTGTGGGACCCACCGGCAGAAGTTTAAACATTTCTTTGGTTTTCAGTTTTATTTCAAACTTCAAGCCCACATAACCTTGGTAGAAAACTCTAAATCGAGTGAACCAAATTTTTTTGGATTCAGCTCTCTGAGTACTTTCAACAAATCAAGTTTCACTTCATGAAAATCCTTAGTTCTCCAGAATTAATTCTTCAAAATTTAAACTGTTTAGAATTTAACTGGAGAACCCTTTGGAGGAAAATTCTGAAATTCGGCTAGGATGTTCACCAAAATACCCCTGAGCTACCATAAAAAGTTCAGATCATTTGAGCTCATTTTATCCACCTAATGGTGTGATTAATAAAACTATTCCAGAGAAAATAGAAAATGTCCAGAAACATTTTCAGAATTTCTCTGAAATTGTTTAGCTCATAGCTTTAGCTAGGAACCTTAAAATTAAGTGAAACCAATTCCATTAGAATCCACTGAAAATCTAGTTTCCAGAAAGTCATGGCTTGCTCCACGAAAATTTCTAGAACACCCTAAGAGCTCCATGTAAGGCCAAGTACATAATTATTTGTGGAGAGCTCAAATGAGCATTGCTGCAAATGAAACTTGGTCAAGTTCCTGATTAGGTTGTATCCAAACCACAGTAAAAATTTCAGAGTCATTGGGTCTGTCTAGAAAGACTTATAACTCTCACAAGTTTAACTTCAATTCAAATGCATTTTAATTGACACATATTGTATTTATCATATGTAGTCGCTAAGGTTGAGGAGGAACCCGAAGTATTAGACTTCGTCACTCCAGAAGAACAGCTAGCCTACAACCAAGAGCAGAAAGGCAAGCTCCGGTTTGCATTAACCCTTTTTACCAATTTTTACTGTTTTGAGGACTTACTTTGAGCACCCACTTAATTCTTGCATTAGAGTCTTGTTTGAAACCCAAATGCACCCACTTAATTCTTGCAATGCTAAGATAGTGTAGGATTCGGTACAAGTCGAGTAGTTGGAACTACTCGCGAGAATAGGCTAAAGGCACATTGCTCGGGTAAAGATAGCAAATGAAAAATGTGGCAATAAAAATGAGACCGAGCGGAGAGTAAGGGCAGCAGGACTTTGGGGCCTGGGTGCCATATCTCTGCTTGTGTCAATTGAGGACCGAGCCGTGTGCGAGCCTGTTGAACAAGCTAGAACAGTACCAAAGACCTTCCAGCTATATGGGAACCGGGAAACCGATGTAACTCGGGTAGCTGGGCGTTGAGGCATTGCCTGTCGTTCAGACGGTAGGTTGAGAGCTCGAGGTGTAAATCAGCTGGCAGCACTGCAGATGTGTGTGCAGAGACCTCTTGCTAGGAACGATAGGACCGGTACAACATTTGGCTAACGGGTGAAAGGTGGTTTCGTACGACGTCCGTGATGGTTTCTGTAGGCAACATCGAGTATGGGCGTAGTGACGGGTTATTCGGGTAACCCTGCAGGTGTAAATCGATTATAATCGCCGTCCCTCGCGGTCAGTGAGTACCACTTGTTCACTGTACCGTGACATAGAAAGAACAGGCTAGAGTCATGTAAAAGTTGTTGATTGAAAGCTATACCTTGCTTGTTAATGATTTTCCATAGTTTAGAGCTAATTAAAGTTCTTTTTGACCTTGGGCAAATTACATGAGAGAAAAGTGTTTCTTGTTTGATTGCGGCTCTCTCATGTGCCTTAGCGTGAGGTTCTCCATAACTTGCTGCTAAAACTTGAAAGTTAGGTTCAACTAAATAGGCTAGTCCTTTGCAACTTATTTACCTCATGTACCCTTAAACCCTTCATGTAGAAGTTTCATGTGTAGGAGAGACGGGTCAGACTTGCTGAGCCATCGTGCTCACTGCTTGTGTTTGAAGCTTTTGTAGGGGTTTATGAGGAAGAGACTCCCGAGGAGGAGACGGAACCCCAAGAGGGAAACCCCATCGAGTGGGTGTCGTGCACGCCGCCATGTTAGTGTGTGTGCGTGCTAGCGGGGACACGTTCACAGGCTGAACGTGAACTTGATGCGTAGTCTACGCTCGTGAATGTACAATGAACTTATTTTGTTGTAAAAATGTTCATAAACTGGTTTATGTAATAAAACTTTGCTTCCGCTTTGTATCTTTGATGTGCGTTATCCGGTGCTGTGCAACGCAGCACCCCTCAGCGTGATCCTGGCTCGATGAGGCCGTGGGACCGCCTCAGCGTGGTATCAGAGCTCGCTTGAGGTTTAGCGCACTACAAAGATCATCTTTTTCAAAAATTTGGTGAGGAACGAGTTAGTAGCCCATATAAGGATGTTATTAGTATATAGAAAGTGGCATACTAACCTATTTGCTTATATCGGAAAATCGTGCATCTCAGGATGCTTTATGTCTTGGGGGGTGCACGTAAGCGCTGTCCACCAGTGTGCACAAGCTGAAGGGTGGAGCCTCACGGGTGGCAGGTAACCCGGCCCGCTTTAGTATCCTCTACGACTCTTCATGTTGTTTGGGGTATTCGAGCAACGCCCTTCCCCCGCGTGCTACTGGCAAGTGTGGGAGACCCCGTCACGTGGTCAGTAACGTGAACACGTAGCTCAAGGCGTGTTTGGCTTGAGAACATCCGGGCGTGTGATGACGGCCGGGTGTATGAAATGTATGGATACCGGGTTCGGTGTGCAGCTGAGTCTGACGATTGTATGAGTTATTTTCAGGTAGTCTAACCACGAAACGGTAGACGTGTAGCATCCATGTGCGAGAGACGTTTAGTGCCACTGATCTAATGAAGCCGGCTAAGTTCGGTATAGGTTTTCCTTTGTGAGGAACGTAGTACCGACATGAACTGGTGACGCTTCGACGTCACACTCCACTAAATGAGCAAGTCCATTGTAAAACTCGAATGTTTTAATCCAGAGCACTAATACTTTAATGTAACTTCTTCCCTTAACCAGGGAATTCAACGTTAACAAGTTTTCAACTTATAGGATACTAAGGACAGAGTCCCCTGTTTTCAGCTGAAATAAGGCTGAAGTTAATCAGAGGTTACAGGTTGAGTTCTTTCGAGGTTGGGGTCATTTGATAAATTTATGGAAAGCTTTGGAAGATCTTTACAACTTTTCTGTTGATGTCCAGAGGTGTTTCATCCCTTAACCAATAGAAAAATGCAGTAGAGTTGAAACTGTCCAGAAAACAGGGCAGAGCAAACACTTCCTGCATAAAGATCCAAAAATAGAAAATGAGGTAGTTCTGAAAAGTTCATGAGATGGGTTACAAATTTGTAACATAAAGTCTTGTCGAATTTGGTGTAGAATTAACTGGAATTCTTTGCTCAAATCAGTACCTCAAGCAGGGAGGTGCTGTCCAATTTTCTCCAGAAATGCTGTCAACTTTGACATCTCATAACTTTTGAACCCCGACAGATATTAGGCCAAGCAAACACTTTCTGGAAAGCTATTGAAGTTATCTTTAACTTTTATGTGGAGCTCCAGAATTGGTTCTGCATTTAGCATGGTCTAAATCAGGTTAAAATAGAAACTGGTCAGGGCTGTCATCTTGGACAGCAGATCAGCAGTCAAATTTGTTTAAGTTTGAACTATGTTTCCAAGTTTTATGAGTTCAATGACATGTTTTATATTATAACTCAATGGTTTACTGTTCAAATAAATATTTGACATTTCTCAAATATGTTTCTACAGATGACAGCGGATAGACAATTGGAGAACGGGTGGGTGGTATCCCACTGTTCTCACCACAGCAGTTATCCGGAAGTGTTGAAGCAAATGCTTCAATATTTCGGATATGTGGAGATGCTGCAGTATCTCGCCAAGGAAGAAGGTGAGGAGGGGAACAAGACGTGGATGATCCATGTCGAAGTCCCTGCAGGACCCACGCCACCCGGTTGGGCGCCGTTCACCATCACGGTGAGAGGTAGACAGCCGGAGGAAATGTGGCAAGTGGCAGCTCGCGATACCATGTCGCGTTTCTGCCAACTACATGTGAGAGTTATGGAGGGCACTCCATACATGCTCATTCCGTTGGAGGGACGAGTTAATCATGTGTGGGGAGAAAGGTACATGGAGGCAACAGATCCAGGTTGCCCAAGGTACAACCCCGCGGAGGCGAACCTCAGCCTCCAGTTTAGGGCAGGAAAGGCCGTGATGGAGAGCCAAGCTGTTCATACGGATTGTCTTGCTGCAAAGCTCAAGGAGATCACCAGCCGTGGAGACCATTTCGAGAGTACTCATAGCGCACTCTGCAATGTGCTCCTTCCGACGATAAAGTGACTGAACAAACAACATAATCAGTTGCATCATCTGAAGAAGGCGAGAAAGAAAAGCCGCGTCGACATCATGGCTTTACAACAACAAGGGCAGACTCTGACCCAGCAGAATGAGGTCCTCACGCAAGAGCGTGATGACGCTATTGAGGAGGGGCAAGGCTGGAAGAGGACTACAACCAGGCCATGGACGAGGTGCACGTGTTGCAGGACCTCGTACCTCCGGTAATGGGCATACCAATGGTAGGTGCCGTACCCATAGTTTTGGGTCTTCCGGCAATGGGGGAACCCAAACTGGAAGAGGAGGTCATGGACCCGTAGCCACCAGCAGAGGTAGAGGAGGAGGACGACCCACAGGAGGTCGAGTTCTACTCCGAGTAGTAGGTTACCGTTGCCAAGTAGGGCATCGAGGGTGGTGTAAGAAATACTTTTGTAATCGGTGACATGTCGTGTAGACAGTAGTATATGTATAGGCAGTGACGACATGAGCACGACTTCTCGGAGACCTGAGAATAATGTATCTTGTATAAAGTTTATGCTTTATCAATATATGTGAATGTTGTGCAAGTTATTCATGCGTCACTTCAATACCTACTGTTTCATATGGAATTTTAAGTATGACATGTGCTGATCGCTGCTGTTTTGAATTTCAGAATGACTCGCAATCGTGCCAACCCAGACGTTTGGGGTTCCAGTTAGGGGGGAGAGACCTCCCAAAAGCCTCCCGAGAACTCCTCGGGACAGCAACAGCAACAACCGCCACCGCCAACGGTTACATTGGCCGACTCCGTTGTGGCGATGGCGGGCTCTCATCAGCAGCACACGGAGTTGCTGCAAACCATTATTGCGAATACGTCTCGACCAGAGAGGCGTCAAGATCACGAGGAGCGCCAACGAAGCTCCTACTCTGACTTTCTGGCTACTCATCCCCTGGTATTCTGAAGGGCGGATGAACCCATCGATGCAGACAACTGGCTCCGCACGATGGAGATGAAGTTCGGGCTGCTCCAAGTGAGTGAGCAGCGCAAGACTCAATTCTCTGTACAACAGCTTCAGTGATCCGCGAGCGCTTGGTAGGCGAATTTCTGCGCCTCGCAACCCGCCGAACGAATTATGACCTGGGCGGAGTTCTGGACGGCCTTCAGGGCCTATCACATACCGCCGGGTATTATGAAAAGGAAGACGCAGGAGTTCTTACGCCTGCAGCAAGGAAGCAGGAACGTGCTGGAATAGTCCAGGGCGTTCAATGATCTTGTACTCTACGCTTCTTATCACGCTGATACCGACGAGAAGCGGCGGGATCATTTTTACCAGGGGCTTAACCCGCTCCTGAAGGACAAGGTGGCGATGTTCAATCGTGGCAGCCTCAACGATATTATTGATGCTGCGATTGTTCAGGAGGACTCCAACAACGAGTTAGCGGTGGCGGAGAGGAAGCGAAGCGCGCTGCAAAGCAGCGAAGAAGTGGTCCTTCTCAGAAATACCGGATGGTGAATCACTCACCATCGGGTCAATGCTGGCAGCCACCACAGAACCGATGCCATTCCGCAGTCGGCCATATTCCCCACCGGCATTCAGGCCGGCACTGCCAGTACCACCTCCGCAGCAACAACAGCAGCAGTGGGTGATGCCACGTGCGTATGCACCTCAGCAACGCATGCCAGACTTTCATCCCCCAAGCACCGGCCAGGCAGCAGCCACATGCTACAAATGTGATCGCCCAGGACACTTTGCCAACAACTGTCCTGAGAGTCAAGGCGGCGGAGTTGCACCATAGTTTCCGGGGAGGAATTAGCCCCGGAACCCCACTAATGCATGGCGGGCAAATCCTAGGCCCGGCACCGTCCACCAACTTTCCATAGAGGACATGCCGGAAGGAGAGCCAATCCTTGCGGGTATGTTCCAACTCCACCAGTATCCCGCCATAGTACTATTTGATTCAGGCCTCACGCACAATTTTATTAGCCAAGCTTTCATTGCTAAACACAGCTTGCAAATACTACCCACCGAAAGTCCATATTTGATTTGTTCACCGGGTTGGAAGATTTCAGTAAGCATGATGGTTTCCAAAGTACCATTATGCTTTGCGGGTAGAGTATACCCTACATCTCTCATAATTTTAGAGGGACAGAAGGTCGATGTCATCTTAGGGATGTCGTGGTTAACCCGCCACGGCGCTGTTTTAGGCACCGTCCTCCGAGTCGTGCATCTACACCCAGAAATGCACGAGTCACACTCTTTATTTCTGGACAGTCCAGAAATAAAACTTCCAAGTGTATATCAATCCACAACCATCAAATTGGAAGACATTCCAGTAGTCTGTGAGTTCCCTTACGTGTTCCCGGATGGTTTACCTGGGATGCCACCTGACCGAGCGGTGGAGTTCAAGATTGAACTTGCACCGGGAACTATGCCAATATCCCGAAGGCCATACAAGATGGCGCCCAAGGAATTGGCTGAACTGAAGACGCAGTTAACGGACTTGCTGGAGAAGGGTTTTATTAGGCCGAGCTCCTCGCCATGGGGCTGTTCGGCATTATTCATGAGGAAGAAAGACAAGACATTGCGGCTTTGCATGGACTATCGTCCACTAAACGCCGTAACCATCAAGAACAAGTACCCGTTGCCATGGATCGACATGTTGTTTGATCAGTTGGTCGAAGCAAAGATCTTTTCCAAGATGGACTCAAGATCCGGGTACCACCAGATTAAGATACGGGCTGAGGATATTCCGAAGACAACTTTCTCGATGAGGTACGGGCTTTATGAGTACCTAGTCATGTACTTCGGCCTCACCAACGCTCCAGCTCATTTCATGTACTTGATGAACTCGGTATTCATGCCGGAGCTGAACAAGTTTTTTGTGGTCTTCATCGACAACATATTGGTATATTCCAAGTCGGAGGAAGAACATACGAAGCACCTGCGTATAGTCTTGCAACGGCTGCGGGATCACCAACTGTACGCAAAATTCAGCAAGTGCGAATTCTGGATTTCGCAAGTGCCTTTTCTCGGGCATATTATTTCAGCGGAGGGCATCGCTGTAGACCCGAGTAAAATTACACAAGTGCTGAATTGGAAGTCCCCGAGAACTGTTCATGAGGTACGGAGTTTCCCCGGACTCGCGAGATATTATCGGAGGTTCATTCCAAAGTTCTTGAAGATTGCCAAACCTATGATGGAGCTGCTGAAGAGGGCTACCAAATATGTTTGGAGTCCGGCATGTGAAGCAGCGTTCAAGGCATTAGTGAAGCACCTAACATCAGCACCGGTTTTTGCGCAGCCAGACACAACAAAACCGTTTGATGTGTACTGTGATGCATCCGACATTGGGCTCAGATGTGTACTGATGCAAGACTGAAGGGTGGTCGCGTATGGATCACGACAGCTCAGAAACCATGAGCAGAATTATCCAACTCACGGCTTGGTGCTTGCTGCCATGGTACTCGCACTTAAGATGTGGAGGCACTACCTACTCGGTAACCTCATACATTTATATACCGACCACAAAAGCCTCAAGTACATATTCACTCAGAAGGAGCTGAACATGAGGCAGCGAAGATGGTTGGAGTTGATAAAGCATTACGAAATAGAGATCCATTATCAACCCGGCAATGCAAAAATAGTGGCATATGCGCTGAGTCGCAAGTCACAGGTCAACAATCTGACCATCACCCCGTTGGGAGAGAGCGAGCCACCATTGCATGTGATTCCACATGGAGCTCTCTACAACTTAGCTTTGATCCCCACCATGCATGAAGAGATAGCGGCAGCTCAGAAACATTACAAGGGCATGTCGCATTTGCGGAGACGAGTAGACAGTGGGGAGCTGAAATGTTTTCGGAAATACGGAGACAGCGTCCTATGGTTCAAGGACCGGATTGGTACCCTGTAACCCAGAGTTACGGAAGAAAATCTTTGATGAGGCTCACTTGTCAAAGTTTTCTATTCACCCCGGCAGCAACAAAATGTATCTAGAACTCATAAACAAGTTTTGGAGGACACAGATGAAGCAGGAGATCGCAAAGTACTTGTCCGAGTGTGATACATGTCGAAGGGTGAAGGCAGACCATATGAGGAAACCGGGACTGCTACAACCACTGGGCGTTCCTGCCTGGAATAGGGAAGATGTGAGCATGAACTTCATCGTCGGTTTACCCACCACTTTCCAGAAACATGATTCGGTGTGGGTGATCATCGACCGTCTCACCAAAGTTGCCCATTTGATCCCGGTCAACACCAACTACAACGCCAAGATGTATGCTGAATTGTACATCTCACGGATCTTATGCTTGTACGGCGTATCCCGCAATATCATATCGGATCGGGGCACTTTATTTGTGTCCCGTTTTTGGGAGAAGCTACACACTGCGTTGGGCACGAAGCTAATCCGTAGGTCAGTGTACCACCCGCAGACGGATGGGCAAACCGAGCAGGTAAATCAGATTTTAGAAGATATGCTACGAGCTTGCGCTATCAACCATGGTAAGAATTGGGATGATCACTTACCAATGGCCGAGTTCTCGTACAACAATGGGTACCAAGCAAGCATCAAGATGGCGCCTTACGAGGCGCTATACGGGAGAAAATGCCGCACACCACTGAATTGCTGTGAGTCTGGCAAAAGGGTTACCTTCGGGATTGATCTTGTCAACAACACGGAGGAAAAGGTTCGGCTGATTCAAGCGAACCTAAACGCCGCCCAATCCCGACAAAAACAGTATGCGGACCAGAGAAGATGCCCATTACAATTTGAAGTGGGGGATCACGTGTATCTACGTGTATCTTCAATGAAGGGCGTGAAAAGATTCGGTGTGAGAGGAAAGTTGGCACCCCGATTCATTGGTCCATTTCAGATTACAGAAAGATGTGGATCAGTAGCATACCGGCTGAAATTACCAGAAGCACTTTCCGGTGTGCACGACGTCTTTCACATTTCCCAGCTAAGGAAGTGTCTTAAGCTATCAACTACCATTCAGCTGTAGGATATAGAAGAACTGAAACCGGATCTCACGTATCGGGAGTAGCCGGTTCAGATCATTCATGAAAAGACCCAAACCACACGCAACCGTACGTTGTGGTTCTACAAAGTTATATGGATTAATCACTCCGTAGACGAAGCAACATGGGAGAGTGAAGGTTTTCTTCGCGCCAACTACCCCGACTTTTTCGCATCACATATACGGTAATTTTCCACCGTCCTCTCTCTCCTTTTCACCTTATAATCTCGGTATGAGATTCTTTTAAGGGGGGAGGAATGTAAGGGCCTAAGTTTTTGAACACATCCAAAGTGTTCATCACACCACACACACCTCATTTGAGGAAACGATATGAACACATTTGAAGAGCAAGTAAACACCATCAACATGGTCATTAGAGAATAAATAAACAAAATGCAAAAGCGCCATTTCCCACATGCATCATATAGGGGCTGAGCATATGAAAAACTCCAACACTTTGCTAGGAATGCTCATGCCAAATTTCACCCAAATCCAAAACCCTTTTTGAGGTATTTTGGGTATAACTAGAAAGAGGCTAGATTGAACTCAAATTCAAATTCAAACTACTTTTGTCCCATGATTTCAAAAGATGGATCCATATTCACACTCAGCACATTTTTGTGAGCACAAACACCAATTTTCACTCCATTTGGAGTTGATCTTGAAATGAGCTAAGTTTAGCAAATTGAAACTCAATTTGAATTTCAAACTGAATATGTGCTGAAAATACATTTAAATACTCCTCAATTTGAATTCTATCCAATTCAAATGGCCAGTTAGTAGATAATTCAAGTGACCAAGGGTATTATTGGGATTACTGTTTGTAGCAGTGGGAGGAAGTTAATTTCAGAGGTTAAAAGGGGGGTGGGACCCACATGCCATCCTCACTAGCAAAATAACCGACTGAGAGACAGAACACTCGGTTCTCAGGTTGCAGCCGAGCGCGCCACCGAGCGGCTGACCGGCGCCAGCTCCTGCTGCGTTTCCCTGTGCTGGAGACCAGCTGCCCAGCCTCTTATGTCTCCTCGACGTGCGCCGTTTGCTCACCACCCGAGTCCACCGCGAGATCGCTCTCCCTCACAATGAGCTCCACCGAAAGCAAGCCGCTCTCTTGGTTCCACTCGTGAGCAGGTTGATCTCTCGTGAACAAAACCTTCCCAGTAGCAAAACGGTGTCATGAGTTTGTGAGCAACCTCCTCGACGTCATGTTGTCCAGTGATCAGAAGCCCTCGAGCTAAGCCGAGCATTTTTCCCGGTGAACTGCGCGTTGCCGCCATTAGGGGCTCTCACGGACAGCTCGGCACAGCCGTCGTCGCACCAACTTCTCTACACAAGAAAGGTGCATCACTAAGTGTCGAAGGTGTATCTGAAAGCCATTTAAAATATGATCAACCATCGGTTGAGAATTTCCAAATTTACCGAAAGATAGTTCATATGAGCCAAGCTAACCTTCGATTGAAATTCGGACGCCACGCACTCTTCTTAGTCAAGCTGGTTGGCCCGTAGATTCTACATATGCTAGCACTCACGCTCGAGAAAGAAGCAAAGAAAACCATTGATGATCGGTCGTGATATGGACGTTTTCCTCGCCGCCATTGCAAAGTACCTTGGCTCACCGTCGAGGGTATGGTTGCCAGCGTTTCTAGCTTCAACAAGGCCTTGTTTCATTTTCCTCGTGCTCCACTGATGCTCTCCGAGCAATTTCCGATTGATTTGGTGCACTGTGGTGTGAGACCGACCTCGCCGAAACCCTAGCGGGTGCTGTCGCCGGTGCGCGCAGGTTTCCGGCCATCGCCGGTGGCCGGCGAGCTCACAGCTGAGTTCAGGAGGTCGGAAAATGGGGAGGCGGCGAGTTTCGGACCGAGAGGTGGCCGGGAACTTGATTCCGGCGAGTCTCACCGGAGACCGCCGCCGCCGGGTGTTTGGCGCGAGGAGGAAGACGAATTACTGTGTGCGGGACCCACCGGCAGAAGTTTAAACTTTTCTTCAATTTTCAGTTTTAGCTCAAACTTCAAACCCACATAACTTTGCCTAGAAAACTCCAAATCGAGTGAACCAAATTTTTTTGGATTCATCTCTCTGAGTACTCCAGAATTATTTCTTCAAAATTTAAACTGTTTAGAATTTTAACTGGAGAACCTTTGGAGGAAAATTCTGAACTTTTGCTAGGATGTTCACCAAAATATCCCTGATCTACCATAAAAATTTCAGATCCATTTGATCTCATTTGATCCACCTAATGGTGTGGTTAATAAAACTGTTCCAGAGAAAATAGAAAATGTCCAGAAACGTTTTCAGAATTTCTCTGAAATTGTTTAGCTCATATCTTTAGCTAAAAACCTTCAAACTAAGTGAAACCAATTCCATTAGAATCCCCTGAAAATCTAGTTTCCAGAAAGTCATGGCTTGCTCCATGAAAATCTCTAGAACACCCTAATAGCTCCAAGTAAGGTCAAGTACATAGTTATTTGTGGAAAGCTCAAATGAGCATTGCTGCAAATGAAACTTGGCCAAGTCCCTGTTTAGGTTGTATCCAAACCACAGTAAAAATTTCAGACTATTGGGTCTGTCTAGAAAGACTTATAACTCTCGCAAGTTTAACTTCAACTCAAATGCATTTAAATTGACACATATTGTATTTATTGTATGTAGTCGCTAAGGTTGAGGAGGAACCCGAAGTCTTAGACTTCGTCACTCTGGAAGAACAGCTAGCCTACGACCAAGAGCAGCAAGGCAAGCTCCGGTTTGCATTAACCCTTTTTAAAATATTTTACTGTTTTGAGGACTTACTTTGAGCACCCTCTTAATTCTTGCATTAGAGTCTTGTTTGAAACCCAAATGCATAGCCAAGAAAACCCTGGGTTGGATTAGGTTGGAAAACCTCGTTAGCTACTGCAATGCTAAGATAGTGTAGGATTCGGTACAAGTCGAGTAGTTGGAACTACTCACGAGAATAGGCTAGAGGCACATTGCTCGAGTAAAGATAGCAAATGAAAAACATGGCAATAAAAATGAGACCGAGCGGAGAGTAAGGGCAGCAGGACATTGGGGCCTGCGTGCCATAGCTCCGCTTGTGTCAATTGAGGACCGAGCCGTGTGCGGGCCTGTTGAACAAGCTAGAACAGTACCGAAGACCTACCGGCTATATGGGAACCGGGAAACCGATGTAACTCGGGTAGCTGGGTGTTGAGGCATTGCCTGTCATTCAGAGGGTAGGTTGAGAGCTTGAGATGTAAATCGGCTGGCAGCACAACGGATGCGTGCACAGAGACCTCTTGCTCAGAACGATAGGACTGGTTCAACATTTGGCTAACGGGTGAAAGGTGGTTGCATATGACGTCCATGATGGTTGCTGTAGGCAACATCGAGTACGGGCGTACGTGACAGGTTATTCGGGTAACCCTGCAGGTGTATATCGATTATAATTGCCATCCCTCGCGGTCAGTGAGTACCACTTTTTCAATGTACCGTGACATAGAAAGAACAGGCTAGAGTCATGTAAAAGTTGCTGATTGAAAGCTATACCTTGCTTGTTATTGATTTGCCGTAGTTTAGAGCTAATTAAAGTTCTTTTTGACCTTGGGCAAAGTACATGAGAGAAATGTGTTTCTTGTTTGATTGCGGCTCTCTCGTGTGCCTTAGCTTGAGGTTCTTCACAACTTGCTGCTAAAATTTGAAAGTAAGTTTAAAATAAATAGGCGAGTCTTTTGCAACTTATTTACCTCATGTACCCTGAAACCCTTCATGTAGAAGTTTCATGTGTAGGAAAGATGGGTCAGACTTGCTGAGCCATCATGCTCACTGCTTGTGTTTGAAGCTTTTGCAGGAGTTTATGAGGAAGGGACTCTCGAGGAGGAGACGGAACCCCAAGAGGTTAAGCCCATCGTGTGGGAGTCGTGCACGCCGCCGTGTTAGTGTGTGTGCCTGCTAGCGGGCACACGTTCACGGGCTGAACGTGAACTCGATGCGTAGTCTACGCTCGTGAGTGTATACTGAAATTATTTTGTTGTAAAAATGTTCATAAACTGGTTTATGTAATAAAACATTGCTTCCGCTTTGTATCTTTGATGTGCGTTATCCAGTGCTGTGCAAGGCAGCACCCCTCAGCTTGATCCTGGCTCGACGAGGCCGTGGGGCCGCGTCAATAAAAAGGCTCATTGCAGCAAGCAAATTTTATTTCATAAACATGGTAAAAACATCAACTATTTCTAGGTGAAATTTATCCCAGCATAATCAAGTAATTCAGCAACATTATCTCATCATAATTCATCATTTATCAAGTCTCATCCAACCATGAATATTTCTCAAGTTCATCTCATACTCATAAATATTCATCACCATCTCTTCATATAACCGAAACCAAACTTATTATCATTACTCAAAACAGACCCAAAACCAATCCCAATGACCATACCATAACCATACCAAATATCCATACCAAGTTTTCAATCTAATCATGTGAGTTGGCCAGGTGCTTGTGACTGGAAGCACGACTATCATGATAGTTTTACACTCAGCAGAGGTGGGACCACTTTACCCACAAGTTCGTGATTTCGTCACCCGCCGGCGACTGCAGAACCTCCATTATACCAGTACACAACCGTTGGTGTATGGCCAAGAGATCACAAAATAGCCTTTACAAAGGGGCTACTAGATGTATGGACTCACTGAGGTTTCACCGGCAGGCTCGAATCACCATTCTCCCATCCACGGGCCCCCTCTTGTGCCATGCAGTTCCCAGGGCAGTCCCTCTCGACTCCCATTCCCCGCGCCATCCACGGTTCATAACAAGCTAGCAACACACCTAATTAGTCAGCTAAGCCACACCCATATTTAGCTTTGTGGTGGCACAGTTTTCCTGGCATGTGCTGGCATGAACCAGTCATTAGATCCACGGCAAGTAAACCACCATCTCATTCAGCAACATCCACGAACCAATATTGCCTAGATTTCCATGATTCCATGCTCATTAACATCATCAAGTTCTCATCATCATTATTCATATGAGTGCAGTAGCTAACTACGTTTTAATTCAGCTTCCCGTATCCCGTAAATCAAGTGAAGCAAAAGGGAAAAATGACCATACCCGACTCATCAACTTTCCCGGTGACAAGGATGGTTAACAAAACTAGTAAACTCCTATAAAAGGGTGTCCCATCAAGTTGACTCAAGCGTACACATTTTCGCAAACAAAACAGTTTCAAAACATGGGATCAATATGGTCAAGGGGCACTTGCCTTGCTCTTGTGGCTCTTGTTGTTCGAGCGTCTCAAAGTCTTGGTGCCGTAGATCCTTGTAGATGGCCTCTTGAGCTTGTCCTTCTACTCACGACCATGCACATACAAAATTTACAGCAATCAAACATCATGCACAAACTTTACTCAGGATGCAATGGGGTAGATGAATGCAAATCCTATGGTGCTGTTTTATTAAACCAGTTTGTACGTGTTCTTGCATATTTTAATGGTTTTCATGGGGTTTTATGATGAACAAGGGTGCTGGGATGAAGTGTCGACGTGGTGATGATCCTGACTCAAGATCTAGATGAATTTCACCGTCAAAAATCCATCAAAACATGATCTGTCCACACGAAAAAGTTTCTTTCCAAAGGGGGCGAAGAAAACGGATGCGTAGAAACAGCGGAGACGTCATAATATGGGTAATGAATACCTACCTCACTTCCTTTTTATTGGCAGGGCCTTCCTCCTAGCAATGGCAGCAGCGAGGAATTTTTCTATGGAAGATTAGGGCAGAACAGATCGTCAGTTCTTTTTCAGCGACGGCGAGGCGTGACGGGGCTCGTTGGCGGGTCTCGATGACGGGGCTCGACGGCGGGGCTCGACGGCGGGGATCATCGGCGGGGCTCGATGGCGGGGCTCGTCGGTGGGGCTCACCGGCGACCGAACTCATTTCAGCTATGTTTTGCCCATTCCTCAACATTTCTATGTCCCATTCTCCATTTATACATTCCCCTCTCCATTTCTATGTCCCATTCTCCATTCTACATTGCCCCTCTCCATTTCAATGCCCCATTCTCCATTTCTATATGCCCTTCTCCATTTCTATGGCTCTTTCTCCATTTCCATGGTACCTTTCTCCATTTCTATGATTCTTTCTCTATTTCTATAGTTCTTTCTCCATTTCTATAGTTCTTTCTCCATTTCTTCTTCTTTTATAATGTTTCTCTACATGAAAAATGTATGCAATGCATGGGAATGAATTTGAGGGTGTCACACCTACCTCACTTGTTCTTCCTCTATTCCTTGCAGCAGGACCTCCTCCCTTTCAATGGCAGCAGCGGAGGATTTTACGTGGAGAATTATTAGGCTGCGGCTAGGGCAGGACGTCGGGGGCTTCTTCTCCGGCGACGGCGAGGCGTGATGGAGCTCGACTGTGGCCAAATTCCAGCAGGGGGGAGGGGCGGCGACTTGGCAGCAAGGGGAGGGGCGGCGGCCAAAAAAAGAGAGAGGGTGGTGGCGGCTATGGGGGAGGAGTTATATTTATAAGGGGGGAAAGATCTAGGGTGGCTAGGATTTTAGCAACCCAATTATCCAATGGATGAGATTTAATTCTAAAAGAGGTGGAAGCTAGGGGCTGGGATTTTATTATTCATTTTACACCAATGGCTAGGATTTAATTGGAAAATAAAAGCCCACAAGAGTCCAAAAGGGGGGCGGCTAGGGTTTTCCCCCCTAATGGGCTGTGGCCAAGGGGGTGGGGCCCATTAGGGTTCCCCCCTAATTTGCTGTGGCCAAATTGGGGGGAAATCCCCCTAGGGGAATTTTGGGGAATTTGGGGAAAATCAGGAAAATTGGCAAAAATCAGAAAAATTGGCAAAAATTTAGGAAATTAGGGAAGAGGGGACTTTGTGGAAAAATTGGGGGAAATTGGGGTGGCCCAATTTGGCAATTTTATTTATTTATTTATTTATTTATTCTTCTTTTTATTTATTTTCCTTTTCTATTTATTTTCATTATTTTCCATTTCTGTTTCCTTTTATTATTTTATTTGCTTCTATATTTGTCTCTTTATTTCTTCTTCTTTTTAAATGCTTCTCTACATGAAAAATGTATGCAGTGCATGGTAGAAATTTTGAGGGTGTTACACGTTGCAAACGTGATAGGATGTCATGGGCATAGGTGCAGGGATGGCATAAGGTTGTGACGTAGAGTGAATGTTTAACGTGTTTGAAAGGTGTGCACGTGTGCAAGTAGTGCGTCGATGTGGCAACATGGTTCCAAGGCGTGGTGAAGGTGTTTGAACATGTGTGGAGGTTGTCACAAGTTTGTAGTGTGATTTCAGCATGTTCGGATGTCAAAAAGTTGGTCTAAGGTATGTTTAGACGTGAATCTGAGTTGGAGTCAAAATCAGGTGGGTTCGGATGTGTGTTTTATTAGGAAATCAGGCTGTTTTTGCCAGAAAACAACTGATCCTGGGCTGGTTGCAAGTTTGGGCTTGTGAGTCCATGTTAAGGTCAGATTTTTGAGTTGTTTGTCCATAACTCTTGTGGTTACTCCCACAGTGTTTCGGATGGTTAAAATTCTGATCTATGTGCAAATAGGTAGAGTTCTAGTAGGTTAGTAGGTGTCATAGGTGCATAGGATTCCTTTGGAGGTGTTCTAGTTGGTTTTGATAGCCTGTGTGTTGTGGATATAATTTTTTAGATAATGGAAATTGAATTCCCGCCTCTACATTGTTCTATACAGCAATAAGAACCTTACATCACTAATTACTGATTGCAGCATTCATATCTGATACCAAAATAAAAGAGTCTCATATAAACTCATAACTGACAAAGTCTATTATTATGTATCCAACCATGTTTGGCGAAAATCTCAAGCGCAATTGTTTCCAATGACTTGCTCGCCTTATGCAACATGTCTTTCATCCTTTCATCCTGCTGTAGTAATGGCCAAATTCTCATACAATATGTTCCCCTGAAGACAGCTGTGAGGCCCCCTCCGGGGTCCGCACTCCAGGAATCGCACTGGGTGGTGCCGTGCGATGCGGCACCCAACAGCATGTACAAAAAGACAGTACAAACATAGGAAACAATTTATTTCTCAACATAAGATCCTTTACAACATATTGTACACAAGATGTACATACACAGCAAAAAATAAAACTAGAATGTACTCTCTCGGCCCTAACTACGCTGAAGAGAAGTCGTTCAGCCTGTGAACGCTTCCTACTAGTTTCACCAAAGTAAAGCAGCGGCTAGGTTTCCGGTGACTCATACGAACCGTAAGGTCTGATGTCTCACCGAACAACCTTCTACATAGCAGGCATCCTGCTACCTGCAAAAACAACTACAAAGCAACCGTGAGCACTAATGCTCAGCAAGTCTGAACCGTCAATCCTAAACATGTAACTCTACATGCAGGAGTTGTAAGAAGATAGGAATATGAATTTGCAAAAATGAAGTTTGACTAAACTTGATCCTTATATTCAGATTCTTATAGAAGCCATTTTAGTGGTCCTCACGCATCACAACACCGGAAGTCAACAATCAAACAAGAAACACTTATCCCGATGTTGCTAGCCTAAGGTGGAATAGAATTCAGTTGGCAACATCTTAAGAGACTTAGTTCCTCTTCTTACGACGTCACCGTGCAGTGGACAAGTATGCTCAATCTATAACCGCAAGCAACGGTGATTCGAATCAATAATAATCTGGAATACATGACACATACACCCGCCTCGAAAGACACACACAAGAGCTCTTACATACGTTGTATGCAGCAACCTTTCACCCGACACCCCGACATAGAAAAACGCTTCGGCCCGAGCCGGATGGTCCTCTATGCAGACACGTCAAAGTTGCCCGCTAAAGGATTTACACCTCTTGCCTTCTCAATGTGGGGACCACCCCGTGGTTCACCCACTCCGTGATCGCAGAGGGTGGTGCCGTGCGATGCGGCACCCAACAGCACACAAGAAAAGAATAAGAACGACATACAAACTTTTATTTGATATAAAACAGCGGAAGTCTTTACAAAAAATAATTATACAGCGGAAGTGTTCTTTATAAAACTACTCTCTCATCCTAACTAAGCAAAAGTATAGCCGTCCAGCTCGGGGACGCTACACACTAGCAACATGGAACCGGAGATTACGGCGACGTGCAGGGCTCCAGCTCGGCCGTGTACCCCGACGGGGGTACCGCCTCGTCCTCGGAACCTTCCTCATAACTCTCACCTGCACACAGCTCAAATATTGCAACCGTGAGCATGATGGCTCAACATGGCTTAACCGACAACCCTAGTCATGGAACTCTACATGCAGGGATGTGTAATATAGGAAAAAGACTTTGCAATAAAGACACACCTACATGTTGATCCTTACTTTCAGTTTTACAGCAACAGTTTCATGTGCCATAGGCAGCCCTCACATCGGAAGTACACAATCAAACAAGAAGCGCTTTCCTCCGATGTGGTGATGCCCAAAGTGGAAGATAAGCTTAATTAGCTCTACAACTACAGCATACAAGGTTTCAAGACATTAATAGTTCAACGCAGCATATTCAGTTGGCTTATTTCACTTCTTACTACGTCACAGCATAGTGAACAAGCGGTACTCAAATAACCGCGAGGGAAGGTGATTGCAATCACGAGACATACGGATAACACGTCATATACACCCACTTTTAAAAGTGTGGTGATTCACACCTTCCTACTTTGTTGTATGCAGCAACCTTTCAAAGGCAACCCAAATGCCGAACTGGTGCATCCGTAACGGGCAGGAGGTCCCCGCGTGGAGCGTGTCTGTGCCCACTGGCAGATTTACACCTTGCTACCCTCAACCCACTCCTATAAAAAGGTTGGGTAAGCCTCGGCACCCAGGTTAACCAAATACATCGGTTTCCTGGTTCCCACATGCCAGTATGCATCTGGTACTGTTCGATACTTGTCCAGCAGGGCCGCACACGGCTCGGTCCTCAATCGACACCAACAGGGCTACGCACGTGAGACCTCCGCTCACTGCATCCTATCCCCCATGCTGGGTCTCAGTTTCACAATCTTAAGCCATTATCTAACTCTTTCCATACCGTGTGAATAAATAACTATCTCGCGAGTAGATTCCAACCACTCGACTTCTACCGGGATCCTAAGAACATTAGCATGGCATTTTCTACTCGTCGAGTTTGTAAACTACCCAACCCTCCATAGGATTTAAAGGTTATGCAAGTGGGGTTTCAATCACCCTAACTCTAATGCAAGCAATTCACCCTAAACATAAGTGATACAAATGAAGAATTTGCAAAAGTACTTTGCCTGGTTGCGAGTCAAAAGGAAAGTTAGCTTGAGGTGGCAGGACGTCCAATGGCTCCGGTCCGTCCTCAACTTCGGTCACTATATGAGATGTAGAAAAATATATGTATAAGTGCTAATTAAGTACAAGAATTATCTTCTATTCATAGCTACTGCTATTTATGTTTCTTAATTGGCTTTGGGTCCCGGGGTGTCGGTACCCTCAATACGGGGTACCCCCACGCAAAGGGGAAAATGCCTAAGGACCTCGACCTTCTCCGCAGGGAGAGCTCCGAGAGCGCCATGTTCCAGCGGGGCCGGACCTCCCTCTCCTCAGAGGAGAGCTCCGGACCCGCCACGTGGCCAACTGAGCCGGACCTCCCCCCACCGTGGGGAGAGCTCCGGAGGCTCCGCGTGTACTGCGGGGCCGGACCTCCCTCTCCTAAGAGGAGAGCTCCGGGCCCGCCACGTGGCCAGCAGCAGCCGGACCTCCCCCCTCCGCGGGGAGAGCTCCGAAGGCTCCACATGTCCCGCGGGACCGGACCTCCCTCTCCTCAGAGGAGAGCTCCGGGCCCGCCACGTGGCCAGCAGAGCAACGCTGCCTGCCCCCACGCGGTAGGCAGCAAGAGTAAAGACGTGCCATACCTTGACTGTACAAGGTATTCAAGGCTCGTGCCTTGCCAAGGCGCGGAGACGCGGAGCACGCCTCTGTCAGGTGCCGTTGCGCCCAGTCACATCTCAGACTGGCGCGCCGTGTCAGAGCCTGCCCGCCAATAAACGCAGTGACAAGACATCCCCTGCCGCCCCTGCCATCATCAACCACTACGACTAGCTTGCGGCATGGGAAGGGCGGCAGAACGAAGACTCGGAAGCCTTCGCCAGAGACAACTACCGGCATAAGTGCAGATACGCTAGATGGCAGGCAATCTCACAGGGACCACCTATCGGGTCCCGGGCCCACCTTGTAAGCCGCACAAGCCTTGGACTATAAAAGGCTCGGGTAGGCAACGTTAGCAATGGTTCGCCTCATACGCACCCTCGCACTCTAACCATTGGACATCTCACACCCTCAAGCTCAGGAATCCGGTTCTGAGCAGCAAGCAATACAGCGAGCAACTCTGCTCACCGTGGACGTAGGGTTTTACGCTCCGGCGTCCTGAACCATGTAAAAACCCCTGAGTCAAGCTTCTCCCTCAATCGCCCCTAACGCTGAAGCTCTCCGTGAGTGACTAGTCCCTCCGAAAAAGAACCTCCGTGGGCTGCCCAGAGCAGGCCCGGGGGAAGTGTCGGCTACACACTTCGACATTTGGCGCGCCAGGTAGGGGCTTTTCCTTTGCGCGATGAGCTTCTGCCGGCGAAGATGACGAAGCTTCCTTCAGCGGCAAGCTCCCCTCCCCCACGTTCACGATGAATGGTGACTAGCGGGTACTACGTCTCGACACACTCTGGACGGAGTGTGTCGGCGCAAACTGGAAGCCAGCAGCCGACTCCAGCAACGCAGGCTCCAGCGAACGTGAGATCATCTACAGCTCTGAGCGTCTCCCACGGGGGCGCGCTAGCTGCAGCGAGAGCGCTACTGCGAAATCCACCTGCTGGGGACGCGCCTCAGTCAGCGACCCAGCAGTGGATTCGCGAGGTAGACCGTCTTGTCGTCGCCGCCGCAAACCCACGACTTCGGCGGGGACGACGTTCCGGCCAACCAGCTGTGTCGCTGACTTAATTAGAAATTCCAATTTAAACAGAAGCTTTTTCAGAACTCTGGCCGAACTTCAAAAATTCATATATCTCTGATGGTAGCTCCAAAATGGTGAAACACATCTTGTTAGAACCATGGAGACTTACCCTAATCAGATCTTCCACTATTAGCTATGTCAAAGCTCCTGAATTGGGCTCAAAACTCAGAGAAGCATTGTACTTGTAAGAATTTTAAAGACTACATTGTGCAATGACATGTCTCCAAATTTGGCTCAAATCGTCCTTAGAGGGTCTAGTATCTACTGTAAAAATCACAAAGCCAATTAAGGATCCTAAATAGCAATAGCTATGAATAGTAGTTCAATTCTTATAAATCCTCAATACTTATACATGTATTTCATTACATTTCATAATAGTGACCGAAGTTGAGGACGCACCGGAGCCCTTGGACGTCCTCCCACCTGAAGCTAACTTCCCGTTTGACTCGCAACCAGGCAAGCCACGGTTTGCACTTAAGTACCTTTTATAAAATACTTTATTTGTATCACTTATGTCTAGGGTGAATGTTTGCATTAGAATTAAGGTGATTGAAACCCCACTTGCATAGCCTCTTTAAATCCTATGGAGGGTTGGGTAGTTTAAAAACTCGACGAGTAGAGAATGCCATGCTAATGTATAGTATCTCGGTAGAAGTCGAGTGGTTGGAAGCTACTCGCGAGATAGTACTTATCACACGGGATGAAAAGAGGTAGACAATGGCTTGAGTTATAAAAGTGAGACCCAGCAGGGGGGATAGGATGCGGTGAGCAGAGGTCTCACGTGCGTAGCCCTGTTGGTGTCGGTTGAGGACCGTCCGGGTGCGGCCCTGCTGGACAAGTATCAAACAGTACCGGATTCATACTGGCATATGGGAACCAGGAAACCAATGTAATTGGTTAACCTGGGTGTCGAGGCTTACCCAACCGTAAATAGGAGTGGGTTGAGGGTAGCAAGGTGTAAATCTGCCGGTGGGCACAGTCACGATCCACGCGGGGACCTCCTACCGTTACGAATGGACCGGTTCGGCATTTGGGTTGCATACAACAGAGTAGGAAGGGGTGTGGAATCACGCTTCTGAATGTGGGTGTATGCAACGTGTTATCAGGGTGTGTCTTGATTGCGATCACCGTCCCTCGCGGTTATTTGAGTACCCGCTTGTTCACTGCACCAGTTATGAGGAAGGTTCTGAGGACGAGTGACACGACCCCACGGTCTTGTTGAGCCAGGATCACGCTGAGGGGTGCTGCGTTGCACAGCACCAGATAACACACGTCAAAGGTACAAAGCGGACGCAAAATTTTATTACATAAACAAGTTTATGAACATGTTTACATCAAAATAAGTTCAGTCTACACTCACGGGCATAGACTAAGCATCAAGTGCACGTTCAGCCCTTGAACGTGTCCTTGCTAGCACACACGAACACTAACTCTGCAGCGTGCACGACTCCCACTCGACGGGGTTCCCCTCCTGGGGTTCCGTCTCCTCTTCGGGAGTCCCTTCCTCATAGAACCCTGCAAAAGCTTCAAACACAAGCAGTGAGCACGAAGGCTCAGCATGTCTGACCCGTCTCACCTAACATGGAACTTGTACATGAGGGGTGATGGGTACATGAGGTAAAAATCATTTGCAAGGACTCGCCTAATTAGTAGAACCTTACTTTCAAGTTTTAGCATCAGGTTGTGGATAACCTTACGCTAAGGCACATGAGAGAACCGCAATCAAACAAGAAACGCATTTCTCTCATGTACTTTGCCCAAAGTTGAAAAGAACTTTAGTTAGCTCTAAACTACAACAAACCATTAACAAGCAAAGTCCATCTTTCAATCAGCAGCATTTTAACATGTAACTAGCCTGTTCTTTCTACATCACGGTACAGTGAACAAGTGGTACTCACTGACCGCGAGGGACGGCGATTATAATCGATTTACACCTGCAGGGTTACCCGAACAACCCGTCACGTACGCCCGTACTCGATGTTGCCTACAAAAACCATCACAGACGCCGTACGCGACTACCTTTCACGCGTTAGCCAAATGTTGAACCGGTCCAATCGTCCCGAGCAAGAGGTCCCTGCACGCGCATCTCAGTGCCGCCAGCCGATTTACACCTCGAGCTCTCAACCTACCCTCTGAACGACCAGCTATGCCTCAACACCCAGCTACCAGAGTTACATCAGTTTCCCGGTTCCCATATAGCCGGTAGGTCTTCGGTACTGTTCTAGCTTGTTCAACAGGCCCGCACACGGCTCGGTCCTCAATCGACACAAGCGGAGCTACAGCACACAGGCCACAAAGTCCTGCTGCCCTTACCCTCCGCTTGGTCTCATTTTCTTGCCATGTGTTTCATGTGCTATCTCTACCCGAGTCGAGTGCCTCTAGCCTATGCTCGCGAGTAGTTCCAACTACTCGACTTGTACCAAATCCTACACTATCTTAGCATTGCAGTAGCTAACGGGGTTTGCAATCCTAAACCCAACCCATGGTTTTCTTGGCTATGCAATTGGGTTTCCAAACAAGACTCTAATGCAAAGAATCATAATACTCAAGTAAGTGCTCAAATAAAATTTGTAAAATGGTTAATGCAAACCGGAGCTTGCCTTGCTGCTCTTGGTCGTAGGCTAGCTGCTCCTCCGGAGTAACGAAGTCTAGGACTTCGGGTTCCTCCTTGACCTTAGCGACTACATGATAGAAGCAATACATGTATTAATTTAAATGCAGTTGTATTAACTTTTAACTTGTGAAGTCTATAATTCTTACTAGACAAGCCCAATGACTGTGAAATTTTTACTGTGGCTTGGTTACAACCTAAACAGAGACTTGGTCAAGTTTTAGTTGCAGCAAAGCTCATTTGAGCCCTCCACAATTAATCATGTACTTGACCTTAATTGAAGGCTTTTAGGGTGTTCTAAGGATTTTCATGAAACAAACTATGACTTTCTGAAAAATAGATTTTCAGAGGGTTCTAATGGAGTTGGTCTCACTTAATTTGAAGGTTCCTAACTAAAGATATGAGCTAAACATTTTCTATTTTCTCTGGAACAGTTTCACTAATCACACCATTAGGTGGATCAAATGAGCTCAAATGGGTCTGAAATTTTTATGGTAGTTCAGGGATATTTTGGTAAACATCCAAGCAAAATTTCAGGATTTTCCTCCAAAGGATTCAACAGTTAAAATTCCTAACAATTTAAATTTTGAGGAATTAATTCTGGAGAAATAAGTGTTTTCATGAAGTGAAACTTGATTTGCTGGAAATTGCTCAGAGAGCTGAATCCAGCAAAATTTTGTTCACTCGATTTGGAGCTTCCTAGCCAAAGGTACGAGGATTTGAAGTTTGAATGGAATCTGAAAATCGGGAGAAAAGTTTAAACTTGCGGGGGCCCGCGGGGACACGTGTCGAGCGCGGAGGTGTCCGGCACACTGAGGCCCACAGGGTTTTTGCGCGCTAGCACACCAGATCCCGGCCGCAGCCCGATCCTGATTTAAAATACCTCCTGCTGACAGCTGGGGTCCACCCCCTTCTTCAACCTCTCGCCGCCCGCGCTCCGCCGCTGAGGGACCTCGCCGGAGAGCTCGCCGGCAGCTTCTGTAAAGCTCCAAACTTCACGATCTTGGCCGCCCCTGCCTACTTTCACTCGGGGAACAGGATTCTGGGGTCAGCTCGTCATGACAACGGCCGGTACATGGTCGGTGACGAGCCGCAGCCTCGGGAGAACTTCGGTCGCGTTGTCCACCCTCCCTAGCACCTCCCCCGATCAAGCTAAGGGTCGTCGAGCATCAGTGGACCATAGGAAAGGTCGACATGAGCTCTACGGAGCTTGGGAAAGGCTGTGTTGGGCTGTCATCGTGCGACCTAGGCCAGAAATCGGGATTTCTACTAAAACTCGAAGAACAGCGGTCTCCCTCCACGGTTCTTCGTGGTTCCTGCTCCTATGGACCCGCACGGGCTACTAGAAGTGATCCCCTCCATGAGAGGATGAGTGATGTAGTGTGGCTTACGAATTTCTCAGATCGGTACCGACCTCACTTTTGCACACTGTCTCGAAAATATGAAATTCCGGCCGGAGCAGTGCTTGTCACGTCGCCGGAGCTTGCGGAAATGAAAGAGGGGTTGGAGGCGAACCTCTTTGCTGTTCACAGCTCCGTGAACAGTGGGCTGTGGTAGCCGGAAGGACGGTTCCCGCAGCGGCTGCTCGGGCTTAACCGGCAGAGACAAGATCGCCGCGGTGGAGCTCGGGGAAGACCGCGCAGGGTCTGGAACCGATGCGAAGGTGTCGAAGATGGCTTGGCACACCCGGTGCTGGTCTAAGATCGCCGAGAGGGTCACTGGATCGGCCGGGCGATGAGGAACCGAACGTTCACTCGGGCGGCGAGGTGCTTCGGCTTTTTGGGTGGAAGTGCGACGAGGCAGCGGTGGAAGGCGCCGGTGACCACTCGGGCGGGTAGATAAAGACCCAGAAAGTCGGTTCCGCGGCTGAGATCGGCAAGCAGCTGATGGCTTCGCCGTTTCTTCGCCGTGGAGGCAGCTGCAGCGCGCGCGGTTACCCGAGCTGAGCTCTCAGTCGGTTTCTTTTGTTTCAGTGGCTGACATGTGGGTCCCACCAGGGGTTTTAACCTCTGAAATTCACTCCTAATCACTGTTGTAAACAGTGAGCCCCAAAATACCCATGGTGATTCAAATTATTCACCCATGAGCCATTTGAATTGAGTAGGATTCAAATTGGGTTTGGTTTGAATGAATTTCAGCACATGTTCAGTTTGAAATTCAAATAAAGTTTGAATTTGCCCCACTTAGCTCATGTCAAGATCAACTCCAAATGGAGTGAAAATTGGTGTGTGAGCTCACAAAAATGTGCTGACTAAGAATGTGCCTCCCACTTTTGAATTCATGGGATAAAAACAGTTTGAATTTGAATATGGTTTCAAACTGCCCTCTTCCTAACTATACCCAAAATGACCTCAAAAAGTTTTGATTTTGGGTGAAACTTGGCATGGCCATCCTTAGCAATGTGTAGGAGTTTTCATATGTCCAGCCCCTCTATATCACATGTGGGAAATACCCCTTTTGCAATATGTGAGTTTGTTCTCTAATGAGCATGTTGATGGTGGTTACTTGCTCTTCATTTGTGTTCATCAACTTTCCTCAAATGAGGTGTGTGGTGTGGTGATGAACACTTCAAATATGTGTCAAAAACTGAGGCCCTTACATTCCTCCCGCCTTAAAAGAATCTCATCCCGAGATTATAAGGTGAAAATGAGAGAGAGGATGGTGGAAAATTACCAGATATGTGACATGAAAAAGTCGGGGTAGTTAGTGCGAAGGAATCCTTCGCTCTCCCATGTCGCTTCGTCCATGGAGTGATTACTCCATAGAATCTTGTAGAACCACAACGTACGGTTGCGTGTGGTTCGGGCCTTTTCATCAATAATCTGCACCAGTTTCTCCCGATAGGTGAGATCCGGTTGCAGTTCTTCAATATCTTCCAGCTGAACGGTAGTTGATAGCTTGAGACACTTCCTCAGCTGGGAAATGTGAAAGACGTCGTGCACACCGGAAAGTGCTTCTGGTAATTTCAGGCGGTATGCCACTGATCCACATCTTTCGGTAATCTAGAATGGACCGATGAATCGGGGTGCCAACTTTCCTCTCACCCCAAATCTGTTTACGCCCTTCATTGGAGATACCCGTAGATATACGTGATCTCCAACTTCGAATTGTAATGGGCGCCTTCTCCCGTCCGCATACTGTTTCTGATGGGATTGAGCGGATTTTAGGTTCACCTGAATCAGTCGAACCTTTTCTTCCGCGTTGTTGACGAGGTCAATCCCGAAGGTAACCCTTTGGCCAGACTCACACCAGTTCAATGGTGTGCGGCACTTCCTACCGTATAGCGCCTCGTAAGGTGCCATCTTGATGCTGGCTTGGTACCTATTATTGTACGAGAACTCGGCTAACGGCAAGTGATCATCCCAATTCTTGCCGTGGTTGATAGCGCAAGCTCGTAGCATGTCTTCTACGATCTGATTTACCCGCTCGGTTTGTCCATCCGTCTGCGGGTGGTATGCTGAACTATGAATCAGCTTCGTCCCCAAGGCATCGTGTAGCTGCTCCCAAAAACGGGACACAAATAAAGTGCCCCGATCCGATATGATGGTACGGGGTACGCCGTACAAGCATAGGATCTGTGAGATGTACAATTCAGCGTACTTCTTGGCGTTGTAGTTGGTGCTGACCAGGATGAAATGGGCAACTTTGGTGAGCCGATCGACGATCACCCACACAGAATCATGTTTTTGCAAGGTGGTGGGTAAACCGACGATGAAGTCGATGCTCACATCCTCCCATTTCCAGGCAGGAATGCCCAGTTGTTGCAGCAGTCCCGGTTTCCGCATATGGTCTGCCTTCACCCTTCGACATGTACCACACTCGGACACGTATTTTGCAATCTCACGCTTCATCCGTGTCCACCAAAACTTGCTTCTGAGTTCTTGATACATCTTGTTGCTGCCGGGGTGAATAGGAAATTTTGATAAGTGAGCCTCATCAAAAAATTTCTTCCGTAATTCCGGGTTACGGGGTACGACGATCCGGTCCTTGAACCATAGGACGCCGTCTCCGTCCTTCCGGAAACATTTCAACTCCACACTGTCTACACGTCTCCGCAAATGCGACATGCCCTTGTCATTCTTCTGGGCTGCCGCTATTTCTTCACGGATGGTGGGGATCAAAGCTAGGCTGTAGAGAGCTCCGTGTGGAATCACATGTAGTGGTGGTTTGCTCTCTTCCAAAGGTGTGATGGTCAGATTATTGACGTGTGACTTGCGGCTCAGCGCATCTGCCACTATGTTTGCCTTGCCCGGATGATAATGGATCTCTATTTCATAATCTTTTATCAATTCTAACCATATTCGCTGCCTCATGTTCAACTCCTTCTGGGTGAATATGTACTTGAGGCTTTTGTGGTCGGTATATAAATGTACGAGGTTACCAAGTAGGTAGTGCCTCCACATTTTCAGTGCAAGTACCACTGCAGCGAGCTCCAAATCGTGAGTTGGATAGTTTTGCTCATGGTTTCTAAGCTGCCGTTACCCATACGCGACCACCCTTCGGTCTTGCATCAGCACACATCCGAGCCCAATGCCGGATGCATCGCTGTACACATCGAACGGTTTTGTTGTGTCTGGCTGCGCCAAAACCGGTGCTGATGTGAGGTTCTTGACTAAAGCCTTGAATGCTGCTTCACACGCTGGACTCCAAACATATTTGATAGCCTTCTTCAGCAGCTCTGTCATTGGCTTGGCAATCTTCGAGAAGTTCGGACTGAACCTCCGATAGTATCCCGCGAGTCCGAGGAAACTCCGTACCTCGTGAACAGTTCTCGGGGATTTCCAATTCAGCACTTGAGTGATCTTGCTCGGTCTACAGCGATACCCTCCCTGAGATGATATGCCCGAGAAAAGGCACTTGCGATATCCAGAACTCGCATTTGCTGAATTTCGCGTATAGCTTGTGATCCCGCAGCCGTTGCAAGACTATACGCAGATGCTTCTTGTGATCTTCTTCCGATTTGCAATATACCAGGATATCGTCGATGAATACCACGACAAACTTGTCCAGCTCCGGCATGAATACCGAATTCATTAAGTACATGAAGTGAGCTGGAGCATTGGTGAGGCCGAAGGACATGACCAGGTACTCATAAAGTCTGTACATTGTTGAGAAAGCTGTCTTTGGAATGTCCTCAGCCCTTATCTTAATCTGATGGTACCCGGATCTTAAATCCATCTTGGAAAAGATCCTTGCTTCGACCAACTGATCAAACAACATGTCGATCCGTGGCAACGGGTACTTGTTCTTGATGGTTACGGCATTTAATGGACGATAGTCCACGCAAAGCCGTAACGTCTCATCCTTCTTCTTGACAAATAATGCCGAACAGCCCCATGGTGAGGAGCTTGGCCTAATAAAACCCTTCTCCAGAAGGTCCGTGAGCTGAGTCTTCAGTTCAGCCAACTCCTTGGGCGCCATCTTGTATGGCCTTCAGGATATTGGCATGGTTCCCGGTGCAAGTTCAATCTTGAACTCCACCTCTCTATCAGGCGGCATCCCCGGCAAATACTCCGGGAATACGTCAGAGAACTCTCGGACCACTGGAATATCTTCCAATCTGATGGTTGTGGCTTGATAGACACTTGGAAGTTTTATTTCTGGACTGTCCAGAAATAATGAGTGAGACTCGTGCACTTCTGAGTTCAAGTGCACAACTCGAAGGACGGTGTCTAAAACAGCGTCGTGGCGGGTTAACCACGACATCCCTAAGATGACATCGATCTTTTGTCCCTCTAAGATTATGAGAGACGTAGGGTAGACTCTACCCTCTAAGCACAATGGCGCTTTTGGGACCATCATGCTTGCTGAAATTTTCCCACCCGGCGAACAGATCACATAAGGACTATCGGTGGGTAGTATTTGCAAGCTATATTTATCAATGAAAGCTTGGCTAATGAAGCTATGCGTGGCACCTGAATCAAATAGTACTATAGCGGGATGCTGGTGGAGTTGGAACATACCCGCAAGGATTGGCTCGCCCTCTGGCACGTCCTCAATTGCAAGCTGGTGGACGGTGCCGGGCCTAGGGTTTGCCCGCCGCGCATTAGTAGGGTTCCGGGGTTGATTCCTCCCCGGAAACTGTGGTGCCACTCCGCCACCTTGCCTCTCCGGGCAACTGCTCGCGAAGTGTCCTGGACGACCACACTTGTAACATGTGGCCGCTGCTGGTGTAGTGCTCGGGGGACGAAAGCCCGGCATGCGTTGCTGAGGTGCATACGCACGCGGCATCACCCGCTGCTGCTGTTGTTGCGGAGGTGGTACTGGCAGTGCCGGCCTGAATGCCGGTGAAGAGTACGGCCGACTGCGGAATGGCATCGACCGCTGTGGTGGCTGCCAGCGTGGACCTGATGGTGGGCGATTCACCATCCGAAACTTCTGAGAAGGACCGCCTCCTTCTCTGCTGCTCTGCGGCGCGCTTCGCTTTCTTTCCGCCGCCGCTAACTCCTTGCCGGAGTCCTCCTGAACAATCGCAGTATCAATGATGTCGTTGAGGCTGCCGCGATTGAACATCGCCAACTTGTCCTTCAGGAGCGGGTTAAGCCCCTGGTAAAAGTGGTCCCGCCGCTTCTTGTCCGTATCTGCGTGATACGACGCGTAGAGCGCGAGATCGTTGAACGCCCTGGAGTATTCCAGCGCGTTCCGGCTCCCTTGCTGCAGGTGTAAGAACTCCTGTGTCTTTCTTTTCATCAGACCTGGCGGTATATGATAGGCCCTGAAGGCCGTCCGGAACTCCGTCCAGGTCATCACTCGGTCGGTGGGCTGTGAAGCACAGAAGTTGGCCCACCACGCGCTCGCGGATCCTTGGAGCTGCTGGACCGCGAACTGAGTCTTGCACTGCTCGCTTATCTGGAGCAGCCCGAACTTCATCTCTATCGCGCGGAGCCAGTTGTCCGCGTCAAGAGGTTCATCCGCCCTTGAGAATACAGGGGGATGAGTCGCCAGGAAGTCGGAGTAGGAGCTCTGTTGACGCTCCTCACGGTCTTGACGTCTCTCTGGGCGAGACGTATTGGCGATAAGCGTTTGCAGCAACTCCGTGTGCTGCTGATGTGAACCCGCCATTGCCGCGATGATGTCGGCCAATGTAACCGTTGGCAGTGGCGGTGGCGGTGTTTGCTGTTGCTGTTGCTGTTGTTGCTGCTGCGGTCCCGAGGAGTCCTCGGGAGGCTGTTGGGAGGTCTCTCCCCCTTGACTAGTACCCCCAACGTCCGGGTTGGCACGAGTACGCGTCATTCTGAAATTCAAAACAGCAGCAATTAGCACATGTCTTACTTAAAAATTTCCATATGCAACAGTAGGTATTGAAGTGACACATGAATAATTTGCACAACATTCACATATATTGATAAAGCATAAACTTTATACACGATACATTATTCTCTGGTCTCTGAGAAGTCGTGCTCATGTCGTCACTATCTATACATACGCTACTGTCTACACGACATGTCACTGATTACAAAATTTGGGCTACACTACCCTAGCTGCCCTACATGGCAACTGTAACCCCCTACTCGGAGTAAAACTCGACCTCCTGCGGGTCGTCCTCCTCCGGTACCTCTGCTGGTGGCTCCGGATCTACCACCTCTTCTCCCATCTCGGGTTCTCCCATTGCTGGAAGGCCCGAGACCACCGGTACGGCTAACATCGGAGGTACGAGGTCCTGCAATGCATGCACCTCGTCCATGGCTTGGTTGTAATCTTCTTCCCAGCCTTGCCCTTCCTCAATAGCGTCGTCCCGCTCTTGAGTGAGTTCCTCGTTCTGCTGGGTCAGATTCTGTACCAGTTCTTGCAATGCCGCGATGTCGACACGGCTTTTCCTCTTCGCCTTCTTCAGACGATGTAACTGATTGTGTTGTTCATTCAGTCGCTTGATCGTCGGAAGGAGCACATTGTGGAGTGTGCTGTGAGCACTCTCGAAATGGTCTCCACGGATCGTGCTCTCCTTGAGCTTTGTGGCGAGATGCTCCGTATGAACAGCTTGGCTGTCCATCACGGCGTTTCCCGCCCTCATCTGGAGGCTAAGGTTTGCCTCCGCGGGGTTGTACCTTGGGCAACTCGGGTCCGTTGCCTCCAGGTACCTCTCTTCCCACACATGCTGAGCCCGTCCCTCCACCGGAACGAGTGCGTATGGAGTGCCCTCTATAGCCTGCACGTGTAGTTGGCAGAAACGTGACATGGTGTCACGGGCTGCCACTTGCCACATCCCTTCCGGTTGCCTACCTCTCACCATAATGGTGAAGGGCGCCCAATCGGGTGGCGTGGGTCCTGCAGGGACATTGACATGGATCGTCCACGTCTTGTTCCCCTCTTCGCCTTCTTCCTTGGCGAAGTACTGTGTCATCTGGTTGTATCCGAAATATTGAAGCATCTGCCTCAATGCCTCCGGATAGCCGCTGCGGTGAGAACAGTGGGACACCACCCACCCGTTCTCCAACTGTTTATCTGCTGTCATCTATAAAAATATATTTGAGAAATGTCAAATATTTATTTAAACAGTAAACCATTGAGTTGTAACATAAGACATGTCATTGAACCCATAAAACTTGGAAACATAGTTCAAATTTACAACAAATTTGACTGCTGATCTGCTGTTCCCATGACAGCCCTGACCAGTTTCCATTTCAACCTGATTTAGGCCATGTTAAAAGCAAAACCAATTCTGGAGCTCAACATCAAAGTTAAAGCTAACTTCAATAGCTTTCCAGAAAGTATTTGCGTGGCCTAATATCTGTCTTGGTTCAAAAGTTATGAGATGTTCAAATTAACAGAATTTCTGGAAACAATTGGACAGCACCTCCCTGCTTTAGGTACTGATTCGATCCAAGAATCCCAGTTAATTCTGTTCCTAATATGACAAAACTTTCTGTTACAAAGTTGTAACCTATCTCATAAGCTTTCCAGAACTACCTCATTTTCTATTTTTGTATTTTTAAGCAGGAAGTTATGCTTAATTTACAGAGAGTTTACAGAGAGTCTTTACTCTGTCCTGTTTTCTGGACAGTTTCAACTCTACTGCATTTTTCGATTGGTTAAGGGATGAAACACCTCTGGACCTTAACAGAAAAATTGTAAAGCTTTTCCAAAGCTTTCCAGAAATGTATCATATGACCCCAACCTCGAAAGAACTCAACTTCTAACCTCTGATTAACTTCAGCCTTGATTCAGATGAAAACAGAGTGCTCTGTCCTTAACAACCTATAAGTTGAAAACTTGTTAACTTTGAATATCCTGTTCAAGGGAAGGAGTTACATCAAGTTTTACTACTTTAGATTAAAACCTTCAAGTTTTAAATGAAGTTGTTCATTTAGTTGGGTGTGACGTCGATGCGTCACCAGATTATGTCGGTACTATGTCCTCACAAAGAAAAACCTATACCGGACTTAGCCGGCATCGTTATTTCAGTGGCACTAAACGTCACTCGCACACGGATGCTACACGCCTACCGTTTCGTGGTCAGGCTACCTGCAGAAATTCAAGCAATCGTCAGACTCGGCTGCACACCGAGCCCCGAATCCATACAGTTCGTACACTCGGCCGTCATCACTCGCCCGGATGTTCTCAAGCCAGACACGCCTTGAGTTACGTGTTCACGTTTCAGACCACGTGACGGGGTCTCCCAAGTTGCACCACGCATGCCAGGGATAGACGTTCCTCGAATACCCCAAACGACATGAAGAGTCGTAGAGGATATCAAAGCGGGTCGGGTTACCTGCCACCCGTGGGGCTCCACCCTTCAGCTTGTGCGCACTGGTGGACAGCGCTTACGTGTACCCCCCAAGACATAACCGTCCCGAGATACACGATTTTCTGACATAAACAAATAGGTTAGTATGCCACTTTCTATATGCTAATAACATCCTTATACGGGCTACTAACTCGTTCCTCACAGGATTTTTGAAAAAGATGACCTTTGTAGTGTGTTAAACCTCAAGCGAGCTCTGATACCAAAGCTGACACGACCCCACGGTCTTGTCGAGCCAGGATCACGCTGAGGGGTGCTGCGTTGCACAGCACCGGATAACACACGTCAAAGGTACAAAGCGGAAGCAAAATTTTATTACATAAACAAGTTTATGAACATGTTTACATCAAAATAAGTTCAGTCTACACTCACGGGCGTAGACTAGGCATCAAGTGCACGTTCAGCCCTTGAACGTGTCCTTGCTATCACACACGCACACTAACTCTACGGCGTGCATGACTCCCACTCGACGGGGTTCCCCTCCTGGGGTTCCGTCTCCTCTTCGGGAGTCCCTTCCTCATTGAACCCTGCAAAAGCTTCAAACACAAGCAGTGAGCACGAAGGCTCAGCAAGTCTGACCCGTCTCACCTAACATGGAACTTCTACATGAGGGGTGATGGGTACATGAGGTAAAAATCATTTGCAAGGACTCACCTAATTAGTAGAATCTTACTTTCAAGTTTTAGCAGCAGGTTGTGGAGAACCTTACGCTAAGGCACATGAGAGAGCCGCAATCAAACAAGAAACGCATTTCTCTCATGTACTTTGCCCAAAGTTGAAAAGAACTTTAGTTAGATCTAAACTACAACAAACCATTAACAAGCAAACTCCATCTTTCAATCAGCAGCATTTTAACATGTAACTAGCCTGTTCTTTCTACGTCACGGTACAATGAACAAGTGGTACTCACTGACCGCGAGGGACGGCGATTATAATCGATTTACACCTGCAGGGTTACCCGAACAACCCGTCACGTACACCCGTACTCGATGTTGCCTACAACAACCATCACGGACGCCGTACGCGACTACCTTTCACCCGTTAGCCAAATGTTGAACCGGTCCAATCGTCCCGAGCAAGAGGTCACTGCACGCGCATCTCAGTGCCGCCAGCCAATTTACACCTCGAGCTCTCAACCTACCCTCTGAACGACCAGCTATGCCTCAACACCCATCTACCCGAGTTACATCAGTTTCCCGGTTCCCATATAGCCGGTAGGTCTTCGGTACTGTTCTAGCTTGTTCAACAGGCCCGCACACGGCTTGGTCCTCAATCGACACAAGTGGAGCTACAGTACACAGGCCCCAAAGTCCTGCTGCCCTTACCCTCCGCTTGGTCTCATTTTCTTGCCATGTGTTTCATGTGCTATCTCTACCCGAGTCGAGTGCCTCTAGCCTATGATCGCGAGTTGTTCCAACTACTCGACTTGTACCGAATCCTACACTATCTTATCATTGCAGTAGCTAACAGGGTTTGCAATCCTAAACCCAACCCATGGTTTTCTTGGCTATGCAATTGGGTTTCCAGTTAAGACTCTAATGCAAAGAATCATAATACTCAAGTAAGTGCTCAAAACAATAAAATTTGTAAAACGGTTAATGCAAACCGGAGCTTGCCTTGCTGCTCTTCGTCGTAGGCTAGCTGCTCCTCCGGAGTAACGAAGTCTAGGACTTCGGGTTCCTCCTCGACCTTATCGACTACATGATAGAAGCAATACATGTATTAATTTAAATGCAGTTGTATTAACTTTTAACCTGTGAAGTCTATAACTCTTACTAGACAAGCCCAATGACTGTGAAATTTTTACTGTGGCTTGGTTACAACCTAAACAGAGACTTGGTCAAGTTTTAGTTGCAGCAAAGCTTATTTGAGCCCTCCACAATTAATCATGTACTTGACCTTAATTGAAGGCTTTTAGGGTGTTCTAAGGATTTTCATGAAACAAACTATGACTTTCTGAAAACTAGATTTTCAGAGGGTTCTAATGGAGTTGGTCTCACTTAATTTGAAGGTTCCTAACTAATGATATGAGCTAAACAATTTCAGAGAAAATTCTGAAATGGTTTCTGAACATTTTCTATTTTCTCTGGAACAGTTTCACTAATCACACCATTAGGTGGATCAAATGAGCTCAAATGGGTCTGAAATTTTTATGGTAGTTCAGGGATATTTTGGTGAACATCCCAGAAAAATTTCAGGATTTTCCTCCAAAGGATTCACCAGTTAAAATTCCTAACAGTTTAAAACTTGAGGTATTAATTCTGGAGAAATAAGGGTTTTCATGAAGTGAAACTTGATTTGCTGGAAAGTGCTCAGAGAGCTGAATCCAGCAAAATTTGGTTCACTCGATTTGGAGCTTCCTAGCCAAAGTTATGAGGATTTGAAGTTTGAATGGAATCTGAAAATCGGGAGAAAAGTTTAAACTTGCGGGGGCCCGCGGTGACATGTGTCGAGCGCGGAGGTGTCCGGCACACTGAGGCCCACAGGGTTTTTGCGCGCCAGCACACCAGATCCCGGCCGGAGCCCGATCCCGATTTAAAATACCTCCCGCTGACAGCTAGGGTCCACCCCCTTCTTCAACCTCTCGCCGCCCGCGCTCTGCCGCCGAGGGACCTCGCCGGAGAGCTTGCCGGCAGCTTCTGTAAAGCTCCAAACTTCACGATCTTGCCCGCCCCTGCCTACTTTCGCTCGTGGAACAGGATTCTGGGGTCAGCTCGTCATGACAACGGCCGGTACATGGTCGGCGACGAGCCGCAGCCTCGGGAGAACTTCGGTCGCGTTGTCCACCCTCCCTAGCACCTCCCCCGATCAAGCTAAGGGTCGTCGAGCATGAGTGGACCATAGGAAAGGTCGACATGAGCTCTACGGAGCTCGGGAAGGGCTGTGTTGGGCTGTCATCGTGCGACCTAGGCCGGAAATCGGGATTTCTACTAAAACTCAAAGAACAGCGGTCTCCCTCCACGGTTCTTCGTGGTTCCTGCTCCTATGGACCCGCACGGGCTACTAGAAGTGATCCCCTCCATGAGATGATGAGTGATGTAGTGTGGCTTACAAATTTCTCGGATCGGTACCGACCTCACTTTTGCACACCGTCGCGAAATTACGAAATTCCGGCCGGAGCAGTGCTTGTCACGCCGCCGGAGCTTGCGGAAATGAAAGAGGGGTTGGAGGCGAACCTCTTTGCTGTTCACAGCTCCGTGAACGGTGGTCTGTGGTAGCCGGAAGGACGGTTCCTGCAGTGTCTGCTCGGGCTGAACCGACAGAGACAAGATCGCCGCGGTGGAGCTCGGGGAAGACCGCGCAGGGTCTGAAACCGATGCGAAGGTGTCGAAGATGGCTTGGCGCACCCGGTGCTGGTCTCAGATCGCCGAGAGGGTCACTGGATCGGCCGGGCGATGAAGAACCGAACGTTCACTCGGGCGGCGAGGTGCTTCGGCTTTTTGGGTAGAAGTGCGACGAGGCAGCGTTGGAAGGCGCCGGTGACCACTCGGGCGGGTAGATAAAGACCCAGAGAGTCGGTTCCGCAGCTGAGATCGGCAAGCAGCTGGTGCCTTCGCCGTGGCGGCAGCTGCAGCGCGCGCGGTTACCCGAGCTAAGCTCTCAGTCGGTTTCTTTTGTTTCAGTGGCCGACATGTGGGTCCCACCTGGGGTTTTAACCTCTGAAATTCACTCCTAATCACTGTTGTAAACAGTGCCCCAAAATACCCATGGTGATTCAAATTATTCACCCATGAGCCATTTGAATTGAGTAGGATTCAAATTGGGTTTGGTTTGAATGAATTTCAGCACATGTTCAGTTTGAAATTCAAATAAAGTTTGAATTTGCCCCACTTAGCTCATGTCAAGATCAACTCCAAATGGAGTGAAAATTGGGGTGTGAGCTCACAAAAATGTGCTGACTAAGAATGTGCCTCCCACTTTTGAATTCATTGGATAAAAACAGTTTGAGTTTGAATATGGTTTCAAACTGCCCTCTTCCTAACTATACCCAAAATGACCTCAAAAAGGTTTTGAATTTGGCTGAAACTTGGCATGGGCATCCTTAGCAATGTGTAGGAGTTTTCATATGTCCAGCCCCTCTATATCACATGTGGGAAATACACCTTTTGCAATATGTGAGTTTGTTCTCTAATGAGCATGTTGATGGCGGTTACTTGCTCTTCATTTGTGTTCATCAACTTTCCTCAAATGAGGTGTGTGGTGTGGTGATGAACACTTCAAATATGTGTCAAAAACTGAGGCCCTTACAACCAGGCGATGCCCCCGTCGGGGTACACGGCCGAGCTGGAGCCCTGCACGCCGCCGTGATTCTCCAGTTCCTTGCTGCTAGCGTGTAGCGTCCCCGGGCTGGACAGCTACACTTTTGCATAGTTAGAATGAGAGGCTACTTATGTATATTACTTCCGCTGTGTAAATAAGTGTTGTAAAAAGACTTCCGCTGTTTTATATCAAATAAAAGTTTGTATGTTGTTCTTTATTCTTTTCGTGTGTGCTGTTGGGTGCCGCATCGTACGACACCACCCTATGCGATCCTGGAGTGGGTGAACCACGGGGTGGTCCTCACAGACGTGGTATCAGAGCCGCATTGGGAATAGCACGCTCGAAAAGAGCTTATTTTGAAAACTTAGAAGTAGTCGAGTGAGGATTAGTCATTAAGCCCACATAAGGTCTATGATAGTACTAGTTATGATGGTGGAAAGCTAACATATTTGTTATACTTTCTGTAACGACGCTCCGACGTAAGGTAAGAGGTAAGGTATGCCACCGCAGGCGGATCAATTGCGGTAACTCGCCATACGAGTAATAGTATGGAATGATATACCGTGGCTTGGCACGGTAGTGTATATGAGTCTCTGGACCTCTCTATGGTTCTGAGAGCATATGAAAACGCTGTTCTCCAGCGTGCTTTAAGCAAAAGTGAGAATACCCCATCGTGTGGTAAGCAACACGATAGTATGCAACTCTTGAATGTTCAATGTTCAAAGGGCCATACGCAGCGCTCGCCATCGTCATGCCTCAACGGTCATGAGGCAGTAGGTCATATCCGTTGGGTTGATAAAATTCCCAACCGTGATGACCCGTTCGCGCTCTACTCGGGTTCCCGTCGTGTGGTGTGAAAACACGACCATGTACCTTGAGACGTGGCTTGACTCAAGGACGATCCGTATGGCAATGATAGGGACCGTATGTTTTAACTATGATATGGAACTGCCTGCAATGTTAAAACCTTTGGGTGCACAATTATTGTTTGTTTTTCTGCAGGTACACTAACCACGTTAGTGCATGACATATAGAGACCGTTTGTGAGTGATGTTCTTAGTTCCACCATTTGACACGTATATGCCGGAATACCAGTTTAGAATTTTTCTTTGGTAAGGAAACGTAGTACCGAGTGCATAAAAGTTTATTTTCAAAGAAAAGAGTCAAAATGAAGTTTAGGAATCCATTTAGGGGTTAGTAAACTCCTATATTGAACTAAGAGTCAATTGGGAGTATAGATTCAGTCTCAAAAACTTAGGGATAATCTCCCCTGTCTTGGGCAGAAATTTTGCTGAACTTGAACAGGGCATAACTTAATATTGGTTGAACCAATGGAGGTGTGGGATACCATTCTGGAAAGGTTTAGAAGTCCTCTACAACTTTTTTGTAGAGCTCCAGAACAAAATCTCCCTCCAATGGGATGAAAATCTCAGATGAGTGGGCACTGTCCAGAAACAGGGCAGACCAAAATGCTCTCTGGAATTTTCTGTATTTCAACCCCAATTTCCTGTAGAAAAATTTCTAAGGGTCAAGCAAGACACCGTTGGAAAGTACAGGAAATGTTCTACAACTTTGTTGTTGAACACTAGTCCAGATTTTGCCTCTATAGAGGTCAAAACTGTTGAATTATCCAGACTGGTCAGCTGGACCAGAAGCTGGACTGTGAGCACCATGTGAAGTGTTTCCACCAAAACACTTAGTTTCACCGTTCGACGTCCAGTGGCTGTTGTAAAACACAGAGTTGGAGTCAAAAAAATTTTGCATTCAACGTATCGTTTCGAGCGAGTACATGTTGGGTCCCATACAATAGAAAGGAATTACGCATGCTAACACACTTAATATCCTGTGGTGACCCCGATGGTCGAAATGAACTTTTAACCCATAAAGATCAATACTTTGGAACTCGATCGTGTTACACGGTCCAGGGATGTATATGTTGCATAAAGTTTATACTTTATCCATATGTGTGATTGTTATGCACATTGTTTATCCCATGCTCACATTACTATTGTATAGACTGAATGAGCTAAGCCCACATGTGCTGATCGTTTGAATGGTATGAATGCAGAATGGTGCGGACACGTTCAACGCAAGAGGAGTGAGGTCCGAGTCAAGTTCGTGGTGATGAGTCTCCACCTCCAGAGCAGACCACGACGCAACAGCAATCACCTCCTCCACCGCCAGAACTTCCAAGGAATCTTGCGGAGGTTCTCGCTGCAGTGCTCGGCTCGCGCGACGAGCAAACCGAGCTGCTGCGGATGTTGGTCCAGCAGAATGCGTCCCATCAGGGAGGACGCCAAGACAATGGGCAACGCCAGCCCCAACAAAGTTCGTATTCAGAGTTCATGGCGACCCATCCACCGGTCTTCACGGAGGCCGAAGAACCTTTGGAGGCGGACAGCTTTATCCGCACTCTGGAGGCGAAGTTCGGGCTGCTATGATGCACCGAACACCAGAAGGCGCTGTATGCAGCGCAACAGCTTCAAAGAGAAGCCGGTACCTGGTGGACGAACTACACCGCCTCCTTACCGGCTGGCCATGCCGTCACATGGACGGAGTTCCGGGAGGCGTTCCGCGCCTATCACGTACCTCCCGGTGTGATGGAAATGAAGCTCCAGGAGTTTTTGGCGCTACGACAAGGCGAGAGGAGTGCTCATGAGTACTCCATGTTATTCAACCGGCTGACGCAGTATGCACCAGGATTTGTGGGGACGGAAGACAACAAGCACAACGCTTTCTTCCGGGGCCTGAATTCAAAGATGAAGGTCCATCTTGCCCATAGCAATCGCGGCACATTCAACGATCTAGTTAATGCCGCGATTCTACAAGAAAATGCTCAGCGCGAGCGCGGTTCTGACAAGAGGAAACGCAGCACGCTGACGAGCAGCAGTGGTGGGACGCCACAAAAATACCGCGTGGTGTATCGCTCACCATCCGGCCAGAGATGGCAGCCACCGGCGCGACCGCCTCAGTTTCGCGGTCGGCAATATAATGCGCCGGGCTTTCGACCGACGTATCCACCACAGCAACAGAAGCAGCAAAGGATGGTCCCGCGTGCACCTCAGTTTCAACAGCGTGCACCGGGATTCCGTCCTCAAGTCGGTGGGACCCCGACACCTTACACGTGCTATACGTGTGGCCGTGTCAGGCACATTTCGAGGGACTGCCCCGAGCCGCGACAGGGCAGGGGTGCAGCACCATATCAGGGTGCTAATCAGCCCCGCAATCAGCCCAAGAAACCTGCACCAAAACCCGGCAACGTCCACCACTTAGCTATCGAAGACATGCCGGAAGGCGAACCCGTCCTCGCGGGTACGTTCTCTTACTTAGATCATCCCGTAGTCATACTTTTTGACTCCGGTGCCACCCGTAATGTCATAAGTCAGTCTTATGTTATTAAATATCAACTGCCTATCATTCCCACAAATAATTCATACCTGATATGTTCTCCGGGTGGGAAAATAACAGCTGACAGAATGGTCTATAGAGCACCATTACAGTTGGGTGGAAATCTATACCCGACGTCTCTAATCATGTTAGAGAGTCAAAAACTTGATGTCATTTTAGGAATGTCATGGCTACATCACCATGGTTCTGTTCTTGACATCATTCCACGTGTGGTTTGTAAAGGTCCCAAAATTATGAATACAAAGAAACACTTATTTGCAAAAGTTGGTTTCATATGTATGAAAATTTGGTACTTGTTAAAACTTTTCCACATGTTATAACACACATGAGGGTTTTTCTTCACACAAGTTAAATGTTTATTTGAGAACATGGAACCCTAGAGGGGTCTAAAACAAGGATGGGAAGTTCCCATATGTTTGAGAGAACAAAAATCAGATTTGGAACTATTTGGTCAAACTAAAATTTAAATGAGGACAACACAATGGAATTCAAAACTGTTGTGCTACAAAGCTCATTTGCAACAGCCAAGTTAAAAATCAGGTTTCATATTTGAATTCCTTGGGTCCAAATTAGGGGGTGTGCAAAGTTTCATGATTTATGGAAATGATTTGCAACCGATTTTTTTTTTCAAATGGACTTTAAATGACAAAGAATTCAAATGCATATTTGAATTTGGATGAAACTTGCCCAATTATCCAAATGCCTTTCAGATTTAAACTTCCACAATTGAATTCCATCAATATTCAAATTGGGGAGATATTTTAGAGGGGATAAGGAGGACTGACATGTGGGACCCACATGTCATTGGGAGCACTGAAATTGCAAAAGATCTTTAGTCTTCATTTGCTCTTCTCCCATGCGAAGCAATTGGCAGAGCCGACTCTCTACGGGCGATACCGCACCGAGCCAACGCCTCCACCTCCTGATGAATTCCGGTCGTGCTGGAGGGCTGCTGGGCGTCTTATAACCTCTGCCGTGCTCCTCTTCGCTCATCCCCGAAGAACAGCGCCGCTCTGTTTCTTTTCCTCGAGCGAGAAACAGCCGCAGCTGCCGACGCCGTCCGCTCGATCGGCCACCGCCATAACTTGCGTGTGAAGCCTCGGTTGAGCAGACAAGCAACACCACCATCATCCCCACGACCCCCTCGTGCACTCACCAAGGGCGTTCGTGCTCTCCACACTGAGATAACTCGGTTTCAGCGGCGGCCGTCACACAACAGCGACGAAGCGCTCCCGTGGACAGCCTCCTCCAGAGCGTTTCACGATCAAGCAAGGCAACCCTAGGATGCGCAGGAGCTCCCTACAGCTTCCATCCGAAGCTCAGCCCCAGCCGTTGCCGCACACCAACGAATTTGGAGATTTCCTCTGGCCAGTGAAAACTGACCCGCGGGTATGAATCCATGAAATTCTCGAGTTATATTCATTTAGAGCTCTGCAAATTTCGCAAATAGAACCTAGACTGGTGTAGCATCCTTTGTTCTTCACAAAGCCTCGCATGAAACACACTGTGCACGGTGCAATTTCACTTTTTACGATGGCGGCTATGGCGGGAAGGTGCGGGTGCACAGTGAACCCTAGGGTAAAACCGTTCCCGAGCCCCTATGCTGCCATGCCGAGCTTGGCCAACCTCCAATGGTGCTGTAGAGCCCTTCTAGGAATCTTTTTGCGGGCTAGCTCAACGGGGCGACGTCGCCGTACTTCATCCGAGCCGTTGCGCTGTCACGGGCTAGTTTAGGGGCCCTGCCAGAACGAGAAAACCCCACCAGCATGTTCCTCGCGTGGAATTAGGGGCTGGCATCAAATTTCAGCGTCAGGGGTGGCCGGACGACCGATTCCAGAGCTTCTCCGGCGAGCCCGGCGGCGGAATCGCGTGGGAGCGAGAGGTGGAAGACGACCTCCCCGGGCCCGCGTGCCAGTGGCTCGGGATAGAAGGGCTAGATCCTCTGTGCGCCGGATCGGCTGTGACAGCGCGGGAAACAACCCTGTGACCCCGTGCGGCACGCTCTCGGCAGCAGACACGTGTCCCTGGTCCCACAGTCAGGTTTAAACTTTTTCCCGGATTTATTCAAATTTCTGATTTTTCCCCAAACTTTAGAAGAGCATAACTTTTGCTAGGACCTCCAAATTTAGTGATTCAAATTGGGTTAGATTCAGATTGACAAACTCTATCCAATTATGCAACCCAATTTGTACGAAAGTCTTTCTTTAATTCTGGAAAATTCGTTAAATATTTTCAGCAAAAGAATTTTAGAGGGAGTTTGGTTTATCCAAAAATCCTCAATTTTTTCCATAATATTCTATAGAGTGTTATTAGACTCCTGTAAAAGTTTCAGCTCATTTGGAGTTGAATTGATCAGGGTAATTCAGATTGTAAGTTCCTGTATTCAAATGAATACAGAAACATTTTTCAGAGAATTTCCAAAACTTGTAAATTCAGTTATGGGCAGTTCTTAGCTCCAAAAATCCTAGGACAATTCATGCAGACTCTATGAAATACAATTGAAATTGTGGTTCTCTGAGTTTGACATGAAAATGGGTATTAACTCAGAATTAATTCATCTTTTATTAAACACTTAGAGAATTGTTCTGAATAACCCACTCCATGAAAAGTGCTAAATTTTGGTCCAGAGGATTTTCTTATGACAAGGAACTCACATTAAAATTTCCAGCTCCATTGGAGCTCTGGATCACCACTGTCATAGGTAACCTCTTAAGGTGATCAACACTTAAGTGGGAAAAGCACTTAACATTTGATCTTAGTATTTAAGCCCAACCCAAACCACTAGCACCAGTGTCATTTTAAATTCTTAAACAAAGTTCCAGTTTGAAAACTGTCATTAGATCTTATTAGTAAAAGCTTTTCAATTAAATACATATGCATGATCATATCGTGTAGCATATACGTGAAGAAGGTGAGAAGGACTTGAAGTGAAGATCAAGGAGGGAGGAAAACAAGTGATCAAGCTCCAAGTGATCGTCACTAACTTATTGTAACCTTAGTCACCTGCAAAACAGGCAAGCCCCTGTTTGCATTTGAACAGTTTTATAAAGCATTTTCATTTGTAGAGATCATAGCTTTGCATCGTTGATTGCATTACATCTAGATGATATTGAAAACCCCACTTGCATGACCAGAAATACCTAAGAGAGAAAGGGTAGTATAGCAACTCCTCGAGTGAATTTGGCTACGCTAATGTTAGTAGGAAAGGTTCGGTAGAAGTCGAGTAGTTGGAAGCTACTCGCGAGTTTAGGACTGGTTTACTCGGAACAGGTCCGAATTAGAAAAGATGAGGAAAGTTCACACATAAGAAATGGAGACCGGGCTGGGAGGTTTAGATGCAGCAGGTTGCAGGCCGTGCGTGCATAGCACTGCCTGAGTCGGTTAAGGCCCGTCCATGTTTGGCCCTGTTGGACAAGTTTGAGTTGTGTACCGGGCGCATACTGGCTATATGGGACCCAGGAAACCGATGTACCTTGGGAGATCCATAGTGGAACTTTTCCAACTGCCTTAGGCTTTCGGCGTCAGGGTAGCAGGAGGTACCTCGCTCAAGAACATACCACAGCGGGTATGTACCTTGAGGGAGCTTGCATACTCAGGGCAGTTGGACTGCATCAAATGTGGAAGATCTTTGGAAAGGTGGCCGCGTACAACGTCAGTCGAGGTTGCTGCCGGCAACTCAGAGTACGGGTGTACGTGTCGTGTAGTCCGGGCGTGTACTGATTCGAATCACCGTCGCTCACGGTTATATGAGCATACTTGCCCACTGCATCTTGACGTAGTAACAACTGTAATTGTTTATCTTTGAACTTTATAAGGCTTTGCTATAACTTGTATTGCAACCATGATTGAATTAGAGATAGGCTCATTAAAGTTTACTTTCACTTTGTGCAAGGAGCATCGCAACAAAGCGTTTCTTGTTTGATTGTGGAGTTGCGATGCTTTTTGGCTCAAGGTCCACACAATGAAGCTTAAAATTCTGAAAGTCAAGGATCAACTTTAGGCGAGTCCTTTATGCAAATCTAGCAGACCCAATTGTTACAGTCGTGCATGTAGAGTTTCTTGTTTAGGAGAGACGGGTCAGACTTGCTGAGCCTATGTGCTCACACTTGCTATATAAGTGGTTTTGGAAGTTAACATCGATGCTGAAAAGATGGTTGTCCGGTGAGACTCGGAGACTTCCGAGTCACTTAACCCAGGGAGAACCCAGCCGGTGCTGTTGTCTTCCTGTTGCTAGCGAGAGGAGTCCGTGGGCTGGACTTCATCTCGAATGCTCTTAGTTATTCGACGTGAGTTGATATAGACTTCTGCTGTAGTTACTTGATGTAAAGTATTTACAAAGAAAAACTTGTAATCTTCCGCTATTGTTTTATGTAATACATTGTTCCTCATATGTGTGCTGTTGGGTGCCGCACAACACGGCACCACCCAATGCGATTCCCGGGCGAGTGGCCTGTCTCAGCTGAGCTGGGGCCGCGTCAGCGTGGTATCAGAGCTGAGCCCTGTCTCAGTCGGTACCGCGCCCGCCTCAGCTGGTATCAGAGCCGCATTGGGAATAGCGCAGGGAATAAGGAAGGTATTACGACAAAATTTAGGTTACAGTGAGGATACGGTACTAGGCTCACATAAGGATTACTATTAGAATAATATGAGGGTGGCAAGCTAACTTATTTGTTGTGTCTGAAAATCGTGCATCTCGGGATGAGTTATGTATTGGGGGGTGCATGTAAGCGCTGTCCACCAGTGCGCACAAGATGAAGGGTGGAGCCCCACGGGTGGCAGGTAACCCGACCCGCTTTAATATCCTCTACGACTCTTCATGTCGTTTGGGGTATTCGAGCAACATCTGTCCCTGGCGTGCGTGGTGCAATTTGGGAAACCCCGTCACGTGGTTAGTAACATGAACACGTAGCTCAAGGCGTGTTTGGCTTGAGAACACCTGTGCCAGTGATGACGGACAGGTGTAAGAATTGTACGGATAACGGGTTCCGTGTGCAGCCGGACCTGACGATTGGGTGTAACTTATGCAGGATTAACCACGAAATCGTAGTACGAATAGAACACGTTTGCGAGTGATCGTTTTAGTGTCACCTAAGATACGTTTATGCCGGTATAATCCGGTTAGGATTTTCTTTTGGTGAGGCTACGTAGTACCGACATGCTTCTTACGGTGCATCGACACCGTACTAAACTTAATAACCCCTTTCCTTAAAAGAAATGACTCATGAACTAACTTTCAACTAAAAATGGAAGTTTGAAACAAATATTAGTTACTGAACTCTTATTTTGAGCTAAGATTCAAATGAGAGGAAGACTAGGCTTCAAAGATTTCAAAAACAGAGTGCTTTGTTTTCGGCAAGAATTCTTGCTGGAATTTGACAGAGCATAACTCTGGGTAGCTTGACCCAATTGATGTGTATGATACGGTTCTGGAAATATTTTCAAGTGAACTGGGTAGAAAGTTCAGAGGAAGGTAAACTGTCCAGAACCAGGACAGCAACAAAACCTCTCTGGACCTTTCTGTTTTTAAGCCTTTCTGTAGAGAAACCCTTAAGAAGCTTATGATACACCATTGGATAGGTTATGAAATTTGCAACATTATCGTAGTTCAAAGTTTGTTCAGGATCTTATTGTATTTACATATACAACTGTGATAAAATCAGCCACGTACAAAGGAGGTGCTGGCAAATTTTATCCAGGAATTCTGTCAACTTTGAAAAATCGTAACTTTAAATCCAGAGATGATCTGGAGGCATATGAGTACTCGTTGGAAAGATACTGAAGTTAACTTTAACTTTAGTATTCAACTCGAGATATGAAAATGCTTTTAACTAGATCAAAATCTGGAGATAGTGCATAAAGGTCTGTCCTGTACAGATAGGCTGAATAGCTATGCCTACTAAGGAGTTGTGTAAACATGAATTTTGTTACTGCTTTCGTAAAGTTTTGACATAATCATGTTTCCATTAGTCTCACATACTGCTGATTTCTTGTTTAACTCATCTCAACTACATTTTGCAGTATGGTTCGTACTCGCTCTAGGAGTAGGGCCGGAAGTTCTCGTCGAGGCGGTGATGCTTCTATTCCACCGCTGGAACCACCATCCACAGGATGGATGGATCTTATGACTCGAGTCGTCGAGTCTAATCAAGAGAACGCTAGGCTACTCCAAGAAGCAACGCAAGAACACACATGCTTACTCCAAGCTTTGGTACCGCAAGGCGTACTCCAGAACATACAACAAGTCTTTCCACCTCGGAACGCTTATCTGGACCTCTTGGCGACTCAACCGCCAATTTTTACTGAAGCTACCGAACCTGTGGAAGCAGATCAGTGGCTTCGTGTCATGGAGTCCAAATTTGGAGTATTCAAGTGTGATGACTACCAGAAAACTAAGTTTGCCGCTCAACAACTCCATGGAGCCGCAGAAAACTGGTGGGTGGATCATAATGCCACCATTCCGGAGGACCATCAAGTGACATGGAGGAAGTTTTGTGAAGCCTTTCATACTCGTTACATACCACTAGGTATTGTCAAGGCAAAGCAGGAGGAATTTTTGGGCTTCAAGCAAGGGGACATGAGTGTCCTCGAGTATGTCAGGAGATTTAATCTTTTGGCCCAATATGCTCCCGAATATGTGGCGAAAGAAGAGGCACGGTGTGACCTATTCTTACATGGCCAGAGTGCCATATTACAGGATAAGTTGTCTGTACACAATAACGGCAGTTACACCGACATGGTCGATGCGGCTTTCATTCAAGAGAAGCCGACACTTGAGTGGCAAGCGGAGAAGAGAAAGATGAGTGAGATCGAGCAGGCTAGCACCAGTTATGTGCCTCAGAAGTACCGTTTGGTGTATCAAACACCACCCGGTGAAAGATGGAGGCCACCTGTACGATCAACTCCTCAGAGATTGATTGCTGGTCAAGTTCTACAACTTGCACCACCTCCACAGCCGCAGCATCAGACGGTGGTTTGTGCTCCATCGCTGCAGCCATGTGTACCTAGCAGTCCACCGCAAGTCAACGAAGAACCGGAGAGGCATCTGTGTTTGACTTGTGGGCGTACGGGCCATTATGCTAGGCAATGTACGGAGGGAATTCGAGGCTACGGGTCATCATATTTACAACAATACGATCCGTACCTCAATCTGCAGATAAGAGGGCAGATAAGGGACAATATTCACTATACTGTGATTGATGATGTACCGGAAGGAGAAGCCACTTTAGCAGGGATGTTTTCTCTGAATCAGCTACCGGTTTTAGTTCTCTTTGATTCCGGTTCCACACACAACTTCATTAGCAAATCTTTCGTGGCTCAACATCAGCCCCAAACAGTTTATACAAAAAGGCAATACCTCATATCTTCGCCAGGGGGCAGCAGTACCGCAAGTGAGGTTGTCTCCCGAGCACCTCTTTGTTTGGGGGGTAAAATATACCCTACGACTCTCATTATCCTTGAGGGTCTGAAGATCGACATCATTTTGGGGATGTCGTGGTTGAATTATCACCACGCGGTTCTTAACATCAGCTCCAGGACCGTTGAGCTCAACTCCCCACAGCACTGTCTTCACATATTAATTCTGGGTGCCAGACGGCAACAGATTGCAACAGTGAACCACACGGAAGCTGTTAAGATAGAGGACATTCCAGTGGTACGTGAGTATCCGGATGTGTTTCCCGAAGATTTACCGGGCATGCCGCCCGAACGAGACGTTGAGTTCAAGATTGAACTTATACCGGGAACGACACCGATATCACGAAGGCCGTACAAGATGGCACCCAATGAACTGGCAGAATTGAAGGCACGGCTGAATGACCTAATGAGCAAGGGCTTTATACGACCGAGTTTGTCACCTTGGGGTTGTTCAGCGTTGTTTGTCAAGAAGAAGGACGAAACACTACGGCTTTGTGTTGATTATCGTCCTTTGAACGCCGTTACCATCAAGAACAAGTATCCACTACCTCGCATTGATATGCTCTTCGATCAATTAGTGGGTGCGAAGGTATTTTCAAAGATGGATCTTCGGTCCGGATATCACCAGATTAAAATCCGGGCAGAAGATATTCCGAAGACGGCATTCTCAACGAGATACGGGCTGTATGAGTATCTCGTTATGTCTTTTGGTTTGGCCAACGCCCCGGCACACTTTATGTACCTGATGAATTCAGTGTTCGTGCCTGAGTTGGATAAATTCGTCGTTGTCTTCATCGACGATATCTTGGTGTACTCCAAGTCAGAGGAGGAACACGCTGAACACCTGCATATTGTGCTACAAAGATTGCGAGATCATCAGCTCTATGCAAAATTCAGCAAGTGTGAATTCTTGATTAATCAAGTACCTTTTCTCGGACACATCGTTTCAGCGGAGGGCATCGCTGTAGATCCGAGTAAGATTATCCAAGTACAGAAATGGGAGTCACCAAAGTCAGTACATGAAATCCGAAGCTTCCTCAGTTTAGCGGGTTATTACCGGAGGTTCATTCCGGGTTTCTCTAAGATCGCTAAACCGATGACGGAATTATTAAAGAAGAATACCAGATTTATGTGGAGTGCTGTGTGTGAACAAGCTTTCAAGACTTTAGTGAAGCATCTCACAACAGCCCCAGTTCTTGCTCAGCCGGATACGACAAAGCCATTCGACGTTTATTGCGATGCATCTGGCATCGGTCTTGGCTGCAAGCTGATGCAAGAAAGACGAGTGGTCGCTTATGGATCTCGTCAACTCAGAACTCACGAGCAGCATTATCCAACTCATGATCTTGAGTAATCTGCCGTGGTCCTTGCTTTGAAGATGTGGAGGCATTACTTGCTCGGAAATCTTGTACACCTCTACACCGACCACAAGAGCTTGAAGTACATCTTCACTCAGAAAGAATTGAACATGAGGCAACGAAGATGGCTAGAGCTCATTAAGGACTATGAACTGGAGATTCATTATCATCCAGGAAAGGCGAATGTGGTCGCCGATGCGCTCAGTCGTAAGGCGCATATCCATCACCTAAGTATCGCTGAAATGGATGATGACGAACCAAACCTCCGTGTCATACCATATGGAGCTCTCTATAATCTCGCTCTCATTCCTACCATCCGAGAGGAGATCATTGAAGCTCAACGAAAAGACAAGGGAATGTTTCACATGCGGCGAAGGATAGACAACGGAGAAATGAAGTGCTTCCGGAAGGACGAGGATGGTATCTTGTGGTTCAACGACCGGATCGTAGTACCCCGAGATATGGGACTATGGAAGAAAATTTTGGATGAAGCTCATTTGTCCAAGTTTTCCATTCATCCGGGCAGTAATAAAATGTACCAAGATCTCCGGAAGAAGTTTTGGTGGACACGTATGAAACGTGAAGTTGCAAAATACGTTTCAGAGTGTGATACGTGTCGAAGAGTCAAGGCCGACCATATGAAGAAGTCAGGCCTGTTGCAGCCATTGCATGTACCAGCATGGAAGTGGGAAGACTTAAGCATGGACTTCATCGTCAGGTTGCCGATGACCTCCCACAACCATGATTCGATTTGGGTAATCGTGGACCGGTTAACCAAATCAGAACACTTCATCCCTGTGCATACAAGATATAACGCAAAAAAGTATGCGGAGCTGTATATAGCACGGATCTTGTGCTTACATGGAGTTCCCCGTACCATTGTGTCAGATAGAGGATCGCTGTTCGTAGCCCATTTCTGGGAGCAGCTACACGCATCCTTGGGGACCAAACTAATTAGAAGCTATGCGTATCACCCTCAAACCGATGGGCAAACTGAGAGGGTGAATCAAATACTAGAGGATATGCTGAGAGCGTGTGCCATCCACCACGGTAAGAGCTGGGATGATCACTTACCGCTGGCAGAGTTCTCGTACAACAACGGATATCAGACGAGCATTAATATGGCACCATATGAAGCTCTATATGGCCGGAAGTGCCATACACCATTGAATTGGTGCGAATCCGGTGAACGAGTAACGTTCGGGGTTGATCTTGTCAATGAAGCCGAAGAGAGAGTTCGGATAATACAAGAGAACCTCAAAGCTGCCCAATCTCATCAAAAGAGCTACGCGGAGCAGAGACGTCGACCGCTGCATTTCGAAGTCGGAGAGCACGTGTATCTTTGTGTGTCTCCGATGAAGGGGATTCATCGGTTCGGTGTCAAGGGGAAACTCGCTCCCCGATTCATCGGTCCGTTTACTATCACGGAGAAGTGCGGAACTGTAGCCTACCGGCTGGAACTACCGGCAAACCTTGCCGGTATTCACGACATATTTCACGTGTCCCAGCTGAGGAAGTGTCTCAAGTTTACCGCTGCCATCCACACCGAAGACATTGACGAGTTGAAGCCGGATCTCACCTACGTCGAGCAACCTGTACAGATTATCGACGAAAAGACCCGGATCACCCTGAACCGGACTTTGAGATTTTACAAAGTCCTGTGGAGTAATCATACCCCGGAAGAGGCGACGTGGGAAACCGAAGATTACATCCACAAGAACTATCCGGAGCTTTTGTCATAAACCTTGTAATTACCTCCCACCTCGTTCTTCTTTTGAATCTCGGGATGAGATTCCTTTTAAGGGGGGAGGAATGTAAAGGTCCCAAAATTATGAATACAAAGAAACACTTATTTACAAAAGTTGGTTTCATATGTATGAAATTTGGGACTTGTTAAAACTTTTCCACATGTGATAACACACATGAGGGTTTTTCTTCACACTAGTCAAATGATTATTTGAGAACTTGGAACCCTAGAGGGGTCTAAATCAAGGATGGGAAGTTCCCATATGTGTGAGAAAACAAAAATCAGATTTGGAACAATTTTTTCAAACTAAAATTTAAATGAGGACAACACAATGGAGTTCAAAACTGTTGTGCTACAAAGCTCATTTGCAACAGCCAAATTAAAAATCAGGTTTCATATTTGAATTCCTTGGGTCCAAATTAGGGGGTGTGCAAAGTTTCATGATTTATGGAAATGATTTGCAACACATTTTTTTCTAATGGACTTTAAACGACAAAGAATTCAAATGCATATATGAATTTGGATAAAACTTGCCCAATTATCCAAATGCCTTTCAGATTTAAACTTCCACAATTGAATTCCATCAATAATCAAATTGCAGAGATATTTTAGAGGAGATAAGGAGGACTGACATGTGGGACCCACATGTCGATGGGAGCACTGAAATTGCAAAAGATCTTCAGTCTTCAGTCTATATTTGCTCTCCTCCCACGCGAAGCAATCGGCAGAGCCGACTCTCTACGGGAGACACCGCACCGAGCCAACGCCTCCACCTCCTGCTGAATTCCGGTCACGCTGGAGGGCTGCTGGGCGTCTTATAACCTCTGCCGTGCTCCTCTTCGCTCATCCCCGAAGAACAGCGCCGCTCTGTTTCTTTTCCTCGCGCAAGAAACTGCCGCAGCTGCCGACGCCGTCCGCTTTATCGGCCACCGCCATAACTTGCGTGTGAAGCCTCGGTTGAGCAGACAAGCAACACCACCATCGTCCCCACGACCCACTCGTGCACTCACCAAGGGCGTTCGTGCTCTCCACACCGAGATAACTCGGTTTCAGCGGCGGCCGTCACACAACAGCGACGAAGCGCACCTGTGGACAGCCTCCTCCAGAGCGTTTCACGATCAAGCAAGGCCACCCTGGTACGCGCAGGAGCTCCCTACAGCTTCCATCCGAAGCTCAGCCCCAGCCGTTGCTGCACGCCGACGAATTTTGGAGATTTCCTCTGGCCGGTGAAAACTGACCCGCGGGTATGAATCCATGAAATTCTCGAGTTATATTCATTTAGAGCTCTGCAACTTTCGCACATAGAACCTACACTGGTGTAGCAACCTTTCTTCTTCACAAAGCCTCGCATGAAACACAATGTGCACGGTGCAATTTCACTTTTTACGACGGCGGCTATGGTGGGAAGGTGCGGGTGCACGGTGAACCCTACGGTAGAGCCGTTCCCGAGCCCCTATGCGGCCATGCCGAGCTTGGCCAACCTCCACCGGTGCTGTAGAGCCCTTCTATGAAGCTCTTTGCGGGCTAGCTCAACGGGGCGACGTCGCCGGACTTCATCCGAGCCGGTGCGCCGTCGCGGGCTAGTTTAGGGGCCCTGCCAGCTCGAGAAAACCCCACCAGCGTGTTCCTCACGTGGAATTAGGGGCTGGCGGCGAGTTTCAGCGTCAGGGGTGGCCGGACGACCGATTCCGGAGCTTCTCCGGCGAGCCCGGCGGCGGAATCGCGCGGGAGCGAGAGGTGGAAGACGACCTCCCCGGGCCCGTGTGCCAGTGACTCAGAATAGAAGAGCTAGATCCTCTGTGTCGCCGGATCGGCTGTGACAGCACGGGAAACAACCCTGTGACCCCGTGCGGCACGCTCCCGGCAGCAGACACGTGTCCCTGGTCCCACAGTCAGTGTCAAAGTGTGCGATCGACACTTCCCCCAGGCCTGCACTGGGCAGCCCGCGGAGGTTCTTTTTTCAGCGGGGCTAGTCTCCTAGCGGAAAGCTTGCGCAGCTGGATGAGTTAGCGAGAGCTTGACACGGCGAGTTTTACGTGGTTCAGGCCGCCGGAGCGTAAAACCCTACGTCCACGGCGAGCTATGGAGCTCGCTGTATTGCTTGCTGCTCAGGGCCGGAGGCCTGAGCTTGGGGGTGAGTTACAGCTTGTGAGTGTATGGCTAGCGTATGAGTTGCGAAGTGCGAACCCTTGCTATCGACGCCTACCCGAGCCTTTTATAGTACAAGACTCGGGCGGCTTACAAGGGGAGCCGGGACCCGACAGGTGGTCCGGGGAAGATTGTCTGTTATCTACCATATCTGTAGTTACGCCGGTAGTTGCCTCTGGTCGAAGGCTTCTGAGTTTTCATCTTGCCGCCCTGCCCATGCCTCATACTAGTCGTAGTGGTTGATGACGGCGCAGGCGGCATGGGATGTCTTGTCGCGGCGTTTATTAGCTGGCAGGTTCTGACACCGCGCGCCAGTCTGTGATGCGACTAGGCGCAACGGCACCTGACAGACGCGTGCTCCGCGTTTCCGCGTCTTGGGAAGATGCGGGCCTTTAATACCTTGTACGGGCAAGGTGTGGGGCGCCTTTACGCCCGCTGCCTACCGCTCGGGGGCAGGCAGCACCGTTCTTCTGGCCACGTGGCGGGTCCGGAGCCCTTCTCTGAGGCGAGAAGGGTCCGGCCTGCGGGGCACGTGGAGCCTCCGGACCTCTCCCCGCGGAGGGGGGAGGTCCAGCTTCTGTATGCCACGTGGCGGGCCCGGAGCTCTCCACTGCGGAGAGGGAGGTCCGGCCCCGCTGGACGCGTGGCGTCTTCGGACCTCTCTCCCGCGGAGGGGGAGGTCCGGCTTCTGTATGCCATGTGGCGGGCCCGGAGCTCTCCTCTGAGGAGAGGGAGGTCCGGCCCCGCCGGACGCGTGGCGCCTTCGGAGCTCTCCCTGCGGAGAAGGGCGAGTACCTTAGGCATTTTACCCTGTGCGCGGGGGTACCCCATATCTCAGGTACCGACAGTGGCCCCCGGGCCCATCTCGGGGGAGATAGCGAGCCCGAGGTGGGGCCTCCGTCTCTTCCGATCCGCGCACTTTCTCTAAGTCCCGAATTGGCCGCTGCCGGAGCACGAACGGCCGCGGGGTCGTGAGAGCGTGCGCTCACTTGATGATTGCTTTTACCGCGGAGACGGGAGCCCCGACCATGTTGAACACGCAGGACTTTCGGAGCTCTCCCACCGCGGGGGGAGGTCCGGTTTCCGCCTGCCACGTGGCGAGCCCGGAGTCCTCCTCAAGGGAGGAGAGAGTTCCGGGCCTGCTGGACACGTGGGGCCCCCGGGTTCCGCACCCTCTAGCCCTGGGTCGAAGTAGTTGGTAGCTCCTTTCCACCTACTTCATGCAGTCCCCGTTGCCGCAACCTGGAAGTCCTGCACACAGGTAGAGGAAACGTAATTCTCCTTGGGGGCTCCCCCTCCCTTGTCTCGTAGTCTTATTTGACTTACAGCCCCAACCATATGCTTGGTGCTTGGGGACTTGTAGAGTGGGGGAGCTGAGCACATGGCAACCATGTACTGCAAGGGTGATAAAAAAACTCAATTCACAATTTAAATGAGTACAAGGAAAGAGCAAAGTAGGGCAGACTTCTTTTCGTACAACCTTCCATAGGAGGAAGGCAGGCTAAACATGGAGGCCACGACCCACCCCATTAAGAGGGGAAGCAAGACTCTACGCGCTTGGAGTCGGAACCAGGCAAAGCTGAACGTAGTCCTGGACCGTCCCCTGGGGTTTAGCTGCTCCGAGCGCTGCTCCTGGACTATATGGAGTTCATTACGAAAAGAAAGTACTGTCCTATTTTTGCTCTTAGGGGTAGAACTTACGGAGGTGTTCTATGTTCCAAGGGTTCGGGAGCAGGTCCCCATCCTCGGTGGAAAGGCGCACACACCCGGGGCGGCATACTTTCGCGACTCGGAAGGGGCCTTCCCAACTAGGGGAGAGTTTGTGGGCCCCTTCGCGAGAAAGTATGCGCCGCAACACCAGGTCACCTTCCTGCAGCTCCCGGGCACGCACAGACCTCTGGTGGTAGCGCCGAAGCGCCTGTCTGTACCGCGCGTTACGGAGTGCCGCATGTAATCGGGCCTCGTCGACGAGGTCGATTTCTCCACGCCGGAGGTTGTCCTGCGTGGCTTCGTCGTAAGCCCGGACACGGTGAGACTTCATGGTGATTTCTGGGGGGAGTACAGCTTCAGCCCCGTACACAATGAAGAAGGGTGTCTCCCCGGTGGCCCGGCTCTTGGATGTCCGGTTAGCCCATAGTGTGCTCGGAAGTTCATCTACCCAATTGGCACCATGTTTCTTCAGGCTGGCGAAGGTGCGAGTCTTGAGGCCCCGGAGAATCTCCGCATTGGCCCTCTCAACTTGCCCATTGCTCCTCGGGTGGGCGACAGAGGCATAGCATACCTGAATGCCAAGGTCCTCGCAGTAGTCTTGGAATGCTGCACTGGTGAACTGGGTCCCATTGTCAGTGATGATCCTGTTTGGGACCCCGAACCGGCAGACAATAGACCTGATGAATTTTACTGCGGATTGTTTATTGATGGTGACAATTGGTGTAGCTTTCGGCCACTTGGTGAACTTGTCGATAGCGACATAGAGGTACCGGAACCCCCCGACGGTTCTGGGAAATGGTCCCAGGATGTCCAGCCCCCACACGGCAAACGGCCACGAGGGCGGGATCATCTGTACCGCCTGAGCCGGTGTATGGATCTGCTTGGCGTGGAACTGGCACGCCTTGCAGCTCTCGACCAGCTTGACGGCATCCTGGAGTGCTGTCGGCCAGTAGAAGCCATGCCAGAAGGCTTTACTGACAAGCGTGCCTGAGGAAGAATGACTTCCACATTCGCCTCCATGGATCTCAGCGAGCAAGTCGCAGCCTTCCCCCTGGGTTATACACCGCAATAGGATGTGGTTGGCGCCACGCCGGTAGAGATCCCCCTCTACCAGCGCGTACCTCTTAGCCATACGCACAATCCGTTCAGCGGTTGCATGTTCATCAGGGAGGATATTGTCCTTCAAGTAGTCCTGGATCTCCGTGATCCATGCATCGGGTCTGACTTGAGCTTCTGGATCTTGAGCGCTGGGTTGCACGGAGTCCCCAGTGACGCTTACGATCCTTGGCGGCGCCCACGGTTGTAGGGCCGCCGGGACCGCCAGCTTCCAGGTGCTGGTCAAGCCCCCTTCGCCCGGCTCGGCGGGCTGGGCTGTCGGCCGCAGCAACGTCCTCTCGAAGACTCCTTCGGGCGCAGGGGCTCCGGTGGAAGCCTTCGTTGAAAGGTTGTCGGCTGCGGCATTACCGGCGCGCGGTATGTGGTGCAGGTCCAAGGCGAGGAATTCTTTCTCCAACATCAGCACGTGAAGCAGATACGCAGCTAGCTGGGGGTCATTGCAGGAGCATTCGCCCTTGACTTGCTTGATGACCAGCTGGGAGTCGCCCTGTGCCAACAACTGGCGAGCGCCTAAAGACAGGGCTGTCTGCAGGCCAAAGATGAGTGCTTCATACTCCGCCATGTTGTTGGTTGCCTTGAAATTGAGACGCACCATATACCCAAACTGTTCCCCCGATGGCATGAGGAGCAGTACGCCGGCACCGGCCCCCTGCTTTCGCGAGGAGTCGTCGAAGAAGAGTGTCTAGTGGGGTTCGGTGAAGACCAGAGCTTGGTGCTCCGGTTCTCCGCCCCCGTGGCCCCCTGGGTCAGTCTCCGTTGGTGTCCACTCCGCCACAAAGTCAGCCAGTGCTTGGCTCTTGACATCATGACGTGGGAGGAAGTCCAGCTCAAACTCCGCCAGCTCCGCCGCCCATTTAGCAACGTTGCCAGTCGCATGGGGGTTGTGAAGAATTGTCTTCAGCGGATACGAGGTGACTACCGAGACCCGGTGAGCCTGGAAGTAATGGCGAAGCTTTCTGGAGGCCACGAGCACCGCATACAGCAGCTTGTGGACTTCCAGGTACCTTGTCTTGGCATCATGAAGTACTTCGCTGATGTAGTAGACAGGCCTCTGGACGGTTCGAACCCTCTTTCTCAGGCCTGGGAGGTCCTCGTCCATTGGCCCTGGCCCGCTGGAGGTGGGTGGACCCACGGGGGCCTCCGGGAGCTGGGACCCGGAGGCCCTTAAGCTATCTTGATTGTCCGGGAGCTCCGGGAGGTCTTGGGGGACCTCTAGGAGGTCCCATTTGGCCCCCGGGGGGTCCCGCAGGGCCCCCGGGGGTTTATCTTGGAGGTCCGGGAGACCGCCCTGGACCTCCGGGAGGCCGACCTGGGCCTCCGGGAGGTTGCCTTGGAGGTCCGGGAGACCGTCTTGGTCCTGCGGGGCCTCCTGGCGTCTGTCTTCTGCTACCGGAGTAGGTTGTGAAGATGAGGGGTCCGGCCACTCTGCGACGAGGACCATACTTACTACTTCAGTTGTCGCCGCGATGTAGAGCAACAGGTGCTCTCCGGGCTCAGGGGCTAACATGATAGGTAGGGTCGTCAGGAGTCGCTTCAACTCCTGGAAAGCCTCTTCTGCTTCGTCAGTCCAGGCAAAAGGGCCTGACTTGCGCAGGAGCTTAAAGAAAGGGAGTGCCCGCTCTGCTAGCCTCGGTATAAACCGACTCAGCGCGGCTAGACATCCCGTGAGTTTCTGGACATCCTTGATGCGGGCAGGGGGCCGCATCAAGTCGATGGCCTTGATCTTCTCTGGGTTGGCCTCAATCCCTCGGTGCGAGACCAGGAACCCTAAGAGCTTCCCAGAGGACACGCCGAACACACATTTATCTGGGTTCAGCTTGGTGCGCGTAGAGCGCAACTTGTCAAAGACTAAAGCTAGGTTATCTAGCACGGACGGACCCTGCTTGACCTTGACAACTATGTCATCAACATACACCTCAACCAGGTCTCTTATTAACTCCCCAAAGGTTTTGTGCATTGCTCGCACAAAGGTGGGGAGCGCATTCTTTAGGCCGTAAGGCATAGACACATAGCAATAAAGGCCGTCTACTGTGATGAAGGAGGTGTGCTCCTCGTCCTCCCTAGACATGGGGATCTGTTGGAAACCCGAGTAGGCGTCTAGGAAGCACAGCATATCACAGCCTGACGTTGAGTCTACTATTTGATCTATTCTAGGGATAGGGAATGGATCTTTAGGACATGCCTTATTGAGACTGGTGTAGTCGATGCACATCCGGAGCTTCCCGCCAGCCTTCGGGACAACGACGGGGTTCGCCAACCATCGGGGGTGGTGGACCTCCCGTATGAAGCCAGCGTCCAGCAGCTTCTTGACTTCTTCATGGAAGAAGTTTTGCCGCTCGATGGACTGCTTGCGGGGCTTCTGTTGAACCGGCCGGGCGTCGGGGAAGACTTTCAAGTGGTGCTCGATCACCTTCCTGGGGATCCCCGGCATCCGTGACGGCTGCCATGCAAACACGTCGACGTTGTGCCGGAGGAAGGTGACGAGCGCGCCTTCCTATTTACTATCCAGGCCCCCGGCTACCCGGGTGGTCTGGGTAGCTTCGGCGCCGACTTGGACGACCTTTAAGGGGACGCCGCCCTCGTCGAGAGGTTGCACCCGGGGTGCTGTGGTGGAAGCACGGTGACGTGCGCTCGGGCGGAGCTGGTCTGGCTCCGTATTGCCGGGGGCTGATGCCCCAGCTGTTGCGAGTGCTTGGAGCTTCTCCAGGGCCGACACTGCAGCAGTGCGGTCCCCACGAATCTTGAGAATACCTGTCGGTGTCGGCATCTTCAGGACAAGGTCGCCGTAATGGGCTACAGCCATGAACCGGTACAGGGCTAGCCTGCCGATTATGGCGTTGAAGGGGAGGTCTATCTCCGCTACGTCGAACAGAATGTACTCTGTTCGATAGCTGTCCGGAGCCCCGAAGGTCACCAGGAGACTAATGTTGCCGTAGGGGATAACCTGTCCCGGCCCTACCCCTGAGAACGGGCTCGACGGGGTGAGCTTGGCCATCGGGATCTGCAGCTTCTGGAAAGCTGCACGGCTGATGAGGTTCAGCCCAGCCCCTCCATCCACCAAAACGTGGTACATTCTCATGTTGGCGATGGTAGGGGCCACCAGGAGCGGTAGTTGGCCGGCCCCAGCCATGTTCCTGGGGCAGTCGGTGGCATCAAAGCTGATGGGGGTCCCCATCCACTTTAGGTGCGGTGCAGCACTTGGGAGTGGTGCCACCGACGCTACCGCTCGGCGCAGAGTCTTGACTGCGCTTCGGGATGAGGGGTCGGCGGACCCGCCGTATATGACGTAGAGCTTCTTCCGGCGCTCATCGTCGCTGGAGCCGGAATCCTCATGATTGTGTGCCGCCTTCACGACACGCTGAGGCTCCTGGATCTCCTCTGGGTGGTCGATGTTGTCTGGAACATCCACCCCCTGCTCATCTCCCTTTGGACGGAAGGGCAGGGCATCAGCCCGCTGCCGCTTCTCCTTGCGGAAGCGCTCTGCAAGCCTTCGGATCTCCCGGCACTCGGCAGCAGTGTGGCGACAGCTGCCGTGCACGGGGCACATATTGTCTTCATCACCTTCTGGGATTGGTGATCTTCGCTGCTTCTTGTCGGGGCGTGGCCCCCAAGCCCCACCGAGCGTCGCTGCAGTGACGACTGGGGCTGCGGTCGGTGACTCTATCTTGCTTCTGCCTCGGTTCTTGGCCTTCCTGCTGCCTCCACAGGGAGTAGGACTAGATCCGGGCAGTCCCCCTGACTCGGAGGATGGCAGCGAGTGCCAGTTCCGTCCTTCGGCTGCTCTGGCGCATTTGTCTTCCAAACTGAAGAGCTCTGAGACGTCGCGAACCTCCCTGGTCGTGAGCTTCTCGAGCATCTTCCTGTCCCGGACGCCTTGCCGGAACGCCACCACCACAGAAGCATTTTGAATGTGTGGGATGGTGTTCCGCACCTGGGAGAACCGCTGGATGAAAGAGCGCAGCGACTCCCCAGGTTGCTGCTGGACGGCGTGGAGGTCGAGCTCCGTGCCAGGCCGGGTGTAGGAGCTGCCGAAGTTGGCTACGAACTGTCGGCAAAGCTCTCCCCAGGAGGTGACGGAACCCTGGGGGAGGTTCATGAGCCAAGACCGGGCTGGACCGGTCAAGGCGACAGGGAAGTAATTGGCCATGACGGCTTCATTCCCTCCTGCGGCAAGTACGGCGGTGGAGTAGATCTGAAGGAACTCCGCCGGGTTGACGCTGCCGTCGTACTTCTCGGGCAGGTGTGGCCGAAACTTGCGCGGCCACTTCGCAAAGCGAAGATGGGGCGCGAGGGCTGCACACCCTGCTTCTGTCACCGCAGGTTCTGGTGCCGCGAACGCTGGGTTCGCACTAGGCACAGTGTACCCCGGTACGGGCAAGGCTGCACCATAGGCTGGGGGCGCCATCTGCAGTACATATGACTGTGGCATATTCTGCACGGCGCAGGCCTGGGGCAGAGATCGCATGGCGAAGGTCTGCTCTTCAGGCTGGGTCGAGGCCGACGTCATGCTGTCGTCAGCCTCTTGGTAGCGACGCCTTTCTCGGCGTTGCTCGAGGTATACCCGGGCATCTTGACCCGAGCGACACCGTTCCAGCTCTGTCCTCAGATCCATCGATTGAGGACTGGCAGAGCTGGAGTCTGCCGTCTGTTCGTCAACCATCGGCGTGCGTATCAGCGACACGGCCGGTTGGTCAGAGTGTCGTCTCCGCCGGAGTCGCGGGCTTGCGGCAGCGACGACAAGACGGTCTACCTCGAGAATCCACCGCTGGGTCGCTGCCTGAGGCGCGTCCCCAGCTGGCGGATTGTGCAGTAGCGCTCTTGCTGCAGCTAGCGCACCCCCTCCGGGTACGCCCGGCGCTACTGAAGATCTGACGCTGGTTGGAGCCGGCATTGCCGGGGTCGGCGCTGCCAGAGCCAGTTGCTGGCTCCCAGCTTGTACTGACACACTCCGTCCCGAGTGTGTTGACTTGTACTCCCCCCTGGTCGCGGTTCGCCGCGGAGGCGGGGGAGGTGAGATTGCCGCCGAAGGGAGCTTGGTCATCTTTGTCGGCGGAAACTCGTCGCGCTAGGGGAAAAGCCCCCTACCTGGCGCGCCAAATGTCGAAGTGTGCGATCGACACTTCCCCCGGGCCTGCACTGGGCAGCCCGCGGAGGTTCTTTTTTCGGCGGGGCTAGTCTCCTAGCGGAAAGCTTGCGCAGATGGACGAGTTACCGAGAGCTTGACACGGCGAGTTTTACGTGGTTCAGGCCGCCGGAGCGTAAAACCCTACGTCCACGGCGAGCTATGGAGCTCGCTGTATTGCTTGCTGCTCAGGGCCGGAGGCCTGAGCTTGGGGGTAAGTTACAGCTTGTGAGTGTATGGCTAGTGTATGAGTTGCGAAGTGCGAACCCTTGCTATCGACGCCTACCCGAGCCTTTTATAGTCCAAGACTCGGGCGGCTTACAAGGGGAGCCGGGACCCGACAGGTGGTCCCGGGAAGATTGTCTGTTATCTACCGTATCTGTAGTTACGCCTGTAGTTGTCTCTGGTCGAAGGCTTCTGAGTCTTCATCTTGCCGCCCTGCCCATGCCGCATACTAGTCGTAGTGGTTGATGACGGCGCAGGCGGCATGGGATGTCTTGTCGCGGCGTTTATTAGCTGGCAGGTTCTGACACCGCGCGCCAGTCTGTGATGCGACTGGGCGCAACGGCACCTGACAGACGCGTGCTCCGCGTTTCCGCGTCTTGGGAAGACGCGGGCCTTGAATACCTTGTACGGGCAAGGTGTGGGGCGCCTTTACGCCCGCTGCCTACCGCTCGGGGGCAGGCAGCACCGTTCTTCTGGCCACGTGGCGGGTCCGGAGCCCTTCTCTGAGGCGAGAAGGGTCCGGCCTGCGGGGCACGTGGAGCCTCCGGACCTCTCTCCGTAGAGGGGGAGGTCCAGCTTCTTTATGCCACGTGGCGGGCCCGGAGCTCTCCTCTGCGGAGAGGGAGGTCCGGCCCTGCTGGATGTGTGGCGTCTATGGACCTCTCTCCCGCGGAGGAGGAGGCCCGGCTTCTGTATGCCACGTGGCGGGCCCGGAGCTCTCCTCTGAGGAGAGGGAGGTCCGGCCCCGCCGGACGCGTGGCGCCTTCGGAGCTCTCCCTGCGGAGAAGGGCGAGTACCTTAGGCATTTTACCCTGTGCGCGGGGGTACCCCATATCTCAGGTACCGACAGTCAGGTTTAAACTTTTTTCCGGATTCATTCAAATTCCTGATTTTTCCCCAAACTTTAGAAGAGCATAACTTTTGCTAGGAACCTCCAAATTTAGTGATTCAAATTGGGTTAGATTCAGATTGACAAACTCTATCCAATTATGCAACCCAATTTGTATGAAACTCTTTATTTAATTCTGCAAAATTCTTTAAACTTTTCAGCAAAAGAATTTTAGAGGGAGTTTAGTTTATCCAAAAATCCTCAAATTTTGCCAGAATATTATTTAGAGTGTTATTAGACTCCTGTAAAAGTCTCAGCTCATTTGGAGTTGAATTGATCAGGGTAATTCAGATTGTAAGTTCCTGTATTCAAATGAATACAGAAACATTTTTCAGAGAATTTCCAAAACTTGTAAATTCAGTTCTGGGCAATTATTAGATCCAAAAATCCTAGGAAAATTCATATAGACTCTATGAACTACAATTTAAATTTTGGTTCACTGAGTTTGACATGAACATGGGTATTAACTCAGAATTAATTCATATTTTATTAAACACTTAGAGAATTGTTCTGAATAACCCACTCCATGAAAAGTGCTAAATTTTGGTCCAGAAGACTTTCTTGTGACAAGGAACTCACATGAAAATTTCCAGCTCCATTGGAGCTCTGGATCACCACTGTCATAGGTAACCTCTTAAGGTGATCAACACTTAAGTGGGAAAAGCACTTAATATTTGATCTTAGTGTTTAAGCCCAACCCAAACCACTAGCACCAGTGTCATTTTAAATTCTTAAACAGAGTTCCAGTTTGAAAACTGTCATTAGATCTTATTAGTAAAAGCTTTTCAATTAAATATATATGCATGATCATATCGTGTAGCATATACGTGAAGAAGGTGAGAAGGACTTGAAGTGAAGATCAAGGAGGGAGGAAAACAAGTGATCAAGCTCCAAGTGATCGTCACTAACTGATTGTAACCTTAGTCACCTGCAAAACAGGTAAGCCCCGGTTTGCATTTGAACAGTTTTATAAAGCATTTTCATTTGTAGAGATCATAGCTTTGCATCGTTGATTGCATTACGTCTAGATGATATTAAAACCCCACTTGCATGACCAGAAATACCTAAGAGAGAAAGGGTAGTATAGCAACTCCTCCAGTTGATTTGGCTACGCTAATGTTAGTAGGAAAGGTTCGGTAGAAGTCGAGTAGTTGGAAGCTACTCGCGAGTTTAGGACTGGTTTACTCGGAACGGGTCCGAATTAGAAAAGATGAGGAAAGTTCACATATAAGAAATGGAGACCGGGCAGGGAGGTTTAGATGCAGCAGGTTGCAGGCCGTGCGTGCATAGCCCTGCATGTGTCGGTTAAGGCCCGTCCGTGCTTGGCCCTGTTGGACAAGTTTGAGTTGTGTACCGGGCGCATACTGGCTATATGGGACCCAGGAAACCGATGTACCTTGGGAGATCCATAGTGGAACATTTCCAACTGCCTTAGGCTTTCGGCGTCAGGGTAGTAGGAGGTACCTCGCTCAAGAACATACCACAGCGGATATGTACCTTGAGGGAGCTTGCGTACTCGGGGCAGTTGGACTGCGTCCAATGTGGAAGATCTTGGGAAAGGTGGCCGCGTACAACGTCAGTTGAGGTTGCTGCCAGCAACTCGGAGTATGGGTGTACGTTTCGTGTAGTCCGGGCGTGTACTGATTCGAATCACCGTCGCTCGCGGTTATATGAGCATACTTGCCCACTGCGTCTTGACGTAGTAACAACTGGAATTGTTTATCTTTGAACTTGATAAGGCTGTGCTATAATCTGTATTGCAACCATGATTGAATTAGAGATAGGCTCATTAAAGTTTACTTTCACTTTGTGCAAGGAGCATCGCAACAAAGCGTTTCTTGTTTGATTGTGGAGTTGCGATGCTTTTCGGCTCAAGGTCCGCACAATGAGGCTTAAAATTCTGAAAGTCAAGGATCAACTTTAGGCGAGTCCTTTATGCAAATCTAGCAGACCCAATTGTTACCGTCGTGCATGTAGAGTTTCTTGTTTAGGAGAGACGGGTCAGACTTGCTGAGCCTATGTGCTCACGCTTGCTATATAAGTGGTTTTGCAGGTTAACATCGATGCTGAAAAGATGGTTGTCCGGTGAGACTTGGAGACTTCCGAGTCACTTAACCCAGGGAGAACCCAGCCGCTGCTGTTGTCTTCGTGTTGCTAGCGAGAGGAGTCCGCGGGCTGGACTTCATCTCGAATGCTCTTAGTTATTCGACGTGAGTTGATATATGCTTCCGCTGTAGTTACTTGATGTAAAGTATTTACAAAGAAAAACTTGTAAGCTTCCGCTATTGTTTTATGTAATACATTGTTCCTCATATGTGTGCTGTTGGGTGCCGCACAACACGGCACCACCCAATGCGATTCCCGGGCGAGTGGCCTGTCTCAGCTGAGCTGGGGCCACGTCAGCGTGGTATCAGAGCTTAGCCCTGTCTCAGTCGGTACCGCGCCCGTCTCATGGTTCGTTTAAACTCTCCACTTCATGAACCACATGTTCTTATTCTTGACCGTTCGGTTCAAGAAGCTCCAGCCACCTATAACACGGAAGCCACGAAACTTGAGGATATTCGTGTGGTCCGTGAATACCCGGATGTCTTCCCGGATGATCTTCTGGGTATGCCACCCGAAAGAAATGTTGAGTTCAAGATTGAACTGGTACCGGGGATGACACCGATCTCACGGAGACCGTACAAGATGGCTCTGAATGAGCTGGCTGAATTGAAGGAGCAGCTCAATGACTTAATGAAGAAGGGTTTCATTCGACCGAGTTCCTCACCATGGGGATGCTCGGCGCTGTTTGTGAAGAAGAAGGATGAAACCTTGAGGTTGTGTGTGGACTACCGACCTCTCAACGCCGTCACCATCAAGAATAAATATCCACTGCCCCGCATCGATATCTTATTCGATCAACTTGTGGGTGCAAGTGTATTTTCCAAGATGGATCTTCGCTCCGGATATCATCAAATCAAGATCCGGGCGGAAGTTATTCCAAAGACGGCCTTCTCGACAAGATATGGGTTATATGAATACCTCGTCATGTCCTTTGGTCTCACCAACGCCCCGGCACACTTCATGTATCTTATGAACTCAGTGTTCATGCCGGAGTTGGACAAGCTTGTGGTGGTGTTCATAGACGACATCTTGGTTTACTCCAAGTCTGAAGAAGAACACGCCAAACACTTGCATATCGTACTTCATCGATTGAGAGACCATAAGCTTTATGCCAAGTTCAGCAAGTGCGAGTTTTGGATCAGCCAAGTGCCATTCCTTGGTCACATTATTTCTGCAGAAGGCATTGCAGTTGATCCAAGCAAGATCGAACAAGTGCTGAAATGGAAGTCCGCCACATCAGTCCATGAAGTCAGGAGTTTCCTCGGGTTAGCAGGATATTACAAGAGATTCATAACGAACTTCTCCAAGCTTGCTAAGCCGATGACTGAACTGTTGAAGAAGGGGATCAAATATGTTTGGAGCTCAGCTTGTGAAGAAGCTTTCCAGGCATTAGTGAAACATCTTACAACAGCCCCGGTGTTAGCTCAACCGGATACAACCGAGCCCTTCGACGTATATTGTGATGCATCCGGCATCGGGCTTGGCTGTGTATTGATGCAAGGAGGAAGAGTGGTCGCCTACGGCTCACGCAAACTTCGTAACCATAAGCAGCACTATCCAACTCATGATCTTGAGCTTGCTGCTGTGGTATTGGCCTTGAATATGTGGAGGCACTATTTGCTTGGGAACTTAGTGCACCTCTACACCGACCACAAAAGTCTGAAATATATATTCACTCAAAAGGAGTTGAATATGCGGCAACGGAGATGGCTAGAACTGATCAAAGACTATGAGATCGAGATTCACTACCATCCCGGGAATGCAAACGTGGTTGCCGACGCCTTAAGCCGCAAATCTCATGTCAACAATCTGTCCATCACCCCACCTGAATAGGAGGAGCTGAGTCTGTACTTGGTTCCATATGGGGCATTGTATAGTCTTGCTCTCGTCCCTACAATACGAGAGGAGATTATGGAAGCGCAGAAGAAAGACATGGGAATGTCGCACATTTGGAGAAGAATGAAGAATGGCGAAATGATGTGCTTCCGAAGAGATGAACACGGCACTTTATGGTTTAAAGACCGTATAGTGGTACCCCGTGACATGAAGCTTCAGAAGAAAATCATGGACGAGGCTCATTTGTCCAAGTATTCTATTCATCCGGGCAGCAACAAGATGTACCAGGATCTGAAAACCAGGTTTTGGTGGACACGGATGAAAAGAGAAATCGCAAAGTACGTATCTGAATGTGATACGTGTCGGCGTGTGAAAGCCGACCGTATGCGTAAAGCTGGACAGCTGCAACCATTGAATATTCCGGCGTGGAAGTGGGAGGATATCAGCATGGACTTCATTGTTGGTTTACCTCTCACATCCCACAAACATGACTCGATTTGGGTGATAGTCGATCGACTAACCAAGTCGGCTCATTTTATCCCCGTACATACAAAGTACGTGGCCAAGCAATATGCGGAGCTGTACATTGTAAAGATCTTGTGTTTGTACGGTGTTCCCCGCTCCATCATTTCAGATCGCGGTGCGCTGTTCGTCTCTCGGTTCTGTGAACAGCTGCACGCATCGTTGGGGACCAAACTGATCCGAAGCTCCACGTATCACCCGCAAACGGATGGTCAAGCTGAACGGGTGAATCAAGTGCTTGAAGACATGCTACGCGCTTGTGCCATCCACCACGGCAAGAATTGGGACGATCATTTGCCGTTGGCAGGGTTTTCTTACAACAATGGCTATCAAGCTAGCATCAGGATGACGCCGTATGAAGCTCTCTACGGCCGGAAATGTCGCACACCTCTCAACTGGTGCGAGTCCGGCGAGCGAGTTATCTACGGCATTGAACTTGTGAATGAAGCTGAAGAACGAGTGCGAGTAATACAAGCCAATCTTAAGGCTGCTCAATCTCGTCAGAAAAGCTATGCGGATAAAAGACGCCGCCCTGTCCACTTCGACATCGGGGACCATGTTTATGTCTGTGTATCTCCGATGAAGGGAGTTCACCGTTTCGGAGTGAAGGGTAAACTTGTGCCGTGGTTCATTGGTCCATTTGTCATCATTGAAAGATGCGAACCCGTGGCCTATCGCCTGGAGTTACCAGCGTCGCTCGCAGGCATTCACAACGTCTTCCATATCTCTCAGCTAAGGAAATGCCTCAAATCCTCAGCTGAAATCCGCACTGAAGACATAGAAGTTCTTCAACCGGACCTCACGTACACGGAGTATCCAATCCGGATCATCGTTGAAAAGACTCATGCCACAAGAAACCGGACCTTATGGTTCTACAAGGTCTTGTGGAGTAACCATACCGCTGATGAGGCGACATGGGAAAGCGAGGACTATCTACAAACATACTCTCTGGACTTGCTATCATCATATACCCGGTAACGTTCTCCCCGCTTTGCATTTCTTTTGGAATCTAGGGCCGAGATTCTTTTTAAGGGGGGAGGGATGTAAAATCCCCAAAAGTGGTAGCAAGAAAATTCAGCTCATGTACACTTATGAAAAATGAGGGGAATTAAAACTTTGAATTATAATGGTGTAAGTTCAAAGTGAGGGTTTAGACTTCCCAAAACTTCCAAACATGGAGATCTAAATTCATAACTTGGGTCTTCATAGTCCAAATATTCAACCTTCCAAATTTCAGCTCATTTGGAGGGGTTTCAATATTTGTTTGGGATTAAAAGGAAAAGCCCTCTAATCTGAATTTCAAATTCCGTTTCAAAATCCAATTCCCTCAATCTCAAAATTTGGTTTCACAAATGTGTTCTCCACATTTTAATAAGCAGCCATGCCAAAAATTGGAAACTTTGGAGCTGGTTTGCTATATTTTTGAGGCAATACAAAGTGGAGAATTCAAACTCATTTTCAAATTCAAATGATCAAACCACATCCAAATTTCACACCTGATTTAAAACTATTTGAATTCAGCAAATTCAAACTTAACTTTGGGGTTAAGTAAAGCCTTTAATGTTGAGTTGCTGGATAGAAAATATCAGGAAAATTTTATTAAACAAATGGGGGAGGTGGGCCGATTTGTCAGCCACCCACAGGAGCTACCGCCTCAGCCGACGGTGGTCGAACAGCGGGAGCGCGCCAGATCCCGGTTGAACCCGCGCCCGAGAGAGAGCCCGCGCCACCTCCTGCTGCCTCGATGGCTCGGTTGGATCATGGCAATGGGTGCGCCGGAGCTGTTTCACTTCTTCCCCTGCTATAACTCGCGCCTCCGCCGTTTGTTTCGCGCAGAACACCGCCGCCGTTCCTCCCGATCACGCCGCAGCTACTGAGCTCGGTTGCTCGAGCGCCCAACAGCGAAGAGCTGTGCCCACCAGTGCTCTAGCCATCCAGCACCTCTCCTTCCCTGTGCCGAAGGTGATTGCTCCGGATATTGGCAAAATAACCACGATCCTCGGGTGAACGTGGAAGAACCGAGGGAGGTCGCCGTGGACAGCGCGCTACGGCAGGTGTCACCACCCCTTCCCTACACAAGAAAGGTGCGCTTACATGTCCTGATCGTGTAGCCGGAAGCCGTTTAGAGATTGCTAGAACCGGTGGCGAGAATTTCACTGTTTCCCCAAACGGTACACCGACGGGTAGTGCTCGGTCTAGCCAAAAATTTGTGGTGCACGATCCTTTAGACCTCGAGTAAGCTTGCACAGAGCTTCTCTACTTCTTAGCGCCTCTCCTCAGCGAAGAACCAAGCAAAAACATCAAGAAACGAGGGAGCCCTAGCTGTTTTTCTTAGTCGCCGGTGCAAAAGCACCTCGGGTCACCGTGGAGCCCTCGGTTGCCGGCTGTTTCACCGGCGGCCAGGACACTTACGGGCTCCTACATCGTTCACTGATGCTCTAGAGCCCGAGAATCGATCGTATGATGGAGGAATAAGGGTTCCCGACCTCACTGGAGTTCAAAACTTTGCTGCCACCGGTGCGCAGTGGTTTCCGGTGAGCCACGGCCGCCGGCGACCCTCCCAGAGTGTTCAGCACGGTTCAATATGGGGGAGCGGTGAGTTTGGGCCCGGGAGATGGCCGGGAGAGCCGTTCCCGCCACCCTCGCCGGAGCAACCGCCGCGGAATCCTCTGTTGGCGCGAGGTAGAAGAAGGTGGGGCGTGCCCCACCTGTCAGTGACACGGATGAGGCGCCGGATCGATCTGTGGTGCCGGATCCGGTGTGACTGCGCGGGTTAACTACGTAGCCCCCGGTGTTGCCGAAATCTCACTGGTCCGATTTAAAACAGTGGGCCCAGTTCCAATTATTTGTAACACCCCAAAATTTTGATTCAAAACCTTAAATCATGTTAAGAGGGGAATTTAAAAATTTTTGGACGTGTTGCATGTTTTGCAAAAATTCAAATTCAAACTGGAATTCAAATTAAACTCAAATCAGAAAAGAAATAGAAAAAGAAAAAGAAAACTAAAACCTAACCGGCCAGTGGGCCGAACCCACCAGCCGGCCCACCATTTCCCCCCTCCCCCCGCCAGCCCACAGCCGCGCGCCTCTCCCTCTCACTGACATGCGGGGCCCGCCGTCATCTTCTTCCTCGCGCGCGATCGGCCGACCCCGGGACACCTCTCTCTCCCGAATCAAAACTACCCCCTGGAAACCGCGTCCCCCAGCCGAATTTTGGTCCCGGACGACTCAAACTCGATCACAACCAACACACCGCCCTCCCCCGTCTATAAAAACCCCGGCCTCGTTCTGTTTTTCCCACGCGATCGCCGATTTTTACTCCGGTGAGAACCGAGACTTCTCCGGTGAATTCTGGCCGATCTAAGCTCGGAAACTCCGATCTAACTCGCTGGTCTTGATCCACCGCCTCCGGTGAACCATGCAGGTGCAGAAAACTCGGTGACTTGCGGTGTAAACACAGCGCCGACGAGCTTCGCCGTGGTTTTGCCTCGGACCTCGCCGCCGATCACCTCCCAGGACCTCCGAGCTCAAGAAAACTCCCGGGGTGAGATCCCCGACCTCTCCTCTACCGATCTATGCCATAAGATCACAGTTCTAGGCAGAATTCTCGAGGATACGAAAGTTTCCGGCGAGATCGCCGCTTCCCGCCGCCGTGCGCCGCCGGCAGCGCCGCCCGCGCTCGATCAGAGCGACGTGGCCGCTTGTGCGCCGTTTATTTTAAATCGCACGGTAGGGTTTAAACCCCCGGGTACCGGTTCGATGTTATAATCTCGGCCGTCGGTTTAAAATCGGACGGTCCACGTCAGCCCCGCGTTATAAAGACTGGAATTCTTACGTGCTACCCCCTGGGGTTCTCGGGAAATAAGAGCTAGCCCCGGAAATTTCAGATCTAGCCCCTGGAACTCCAGAAAATCATGTAAATTCATTTAAAAATCAGTTTTAGCCCCTGGACATAATAAAAATTAGGAAAAACACCTCTGATAAGTGTAGCTAGATCCCTGGAAATTCAGAAAATAATATTATAGACCCTGTAGTGGGATGAGTTTACCTTTTTAGCCCTGTTTAGTAATTAATTTAGGAAATTGAATATGTGGCTAGTGTTTAAAAATTAAAAAGTGGGACAAACATATTGTCAAAATTTAATTAAAGACTTTCTCAGTGTTTAGGAAACTTTGGAGTAAGATAAAAACATATTTTGGGCTTAATTGAATCTGTTTAATTTATTATTCACATTTAGGGACACATTTTTAAGTAAAGAATAGTTATAGAAAATAGGGAAAATAATTGTGAAATAGTTTACATCAGAGGCAAAGGTCAAAATATGTTATTAAATTATTTAGGACCAGAACCTATTTTGTTTAGATGATGTGTCTTACTATTTTCAATATAAAGTACACATTTATGCATAGGAAAATAAATCTGAAAATATAGCAACTAGTAAATGATAAATGGAGTTTCTAAAATCCAAATAATTCAGTTTAGGGTTGGTAGAAATTCTGAAGACACATATGGAGAAGAAAAATACCTTTCATGCATACTTTGTAACTAAAAGGTGTAGTAAATAAATATAAGGAAAATTATTTAAATTGGAAACTCATATATAAAGTATGCAAGCATAAATGTGAATACAAAAGTAGGAATCATATACACGTGATTAAAAGTGCATGCAAGCCACAAATCAACACACATAGAGTAACCACAACACATATAGTTGTGAATGACTTTCATAAATATGAATGTGTGGTTTGTATGAAGTGGAAGTGTGAACTATGTCTTATAGATTGTTGTTTTTCTTTTGCTATGTGTGATGGTATGATGTAGAACCTGCTCAAGAGCAAGTTATTCCTTTCCAAGATCAGGACTACCCATTTCAAGAGCAGCAAGGAGGCAAGTGTCCTTGACCACTTTGATCCTATGCTAGGATGTGTAGCTAGAATTATTTGCATTGTCAATTGAAATATGAAACCCATGATAGGAAGTTTCCCTAGAATTGCATTACCTTGTTTCCTTGTAGCTTGGGTTGGGACTTATTTTACCATGTCATTTATTATTATGCATATGCTTAGCCATGCTTAGAATGGGATATTTGGGACATGAGATCATCAGTTTATTTTACCATACTCTTGAATGAGATATTGTGAGTTATGTGGAGGTAGGGATCAAGGCAAGTTGGATGTTTTGGTTGTGTGCTGGGTGCATGAGACTCGGGTTTGTGTTTAGTACTTGCCTGGATCCTAAGGACCGGTTCATGGAGCATGTAACCTGGCTTTACAGTGCCATCCACATGCTGAGATGGGGCAGCTTGGCCAATTAATTAGGTGTATCCCCGGCGTAGTATGGGTGTGTTGGATGGTGCGGGGAATAGGTGTCAGCTGGACTACCATATGAACCGCAAGGCTCAAGAGGGGGCCACTGCAGCGGGGTTGGAGCCTCTTGTATGCTGTTAGGGGTGAAACCTCAGTGGGCCCACGCTCGTCGGGAATCCCTTTGTAAAGGCTTCGTAGTGATCTCCTGGCTACATACCTGGGAAGTGTGAATGTGGTTCGTGGCCACTGGCATAATGGAGGTTCTTTTAGTCCACCCGGCAACGGGGGATGAAATCACTACATGTGGGTACAGTGGTACAAACTCTGCAGAGTCAAAACTGTCATGACAGCCGTGCTCACGGTCAAGAGCGTCTTGGACTTATTCATGATTAGAGGATTGATGGTTTTGGAAGTTAAGCGGGGAGCTTAACACTGGAAATGATGTTATGGTCATTGGATTATGATGATGGGATGGGAGATTGGGACCATTTCACCTGTGTAGTAATGTAGGTGCTTAATAAGCTAAGGTGATAGGTATAAATTGCGTAGTGCTTTAACCATGAGTTCAACCTCTCCTTGTTCTAGCGATGCATGATATGATTTTTCCCACACTTGCTGAGTACCATTGGTACTCAACCTTGCATATTTTGTTGGTTTATATTGCTGCTCAGGTCAAGATAATGAGATGGTGTATAACGACCAAGACTTTGGACCCGAAGAAGGTTTCTAGGTTCATGGAGACCCCGGGCAACGCCTGTGACGGAGCCCTAAAGAATAATATTCCGCTGCTAGTTTATTTACTTGTGATGAACTTATTATTGTCCATTGAGACATTTGCTATGTAAGACTTATTTATATTCGACACCTGGCTTGTAATAAATGATGCTTCACTATTTGTCATCACATGTATGAGAAAATGATCCTGGCATACATGTGATATTCACTTGGTTGTTCTTCGGAAAAACCGGGTGTGACAGAGGTGGTATCAGAGCCAAGGTTGCCCGTAGGAACGTGGACCTAGGTAGAAATGGACGTATTTAAGGGCCCTATTTTCTTAAAAACTATTTTCCAAGGTGTGGGTTGAAAAGTGTTATTTAAGGAGTCATTTTCTTCATCTTACCCCAACTTTCATTCAAAATAGGATTTTTGTTTGAGAGTTTATCTAACCTAATTTTAAATTCTTTTTGTTTTAGATGGTTCGCATGATTCGCACTGCTCGCAAGTCCACAGGAGGGAGAGTTCCCATAGTAGCCCTTGCCGAAAGAGAGGAGAGCCGTCCGGTGACGTACCTTTCCTACGGATTGGCAGTAGGAGGCTTATTGCGCCGTCTTCAGCGTATGCTCGAAGCCGCCAGCAATACGGGCAAGCTAATTATCCACTATAACTCCACCAGGACCATCCGTGAGAAGAGGGAAGAATGGAGCTCAGAGATGAGGATTATACACGAAAATCAGCTGCTTAAGATTCACCACTCTCCAGCTTGTCGGGCAACACAGGTCGATGCGGAGAAAGATGTCACCTGGGAGGCCATCACCTGCCAGAGTCACATCTATCGTCGCCACTTGGACAAAACTGAGTACATGTATGTCCTCCAACGTGAGAGTGGTACCACGGAGTACAAGTACCCGCCAGTGCAGCAAGGGACTTCCCATGAGCACATGGACTTGTGCTTGGAGGATGCTGCTATGCTCAGCACTCGACTGCAGGAGTGTCAACAAGAGCTTCAGGATGTCCGGGACACCGTGAAGGAAACGGAGGCGTTGCTGCGAGCCTGCTTAAAGGCGAGAGAAAGAGGAGATGGGAATGAACTGTGTGTCACCGTGAATGATACATGGACTCTTGACTCCCCGGATCGCCGAGCGATCAGGCGTCGTCGCACTTCTCCACCAGCAGCCTCCCCACCCAAAGCATAGTCAGAAGGTAGCCGAAATGAGGAGGAAGATCCCGAGGAGCCAGCTCAAGAGAACGAGTAGTGTAGAGTCTTTCCCTTAGCTAGCAAGAGGTCGAGTAGTCGAGTCGTTACGTAGTTAATGGTGTGATAATGCTTGGTGTGTGACGCGAGTTGTGGAAGCCATGGGCAATTGTCCACAGCCTCGTCTTCAGATTGTTTTGCTTTGGTGTGTGAACCCACATGAAATAATAGTGCATTTATTTGGTGTGAGATATGAACCAGGGTAAAAGTATAACAAAGCCTCAACACTTCAAAGTACAAACAAATGAAAGTAGTAAGATGATACTAGATGCTTTCAAATTAACATTGGTTGATTCTGCCAGATGGCCGGAAGAGGAAAAGGACGTGCTGCCAACCCCGCCAACAACAACGATGAGGCATGCAACCTTCATCTTTCTGGAGGCCAGGACCGGGGTGGTCACCGTGAAGAAGTTGATCCTCTCCACCAAATGCTGGAGAATCAAAATCAGCTCATCCAGAACTTGACTCAAGTGGTGGCCAACTTGCATCAAGTTCCACCTCCACAAGCTGCACCACGCCAACCAAGGTTGAGTGAGTTTCTAGGAACTCAACCTCCAAAGTTTGCAAGTGCTGCTGAACCTCTGGAGGCAGATGATTGGCTGAAGACCATTGAAAGTAAGATGAGGATTATACAATGCCAAGGGTATGAGAGGGTGCTGTTTGCCTCTCATCAATTGCATGGACCTGCTGCTGATTGGTGGACCGCCTACGTGGCCGCCCATCATGACCCTGAGAACATCACTTGGGAAGAGTTCAAGCGTAGCTTCCGCAACCATTACATCCCAAGAGGTGAACTCAAAAACAAGAGGAAGGAGTTTTTGGGACTGCAGCAGGGAAACATGACGGTGAGGGAATACCTCACTAAATTTAATCAACTATCCCGTTATGCCCCACGAGACATAGAGACTGATGAGCAGAAACAAGATTGTTTCGTGGAAGGGCTTACCGCAGAGATGCAGTGTGCAATGTCCTCAAATGAGTATGAAAGCTTCCAAAAGATGGTGGACAGAGCATTTGTGGTGGAAAGGAAGCTAAAGGCCCTGGAAAATGAGAATAAGAGGAAGGCCGGGTGGTCACATCAAGCCTCAGGGAGCAACACCCGCCCACGTATGATGCAGCAACCTACGGGGCAGACGAGCCGTGCTGCGGTACCCTATTCAGCACCAAGAGGGTACAACCCAAACTACAGGCCTTCCGCAGCACCAGCACAGCCGCAACGTCAGTTTGTGCAGCAGCCTCGCCCCGCATATCCACCTCGACCCGCAGTGCAAGGACCCCCAAACCAACCCCAAGACAACAAAGGCCAGGCATCTAAGATTGGGGTGCAATGTTTTAGCTGTGGTGAAGTGGGGCACTACGCCCATAAATGCCCAAAGAAGAAGCCTGCGCCGCCACAACAGCAGAATGTAATGAGAGGACGGGTGAACCACGTCACTATGGAGGAAGCACAAGAGGCACCCGACGTGGTGGTTGGTAAGTTTCCTGCCAATTTACACCTTGCAACTCTGCTGTTTGATTCTGGTGCTACCCACTCGTTCATTGCTCAAGGGTTTGTTAAGAAGCATGACCTAGCAACCACACAAATGAACCATATGCTAGCTGTAAACTCTCCAGGTGGAGAAATAAGGACAAGACAAGTGTGTCCCAAAGTGAACCTAGACATTAATGGGGTAGTATTTACTGCTAACCTCATAGTGATAGATTCACAAGGGATAGATATTATTTTGGGTATGGATTGGTTGACCAAACATAAAGGAATCATCCATTGTTCGACCAGAACGGTGGAACTAACTCACCCTAGTGGCACAAGAGTAAAGTTCATAACGATACACGAGCCTAGGAGGGACATTAAATTAAATCAAGTGGAGGTGAAAGTTGAGGAAATCAGGACTATCAGGGAATATCCAGATGTTTTTCCGGAGGAGTTGCCAGGTATGCCTCCCGACCGTGAAGTGGAATTCGCAATTGAGCTAGTACCGGGAACAGCCCCGATATACAAGAGACCTTATCGTATGGACTCCAAGCAGCTAGAAGAGCTCAAGGATCATTTGAGAGAATTGACGGAGAATGGGTATATTCGCCCTAGTTCCTCACCATGGGGAGCTCCGGTGATATTTGTGCCCAAGAAAGACAGAACCCAAAGGTGATGCGTGGATTACCGTGCTTTGAATGAGGTAACCATCAAGAACAAGTACCCATTGCCTCGCATTGAAGACTTGTTTGATCAGTTGAGGGGAGCTTGTGTGTTCTCGAAAATTGATCTTAGGTCGGGATACCACCAACTCAAGATAAGGCAATCTGATATTCCCAAGACAGCTTTCGTATCTCGGTACGGACTGTATGAATACACTGTCATGCCTTTCGGGCTAACCAATGCCCCGGCATACTTCATGTATCTCATGAACAAGGTATTCATGGAATATCTGGACAAATTTGTGCTGGTTTTCATATATGACATTCTCGTCTTCTCCAAAGATGAAGAGGAACATGAGAAACATCTAAGGTTGGTGTTGCAGAGGCTGAGAGAACACCAACTATATGCCAAGTTGAGCAAGTGTGAGTTTTGTCTGAAGAGAGTTCCCTTTTTAGGACATATAATCTCGGAGGGAGGAATCTCCGTAGATCCCGCCAAAATCGAGGATATACAGAAGTGGAAGACCCCTGAAAATGTCGGGGAAGTTCGAAGCTTTTTGGGATTGGCTGGATACTATCGACGGTCTATTGAGGGATTCTCCAAGATCTCGAGACCTCTCACCAAACTGTTGGAGAAGGGAATCACATTCACCTGGACGCCACAGTGCGAGACGAGCTTTCAGGAGCTAAAGAAGAGATTGACAACAGCCCCAGTGTTGGTTATGCCAGATATGCAGAAGAATTTCACAGTGTACTGCGATGCCTCTGGAAATGAGTTGGGATGTGTTCTCATGCAAGAGGGACATGTCGTGGCATATGCATCCCGGCAGCTTCGGAAGCACGAGAAGAACTATCCTACACATGACCTAGAACTAGCCGCAGTGGTACACGCGTTGAAAATTTGGCGGCACTATTTGATGGGGAAGAGGACCGAGATATATACGGATCATAAGAGTTTGAAGTACATATTCACACAGCCAGATCTCAACCTCAGACAAAGGAGATGGTTAGAGCTAATCAATGACTTTGATGTGGGCATCAACTATCATCCCGGGAAAGCAAATGTCGTGGCCGATGCTTTGAGTCGGAAAGTGCAGGTCAATAAGTTGAGCTTGAAGGACATGCCTACAGAATTGAAGGACGAGGTTATAAGGCTCAATCTATGTCTAGTAAATAGTGGTGAAGCCATCGCCATGGAAGTGGACTCCACACTCGAGCAAGACATACGCGAGGGCCAAAAGAATGATGAGAAGATACAAGAGGTCAGACAGCTCATCAAGGAAAATAAAGCTCCTGGTTTTAGAGAGGATGAACAAGGAACGGTGTGGCATGGGAAAAGAATCTGTGTGCCAGAAGTAAAGGAGATCCGTGAATTGATTTTGAAAGAGGCTCATGATTCCGACTATTCCATTCATCCTGGGAGTACGAAGATGTACCAGGACCTCAAGAGCAGGTATTGGTGGTATGACATGAAGCGAGATGTCGCGGAACATGTTGCCCTATGTGACACATGTCAGTTGGTGAAAGCAGAACATCAACGACCCGCAGGATTATTGCAACCACTCAAAGTGCCTGAATGGAAATAGGAAGAAATCAGCATGGATTTTGTCGTGGGATTGCCTAGGACCCAATCCGGGTATGATTCAATATGGGTCATCATTGATAGGCTAACCAAGGTAGCTCATTTCATCCCCGTGAAAGAAAGCTACAGCGGATCCAAATTGGCAGAATTGTACATGTCAAGGATCGTGTGTTACCATGGAGTGCCAAAGAAGATAGTGTCGGACCGAGGGACACAGTTCACCTCGAGGTTTTGGCAGAAGTTGCATGAAACCATGGGAACCCATCTGAACTTCAGCTCTGCCTATCATCCCCAAACTGACGGGCAGACGGAGAGAACCAATCAGATCCTTGAAGATATGTTAAGGGCATGTGCACTCAAAAACAATAGGAGTTGGGACAAGAACTTACCGTATGCGGAGTTTTCCTATAACAACAGCTATCAAGCTAGTATGAAGATGTCACCGTTTGAAGCTTTGTATGGAAGGAAGTGCAGAACTCCACTATTTTGGAACCAAACAGGAGAAAGTAAAGTGTTTGGTCCAGAAGTGCTACAAGAAGCCGAGGCGAAGGTGAGGGAGATTCGCAACAACTTGAGGATAGCACAGACACGCCAAAAGAGCTATGCCGATGTACGAAGAAGAGAGCTTGTTTTCAACGTGGGAGACTATGTTTATCTCAAGGTGTCCCCTATCAGAGGACTTCGTCGGTTCAAGGTGAAAGGGAAGTTGTCACCTCGATACATCGGACCCTTTCAAGTTTTGGAAAGGAAAGGCGAAGTGGCGTATCAACTAGAGTTACAAGTTCATCTATCGGACGTGCACGATGTATTCCATGTGTCACAACTCAAGAAATGTCTGAGGACACCTGAAGAGGTGTTACCCATGAATGAAGTGGATGTAGCTGAGGATTTGTCTTATGCCGAGCAACCATACAAGATTTTGGAGACAATGGAACGCCTCACCAGAAATAAAAGAATCCGGATGTGCAAGGTGCAGTGGAAGCATCACTCAGAAGAGGAAGCCACCTGGGAACGGGAAGATGAGCTCAAGGCACAATTTCCGGAATTGTTTTCTTAGAAACACCAATCTCGAGGACGAGATTTCTTTTAAGGGGGGTAGAGCTGTAACACCCCAAAATTTTGATTCAAAACCTTAAATCATGTTAAGAGGGGAATTTAAAATTTTTTGGACGTGTTGCATGTTTTGCAAAAATTCAAATTCAAACTGGAATTCAAATTAAACTCAAATCAGAAAAGAAATAGAAAAAGAAAAAGAAAACTAAAACCTAATCGGCCAGTGGGCCGAACCCACCAGCCGGCCCACCATTCCCCCCCCCCCCGCCAGCCCACAGCCGCGCGCCTCTCCCTCTCACTGACATGCGGGGCCCGCCGTCATCTTCTTCCTCGCGCGCGATCGGCCGACCCCGGGACACCTCTCTCTCCCGAATCAAAACTACCCCCCTGGAAACCGCGTCCCCCAGCCAAATTTTGGTCCCGGACGACTCAAACTCGATCACAACCGACACACCGCCCTCCCCCGTCTATAAAAACCCCGGCCTCGTTCTGTTTTTCCCACGTGATCGCCGATTTTTACTCTGGTGAGAACTGAGACTTCTCCGGTGAATTCTGGCCGATCTAAGCTTGGAAACTCCGATCTAACTCGCTGGTCTTGATCCACCGCCTCCGGGGAACCATGCAGGTGCAGAAAACTCGGTGACTTGCGGTGTAAACACAGCGCCGATGAGCTTCGCCGTGGTTTTGCCTCGGACCTCGCCGCCGATCGCCTCCCAGGACCTCCGAGCTCAAGAAAACACCCGAGGTGAGATCCCCGACCTCTCCTCTACCGATCTATGCCATAAGATCACAGTTCTAGGCAGAATTCTCGAGGATCCGAAAGTTTCCGGCGAGATCGCCGCTTCCCGCCGCCGTGCGCCGCCGGCAGCGCCGCCCGCGCTCGATCAGAGCGACGTGGCCGCTTGTGCGCCGTTTATTTTAAATCGCACGGTAGGGTTTAAACCCCCGCGTACCGGTTCGATGTTATAATCTCGGCCGTCGGTTTAAAATCGGACGGTCCACGTCAGCCCTGCGTTATAAAGACTGGAATTCTTACGTGCTACCCCCAGGGGTTCTCGGGAAATAAGAGCTAGCCCCGGAAATTTCAGATCTAGCCCCTGGAACTCCAGAAAATCATGTAAATTCATTTAAAAATCAGTTTTAGCCCCTGGACTTAATAAAAATTAGGAAAAACACCTCTGGTAAGTGTAGCTAGATCCCTGGAAATTCTGAAAATAATATTATAGACCCTGTAGTGGGATGAGTTTACCTTTTTAGCCCTGTTTAGTAATTAATTTAGGAAATTGAATATGTGGCTAGTGTTTAAAAATGAAAAAGTGGGACAAACATATTGTCAAAATTTAATTAAAGACTTTCTGAGTGTTTAGGAAACTTTGGAGTAAGATAAAAACATATTTTGGGCTGAATTGAATCTGTTTAATTTATTATTCACATTTAGGGACACATTTTTAAGTAAAGAATAGTTATAGAAAATAGGGAAAATAATTGTGAAATAGTTTACATCAGAGGCAAAGGTCAAAATATGTCATTAAATTATTTAGGACCAGAACCTATTTTGTTTAGATGATGTGTCTTACTATTTTCAATATAAAGTACACATTTATGCATAGGAAAATAAATCTGAAAATATAGCAACTAGTAAATGATAAATGGAGTTTCTAAAATCCAAATAATTCAGTTTAGGGTTGGTAGAAATTCTGAAGACACATATGGAGAAGAAAAATACCTTTCATGCATACTTTGTAACTAAAAGGTGTAGTAAATAAATATAAGGAAAATTATTTAAATTGGAAACTCATATATAAAGTATGCAAGCATAAATGTGAATACAAAAGTAGGAATCATATACACGTGATTAAAAGTGCATGCAAGCCACAAATCAACACACATAGAGTAACCACAACACATATAGTTGTGAATGACTTTCATAAATATGAATGTGTGGTTTGTATGAAGTGGAAGTGTGAACTATGTCTTATAGATTGTTGTTTTTCTTTTGCTATGTGTGATGGTATGATGTAGAACCTGCTCAAGAGCAAGTTATTCCTTTCCAAGATCAGGACTACCCATTTCAAGAGCAGCAAGGAGGCAAGTGTCCTTGACCACTTTGATCCTATGCTAGGATGTGTAGCTAGAATTATTTGCATTGTCAATTGAAATATGAAACCCATGATAGGAAGTTTCCCTAGAATTGCATTACCTTGTTTCCTTGTAGCTTGGGTTGGGACTTATTTTACCATGTCATTTATTATTATGCATATGCTTAGCCATGCTTAGAATGGGATATTTGGGACATGAGATCATCAGTTTATTTTACCATACTCTTGAATGAGATATTGTGAGTTATGTGGAGGTAGGGATCAAGGCAAGTTGGATGTTTTGGTTGTGTGCTGGTGCACGAGACTCGGGTTTGTGTTTAGTACTTGCCTGGATCCTAAGGACCGGTTCATGGAGCATGTAACCTGGCTTTACAGTGCCAACCACATGCTGAGATGGGGCAGCTTGGCCAATTAATTAGGTGTATCCCCGGCGTAGTATGGGTGTGTTGGATGGTGCGGGGAATAGGTGTCAGCTGGACTACCATATGAACCGCAAGGCTCAAGAGGGGGCCACTGCAGCGGGGTTGGAGCCTCTTGTATGCTGTTAGGGGTGAAACCTCAGTGGGCCCACGCTCGTCGGGAATCCCTTTGTAAAGGCTTCGTAGTGATCTCCTGGCTACACACCTGGGAAGTGTGAATGTGGTTCGTGGCCACTGGCATAATGGAGGTTCTTTTAGTCCACCAGGCAACGGGGGATGAAATCACTACATGTGGGTACAGTGGTACAAACTCTGCAGAGTCAAAACTGTCATGACAGCCGTGCTCACGGTCAAGAGCGGCTTGGACTTATTCATGATTAGAGGATTGATGGTTTTGGAAGTTAAGCGGGGAGCTTAACACTGGAAATGATGTTATGGTCATTGGATTATGATGATGGGATGGGAGATTGGGACCATTTCACCTGTGTAGTAATGTAGGTGCTTAATAAGCTAAGGTGATAGGTATAAATTGCGTAGTGCTTTAACCATGAGTTCAACCTCTCCTTGTTCTAGCCATGCATGATATGATTTTTCCCACACTTGCTGAGTACCATTGGTACTCAACCTTGCATATTTTGTTGGTTTATATTGCTGCTCAGGTCAAGATAATGAGATGGTGTATAACGACCAAGACTTTGGACCCGAAGAAGGTTTCTAGGTTCATGGAGACCCCGGGCAACGCCTGTGACGGAGCCCTAAAGAATAATATTCCGCTGCTAGTTTATTTACTTGTGATGAACTTATTATTGTCCATCGAGACATTTGCTATGTAAGACTTATTTATATTCGACACCTGGCTTGTAATAAATGATGCTTCACTATTTGTCATCACATGTATGAGAAAATGATCCTGCCATACATGTGATATTCACTTGGTTGTTCTTCGGAAAAACCGGGTGTGACATTATTTGATGTTTCTATTAGGGAAATAATTCCAGGAATTAGCTGATCTTTGCAAGCCCATAACTTTGTGTACAAAACTCCAAAAAGAGTGAGACCAATTTTGTTGGAATCCTCATGAGGAGTACTTCACAGAGAAACCAATTTTAGGCTATGAAAATGCCCAGGAATTTCTGTAGAATTGTTTTTAGTAAATCCTTTAGGGATTTATTACAGGAGCTATGAAATGGTCCCAAATTTGGGCAGAAAATCCTTTCCATAGTTACTGATCTTCAGTAAAAAGTTGGGCTTCATTGGAGTTCATTTGCTAGGCTAAACTACCTTCCCAAGTTCAGCCTTAATTAGAAATTCCAATTTAAACAGAAGCTTTTTCAGAACTCTGGCCCAACTTCAAAATTCATATATCTCTGATGGTAGCTCCAAAAATGGTGAAACAAATTTTGTTAGAACCATGGAGACTTACCCTAATCAGATCTTCCACTATTAGCTATGTCAAAGCTCCTGAATTGGGCTCAAAATTCAGAGAAGCATTGTACTTGTAAGAATTTTAAAGACTACATTGTGCAATGACATGTCTCCGAATTTGGCTCAAATCATCCTTAGAGGGTCTAGTATCTACTGTAAAAATCCCAAAGCCAATTAAGGATCCTAAACAGCAATAGCTATGAATAGTAGTTCAATTCTTATAAATCCTTAATACTTATACATGTATTTTATTACATTTCATAATAGTGACCAAAGTTGAGGACGCACCGGAGCCCTTGGACGTCCTCCCACCTGAAGCTAACTTCCCGTTTGACTCGCAACCAGGCAAGCCCCGGTTTGCACTTAAGTACCTTTTATAAAATTCTTTATTTGTATCACTTATGTCTAGGGTGAATGTTTGCATTAGAGTTAAGGTGATTGAAACCCCACTTGCATAGCCTCTTTAAATCCTATGGAGGGTTGCGTAGTTTACAAACTCGACGAGTAGAGAATACCATGCTAATGTATAGGATCTCGGTAGAAGTCGAGTGGTTGGAAGCTACTCGCGAGATACTACTTATCACACGGGATGAAAAGAGGTAGATAATGGCTTGAGTTATAAAAGTGAGACCCAGCAGGGGGGATAGGATGCAGTGAGAAGAGGTCTCACGTGCGTAGCCCTGTTGGTGTCGGTTGAGGACCGTCCGTGTGCAGCCCTGCTGGACATGTATCGAACAGTACCGGATGCATACTGGCATATGGGAACCAGGAAACTGATGTAATTGGTTAACCTGGGTGTCGAGGCTTACCCAACCGTAAATAGGAGTGGGTTGAGGGTAGCAAGGTGTAAATCTGCCGGTGGGCACAGTCACGCTCCACGCGGGGACCTCCTACCCGTTACGGATGGACCGGTTCGGCATTTGGGTTGCCTTTGAAAGGTGGTTGCATACAACAGAGTAGGAAGGGGTGTGGAATCACGCTTCTGAAAGTGGGTGTATGCAACGTGTTATCCGGGTGTGTCTTGATTGCAATCACCGTCCCTCGCGGTTATTTGAGTACCCACTTGTTCACTGCGCTGTGACGTAGTAAGAAGGAAATAAGCCAACTGAAAATGTTGTATTGATCTATTAATGTCTTTAATACCTGGTATGTTGTAGTTAGAGCGAATTAAGTTTATATTCCACTTTGGGCATCACCACATCGGAGGAAAGCGTTTCTTGTTTGATTGTGGACTTTCGATGTGGGGGCTGCCTAAGGCACATGAATCTGCTGCTTTAAAAGTGAAAGTAAGGATCAACTTATAGGCGTGTCTTTATCGCAAAGTCCTTTCCTACCTTACACATCCTTGCACGTAGAGTTCCATTCCTAGGGTTGACGGTTAAGACTTGCTGAGCCATCGTGCTCACGGTTGCAATATTATGAGCTGTGTGCAGGTGAGAGTTATGAGGAAGGTTCCGAGGACGAGGAGATGCCCCCGTCGGGGTACACGGCCGAGCTGGAGCCCTGCACGCTGCCGTGATTCTCCCGTTCCTTGCTGCTAGCGTGTAGCGTCCCCGGGCTGGACAGCTACACTTTTGCATAGTTAGAATGAGAGGCTACTTATGTATATTACTTCCGCTGTATAAATAAGTGTTGTAAAAAGACTTCCGCTGTTTTATATCAAATAAAAGTTTGTATGTTGTTCTTTATTCTTTTCGTGTGTGCTGTTGGTTGCCGCATCGTATGGCACCACCCTATGCGATCCTGGAGTGGGTGAACCACGGGGTGGTCCCCACAACGGGTAGACGGCAGATTCCCGCTCCACCAGGCTCCTATCGACGGACCTGAGGATGGAGCTGGAACGATGCCACTTGGGCAAAGATGCCCGAGTGTTCATTGAGCAACGACGAGAAAGGCGTCGCAACCAGGAGGCTGGCAACAGCATGTCGACTGTCTCAACCCAGCCTGAGGCGCGGACGTTCGCCACACGATCTCTGCCCTAGGCATATGCCACGCAGCATGTGCCCCAGCCATATGCCCTGTAAATGGCGCCCCCGGTATGTGGAGCAGCCTTTCCCAAACCGGGGTACACAGTGCCAGCAGCGAACCAAGCGTTCGCGGCACCAACGCCTGCAGCAACAGGAGCAGGATGTGCGGCCCTGGCGCCACACCTTCGCTTTGCGAGGTGGCCGCGCAAGTTTCGGCCGCACCTGCCTGAGAAGTACGATGGCAGTATCAACCCGGCGGAGTTCCTCCAGATCTACTCCACCGCCACTCTTGCTGCAGGAGGGGACGAGGCCGTCATGGCCAACTACTTCCCCGTTGCCTTGACCGGCCCAGCCCAGTCTTGGCTCATGAACCTCCCCCAGGGTTCCATAACCTCTTGGTGAGAGCTCTGCCGGCAGTTCACTACTAACTTCGGCAGCTCCTACACCCGGCCTGGCACGGAGCTCTACCTCCACGCCATCCAGCAACAACCTGGAGAGAACCTGTGCTCCTTCATCCAGCGGTTCTCCCAGGTGCGGAACACCATCCCGCATATCCAAAATGCTTCTGTGGTGGTGGCGTTCCGGCAGGGTGTACGGGACAAGAAGATGCTCGAGAAGCTCGCGACCAGAGAGGTTCACGACGTCTCAGAGCTCTTCAGCCTGGAGGACAAGTGCGCCAGGGCAGCAGAAGGGCGGAACTGGCACTCACTGCCAGCCTCCGAGTCAGGAGGACAGCCCAGATCTGGCGCTGCTTCCCACGGAAGCAGCAAGAAGATCAAGAACCGGGGCGGTGGCAAGATGAAGCCACCGACCGCAGCTCCTGTTGCTGCAGCAGCAGAACCCAGTGGAGCTCGGGGGCCACGCCCCGACAAAAGGCAGCGACGGTCACCAGCTCCAGATGGTGACCAAGGCGATCCATGCCCCGTGCACGACACCAGTTACCATACTGCTGCCGAGTGCCGTGAGATTCAGAAGCTCGCGGAACGCTTTCGCAAGGGGAAGCAACTGCGAGCTGATGCCCCTCCCTTCCGTCAAAGGCAGGGCAAGAAGAAGGTCGATGCCCCATACAACGTCGGCCACCAGGTGGGGTTTCAGGAGCCTCAGCGCGCCATAAAGATGGTACACAACTACGAGGACTCCGGCTCCAGTGACGACGAGTCAGGGCGGTAACCAACTACGGCTGCCCCAAAAGATCTGTGGAGACTGCACTGCTGCGGTATCAGCGTTGGAGAAGCTCCAAGCAGTTGCAGCAGCCCAAGCACCAGCCCCGGCGGTGCAGAACCGGGCCAGCTCCACCCGAGTACACGTCTCTGTGCCTCGGCCTCACCTCCTGGGGGCCGCTCAGGTTCCGTCAACCTCCTGTCAGCCTGATCCAATGGAGGAAGACATCCTGGGTCTCCCGAGAAGAGTCCGGGTCCTCCTACCTCTTGTAGGCCTGAGCCGATAGGGGAAGGTACCCCGGGGGACCCGGGAGGAGCCGCGTAGGACCCGCTTCAGCGTGAAGATATCAACCTCGTCGGCGAGGCACGATTGCAGGCAACACCCCACAACGCACGGCTCCGGCTGGTGCTCCGGCACTACCGCCAAAGGACCAAGCACGTCTGGGAGCTACAAGAAGGCGACCTGGTGCCGCGGCGCACACTTTCCCGCGAAGGACCTATAAACTCTCACCCAGCCGGGAAGGTCCCTTCCGAGTCACGAAAGTTGTCGTCCCAGGTACACACGCCTCTCCACCAAGGATGGGATCCGCTCCCGAACCCTTGGAGCACGGAACATCACAGTAAGTTCTACCTCCTGAGCATTAGTAGAACAGGCCTTTACCTTTCTGTAATAGACCCCATAGGCTCCAGGAACAGCGCTAGGAGCAGCTAAGCCTCAGGGGACGGTCCAGGACTACGTCCAGCTTGGCCTGGTTACGACCCCAAGTGCGTAGAGTCTTGCTTCCCTTCTTAATGGGGTGGGTCGTTGCCTCCATGTTCAGCCTGTCTTCCTCCTATAGGCATTTACACACGGCAACCTATTCTACCACGCTCTCACTTATGTGCTCATTTAAATAACGCATTAATTTCTATGACCGCACTTTCAATGTATGCTCACCGTATATTTAGCTCCACTTTCCCGCTCTCATCCATAGTCAGCATTTGCTATCCTACCGAAGGCGGTTGCGCTTGAGGCACCTGCCGATGGCCAGGGGGCCTTTCGGGCCTCACCCAGTCAGGTGTTGCGGTGCCAGTTGGTCACCTCCATGAAAGGCCTGCGCTGTGCATGGGGGGTCCAGGGTGCGTAGTCTGCTTTGCCGGTTCTGACCCAAAGCGTGCGCGCCCTGCCCTTCGGAGGTCCTGGGGAGTAGAGCTGCTTTGCCTGGTTCCGTACCCAAAGCCTGTGCACTCTGCTTCCCCGGCGTGCGGTCCGGTACTAGGGGCCGGACTGTCGTACCCTGACCTCGGAGGGAGTCGGAGCCTCGGCGCCTCGCGCACAGAATTGCCCAAGCCCCATATACCGGACTAGGACCGTAAGCCAAATAAGACTATGAGACGAGGAGGGGAGAACCCCCCGAGGAGAATTACGCTTCCTCTACCTCTGTGCAGAATCTCCAGGTTTTAGCTACGGGGACCGCATGAAGGGGGGGGGGAAGAGCCATCTACTACTCCAGCGCAAGACCGGAGCATCCGGGTTTTGCCCTTCCTACAGGGGCGAGCCCCGAAGGCTCCACGTGTCCAGCGGGGCTGGAGCTCCCCTCTCCTCAGGAGGACCTCCGGGCCCACCACGTGGCCGGCAGAAGCCGGGCCTCCCCTCTCCGTGGGGGGAGCTTCGAAGGCTCCACGTGTCCCGCGGGGCCAGACCTCCCTCTCCTCAGAGGGGAGCTCCGGGCCTGCCACGTGGTTGGTAGATCCGGACCTCCCTGTTCTCACGGGGCGAGTTCCGGAGACCTCCGGGGCCCTTAACACGATGAGGGCCCGGGGAAGGTGTCTGTGCAGGGCTTCATGATTGGTGAAGACCTCTGGGTACCTTGCGGAGCTAAGGACTCGGCCAGGCCAAACCAAGAAGAAGACAAAAGCACACAGACGCAGAAAATAACAAGAGTCTATTTCATTCAAGGCTCCATGAGCTAGACTACAGACTCAATAAAAAAAGAAGAGGGGAAAAGATACAAGTCCTAGGGTTCCCCTGGCTCGCGCCGGAACCTAGAGGCTACAAGGGCAGCCACGTCCCCGACTTCAGCTCTGGCGGCTTCCTCCCGCTCTGCGGCGGGGCCCTGTCTCGTTGGCTCAAGTGAGACAGAAGGATCCTGGCTCCGGAAGCATGCCAACACGTGCGTGGCAACCTCCATGGCCAGGCCCCATCCCTCTGCCTCGAGCTTGCCGGCGTCCACCGCATCTAGCCTGCTCAGCTTGGCGTCGATAGACTCGAGCGCGGGGATCACCTCAGCCACCTTCAGCACAGGGCCCACTGTCTTCACCGGGCTGAAGCCAAGGGGGACCAGGGCGGACCCTGCCTGGTCGATGAAGCTCGAGACCGCACGGGCCTCGGAGGACTGCGAGGCCAAGAGCTCCCCTACCTCGCTGTGGGCTACCAGCAAGGCGTCGAGGCTCCCCTCGGAGAATTCCTTCTCCTTGGCTGCCAGAGAGCTTTCCCGAAGGTGGAGAGTCTGGGCAAGCCGCTCCAACTCTGAATCCAGGAAGTCGGCTGCCAGCTCCCGATCCAGGATGGCCTGGCGCTCCCGGGAGACCTGCTCCTCCCTCGTGGCAAGATCTGCCTTCTAGGTCTGTAGCTCCGTAGCCCGGGCTCGCAGGTCGCCCTTGCCCGCCGCCAGCCGCGCGGTGACTTTCTCCGCCTCGGCTGCCACGGAGCGCTCCTGATCCGCAACGGCACGCTCATGGCGCGCCAGCCTCTGCCGCACCTCCTCCAAGGCAGAGAAGTTCTTCTCGGCCCGGGCATGCGCCTCAAGGGCCTCCTTGTGGAGCCGCCGCGTCTCGGAGTCCAGACGGTCGACCGCCCTCTTCTGACGGTGGAGAAGCGCCTCCATGACATCGAGTGACGCCCGCCTGGAGTCAAGCTCTCCCTTGACCTCCTCGGTCCGCTCCCTCAAAAGGCGCCTGTCGAAGTGTGCGGTCGACACTTCCCTGGACCTGCACTGGGCAGCCCGCGGAGGTTCTTTTTTGGAGGGGCTAGTCACTTGCGGAGAGCTTGAGCGTATGGGCGAGTTAAGGAAAAGCTTGACACGGTGGGTTTTACGTGGTTCGGGCCGCCGGAGCGTAAAACCCTACGTCCACGGTGAGCTGAGGAGCTCGCTGTATTGCTTGCTGCTCAGAACCGGAGTCCTGAGCTTGGGGATGACTGATGTCTAGCGTATGAGTTGCGGGAGTGCGAACCCTTGCTAACGTCGCCTACCCGAGCCTTTTATAGTCCAAGACTCGGGCGGCTTACAAGGGGGGCCCGGGACCTGATAGGTGGTCCCGGGGAGATTGTCTGTCATCTACCGTATCTACAGTTATGCCGGTAGTTGTCTCTGGCGAAGGCTTCTGAGTCTTCGTCTTGCCGCCCTGCCCATGCCGCATGCTAGTCGTAGTGGTTGATGACGGCGGGGGCGACATGGGATGTCTTGTCGCCGCGTTTATTGGCTGGCAGGCTCTGACACCGCGCGCCAGTCTGTGATGCGAATGGGCGCAATGGCACCTGACAGAGGCGTGCTCCGCGTCTCCGTGTCTTGGGAAGGCGCGGGCCTTGAATACCTTGTACAGGCAAGGTATGGGGCGTCTTTACGCCCGCTGCCTACCGCTCAGGGGCAGGTAGCGCTCTTCTGCTGGACATGTGGCGGGCCTGGAGCCCTCCTCAGAGGAGAGGGGGTTCGGCCCCGCAGGATACGTGGAGCCTTCGGACCTCTCCCCGCGGAGGGCGAGGTCCGGCTTTTGTCGGCCACGTGGCAGGCCCGGAGCTCTCCTCCGAGGAGAGGGAGGTCCGGCCCCTGCTGGACACGTGGCGCCTTCGGACCTCTCCCCCGCGGAGGGGGGATGTCCGGCTTCTGCAGGCCACGTGGCGAGCCCGGAGCTCTCCTCTGAGGAGAGGGAGGTCCGGCCCCGCCGGACGCGTGACGCCTTCGGAGCTCTCCCTGCGGAGAAGGGTGAGATCCTTAGGCATTTTCCCCTGTGCGCGGGAGTACCCCATATCGCGGGTACCGACAGTGGCCCCCGGGACCATCTCGGGGGAGATAGCGAGCCCGAGGTGGGACCTCCGTCTCTTCTGTTCCGCACACTTTCTCTAAGTCCCGCATTGACCGCTGCCGGAGCACGAACAGTCGCGGGATCGTGGGAGCGTGCGCCCACTTGATGGTTGCTTTTACTGTGGTGGTTCCCAAGGCTGCCACTTCTGCACGTTGCGGCGCTTTCTTCGGGAACCTCCGGAGTGCCTTGCTGGCTCGTCTTCTTAGGAGACTGACTCCATGACCCACCGCTTTAGCCGAGCGGCTTGGGTCCACCTGTCATCAGCGCTCGGTCTTGGAGCCAAAACGGTTGCCGTTGCGGCGTATTCGAAGAGTTTCAAAACGCTTGGAATTGCACCTGGGGAGTTTTAAGAGGGGATCTTACCCGCATTGCGGCTTCCATTCGCACTTCCCAGCACTTTTTCTTGGACTCTTGTGCCTTTGTCTTCTTGCCTTTGAGTCCTCTCCCATCATGGCCTCCAACCCGCCACCAGAGAAGAAACGCGCTCGATCTCCTCCAGTAGCGGCATATGCGCCAAGTCAGGGATCCAGGGTGCCTACACCTCTTGCTGCTGGAGATGTCACCCCTTTTGGCAGCGACTCAAAGCGGTCCCGGGCTGATGCGTCCGGGGGAGCTTCTGGAGCGTCCCCTGCTCCGCCAGTCCAGGTGACTGCGGAGCGGCCGTCAGTGACGACGGCGGGTTCTGGGAGTCCTACCCCGGCTCGGAAGTCGGGGTTCAGAGCCCGCTGGAGTGTTCGCTCTTCCCGGCCGTCCTCGACTGGCGGGGAGTCTGCGCCGCTGCGCTCGAAAACCGGGACGGCTGCCGCGGCCCCCAAGCTAGCGCGAGCTTCTCCTGTTCTGGCGTGCCCGGATTCCGCGGCAGCGTCGTCTCTTCCTGCCGAGACGGCTGCCGCGGCCCCCAGGCCAGTGCAGGTCGACCATGCACCAGGCGGCCCGGCTTCTACTTCGGTGTCGACTCCCCCCGCTCGTCCCTCTCCACAGGTCAAGAAACCAGAAGCTAGAGAGAGTTCGGCGGGTCCGGCTGCCGGAGCCCCGGCGTCAGCTTCTCCTGACCGGCGTCTCGTCTCGATCGCTGGTGCCTCGACTTCTCTTGAGGATGAGGTGATGGAGGAGGTCAGGGGTGCTACTCCAGCCTCTGCTGCCCCACTGCCCCTGGCGGAGGCCTTTGCGCTTGCCGAAGCGAGCATCCGGCAGGTATTGGCCGCAATTGGTCGCTAGCGGGAGGAGCATACGGTTGAACGGGATCGCCTCCTCACCTGGGGGAACCTTTTGCGGGAGCGGACCGCGAAGGTCAAGAGCGAGCTCGACTCCAGGCAGGAGTTGCTTGACTTCAGGGAAGTGCTCCTCGATCGGCTGAAGCGGTCTGTCGACCTCCTGGACGCCGAATCGCGGCGGATCAACAGGGAGGCCCTGGAGGCACACGCCCGGGCCGAGGAGAGCCTCTCTGCTGCGGAGGAGATACGGCAGCTGTTGGAGCGCCGTAAACTCGTCGTTGAGGAACGGGAGTGTTCCACGGCAGCCGAGGCGGAGAGGGTCGCTGCGCAGCTGGCGGCGGGCGAGGATGACCTGCGAGCTCGGGCCAGGGAGCTAGAGGCTCAGAAGGCAGACCTCGCCATGAGGGAGGAACAGGTCTCCCGCGAACGCCAGACGATTCTGGATCAAGAGTTGGTTGCCGACTTCAGGGCTTCTGAATTGGAGCGGCTCGGCAAGACTCTCCGCCTTCGGGAAAGCTCCCTGGCAGCCAAGGAGAAAGAGCTCTCCGAGAGAAACCAAGACGCCCTGCAGGCGGCCCGCCGCGAGGTAAAGGAGCTCTCGGCCTAGCGGTCCTCCGAGGCGCTTGCGGTCTCGAGCTTCATCAATCGGGCGGGGTCCGCCCTGATCCCCCTTGGCTTCAGTCCGGTGAGGGCAGCGGCTCCTGCGTTGAAGATGGAGGAGGTGATCCCCGCGCTGGAGTTGATCGGTGCCAAGCTGGACAGGCTAGACTCGGTGGTCGCCAGTGAGCTTGAGGGCGAGGGACGTGGCCTGGCCTTAGAGGTCGCCTCACATGTGCTGGCATGCTTCAGGAGCCGGGACCCTTCTTTCTCCCTGGAGCCAGCGAGAGAGGGCCCAGCCGCGGAGCGGGTGGAAGCTGCTAGGGCTGAAGTCGGGGACGTGGCCGCCCATGTAGCCTCTAGGTTCCGGCATGAACCGGGAGGTCCCTAGGACTTCCTTCTCCCTTTTTATCGAGTATGTAGTCCAGCTCATGGAGCCTCGCATAATTAGACTCTCTTGAATGTTTGTGCCTGTGATGCCTTTTCTTTCCTTCTTGGCTTTGCCTGACTGAGTCCTTAGCTCCGCAAGGTACTCAGAGGCCTTTACCAATCTCGGAACTCTGCACAGACACCTTCCCCGGGTCCTAACTGTATTAGGAGCCCCCGGGGGTCTCCGGATCTCGTCCCATGGGGAGTCCAGATCTGCCGGCCACGTGGCGGGTCCGAAGCCCCTCCTGAGGAGGCGGGAGCTCTCGCCCCGCTGGACACGTGGGGCTTTCAGAGCCCCCCCCTAGAGGGGAGAGGTCCGGTTTCCACCTGCCACGTGGCGAGTCCGGAGCCCCCCTCTGTGGAGGCGGGAGCTCCGGGCCCGCTGGACACGTGGGGCCTTCGGGCCTCGCCCCTGCTGAAGGGGCGGGCCCCGGTCCTTCCGGTCCTATGTCGGAGTAGTTGGTAGCTCCTTCCCCCCCACCTCATGCAGTCCCCGTTGCTGTAACCTGGAGGTCCTGCACACAGGTAGAGGAAACGTAATTCTCCTCGGGGGGTCCTCCCCTCCCGTCTTCTAGTCTTATTCGGCTTACGATCCCAACTCGTTATACGGGGCTTGGGCAATTCTGTGCGCGAGGTGCCGGAGCTCCGGCTCCCTCTGAGGTCCGGGTATGACCGTCCGATCCCTAGTACCGGGCCGTGCGCCGGGGAAGCAGAGTGCATAGGCTTTGGGTACATGACCAGGCAAAGCGGTTGTACTCCCCTGTACCTCCGGAGGGCAGGATGCGCATGCTTTGGGCACGGAGCCGGCTAAGCGGGATACGCACCCTGGACCCCCCATGCACAGCGCAGGCCTTTCCTGGAGGTGACCAACTGGCACCGCAACACCTGACTGGGGGAGGCCCGAGAGACTCACTTGGCCATAGGCAGGTGCCTCAAGCGCAACCGCCCTCGGTAGGATAGCAAATGCTGACTATGGATGAGCGCGGGAGAGAGGGAGCTAGATGTACGATGAACATACATAGAGAGTGCGATCATAAAAATTAATGCATAATTTAAATGAGCACATGAGAGGGAGCGAAGTAGAACAAGTTTCTGTGTTAATGCCCATAAGTGGAAGTCTGGCTGTACATGGAGGCAATGACCCGCCTCGTCTACAAGGGAAGCAAGACTCTACGCACTTAGGGTCGGAACCAGGCTAAGCTGGACGTAGTCCTGGACCGTCCCTTGAAACTTAGCTGCCCCAAGCGCTGTTCCTAAACTCTATGAGATTTATTACAGAAGGGGATGACCCTGTTCTACTAATGCTCGGGGGGTAGGACTTACAGTGCTGTTCCATGCCAAGGGTTTTGGGAACGGATCCCACACTCGGTTGAAAGGCATGTGTACCTGGGACGGCAGCTTTCGTGATTCGGAAGGGACCTTCCCGGCTGGGGAGAGTTTATAGGTCCTTCTCGGGAAAGTGCGTGCCACGACACCAGGTTGCCTTTCTGCAGGTCCCTGACGCGTTTGGTTCTTTGGCGGTAGTGCTAGAGCAGCAGCCGAGACCATGCGTTGTGGGGTGTCACCTGCAGCCGAGCCTCGTCGACGAGGTTGTCATCTTCACGCTGGATCAGGTCCCGCGCGGCTTCTCCTGGGCGCCCCCGGGGAGTTCTCCCCTTCTGGCTAAGGCCTTCAAGGGGTAGGTGGACCCGGGCTCGTCTTCGGAGACCCAAGGCGTCTTCCCCTTCTGGCAAGGCCTTCAAGGGGTTGACAGACCTTGGGCGATCCCCAGGAGGTATGACCGAGGCACGGAGGCGTGCTCTCGGGTGGGGCTGGCCCGATCTTGCACCATTGCGATTGGTGCTTGGGCTGCTGCGACTACTTGGAGCTTCTCCAAGGTTGACGCCGCAGCAGTGCAGCCTCAACTGACCTGGGACGGCAGCCACAGTCGGCTACCGCCCCGGCCCGTCGCCATCGGAGCTGGAGTCCTCACCGTTATGCACTGTCTTCATGACACGCTGAGGCTCCTGAAACCCCACCTGGTGGCCGGCGCTGACTGAAGCGTCGACTTTCTGCTTGCCATTCCTCTGAGGGAGGAGCGGTGCCTCAGCTCTCTGCTGCCTTCCTTTGCGGAAGCGCTCTGCGAGCCTCTGGATATCCCAGCACTCGGCAGCACTATGATTGCCAGCGCCATGCACGGGGCATAACCCGCCCTGGTCACCATCTGGGGCTGGCGACTGCCGCTGCCTTTTGTCAGGGCGTGGCCCCCGAGCTCCACTAGCCGTCGCTGCTGCGGCGACGGGAGCCGAGGACGATGACTTCATCTTGCCACTCCCCCGGTTCTTAGCCTTCTTGCCACCTCCATAGGAAGCAGTGCCGGACCCGGGCTGTCCTCCTGACTCGGAGGTCGGCAGAGAGTGCCAGTTCCACCCTTCAGCTGCTCTGGCGCATTTGTCCGCCAGGCTGAAGAGCTCAGAGACGTCGCGGACCTCTCGGGTCGCGAGCTTCTCAAGCATTTTCTCGTCCTGGACACCCTGCCGGAACGCCACCACCACAGAAGCACTTTGAATATACGGGATGGTGTCGCGTACCTGGGAGAACCGCTGGATGAAGGAGCGCAGCGACTCCCCAGGTTGTTGCTTGATGGCGTGGAGGTCAAGCTCCGTGCTGGGACGGGTGTAGGAGCTGCCGAAGATGGCGATGAACTGCCGGCAGAGCTCTCCCCAGGAAGTTATGGAACCCTGAGGGAGGTTCATTAGCCAAGACCAGGCTGGGCCGGTCAAGGCGACGGGGAAGTAGTTGGCCATGACAGCCTCATCCCCTCCTGCGGCAAGTACGGCGGTGGAGTAGATCTGGAGGAACTCCGCCGGGTTGACGCTGCCGTTTCTTCCTTCTTTGTGACGCTGCTGGAGACGTACGGTCTCCAGCTTCATCACCTCTCCCCCAACTCCTACGCGATGGCCGCCGTCTTCGTGCACTTCTGCAAAATTTTCGTGGGGGTGCACGCTTCAGTGACACTCTTCCGCTACTTCTTCGTGTTGCGGACAACCGGGCGCAGCTCGAAGAATAAGCTGGGGGCGCACTACTTCCAGCACCGCTGCAAGGATCCGAAGGCCTCTGGGTACCTTCTACCTTTCGGTGCGTCGAGGTGGGAAAACTGGAGGGAGAACTGGGTGATCGTGCAGACCGAAGAGCACGATTGCCTGCAGCTCCCAACTGTCGGCCTGACCACCGAACGTCGCTTCTGGGAGGAGATCCCAGAGCTGGAACCAGAGTACACGCCGGTATTGGAGCGGATCCAGTTCCTGGCCAACGTGGGGCTGACGTCCCTGATGGTGCTGATAGATTTCCTGTCGCGCGGTATTGCTCCCTTGCAGCAACGCAACCGCCCGGCGTGGTACTACACCGGCGAGCTCGACTGCACCAGGCTGGAGAAGGGTCTCGGCTCCGACCCATCTGAGGAGGAGCTGTACGAGATGGTGGCCAAAGTGAGCAGCGACTTCGTCACCGGCGGCGACCTCACCTTCCCGGCCTCTGGCACTCCCCTCTTCTTGGAGCCGCAGAGAAGGGCGGAGTTGCTGCGGAAGATGCCGAATCTTGATGACATCGGGATCGCCGTTCATCAGGTTGGGGACGCCCCTCCGGGGAATCTCGATTCCCGGGGTCGAGCGCTCCGGGGCGGAGCGCGAGGCGTCTACCACTGCCCATCCCACACCGAGGGTCGACAGAGCTCAGACCGTCGACATGGGGAAGGGAAAGGAGCCGGCCCCCGGACAGCCAGAGAAGAAACGTGCCCGGTCTCCTCCAAGAGCGTCGTTTGCACTGAGCCAGGGGGCCGGGGTACCTTTGCGCCCATCTCCCAGAGGTGCTGGTTCGTCGGGTGGTGACCCAAAGAGACCTCGGGTCTCCAGCTCCGGCGGGTCTATTCTCGGATAGCGACGGTCCGAGGAGCTCCAGGCGTCCCGCCTCCCTTCCTCAGGTGGAGGAGCTTCAAGGAGGGACGCCGGTGGGGCGATTCCCGGTGGTGAGCCGAGGGCTCATGCGCCGCAGCCAGCGAGCGTCCCGGCTGCAGGCCCGGCCAGCAGCGGCGTCGGAAGGAGCAGTGCTGGGACTCACCCGGGGATGCAGGTGCCTCGGGCCTCAGGGGCCGGATCGGCGAGCAGCGCTAGGGGCGCCACTTACAGGGGCCCTACTGCTCTGCCTCCTACTCCGCCGGTCCGGGCGCCTGCGGCGCAGGCGCAGGTGCAGGCGCCGGCGGCAGGTTCTGGTGGTTCTGTCCCTGCTCAGAGGCTGGGGCTCCAAGCCCATTGGACTGCTCACATCCCCCGGTAAGTGTTGCTCTTTCCTTCTTTTAGAAGTAGCGTTCCTTTCTCCTTTCTTAGCCTGAGAGCTCCTTATGTCAACAGGGACTCACCGGCTGCTGGGGGCGAGTCTGTTCCCCGGCCATCTCCGGCCAGCGGAGGCTCTTTGCCACAGCGTCCGGGAACTGCGGCAGCTCCGACGGCCCCCAAGTCGGCGGAGGCTTCTTCTGTGCTGGCGGAACCATCCCCTGCGGTGGCGGCGGCAGCACCCGCTCGTCCTCCTTCACCAGCTTGGAAGCCCGGTGCTGAGGCTCGAAGGGCAGCTTTGGGTGCAGCTGCTGGCCCCCTGGCTTCCCCAGATCGGCGCCACGCCTCAGTTGCCGAAGCACCGGCGCCTCCACCGGTGTTGGACGTGACGGGGGAGGTCAGGGGCTCGTCCAGGCTGGCGTCCAGCAGGTCCAGGCCACTTTCGAGCGAGAGCTGGAGATGCTGGCTGGAGAGAGAGACCGCCTCCTTAACTGGGGGCATCTCCTGAAGCAGCAGACCCTTGAGGCTGAGGCAGAGCTCGACTCGAGGCAGTCGAGGCTTGATGCCGTGGGGGCGCTGTTCAATGCTCAGAAGAGGGCCGTCGACCACCTGGGTTCTGAGACCCGGCGACTCCGTCAGGAGGCCCGTGAAGCTCACGCCAGGGCCTAAGCGCGTTCCACTGCCGCAGAGGAGCTGCGGTTGCAGGTAGCTCGTTGCGAGTGTGCTGTCGCGGATCGGGAACGCGCCGTGGCGGCCGAGGAGAAGAAGGTCGCCGCACGGCTCGAAGCCAGCGAGGACATGCTGAGGGCTCGGGCCAAGGAGCTGGGCCTCCGTGAGTCGGCTGTTGCTGCGAGAGAGGAACAGGCCTCCCAGGAGCGCCAGGCGGTGCTGGACCGCGAGCTGGTGGCCCACCAAGAGGTGGAGAAGCTCCAGGCTTCGCGGTTTGTCGAGGCTCGAGCAGTCTGGAGCTTTGTCACTGAGGCGGGGTCCGTCCTTGTTCCCCTCGGTTTCAGCCAGGTACGGACGGAGGCTCCAACACAGGAGGTGCTCGAGGCAATCCCGGCGCTTGAGTCCACCGGTGCCAAGTTGGGTAGGCTCGAGGCGGTGATCACCGATGAGCTTGAGGCGGAGGGACGAGGCCTGGCGAAGGAGGTCGCCACGTACGTGCTGGCGTGCTTCCGGAGTCAAGACTCTTCCTTCTCTCTGGAGCCGGTGAGACTAGGCCCCGCCGCCGAGCAGGAGGAAGCTGCGAGGGCCGAGGTCCAGGACATGGCCGCCCTTGTGGCCTCTAGGCTCCAGCGGGAATCCAGCTCATGGAGCTTTGGATGAATGAACAGGCTCTTTGTTTTTTCCTTTGTGCTTATCTTCCTCTTGGCTTGACCTGACCGAGTCCATAGCTCCGCAAGGACCTCGGAGGTCTCTACCAATCTTGAAGTCTTGCACAGACACCTTCCTCGGGTCCTTGTGTTAAGGGCCCAAGCGGTCTCCGGAGCTCGCTCCGTGAGAACAGGGAGGTCCAGATCTGCCGGCCACGTGGCGGGCCTGGAGCTCTCCTCTGAGAAGATGAATGCCCGACCCCGCGGGACACGTGGAGCCTTCGGAGCTCACCCCTGTGGAGGGGGCGAGGCCCAGCTCTGCCGGCCACGTGGCGGGCCCGGAGCTACCCTCTGAGGAGAGGGGAGCTCCGGCTCCGCCGGACACGTGGGGCCTTCGGAACCCGCCCCTGCGGGGGGGGGGGGGGAGTTTTGGATCCTGTAGTCTTGCGTTGGAGCTCCTGTCCTTCCTTGCGCGGTCCCCGTAGTGGCCCCCTGGTCGGTGTGGCCAATGGATTGGGCACACCTACCATACTTCTGCAGGGGAGCTAAGGCTGGGAGGTCCTGCACACAAGTAAGGGAAGTGTAATTCTCCTTGGGGCTCACTCTTCCCTATCTCATAGTCTTATTTGGCTTACAATCCTGGTCCGGTATATGGGGCTTGGGCAATTCAGTGCGCCCTGCGCTGGTGGCCCGGCTCCCTCCGAGGTCAGGGTACGATCGTCCGGCCCTCAGTACTAGACCAACTGGCATCGCAAAACCTGACTGGGGGAGACCCGAGAGGCCCCCTGGCCATTGGCAGGTACCGCAAGCATGACCGTCTTCGGTAGGATAGCAAATGCCGACTAGGGATGAGAATGGGAAAAGAGAGCTTAGTGTATGGTGAGCATACACAGAAAGCGCGGTCATAAAAATTAATGCGTAATTTAAATGAGCACAAGGGCAAGAGCAAAGCAGGACAGGTTTCTTTTCATATAAATATCCATAGGAGGAAGGTAGGCTAAACATGGAGACAACGACCTGCCCCATTAAGAAGGGAAGCAAGACTCTACGCGCTTAGGGTCGGAACCAGGCCAAGCTGTACGTAGTCCTGGACCGTCCCCTGAGGCTTAGCTGCTCCGAGCGCTGTTCCTGGACTCTATGGAATCTATTACAGAAAGAAAAAGTACTGTCATACTATTGCTCTAGGGATAGAACTTACGGAGGTGTTCCATGTTCCAACGGTTCGGGAGCGGGTCCCCATCCTCGGTGGAAAGGCGTATGCACCCGAGGCGGCAAACTTTCGTGACTCGCAAGGGACCTTCCCAGGTGGGGGATAGTTTGTCGGTCCCTTCATGAGAAAGTATGCGCCGTAGTACCTGGTCGCCTTCTTGCAGCTCCCGGACACGCACGGACCTTTGGTGGTAGCACCGGAGCGTTTGCCGGTACCGTGCATTGCGGAGCGCTGCGTGTAATCGAGCCTCGTCGACGAGGTCGATGTCTGCACGCCAGAGGTTGTCCTGCGCGGCTTTGTCGTAAGGTCGGACACGGAGAGACCCCATGGTGATCTCTGGGGGAAGCACAGCTTCGGCCCCGTATACCATGAAGAAGGGTGTCTCTCCGGTGGCCTGGCTCTGGGATGTCCGGTTAGCCTACATTGTTGTCGGAAGCTCGTCCACCCACTTGGCGCCATGCTTCTTCAAGCCGGCATAGGTGCGAGTCTTGAGGCCCCGAAGAATCTTGGTGTTGGCCCTCTCGACTTGCCCATTGTTCTTTGGGTGAGCAACGGATGCATAGAACATCCGGATGCCGAGGTCTTTGCAGTAGCCTTGGAACGCTGCGCTGGTGAACTGGGTCCCGTTGTCGGTGATGATTCTGTTCGGGACCCCGAACCGGCCGACGATCGACTTGATGAACTTCACTGCGGATTGCTTGTTGATGGTGACGACGGGTGTAGCTTCCTGCCACTTGGTGAACTTGTCGACGGTGATGTAGAGGTACGGGAATCCTTGACGGCTTTGGGGAACGGTCCCAGGATGTCCAACCCCCATACGGCGAATGACCACGAGGGTGGGATCATCTGAACCGCCTGAGCCGGTGTGTGGATCTGCTTGGCGTAGAACTGGCACGCCTTGCAGCTCTCGACCAGCTTGACGGCATCGTGGAGTGCTGTGGGCCAGTAGAAGCCATGCCGGAAAGCTTTACCGACGAGCGTGCGTGAGGAAGAGAGACTCCCACATTCGCCTCCATGAATCTCAGCAAGCAAGTCGCAGCCTTCCACCTTGGTTATGCACCGCAATACGACGTGGTTGGCGCTACACCGGTAGAGATCCCCTTCTACCAGTGCGTACCTTTTAGCCATGCGCATGATCCGTTCAGCGGATACACGTTCATCAGGGAGGATGTTGTCTTTCATGTAGTCACGGATCTCTGTGATCCATGCATCGGGTCTGACTTGAGCTTCTGGATCTTGAGCGCTGGGTTGCACAGAGTCCCCAGTGACGCTTACAATCCTTGGTGGCGTCCATGGCTGCAGGGCCGCCGGGACAGCCAGCTTCGAGGTGCTGGTCCAGCCCCCTTCGCCCGGCTCGGCAGGCCGGGCTGTGGGCCGCAGCAACGTCTCTCGAAGACTCCTTCGGGCATAGGGGCTCCGGTAGAGGCCTTCGTTGAGAGGTCGTTGGCCGCGGCATTGCCAGCACGCGGTACATGGCGCAGGTCCAAGGCGAGGAAGTCTTTCTCCAACATCTGCACGTGGAGCAGATAAGCAGCTAGCTGTGGGTCGTTGCAGGAGCACTCACCTTTAACTTGTTTGATGACTAGCTGGGAGTCGCCCTGTGCCAACAACTGGCGAGCGCCCAGAGACAGGGCTGTCTTTAGGCCAAAGATGAGCGCTTCATATCCTGCCATGTTTTTGGTTGCCTTGAAATTGAGACGCACCATGTACCCAAACTGCTCCCCCGATGGCATGAGGAGCAGTACGCCAGCACCGGCCCCCTGCTTTCGCGAGGAGCCGTCGAAGAAAAGCGTCAAGTGAGGCCCGGTGAAGACCGGAGCTTGGGGCTTTGGTTCACCATCTTCGTGGCCCCCTGGGTTAGTCTTCGTTGGCGTCCACTAGGCCACGAAGTCAGCCAGTGCTTGGCTCTTGACTGCATGGCGACGGAGGAAGTCCAGCTCAAACTCCGCCAATTCCGCTGCCCACTTAGCGACATTGCCGGTCACGTTGGGGGCTGTGAAGGATTGCCTTCAGCGGGTAGGAGGTGATCACCGAGATCCGGTGGGCTTGAAAGTAGTGGCGGAGCTTCCTGGACGCCACGAGTACTGCATACAGTAGCTTGTGGACCTCCAGGTGTCTTGTCTTGGTGTCGTGGAGGACTTTCGCTGATGTAATAGACAGGCCTCTGAATGGTCCGGACCCTCCCCCCCGGGCCTGAGATGTCCTCATCCATTGGCTCAGGCCGACAGGAGGTAGATGGGTCCGGGGGAGCCTCCGGGAGCTGGGACTCGAAGGCTCCTAGTCCGTCTCGAACCTCCGGGGGGTCCCGTTGGACCTCCGGGAGGTTGTCTTGGAGCTCGGGGAGGTCCCGTTGGACCTCCGGGAGGTTGTCCTGGAGGTCCGGGAGGTCGTCTCGGACCTCCGGGGTCTCCTGGTGATTGTCTTCTGCTACCGGAGCAGGCTGCGGTGACGAGGGGTCCGGCCGTTCTGCAACGAGGACCATGCTCACCACCTCAGTTGTTGCCGCGGTGTAGAGCAACAAATGCTCTTCGGGCTCGGGGGCTACCATGATTAGTAGGGTTGTCTGGAGCTGCTTCAACTCCTGGAAAGCTTCTTCTGCTTCGTCGGTCCAAGCAAATGGACCGGATTTGCACAGGATCTAAAGAAGGGGAGCGCTCGCTCTGCTAGCCTCGGTATGAACCGACTCAGCGCGGCTAGGCATCCCGTGAGTTTCTGGACATCTTTGATGCGGGCGGGGGGCCGCATCAGGTCGATGGCCTTGATCTTCTCTGGGTTGGCCACAATTCCTCGGTGTGAGACCTGGAATCCTAGGAGCTTCCCAGAGGATACACCGAACACATACCTTTCGGGGTTCAGCTTAGTGCGCGTGGAGCGCAGTTTGTCAAAGACTAGGGCTAGGTTATCTAACAATGATGAACTCTGTCTGACCTTGACAACAATGTCATCGACATACACCTCGACTAAGTCTCGTATTAGCTCTCCAAAGGTTTTGTGCATTGCACGTACAAAGGTGGGGAGAGCATTCTTTAAGCCATAAGGCATAGAGACATAACAATACAGGCCATCTACTGTGATGAAGGAAGTGTGCTCTTCATCTTCTCTAGACATAGGGATCTGATGAAAACCCGAGTAGGCGTCTAAGAAGCATAGCATATCACAACCTGATGTCGAGTCTACTATTTGATCTATTCTAGGGAGGGGGAATGGATCTTTGGGACATGCCTTATTGAGACTGGTGTAGTCGATGCACATCCGGAGCTTCCCGCCGGCCTTCGGGACGACGATGGGGTTCGCCAACCACCGGGGGTGGTGTACTTCCCGTATGAAGCCAGCGTCCAGCAGCTTCTTGATTTCTTCTTTGATGAAGTTCTGCCGCTCGATGGACTGCTTGCGAGGCTTCTGTTGGACTGGCCAGGCGTCAGGGAAGATCTTCAGATGGTGCTCGATCACCTCCCTAGGGATCCCCGGCATCTGCGACGGCTGCCATGCAAACACGTCGAAGTTGTGCCGGAGGAAGGTGATGAGCGCGCCTTCCTATTTGCTGTCCAGGCCCCCGGCTACCCGGGTGGTCTTGGCAGCATCGGCGCCGACTTGGACGACCTTCAGGGGGACGTCGTCCTCGTCGAGGGGTTGCGTGCGGGGTGCTGAGGTAGAGGCACGGTGGTGTGCACTCGGGTGGAGCCGGCCCGGTTCCGCACTACCAGGGGCTGGTGCTCGGGCTGTTGCAAGCGCTTGGAGCTTCTCCAAGGCTGACACTGCAGCAGTGCAGTCTCCACGAATCTTGAGGGCGCCTGTTGGTGTAGGCATCTTTAGGACAAGGTAGCAGTATTGGGCTACTTCCATGAATCGGTACAGGGCTGGCCTGCCGATTATGGCATTGAAGGGGAGGTCGATCTCCGCTACGTCGAACACAATGTACTCTGTCCGATAGCTGTCCGGTGCCCCAACGGTTACCGGAAGGCTGATGTTGCCATAGGGAACGACTTGTCCCGGCCCTACCCCTGAGAACGGGCTCGACGGGGTGAGCTTGGCCATCGGGATCTGCAGCTTCTGGAAAGCTGCGCGGCTGATGAGGTTCAGCCCAGCCCCGCCATCTACCAGAACGTGGTACATCTTCACGATGGCGATGGTGGGTGCTACCAAGAGCAGTAGTTGGCCGGCCCCAGACATGTTCCTGGGGCAGTCGGTGGCATCAAAGCTGATGGGGGTTCCCATCCACTTGAGGTCCGGCACAGCACTTGGGAGAGGCGCTACTGACGCTACCGCTCGGCGCAGAGTCTTAACCGCGCTTCGGGACGCGGGGTCAGCAAACCCGCCGTAGATGACATAGAGCATCTTCCAGCGCTCGTCATCGCTGGAGCTGGAGTCTTCATGGTTGTGCACCGCCTTCACGGCGCGCTGAGGCTCCTGGAACTCCACCTGGTGGTCGACGTTGTCTTGGGTGTTGACCTTCTGTTTTCCCTCCCTTTGATGGAAGGGAGGGGCGTCAGCACGCGATTGCTTCCCCTTGCGGAAGCGCTCCGTGAGCTTCTGAATCTCCCGGCACTCTGCAGCAGTATGGCTGCTGGTGTCGTGCACAAGGCATGGCTCACCTTGGTCACCATCTGGAGCTGGTGACCGTCGCTGCCTTTTGTCGGGGCGTGGCCCCCGAGCTCCGCTGGGTGCTGCTGCTGCAGCAACGGGAGCTGCGGTCGGTGGTTTCATCTTGCCACCGCCCTGGTTCTTGATCTTCTTGCCACATCCATGGGAAGCAGTGCCAGATCCGGGCTGTCCTCCTGATTCGGAGACTGGCTGTGAATGCTAGTTCTGCCCTTCTGCTGCCCTGGCGCACTTGTCCGCCAGGCAGAAGAGCCCTGAGACGTCGCGAACCTCTCTGGTCGCGAGCTTCTCAAGCATCTTCTTGTCCCATACACCCTGCCGGAATGCCACCACCACAGAAGCATTTTGGATATGTGGGATGGTGTTCCGTACCTTGGAGAACCGCTGGATGAAGGAGCGAAGCATCTCTCCAGGTTGTTGCTGGATGGCGTTGAGGTCGAGCTCCGTGCCAGGCTGGGTGTAGGAGCTGCCGAAGTTTGCAGTGAACTGCCGGCAGAGCTCTCCCCAGGAGGTTATGGAACCCTGGGGGAGATTCATGAGCCAAGACCGGGCTGGGCCGCTCAAGGCGATGGGGAAGTAGTTGGCCATGAAGGCCTCGTCCCCTCCTGCAGCAAGGATGGCGGTGGAGTAGATCTGGAGGAACTCCGCCGGGTTGACGCTGCCGTCGTACTTCTCAGGCAGGTGCGGCCGAAACTTGCGCGGCCACTTCGTGAAGTGAAGGTGTGGCGCCAGGGCCGCACATCCTGCTCCTTTTGCTGCAGGTGTTGGTGCTGCGAACGCTTGGTTCGCTGCTGGCACTGTATACCCTGGTATGGGCAAAGCTGCGCCATAGACCGGAGGCACCATTTGCAGGGCATATGGCTGGGGCATATGCTGCGTGGCATATGCCTGGGGCAGAGATCGCGTGGCGAACGTCTGCGGCCCAGGCTGGATTGAGGCGGTCGACATGCTGTCGCCAGCCTATTGGTTGCGACGCCTTTCTCATCGTCGCTCGATGACCACTCGTGCATCGTCGCCCAAGTGGCGTCGTGTGACACCCTCGTCTCTGGTGTCAACACATATTCATGAATTACGAAGAGAAAACATTTTGAGAAAAATAGGAACAGAGAAAATTATCAAAAGGACAGCCAATAAGAGCCGAATTCAGCTCTCAGAGAGCACCGAAGACAACTTCCACAGCCCGGAGGCCACATGTCGCGTCCGGAGCTCATCCCTGCGAAGTGGGGAGAGGCCGACGCTAAGCTGGCTACGTGGCAGGCTCGGGGCTCGTCTCCGCAGAAGGAGGAGAGGTCCGACCCTGTGGGACACGTGTCGCCCACGGAGCTAGCCTCTGCGGAAGAAGCAAAGGCATTTTTCGTAGGATACATGTCACCTTCGGAGCTAGTCGCCACGGAAATCAAAGGACCAGTCACACGGGGTACGTGTCGATCTCGGAGCTTATCTCCGGGAGGTCCGGTTCTATCGAACACGTGTCGCCACCGGAGCATATCTCCGGGAGGTCCGTCGCTGCTGGACACGTGTCGACCTCGGGGCACGTCTCTGAAGAAATAAGAGAGGAAATACCGGCATTAAAACGTGGCGCACACGGAGCTCACCTCTGAAGAAGAGGGAAGTCTTGCTCGCTTGACACGCGGCGCAACCGGAGCTCGTCTCTGCGGAGAAGGAGATACCAGGCCCCGGAGGACACGTGGAGCTTCCAGAGCTCATCACCGTGGAGGTAACGAGTTCTGGAGTGGTTTTTACACGTAAGAATACCGGTACGCAAAAGAAACCAACCTGAATTCCACAATGTTACTAAAGATAAAACGTTGGGATCCAACAAAGATCTCAATAGGTCTCATATTCAGGATACAATCAGATTAGGACTCTTCTCTTCCCGATTATAAATAGAACCCAAAACCTCTGGCCGAAAACACAAACTTCTTTTCCAACTCCTGAGCCGATGACTTAGAGCCCTAGCCCTAACTCGCCGAAGCGCAACCAGGGGAGGTCGCTGGAGGAGAACCGAGCGGTCTGAGGAGGACCTTGAAGCCGAGAAGAACGTGAGGTTGGACTCCGATACCACCTTACGACACCGTTGTGTTCTCTTTGCATCTGTTCTTTGATTCCTTTTGAACAGAAGCCTTCTCGTGGATAGATCACTTGATGATCAGGTTGACAAGATCACCGCCACGTACACCTTTGATCCAAACACCTCTTTCCATACAAAGCTATACAAGAACACGTGCAAATCAATCTAATAAAACTAATCATAGGATAACATGCATATGCATCATCGCATCTAGTTTATGGTTTGTGCATGATATTAATTGCTGTGAATCTTGTGTGCACGAAATCCGACCTAGCAGGACAAGCTCAGGGAGCTGTCTATGACGAGCTGCAGCAACAAGGTTTTGAGATCCAAGAACCCCCAGAACCGCAACAAGGCAAGTGCCCCTTGACCATATTGATCCTATGTTTTTGGGAAAAACTGTTTTGATTGCGAAAAGTTGTGTGTGCTGAGTCAAACATGATGGGAAACCCTTTTATAGGAGTTTACTAGTTTTGGTTAAACCACCCTTGTCGCCAGGGAAGTTTATGAGTCGTGTATGGTTTTTGCTTTATGCTTCGCTGAGTCCATGGGATTGGAAAGCGAGATAGATGCGTCTAGCTAACTGCACTCGTAATGATATAAGAAACGGATGATATTAATGAACATGGATTGGAGGGAGACCTAGGCAAGACTGGGTTTGTGAATGAGGTAGCATGAGATGGTGGTTTACTTGCCGTAGATCGAAGGACCGGTTCATGCATGCACATGCCACGATAACAGTGCCACTACAAGGCCAAGTATGGGTGTGGCTTAGCTGAGTAATTAGGTAAGTTGCTAGAGTGTTATGGACTGTGGAAGGAGCGGGGAATGGGAGTCGAGTGAGGACTGCCCTGGAAACTGCATGGCAGAAGAGGGGGCCCGTGGGTGGGAGAATTGAAGATTCTAGCCTGCCGGTGAAACCTTAGTGAGTCCATACATCTAGTAACCCCTTTGTAAAGGCTATTTTGTGATCTCCTGGCCATACACCGACGGTTGTGTACTGGTATAATGGAGGTTCCGCAGTCGCCGACGGGTGATGAAATCACAAACTTGTGGGTAAAGAGGTGCAAACTCTGCAGAGTCTAAAACTATCATGATAGCCGAGCTTACGGTCACGAGCGCCTGGCTAAACTGCCATGATTAGTTGGGATTGTTATTGGGAAGGTTCTTGGTTATGGTTATTGAGTTTGGTTATGGTTTGGTTGTTGGGACTGTTGAGTCCGGGTGATGAGATGGTTGCATGACTGTTGAGTCATGACATGAGATTGGTCTCGGTGCGAGACGAAGTTGTTTTATGAGATTAGATGGTAGTAAATACGGGAAGGTATTCATGAGATGGTAGCGAATACGAGGAGGTACTCGTGAGCATGAATAAAGGTTGGTTAATGTTTGGATGGAACACGGAAAGTGATGGAGGTATGTTGGTGATTTAATACATGCTGGGATTACATTCATTTAAAGTTAAGTTGCTGTTTTACCATGATTTTATAATTTTGCTTTTCTGCAAATGAGCCTTTTTATACCTACCTTGTTATGAGCTGCATATCATGTGTTTTCCCGCACTTGCTGAGTACATCATTGTACTCAAACTTGCATTATTATTTCATCGTCAGCGGCAGGAGAAGCCTACTATGAAGACCACGTGGAGCATTGAGGCGTGTGATCTATTCTCGACCTTTCCAGTGGAGGGAGTAGAGATGGAACCACTTCTGCTTAGATTGCTTCCGTATTAGATAAATCGCTTCCGCATTAGAATAAAGACTTCCGCTGCATAGAAATGAGACTTCCGCTGTGAGCATGAGTCCAAGACTCATGAAGACATTGTAATAAACTCTGTTTATTCGTGGTAATATACATTCTGAATTCAGTTTGTGGAACATATGTGTATGTGTGATTAACATCCTGGGCACACATATGCATTAGTTCTCGGTTCCGTGGTTTTCCACAGAATTGAGGGCGTCACACGTCGTTCCAGCTCCGACCTCAGGTCCGCCGACGGGAGCCTGGTGGAGCGGGAATCTGCTGTCTGCCCGTCAACCGTTGGCGTGCGCGTCAGCGACACAGCCGGTTGACTGGGAGGCCGTCCCCACCGAAGTCGAGGGTTGGCGGCGGCGACGACGAGACGGTCTACGTCACGAATCCACTGATGGGTCGCTGACTGAGTCGCGTCCCCAGCAGGTGGATTGTTCAGTAGCGCTCGTGCTGCAGCTAGTGCGCCCCCATGGGAGACACTCAGCGCTGCAGTGGATCTCACGCTCACTGGAGCCTGTGCGGCCGGAGTAGGCGCTGCCGGAGTCGGCTGCTGGCTCCCATCTTGCGCCGACACTCTCCGTCCTGAGTGTGTCGAGACATAGTCCCCGCTGGTCACCGTTTGTCATGAACGTGGGAGGGGAGAGCTTGCCGCTGAAGGAAGCTTCATCATCTTCATCGGCAGAAGCTCGTCGCGCAAGGGAAAAGCCCCTACCTGGCACGCCAAATGTCGAAGTGTGTAGCCGACACTTCCCACGGGCCTGCTCTGGGCAGCCCGCGGAGGTTCTTTTTCGGAGGGGCTAGTCACTCACGGAGAGCTTACGTGTTAGGGACGATGGAGGGAGAAGCTTGACACAGGGATTTTTACGTGGTTCAGGCCGCCGGAGCGTAATACCCTACTCCACGGTGAGCCGAGTTGCTTGTTGTATTGCTTGCTGATCAGAACCGGAGTCCTGAGCTTAAGGATGACCTAAGTTCTAGGATGCTGGAGCGTACGTGTGCAAGGAGTTGAACCCTTGCTAACATTGCCTACCCGAGCCTTTTATAGTACAAGGCTCGGGCGGCTTACAAGGTGGGCCCGGGACCTGACAGATGGTTCCGGGGAGATTGCCTGCCATCTACCGTATCTGTAGTTACGCCGGTAGCTGCATCTGGCGAGTGCTTCTGAGTCTTCGTTCTGCCGCTCTGCCCATGCCGTCAACTAGCCGTAGTGGTTGATGATGGCAGGGGCGGCTGGGGATGTCTTGTTGCTGTGTTATTGGCATACAGCCTCTGACGCGGCACGCCAGTCTGCAATGTGACTGGGCGCAACGGCACCTGACAGAGGCGTGCTCCGCGTCACCGCGCCTTGGGAAGGCGCAGGTCTTGAATACCTTGTACGGGCAACGTATGGCGTGTCTTTACTCTTGCCGCCTACCGTGCGGGGCAGGTAGAGCGGCACTGCTGGCCACTTGGCGGGCCCGGAGCTCTCCTCTAAGGAGAGGGAGCTCCAGCCCCGCGGGACACGCGGAGCCTTCGGAGCTCTCCTCGCGTAGGGGGGGAGGCCCGGCTTAGTTGGCCACGCGGCGGGCCCGGAGCTCTCCTCTGAGGAGAGGGAGGCCCAACCCCGCGGGACACGTGGAGACATCGGAGCTGTCCCGCGGAGGGGGGAGGTCCGGCTCTGCTGTCCATGTGGCGGGCCCGGAGCCCTCCTCTGAGGAGAGGGAGGTCCGACCCTGCTGGACACGTGGGACCTCCGGAGTTCTCCCCGCGGAGGGGGGAGGTCCGGCTCAGTTGGCCACGTGGCGGGCCCGGAGCTTACCTCTGAGGAGAGGGTTGTCCGGCCCCGCTGGACACATGGCGCCTTGGGAGCTCTCCCTGCGGAGAAGGGCGAGGTCCTTAGGCAGTTTCCCCTTTGCGCGGGGGTACCCCATATTGAGGGTACCGACAGCGCGGGTCTTGAATACCTTGTACGGGCAAGGTATGGCGCGTCTTTACTCCCGCTGCCTACCGCGCGGGGGCAGGCAGCGCTGCTCTGCTGGCCACGTGGCCGGCCCGGAGCTCTCCTCTGAGGAGAGGGGGGTCCGGCCCCGCTGGACATGTGGAGCCTTCGGAGCTCTCCCCGCGGTGGGGGAGGTCCGGCTCTGCTGGCCACGTGGCGGGCCCAGAGCTCTCCTCTAAGGAGAGGGAGGTCCGGCCCCGCTGGACACGTGGAGCCTTCAGAGCTCTCCCTGCGGAGTGGGGTGGTCCTGCTCTGCTGGCCACGTGGCGGGCCCGGAGCTCTCCTCTGAGGAGAGGGAGGTCCGGCTCTGCTGGACACGTGGAGCCTCCGGAGCTCTCCCCGTGGAGGGGGGAGGTCTGGCTCAGTTGGCCACGTGGCTGGCCCGGAGCATACCTCTGAGGAGAGGGTTGTCCGGCCCCGCTGGACACATGGCACCTTCGGCGCTCTCCCTGTGGAGAAGGGTGAGGTCCTTTGGCAGTTTTCCCCTGTGCGCGGGGGTACCCCATATTGAGGGTACCGACAGTGTCTCTCCGATGGCCCGGCTTTGGGATGTCCGGTTAGCCCATAGTGTGCTTGGAAGCTCGTTCACCCACTTGGCACCATGTTTCTTCAAGCCGGCATAGGTGCGAGTCTTGAGGCCCCAAAGGATCTCGGCGTTGCCCTCTCGACTTGCCCATTGCTCTTTGGGTGAGCAACGGAGGCATAGCACAACTGGATGCCGAGGTCTTCGCGGTAGTCTTGGAATGCTGTGATTGTGAACCTGGTCCCGTTGTCGGTGATGATTCTGTTTCGAACCCCGAACCGGCAGACGATTGACTTGATGAACTTGACTGCGGATTGCTTGTTGATGGTGACGATGGGTGTAGCTTCCGTCCACTTGGTGAACTTGTCGATGATAACGTAGAGATACCGGAATCCCCCAACGGCTTTGGGGAATGGTCCCAGGATGTCCAACCCCCATACGGCGAACGGCCACGAGGGCGGGATCATCTGAACCTCCTGAGCCGGTGTGTGGATCTTCTTGACGTGGAACTGGCACGCCTTGCAGCTCTCGACCAGCTTGACGGCATCCCGGAGAGCTGTCGGCCAGTAGAAGTCATGCCGGAAGACTTTACCGACGAGCGTGTGTGAGGAAGACTGACTCCCACATTCGCCTCCATGGATCTCAGCGAGCAAGTCGCAGCCTTCCCCCTGGGTTATGCACCGCAATATGACGTGGTTGGCGCCACGTCGCTAGAGATCACCTTCTACCAGCGCGTATCTTTTAGCCATGCGCACGATACGTTCAGCGGATACACGTTCATCAGGGAGGATGTTGTCTCTCAAGTAGTCCCGGATCTCTGTGATCCATGCATCGGGTCTGACTTGAGCTTCTGGATCTTGAGCGCTGGGTTGCACGGAGTCCTCAGTGACGCTTACGATCCTTGGCGGCGTCCATGGCTGCAGGGCCACCGGGACCACCAGCTTCGAGGTGCTGGTCCAGCCCACTTCGACCGGCTTGGCAGGCCTAGCTGTGGGCCGCAGCAACGTCCTCTCGAAGACTCCTTCGGGCACAGGGGCTCCGGTGGAGGCCTTCATTGAGAGGTCATCAGCCGCGGCATTGCCAGCGCGCGGTACATGGCGCAGGTCCAAGGCGAGGAAGTCTTTCTCCAGCATCTGCACGTGGAGCAGATAAGCAGCTAGTGGTGGGTCATTGCAGGAGCATTCACCCTTGACTTGCTTGATGACTAGCTGGGAGTCGCCCTGTGCCAACAACTGGCGAGCGCACAGAGACAGGGCTGTATTTAGTCCAAAGATGAGTGCTTCATACTCTGCCATGTTGTTGGTTGCCTTGAAATTGAGACGCACCATGTACCCAAACTGCTCCCCCGATAGCATGAGAAGCAGTACGCCGGCACCGACCACCCTGCTTTCGCGAGGAGCCGTCGAAGAAGAGCATCCAGTGAGGCTCGGTGAAGACCGGAGCTCGGGGCTTTGGTTCACCTCTTCGTGGCCCCCTGGGTTGGTCATTGTTGACGTCCACTAGGCCTTGAAGTCAGCCAGTGCTTGGCTCTTGACTGCATGGCGAGGAAGGAAGTCCAGCTCAAACTCCGCCAGTTCCGCTGCCCATTTGGCGACATTGCCGGTCGCATTGGGGCTGTGAAGAATGGCCTTCAGCGGGTAGGAGGTGACCACTGAGATCCGGTAGGCTTGAAAGTAGTGGCGGAGCTTCCTGGATGCCACGAGTACTGCATACAGCAGCTTGTGGACCTCCAGGTACCTTGTCTTGGCGTCATGGAGTACGTTGCTGATGTAGTAGACAGGCCTCTGGATGGCCCGGACCCTCCCCCCTGGGCCTGAGATGTCCTCGTCCATTAGCTCAGGCCGACAGGAGGTAGACGGGTCCGGGGGAGCCTCCGGGAGCTGGGACCCGGGGGCTTTTAGGCCGTCTTGGACCTCCGGGAGGTCCTGTTGGTTTTCCGGGTGGTCATCCTGGAGCCCCGGGAGGACGTCTTGCTCTCCTGGGAGGTCCCTTTGGACCTCCGTGGGGGGGGGGGGGTATCTCGGAGCTCCGGGAGGTCCCGTTGGACCTCCGGGAGGTCGTCTTGGAGCTTCGGGAGGTCGTCTTGAGCCTCCGGGGTCTCCTGGTGCTTATCTTTGGCTGCCGGAGCAGGCTGCGGTGACGAGGGGTCCGGCTGCTCTGCGACGAGGACCATGCTCACCACCTCAGTTGTTGCCGCGATGTAGAGCAGCAAGTGCTCTTCGGGCTCGGGGGCTACCATAATGGGTAGGATCATCATGAGCTGCTTTAACTCCTGGAAAGCTTCTTCTGCTTCATTGGTCTAAGCAAATGGACCGGATTTGTGCAGGAGCTTAAAGAAGGGGAGCGCCCGCTCTGCTAGCCTTGGTATAAACCGACTCAGCGCGGATAGGGATCCCGTGAGTTTCTGGACATCCTTAATGCGGGCGGGGGGCCGCATTAGGTCGATGGTCCTGATCTTCTCTAGGTTGGCCTCTATCCCTCGGTGCGAGACCAGGAATCCTAGAAGCTTCCCAGAGGATACGCCAAACACACATTTGTCGGGGTTCAGCTTAGTGCACGTGGAGCGCAGTTTGTCAAAGACTAGGGCTAGGTTATCTAACAAGGATGAGCTCTGCCTGACTTTGACAACGATGTCATCGACATACACCTCGACTAAGTCTCTTATTAGCTCTCCAAAGGTTTTGTGCATAGCACGTACAAAGGTGGGAAGAGCATTCTTTAGACCACAAGGCATAGAGACGTAACAATACAGGCTGTCTACTGTGATGAAGGAAGTGTGTTCTTCATCTTCTCTAGACATAGGGATCTAATGAATGCCCGAGTAGGCGTCTAGGAAGTATAGCATATCACAGCCTGATGTAGAGTCTACTATTTTATCTATTGTAGGGAGCGGGAATGGATCTTTGGCGCATGCCTGATTGAGACTGGTGTAGTCGATGCACATCCGGAGCTTCCCGCTGGCCTTTGGGACAACAACGGGGTTCGCCAACCACCGGGGTGGTGGACTTCCCGTATGAAGCCAGCGTCCAGCAGATTCTTGATTTCTACTCGGATGAAGTTCTGCTGCTCGATGGACTGCTTGTGGGGCTTCTGTTGGACTGGCCGGGCATCAGGGAAGATCTTCAGATGGTGCTCGACTGTCCAGGCCCCGGCTACCCGGATGGTCTAGTCAGCATCGGCGCCGACTTGGACGACCTTCAGGGGGACGTCTCCCTCGTTGAGGGGTTGCACGCGGGGTGCTGAGATCGAGGCGGTGGCGTGCACTCGGGTGGAGCTGGTCCAGCTCCGCACCACCAGGAGCTGGTGCTCGGGCTGTTGCAAGTGCTTGGAGCTTCTCCAAGGCTGACACTGCAGCAGTGCGGTCTCCACGAATCTTGAGGACGTCTGTTGGTGTAGGCATCTTCAGGACGAGGTAGCTGTCGGTACCCGCGATATGGGGTACCCCCGCGCACAGGGGAATGCCTAAGGAACTCGCCCTTCTCCGCAGGGAGAGCTCCAAAGGCGCCACGCGTCTGGCAGGGCCGTACCTCCCTCTCCTAAGAGGAGAGCTCCGGGCCCGCCACGAGGCATACAGAGGCCGGACCTCCCCCTCCGCGGGAGAGAGGTCCGAAGGTGCCACATATTCGGCGGGCCAGACCTCCCTCTCCTCAGAGAGGACCTCCGGGCCCGCCATGTGGCCAACAGAAGCCAAACCTCCCCCTCCGCGGGGAGAGGTCCGAAGGCTCCACGTGTCCCGCGGGGCCGGACCCTCCTCTCCTCTGAGGAGGGCTCCGGGGCCCGCCACGTGGCCAACAGAATGGCACTGCCTGCCCCCGAGCGATAGGCAGCGGGCGTAAAGACGCCCCATACCTTGCCCGTACAAGGTATTCAAGGCCCGCGTCTTCCCAAGACGCGGAGACGCGGAGCACGCCTCTATCAGGTGCCGTTGCGCCCAGTCGCATCACAGACTGGCGCGCAGTGTCAGAGCCTGCCAGCCAATAAACGCAGCGACAAGACATCCCATGCCGCCCACGCCGTCATCAACCACTACGACTAGCATGAGGCATGGGCAGGGCTGCAAGAAAAAGACTCAGAAGCCTTCGCCAAGGACAACTACCGGCATAGCTGCAGATACGGTAGATGACAAACAATCTCCCCGGGACCACCTGTCGGGTCCCGGGCCCCCTTTGTAAGACACCCGAGTCTTGGACTATAAAAGACTCGGGTAGGCGACGATAGCAAGGGTTCGCACTCCCTAAACTCATACGCTAGCCATTCACCCCCAAGCTGTAACTCATCCCCAAGCTCAGGACTCCGGTTCTGAGCAGCAAGCAATACAGCAAGCTCCATAGCTCGCCGTGGACGTAGGGTTTTGCGCTCCGGCGGCCTGAACACGTAAAAATCGCCGTGTCAATCTCTTACTAACTCGTCCATACGGTCAAGCTCTCCGCAAGGGACTAGCCCCACCGAAAAAAGAACCTCCACGGGCTGCCCAGTGCAGGCCCGGGGGAAGTGTTGACCGAACACTTCGACATTTGGCGCGCCAGGTAGGGGGCTTTTCCCCTTGCGCGACGAGTTTCCGCCGACGAAGATGACCAAGCTTCCTTCAGCAGCAAACTCTCCCTCCCCCCCCCCCCCCCGCGTCCGCGGCGAACCGCGACCAGGGGGGAGTACATGTCGACACACTCAGGACGGAGTGTGTCGGAACAAGCTGGGAGCCAGCAACCGGCTCTGGCAGCGCCGACCCCGGCAATGCAGGCTCCAACCAGCATCAGGTCCTCAGTAGCACTGGGCGTACCCGGTGGGGGTGCGCTAGCCGCAGCAAGAGCGCTATTGCACAATCCGCCTGCTTGGGACGCGCCTCAGGCAGCGACCCAGCAGTGGATTCGCGAGGTAGACCGTCTCGTCGTCGCCGCCGCAAATCCTCGACTCTGGCGGGGACGACGCTCCAGTCAACCGGCAGTGTCGCTGACGCACACGCCCGCGGTTGACGGGCAGACGGCGGACTCCAGCTCCACCAGGCCTCCGACGACGGACCTGAGGACAGAGCTGGAGCGATGCCACTTGGGCCAAGATGCTCGATTGTTCCTCGAGCGACGTCGAGAGAGGCGTCACATCCAAGAGACTGGCGACAGCATGACGTCGGACTCAACCCAGCCTGAAGGGCAGATCTTCGCCACGCAAGCTCTGCCTCAGGCGTACGCCGCACAGCATATGCCGCAACCATATGCCCTGCAAATGGCGTCCCCGGTCTATGGTACAGCCCTGCCCATACCGGGGTACACAGTGCCAAGTGTGAATCAAGCGTTCGCGGCACCAATACCTGCGGCAACAGGAGCAGGATGTGCGGCTCTTGCACCCCACCTTCGCTTCGCGAAGTGGCCGCGCAAGTTTCAGCCGCACCTGCCCGAAAAGTACGACGGAAGTGTCAACCCGGCGGAGATCCTCCAGATCTACTCCACCGCCGTACTCGCCGCAGGAGGGGATGAGGCTGTCATGGCCAACTATTTCCCCGTCACCTTGACCGGCCGAGCCCGGTCTTGGATCATGAACCTACCCCAGAATTCCATAACCTCCTGGGGAGAGCTCTGCCGGCAGTTCATCGCCAACTTCGGCAGTTCCTAAACCCGGCCTGGCACGGAGCTCGACCTCCACGCCATCCAACAACAACCAGGGGAGTCGCTGCGCTCCTTCATCCAGCGGTTCTCCCAGGTGCGGAACACCATCCCACACATCCAAAACGCTTCTGTGGTGCTGGCGTTCCGACAAGGCGTTCGGGACAAGAAGATGCTCGAGAAGCTCGCGACTAGGGAGGTCCGCGACGTCTCGGAGCTCTTCAGCCTAGCGTACAAGTGTGCCAGAGCAGCCGAAGGGCGGAGCTGGCACTCACTGCCAGCCTCCGAGCCAGGGGGTCAGCCGGGATCTGGCGCCGCTTCCTACGGAAGCGGCGGGAAGATCAAGAACAGGGGTGGTGGCAAGATGAAGCCGCCAGCCGCGGCCCCCGTTGCCGCAACAGCGGCGCCCACAGGAGCTCGGGGGCCACGCCCCGACAAGAGGCCGCGACAATCACCGGCCCCAGACGGGGGGCCAGGATGAGTTATGCCCCGTGCACGGCACGGGTTACGATACTGCTACCGAGTGCCGGGAAATCCAGAAGCTCGCGGAGCTCTTCCGGAAAGGGAAGCAGCTCCTAACTGATGCTCCACCCTACCGTCAAAGGGAGGGCAAGCAGAAAGTCGGCGCCCCAGACGACGTCGACCGTCAGGTGGAGTTCCAGGAGCTTCAGCGCACCGTGAAGGTGGTGCGCAATCATGAGAGCCCCAGCTCCAGCGATGACGAGCACCGGAAGATGCTCTACGCCATCTTCGGCGGGTCCGCTGACCCCTCGTCCCGAAGCGCGGCTAAAGCCTTGCGCCGAGCGGTAGCGTCGGTGGCTCCTCTCCCAAGTGCAGCACCGCAACTCAGGTGGATGGGAACCCCCATCAGCTTCGATGCCACCGACTGCCCCAGGAACATGGCTGGGGCCGGCCAACTATCGCTCGTGGTGGCCCCCACCATCGCCAACGTGAGGATGTACCATGTTTTGGTGGATGGCGGGGCTGGACTGAACCTCATCAGTCGCGCAGCCTTCCAGAAGCTGCAGATCCCGATGGCCAAGCTCACCCCATCGAGCCCGTTCTCAGGGGTAGGGACGGGACAGGTCGTTCCCTACGGCCACATCAGCCTCCCGGTGACCTTTGGGGCACCGGACAGCTACCGGACAGAGTACATCCTGTTCGACGTGGCCGAGATCGACCTCCCCTTCAACGCCATAATCGGCAGGCCAGCCCTGTACCGATTCATGGCAGTAGCCCACTATGGCTACCTTGTCTTGAAGATGCCTACACCAACAGGCGTCGTCAAGGTTTGTGGAGACCGTGCTGCCGCAGTGTTAGCCTTGGAAAAGCTTCAGGTGCTTACAGCGGCTAGAGCACCAACCCCAGGCAGTGCAGAACCAAACCAGCTCCACCCAAGTGCACGCCACCGTGCCTCTACCACAGCACCCCATGTGCAACCCCTCGACGAGGACGACGTCCCCTTGGGGCCCGTCCGAATCAGGGCCGATGCCACCCAGACCACCCGGGTAGCCGGGGGCCTGGATAGCAAATAGGAAGGCGCGCTCGTTACCTCCCTCCGGCACAATGTCGATGTGTGGCATGACAACCGTCGCGGATGCCAGAGATCCCTAGGGAGGTGATTGGGCACTATTTAAAGGTCTTCGCCGACGCCCGGCTGGCCGGCGGGAAGCTCCGGAAGCGCACCAACTACACCAATCTCAATAATGCATGTCCTAAAGACCTATTTTCTCTCCCTATGATAGATCAAATAGTAGACTCGATGCCAGGCTACGATATACTGTGCTTCCTAGATGCTTACTCGGGTTTCCACCAGACCCCTATGTTTAGAGAAGATGAAGAGCACACCTCCTTCGTCATAGTAGTCAGTCTGTACTGTTATGCCTCTATGCCTTATGGCCTAAGGGACGCTGTAGGTACCCTCGATATGGGGTACCCCCGCGCACAGGGGAAAATGCCTAAGGATCTCGCCCTTCTCCGCAGGGAGAGCTCCGAAGGCGCCACGCGTCCAGCGGGGCCGGACCTCCCTCTCCTCAGAGGAGAGCTCCGGGCCCACCTCGTGGCATACAGAAGCCGGACCTCCGCCTCCGCGGGAGAGAGGTCCGAAGGTGCCGCGTGTCCGGAGAGGCCGGACCTCCCTCTCCTCAGAGAGGAGCTCCGTGCTCGCCGCATGGCCAACAGAAGCCGAACCTCCCCCTCCGCGGGGAGAGGTCCGAAGGCTCCACGTGTCCTGCGGGGCCGGACCCCCCCTCTCTTCTGAGGAGGGCTCCGGGCCCGCCACGTGGCCAGCAGATCGGCGCTGCCTGCCCCCGAGCGATAGGCAGCGGGCGTAAAGACGCCCCATACCTTGCCCGTACAAGGTATTCAAGGCCCGCGCCTTCCCAAGACGCGGAGACGCGGAGCACGCCTCTGTCAGGTGCCGTTGCGCCCAGTCGCATCACAGACTGGCGCGCAGTGTCAGAGGCTGCCAGCCAATAAACGCAGCGACAAGACATCCCATGCCGCCCCCGCCGTCATCACCCACTACGACTAGCATGCGGCATGGGCAGAGCTACAAGACGAAGACTCAGAAGCCTTCGGCAGAGACAACTACTGGCATAACTGCAGATACGGTAGATATCAGTCAATCTCCCCGGGACCACCTGTCGGGTCCCGGCCCCCCTTGTAAGCCACCCGAGTCTTGGACTATAAAAGGCTCGGGTAGGCGACGTTAGCAGGGGTTCGGACTCTAGCCATCCGCACCCCTGGGTTCGCATTTTGCAACTCATACGCTAGCCATACACTCTCAAGCTGTAACTCACCCCCAAGCTCAGGCCTCCGGCCCTGAGCAGCAAGCAATACAGCGAGCTCCATAGCTCGCCGTGCACGTAGGGTTTTACGCTCCGGCGGCCTGAACCACGTAAAACTCGCCGTGTCAAGCTCTTACTAACTCGTCCATCTGCACAAGCTCTCCGCTAGGGACTAGCCCCTCCGAAAAAAGAACCTCCGCAGGCAGCCCTGTGCAGGCCCGGGGGAATTGTCGACCGCACACTTCGACATTTGGCGCGCCAGGTAGGGGGCTTTTCCCCTTGCGCGACGAGTTTCCGCCGACGAAGATGACCAAGCTTCCTTCAGCGGCAAACTCTCCCCTCCTGCGTCCGCGGCAAACCGTGACCAGGGGAGAGTACATGATGACACACTCAGGACGTAGTGTGTCAGGGCAAGCTGGGAGCCAGCAACCGGCTCTGGCAGCGCTGACCCCGGCAATGCAGGCTCCAACCAGCGTCAGGCCTTCAGTAGCGCCGGGCGTACCCTGTAGGGGTGCGCTAGCAGCAGCAAGGGCGCTACTGCACAATCCGCCTGCTGGGGACGCGCCTCAGGCAGCGACCCAGCAGTGGATTCACGAGGTAGACCGTCTTGTCGCCGCCGCAAACCCTTGACTTCGGTGGGGACGACGCTCCGGCCAACCGGCTGTGTCGCTGACGCGCACGCCAACGGTTGACGGGCAGACGGCGGGTTCCAGCTCCACCAAACTTCTATCGACGGACCTGAGGACAGAGCTGGAACGGAGCCACTTGGGCCAAGATGCCCGAGTGTTCCTCGAGCGACGTCGAGAAAGGCGTCGCACTCAAGAGGCTGGCGACAACATGACGTCGGCCTCGACCCAGCCTGGAGGGCAGACCTTCTCTACGCGAGCTCTGCCCCAGGCGTACGCCGCACAACATAAGCCACAACCATGTGCTCTGCAAGCAGCGTCCCCAGCCTATGGCGCAACCTTGCCCATACCGGGGTACACTGTGCCAGGCGCAACCAAGCGTTCGCGGCACCAGTACCTGCACTGGGAGCCAGCAACCGGCTCTGGCAGCGCCGACCCCGGCAATGCAGGCTCCAACCAGCGTCAGGTCTTCAGTAGCGCTGGGCGTACCCGGCGGGGGTGCGCTAGCCGCAACAAGAGCGCTACTGTACAATCCGCCTGCTGGGGACGCGCCTCAGGCAGCGACCCAGCAGTGGATTCGCGAGGTAGACCGTCTTGTCGTCGCCACCGCAAACCCTTGACTTCGGCGGGGACGACGCTCCGGCCAACCGGCTGTGTCGCTGACGCGCACGCCAACGGTTGACAGACAGACGGCGGATTCCAGCTCCACCAGGCTTCCGTCGACAGACCTGAGGGCTGAGCTGGAACGATGCCACCTGGGCCAAGGCGCCCGAATGTTCCTCGAGCGGCGATGAGAAAGGCGTCGCAGCCAAGAGGCCGGCGTCAGCATGACGACTGCCTCAACCCTGCCTGAGGCGCAGACTTTCGCCACGCGAACTCTGCCCCAGACATACGCCACGCAGCATATGCCACAGCCATATGTCCTGCAAACGGCGCCCCCGGTCTATGGCGCAGCCTTGCCCATACCGGGGTACACTGTGCCAGCGGCGAACCAAGCGTTCGCGGCACCAACACCTGCAGCAACAGGGGCAGGATGTACGGCCCTGGAGCCCCACCTCCGCTTCACGAGGTGGCCGCGCAAGTTTCGGCCGCACCTGCCCGAGAAGTACGACGGCAGCGTCAACCCGGCGGGGTTCCTCCAGATCTACTCCACCGTCATACTTGCCGCACGAGGGGATGAGGCCATCATGGCCAAGCTACTTCCCCGTCGCCTTGACCGGCCGAGCCCGGTCTTAGCTAATAAACCTCCCTCAGGGTTCCATAACTTCCTGGGAGAGCTCTGCCGGCAGTTCATCGCCAACTTCGGCAGCTCCTACACCCGTCCCTGCACGGAGCTTGACCTCCAAGCCATCAAGCAACAACCTGGGGAGTCGCTGCGCTCCTTCATCCAGCGGTTCTCCCAGGTACGCAACACCATTCCGCATATTCAAAGTGCTTCTGTGGTGGCGGCACTTCGACAGTGTCCAGGACAAGAAGATGCTTGGGAGGCTTGCAACCAGAGAGGTCTGCGATGCCTCCGAGCCCTTCAGCCTGGCGGACAAGTGCGCCAGAGCAGCCGGAGGGCGGAGCTGGCACTCACTGCCAGCTTCCGAAGCCGGAAGACAGCCCGAAGATGGCGGAGTTCAAGCTGAGCTCCCGACCACGTCAGACAGCCAAGAGCCAAGCACTGGCTGACTTCGTGGCTGAGTGGACGCCAACGAAGGCTGACCCAGGGGGCAGCAAAGACGGTGAACCAAAGTACCGAGCTCCGGTCTTCACCGGGCCTCACTGGACGCTCTTCTTCGACGACTCCTCACGAAAGCAGGGGGCCGGTGCCGGCGTACTGCTTCTCATGCCATCGGGGGAGCAGTCTGGGTACATGGTGCGTCTCAATTCCAAGGCAACCAACAACTTGGCAGAGTATGAAGCACTCATCTTTGGCCTAAAAGACAGTCCTGTCTCTGGGCGCTCGCCAGTTGTTGGCACAGTGTCACACCTGGTTTTTCCAAAGAACAACCAAGTGAATATCACATGTATGCCAGGGTCATTTTCTCATACACGTGATGACAAATAGTGAAGCATCATTTATTACAAGCCAGGTGTCGAATATAATTAAGTCTTACATAGTAAATGTCTCGATGGACAATAATAAGTTTATCACAAGTAAATAAACTAGCAGCGGAATATTATTCTTTAGGGCTCCATCACAGGCGTTGCCCGGGGGGTGTTCATGAACCTAAAAACATTCCTCGGGTCCAAAATCTTGGTCATTATACACCACCTCATTATCTTGACCTGAGCAGCAATATAAACCAACAAATATGCAAGGTTGAGTACCAATGGTACTCAGCAAGTGTGGGAAAATTTATATCATGCATGGCTAGAACAAGGAGAGGTTGAACTCATGGTTAAAGCACTACGCAATTAATACCTATTACCTTAGCTTATTAAGCACCTACATTACTACACAAGTGAAATGGTCCCAATCTCCCATCCCATCATCATAATCCAATAACCATAACATCATTTCCAATGTTAAGCTTCCCGTTTAACTTCCAAAACTATCAATCCTCTAATCATGAATAAGTCCAGGCCGCTCTTGACCGTGAGCACGGCTGTCAAGAAAGTTTTGACTCTGCAGAGTTTGTACCACTGTACCCACATGTAGTGATTTCATCCCCCGTTGCCGGGTGGACTAAAAGAACCTCCATTATGCCAGTGGCTACGATCCACATTCACACTTCCCAGGTGTGCAGCCAGGAGATCACACGAAGCCTTTACAAAGGGATTCCCGACGAGCGTGGGCCCACTGAGGTTTCACCCCTAACAGCATACAAGAGGCTCCAACCCCGCTGCAGTGGCCCCCTCTTGAGCCTTGCGGTTCATATGGTAGTCCAGCTGACATCTATTCCCCGCACCATCCAACACACCCATACTACGCCGGGGATACACCTAATTAATTGGCCAAGCTGCCCCATCTCAGCATGTGGTTGGCACTGTAAAGCCGGGTTACATGCTCCATGAACCGGTCCTTAGGATCCAGGCAAGTACTAAACACAAAACCAGGTCTCGTGCACCCAGCACACAACCAAAACATCCAACTTGCCTTGATCCCTACCTCTACATAACTCACAATATCTCATTCAAGAGTATGGTAGAATAAACTGATGATCTCATATCCCAAATATCCCATTCTAAGCATGGCTAAGCATAAGCATGTAAATAAATGACATGACAAAATACCCAACCCAAGCTACAAGGAAACAAGGTAATGCAATTCTAGGGAAACTTTCCTAGCATGGGTTTCATATTTAACTTGACAATGCAAATAATTCTATCTACACATCCTAGCATAGGATCAAAATGGTCAAGGACACTTGCCTCCTTCTTGCTGCTCTTGAAATGGGTAGTCCTGATCTTGGAAAGGAATAACTTGCTCTTGAACAGGTTCTACTTCATACCATCACACATAGCAAAAGAAAAACAACAATCATAAGACATAGTTCACACTTCTTACTTCATACAAACCACACATTCACCTTTATGAAATTCATTCACCATTATATGGGTTGTGGTTACTTTGTGTGTTGATCTGTGGCTTGCATACACTTTTATTTATATGATTCCTACTTTGGTGTTCATATTTATACTTACATACTATATATATATATGTGTGTGTTTCAGTTTTAAATAAATTCCTTATATTAAACTACCAAGTATGTATGAAAAGTATTTTTCTTCTCCATATGTGCCTTCATAATTTCTATCAACCCTAAACTGAATTCTTTGGATTTTAGAAACTCCATTTATCATTTGCTAGTTGCTATATTTTCAGATTTATTCTCCTATGCATAAATGTGTATTTTATTATGAAATTAGTAATACACATCATCTAAACAGAATAAGTTCTGGTTCTAAATAATTTAATAACATATTTTGACCTTGGCCTCTGATGTAAACTATTTCATAATTATTTTCCCTATTTTTCTATAGCTATTCTTTACTTAAAAATGTGTCCCTATACTAAATAAATGTGAATAACAAATAAAACAGATTCATTTCAGCCCAAAATATAGTTTTATCTCACTCCAAGGTTTTCTAAGTACTGAGAAAGTTTTTAATTAATCTTGACAATTATGTTTGTCCCACTTTTTAATTTTTAAATACTAGTCACATATTCAATTTTCTAAATTAAATACTAAACAGGGCTAAAATAATGAACTTACCCCATTACAGGGTCTATAATATTATTTTCATAATTTCCAGGGGTCTAGCTACACTTATCAGAGGTGTTTTTCCTAATTTTTATTAAGTCCAGGGGCTAAAACTGATTTTTAAATGAATTTACATGATTTTCTGGAGTTCCAGGGGCTAGATCTGAAGTTTCCGGGGCTAGCTCTTATTTCCCGAGAACCCCACGGGGTAGCACGTAAGAATTCCAGTCTTTATAACGCGGGGCTGACGTGGACCGTCCGATTTTAAACCGACGGCTGAGATTATAACATCGAACCGGTACGAGGGGTTTTAAAGTCTACCGTGCGATTTAAAATAAACGGCGCACAAGCGGCCACGTCGCTCTGATCGAGCGCGGGCGGCGTTGCCGGCGGCGCACGGTGGCGGGAAGCGGCGATCTCGCCGGAAAGTTTCGGACCCTCGAGAATTCTGCCTAGAACTGTGATCTTATGGCATAGATCGGTAGAGGGGAGGTCAGGGATCTAACCTCGGGGGTTTTCTCGAGCTCGGGGGTCCTGGAAAGTGCTCGGCGGCGAGGTCCGAGGCAAAACCACGGCGAAGCTCGTCGGTGCTGGGTTTTCACCGTAAGTCTCCGAGTTTTCTGCACCTGAAAAGTTCCCCGGAGGCGGTGGATCAAGACCAGCGAGTTAGATCAGAGTTTCCGAGCTTAGATCGGCCAGAATTCACCGGCGAAGTCTCGGTGCTCACCGGAGTGAAAATCGGCGATCACGTGAGCAAAACCGATCGGGTCTGGGGTTTTTATAGCCGGGGGAGGGCGGTGGGTCTGTTGCGATCGAGTTTGATTCGTCTGGGACCGGAATTCGGGCTGATGGACGCGGTTTCCAATCGGTTAAGATCGAGCGCGCGCGGGAGAGTCCGGGGTCGCGGGGTTAGGGATGACAGGTGGGTCCCACCCGTCTGTGAGAGACAGCGCGGGCGCGCGGGGGCGGGCTGGCGCGGGGGAAATTGGGCCAGCTGGCGGGTTTCGGCCCACTGGCCGGTTTTTTTCCCGTTTCTCTTTTTCTTTTTCCATTTCTTTTCTGTTTTGAGTCTAATTTGAATTCCAGTTTGAATTTGAATTTTTGCAAAACATGCAACACGTCCAAAAATTTTTAAATTCCCCTCTGAACATGGTTTAGAGTTTTGAATCAAAATTTGGGGTGTTACAGCTCTACCCCCCTTAAAAGAAATCTCGTCCTCGAGATTGGTGTTTCTAAGAAAACAATTCCGGAAATTGTGCCTTGAGTTCATCTTCCCGTTCCCAGGTGGCTTCCTCTTCTGAGTGATGCTTCCACTGCACCTTGCACATCCAGATTCTTTTATTTCTGGTGAGGCGTTCCATCGTCTCCAAAATCTTGTATGGTTGCTCGGCATAAGACAAATCCTCAGCTACATCCACTTCATTCATGGGTAACACCTCTTCAGGCGTCCTCAGACATTTCTTGAGTTGTGACACATGGAACACATCGTGCACGTCCGATAGATGAACCGGTAACTCTAGTTGGTACGCCACTTCGCCTTTTCTTTCCAAAACTTGAAAGGGTCCGATGTTTTGAGGTGACAACTTCCCTTTTACCTTGAACCGACGAAGTCCTCTGATAGGGGACACCTTGAGATAAACATAGTCTCCCACGTTGAAAACGAGCTCTTGTCTTCGTACATCAGCATAACTCTTGTGGCGTGTTTGTGCTATCCTCAAGTTGTTGCGAATCTCCCTCACCTTCGCCTCGGCTTCTTGTAGCACTTCTGGACCAAACACTTTACTTTCTCCTGTTTGGTTCCAAAATAAGGGAGTTCTGCACTTCCTTCCATACAAAGCTTCAAATGGTGACATCTTCATACTAGCTTGATAACTGTTGTTATAGGAAAACTCCGCATACGGTAAGTTCTTGTCCCAACTCCTATTGTTTTTGAGTGCACATGCCCTTAACATATCTTCAAGGATCTGATTGGTTCTCTCCGTCTGCCCGTCAGTTTGGGGATGATAGGCAGAGCTGAAGTTCAGATGGGTTCCCATGGTTTCATGCAACTTCTGCCAAAACCTCGAGGTGAACTGTGTCCCTCGGTCCGACACTATCTTCTTCGGCACTCCATGGTAACACACGATCCTTGACATGTACAACTCTGCCAATTTGGATCCGCTGTAGCTTTCTTTCACGGGGATGAAATGAGCTACCTTGGTTAGCCTATCAATAATGACCCATATTGAATCATACCCGGATTGGGTCCTAGGCAAACCCACGACAAAATCCATGCTGATTTCTTCCCACTTCCATTCAGGCACTTTGAGTGGTTGCAGCAATCCCGCGGGTCGTTGATGTTCTGCTTTCACCAACTGACATGTGTCACATAGGGCAACATGTTCCGCGACATCTCGCTTCATGCCATACCACCAATACCTGCTCTTGAGGTCCTGGTACATCTTCGTACTCCCAGGATGAATGGAATAGTCAGAATCGTGAGCCTCCTTCAAAATTAATTTACGGATCTCCTTTACTTCTGGCACACAGATCATTTTCCCGTGCCACACCGTTCCTTGTTCATCCTCTCTAAAACCAGGAGCTTTATTTTCCTTGATGAGCTGTCTGATCTCTTGTATCTTCTCATCATTCTTTTGGCCCTCGCGTATGTCTTGCTCAAGAGTGGAGTCCACTTCCATGGCGATGGCTTCACCACTATTTACTAGACATAGATTGAGCCTTATAACCTCGTCCTTCAATTCTGCAGGCATGTCCTTCAAGCTCAACTTATTGACCTGTACTTTCCGACTCATAGCATCGGCCACGACGTTTGCTTTCCCGGGATGATAGTTGATGCCCACATCAAAGTCATTGATTAGCTCTAACCATCTCCTTTGTCTGAGGTTGAGATCTGGCTGTGTGAATATGTACTTCAAACTCTTATGATCCGTATATATCTCTGTCCTTTTCCCCATCAAATAGTGCCGCCAAATTTTCAACGCGTGTACCACTGCAGCTAGTTCCAGGTCATGTGTAGGATAGTTCTTCTCGTGCTTCCAAAGCTGCCGGGATGCATATGCCACGACATGTCCTTCTTGCATGAGAACACATCCCAACCCGTTTCCAGAGGCATCGCAGTACACTGTGAAATTCTTCTGCATATCTGGCATAACCAACACTGGGGCTGTTGTCAATCTCTTCTTTAGCTCCTGAAAGCTCGTATCGCATTGTGGCGTCCAGGTGAATGTTATTCCCTTTTCCAACAGTTTGGTGAGAGGTCTCGAGATCTTGGAGAATCCCTCAATAAACCGTCGATAGTATCCAGCCAATCCCAAAAAGCTTCGAACTTCCCCGACATTTTCAGGGGTTTTCCACTTCTGGATATCTTCGATTTTGGCGGGATCTACGGAGATTCCTCCCTCCGAGATTATATGTCCTAAAAAGGGAACTCTCTTCAGCCAAAACTCACACTTGCTCAACTTAGCATATAGTTGGTGTTCTCTCAGCCTCTGTAACACCAACCTTAGATGTTTCTCATGTTCTTCTTCATCTTTGGAGAAGACGAGAATATCATCTATGAAAACCACCACAAATTTGTCCATATATTCCATGAATACCTTGTTCATGAGGTACATGAAATATGCCGGGGCATTGGTTAGCCCGAAAGGCATGACAGTGTATTCATACAGTCCGTACCGAGATATGAAAGCTGTCTTGGGAATATCAGATTGCCTTATCTTGAGTTGGTGGTATCCCGACCTGAGATCAATTTTCGAGAACACACAAGCTCCCCTCAACTGATCAAACAAGTCTTCAATGCGGGGTAATGGGTACTTGTTCTTGATGGTTACCTCATTCAAGGCACGGTAATCCACGCATAACCTTTGGGTTCCGTCTTTCTTGGGCACAAATATCACCGGAGCTCCCCATGGTGAGGAACTAGGGCGAATATACCCCTTCTCCGTCAATTCTCTCAAATGATCCTTGAGCTCTTCTAGCTGCTTGGAGTCCATTCGATAAGGTCTCTTGTATATCGGGGCTGTTCCCGGTACTAGCTCAATTGCGAATTCCACGTCACGGTCGGGAGGCATACCTGGCAACTCCTCCGGAAAAACATCTAGATATTCCCTGATAGTCCTGATTTCCTCAACTTTCACCTCCACTTGATTTAATTTAATGTCCCTCCTAGGCTCGTGTATTGTTATAAACTTTACTCTGGTGCCACTGGGGTGAGTTAGTTCCACCGTTCTGGTCGAACAATGGATGATTCCTTTATGTTTGGTCAACCAATCCATACCCAAAATAATATCTATCCCTTGTGAATCTATCACTATGAGGTTAGCCGTAAATACTACCCCATTAATGTCTAGGCTCACTTTGGGACACACTTGTCTTGTCCTTATTTCTCCACCTGGAGAGTTTACGGCTAGCATATGGTTCATTTGTGTGGTTGCTAGGTCATGCTTCTTAACAAACCCTTGAGCAATGAACGAGTGGGTAGCACCAGAATCAAACAGCAGAGTTGCAAGATGTAAATTGGCAGTAAACTTACCAACTACCACGTCGGGTGCCTCTTGTGCTTCCTCCATAGTGACGTGGTTTACCCGTCCCCTCATTACATTCTGCTGCTGTGGCTGCGTGGGCTTCTTCTTTGGGCACTTATGGGCGTAGTGCCCCACTTCACCGCAGCTAAAACATTGCACCCCAACCTTAGGTGCCTGGCCTTTGTTGTCTTGGGGTTGGTTTGGAGGTCCTTGCACTGCTGGTCGAGGGGGATATGCGGGGCGAGGCTGCTGTACAAACTGACGTTGCGGCTGTGCTGGTGCTGCGGGAGGCTTGTAGTTTGGGTTGTACCCTCTTGGTGCTGAATAGGGTACCGCAGCACGGCTCGTCTGCACCGTAGGTTGCTGCATCATACGTGGGCGGGTGTTGCTCCCTGATGCTTGATGTGACCACCCAGCCTTCCTCTTATTCTCATTTTCCAGGGCCTTTAGTTTCCTTTCCACCACAAATGCTCTGTCCACCATCTTTTGAAAGCTCTCATACTCATTTGAGGACATTGCACACTGCATTTCTGCGGTAAGCCCTTCCACGAAACAATCTTGTTTCTGCTCATCAGTCTCTATGTCCCGTGGGGCATAACGGGATAGTTGAGTGAATTTAGTGAGGTATTCCCTCACCGTCATGTTTCCCTGCTGCAGTCCCAAAAACTCCTTCCTCTTGTTTTTGAGTTCACCTCTTGGGATGTAGTGGTTGCGGAAGCTACGCTTGAACTCTTCCCAAGTGATGCTCTCAGGGTCATGATGGGCGGCCACGTAGGCGGTCCACCAATCAGCAGCAGGTCCATGCAATTGATGAGAGGCAAACAGCACCCTCTCATACCCTTGGCACTGTATGATCCTCATCTTACTTTCAATGGTCTTCAGCCAATCATCTGCCTCCAGAGGTTCAGCAGCACTTGCAAACTTTGGAGGTTGAGTTCCTAGAAACTCACTCAACCTTGGTTGGCGTGGTGCAGCTTGTGGAGGTGGAACTTGATGCAAGTTGGCCACCACTTGAGTCAAGTTCTGGATGAGCTGATTTTGATTCTCCAGCATTTGGTGGAGAGGGTCAACTTCTTCACGGCGACCACCCCGGTCCTGGCCTCCAGAATGATGAGGGTTGCATGCCTCATCATTGTTGTTGGCGGGGTTGGCAGCACGTCCTTTTCCTCTTCCGGCCATCTGGCAGAATCAACCAATGTTAATTTGAAAGCATTTAGTATCATCTTACTACTTTCACTTGTTTGTGCTTTGAAGTGTTGAAGCTTTGTTAAAATTTTACGAGGGTTTATATCTCACACCAAACAAATGCACTATTATTTCCTGTGGGTTTACACACCAAAGCAAAACAATTCGAAGACGAGGCTGTGGACAATTGCTCATGGCTTCCACAACTCACGTCACACACCAAGCATTATCACACCATTAACTACGTAACGACTCGACTACTCGACCTCTTGCTAGCTAGGGGAAAGACTCTACACTACTCGTCCTCTTGAGCTGGCTCCTCGGGATCTTCCTCCTCATTTCGGCTACCTTCCGACTCTGCTTTGGGTGGGGAGGCTGCTGGTGGAGAAGTGAGACGACGCCTGATCGCTCGGCGATCCGGGGAGTCAGGAGTCCATGGATCACTCACGGTGACACACAGTTCATTCCCATCTCCTCTTTCTCTCGCCTTTAGACAAGCTCGCAGCAACGCCTCCGTTTCCTTCAGGGTGTCTCGGACATCCTGAAGCTCTTGTTGACACTCCTGCAGTCGAGTGCTGAGCATAGCAGCATCCTCCAAGCACAAGTCCATGTGCTCATGGGAAGTCCCTTGCTGCACCGGTGGGTACTTGTACTCCGTGGTACCACTCTCACGTTGGAGGACATACATGTACTCAGTTTTGTCCAAGTGGTGACGATAGATGTGACTCTGGCAGGTGATGGCCTCCCAGGTGACATCTCTCTCCGCGTCAACTTGTGTTGCTCGACAAGCTGGAGAGTGGTGAATCTTAAGCAGCTGATTCTCGTGTATAATCCTCATCTCCGAACTCCATTCTTCCCTCTTCTCACGGATGGTCCTGGTGGAGTTATAGTGGATGATTAGCTTTCCCGTATTGCCGGCGGCTTCGAGCATACGTCGAAGACGGCGCAACAAGTCTCCTACTGCCAATCCGTAGGAGAGGTACGTCACTGGACGACTCTCCTCTCTTTCGGCAAGTGCAACTACGGGAACTCTCCCTCCTGTGGACTTGCGAGCGGTGCGAATCATGCGAACCATCTAAAACAAAAAGAATTTAAAATTATGTTAGATAAACTCTTTTTAAACAAAAATCCCATTTTGAATGAAAATTTTGGGATAAGATGAGGAAAATGACTCTTTAGATAACACTCTTCCACCCACACCTTGGAAAATAGTTTTTAAGAAAATAGGGCCCTTAAAGACGTCCATTTCTACCTAGGTCCACGTTCCTACGGGCAACCTTGGCTCTGATACCACCTCTGTCACACCCGGTTTTTCCGAAGAACAACCAAGTGAATATCACATGTATGCCAGGGTCATTTTCTCATACACGTGATGACAAATAGTGAAGCATCATTTATTACAAGCCAGGTGTCGAATATAATTAAGTCTTACATAGTAAATGTCTCGATGGACAATAATAAGTTTATCACAAGTAAATAAACTAGCAGCGGAATATTATTCTTTAGGGCTCCATCACAGGCGTTGCCCGGGGGGTCTTCATGAACCTAAAAACCTTCCTCGGGTCCAAAATCTTGGTCATTATACACCACCTCATTATATTGACCTGAGCAGCAATATAAACAAACAAATATGCAAGGTTGAGTACCAATGGTACTCAGCAAGTGTGGAAAAATTTATATCATGCATGGCTAGAACAAGGAGAGGTTGAACTCATGGTTAAAGCACTACGCAATTAATATCTATCACCTTAGCTTATTAAGCACCTACATTACTACACAAGTGAAATGGTCCCAATCTCCCATCCCATCATCATAATCCAATAACCATAACATCATTTCCAATGTTAAGCTTCCCGCTTAACTTCCAAAACTATCAATCCTCTAATCATGAATAAGTCCAGGCCGCTCTTGACCGTGAGCACGGCTGTCAAGACAGTTTTGACTCTGCAGAGTTTGTACCACTGTACCCACATGTAGTGATTTCATCCCCCGTTGCCGGGTGGACTAAAAGAACCTCCATTATGCCAGTGGCTACGATCCACATTCACACTTCCCAGGTGTGCAGCCAGGAGATCACTACGAAGCCTTTACAAAGGGATTCCCGATGAGTGTGGGCCCACTGAGGTTTCACCCCTAACAGCATACAAGAGGCTCCAACCCCGCTGCAGTGGCCCCCTCTTGAGCCTTGCGGTTCATATGGTAGTCCAGCTGACACCTATTCCCCGCACCATCCGACACACCCATACTACGCCGGGGATACACCTAATTAATTGGCCAAGCTGCCCCATCTCAGGATGTGGTTGGCACTGTAAAGCCGGGTTACATGCTCCATGAACCGGTCCTTAGGATCCAGGCAAGTACTAAACACAAACCCAAGTCTCGTGCACCCAGCACACAACCAAAACATCCAACTTGCCTTGATCCCTACCTCTACATAACTCACAATATCTCATTCAAGAGTATGGTAGAATAAACTGATGATCTCATATCCCAAATATCCCATTCTAAGCATGGCTAAGCATAAGCATGTAAATAAATGACATGACAAAATAAATCCCAACCCAAGCTACAAGGAAACAAGGTAATGCAATTCTAGGGAAACTTTCCTAGCATGGGTTTCATATTTAACTTGACAATGCAAATAATTCTATCTACACATCCTAGCATAGGATCAAAGTGGTCAAGGACACTTGCCTCCTTCTTGCTGCTCTTGAAATGGGTAGTCCTGATCTTGGAAAGGAATAACTTGCTCTTGAACAGGTTCTACTTCATACCATCACACATAGCAAAAGAAAAACAACAATCATAAGACATAGTTCACACTTCTTACTTCATACAAACCACACATTCACCTTTATGAAATTCATTCACCATTATATGGGTTGTGGTTACTTTGTGTGTTGATCTGTGGCTTGCATACACTTTTATTTATATGATTCCTACTTTGGTGTTCATATTTATACTTACATACTATATATATATGTGTGTGTTTCAGTTTTAAATAAATTCCTTATATTAAACTACCAAGTATGTATGAAAAGTATTTTTCTTCTCCATATGTGCCTTCATAATTTCTATCAACCCTAAACTGAATTCTTTGGATTTTAGAAACTCCATTTATCATTTGCTAGTTGCTATATTTTCAGATTTATTCTCCTATGCATAAATGTGTATTTTATTATGAAATTAGTAATACACATCATCTAAACAGAATAAGTTCTGGTTCTAAATAATTTAATAACATATTTTGACCTTGGCCTCTGATGTAAACTATTTCATAATTATTTTCCCTATTTTTCTATAGCTATTCTTTACTTAAAAATGTGTCCCTATACTAAATAAATGTGAATAACAAATAAAACAGATTCATTTCAGCCCAAAATATAGTTTTATCTCACTCCAAGGTTTTCTAAGTACTGAGAAAGTTTTTAATTAATATTGACAATTATGTTTGTCCCACTTTTTAATTTTTAAATACTAGTCACATATTCAATTTTCTAAATTAAATACTAAACAGGGCTAAAATAATGAACTTACCCCATTACAGGGTCTATAATATTATTTTCATAATTTCCAGGGGTCTAGCTACACTTATCAGAGGTGTTTTTCCTAATTTTTATTAAGTCCAGGGGCTAAAACTGATTTTTAAATGAATTTACATGATTTTCTAGAGTTCCAGGGGCTAGATCTGAAGTTTCCGGGGCTAGCTCTTATTTCCCGAGAACCCCAGGGGGTAGCACGTAAGAATTCCAGTCTTTATAACGCGGGGCTGACGTGGACCGTCCGATTTTAATCCGACGGCTGAGATTATAACATCGAACCGGTACGTGGGGTTTTAAAGTCTACCGTGCGATTTAAAATAAACGGCGCACAAGCGGCCACGTCGCTCTGATCGAGCGCGGGCGGCGTTGCCGGCGGCGCACGGCGGCGGGAAGCGGCGATCTCGCCGGAAAGTTTCGGACCCTCGAGAATTCTGCCTAGAACTGTGATCTTATGGCATAGATCGGTAGAGGGGAGGTCAGGGATCTCACCTCGGGGGTTTTCTCGAGCTAGGGGTCCTGGAAAGTGCTCGGCGGCGAGGTCCGAGGCAAAACCACGGCGAAGCTCGTCGGCGCTGGGTTTTCACCGTAAGTCTCCGAGTTTTCTGCACCTGCAAAGTTCCCCGGAGGCGGTGGATCAAGACCAGCGAGTTAGATCAGAGTTTCCGAGCTTAGATCGGCCAGAATTCACCGGCGAAGTCTCGGTGCTCACCGGAGTGAAAATCGGCGATCGCGTGAGCAAAACCGATCGGGTCTGGGGTTTTTATAGCCGGGGGAGGGCGGTGGGTCTGTTGCGATCGAGTTTGATTCGTCTGGGACCGGAATTCGGGCTGATGGACGCGGTTTCCAATCGGTTAAGATCGAGCGCGCGCGGGAGAGTCCGGGGTCGCGGGGTTAGGGATGACAGGTGCGTCCCACCCGTCTGTGAGAGACAGCGCGGGCGCGCGGGGGCGGGCTGGCGCGGGGGAAATTGGGCCGGCTGGCGGGTTTCGGCCCACTGGCCGGTTTTTTTCCCGTTTCTCTTTTTCTTTTTCCATTTCTTTTCTGTTTTGAGTCTAATTTGAATTCCAGTTTGAATTTGAATTTTTGCAAAACATGCAACACGTCCAAAAATTTTTAAATTCCCCTCTGAACATGGTTTAGAGTTTTGAATCAAAATTTGGGGTGTTACACACAGGGCGACTCCCAGCTAGTTATCAAGCAAGTTAAGGGTGAATGCCCCTGCAATGACCCACAGCTAGCTGCTTATCTGCTTCACGTGCGGATGTTGGAGAAAGAATTCCTCGCCTTGGACCTGCGCCATGTACCTCGCGCTTGCACGGCCGCAGCTGACGACCTCTCAGCGAAAGCCTCCATCGGAGCACCTGCGCATGAAGGAGTCTTCGAGAGGACGTTGCTGCAGCCCACAGCCCGGCCCGCCAAGCCGGGCGAAGGGGGCTGAACCAGTGCCTTGAAGCTAGGCAGTCCCGGCGGCCCTGGATGCCACCAAAGGATCGTAAGTGTCACTGGGAACTCCGTGCAACCCAGTGCTCAAGATCCAGAAGCTCAAGTAGTCCCGATGCATGGACCACGGAGGTCCGGGACTCCTTGAAGGACATCCTTCCTGATGAACGTGCATCCGCTGAACGGGTGGTGCGGATGGCTAAGTGCTACGCGCCGGTATCTTTACTGGCGTGGCGCCACGACATCCTATTGCGGTGCATAATCCAGCAGGAAGGCTGCGATTAGCTCGCAGTAGTCCAAGGAGGCGAGTGCTGGGAACGCTCATCGTCCCGCACGTTGGTCGGTTAAGCCACCCGGCATGGCTCCTACTGACCGAGAGCCACCTGGATGCCTACAAACCGGTTAGGGATGCAATGCGTGCCAGGTCCACGCCAAGCAGACCCACACAACCGGTGCAGATGCGCACCCAGAGCCATCGGGGGATACCGGCTCCTCCATGTCGAGGGCCAGCCAGACTTCCCAGGGCCGGGTCACGGGAACTACCCTTCCACATGGTATGCGGCGCCGAAGCCATTCTTCCCCCTAATATAGCCATGGGGGTCCCCCCGTGTCCGGCGTACGACGAAGCCACGCATGACCCGCTCTGCGTGAAGACAGGCGCTCCGACGCTACCCAGTAAGTTCACCATGCTTACTTAGGTGTTTATTTAAATTACGGATTAATTTATATGAACACCTCCCCACGCTCTAGACAGTGTGCGTCCATTGTACACTCGGCTCCTCTTTCCGGCTCTCATGCATAGTCGATATTTGCCGTCCTGCCGAAGGCGGTAGTGCTTGGGGTACCTGCCAGAGGCCCGGTGGCCTTTTGGATCTCCCCCTATAAGGGTACTGCACCGCCAGTTGGTCTCCTCCGAGAAAAGACCTACGCTAGAACGGGGGGTCAGGAGCCTTGCTTTGCCCGGTCTTGCACCCAAAGCATGCGCACTCTGCCTCCCGGCGCTACGGTCTGAGTACCAGGGGGCCGGGCGGTTACACCCTGACTGGGGCTGGAGCCAGACCTCCGGGACCAAGTGCACTGGATTACCCAAGCCCCGTATTCCGGCCTGGGACAATAAGCCAAATGAGACTAAGGGATAGGAAAGGGGGGACCACTGAGCAGTTCCGGACCTCCACCCCCACAGATGGACCGAGCTCCGAGGCCAGCCCTCGCCCTCCTTTCAGAGGCGAGCGCTGATGCCGGACCTCAGGCCCTTCGCTGGCCTGAGCTCCGATGACTTCCGGACTCCGCCTCCACAGCCAGGCTGAGCTCCGAGGCCAGCCCTCGCCCTCCTTTCAGAGGTGAGCACTGATGCCGGACCTCACGCCCTTCGCTGGCCTGAGCTCCGATGACTTCCGGACTCCGCCTCCACAGCCAGGCCGAGCTCCGAGGCCAGCCCTCGCCCTCCTTTTAGAGGCGAGCGCTGATGCCGGACCTAACGCCCTTCGTGGCCTGAGCTCCGATGACTTCCGGACTCCGCCCCCATAGCTGGGCCGAGCTCCGAGGCCAGCCCTCGCCCTCTTTCAGAGGCGAGCGCTGACGCCGGACCTCACGCCCTTCGCTGGCCTGAGCCCTGATGACTTCCGGACCTCCGCCCCCACAGCCGGGCCGAGCTCCGATGCCAGGCTTCACCCTCTCCTAAGAGGCTGAACACCGAAGCCGTCAAGACCCTGCCAGCACAGGGAGTACTCAAGACAAGAAAGTGTGCTGATCAGAAGAGACGAAGGTCCCACCTCGGGCTCGCTATCTCCCCCGAGATGGGCCCGGGGGCCACTGTCGGTACCCTCGATATGGGGTACCCCCGCGCACAGGGGAAAATGCCTAAGGATCTCGCCCTTCTCCGCAGGGAGAGCTCCGAAGGCGCCACGCGTCCAGCGGGGCCGGACCTCCCTCTCCTCAGAGGAGAGCTCTGGGCCCACCACGTGGCATACAGAAGCCGGACCTCCCCCTCCGCGGGAGAGAGGTCCGAAGGTGCCGCGTGTCCGGAGAGGCCGGACCTCCCTCTCCTCAGAGAGGAGCTCCGGGCTCGCCACGTGGACAACAGAAGCCGAGCCTCCCCCTCCGCGGGGAGAGGTCCGAAGGCTCCACGTGTCCTGCGGGGCTGGACCCCCCTCTCTTCTGAGGAGGGCTCCGGGTCCGCCACGTGGCCAGCAGAACGGCGCTGCATGCCCCCGAGCGATAGGCAGCGGGCATAAAGACGCCCCATACCTTGCCCGTACAAGGTATTCAAGGCCCGCGCCTTCCCAAGACGCGGAGACGCGGAGCACGCCTCTGTCAGGTGCCGTTGCACCCAGTCGCATCACAGACTGGCGCGCAGTGTCAGAGGCTGCCAGCCAATAAACGCAGCGACAAGACATCCCATGCCGCCCCCGCCGTCATCACCCACTACGACTAGCATGCGGCATGGGCAGAGCTACAAGACGAAGACTCAGAAGCCTTCGGCAGAGACAACTACCGGCATAACTGCAGATACGGTAGATATCAGTCAATCTCCCCGGGACGACCTGTCGGGTCCCGGCCCCCCTTGTAAGCCACCCGAGTCTTGGACTATAAAAGGCTCGGGTAGGCGACGTTAGCAGGGGTTCGGACTCTAGCCATCCGCACCCCTGGGTTCGCATTTTGCAACTTGTCGAAGTGTGCGATCGACACTTCCCCCTGGCCTGCACTGGGCAGCCCGCGGAGGTTCTTTTTTCGGAGGGGCTAGTTTCTAGCGGAGAGCTTGCGCGGATGGACGATTTGGTGAGAGCTTGACACAGGAAGTTTTACGTGGTTCAGGCCGCCGGAGCGTAAAACCCTACGTCCACGGCGAGCTATGGAGCTCGCTGTATTGCTTGCTGCTCAGGGCCGGGGGCCTGAGCTTGGGGGTGAGTTACAGCTTGAGAGTGTATGGCTAGCGTGTGAGTTGCAGAATGCGAACCCTTGCTATCGACGCCTACCCGAGCCTTTTATAGTCCAAGACTCGGGCGGCTTACAAGGGAAGCCGGAACCCGACAGGTGGTCCCGGGAAGATTGTCTATTATCTACCGTATCTGTAGTTATGCCGGTGGTTGCCTCTGGCCGAAGACTTCTGAGTCTTCCTTTTGCCGCCATGCCCATGCCGTGCGCCAGTCGTAGTGGTTGATGACGGCGCAGGCGGCATGGGATGTCTTGTCGCGGCGTTTATTACCTGTCAGGTTCTGGCACCGCGCGCCAGTCTGTGATGCGACTGGATGCACCGCACCTGACAGGCGTGTGCTCCGCGTTTCCGCGTCTTGGGAAGACGCGGGCCTTGAATTCCTTGTACGGGCAAGGTGAGGGGCGCCTTTACGCCCGCTGCCTACCGCCCGGGGGCAGGCAGCACCGTTCTTCCAGCCACGTGGCGGGTCCAGAGCTCTTCTATGAGGGGAGGGAGGTCCGGCACCGCTCGACGCGTGGCGCCTTCGGACCTCTCTCCCGCGGAGGGGGAGGTCCGGCTTCTGCATGCCACGTGGCGGGCCCGGAGCTCACCTCTGAGGAGAGGGAGGTCCGGCCTCGCTGGACGCATGGCGTCTCCGGACCTCTCTCCCGCGGAGGGGGAGGTCCGGCTTCTGCATGCCACATGGCGGGCCCGGAGCTCTCCTCTGAGGAGAGGGAGGTCCGGCCCCGCCAGCCGCGTGGCGCCATCGGAGCTCTCCCTGCGGAGAAGGGCGAGCACCTTAGGGATTTTACCCTGTGCGCGGGGGTACCCCATATCTCAGGTACCGACAGTGGCCCCCAGGCCCAACTCGGGGGAGATAGTGAGCCCGAGGTGGGACCTCCGTCTCTTCCGATCCGCGCACTTTCTCTAAGTCCCGACTTGACCGCTGCTGGAGCACGAACGGCCGCAGGGTCGTGAGAGCGTGCGCCCACTTGATGATTGCTTTTACTGCGGTGGTTCCCAAGGCTGCCACTTCTGCACGTTGCGGCGCTTTCTTCGGGAACCGCCGAAGGGCCTTGCCGGCTCATCTTCTTAGGAGACTGACTCCATGACCCCACCGCTTTAGCTAAGCGGCTTGGGCCCACCCGTCATCGGCATTCGGCCTAGGAACCGAAGCGGTTGCAGGTGCGCGGTATTCGAAGAGTTCCGAATCGCTTGGGATTGCACCCGGGAAGGTGTGAAAAGAAACCGCCACGTGGGTACGCTCCCCTTATAAGGCTTCCAGCCCATGTGCCCCCCTCGAGTCTCTGCAGTCCTGTCTTCTTCCATGGCTCCTAACCCACCTTACGGGGAGAGAATCGCTCTCGATTCCCTCCAGCGACGGCGTCTGCACCAAGTCTGGGACCCAGGGAGCCTGCCTGCCTTGCCTCTGGTGGTGGCGCCTCCAAGGGGTCTCTGGTTTGTCCTCCCGACTGGGCCCTTCCTTGGTGACGGCAGGCAGCAAGCTCCCTGGCGTTGCGTCCCTTCTCAGATGGTGGAGTCTTCAAAGAAACCGCTGAAGCACCAAGGAGAATTCCAGGCAGCAGAGCTTCCGAGGAGACCGCTGAAGCTGCGGAGGGGACCTCAGGAGCACCCTTGACGATACCGGCTTTTGCGCCGGTGATGAGGGAACTTCAGGAGAAGGAAACCGCTGATGCACCAAGGAGGATCCTAGGTGGCAGAGTCCCCAAGAAGACCGTTGAAGCTGCGGAGGGGGCCTCAGGAGCACCCTTGATGACACCGGCCTTTGCGCTGGTGATGAGGGAGGCGCTCTCCCGCTCCCGGCGCGGCCGATCTTGCATCTTCTAGACTCTGGTCATGTCAACGGAACCTTGGGGCTTGTTTCTTTCTTTTTTATCGAGTCTGTAGTCCAGCTCAAGGAGCCTTGCTTAAATTGACTCTCTTGGATACTTGTGGCTGTGATGCTTTTCCCTCCTTCTTGGCTTTGCCTGGCTGAGTCCTTAGCTCCGCAAGGTGCTCAGAGGTCATTTCCAATCTCGGAGCTTCGCTCAGACACTCCCCCCGGGTCCTAACTGTGTTAGGGGCCCCCGGAGGTCTCCGAACCTCGCCCTATGGGGGGGGCTCCAAATCTGCCGGCCACGTGGTAGGTCCGGAGCTCCTCCTTAAGAGACGGGAGCCCCGGTCATGTTGGACACGCAGGGCTTTCGGAGCCCTCCCGCTGAGGGGGGAGGTCCGGTTCCTGCCTGCCACGTGGCAAGCCCGGAGCCCTCAAGGAAGGAGTTCCGGGCCTGCTGGACACGCGGGGCCCCCGGGCCCTGCCCCTCTGGGGGGGCAGGTCCCGGTCCTTCCAGTCCCAGGCCGGTGTAGCTGGTAGCTCCTTTCCTCCCGCTTCATGCAGTCCCTGTTGCCGTAACCTGAAGGTCCTGCACACAGGTAGAGGAAACGTAATTCCCCTCGGGGGGTCCTCCCCTCCTGTCTCCTAGTCTTATCCGTCTTATGGTCCTGGCCCGCTATACGGGGCTTGGGCAATTTCGTGCACGAGGCGCCGGAGCTCCGGCTCCCTCCGAGGTCCGGGTACGGCCGTCCGATCCCTAGTACCGGGCCATGCGCTGGGGAAGCAGAGTGCACGCGCTTTGGGTTCATGACCAGGCAAAGCGGACGTACTCCCCTGGACCTCCGGGGAGCAGGATGCGCATGCTTTGGGCTCTGGGCCGGCTAAGCTGGATACGCACCCTGGACCCCCATGCACAACGCTGGCCTTTCCTGGAGGTGACCAACTGACACCACAACACCTGACTGGGGGAGGCCCGAGAGACTCACTCGGCCATCGGCAGGTGCCTCAAGCGCAGCCGCCTTCGGGAGGATAGCAAATGCCGACTATGGGTGAGCGCAGGAGAGGGGGAGCTAGACGTATGATGAACATACAGAGATAGTGCGATCATAAAAATTAATGCAAAATTTAAATGAGCGCATAAGAAGGAGCTAAGTAGAACAGGTCTCTGTATTCGCGCCCATAGGTGGAATTCTGGCTGTTCGTGGGGGCAATATTCCGCCTCGTCTACAAGGGAAGCAAGACTCTACGCGCTTAGGGTCGGAACCAGGCTAAACTGGACGTAGTCCTGTACCGTCCCTTGAGACTTAGCTACCCCAAGCTCTGTTCCTAAGTTCTATGGGGTCTATTACAGAAGAGAATAACCCTGTTCTACCGATGCTCAGTAAGTAGGACTTACAGTGTTGCTCCATGGCAATGATTTTTGGGAATGGATCCCACTCTCGGTTGAAAGGCATGTGTATCTGGGGTGGCAGCTTTCATGATTCGGAAGGGACCTTCCCTGCTGGGGGAGAGCTTATGGGTCCTTCTTGGAATATAGCGTGCCGCTTCACCAGGCTGCCTTCTTGCGGGCCCCCGTCGCGTCTGGTTCTTTGGCGGTAGTGCTTAGAGCATTAGCCGTGACCGTGCGTTGTGGGGTGTTCCCTGCAAGCCGAGTCTTGTCGAAGTTGTTGTCTTCACGCTGGATCAGGTCCTGCGTGGTTTCTCTCCGGGGCCCCCGGGGAGTTCTCCCCTTCTGGCTAAGGCCTTCAAGGGGTAGGTGGACCCGGGCTCGCCTTGGATGACCTAAGGCGTCTCCCCCTTCTGGCAAGGCCTTCAAGGGGTTGACGGACCGTAGGCGGCCCCCGAGAGGTATGTTCGAGGCACGGAGGCGTGCCGCAGCTGGCTAACACCTTGGCCCGTCACCGTCAGAACTGGAGTCCTCACCGTCATGCACTGTCTTTATGACACGCTGAGGCTCCTGGAACCCCACTTGGTGGGCAGCGGTGACTGGGGCATCGGCCTTCTGTTTGACATCCCTCTAAGGGTAGGGCGGTGCTTCAGCCCTCTGCTGTCTTCCATTACGGAAGCGCTCTGCGAGCCTCTGGATCTCCCAGCACTCGGCAGCTGTATGGTTGCAGGTGCCATGCACGGGGCATAGCCCGCCCTGGCCACTGTCTGGGGCCGGTGATTGCCGCTGCCTCTTGTCGGGGCGCGGCCCCCGAGCTCCGCTGGTTGTCGCAGCTGCGGCGACGGGGGCCGTGAATGGTGGCTTCATCTTTCCACTCCCCCGGTTCTTGGTCTTCTTGCCACCCCCATAGGCAGCAGCACCGGACCCGGGCTTCCCTCCTGACTCGGAGGTCGGCAGTGCGTGCCAGTTCCGCCCTTCGGCTGCCCTGGCGCACTTATCCGCCAGGCTAAAGAGCTCCGAGATGTCGCGGACCTCTCTGGTCGCGAGCTTCTCGAGCATTTTCTCGTCCCGGACACCCTGTCGGAACGCCACCACCACAGAGGCGCTTTGGATATGTGGGATGGTGTTGCGCACCTGAGAGAACCGCTGGATGAAAGAGCGCAGCGACTCCCCAGGTTGTTGCTTGACGGCGTGGAGGTCAAGCTCCGTGCCGGGACGGGTGTAGGAGCTGCCGAAGTTGGCGACGAACTGCCGGCAGAGCTCACCCCAGGAGGTTATGGACCCCTGAGGTAGATTCATGAGCCAAGACCGGGCTGGGCCGGTCAAGGCGACGGGGAAGTAGTTGGCCATGACAGCCTCGTCCCCTCCTGCGGCAAGTACGGCGGTGGAGTAGATCTGGAGGAACTCCGCTGGGTTGACGCTGCTGTCGTACTTCTCGGGCAGGTGCGGGCGGAACTTGCGTGGCCACCTTGCGAAGCGAAGGTGGGGTGCAAGGGCCGCACATCCTGCTCCTGCTGCGGCAGGTATAGGCGCTGCGAACACTTGGTTCGCACCCTGCGCTGCGTATCCCGGCATGGGCAAGGCTGCACCATAGGCCGGGGCCGCTACTTGCGGCGCATATGGTTGTAGCATATGCTGTGCTGCATATGCCTGTGGCGGGGCTCGCATGGCGAAGACCTGCCCTTCTGGTTGTGTCGAGGCCGACAACATGCTGTCGCCTGCCTCCTGGTTGCGACGCCTTTCTCGGCGTCGCTCGAGGTACACCCGGGCGTCCTGCCCCAAGTGACACCGTTCCAGTTCCCTTCGCAGGTCCGCCGACAGGAGCCTGGAGGAGCTGGAATCCGCCGTTAGCCCGTCAACCGTGGGTGTGCGCGTCAGCGACACAGCCGGTTGCCCTGGGCGTCGTCCTCGTCGAAACCGAGGGTTCGCGGCGGCGACGACGAGGCGGTCCACCTCGCGGACCCATTGCTGGGTCGCTGAGTGGGGCGCATCCCCCGCAGGCGGGTTGCGCAGCAGCGCTCTTGCTGCAGCTAGCGCACCTCCATGGTGTACGCTCAGCGCTGCAGAAGACCTCACGCTGGTCGGGGCCTGCATAGCCGGAGTCGGCGTTGCCGGAGTCGGCTGCTGGCTGCCCGCTTGTGCCGACACACTCCGTCCTGAGTGTGTCGACATGTACTCCCCAGTGGTCACGGTTCGCCGTGAACGCGGAGGGGGAGAAGTTGCCGTTGAAGGAAGCTTGGTCATCTTCGATGGCGGAAACTCGTCGCGCTAGGGGAAAAGCCCCCTACCTGGCGCGCCAAATGTCGAAGTGTGCGATCGACGCTTCCTCCGGGCCTGCACTGGGCAGCCCGCGGAGGTTCTTTTTTCGGAGGGGCTAGTTCCTAGCGGAGAGCTTGCGCGGATGGACGAGTTGGTGAGAGCTTGACACAGGAAATTTTACGTGGTTCAGGCCGCCGGAGCGTAAAACCCTACGTCCACGGCGAGCTATGGAGCTCGCTGTATTGCTTGCTGCTCAGGGCCGGGGGCCTGAGCTTGGGGGTGAGTTACAGCTTGAGAGTGTATGGCTAGCGTATGGGTTGCAGAATGCGAACCCTTGCTATCGACGCCTACCCGAGCCTTTTATAGTCCAAGACTCAGGCGGCTTACAAGGGAAGCCGGGACCCGACAGGTGGTCCCGGGAAGATTGTCTATTATCTACCGTATCTGTAGTTATGCCGGTGGTTGCCTCCGGCCGAAGGCTTCTGAGTCTTCCTTTTGCCGCCCTGCCCATGCCGTGCGCTAGTCGTAGTGGTTGATGACGGCGCAGGCGGCATGGGATGTCTTGTCGCGGCGTTTATTACCTGTCAGGTTCTGGCACCGCGCGCCAGTCTGTGATGCGACTGGACGCAACGGCACCTGATAGGCGCGTGCTCCGCGTTTCCGCGTCTTGGGAAGACGCGGGCCTTGAATTCCTTGTACGGGCAAGGTGAGGGGCGCCTTTACGCCCGCTGCCTACCGCCCGGGGGCAGGCAGCACCGTTCTTCCAGCCACGTGGCGGGTCCGGAGCTCTTCTCTGAGGAGAGGGAGGTCCGGCCCCGCTGGACGCATGGCACCTTCGGACCTCTCTCCCGTGGAGGGGGAGGTCCGGCTTCTGCATGCCACGTGGCGGGCCCGGAGCTCACCTCTGAGGAGAGGGAGGTCCGGCCTCGCTGGACGCGTGGCGTCTCCGGACCTCTCTCCCGCGGAGGGGGAGGTCCGGCTTCTGCATGCCACGTGGCGGGCCCGGAGCTCTCCTCTGAGGAGAGGGAGGTCCGGCCCCGCCAGCCGCGTGGCGCCCTCGGAGCTCTCCCTGCGGAGAAGGGCGAGCACCTTAGGGATTTTACCCTGTGCGCGGGGGTACCCCATATCTCAGGTACCGACACAACTCATACGCTAGCCATACACTCTCAAGCTGTAACTCACCCCCAAGCTCAGGCCTCCGGCCCTGAGCAGCAGGCAATACAGCGAGCTCCATAGCTCGCCGTGGACGTAGGGTTTTACGCTCCGGCGGCCTGAACCACGTAAAACTCGCCGTGTCAAGCTCTTACTAACTCGTCCATCTGCGCAAGCTCTCCGCTAGGGACTAGCCCCTCCGAAAAAAGAACCTCCGCGGGCTGCCCTGTGCAGGCCTAGGGGAAGTGTCGACCGCACACTTCGACAAACGCTCTCCCTACCGTCGTACGTGCAATGCACAAGACCTTAGGAGAGCTAATAAGAGACTCAGTTGAGGTGTGTGTTGAAGACATTGTTGTTAAGGTCAGGCACAGCTCATCCCTACTAGATAACCCGGCCCTAGTCTTTGCCTTTCCGACAAGTGTGAGTTCGGTGTACCCTCTGGAAAACCCTTAGGATTCCTGGCCTTACGACGAGGAACTGAGGCTAACCCAGAGAAGATCAAAGCCTAGGGCTCGAGGCGGCCTCCCACCCGCAAAAAAAAAAGACTCCAGAAATTCACGGGATGCCTAGCTGCATTGAGTCGGTTTATACCGAGGTTAGCAAAGCAAACACTCCACTTCTCTAAGCTCCTACGCAAACCCGGACCATTCGCTTGGACCGACGAAGCGGAGGAAGCTCCCCAGGAGCTGAACCAGCTCCTACTGACCCTACCAGTAATGGTAGCCCCCGAGCCCAAAGAGCATCCGTTGCTCTACATCGCGGCGACGGCTGCAGTGGTAAGTACGGTCCTCGTCGAAGGACGGCCGGACCCCTCATCGCTGCAACCTGCTCCGGTATCGGGAAACAAGCGCCAGGAAACCCCGGAGGTCCGAGACGACCCCCCGGGTCTCCAAGGCAACCCCTCGGAGGTCCAAAACGGACCCCGGACCCCCAACACAGGACCCCCCCGGAGGCCCAACAGAACCTCCCGGACGTCCAACGGGACCCCCCGGAGCTCCCGGGAAATCAGCGGGAGCTCCCGGAGGTCCAAGACAGCCTGGGGAACTCCCAGTATCAGCTCCCACTGGCCTCCTCGGGCCTGCGGGAGGTTCTGTCTACCTCATCAGCGCCACCACCACAAGTGGACGCCAACGCAGGATTGACCCAAGGGGCCATGAAGACGGTGAACCAGGACCCCGGGCTCTGGCCTTCACGGGGCCTCACTGGATGCTCTTCTTCGACGGCTCCTTGCGAAAGCAGGGGGCCGGTGCTAGCGTACTGTTCCTCATGCCATCGGGGGAGCAGTCTGGGTATATGGTGCGTCTCAATTCCAAGGCAACCAGCAACATGGCAGAGTATGAAGCACTCACCCTTGGCCTAAAGACAGCCCTGTCTCTAGGCGCTCGCCAGTCGTTGGAACAGGGCGACTCCCAGCTAGCTATCAAGCAAGATGGTGGAGCAAGACTTCCTCGCCTTGGACCTGCGCCACGTACCGCGCGCTAGCAAGGCTGCAGCTGATGACCTCTCCACGAAGACCCCCACCGGAGCACCTGTGCCCGAAGGGGGCTTCGAGAGGACGTTGCCGCGGCCCACAGCCCGGCCCGCCGAGCCGGGCGAAGGGGGCTAGACCAGCACCTCGAAGCTGGCGGTCCCGGCGGCCATGGACGCCGCCAAGGATCGTAAGCGTCACTGGGGACTCCGTGCAACCCAGCGCTCAAGATCCAGATGCTCAAGTCAGACCCGATGCATGGATCAGGGAGATCCGGGACTACTTGAAAGACAATATCCTCCCTGATTAACGTGTATCCGCTGAACGGATCGTGCGTATGGCTAAGAGACACGTGATGGTAGAGGGGGATCTCTACCGACGCGGCGCCAACCGCATCCTATTTCGGTGCATAACCCAGGGGGAACGCTGCGACTTGCTCGCTGAGATCCATGGAGGCGAATGTGGGAGTCACTCTTCCTCACGCACGGTTGTCGGTAAAGCCTTTCGGCATGGCTTCTACTAGCCTGCAGCACTCCAGGATGCCGTCAAGCTGGTCGAGAGCTGCAAGGCGTGCCTGTTCCATGCCAAGCAGATCCATACACCGGCTTGGACGGTACAGATGATCCAGCCCACATGACCATTAGCCATACGGGGGCTGGACATCCTGGGCCTTTGACCATTCCCCAGAACCGAGGATGGGGACCCGCTCCCGAACCTTCGGAACACAGAACACCGCTGTAAGTTCTACCCCTAGAGCAACAATAGGACAGACCCTTCTTTTTATAATAAATTCCATAAAATCCAGGAACAGTGCTCGGTGCAGCTAAGCCTCAGGGGACGGTCCAGGACTACGTTCCGCTTCGCCTGGTTCCGACCCCAAGCGTGTAGAGTCTTGCTTCCCTTGAGGCGGGTCGTGGCCTCCATACTCAGCCTGCCTTCATCCTATGGAAATTTATATGAAAAGAAACCTGTCCTACGTTGCTCTTCTTTGGTGCTCATTTAATTTACTTATTAAATTTTTATGATTGCACTTCTAGCGCGTGCTCACCATGCATTCAGCTCCCTCTTCTCACTCTCACTTTTAGTCGGCATTTGCTGCCCTACCAAAGGCGGTTGCGTCGGAGGTACCGGCCGATAGCCAGGGGGGCCCCGAGCCCCCGGCACTTCGCGCAAGGTAGTTCCCAAGCACCGTATAGGTAGACGGGGACCGTAAGCCGAATAAGACTATGAGATAGAGGGGGGGGAGCCCCCAAGGAGAATTACGTTTCCATTACTTGTGTGCAGGACCTCTCGGCCTCAGCTCCCCGCAGGGGTATGGTAGGCACATCCATCCAATGGAACGCACCTACCAGGGGGCCGCTACGGGATCGCGCAAGACCGAAACCCCAAGGTAAGATCAAAGAACTAGACCTCACAGGGGCGGGGCCCGAAGGTCCCACGTGTCCAGCGGGGTCAGACCTTCCACCTCCTTGAGGGGGAGCTCCGGGCCCGCCACGTGGTCTAGAAGCCGGACCTCCCCCCTTCGCGGGGAGAGGTCCGAGGACTCCACGTGCCCCGCAAGACCGGACCTCCCTTCAGAGGGGAGCTCCGGGCCCGCCACGTGGCCAACAGGCCCGGACCCCCTCCGTTCCCGTGAGGCGAGTCTTGGAGACCTCCGAGGCCCTTAGTATACAGTGAGGACCCGGAGAAGGTGTCTATGCAGAGCCTCGAGATTGGTCAAGTCCTCCGAGTACCTTGCGGAGCTAAGGACTCGGCCAGGAAAAACCAGGAAGAAGACTAGGACATGCAGACACAGAAAGAAGCAGGATTCTGTGCATACAAAGGCTCCACGAGCTGGGCCACAGACTCAACAAAAATAAAAAAGGAAGTTGTCGAAGTGTGCGATCGACACTTCCCCCGGGCCTGCACTGGGCAGCCCGCGGAGGTTCTTTTTTCGGCGGGGCTAGTCTCCTAGCGGAAAGCTTGCACGGATGGACGAGTTAGCGAGAGCTTGACACGGCGAGTTTTACGTGGTTCAGGCCGCCGGAGCGTAAAACCCTACGTCCACGGCGAGCTATGGAGCCCACTGTATTGCTTGCTGCTCAGGGCCGGGGGCCTGAGCTCGGGGGTGAGTTACAGCTTGAGAGTGTATGGCTAGCGTATGAGTTGCAAAGAGCGAACCCTTGCTATCGACGCCTACCCGAGCCTTTTATAGTCCAAGGCTCGGGCGGCTTACAAGGGAAGCCGGGACCCGACAGGTGGTCCCGGGAAGATTGCTTGTTATCTACCGTATCTGTAGTTACGCCGGTAGCTGCCTCTGGTCGAAGGCTTCTGAGTCTTCATCTTGCCGCCCTGCCCATGCCGCGTGGTAGTCGTAGTGGTTGATGACGGCGCAGACGGCATGGGATGTCTTGTCGCAGCGTTTATTGGCTGGCAGGTTCTGACACCGCACGCCAGTCTGTGATCCGACTGGCGCAACGCCACCTGACAGACGCGTGCTCCGCGTTTCCGCGTCTTGGGAAGACGCGGGCCTTGAATACCTTGTACGGGCAAGGTGAGGAGTGCCTTTACGCCCGCCGCCTACCTCTCGGGGGCAGGCAGCACCGTTCTTCTGGCCACGTGGCGGGTCCGGAGCCCTTCTCTGAGGTGAGAAGGGTCCGGCCTACGGGGCACGTGGAGCCTCCGGACCTCTCCCCGCGGAGGGGGGGGTCCGGCCTCTGTATGCCACGTGGCGGGCCCGGAGCTCTTCTCTGCGGAGAGGGAGGTCCGGCCCCGCTGGACGCGTGGCGTCTTCGGACCTCTCTCCCGCGGAGGGGAGGTACGGCTTCTGTATGCCACGTGGCGGGCCCGGAGCTCTCCTCTGAGGAGAGGGAGGTCCGGCCCCGCCGGACGCGTGGCGCCTTCGGAGCTCTCCCTGCGGAGAAGGGTGAGTACCTTAGGCATTTTACCCTGTGCGCGGGGGTACCCCATATCTCAGGTACCGACAGTGGCCCCCGGGCCCATCTCGGGGGAGATAGCGAGCCCGAGGTGGGACCTCCGTCTCTTCCGATCCGCGCACTTTCTTTAAGTCCCGAATTGGCCGCTGCCGGAGCACGAACGTCCGCGGGGTCGTGAGAGCGTGCGCTCACTTGATGATTGCTTTTACTGCGGCGGTTCCCAAGGCTGCCACTTCTACACGTTGCGGCGCTTTCTTCGGGAACCGCCGAAGTGCCTTGCCGGCTCATCTTCTCAGGAGGCTGACTCCTTGACCCCACCGCTTTAGCTAAGCGGTTTGGGCCCACCCGTCATCGGCATTCGGTCTAGGAACCGAAGTGGTTGCCGGTGCGGGATATTCGAAGAGTTCCGAATCGCTTGGAATTGCACCGGGAAGCTTTTTAGAGGAGGTCTTACCCCCATTGCAGCTTCCCTTCGCACTTCTCAGCATTTCTTCTCGGACTCTTGTGCTTTTGAGTTCTCCCTTGCCATGGCTTCCAACCCGCTGCCAGAGAAGAAACGTGCTCGATCTCCTCCAGCAACGGCGTCGGTGCCAAGTCGGGATTCCGGGGTGCCTGACACCCCCTCCGGTGGCGACTCGATGAGGTCCCGGGTTGATGCGCTGAGGGAAGCCTCTGGGGCGTCCCCTGTTCCGCCAGTCCAAGCGACTGCGGAGCGGTCGTCGGCGACGGTTGCGGGCTCTGGAAGTCCTACCCCGGCTCGGAAGTCGGCGTTCAGAGCCCGCTGGAGTGTCCACGCTTCCCGGCCTTCCCCGTCTTGCGGGGAATCTGCGCCGATGCGCTCGGAGCCAGGGGCAACTGCCGCGGCCCCCAGGCCAGCGCGGACTTCTCCTGTTCCGGTGTGCCCGGACTCCGCGGCGGCGTCGTCTCTTCCTGCCGAGACGGCAACCGCGGCCCCCGAGCCAGCACAGGTTGATCCTGCACTAGGCGGTCTGGCTTCTTCTCCAGCACCGCCTTCCCCGGCTCGTCCCTCTCCTCAGGTCAAAGAGCCAGAAGCTGAAAAGAGCCCGGCTGGCCTGGCTGCCAGAGCCGCGGAGCCAGCTTCTCCTGATCGGCGTCTCGTCTCAGCTGCTGGTGCGTCGGCTCTTCCTGAGGACGAGGTAATGGAGGAGGTCGGAGGGACTGCCCCAGCATCTGTTGCTCCATTGCCTCTGGCGGACGCCTTCGCGCTTGCCGAGTCGAGCGTCCGGCAGGTCTTGGCTGCACTAGGGCGCGAGCAGGAGGAGTATACGGTTGAACGGGACCGCCTCCTCATCTGGGGGAACCTTTTGCGGGAGAGGACCGCGAAGGTTAAGAGCGAGCTCAACTCCAGGCGGGAGTTGCTCGACTTCAGGGAAGCGCTCGTCGACCGGATGAAGCGGGCTGTCGACCGCATGGACACCTAGTCGCGGCGGATCAACAGGGAGGCCCTGGAGGCACACGCCCGGGCCGAAGAGAGCCTCTCTGCTGCTGTGGAAATACGGCAGCGGTTGGAGCGCCGCGAACTCGCCGTTGAGGAGCGGGAGCGTTCCGTGGCAGCTGAGGCAGAGAGGGTCGCCGCGCAGCTGGCCGCGGGCGAGGATGACCTCCGAGCTCGGATGGAGGAGCTGGAGATTCTGAAGGCAGACCTTGACTTGAGGGAGGAACAGGTCTCCCATGATCGCCGGGCGGTCTTGGACCGGGAGTTGACTGCCGGCTTCAAGTCCGCTGAGTTGGAGCGGCTAGCCAAGACTCTCCACCTTCGGGAGAGTTCCCTGGCGGCCAAGGAGAAGGAATTCTCCGAGAGGAACCTGGAGGCTCTGCAGGCGGCCCGCCGCGAGGTGGAGGAGCTCTCCGCCTTGTGGTCCTCCGAGGCCCTTGCGGTCTCAAGCTTCGTGGATCGAGCGGGGTCCGCCCTGATCCCTCTTGGCTTCAGTCCGGTGAGAGCCGTGACTCCCGCACTGAAGGTGGCAGAGGTGATCCCTGCGTTGGAGTCGATCGGCGCCAAGCTGGACAGACTCGACTCGGTGGTCGCCAGCGAGCTTGAGGCCGAGGGCCGCAGCTTAGCTTTAGAGGTCGCTTCGCATGTGCTGGCATGCTTCAAGAGCCGCGACCCCTCTTCTTCGCTAGAGCCAGCGAGAGAGGGCCCAGCCGCGGAGCGGGAGGAAGCTGCCAGGGCTGAAGTTGAGGATGTGGCCGCCCTTGTAGCCGCAAGGTTCCGGCGAGAGCCGGGAGGTCCTTAGGACTTGTTTCTCCCTTTTTTACCGAGTCTGTAGTCCAGCTCATGGAGCCTTGTTTAATTTGACTCTCTTGGATACTTGTGTCTGTGATGCTTTTTCTCTCCTTCTTGGCTTTGCCTGACTGAGTCCTTAGCTCCGCAAGGTACTCAGAGGCCATTTCCAATCTCGGAGCTTCGCACAGACACCCTCCCCGGGTCCTAACCGTGTTAGGGGCCCCCGTAGGTCTCCGAACCTCACCCTATGGGGGGCTCCAAATGTGCCTGCCACGTGGCGGGTCCGGAGCTCCTCCTCAAGAGACGGGAGCTCCGGCCATGTTGGACACGTAGGGCTTCCGGAGCCCTCCCACTGAGGGGGGGAGGTCCGGTTCCTGCCTGCCACGTGGCGAGCCCGGAGCCCTCCTCAAGGAAGGAGAGAGTTCCGGGCCCGCTGGACACGTGGGGCCCCCGGGCCCCGCCCCTGCTGGAGGGGCAGGTCCCGGTCCTTCCAGTCCCAGGCCGGAGTAGCTGGTAGCTCCTTTCCCCCCGCTTCATGCAGTCCCTGTTGCCATAACCTGGAGGTCCTGCACACAGGTAGAGGAAACGTAATTCTCCTCGGGGGGTCCTCCCCTCCTGTCTCTTAGTCTTATTCGTCTTATGGTCCTGACCCGCTATACGGGGCTTGGGCAATTCTGTGCACGAGGCGCCGGAGCTCCGGCTCCCTCCGAGGTCCGTGTACGGCCGTCCGATCCCTAGTACCGGGCCATGCGCTGGGGAAGCAGAGTGCACGCGCTTTGGGTTCATGACCAGGCAAAGCGGACGTACTCCCCTGGACCTCCGGAGGGCAGGATGCGCATGCTTTGGGCTCTGGGCCGGCTAAGCTGGATACGCACCCTGGACTCTCCATGCACAACGCTGGCCTTTCCTGGAGGTGACCAACTGGCACCGCAACACCTGACTGGGGGAGGCCCGAGAGACTCACTCGGCCATCGGCAGGTGCCTCAAGCGCAGCCGCCTTCGGTAGGATAGCAAATGCCGACTATGGATGAGCGCAGGAGAGAGGGAGCTAGATGTACGATGAACATACAGAGATAGTGCGATCATAAAAATTAATGCATAATTTAAATGAACGCATGAGAGAGAGCTAAGTAGAACAGGTCTCTGTATTCGTACCCATAGGTGGAATTCTGGATGTACATGGGGGCAATGTTCCGCCTCGTCTACAAGGGAAGCAAGACTCTACGAGCTTAGGGTCGGAACCAGGCTAAACTGGACGTAGTCCTGTACCGTCCCTTGAGACTTAGCTACCCCAAGCTCTGTTCCTAAATTCTATGGGGTCTATTACAGAAGTGGATAACCCTGTTCTACCGATGCTCAGTAAGTAGGACTTACAGTGTTGCTTCATGGCAAGGATTTTTTGGGAATGGATCCCACTCTCAGTTGAAAGGCATGTGTACCTGGGCCGGCATCTTTCATGATTCGGAAGGGACCTTCCCTGCTGGGGGAGAGCTTATGGGTCCTTCTTGGAATATAGAGTGCCGCTTCACCAGGTTGCCTTCTTGCGGGCCCCCGTCGCGTTTGGTTCTTTGGCGGTAGTGCTTAGAGCATTAGCCGAGACCGTGCGTTGTGGGGTGTTCCCTGCAAGCTGAGTCTTGTCGAGGTTGTTATCTTCACGCTGGATCAGGCCCTGCGCGGCTTCTCTCGGAGGCCCCCGGGGAGTTCTCCCCTTCTAGCTAAGGCCTTCAAGGGGTAGGTGGACCCGGGCTCGCCTTGGATGACCTAAGGCGTCTTCCCCTTCTGGCAAGGCCTTCAAGGGGTTGACGGACTTTAGGCGGCTCCCGAGAGGTATGTTCGAGGCACGGTGGCGTGCTTTAGTTGGCTAACGCCCAGGCCCGTCACCGTCGGAACTGGAGTCCTCACCGCCATGCACTGTCTTTATGACACGCTGAGGCTCTTGGACCCCCACCTGGTGGGCAGCGGTAACTGGGGCGCCGGCCTCCTGTTTGCCATCCCTCTGAGGGTAGGGCGGTGCTTCAGCCCTCTGTTGTCTTCCTTTGCGGAAGCGCTCTGCGAGCCTCTGGATCTCCCAGCACTCGGCAGCAGTATGGTTGCAGGTGCCGTGCATGGGGCATAGCCCGCCTTGGTCACTGTCTGGGGCCGGTGACTGCCGCTGCCTTTTGTCAGGGCGTGGCCCCCGAGCTCCACTGGTCGTCGCAGCTGCGGCGACGGGGGCCGTGAATGGTGACTTCATCTTGCCACCCCCCCGGTTCTTGGTCTTCTTGCCACCCCCATAGGCAGCAGCACCGGACCCGGGCTGCCCTCCTGACTCGGAGGTCGGCAGTGCGTGCCAGTTCCGCCCTTCAGCTGCTCTGGCGCACTTGTCCGCCAGGGTGAAGAGCTCCGAGACGTCGCGGACCTCTCTGGTCGCGAGCTTCTCGAGCATTTTCTCGTCCCGGACACCCTGTCAGAATGCCACCACCACAGAGGCGCTTTGGATATGTGGGATGGTGTTGCGCACCTGAGAGAACCGCTGGATGAAAGAGCGCAGCGACTCCCCAGGTTGTTGTTTGACGGCGTGGAGGTCGAGCTCCGTGCCGGGACGGGTGTAGGAGCTGCCGAAGTTGGCGACGAACTGCCGGCAGAGCTCACCCCAGGAGGTTATGGACCCCTGAGGTAGATTCATGAGCCAAGACCGGGCTGGGCCGGTCAAGGCGACGGGGAAGTAGTTGGCCATGACAGCCTCGTCCCCTCCTGCGGCAAGTACGGCGGTGGAGTAGATCTGGAGGAACTCCGCTGGGTTGACGCTGCCGTCGTACTTCTCGGGCAGGTGCGGGCGGAACTTGCGTGGCCACCTTGCGAAGCGAAGATGGGGTGCAAGGGCCGCACATCCTGCACCTACTGCGGCAGGTATAGGCGCTGCGAACACTTGGTTCGCACCTGGCGCTGCGTATCCCGGCATGGGCAAGGCTGCACCATAGACCGGGTCCGCTACTTGCGGCGCATATGGTTGTGGCATATGCTGTGCAGCATATGCCTGTGGCGGGGCTCGCATGGCGAAGACCTGCCCTTCTGGTTGTGTCGAGGCCGATGACATGCTGTCGCCTGCCTCCTGGTTGTGACGCCTTTCTCGGCGTCGCTCGAGGTACACCCGGGCGTCCTGCCCCAAGTGGCACCGTTCCAGTTCCCTTCGCAGGTCCGTCGACAGGAGCCTGGAGGAGCTGGAATCCGCCGTTAGCCCGTCAACCGTGGGTGTGCGCGTCAGCGACACAGCCGGTTGCCCTGGGCGTCGTCCTCGCCGAAACCGAGGGTTTGCGGCGGCGACGACGAGGCGGTCCACCTCGCGGACCCATCGCTGGGTCGCTGAATGGGGTGCATCCCCCGCAGGCGGGTTGCGCAGCAGCGCTCTTGCTGCAGCTAGCGCACCTCCATGGTGTACGCTCAGCGCTGCAGAAGACCTCACGCTGGTCGAGGCCTGCATAGCCGGAGTCGGCGTTGCCGGAGTCGGCTGCTGGCTGCCCGCTTGTGCCGACACACTCCGTCCTGAGTGTGTCGACATGTACTCCCCAGTGGTCACGGTTCGCCGTGAACGCGGAGGGGGAGAGTTTGCCGTTGAAGGAAGCTTGGTCATCTTTGTCGGCGGAAACTCGTCACGCTAGGGGAAAAGCCCCCTACCTGGCGCGCCAAATGTCGAAGTGTGCGATCGACACTTCCCCCGGGCCTGCACTGGGCAGCCCGTGGAGGTTCTTTTTTCAGCGGGGCTAGTCTCCTAGCGGAAAGCTTGCGCGGATGGACGAGTTAGCGAGAGCTTGACACGGCGAGTTTTACGTGGTTCAGGCCGCCGGAGCGTAAAACCCTACGTCCACGGCGAGCTATGGAGCCCGCTGTATTGCTTGCTGCTCAGGGCCGGGGGCCTGAGCTCGGGGGTGAGTTACAGCTTGAGAGTTTATGGCTAGCGTATGAGTTGCAAAGAGCGAACCCTTGCTATCGACGCCTACCCGAGCCTTTTATAGTCCAAGGCTCGGGCGGCTTACAAGGGAAGCCGGGACCCGACAGGTGGTCCCGGGAAGATTGCTTGTTATCTACCGTATCTGTAGTTATGCCGGTAGCTGCCTCTGGTCGAAGGCTTCTGAGTCTTCATCTTGCCGCCCTGCCCATGCCGCGTGCTAGTCGTAGTGGTTGATGACGGCGCAGGCGGCATGGGATGTCTTGTCGCAGCGTTTATTGGCTGGCAGGTTCTGACAACGCGCGCCAGTCTGTGATGCGACTGGGTGCAACAGCACCTGACAGACGTGTGCTCCGCGTTTCCGCGTCTTGGGAAGACGCGGGCCTTGAATACCTTGTACGGGAAAGGTGAGGAGCGCCTTTACGCCCGCCGCCTACCTCTCGGGGGCAGGCAGCACCGTTCTTCTGGCCACGTGGCGGGTCCGGAGCCCTTCTCTGAGGTGAGAAGGGTCCGGCCTGCGGGGCACGTGGAGCCTCTGGACCTCTCCCCGCGGAGGGGGAGGTCCGGCCTCTGTATGCCACATGGCGGGCCCGGAGCTCTCCTCTGCGGAGAGGGAGGTCCGGCCCCGCTGGACGCGTGGCGTCTTCGGACCTCTCTCCCGCGGAGGGGGAGGTCCGGCTTCTGTATGCCACGTGGCGGGCCCGGAGCTCTCCTCTGAGGAGAGGGAGGTCCGGCCCCGCCGGACGCGTGGCGCCTTCGGAGCTCTCCCTACGGAGAAGGGCGAGTACCTTAGGCATTTTACCCTGTGCGCGGGGGTACCCCATATCTCAGGTACCGACAGAAGTACATGGCCTTGTGGCCACGGGGGCGGATGCCTAAGAGTCCCCGGACTCTCGATGAAACCTAGAGGCCATAAGGGCAGACAAGCCCTCGACCTCGGCCCTGACAGCTTCCTCCCGATCGGCGACGGGCCCTAGACGGACTGGCCCCAGAGGGAAGGAAGGGTCTCGGCTCAGGAAGCACGACAGTACGTGCATAGCGACCTCCTTCGCAAGGCCCCGACCTTCCGCTTCAAGCTCGTCGGCGATCACTGCTTCGAGCCGACCCAGCTCGTCGCCGATGGACTCAAGTGCCGGGATCGATTCGGACATCGGCCGCGCCGGAGCCTCCACCTGCACAGGGCTGAAACCAAGAGGAGCCAAGGCGGACCCTGCCTTGGCAATAAAGCCCCAGACTGCCTGGGCCTCGGCAGACCGCAAGGACTGGAGCTTCTCTACCTCTTGGCGAGCCGCCAGCTCGCGATCCATCGCCGCCTGGCGCTCCTGGGAGAACTGCTCCTCCCTCGCGGCAACAACCGACTCACGGAGCTCCAGCTCCTTGGTCCGAGCCCTTAGCTCCTCCACTTTGGCTCTCATCCGGGCGGTGGTCTTCTCCTCCTCGGCTGTGGCAGCGCGTTCCCGATCGGCGACGGCGCACTCTCGACGGGCTACCTGCAGCTGCAACTCCTGTGCGGCGGCAGAACGCTCCTTGGCTTTGGCTTCAACGTGGGCCAGAGCCTCACGGTAGGTGGCACGGAGCCGCCGGGTCTCTGACTCCAAGCGGCTAATGGCCTTCTTCTGAGCGCCAAGCAGAGCACTCATGGCCTCAAGCCTTGACTCCCTCGAGTCAAGGTCCGCCTTAGCCTCCTGGGCCCGCTGCTGCCAGCTTAGAAGGCGCTCCCTCTCGCCAGCCAGCGCCCCCGCTCCAGTTCAAAGGCGGATTGGAGCTGCCGGCGCTGGTCTGGACACGCCCCAGGGCGTCCCACACGGGCGCCGGGGCAGGGGGGACAGGAGTCACACCACTGGACCCCCCTGTCGAGTCTAAGACCGGCGGAGGCGCCGGCGCCTCAGCAACCAGGGTGGGGCGCTGTCCTAAGGAAGCCAGGGGGCCACCAGGCACACCTACAGCTGCTCTCCCAGTCTCAGGACCGGACTTCTGGACTGGTGAAGGAGGGCGGATAGGAGCAGATGCGGCCACCACGGAGGGTGAACTCGCCGGCGCAGAGGGAGCCCCCGTCGATTTGGGGACCATGGGAGCCACCACGGCCCCCAGGTGCTGAGGCGCGGAGCCTCCGTCGGTTGAAGACGGCCGGGTAAGAGGCCCGCCCCTGGCAGCTGGTCGGTCCCTGCAAGAAGAGAAAGCCCTCAGGCTAAGAGAGAAGACAAGAGCTCTGCTCCTACAAGCCAGAGGGAGCAACACTTACTGGGCGGCCTGAGCGCTCCAACGGGCTTGCAGCACCGGCCTCTGGGCTGTAGCTTAACCGCCGGGACCAGTGGCTGGAACGGTCGCGGAACGTGACGCCTGGATCCCCGGCACACTCGCCGGCGTCGCCCCACCAGCATCCGTCCTGGAAACCCCTCCGCTTGAGGAAGGATGACGAGGTACTTGGGCTACCTCCGACGGCCGCTGTCCGGGGAGGGACACCCTGGGCCTCTTCGGGTCGCCACCCGATGGACCAGCACCCCCGGGAGATGGGAGCAAGGTAGCTCCGGCACCCTGACTCGGCGCAGGCGGCGCCCTAGGAGGAGACCGGGCGCGTTTCTTCTCTGGATGCCCGGGGGCCGGCTCCTTTCCCTTCCCTTTGTCGGCAGCTTGAGCTCCGTCGGCTCTGGGGGAGGGTTTGACAGCAGCAGACGCCTCGTGCCCTGATCCGGAGCGCTCGGTTCCCGGGCGCTCGGCTCCTAGAATTGTAATTCCCCGGAAGGCATCCCCGACCTGCCGGACGGCGATCCCGATGTCGTCAAGGTTCGGCATCTTCCGCAGGAGCTCGGACCTCCTCTGTGGCTCCAAGAAAAGGGGAGTGGCAGAAGGTGGAAGGGCGGGGTCGCCACTGGGAATGTAGTCGCCGCTCACCTTGCCCACCATCTCGTTCAGCTCCTCGTCGGAAGGGTCAGAGCCGGGGCCCCTCTCCAGCCTGGTACAGTCCTGCTCGCCAGTATAGTACCATGCTGGGCGACTGCGCTGCTGCAAGGGTGCAATACAACGCGACATGAAGTCCATCAGCACCATCAGAGACGTCAGCCCCTCGTTGGCCAAGAACCGGATCCGCTCCAAGACCGGAGTGTACTCCTGCTCCAGCTCAGGGATCTCCTCCCAGAAGCGACAATCGGTGGTTGGGCTGGCGGTCGGGAGTTGAAGGCGATCGTGCTCGTCGGTCTGCACTACCACCCAGCTCTCCCTCCAGTTTTCCCACCTTGATGCGCTAAAGGGCAGAAGGTACCCGGAGACCTTTGGGTCCTTGCAGCGATGCTGGAAGTAGTATGCCCCATCTGAATCTTCGAGCCGCGCCCAGTCGTCCGCAACACGAAGAAGTAGCGGAAGAGTGTCACAGAAGCGTGCACCCCCACAAACATCTCGCAGAAGTGGACAAAGACAGCAGCCATCGCGAAGGAGTTGGGAGAAAGGTGGTGGAGCTGGAGCCCATATGTCTCCAGCAGTGTGACAAAGAAGAAAGAAATCGGCGGAACGAACCCCGCCAGAGCATAAGCAGTGAAGAAGACCATCTCCCCCTTTTCCAGGGTCAGGGGGAGAGATCCCCGGCGAAGCCGGTGTTTCTGTTCTTCTGTGCGCCAGCCCAGCAGCCTGCGCACTGGCCCGAGCTCGGAGGAGCGAACGAGGCGCGTCGGGAGCAAGTTGGAAGCCATGGCGAAAGAGAGCACAAGGACAGGAAAGCCAGGGCGCAAGAGTTGAAGGGGAGAATGGGCGCTAGGAAATGCGAAGGGAAGCCGCGATGCGGGTAAGATCCCCTTTTAAAACTTTCCAGGAACGATTTGAGGTGATTCGAAAATCTTCGAGTACATCGCATCGGCGACCGCGTTGGCTCCAAGACCGGGCACCGATGACAGGTGGACCCAAGCCGCCCAACTGAAGCAGTGGGTCGAGGAGTCAGTCGCCCCAGAAGACAAGGCGCTTCGGCGGTTCCGGAAGAAAGCGCTGTGGCGTACAGGAATGGCAGCCTTGGGAACCGCCGCAGTAAAAGCAACCATCAAGTGGGCGCACGCTCCCACGATCCCGCGGCCGTTCATGCTCCGGCAGCGGTCAATGCGAGACTTAGAGAAAGTGCGCGGATCAGAAGAGACGGATGTCCCACCTTGGGCTCGCTATGTCCCCCGAGATGGGCGCGGGGGCCACTGTCGGTACCCGCGATATGGGGTACCCCCGCGCACAGGGGAATGCCTAAGGAACTCGCCCTTCTCCGCAGGGAGAGCTCCGAAGGCGCCACGCGTCTGGCAGGGCCGGACCTCCCTCTCCTCAGAGGAGAGCTCTGGGACCACCACGTGGCATACAGAGGCCGGACCTCCCCCTCCGTGGGAGAGAGGTCCGAAGGTGCCACATATTCGGCGTGGCCAGACCTCCCTCTCCTCAGAGAGGAGCTCCGGGCCCGCCACGTGGCCGACAGAAGCCGAACCTCCCCCTCCGCGGGGAGAGGTCCGAAGGCTCCACGTGTCCCGCGGGGCCGGACGCTCCTCTCCTCTGAGGAGGGCTCCGGGCCCGCCACGTGGCCAAAAGAATGACGCTGCCTGCCCCCGAGCGATAGGCAGCGGGCGTAAAGACGCCCCATACCTTGCCCGTACAAGGTATTCAAGGCCCGCATCTTCCCAAGAAGCGGAGACGCGGAGCACGCCTCTGTCAGGTGCCGTTGCGCCCAGTCGCATCACAGACTGGCGCGCAGTGTCAGAGCCTGCCAGCCAATAAACGCAGCGACAAGACATCCCATGCCGCCCACGCCGTCATCAACCACTACGACTAGCATGCGGCATGGGCAGGGCTGCAAGACGAAGACTCAGAAGCCTTCGCCAGGGACAACTACCGGCATAACTGCAGATACGGTAGATGACAGACAATCTTCCCGGGACCACCTGTCGGGTCCCGGGCCCCCCTTGTAAGCCACCCGAGTCTTGGACTATAAAAGACTCGGGTAGGCGACGATAATAAGGGTTCGCACTCCCGCAACTCATACGCTAGCCATTCACCCCCAAGCTGTAACTCATCCCCAAGCTCAGGACTCCGGTTCTGAGCAGCAAGCAATACAGCGAGCTCCATAGCTCGCCGTGGACGTAGGGTTTTGCGCTCCGGCGGCCTGAACCACGTAAAACTTGCCGTGTCAAGCTCTTACTAACTCGTCCATACGCTCAAGCTCTCCGCAAGGGACTAGCCCCACCGAAAAAAGAACCTCTGCGGGCTGCCCAGTGCAGGCCCGGGGGAAGTGTCGACCGAACACTTTGACAGTAGCCATAGTGGGCTACCGCCATAAATAGGTACAGTGCTGGCCTGCCGATTATTGCATTGAAGGGGAGGTCGATCTCCACCACGTCGAACAGAATGTACTCTGTTCGATAGCTGTCCGGTGCCCCAAAGGTCACCGGAAGGCTGATGTTGCCGTCGGGGACGACCTGTCCCGGCCCTACCCCTGAGAACGGGCTCGATGGGGTGAGCTTGGCCATCGGGATCTGCAGCTTCTGGAAAGCTGCGCGGCTGATGAGGTTCAGCCCAGCCCCGCCATATACCAGAATGTGGTACATCCTCACGTTGGCGATGGTGGGTGCTACCAAGAGCGGTAGCTGGCCGGCCCCAGTCATGTTCCTGGGGCAGTCGGTGGCGTCGAAGCTGATGGGAGTTCCCATCCACTTGAGGTGCGGCGCGGCACTTGGGAGAGGAGCCACCGACGCTACTGCTCGGCGCAGAGTTTTGACTGCGCTTCGGGACGAGGGGTCAGAGGACCTGCCGTAGATGACGTAGAGCGTCTTCCGGCACTCGTCGTCGCTGGAGCTGGAGTCCTCATGGTTGTGTACCGACTTCACGGTGCGCTGAGGCTCCTGGAACTCCGCCTGGTGGTCGACGTTGTCTTCGGTGTCGACCTTCTGCTTGCCCTCCCTTTGACGGAAGGGAGGGGCGTCAGCACGCGGTTGCCTCCCCTTGCGGAAGCGCTCCGTGAGCTTCTGAATCTCCCGGCACTCAGCAGCAGTATGGCTGCTGGTGTTGTGCACGGGGCACGGCTCTCCTTGGTCACCATCTGGAGCTGGTGACTGTCGCTGCCTCTTGTCGGGGCGTGGCCCCCGAGCTCCACTGGGTGCTGCTGCTGCAGCAACGGGAGCTGCGGTCGGTGGCTTCATCTTGCCACCGCCCCGGTTCTTAATCTTCTTGCTGCTTCCATGGGAAGCAGCGCCAGATCTGGGCTGTCCTCCTGATTCAGAGGCTGGCTGTGAGTGCCAGTTCCGCCCTTCAGCTGCCCTGGCGCACATGTCCGCCAGGCTGAAGAGCTCTGAGACGTCGCGAACTTCTCTGGTCACGAGCTTCTCGAGCATCTTCTTGTCCCGTACACCCTGCCAGAACGCCGCCACCACAGAAGCATTTTGGATGTGCAGGATGGTGTTCCGCACATGGGAGAACCACTGGATGAAGGAGCGCAGCGTCTCTCCAGGCTGTTGTTGGATGGCGTGGAGGTCGAGCACCGTGCCAGGCCGGGTGTAGGAGCTGCCGAAGTTCACAGTGAACTGCTGGCAGAGCTCTTCCCAGGAGGTTATGGAACCCTGGGGGAGATTCATGAGATGATGAGGACATCTCTCCTTTGCATACAATGCAAGGACCGATCACTAGAGCACGTGCACGACAATTGGATCTCCAGGTACGTTCTAACCTTGTCAATTGTTTTTCAGAACTTACTCTTGTTTCCATGCATGTTTTATTGATTAGGAAAAATGGAGAGGACCAGCAAGGGCTGGAAGGAGTCCAAGGAGTAAAGGAGGAGGAGATAGGACGTGCACACCAAGGAGGAGCCCAAGTACAACTAGAATTTGACTCCACCTCGGGTTCCAGGAGCTTCCTTCACCAAAACGGACGTCCCGGACACATACAGAGTCGGATTTGGACGTTCTATATATGGTTGGAACCGTGATTTCATAAAGCTTCCAATGGAACCAGCCCCACCTCAAAATTCCTTTTAAGTTGACGGGAATCTGCGAAACAATTGGGCATCCAGAACCTGTTCGGTGCTGCACCACCGCCTTTTGGGAAGCTGGCCCGTGTATCATGTGGAAGCCCATTAGGGTTGCGTACAGGGGTCTTGCATGCTCCTAAACTCCTTTTTATACAGCAGCCATCACCACATTAGGGGCGGGTTTTGCTTAGTTACAATCTGTCATTGAACAGTGTCGCCGATCATCGGTTGTGAGACCCCAAATTCGTGATCAATTCAGTTTTGATTGCAATTTCTCTGTTCTTGCTTGTGTTCTTGATTGAGCATGCAGGGATAAGCCTTCGTGGAAAGGACATTCATGTGACACGGGTGATAACCAACGGAGCAGTGGTGTAGTGATTGCGCGGTTTCGTTCGTTCGGAGCCTTGGATCATCAACGTCGAGATCTCCAACCAATCAAGTTTACCCTACCTCTCGGAAGATCGGGACTCATCCTCCTATCAATTGGTATCGGATTTCCAGGTTCACCATGAGGTATACTTGTGTGCCCTTTAGATTTATTTTGTTTCAGTCCTATCGTCCACAAAAAGCCACAAAAAAATTTTTAGTTTCCCTGACCTACAACCCCCGCTCAACCTTTTGCACAATTTAGTTTCGGGGTCCGTAGTTCTGAGTTCATGTCCTAGGTTGAGTCTGGTTGCTGGTTTAGATTTGTTTTGGTTCAGTTTTGTTTCTTCCATCTGCTGCAATCTACAAAAAACCAATCTACAAAAAAATTTCATCCACCGATTCGTTTCTGTTGCAGTTTCCACCACCACCAAAACCTGATTCGTGGTATCCTCCTTAAAACGGGCATAACTTTTCGCTAGTAACTCCAATTGAGGTGCATTTTTTTCATGGAAAGGTCTCGAAAAAGTCCACATATGATACACCAGCTACGCCGGTCATGGCGTTTTCAAAAAAAAAATTAAGAAGGCACTCGTTTCGAACTCCAAAGTTCCAGCACCAGTTTTTCCAATCGCTCCTGAATTTGTGCCGATCTCATCTTTCATCGGTTTGAGCTAATACTTGGTGCTGTTTCTATTCTTGTGCCCCTGGTTGAGAAAAAATATCAAAAAAATAAAGAAAAAAAAAGATTTTGATTTCTACTAGTGCTTCAAGACAAAAACAGGAAGCTAAGGGGTTTTCTAGTTGTGCTATTTCTGTGTGAGTGCTGGATACTTGCTGATATTATCCTTGTTGTTCATCATCATTCATCTTTGTCCTTGCTTGTTGCCACAACTGTTCTAATACATTCTTAGGACAGCAACTAGGTGAAATTATTTGGACACTTATTCAGCATTGCTATCTGTTACTAACTTGTGTGCCACATACATATACTGCATTTGAGCCTTCCAAGCTCCACCTTCTCTCGAGCAGAACAGGTAACCTTTGCAATCACACCCACTCTCTGCTTGCTTCACACCGGTCACCGTTGGCCACCTGCAGTGCTGGTAAGAAACTTGTAAGAGCGGGATAAGACGCATCTTACTGATCGATTTTCCACCCACTTCAGAGAGCGTAGTAATAGGGTTCTTCATGATCTTTTTGTCTTCGTTTCTGCTTTGTACTAACAATGATAGGAAAGAAGCCTATGGATAAGACCTCTGGTTCTACACCTCCGGATGATGATGAGTGCGTGTCCCATATGGAACTAAGGGACATGATGCGGACAATGACCGAAGCTTTCAACAATTACCAGACCACTACAACAGCCACCTTTCAGAGGCTCCACACAAGTGTTGCTGGTCTGACCACACGGTTGGACGAGATGGAGATTCGTCTTCCCCAACAAGCTACACCCTCTATCATCCTTGATGGTGATGCACATGCTCACTATGACACAGAGGATGACTTCAATAACGATGAGGTTGATGCACATCAGCGCCGTCGCCCTAGACGAAATCATCAAGGTATCGGAGGTAGACCTCGTCCTCATGCTCCTGAACAAGATAATGATCCTTATGCTAAGATTAAGTTTTCTATTAAAACATTTTATGGATCTTATGATGCTGAGACTTACTTGGATTGGAAGATGACGGTAGAACAAATATTTAGCTCTCATCTTGTTCCTGAGCTACATAGAGTTATACAAGCCACTAGTGAGTTTAAAGATTTTGCTATAATTTGGTGGAATGAACTTGTCAATACACGTAATGCACCACAGACATGGGCTGCGTTAAAAGAAGAGATGCGCGCTAGGTTTGCTCCTCCTTCATATAGACGTGATCTTCTTAAGAAATTGCAACGCTTTGATCAGGGTGGCATGACTGTCCAAGAGTACTACCAAGAGTTGCAGAAAAGTATGCTTCGTTGTGGGGTAGTTGAGGATCAGGAAGACCAAATTGTTTGGTTTTATGGGGGCTTGCGGCGTGAGATCCAGGACATAGTTGACTACAAGGAATATCATTCTATTCAACGTTTATTTCAACTTGCTATGTTTGCAGAAAAAGAAGTGCAGGGTCGCCAACAGCAGCGGCCGAACAACACCTTCACGCCACGACAATTTCCGGTGCCATCCAAAGAAGCACCCTCCTCGAGCGTACGTGCTTCTACACCACCCTCCACGGGTGTTGTACGCAGCAGCATCGCACCTTCTACATCACGGGGACAAGATAACAGCAAGTCCCAGATGCCTCCAGGTGTTGCAGCAAAGGCGGCTGCACCCAACACTTCGACAAGTCGCAGCTCCAACATCAAGTGCCACTGCTGCCAGGGACTTGGCCATTTGCAACGAGATTGCCCCAGCAAACGGGCGATCATTGCCACTGCTGATGGTTGGTATGTTAGTGCTTCTGATATTGAAGATGAAAATATTATTGCAACTAACATTTCAGTTTCGGATGATGGTGCTGAGGATGTTCTTGGTATATCTGTGACAAACAACTATAGGACTTTGATTGTGCAGCGAGCTTTGAGTGCCACGGTTCGAGAGGACGACAACCGCCAACGTCACAACCTTTTCAACATGTTTCTCATCGTCAAGGACTGCCGTGTACATAACATCATTGATGGTGGTAGCTGCAACAATTTCGTGAATGTTGAGGTGGTCAAGAAGCTTGGCTTGACCACACGGGAGCATCCCCACCCTTATCACATTCAATGGTTTAACAACAATGGTAAGGTTAAGGTAACATAAACAGCAAGGATACATTTTTCCATAGGTTCTTATCATGATTTTGCTGATTTTGATGTGGTACCTATGGATGTTTGTTCTCTTTTGTTGGGACGTCCTTGGGAGTTTGATTCTGATGCTATTCACCATGGTCGATCTAATAAGTATATTCTAATGCATAAGGGCAAGAAAATTGTGTTGCTTCCTATGGGTCCCACTGAAATTGTACAATTTGAGCAGGAGAAAAAGAATAATTCTAAGCAAAAGGGTGTTTTGAATTCTAAAATTCAGCAACCTATTAAGTTGAAAAATCCTATTTTGCTTGCAACTAAATCTGATCTTGATGATTTATATGCCTCTAGTGGAACTTGCTATGCTTTAGTGTGCAAACATGCTTTATATTCCATTGAGGATACATCCATTGTCTTGCCACCTGCTGTTGCTAACCTTTTGCAGGAATATATGGATGTTTTTTCCATCAGAGATACCCCCTGGATTACCACCTGTGCGAGGCATTGAGCACAAGATTGATTTGGTTCCAGGGGCGAGCTTGCCAAACCGTTCTGCCTACAGGACCAACCCCGACGAGACTAAGATAATTCAGCGACAAGTCCAAGATCTTCTGGACCGCGGGTACATTCATGAGAGCCTTAGTCCTTGTTATGTTCCTGTTCTTTTGGTCCCAAAAAAAGATGGCACTTGGAGCATGTGTGTTGATTGTAAAGCCATCAATAACATTACCATTCATTATCGCTATCCTATTCCTAGATTGGATGACATGCTTGATGAGTTGAGTGGTTCTGTTATTTTCTCCAAGATTGATTTGCGTAGTGGGTATCATCAGATTTGTATGGCTTTAGGTGATGAATAGAAAACTTCTTTTAAAACTAAATTCGGACTTTATGAATGGTTAGTCATGCCATTTGGTTTAACTAATGCGCCCAGCACTTTCATGAGATTGGTGAATGAGGTTTTACGTGCTTTCATTGGTAAATTTGTGGTGGTTTACTTTGATGATATCCTTATTTACAGCAAGTCATATGATGAGCATCTTGAACATTTGCGTGCTGTTTTTAATGTCTTGTGCGATGCACGTTTATATGGTAACCTTGAGAAGTGCACCTTTTGCACCGATCGTGTGTCTTTTCTTGGGTATGTTGTTACTTCGCAGGGCATTGAGGTGGACGAGGCAAAGATTGTTGCCATCACGAGCTGGCCACTTCCGACTACGGTCACACAGGTTTGGATTTTTCTTGGTCTCGCAGGTTTCTACCGGCGTTTCGTGCGGGATTTCAGCACCATTGCGGCACCTCTCCACGAGTTGACAAAGCATGGAGTACCGTTTCGATGGGGACCAGCACAACAACAAGCTTTTGATGTTCTCAAGTCGAAGCTCACACAAGCACCATTGCTGCAACTTCCTGATTTTGAGAAGACCTTCGACCTTGAATGTGACACGAGCGGCATTGGCATTGGAGGATTGCTAATTCAAGGAGGTAAACCTGTTGCCTTCTTTAGTGAAAAATTGCATGGGCCTTCACTGAATTATTCTACATATGACAAAGAACTTTATGCTTTAGTGCATGTCTTGCAAACTTGGCAACATTACCTATGGTCTAAAGAATTTGTCATACATTCAGATCATGAGTCTTTGAAGTATCTTAAAGGACAAGCAAATCTGAACAAACGTCATGCTAAATGGATTGAGTTCATAGAATCATTTCCTTACATCATTAAACATAAGAAAGGGAAAGACAATGTGATTGCCGATGCTTTAACTAGACGTTATACCATGCTGTCCCAACTTTCTCATAAAATCTTTGGTTTAGAAACCATAAAGAGGTTATATGCTACTGATTGGGACTTCAAAGATGCCTTTCAAAATTGTAGAGAGGGAAGAACGTGGCAAAAATTCCTGCTGCGTGAAGGCCTTCTCTACCGTGCTAACAAGCTGTGTGTTCCAGCTAGCCCCGTTCGTCTTTTGTTGTTGCAGGAAGCGCAGGAGGTGGTTTGATGGGACATTTTGGTGTTAAAAAGACAGAGGATGTGCTGGCCGCTCACTTCTTTTGGCCACGAATGAGGCGTGATGTGGAGCGCTATGTTTCACGTTGCATGACATGCAACAAAGCTAAGTCTCGACTTAACCCACATGGTCTTTATATGCCTCCTCCGGTTCCTAGTGCACCTTTGGAGGATATTTCTATTGACTTTGTTTTAGGATTGCCTAGAACAAAGAGGGGGAGGGATAGTGTCTTTGTGGTTGTTGATCGTTTGTAACACCCAAAAATGTGCTAAAGAGGGGAATTTAAAAATTTTGGGATGTATTGCATGTGGTGCAAAAATTAAAATTAAAATTGGAATTCAAATTCAAATCAAAACAGAAATGAAAAAGGAAAAACAAAAAAGAAAAAAGAAAAACCCCACCGGCCAGTGGACGGAAACCCACCAGCCGTCCCACTACTCCCCCGCGCCAGCCCACAACCGCGCGCCCTCTCTTCCTCTCACTGACATGCGGAGCCCGCGTGTCATCCCTCACCTCCCGCGCGCCCCCAACGGCCAGATTCTTCCCCGCGCCCGATCTCAACGAACTCCGAAAACCCGTGCCCCCAGCCCGAATTCTGATCTCGGACATCTCAAACTCGATCCCAACAGACCGTCGCCCTCCCTCGCCTATATGAACACCGACAATCGCCCTGTTTCCCCCCCCCCCCCCCCCCCCCGATCGGCCGTTCTTCTCTCCGGTGAGAACCGAAGATTCAATCCCCATTTTCCTCCGATCATTGCTCGGATTATCTGATCTAACGCGCTGATCGTGCTCCTCCGCCCCCAGGGAGCCCTGCACGTGAAGGAAACGACAAGTTTCGCGCCCTAGCAGCTGGTCCGACGTGCACCGAAGATCGTCGCCGTTGAAGCTCGCCGCCGACCGACTTACAGGACCTCCGAGTGTTGGAAAACCCCTCGGTGAGCGTCCCCTACCCCTCCGCAGCCGATCCATGCAAAAAGATGCAAGTTCTAACGAGTAGCGGCAAAAGCCGAGGCTGCGCCGGCAAGATCGCCACCCCGGCCGCCGCGCGCGCGGGCTGGCTCCGGCCAGGGCGATGTGGCCCCTTGAGGGCCGTCTATCTTAAATCGCACGGTAGAATTAAAACCCGCAGGTACCGGTTCGATGATCTAATCTGAGCCGTCTATTTTAAATCGGACGGTCCACATCAGCCCCGCGTTATAAAGGCCGGGATTCTTATGCGCTACCCCCTAGGAATCTTGGAAAACACGAGCTAGCCCCGGTAACTTCTGATCTAGCCCCTGGAACTTCCGAAATTCATGTAAATTCAATTAAAAATCAGTTTTAGCCCCTGGCCTTAATAAAAATTAGGAAAACCCCTCTGTTAGGTGTAGTTAGACCCTTGGAGATTTATGAAATAATAAGTTAGACCCTGTAGTAGGGTGGATTTACCTTTTCGACCCTATATGATATTAAAATTCAGAAATTTGAATATGTGATTAGGATTTAAATTTAAAAGGTGAGGCAAACACATTGTAAATTCAAATTTAAACTCTACTAGCACTTGGAAAACTTTAGAATGAGTTAAAAATAGATTTTAGGGTGAAATGAATTCTGTATAAATGATATTCATATTTATTAGTTCTAGAAACATATTTTAGGCTAGGAAATAATTCTAAAAACTAGTAAAATAAATTTAATTTGTTCCACATCAGAGAGGAAGTTCAAAGATTTATTATTGAACATTTAGATCAGAACCTATTCTGTTTAGATGGTGTGTCTTACTATTTTCATAATAAAACTCACTTTTAGGCATAGAAAATAAATCTGAAAAATATAGGAAAATAGGTATGCATAATTAGAAAATGATAAATGAAGTCTCCAAATCCAAAAACTATAGTTTAGGATTTGGTAGAAGATCTGAAAACCTATTTCGAATAGGAAAATACCTTTTATAACAACTTTGTGGCTAAGAAGTGTAATAACTGAATATAAAGAATTTGTTCAAATTGGAACTTCATATATAGTGTGCTGTCGGTACCTGAGATATGGGGTACCCCCGCGCACAGGGTAAAATGCCTAAGGTACTCGCCCTTCTCCGCAGGGAGAGCTCCGAAGGCGCCACGCGTCCGGCAGGGCCGGACCTCCCTCTCCTCAGAGGAGAGCTTCGGGCCCGCCACGTGGCATACAGAAGCCGGACCTCCCCCTCCGCGGGAGAGAGGTCCGAAGACGCCACGCGTCCAGCGGGGCCGGACCTCCCTCTCCGCAGAGGGGAGCTCCGGGCCCGCCACGTGGCATACAGAAGCTGGACCTCCCCCTCCGTGGGGAGAGGTCCGGAGGCTCCACGTGCCCCGCAGGCCGGACCCTTCTCGCCTCAGAGAAGGGCTCCGGACCCGCCACGTGGCCAGAAGAACGGTGCTGCCTGCCCCCGAACGGTAGGCAGCGGGCGTAAAGGCGCCCCACACCTTGCCCGTACAAGGTATTCAAGGCCCGCGTCTTCCCAAGACGCGGAAACGCGGAGCACGCGTCTGTCAGGTGCCGTTGCGCCCAGTCGCATCACAGACTGGCGCGCGGTGTCAGAACCTGCCAGCTAATAAACGCCGCGACAAGACATCCCATGCCGCCTGCGCCGTCATCAACCACTACGACTAGCATGCGGCATGGGCAGGGCGGCAAGATGGAGACTCAGAAGCCTCCGACCATAGGCAACTACCGGCGTAACTACAGATACGGTAGATAATAGACAATCTTCCCGGGACCACCTGTCGGGTCCCGGCTTCCCTTGTAAGCCGCCCGAGTCTTGGACTATAAAAGGCTCGGGTAGGCGTCGATAGCAAAGGTTCGCACTTTGCAACTCATACGCTAGCCATACACTCTCAAGCTATAACTCACCCCCAAGCTCTGGCCTCCGGCCCTGAGCAGCAAGCAATACAGCGAGCTCCATAGCTCGCCGTGGACGTAGGGTTTTAGGCTCCGGCGGCCTGAACCACGTAAAACTCGCCGTGTCAAGCTCTTACTAACTCGTCCATCTGCGCAAGCTCTCCGCTAGGGACTAGCCCCTCCGAAAAAAGAACCTCCGCGGGCTGCCCAATGCAGGCCCGGGGGAAGTGTCGATCGCACACTTCGACACTTCCCCCGGGCCTGCACTGGGCAGCACGCGGAGGTTCTTCACGCTGGATCAGGTCCTGCGCGGCTTCTCTCGGGGGCCCCCGGGGAGTTCTCCCCTTCTTGCTAAGGCCTTCAAGGGGTAGGTGGACCCGGGCTCGCCTTGGATGACCTAAAGCGTCTTCCCCTTCTGGCAAGTGCTTCAAGAGGTTGACGGACCTTAGGCGGCCCCCGAGAGGTATGTTCGAGGCACGGAGGCGTGCCGTAGTTGGCTAACGCCCTGGCCCGTCACCGTCGGAACTGGAGTCTTCTCCGTCATGCACTGTCTTTATGACACGCTGAGGCTCCTGGAACCCCACCTGGTGGGCAGCGGTGACTGGGGCATCGGCCTTCTGCTTGCCATCCCTCTGAGGGTAGGGCGGTGCTTCGGCTCTCTGCTGTCTCCCTTTGCGGAAGCGCTCTGCAAGCTTCTGGATCTCCCAGCACTCGGCGGCAGTATGGTTGCCGGTGCCATGCACAGGGCATAGCCCGCCCTGGTCACTGTCAGGGACCGGTGATTGCCGTTGCCTTTTGTCGGGGCGTGGCCCCCGAGCTCCACTGGTCGTCGCAGCTGCGGCAATGGGGGCCGTGAATGGTGACTTCATCTTGCCACTCCCCCGGTTCTTGATCTTCTTGCCACCCCCATAGGCAGCAGCACCGGACCCGGGCTGTCCTCCTGACTCGGAGGTCGGCAGAGCGTGCCAGTTACGCCCTTCGGCTGCTCTGGCGCACTTGTCCGCCAGGCTGAAGAGCTCCGAGACGTCGCGGACCTCTCTGGTCGCGAGCTTCTCAAGCATTTTCTCGTCCCGGACACCCTGTCAGAACGCCACCACCACAGAGGCGCTTTGGATATGTGGGATGGTGTTGCGCACCTGAGAGAACCGCTGGATGAAAGAGCGCAGCGACTCCCCAGGTTGTTGTTTGACGGCGTGGAGGTCAAGCTCCGTGCCGGTACGGGTGTAGGAGCTGTCGAAGTTGGCGACGAACTGCTGGCAGAGCTCCTCCCAGGAGGTTATGGACCCCTGAGGTAGGTTCATGAGCCAAGACCGAGCTGGGCCGGTCAAGGCGACGGGGAAGTAGTTGGCCATGACAGCCTCGTCCCCTCCTGCAGCAAGTACGGTGGTGGAGTAGATCTGGAGGAACTCTGCTGGGTTGACGCTGCCGTCGTACTTCTCGGACAGGTGCGGGCGGAACTTGCGTGGCCACCTTGCGAAGCGAAGGTGGGGTGCAAGGGCCGCACATCCTGCACCTGCTGCCGCAGGTATAGGCGCTGCGAACGCTTGGTTCGCACCTGGCGCTGCGTATCCCGGCATGGGCAAGGCTGCACCATAGACCGGGGCCGCTACTTGCGGCGCATATGGTTGTGGCATATGCTGCGCAGCATATGCCTGAGGCGGGGCTCGCATGGCGAAGACCTGCCCTTCTGGTTGTGTCGAGGCGACGACATGCTGTTGCCTGCCTCATGGTTGCGACGCCTTTCTCGGCGTCGCTCGAGGTACACCCGGGCGTCCTGCCCCAAGTGGCACCGTTCCAGTTCCCTTCGCAGGTCCGTCGACAGGAGCCTGGAGGAGCTGGAATCCGCCGTTAGCCCGTCAATCGTGGGTGTGCGCGTCAGCGACACAGCCGGTTGCCCTGGGCGCCGTCCTCACCGAAACCGAGGGCTCGCGGCGGCGATGACGAGGCGGTCCACCTCGCAGACCCATTGCTGGGTCGCTGAATGGGGCGCATCCCCCGCAGGTGGGTTGCGCAGCAGCGCTCTTGCTGCAGCTAGCGCACCTCCATGGTGTACGCTCAGCGCTGCAGAAGACCTCACACTGGTCGGGGCCTGCATAGCCGGAGTCGGCGTTGCCGGAGTCGGCTGCTGGGTACCCACTTGTGCCGACACACTCCGTCCTGAGTGTGTCGACATGTACTCCCCAGTGGTCACGGTTCGCCGTGAACGCGGAGGGGGAGAGTTTGCCATTGAAGGAAGCTTGGTCATCTCCGTCGGCGGAAACTCGTCGCGCTAGGGGAAAAGCCCCCTTCCTGGCGCGCCAAATGTCGAAGTGTGCGATCGACACTTCCCCCGGGCCTGCACTGGGCAGCCCGTGGAGGTTCTTTTTTCTGAGGGGCTAGTCCCTAGCGGAGAGCTCGCCGTGGACGTAGGGTTTTACGCTCCGGCGGCCTGAACCACGTAAAACTCGCCGTGTCAAGCTCTTACTAACTCGTCCATCTGCGCCAGCTCTCCGCTAGGGACTAGCCCCTCCGAAAAAGAACCTCCGCGGGCTTCCCAGTGCAGGCCCGGGGGAAGTGTCGATCGCACACTTCGACATGTGCAAATAGAAATCTGAACATAGAAGTTAGAAATAATATACATATGTTTAAAGGTGAATGTAGGTCAAAAAATCAACACATGTAGAGTAACCACAACACTTAGAAATATGAATGACTTTCATAGGTATGTATGTGTGGTTTGTATGAAGTGAAAGTGTGAACTATGTCTTATGGATTGTTGTTTTCTTTTGCTATGTGCATTGGCATGAGTAGAACCTGCCCCAGAGCAAGTTTTTCCCTTTCCAAGACCAAGACTTTCCATTGCCAGAGCAGCAGGAAGAAGGCAAGTGTCCTTGACCACTTTGATCCTATACTAGGATGTGTAGATAGAATTATTTGCATTGTCAATTGAAATATGAAACCCATGCTAGGAAGTTTCCCTAGAATTGCATTACCTTGTGTTCCTTGTAGCTTGGGATGGGATTTATTTTATCATGTCATTTATTCATATGCTTCTGCTTAGCCATAATTAGAATGAGATTGTCGAAGTGTTTGGTTGACACTTCCCCCGGGCCTGCACTGGGCAGCCCGCGGAGGTTCTTTTTTCGGTGGGGCTAGTCCCTTGCGGAGAGCTTGAGCGTATGGACGAGTTAGTAGGAGCTTGACACGGCGAGTTTTACGTGGTTCAGGCTGCCGAAGTGTAAAACCCTACGTCCACGGCGAGCTATGGAGCTCGCTGTATTCCTTGCTGCTAAGAACCGGAGTCCTGAGCTTGAGGATGAGTTACAGCTTGGGTGTGAATGGCTAGAGTGCGAACCCTTGCTCACGTCGCCTACCCGAGCCTTTTATAGTCCAAGACTCGGGTGGCTTACCAGGGGGGCCCGGGACCCGACAGGTGGTCCCGGGGAGATTGACTGTTATCTACCGTATCTGCAGTTATGCAGGTAGTTGTCTCTGGCGAAGGCTTCTGAGTCTTCGTCTTGCAGCCCTGCCCATGCCGCACGCTAGTCGTAGTGGATGATGACGGCAGGGGCGGCATGGGACGTCTTGTTGCTGCGTTTATTGGCTGGCAGGCTCTGACACTGCGCGCCAGTCTGTGATGCGATTGGGCGCAACGACACCTGACAGAGGCGTGCTCCGCGCCTCCGCGTCTTGGGAAGACGCGGGCCTTGAATACCTTGTACGGGCAAGGTATGGGGCGTCTTTACGCCCGGTGCCTATCGCTCGGGGCAGGCAGCGCCATTCTGCTGGCCACGTGGCGGGCCCGGAGCCCTTCTAAGAGGAGAGGGGGGTCCGGCTCCGCAGGACACGTGGAGCCTTCGGACCCCTCCCCGCGGAGGGGGAGGTTCGGCTTCTGTCGGCCACGTGGCGAGCCCGAAGCTCCTCTCTGAGGAGAGGGAGGTCCGGACCTGCCGGACACGTGGCACCTTCGGACCTCTCTCCCGCGGAGGGGGAGGTCCGGCTTTTGTATGCCACGTGGCGGGCCCGGAGCTCTCCTCTGAGGAGAGGGAGGTCCGGCCCCGCCGGACGTGTGGCGCCTTCAGAGCTCTCCCTGCGGAGAAGGGCGAGTTCCTTAGGCATTTTCCCCTGTGCGCGGGGGTACCCCATATCGCAGGTACCGACAGTGGCCCCCGGGCCCATCTCGGGGGAGATAGCGAGCCCGAGGTGGGACCTCCGTCTCTTCTGATCCGCGCACTTTCTCTAAGTCCCACATTGACCGCTGCCGGAGCACGAACGGCCGCGGGATCGTGGGAGCGTGCGCCCACTTGATGGTTGCTTTTACTGCAGCGGTTCCCAAGGCTGCCATTCCTGTACGCCGCAGTGCTTTCTTCCGGAACCGCCGAAGCGCCTTGCCGGCTTGTCTTCTGGGGCGACTGACTCCTCGACCCACCGCTTCAGTTGGGCGGCTTGGGTCCACCTTTCATCGGCGCCCGGTCTTGGAGCCTACGCGGTGACCGATGCGATGTACTCGAAGATTTTCGAATCACCTCGAATCGTTCCTGGAAAGTTTTAAAAGGGTATCTTACCCGCATCGCGGCTTCCCTTCGCATTTCCTAGCGCTCGTTCTTCCCTTGAACTCTTGCGGCTCGGCTTTCCTGTCCTTGTGCTCTCTTTCACCATGGCTTCCATGTAAAATCCCCAAAAGTGGTAGCAAGAAAATTCAGCTCATGTACACTTATGAAAAATGAGGGGAATTAAAACTTTGAATTATAATGGGGTAAGTTCAAAGTGAGGGTTTAGACTTCCCAAAAACTTCCAAACATGGGGGTCTAAGTTCATAACTTGGATCCTCATAGTCCAAATATTCAACCTTCCAAATTTCAGCTCATTTGGAGGAGTTTTAATATTTGTTTGGGATTAAAAGGAGAAGCCCTCTAATCTGAATTTCAAATTCAGTTTCAAATTCCAATTCCCTCAATTTGAAAATTGGGTTTCACAAATGTGTTCTCCACCTTTTAATAAGCAGCCATACCAAAAATTGGAAACATTGGAGCTGGTTTGCTATATTTTTGAGGCAATACAAAGTGGAGAATTCAAACTCCTTTTCAAATTCAAATGATCAAACATCATCCAAATTTCACACCAGAATTCAAACTATTTGAATTCAGCAAATTCAAACTATGACTTTGGGATGAAGTCAAGTCTTTAATGTTGAGTTGTTGGGGTAAAATATCAGGGAATTATTGGATTAAAAGAGAGGGAGGTGGGGCCCAGCAGTCAGCCTCCTAACAGAGCTACCGCCTCTGTTCTCATCGGCTGAATGCCGAGAGGCCGCCAGCGCCCGGTGAAACCTGCTCCCGAGGAATTCCACCGCGCCACCTCCTGGTTCCCCGATCGCCAGCCGCTTCATCACCCCCGGTCGCTGCAACGAAGTCGGTCTTCGTTTCCGTCAGTAACACGCCGCTCCTTTCGTTCTCTCCTGCGAGAAACCGCCGCAGCGCCGTCGCCGTTTACTCCCTCGCCCACGCTCGCCCGAGCTCGGATGATCGAGTCCCAAACAGCAAAAAGAAGTGCAAGAGAGTGCTTCAGCCTCCACCTTTCTTTTCCCTAAGCTTCCTAGCTCGTGCTACGCGCAAACCAGAGATTGGCGCCGGCGATCGGAGGTACTCGGCGGAACTCCGTTCGGTTCACCGTGGACAGCGCGCTACGGCCAGCTTCACCGCCCCTTCCCTGCACAAGAAAGGTGCGTTGTTGTCCATAGATCGTGTTACCGAAAGCCTCAGGATGATTGATCAACCGAGTAGTGAGAATTTTGGGTTTCACCAAACCCTAGTTCATAGCAACACTTCTCGGTCTACAATCAAATTCTTCGTGTTGCGATAGCTAGAGCTCATCCTGGTCTAGGAGAAGCTTTGTTAGATCCCAGCGATCCTTCTCGCTCAAACGGTGCCGGAAACCATCAAGAACTGAAGGAGTTCTTCGAGTTTTTGTCGCCGCACGGCGTTTTGCGGGCTCAGGTCGCCGGTGAGGTCCCCTCTCCGCTGGGTTTCAGGGAGAGCGAGCTATGGGTCGAGAATGTCCATGGGACACTGGTGCTTTTGGAGCAAACCCTAGCCCGAAAGACCCACTGTTGAGGGAGAGCGAGGTCGCCGAAGTAAGGTTCGACATGGTCGCCGATGCAAGCACCGTTCCGGCCGTTGTCATCGGCTTCCGACCCCATCATCGTGTTCAGCACGGTGTATAACTCACAGGCGGCGAGTTTTACGAAGTTTAGACCGCGGGAACCCCGTCCCGGCGAGCCTCGCCGGCGTGCACCACCGCGGGAGGCGCGGGCAGCGCGAGGAAGACGAAGGAGGGCCGGGTCCCACCGGTCAGCCTCCGGATTCGTGCGAGGATCGGTTTGTGGCACGGGATCTGGTGTGGCTGCACGGGAATAACCCCGTAGCCCCCGGTGTTGCTAAAATCTGACTGGTCCGAATTAAACCAGTGGGCCCAGCCCAATTATTTAAAGTTTCTATTAGGGAAATAATTCCAGAAATTAGCTGATCTTTGCAAGCCCATAACTTTGTGTAGAAAACTCCAAAAAGAGTGAAACCAATTTTGTTGGATTCCCCATGAGGAGTACTTCACAGGGAAACCAATTTTTGGCTATGAAAATGCCCATGAATTTCTGTAGAATTGTTTTTAGTAAATCCTTTAGGGATTTATTACAGGAGCAAGTCTTTATGAAATATTCCCAAATTTGGGCAGCGAATCCTCTTCATAGATACTGATCTCCAGTAAAAATTTGGGCTTCATTGGAGTTCATTTTCTAGGTCAAATTACCTTCCCATGTTCATCTTTTATTTGGAAAATTCAATTTAAACAGAAAACTTTTCAGAACTCCTATCCAACTTCAAAAATTCATATCTCTCTGATGGTATGCTCCAAAAACGGTGAAACAAATTTTGTTAGAACCATGGAGACTTACTCTAATCAGATCTTCCACCATTAGCTATGTCAAAGCTCCTGAATTGGGCTCAAAATTCAGAGAAGCATTGTACTTGTAGGAATTTTAAATACTACATTGTGCAATGACATATCTCCAAATTTGGCCCAAATCATCCTTAGAGAGTCTAGTATCCACTGTAAAAATCCCAAAGCCAATTAAGGATTATAAATAGCAGTAGCTATGAATAGTAGTTCAATTCTTATAAAGCCTTAATACTTATACATGTATTTTATTACATTTCATAATAGTGACCGAAGTTGAAGATACGCCGGAGCCCTTGGACGTCCTGCCACCGGAAGCTGACTTTCCATTTAACTCGCTACCAGGCAAGCCCCGGTTTACACTTAAGTATCTTTTATAGAGATTTTTTATTTGTATCATTTATGTCTAGGGTGAATGTTTGCATTAGAGTTAGGCTGATTGAAACCCCACTTGCATAGCCTCTTTAAATCCTATAAAGGGCTGGGTAGATTACAATCCCGACGAGTAGAGAATGTCATGCTAATGTATAGGATCTCGGTAGAAGTCGAGTGGTTGGAAGCTACTCGCGAGATAGTACTTATCACCGGAATGAAAAGAGGTAGATAATGGCTTGAGTTGTATGAAAATGAGACCCAGCAGGGGGGATAGGATGCAGTGAGCAGAGGTCTCACGTGCGTAGCCCTGTTGGTGTCGGTTGAGGACCGTCCGTGTGCGGCCCTGCTGGACAAGTATCGAACAGTACCGGATGCATACTGGCATATGGGAACCAGGAAACCGATGTAATTGGTTAACCTGGGTGTCGAGGCTTACCCAACCGTAAATAGGAGTTGGTTGAGGGTAGCAAGGTGTAAATCTGCCGGTGGGCACAGTCACGCTCCACGCGGGGACCTCCTACCCGTTACGGATGGACCGGTTCGGCATTTGGGTTGCCTTTGAAAGGTTGTTGCATACAACAGAGTAGGAAGGGGTGTGGAATCACGCTTCTGAAAGTGGGTGTATGTAACGTTTTATCCGGGTGTGTCTTGATTGCAATCACCGTCCCTCGCGGTTATTTGAGTACCCGCTTGTTCACTGTGCTGTGACGTAGTAAGAAGTGAAATAAGCCAACTGAAAATGCTGTATTGATCTTAATGTCTTGAATACCTTGATTGCTGTAGATATAGAGCTAATTAAGTCTATATTCTACTTTGGGCATCACCACATCGGAGGAAAGCGTTTCTTGTTTGATTGTGAACTTCCGATGTGAGTGCTGCCTAAGGCACATGAATCTGCTGCTATAAAACTGAAAGTAAGGACCAACTTATAGGCGTGTCTTTGTCGCAAATTCCTTTTCCCATCTTACATATCCTTGCATGTAGAGTTCCATGCCTAGGGTTGACGGTTAAGACTTGCTGAGCCTTCGTGCTCACGGTTGCAATATTTGAGCTGTGTGCAGGTGAGAGTTATGAGGAAGGTTCCGAGGACGAGGCGATGCCCCCGTCGGGGTACACGGCCGAGCTGGATCCCTGCACGCGCCGTGATCTCCGGTTCCATGCTGCTAGTGTGTAGCGTCCCCGGGCTGGACGGCTGCACTTTTGCTTAGTTAGGGTTTGAGAGCAACTATGTATATAACTTCCGCTGTTAATTAGGTTTTGTAAAAGACTTCCGCTGTTTTATATCGAATAAAAGTTTATATGTTGTTCTTTCTTCTTTTCGTGTGTGCTGTTGGGTGCCGCATCGCACGGCACCACCCTATGCGATCCTGGAGTGGGTGAACCACGGGGTGGTCCCCACAGGCGTGGTATCAGAGCCGCATTGGGAATAGCACGCTCGAAAAGAGCTTATTTTGAAAACTTAGAAGTAGTCGAGTGAGGATTAGTCATTAAGCCCACATAAGGTCTATGATAGTACTAGTTATGATGGTGGAAAGCTAACATATTTGTTATACATTCTGTAACGACGCTCCGACGTCAGGTAAGAGGTAAGGTACGCCACCGCAGGCGGATCAATTGCGGTAACTCGCCATACGAGTAATAGTATGGAATGATATACCGTGGCTTGGCACGGTAGTGAATATGAGTCTCTGGACCTCTCTATGGTTCTGAGAGCATATTAAAACGCTGATCTCCAGCGTGCTTTAGGCAAAAGTGAGAATACCCCATCGTGTGGTAAGCAACACGATAGTATGCAATTCTTGAACGTTCAATGTTCAAAGGGCCATACGCAGCGCTCGCCATCGGCGTGCCTCAACGGTCATGAGGCAGTAGGTGGTATCCGTTGGGTTGATAAAATTCCCAACCATGACGACCCGTTCGCGCTCTACTCGGGTTCCCCGTCGTGTGGTGTGAAAACACGACCATGTACCTTGAGACGTGACTTGACTCAGGGACGATCCGTATGGCAATGATACGGACCGTATGTTTTTACTATGATATGGAACTGCCTGAAATGCTAAAACCTTTGTGTGCACCATTATTGTGTGTTTTTCTGCAGGTACATTAACCACGTTAACGCATGACGTGTAGAAACCGTTTGTGAGTGACATCTTTAGTTCCACGATGTGACCCGTATATGCCGGAATACCGGTTTAGGATTTTTCTTTGGTGAGGAAACGTAGTACCGACTGCATAAAAGTTTATTTTCAAAGAAAAGTGTCACAATGAAGTTTAGGATTTCATTTAGGGGTTAGTAAACTCCTATATTGAACTAAGAGTCAATCCAGAGTATAGATTCAATCTCAAAAACTTAGGAACAATCTCCCCTGTTTTGGCAGAAACTTTTGCTGAACTTGAACAGGGCATAACATAGGATTGGTTGAACCAATGGAGGTGTGGGATACCATTCTGGAAAGGTTTTGAAGTCCTCTACAATTTTTCTGTAGAGGTACAGAACAAAATCTCCCTCCAATGGGATGAAAATCTCAGATGAGTAGGTACTGTCCAGAAACAGGGCAGACCAAATGCTCTCGGGAATTTTCTGTATTTCAACCAAAACACTTAGTTTTACCGTTTGACGTCCAGTGGCTGTTGTAAAACAGCGATTTGGAGTCGAAGGGTTTATGCATTTGACATATCACTTCGAGTTAGTACATGCTTGGGTCCAATACAATAGCGAGGAATTACGCATGCTAACGCACTTAACATCCCGTGGTGACCCCGATGGTCGAAATGAACTTTTAACCCATAAAGTTCAATACTTTGGAACTCAATCGTGTGACACGGTCCAGGGATGTATATGTTGCATAAAGTTTATACTTTATCCATATGTGTGACTGTTATGCATACTATTTATTCCATTCTCGCATCACTATTGTATAGACTGGATGAAACCTCGAGGTTCTGTGTGGACTACCGACCTCTCAACGCCGTCACCATTAAGAATAAATATCCACTGCCCCGCATCGATATTCTCTTCGATCAACTTGTGGGTGCGAGTGTATTTTCCAAGATGGATCTTCGCTCCGGATATCATCAAATCAAGATCCGAGCGGAAGATATTCCGAAGACGGCCTTCTCGACGAGATATGGGTTGTATGAATACCTCGTCATGTCCTTTGGTCTCACCAACGCCCCGGACACTTCATGTATCTCATGAACTCAGTGTTCATGCCGGAGTTGGACAAGTTTGTGGTGGTGTTCATAGACGACATCTTGGTTTACTCCAAGACTGAAGAAGAACACGTCAAACACTTGCATATCGTGCTTCAACAATTAAGAGACCATAAGCTTTATGCCAAGTTCAGCAAGTGTGAGTTTTGGATCAGCCAAGTGCCATTCCTTGGTCATATCATTTCTGCAGAAGGCATTGCAGTTGATCCAAGCAAGATCGAACAAGTGCTGAAATGGAAGTCCCCCACATCAGTCCATGAAGTCAGGAGTTTCCTCGGGTTAGCAGGATATTATCGGAGATTCATACCAAATTTCTCCATGCTTGCTAAGCCGATGACTGAACTGTTGAAGAAGGGGATCAAATATGTTTGGAGCTCAGCTTGTGAAGAAGCTTTCCAAGCATTAGTGAAGCATCTTACAACAGCCCCGGTGTTAGCTCAACCGGATACGACCAAGCCCTTCGACGTATATTGTGATGCGTCTGGCATCCGGCTTGGCTGTGTATTGATGCAAGGAGGCAGAGTGGTCGCCTATGGCTCACGTCAACTTCGTAACCACGAGCAGCACTATCCGACTGATGATCTTGAGCTCGCTGCTGTGGTGTTGGCCTTGAAGATGTGGAGGCACTACTTACTTGGAAACTTAGTGCACCTCTACACCGACCACAAAAGTCTGGAATATATATTCACTCAAAAGGAGTTGAATATGCGGCAATGGAGATGGCTAGAACTGATCAAAGACAATGAGATCGAGATTCACTACCATCCCGGTAAGGCAAATGTGGTTGCCGACGCCTTGAGCCGCAAATCTCATGTCAACAATCTGTCCATCGCCCCACTTGAAGAGGAGGAGCCGAGTCTGTATTTGGTTCCATATGGGGCACTGTATAATCTTGCTCTCGTCCCTACAATACGAGAGGAGATTATGGAAGCGCAGAAGAAAGACGTGGGAATGTCGCACATTCGGAGAAGGATGGAGAATGGCGAAATGAAATGCTTCCGGAGAGATGAACACGACACACTATGGTTTAAAGACCGTATAGTGGTACCCCGTGACATGAAGCTTCGGAAGAAAATCTTGGACGAGGCTCATTTGTCCAAGTATTCTATTCATCCGGGCAGCAACAAGATGTACCAGGATCTGAAAACCAGGTTTTGGTGGACACGGATGAAGAGAGAGATCGCAAAATACGTATCCGAATGTGATACGTGTTGGCGTGTGAAGGCCGACCATATGCGTAAAGCCGGACAGCTGCAACCGTTGAACATTCCGGCGTGGAAGTGGGAGGATATTAGCATGGACTTCATAGTCAGGTTACCTCTCACGTCTCACAAGCATGACTCGATTTGGGTGATAGTCGATCGACGAACCAAGTCGGCTCATTTTATCCCTGTACATACAAAGTACGTGGCCAAGCAATATGCGAAGTTGTATATTGCAAGGATCTTGTGTTTGCACGGTGTTCCCCGCTCCATCATTTCAGATCGCGGTGCGCTGTTCATCTCTCGGTTTTGGGAACAGCTGCACGCATCATTGGGGACCAAACTGATCCAAAGCTCCGCGTATCACCCGCAGACAGATGGTCAAACTGAACGAGTGAATCAAGTGCTTGAAGACATGCTACGCGCTTGTGCAATCCACCACGGCAAGAATTGGGACGATCATTTGCCGTTGGCGGAGTTCTCTTACAACAATGGCTATCAAGCTAGCATCAAGATGGCGCCGTATGAAGCTCTCTACGGCCGGAAATGCCGCACACCTCTCAATTGGTGCGAGTCCGGCGAGCGAGTTATCTACGGTATTGAACTTGTGAATGAAGCTGAAGAACGAGTGCGAGTGATACAAGCCAATCTTAAGGCTGCTCAATCTCGTCAGAAAAGCTATGCGTATAAAAGACGCCGTCCTCTCCACTTCAACATCGGGGACCATGTTTATGTCCGTGTGTCTCCGATGAAGGGAGTTCACCGTTTCGGAGTGAAGGGTAAACTTGCACCGCAGTTCATTGGTCCGTTCGCCGTCATTGAAAGATGCGGACCCGTGGCCTATCGCCTGGAGTTACCAGCATCGCTCGCAGGCATTCACAATGTCTTCCACATCTCTCAGCTGAGGAAGTGCCTCAAACCCTCGGCTGGAATCCGCACTGAAGACATAGAAGTTCTTCAACCGGACCTCACGTACACGGAGTATCCGATCCGGATCATCGATGAAAAGACTCGTGCCACAAGAAACCGGACCTTATGGTTCTACAAGGTCTTGTGGAGTAACCATACCGCTGATGAGGCGACATGGGAAAGCGAGGATTATCTACACACGTATTATCCGGACTTGCTATCATCATATACCCGGTAAAGTTTTTCCCACTTTACTTTTCCTTTGGAATCTCGGGACGAGATTCTTTTTAAGGGGGGAGGGATGTAAAATCCCAAAAAGTGGTAGCAAGAAAATTCAGCTCATGTACACTTATGAAAAATGAGGGGAATTAAAACTTTGAATTATAATGGGGTAAGTTCAAAGTGAGGGTTTAGACTTCCCAAAAACTTCCAAACATGGGGGTCTAAGTTCATAACTTGGATCCTCATAGTCCAAATATTCAACCTTCCAAATTTCAGCTCATTTGGAGGAGTTTTAATATTTGCTTGGGATTAAAAGGAGAAGCCCTCTAATCTGAATTTCAAATTCAGTTTCAAATTCCAATTTCCTCAATTTGAAAATTGGGTTTCACAAATATGTTCTCCACCTTTTAATAAGCAGCCATGCCAAAAATTGGAAACTTTGGAGCTGGTTTGCTATATTTTTGAGGCAATACAAAGTGGAAAATTCAAACTCCTTTTCAAATTCAAATGATCAAACCTCATCCAAATTTCACACCAGAATCAAACTATTTGAATTCAGCAAATTCAAACTATGACTTTGGGGTGAAGTCAAGTCTATAATGTTGAGAGGGAGGTGGGGCCCAGCAGTCAGCCTCCTAACAGAGCTACCGCCTCTGTTCTCGTCGGCTGATCGCCGAGAGGCCGCCAGCGCCCGGTGAAACCCGCTCCCGAGGAATTCCACCGCGCCACCTCCTGGTTCCCCGATCGCCAGCCGCTTCATCACCCCCGGTTGCTGCAACGAAGTCGGTTTTCGTTTCCCTCAGTAACTCGCCGCTCCTTTCGTTCTCTCCTGGGAGAAACCGCCGCAGCGCCGTCGCCGTTTACTCCCTCGCCCACGCTCGCCCGAGCCCGGATGATCGAGTCCCAAACAGCAAAAAGAAGCGCAAGGGAGTGCTTCAGCCTCCACCTTTCTTTTCCCTAAGCTTCCTAGCTCGTGCTACGCGCAAACCAGAGATTGGCGCCGGCGATCGGAGGTACTCGGCGGAACTCTGTTCGGTTCACCGTGGACAGCGTGCTACGGCCTGCTTCTCCGCCCCTTCCCTGCACAAGAAAGGTGCGTTGTTGTCCATAGATCGTGTTACTGAAAGCCTCAGGATGATTGATCAACCGAGTAGTGAGAATTTCGGGTTTCACCAAACCCTAGTTCATAGCAACACTTCTCGGTCTACAATCAAATTCTTCGTGTTGCGATAGCTAGAGCTCATCCTGGTCTAGGAGAAGCTTTGTTAGATCCCAGCGATCCTTCTCGCTTAAACGGTGCCGGAAACCATCAAGAACTGAAGGAGTTCTTCGAGTTTTTGTCGCTGCCGGCGTTTTGCGGGCTCGGGTCGCCGGTGAGGTCCCCTCTCCGGTGGGTTTCAGGTAGAGCGAGCTACGGGTCGAGGATGTCCATGGGACACTGGTGCTTTTGGAGCAAACCCTAGCCCGAAAGACCCATTGTTGAGGGAGAGCGAGGTCGCCGAAGTAAGGTTCGACATGGTCGCCGGTGCAAGCACCGTTCCGGCCATTGTCATCGGCTTCCGACCCCATCATCGTGTTCAGCACGGTGTATAACTCACAGGCGGCGAGTTTGATGAAGTTTAGACCACGGGAACCCCGTCCCGGCGAGCCTCGCCAGCCCGCACCACCGCGGGAGGCGCGGGCAGCGCGAGGAAGACGAAGGAGGGCCGGGTCCCACCGGTCAGCCTCCGGATTCGCGCGAGGATCGGTTTGTGGCGCGGGATCTGGTGCGGCTGCACGGGAATAACCCCGTAGCCCCCGGTGTTGCTAAAATCTGACTGGTCCAAATTAAACCAGTGGGCCCAGCCCAATTATTTAAAGTTTCTATTAGGGAAATAATTCCAGAAATTAGCTGATCTTTGCAAGCCCATAACTTTGTGTAGAAAACTCCAAAAAGAGTGAAACCAATTTTGTTGGATTCCTCATGAGGAGTACTTCACAGATAAACCAATTTTTGGCTATGAAAATGCCCAGGAATTTCTGTAGAATTGTTTTTAGTAAATCGTTTAGGGATTTATTACAGGAACAAGTCTTTATGAAATATTCCCAAATTTGGGCAGCAAATCCTCTTCATAGATACTGATCTCCAGTAAAAATTTGGGCTTCATTGGAGTTCATTTTCTAGGTCAAATTACCTTCCCATGTTCAGCTTTTATTTGGAAAATTCAATTTAAACAGAAAACTTTTCAGAACTCCTATCCAACTTCAAAAATTCATATCTCTCTGATGGTAGCTCCAAAAATGGTGAAACAAATTTTGTTAGAACCATGGAGACTTACTCTAATCAGATCTTCGACCATAAGCTATGTCAAAGCTCCTGAATTGGGCTCAAAATTCAGAGAAGCATTGTACTTATAGGAATTTTAAATACTACATTGTGCAATGGCATATCTCCAAATTTGGCTCAAATCATCCTTAGAGAGTCTAGTATCCACTGTAAAAATCCCAAAGCCAATTAAGGATTATAAATAGCAGTAGCTATGAATAGTAGTTCAATTCTTATAAAGCCTTAATACTTATACATGTATTTTATTACATTTCATAATAGTGACCGAAGTTGAAGATATGCCGGAGCCCTTGAACGTCCTGCCACCGGAAGCTGACTTTCCGTTTAACTCGCAACCAGGCAAGCCCCAGTTTACACTTAAGTACCTTTTATAAAGATTTTTTATTTGTATCATTTATGTCTAGGGTGAATGTTTGCATTAGAGTTAGGGTGATTGAAACCCCACTTGCATAGCCTCTTTAAATCCTATAAAGGGCTGGGTAGTTTACAAACGCGACGAGTAGAGAATGTCATGCTAATATATAGGATCTCGGTAGAAGTCGAGTGGTTGGAAGCTACTCGCGAGATAGTACTTATCACCGGATAGAAAAGAGGTAGATAATGGCTTGAGTTGTATGAAAATGAGACCCAGCAGGGGGGATAGGATGCAGTGAGCAGAGGTCTCACGTGCGTAGCCCTGTTGGTGTTGGTTGAGGACCGTCCGTGTGCGGCCCTGCTGGACAAGTATCGAACAGTACCGGATGCATACTGGCATATGGGAACCAGGAAACCGATGTAATTGGTTAACCTGGGTGTCGAGGCTTACCCAACCGTAAATAGGAGTTGGTTGAGGGTAGCATGGTGTAAATCTGCCGGTGGGCACAGTCACGCTCCACGCGGGGACCTCCTACCCGTTACGGATGGACCGGTTCGGCATTTTTGTTGCCTTTGAAAGGTTGTTGCATACAACAGAGTAGGAAGGGGTGTGGAATCACGCTTCTGAAAGTGGGTGTATGTGACGTGTTATCCGGGTGTGTCTTGATTGCAATCACCGTCCCTCGCGGTTATTTGAGTACCCGCTTGTTCACTGCGCTGTGACGTAGTAAGAAGTGAAATAAGCCAACTGAAAATGCTGTATTGATCTTAATGTCTTGAATACCTTGATTGCTGTAGATATAGAGCTAATTAAGTTTATATTCTACTTTGGGCATCACCACATCAGTGGACTTCTGATGTGAGGGCTGCCTAAGGCACATGAATCTGCTGCTATAAAACTGAAAGTAAGGACCAACTTATAGGCGTGTCTTTGTCGCAAATTCCTTTTGCCATCTTACATATCCTTGCACGTAGAGTTCCATGCCTAGGGTTGACGGTTAAGACTTGCTGAGCCTTCGTGCTCACGGTTGCAATATTTGAGCTGTGTGCAGGTGAGAGTTATGAGGAAGGTTCCGAGGACGAGGCGATGCCCCCGTCGGGGTACACGGCCGAGCTGGAGCCCTGCACGCCGCCGTGATCTCCGGTTCCATGCTGGTAGTGTGTAGCGTCCCCGGGCTGGACGGCTGCACTTTTGCTTAGTTAGGGTTTGAGAGCAACTATGTATATAACTTCCGCTGTTAATTAGGTTTTGTAAAAGACTTCCGCTGTTTTATGTCAAATAAAAGTTTATATGTTGTTCTTTATTCTTTTCGTGTGTGCTGTTGGGTGCCGCATCGCACGGCACCACCCTATGCGATCCTGGAGTGGGTGAACCACGGGGTGGTTCCCACATTCCAACTTGCTCCCGACGCCCCTCGTTCGTTCCTCCGAGCTTGGGCCAGTGCACAGGCTGCTGGGCTGGCACACAGAAGAACAGAAACACCGGCTTCGCCGGGGACCTCTCCCCCTGACCCTGGAAAAGGGGGAGATGGTCTTCTTCACTGCTTATGCTCTGGCGGGGTTCGTTCCGCCGATTTCTTCCTTCTTTGTCACACTGATGGAGACATATGGGCTCCAGCTCCACCATCTTTCTCCCAACTCCTTTGTGATGGCTGCTGTCTTTGTCCACTTCTGCGAGATGTTTGTGGGGGTGCACGCTTCTGTGACACTCTTCCGCTACTTCTTCGTGTTGCGGACGACTGGGCGCGGCTCGAAGACTCAGATGGGGGCATACTACTTCCAGCATCGCTGCAAGGACCCAAAGGTCTCTGGGTACCTTCTGCCCTTTAGTGCATCAAGGTGGGAAAACTGGAGGGAGAGCTGGGTGGTAGTGCAGACCGACGAGCACGATCGCCTACAACTCCCGACCGCCAGCCCAACCACTTATCGTCGCTTCTGGGAGGAGATCCCTGAGCTGGAGCAGGAGTACACCCCGGTCTTGGAGCGGATCGGGTTCTTGGCCACGAGGGGCTGACGTCTCTGATGGTGCTGATGGACATCATGTCGCGTCGTATTGCACCCTTGCAGCAGCGCAGTCGCCCAGCGTGGTACTATACTGGCGAGCAGGACTGTACCAGGCTGGAGAGGGGCCCCGGCTCTGACCCTTCCGACGAGGAGCTGAACGAGATGGTGGGCAAGGTGAGCGGCGACTACATTCCCAGTGGCGACCCCGCCCTTCCGCCTTCTGCCGCTCCCCTCTTCTTGGAGCCACAGAGGAGGTCAGAGCTCATGCGGAAGATGCCGAACCTTGACGACATCGGGATCGCCGTCCGGCAGGTCGGGGATGCCTTCCGGGGAATTACAATTCCAGGAACCGAGCGCCCGGGAACCGAGCGCTCCGGATCAGGGCACGAGGCGTCTGCTGCTGTCAAACCCTTCCCAAGAGCCAACGGGACCCAAGCCGCCGACAAAGGGAAGGGGAAGGAGCCGGCCCCCGGGCATCCAGAGAAGAAACGTGCCCGTTCTCCTCCGAGGGCGCCGCCTGCGCCGAGTCAGGGTGCCGGAGCAACCTTGCTCCCATCTCCCGGGGGTGCTGGTCCATCGGGTGGCGACCCGAAGAGGCCCCGGGTGTCCCTCCCCAGCGGGTCTCTCCCCGGACAGCGGCAGTCCGAAGTTGCCCAAGCACCACGTCATCCTTCCTCAAGCGGAGGGGTTTCTAGGACGGATGCTGGTGGGGTGACGCCGGCGAGTGTGCCGGGGTTCCAGGCGTCACTTCCCGCGACCGTTCCAACCGCTGGTCCCGGCGGTTCAGTTACAGCCCAGAGGCCATTGCTTCAAGCCCGTTGGAGCGCTCATGCTGCCCAGTAAGTGTTGCTCCTTCTGGCTTATAGGAGCAGTGCTCTCCTACTCTCTTAACCTGAGAGCTTTCACTTCTTGCAGGGACCGACCAGCTGCCGGGGGCGGGCCTCTTACCCGGTCGCCTTCAACCGGCGGAGGCTCCGCGCCTCAGCGTCTGGGAACCGTGGCGGCTCCCACGGTCCCCAAATCAGCGGGGGCTTCCTCTGCGCCGGCGAGTTCACCCTCCGTGATGCCCGCATCCGCTCCTATCCGCCCTCCTTCACCGGCCCAGAAGTCTGGTCCTGAGACTGGGAGGGCCGCTGTAGGCGCGCCTGCTGGCCCCCCGGCCTCCTTAGGACAGCGCCCCACTCTGGTTGCTGAGGCACTGGCACCTCCGCCGGTCTTAGACTCGACAGGGGGGGTCAGTGGCGTGACTCCTATCCCCTCTGTCCCGGCGCCCGTGTGGGATGCCCTGGGGCGTGTCCAGACCAGCGCCCGGCAGCTCCAATCCGCCTTTGAGCAGGAGCGGGGGGCGCTGGCCGGCGAGAGGGAACGCCTTTTCAGCTGGCAGCAGCGGGCCCATGAGGCTAAGGCGGACCTTGACTCGAGGCAGTCAAGGCTTGAGGCCATGAGTGCTCTGCTTGACACTCAGAAGAAGGCCATTAGCCGCTTGGAGTCAGAGACCCGGCGGCTCCGTGCCTCCTACCGCAAGGCTCTGGCCCACGTTGAAGCCAAAGCCGAGGAGCGTTCCGCCGCCACGGAGGAGTTGCGGCTGCAGGTAGCTCATCGAGAGTCCGCCGTCGCCGATCGGGAACGCTCTGCAGCGGCCGAGGAGGAGAAGACCACCGCCCGGCTGAGAGCCAAAGTGGTGGAGCTAAGGGCTCCGACCGAGGAGCTGGAGCTCCGTGAGTCGGCTGTTGCCGCGAGGGAGGAGCAGTTCTCCCAGGAGCGCCAGGCGGCGATGGATCGTGAGCTGGCGGCTCGCCAAGAGGTAGAGAAGCTCCAATCCTTGCGGTCTGCCAAGGCCCAGGCAGTCTGGGGCTTTATTGCCAAGGCGGGGTCCGCCTTGGCTCCTCTTGGTTTCAACCCTGTGCAGATGGAGGCTCCGGCGCGGCCGATGTCCGAAGCGATCCCGACACTTGAGTCCATCGGCGACGAGATGGGTTGGCTCGAAGCGGTGATCGCCGATGAGCTTGAAGTGGAAGGTCAGGGTCCTGTGAAGGAGGTCGCTATGCACGTACTGGCGTGCTTCCGGAGCCGAGACCCTTCCTTTTCTCTGGGGCCAGTCCGTCTAGGACCCGTTGCCGATCAGGAGGAAGCTGCCAGGGGCGAGGTCGAGGACGTGGCTGCCCTCGTGGCCTCTAGGTTTCATCGGGAGTCCGGGGACTCTTAGGCACCTGCCCCCGTGGCCACAAGGCCCTGTATTTCCTTTTTTATTTTTGTTGAGTCTGTAGCCCAGCTCGTGGAGCCTTTGTATGAACAGACTCCTGTTTCTTTCTGCGTCTGCATGTCCTAGTCTTCTTCCTGGTTTTTCCTGGCTGAGTCCTTAGCTCCGCAAGGTACTCGGAGGCCTTGACCAATCTCGAAGCTCCGGAGACACCTTCTCCGGGTCCTCACTGTATACTAAGGGCCCCGGAGGTCTCCAGGACCCGCCTCACGAGAACGGGGGGATCCGGGCCTGTTGGCCACGTGGCGGGTCCGGAGCTCCCCTCTGAGGGAAGGTTCGGGCTTGCGGGGCACGTGGAGTCCTCGGACCTCTCCCCGCGGAGGGGGGAAGGTCCGGCTTCTGTAGGCCACGTAGCGGGCCCGGAGCCCCCCCTCAAGGAGGTGGATGGTCTGGCCCCGCTGGACACGTGGGACCTTCGGGCCTCGCCCCTGCGGAATCGGTGAGGTCTAGTTCTTTGATCTTACCTTGGGGTTTCGGTCTTGCGCGATCCCGTAGCGGCCCCCTGGTAGGTGCGTTCCATTGGATGGATGTGCCTACCATACTCCTGCGGGGAGCTGAGGCCGAGAGGTCCTGCACACAAGTAAGGGAAACGTAATTCTCCTTGGGGGCTCCCCCTGCTCTATCTCTTAGTCTTATTTGGCTTACGGTCCCTGTCCACTTATACGGTGCTTGGGAACTACCGTGCGCGAAGTGCCGGGGGCTCGGGGCCCCCCTGGCTATCGGCCGGCACCTCCAACGCAACCGGCTTTGGTAGGGAAGCAAATACCAACTAAAGGTGAGAATGAGAAGAGGGAGCTGAGCGCATGGTGAGCCCACGCTAGTAGTGCAGTCATAAAAATTTAATAAGTAAATTAAATGAGCACCAAAGAAGAGCAATGTAGGACAGGTTTCTTTTCATATAAATTTCCATAGGAGGAAGGCAGGCTGAGTATGGAGGTCACGACCCGCCTCAAGGGAAGCAAGACTCTACGTGCTTGGGGTCGGAACCAGGCGAAGCTGAATGTAGTCCTGGACCGTCCTCCGAGGCTTAGCTGCTCCGAGCACTGTTCCTGGACTTTATGGAATTTATTATATAAAAAGAAGAGTCTGTCCTATTGTTGCTCTAGGGGTAGAACTTACGGAGGTGTTCTGTGTTCCGAGGGTTCGAGAGCTGGTCCCCATCCTCGGTTCTGGGGAATGGTCCCAGGTCCCAGGATGTCCAGCCCCTGTACGGCAAATGGCCATGTGGGCTGGATCACCTGTACCGTCCAAGCCGGTATATGGATCTGCTTGGCGTGGAACAGGCACGCCTTGCAGTTCTCGACCAGCTTGACGGCATCCTGGAGTGTTGTCGGCTAGTAGAAGTCATGCCGAAAGGCTTTACCGACAAGCGTGCATGAGGAAGAGTGACTCCCACATTCACCTCCATGGATCTCAGTGAGCAAGTCGCAGCCTTCCCCCTGGGTTATGCACCACAATAGGACGCGGTTGGCGCCGCGTTGGTAGAGATCCCCTTCTACCATCACGTGTCTCTTAGCCATACGCACGATCCGTTCAGCGGATACACGTTCATCAGGGAGGATATTGTCTTTCAAGTAGTCCCGGATCCTTGTGATCCATGCATCGGGTCTGACTTGAGCATCTGGATCTTGAGTGCTGGGTTGCACGGAGTCCCCAGTGACGCTTACGATCCTTGGCGGCGTCCATGGCCGCCGGGACCGCCAGCTTCGAGGTGCTGGTCTAGCCCCCTTCGCCCGGCTCGGCGGCCCGGGCTGTGGGCCACGGCAACGTCCTCTCGAAGCCCCCTTCGGGCACAGGTGCTCCGGTGGGGGTCTTCGTGGAGAGGTCGTCAGCTACACCCTTGCTAGCGCGCGGTACGTGGCGCAGGTCCAAGGCGAGGGAGTCTTTCTCCACCATCTTGCTTGATAGCTAGCTGGGAGTCACCCTGTGCCAACGACTGGCGAGCGCCTAGAGACAGGGGTGTCTTTAGGCCAAGGATGAGTGCTTCATACTCTGCCATGTTGCTGGTTGCCTTGGAATTGAGACGCACCATATACCCAGACTGCTCCCCCAATGGCATGAGGAACAGTATGCTAGCACGGGCCCCCTGCTTTCGCAGGGAGCCGTCGAAGAAGAGCATCTAGTGAGGCCCGGTGAAGGCCAGAGCTCGGGGTCCTGGTTCACCGTCTTCATGGCCCCCTGGGTCAATCCTGCGTTGGCGTCCACTTGTGGTGGTGGCGCTGATGAAGTAGACAAAACCTCCCGCGGGCCTGAGGAGGCCACCGGGAGCTGATACTCGGAGGTCCCCAGGCTGTCTTGGACCTCCGGGAGGTCCCGCTGACTTCCCGGGAGCTCCGGGGGGGGGGGGGGGGGGTCCTGTTGGACGTCCGGGAGGTTCTGTTGGGCCTCCGGAGGGGGGTCCCGTTGCGCCTCCGGGAGGTTGTGTCAGGGGTCCGGGGTCCATTTTGGACCTCCGGGGGGTTGCCTTGGAGACCCGGGGGGTCGTCTCGGACCTTCGGGGTTTCCTGGCGCTTGTTTCCCGATACCGGAGCAGGTTGCGGCGATGAGGGGTCCGTCCGCTATGCGGCGAGGACCGTACTCACCACTGCAGCCGTCGCCGCGATGTAGAGCAACAGACGCTCTTCGGGCTCGGGGGCTACCATTACGGGTAGGGTCATCAGGAGCTGGTTCAGCTCCTGGGGAGCTTCCTCCGCTTCGTCGGTCCAAGCGAATGGCCCGGATTTGCGTAGAAGCTTAGAGAAGTGGAGCGTTCGCTTTGCTAACCTCGGTATAAACCGACTCAGCGCAGCTAGGCATCCCGCGAATTTCTGGACTCTTCTTTTTTTTTGCGGGCGGGAGGCCGCCTCGAGCCGATGGCTTTGATCTTCTCTGGGTTAGCCTCAGTTTCTCGGCGTGAGGCCAGGAATTCTAAGGGTTTTCCAGAGGATACACCGAACTCACACTTGTCGGAAGGGCGAAGACTAAGGCCAGGTTATCTAGTAGGGATGAGCTGTGCCTGACCTTAACAACAATGTCTTCAACACACACCTCAACTGAGTCTCTCATTAGCTCTCCTAAGGTCTTGTGCATTGCACGTACGAAGGTAGGGAGAGCGTTCCTTAGGCCATAAGGCATAGAGACATTACAGTACAGACTGACTACTATGACGAAGGTGGTGTGCTCTTCATCTTCTCTAGACATAGGGGTCTGGTGGAAACCCGAGTAAGCATCTAGGAAGCACAGCATATCACAGCCTGGCATCGAGTCTACTATTTGATCTATCACAGGGAGAGAAAATAGATTTTTAGGACATGCCTTATTGAGACTGGTGTAGTCGATGCACTTCTGGAGCTTCCCGCCGGCCTTTGGGACAACAACAGGGTTCGCCAAGCACCGGGGGTGGCGGACTTTCCGTCCTGTCGGACTGGCCGGGCATCGTGGAAGACCTTTAATTAGTGCCCAATCACCTCCCTAGGGATCTCTGGCATCCACGACGGCTGTCATGCAACACATCGACATTGTGCCGGAGGGAGGTAACGAGTGCGCCTTCCTATTTGCTATCCAGGCCCCCGGCTACCCGGGTGGTCTGGGTGGCATCGGCGCTGATTCGGACGAGCCTCAAGGGGACGTCGTCCTCATCGAGGGGTTGCACATGGGGTGCTGTGGTAGAGGCACGGTGGCGTGCACTTGGGTGGAGCTGGTTTGGTTCTGCACTGCCTGGGGTTGGTGCTCTAGCTGCTGTAAGCGCCTGAAGCTTTTCCAAGGCTAACACTGCGGCAGCACGGTCTCCACAAACCTTGAGGACGCCTGTTGGTGTAGGCATCTTCAAGACAAGGTAGCCGTAGTGGGCTACTGCCATGAATCGGTACAGGGCTGGCCTTCCAATTATGGCGTTGAAGGGGAGGTCGATCTCAGCCACGTCGAACAGAATGTACTCTGTCCGGTAGCTGTCTGGTGCCCCAAAGGTCACCGGGAGGCTGATGTGGCCGTAGGGAACGACCTGTCCCGGCCCTACCCCTGGGAACGGGCTCGATGGGGTGAGCTTGGCCATCGGGATCTGCAGCTTCTGGAAGGCTGCGCGACTGATGAGGTTCAGTCCAGCCCCGCCATCCACCAAAACGCGGTACATCCTCACGTTGGCGATGGTGGGGGCCACCACGAGCGGTAGTTGGCCGGCCCCAGCCATGTTCCTGGGGCAGTCGGTGGCATCGAAGCTGATGGGGGTTCCCATCCACCTGAGGTGCTGTGCTGCACTCGGGAGAGGAGCCACCGACGCTACCGCTCGGCGCAAGGCCTTAGCCGCGCTTCAGGACGAGGGGTCAGCGGACCTGCCGAAGATGACGTAGAGCATCTTCCGGTGCTCGTCATCGCTGGAGCTGGGGCTCTCATGATTGCGCACCGCCTTCACAGCGTGCTGAAGCTCCTGGAACTCCACCTGACGGTCGACGTCGTCCGGGGCGTCGACCTTCTGCTTGCCCTCCCTTTGACGGTAGGGTGGGGCATCAGTTAGGAGCTGCTTCCCTTTCCGGAAGCGCTCCGCGAGCTTCTGGATTTCCCGGCACTCGGCAGCAGTATGGTAACTCGTGCCGTGCACGGGGCATAACTCGCCCTGGTCTCCGCCTTGAGCCGGTGATTGTCGCGGCCTTTTGTCGGGGCGCGGCCCCCGAGCTCCTCTGGGCGCCGCTGTTGCGGCAACGGGGGCCGCGGCTGGCGGCTTCATCCTGCCACCACTCCTGTTCTTGATCTTTCTGCCATCTCCGTAGGAAGCGGCGCCAGATCCCGGCTGACCCCCTGGCTCGGAGGCTGGCAGTGAGTGCCAGCTCCGCCCTTCGGCTGCTCTGGCACACTTGTCCGCCAGGCTGAAGAGCTCCGAGACGTCGCGGACCTCCCTAGTCGCGAGCTTCTCGAGCATCTTCTTGTCCCGAACGCCTTGTCGGAATGCCACCACCACAGAAGCGTTTTGGATGTGTGGGATGGTGTTCCGCACTTGGGAGAACCGCTGGATGAAGGAGCGCAGCGACTCCCCTGGTTGTTGCTGGATGGCGTGGAGGTCGAGCTCCGTGCCAGGCCGGGTGTAGGAACTGCCGAAGTTGGCGACGAACTGCCGGCAGAGCTCTCCCCAGGAGGTTATGGAATTCTGGGGTAGGTTCATGAGCCAAGACCGGGCTGGGCCGGTCAAGGCGATGGGGAAATAGTTGACCATGACGGCCTCAACCCCTCCTGCGGCAAGTACAGCGGTGGAGTAGATCTGGAGGAATTCCGCCGGGTTGACGCTGCCATCGTACTTTTCGGGCAGATGCGGCCGAGACTTGCGCGGCCACCTCGCGAAGCGAAGGTGGGGTGCAAGAGCCGCACATCCTGCCCCTGTTGCCGCAGGTATTGGTGCCGAGAATGCTTGGTTCGCATCTGGCACTGTGTACCCCGGTATGGGCAAGGCTGCGCCATAGACCGGGAACGCCATTTGCAGGGCACATGGTTGTGGCATATGCTGCACGGCGTGTGCCTGGGGCAGAGCTCGCGTGGCGAAGATCTACCCTTCAGGCTGAGTCGAGACCGACGTCATGCCGTTGCCAGCCTCTTGGATGTGACGCCTCTCTCGACGTCGCTCGAGGAACACTCGAGCATCTTGGCCCAAGTGGCATCGCTCCAGCTCTGTTCTCAGGTCCGTCGTCGGGGGCCTTGTGGAGCTGGAGTCCGCCGTCTGCCCGTCAACCGTGGGCGTGCGCGTCAGCGACACTGCCGGTTGACCGGAGTGTCGTCCCCGCCGAAGTCGAGAGTTTGCGGCGGCGACGACGAGACGGTCTACCTCGCGTATCCACTGCTGGGATGCTGAATGAGGTGCGTCCCCAACAGGTGGGTTGCTCAGTAGCACTCTCGCTGCAGCTAGCGCACCCCTGTGAGGTTCGCTTATCGCTGCAGAGGATATCACGCTGGCCGGAGCCTGCATTGCCGGGGTCGGCGCTGCCAGAGCCGGCTGCTGGCTCCCAGCTTGTGCCGACACACCCCGTCCTGAGTGCGTCGACATGTACTCCCCACTGGTCACGGTTCGCCGTGAACGCGGGGGAGGAGAGTTTGCCGCTGAAGGAAGCTTGGTCATCTTCGTCGGCGGAAACTCGTCGCGCAAGGAAAAAGCCCCCTACCTGGTGCGCCAAATGTCGAAGTGTTCGGTCGACACTTCCCCCGGGCCTGCACTAGGCAGCCCGCGGAGGTTCTTTTTTCGGTGGGGCTAGTCCCTTGCGGAGAGCTTGAGCGTATGGACGAGTTAGTAGGAGCTTGACACGGTGAGTTTTACGTGGTTCAGGCCGCCGGAGCGTAAAACCATACGTCCACGGCGAGCTATGGAGCTCGCTGTATTGCTTGCTGCTCAGAACCGGAGTCCTGAGCTTGAGGATGAGTTACAGCTTGTGTGTGAATGGCTAGAGTACGAACCCTTGCTAACGTCGCCTACCCGAGCCTTTTATAGTCCAAGACTCGGGTGGCTTACAAGGGGGGTCCAGGACCCGACAGGTGGTCCCGGGGAGATTGACTGTTATCTACCGTATCTGCAGTTATGCCGGTAGTTGTCTCTGGCGAAGGCTTCCGAGTCTTCGTCTTGCAGCCCTGCCCATGCCGCACGCTATTCGTAGTGGATGATGACGGCGGGGGCGGCATGGGATGTCTTGTCGCTGCGTTTATTGGCTGGCAGGCTCTAACACTGCGCGCCAGTCTGTGATGCGACTGGGCGCAACGGCACCTGATAGAGGCGTGCTCCGCGCCTCCACGTCTTGAAAGACGCGGGCCTTGAATACCTTATACGGTCAAGGTATGGGGCATCTTTACGCCCGCTGCCTATCGCTCGGGGGCAGGCAGCGCCGTTCTGCTGGCCATGTGGCGGGCCCGGAGCCCTCCTCAGAGGAGAGGGGGGTCCGGCTCCGCAGGACACATGGAGCCTTCGGACCTCTCCCCACGGAGGGGGAGGTTCGGCTTCTGTCGGCCACGTGGCGAGCCCGGAGCTCCTCTCTGAGGAGAGGGAGGTCCGGCCCCGCCGGACACGTGGCACCTTCGGACCTCTCTCCCACGGAGAGGGTGGTCCGGCTTTTGTATGCCATGTGGTGGGCCCGGAGCTCTCCACTGAGGAGAGGGAGGTCCGGCCCCGCCGGACGCGTGGCGCCTTCGGAGCTCTCCCTGCGGAGAAGGGCGAGTTCCTTAGGCATTTTCCCCTGTGCGCGGGGGTACCCCATATCGCAGGTACCGACAGTGATAATTGGGATATGAGAATCATCAATTTATTTACCTTACTATTGAATGAGATATTATGAGTTATGTAGAGGTAGGGATCGAGGCAAGTTGGATGATTTGGTTGGTGCTAGGTGCACGAGACTCGGGTTTGTGTTTAGTACTTGCCTGGATCCTAAGGACCGGTTCATAGAGCATGTAACCTGGCTTTACCATGCCAACCACATGCTGAGATGGGGCAGCTTGGCCAATTAATTAGGTGTATTGTAGAAGTCCCAAAACTTGTGAATAGAAAACTTGAGCTATGAATAAAGTTGAGTTTATATGCAAGACACGGGACTTACAAAAACTTTTGGTTACTCATGAAAGTGTTGACATGAGCAATAAAAACTTTGAATTCAGTTTGAATTAAGAGGGTCACTTCCAAAAGAGGAGGGGCCATCTCCAAAGAGGAAAATGCAAACTGATATTTAAAAAGTTGTATTTGCAATGACCAACTCATAGATCAGAGGGCATATTCAAACTCCCCAGGTTCAAATTGTAGAGGGGGCAAAATTGGAGCAAATTTGGAGTTGCTTTGATATGAATATCAAAGGGACTTGTGAATTCCATCCAAATTTGAATTTAAATTTGAAATTGAGGCACAACTTGTCAAATTATCAATTGGCTTGTGAATTTGAGCTCCATATGAGTGAAGTTTGCAATGTGCCAAAAATCTGGAGATATTTGAGCAAGAAACTTGGTGGGGCCCAATTGTCATAGAAGAGGAGGAAAAACTTAGCACCTAAGTCCTTGCTCTCGGGTTAGACCGAGCTCCCGGCGCCACCGAGGCGGCAGCCGCAGCCACCTCCTGCTCGAGCTGCCCCCCCCCCACGCGCGGGCGCCAGAGGCGGTTCATCCGGCGTTTATCCTCCCCACCGAGGCAAACACGAAGTTTTCCACTCGTGCTCGCGGGTTCTTCTGCTTCCGCGCCCGAAAAACAACCGCCGGCGACGCCTCTGTCTCCCTCGGTTGTCCACCAGCTCGCGTCCTCTTCTGCTCGAGCCGTCCACACAAAAAGGGAGCGCAGTCGGGTGCACAAGATCTTCCACAGCTCGGCCCTGTCGTTCCTGGCTCGTGGGGCGCCCAAATCAACGATCAACGTGAGGTACTAACGCTCACCGGCGAAAGGGCAACTCGGGTCACCGTGGACAGCTCATACTGAGGATTTTCACGGCCGAGCAAGCACCCTCCGAGACGCGCCAGGACGTCACGCTGCTCTCCCCCGAGTTTCAGCCCAAGCCGTGCAGCGTAGCTTGGGAATTTCCAGTTTTCCTCTCGGACGAGGAAAACCTACCCGCGGGTAAGAACTGTTGAAATTAACGCTTAATTCTCGGTTAAAGTTGTTCATTTTGCGCACACAAGAGCTAGAGAGGATAGGGAACCTTTTTCCTCCACAACCCTAGCTAGAAACCCCGTGGTTACAGCTAATTTTGAGCTTTTCGATCGGCGGCCATGGCGGGAACGCGCGGGCGCACGGTGACAACTGAGTTGCCGCCATTTCCTAGCCAGTTTGAGGCCATGCCGAGTTTGCCTGACCTTCACTGGTGCTTTAGAGCAAATTTCCCGAGCTTTTGACGGGCTAGTGTGCTCGTGCCACGGCGCCGACGCTTCACCGAAAGGTGCGCACGTCGCCGACCTAGTTCCGAGCGCCGTTAGCTTGTGCTTACCCCGTAGATGAGTTGCTCGCCCTTGAAAACCCCCAGGCGGCGAGTACCGGGCCGGGAGATGGCCGGGAAGCCGACTCCGGTGAACCCCGACGAACTTCCGGCGAGGGGGCGGCGGGAGAAAAAGAGAACGGCCCGAGGTTGAAGACGACCGGCCGGTCCCACCTGTCAGCGGCGATATTTTAAATCTTCGATCCGCTGCGGCCCCGGGATCCGGTGTGGTGGCGCGGGAAGTAGTCTGTGGCCCCGTGTGGCGTGATTCCAGTGGCTGACACGTGTAGGGTGGACCCACAGGCAGAGTTTGAACTTTTCCCGAATTAATTTGAATTCCAGATTTGGTTCAAACTTTGGATCTGCATAACTTTTGCTAGGAAGCTCCAAAATTAGTGCTTCAAATTGGGTTGGATTCAGGATGAAGAGCTCTATTCAAATGAACAACCCAATTTGCATGAAAACCAATAGGAAATTCTGGAAAATTCTTTAAAGCTTTTCAGAAAAAGAATTTTTGAGGGAGTTTGGTTCATCCAAAATTCCCCAAATTTTTCCAGGATATTCTTTAGGATATTAGGAGACTCCTGTAAAGGTTTCAGCTCATTTGGAGTTGATTTAGTTAGGATAATTCCAATTTCAAGTTTCTGTGTTCAAATGAATACAGGACATTTTCAGAGAATTTCCAAAACTTGGAAATTCAGTTCTGGCCATTCCTTAACTCCAAAAATCCTAGGAAAATTCAGACATACTCCCTGAGCTACGTATGAAATTATGGTTCACTTGGATTTGGATGAAAGTGCAAGTTTAATCAGAATTAATTCCTTTATGCCTAAAGGCTTAGGAAATTGTTCTGGGTGACCTATTCAATGAAACATTCTGAATTTTGGTCCAGAGGACTTCCTTGTGACAAGGAAATCACAAGAAAATTTCCAGCTCCATTGGAGCCCGGGATCATTATGTCCTGTTCAACCTTATTAGTTGATCCCCACCCAGGTGATGAAACCCCACTCATCACTTGATGATAGTGCTTAAACACAAACCCAACCCACTAGCACCAGTTTCATTTTAAATTCTTAAACAAAGTTCCAGTTTCAAACTTGTTTTTAGCACTTTTTAGCAAAGGTTTGATAATTAAACATGTATGCATATTCATAACGTGTAGTGATTAAACGTGGATACGTGAAGAGTGGATCAAGGAGCAAGACGGGCAGACATTGAGCTGCAAGTCAGCAGAAACTAACTCCACAAACATCTGACTTTAGTCACCTGCAAAAACAAGGCAAGCCCCGGTTTGCACTTAAGTTATTTTCTAAAGTTTTTACCTTGTTCACTACTATGGGTCTCAGTTTGTATGTGCATTAGGTCAAGGATGTTTTATACCCCACTTGCATAACAAAAAAAATGAAACCTGAGGTCGAGGGTAGAATTGTGTCATCGATGTAGAATAAGTCCATACTAAATAGAATAGGGCATCCGGTAGAAGACGAGTAGTTGGAAACTACTCGCGAGCTATAGTTTAGAATATCATAAGTGTGGTTGGGAAAGGAAGCAAACTAAAGTTTACATTTCTAAAGATGAGACCGGGCAGAGGGGTTAGGCTGCGACAAGACGAGGTCTTGGTCGAGTAGCTCTGCCTGTGTCGGTTAAGGACCGATGCGTATGCCGCGTCCAGGAGCAAGTATTGAGTTGTGTACCAGATGCTTACTGATATATGGGAACCAGGAAACCGATTTACCAGGTTCACTGGATTGTAGAGGCATACCACATCGTCTCGTTAGACCTATGAGCCCGAGACGGCGCGACCGGTTCTACAGTCTAGTGTCCTGAGAAAGGTTGCCACATACGACGTAATGAAGGACGCCAGAGTTGGGTCTTTAGAGGCGGGCGTATATGTCAAGTTATCCGGGTAGTGTTTGATTCGAATCACCGTCCCTCGCGGTTATTGAGTACCGCTTGCTCCCATGTTGTGACGTAGTAATCATCTTGTGTGGAAACAGTTTGCAAAAAGTATAATTGCTGTTATGATCATGTTAAGTTGCATGAAAACCATGTTTGAAGTAGAGATAGAGCAAACTAAATTTATTTTTCACCTTGCGACAAGTAACATTGGAATGAAGCATTTCTTGTTTGATTGTGGAGTTCCAATGTTGCTGGGCGCAAGGTCACTACTATTATGGCTAAAAATGTGAAAGTTTAGGATGAACTCGTAGGCGAGTCTTTTCGCAAATTACAGGATCAGGTCTTGAGTTACCCTCATGTAGAGTTGCATGATTTAGGAGAGACGGTTAAGTCTTGCTGAGCCCTTGTGCTCACTCTTGCTATATAAGTGGTTTTGCAGGTAAACTTCGACGCTATAATGAAGGTTGTCCGGTGAGACTCGGAAACTTCTGAGTCATGTCACACTTGGAGAACCTAGCCGCTGCCTTGTCTTCGTGTTGCTAGCGAGAGGAGTCCGCGGGCTGGACCTCTTCTCGGTGCTTCATAATTATTCAACGTGAGCTGGTTATAGACTTCTGCTGTAGCTATTTTGTGTAAAGTATTTACATAGAATAATTGTAACCTTCCGCTTTCGATTTATGTAATACTGTGTTCCTTATATGTGTGCTGTTGGGTGCCGCATAACACGGCACCACCCAATGCGATTCCTCGGGCAAGGCGGCACGACCCCGTGATGGAGGTCGGGCCCCCTCAGCGTGGTATCAGAGCCGCATTGGTAATAGCACACGGAGTAAGGATCGTATTACGACAAAAACTTAGGATACGGTGAGGAAACGATATTAGGCCCACATAAGGACTATAGTAGTATAGTTACTTAAAGTGGCAAGACTAACCTATGTGTTCTACTTCTGAATTTTCATTATGTAATGATGCACCTACGTTCTGGTAAGCATGGTAAGGAACGCCACCGAAAGCGGTTCAATTTCGGTTAGCTCCCCTGACGAGGAAAGTGGTTCAGGGTTAGATCTCACAGCTTGGTGTGAGATGTTAATATGAAACTCTTGGACTCTTCATGTTCCTGAGTTCATATGAAACTCTGATCCCTAGCATGCATTAGGCGAGTAAGTGGAGACCCCATCGTGTGGTCAGTAACGCGATAGTGTGTTCGTCTAGAAATAGCCCAGGAGGACAAACGCAGCGCTTGCCATCGGCGTGCCCTGCCGGGCAGTAGGTGGTATCCGTTGGGTTGATAACATTCCCAACCGTGACGACCCGTTCATGACATACTCGGGTTCCCCGTCGTGTGGTGTTGAAACACGATCACGTACCTTGACACGTGACTTAACTCAAGGATGGCCGTATGACAATGATATGGGCATTTGTATTTACTTTTAAATATGGAACTGCCTGAAATGAAACAAACCTTTGAGTGCACCATTATTGAGTTTTTTTCTGCAGGTACTAACCACGTACGTATCCCGTGTAGTACACGTGTGTGAGAGACCGTCTTAGTGCCACTGATAATACGTATATGCCGGTATAATCCGGTTTAGGATTTTCTTTTGGTGAGGCAACGTAGTACCGACATGTTCTTACGGTGCATCGACATCGTACTACACTTAATAACCTCTTCCCTATTAAGAAATAATTCATGAGCTAACTTTCAACTAAAAATGGAAGTTTGAAACAAATATTAGTTACTGAACTCTTATTTTGAGCTAAGATTCAAATGAGAGTATAACTAGGTATCAAAGTTTTCAAAAACAGAGTGCCCTGTTTCTGGCAGAAATTCTTGCTGGACTTTAACAAAGCATAACTCTGAGTAGATTGACCCAATTAAGGTGTATGATACAGTTCTGGAAAGATTTTCAAGTGGTCTACAATTTTCTTTGTAGACCTCCAGAGCAAAATCACTCTTTAAGATGGTGAAATGTCCAGTTGAAGGCAAACTGTTCAAACCAGGACAGTAGCAAAAACCTCTCTGGACCTTTCTGTTTTTAAGCCATAACTTCCTGTAGAAAAATCCTTAAGGAGCACATAAGTACTTGTTGAAAAGCTACTGAAGTTTACTAAAATTTTTGTATTGAACTCAAGTCAAGAATCTGTTGATAACTTGAGTAAAATTTGGAGTTTGTTTGAGCTGGTCAGGGTAGTCCCGCTGATTAGTTTAGTGTACCTATGATTGGTTTAAACATGAATGTGGTTATGCTTTCATAAAGTTCATGACATGTTCATGTTTTACTTATCTTTACTTACTACTGAGATAGAATTTTGATTGACTCAAAATTTATTTCGTGCAGTATGGTACGCACACGTTCTCAAATGGAGCTTGGAGGTTCAAGTCGAGGTGGGAATGACTCGACTTCATCACAAGAGCCATCGCCAACCGGATTGGCTGAAATTATGGCGAAGATGAATGAAACTCTCCAAACTCTAGTTCAGCAAGGCATAGATCGAGAAGCTCAACGTCACATGCCAACCAAGAGCACGTATCTGGATTTCTTGGCGACACAACCGCCGGTGTTCTCTGAGGCGGCTGACCATTGTGAAGCAAATCACTGGTTATGTGTCATCGAATCCAAGTTTGGGTTGATCTGATGTGATGACTTCTCGAAGACGCTATATGCCGCTCAGCAGCTTCACGGCTTTGCTGGAGCATGGTGGACAGACTACCTTGCTGTCCAACCAGCAGGGCATCGTGTCACATGGGCGGAGTTCCAGGCTGCATTTCGTGCTCGTTTCATCCCTGCGGGCATAATGCAAACCAGTCTGGATGAGTTCTGGAGTCTGAAGCAAGGGGATATGAGTGTTATTGAGTATGCGAAGGAATTCAATCGCTTAGCTCAATATGTCCCTGACTATGTGAAATCACCATCCATGAGGGGTTATCATTTTTATCGAGGGCTGACTGCTAGGCTGCGATGTGAATTGGCCCAAGTTAGCCAAGAGAATTTTGATGAGTTTGTGAGCTGTGCTATCGCTCAAGAATATTATTCCAACCTCTACCTCAAAGAAAAAAGGGAGAGGGACTCATCACAAGATGAAGACAACCGTCTACCTCAGAAGTATCGGTTGGTAATCCGTTCACCTTCCGGTTGAGAGATTCCACAAGAGGTGCAATCATTCTGGGAGTGTGACGACTCTTCTACTCCACAGAGTTCTTCTTCACCTCCACCGCAGCAGCAACTTATTTCTTATGCACCTCAGTATCAACGAGGTGCACCAGAATACTTTTTCCGTCAAGAGGTTGAAGATGAACAAGGTGATTTCTCCGCTGAGCCAAGTGCTGTCCCACTTCAGTTTGACAATGAGCCCAATGTCAATGAAGCCAATGAACCGAGCAGCAACAATGGGTCTGCGGGTCCAGTTCCACAGAGTGATATTGGGCAGCAAAGAAAAGATATGTCCAAAGTGGGGACAGTTAATTATGTGTCAGTCGATGATCTGCCAAAGGGAGGACCTGTTCTTACCGGCAGGTTCACCTTAAATGACAAGCCGGTTGTCATTTTATTCGACTCTGGTGCAACACATAACTTCATTATCCGGGCAACGGTAATCCGGGATCAGATCTCCACCACTGTCACAAAAGGTTCATACCTTATTCATTCGCCAGGTGGAGACATATCCACTAATGAAGTCGTCTCTCGAGCACCACTTTGCTTGGGTGGAAAAATTTATCCTACCACCCTCATCATTCTCGAAGACCAGGGGATTAATGCCATATTGGGAATATCATGGTTGACCTTCCATAAGGCTGTTCTGGACATCGAGAACAGGAGTGTTCACTTGGAGTCTCCACTTCACGGACGTCAAACATTGTACCTCGGTGAAGCGATTTCCAAAGACCCAGAAGTATGTAATGCCGAGGCGTGCAAGTTAGAAGACATTCCGGTAGTCCGTGAATATCCGGACGTGTTTCCCAAAGATCTCCCAGGCCTACCACCTGAGCGCGAGGTGGAGATCAAAATAGAGTTGATGCCGGGAACCACGCCGATCTCTCGGAGACCATACAAAATGGCTCCGAGTGAGTTAGCAGAATTGAAGGAGCAACTCAAAGATCTGATGGACAAGGGGTTTATTCATCCAAGTTCATCACCATGGGGTTGCTCAGCTTTGTTTGTGAAAAAGAAGGATGAGACGCTGAGGCTATGCGTCGATTATCGTCCTTTAAATGCTGTGACCATAAAGAATAAGTATCCACTACCAAGAATTGATATCCTCTTCGATCAGCTAGTGGGTGCTAAGGTCTTCTCTAAGATGGACTTAAGGTCGGGATATCATCAAATCAAGATCCACGCAGAAGATGTCCCGAAAACAGCATTCTCGACAAGATATGGACTCTATGAGTATCTTGTCATGTCATTTGGGTTGACCAATGCTCCGGCTCATTTTATGTATCTTATGAACTCGGTGTTCATGCCGGAGCTGGATCAGTTCGTCGTGGTATTCGTCGACGACATCTTGGTCTATTCCAAATCAGAAGAGGAACACGCTAAACATTTGCATATTGTGCTCCAACGACTGAGAGATCAAAAGCTTTATGCAAAGTTTAGTAAATGTGAATTCTGGATCAACCAAGTGCCATTTCTTGGACACATTATTTCAGCAGAAGGCATTGCTGTTGATCCAAGCAAGATTGAACAAGTGCTGAAGTGGAAGTCTCCAACATCAGTCCATGAAGTTCGTAGCTTCTTGGGTTTGGCAAGATATTATCGGAGGTTCATTCCGAGCTTCTCAAAAATCTCCAAACCAATGACGGAGCTACTGAAGAAGGGCATCAAGTATGATTGGAGCAAGCCATGTGAGGAAGCTTTTCAAGCATTAGTGAAACACCTCACAACAGCCCCGGTTTTAGCTCAACCAGATACAACCAAGCCTTTTGATGTTTATTGTGATGCGTTGGGCATCGGGCTTGGTTGTGTACTCATGCAAGGAGGACGTGTGGTCGCATATGGATCACGGCAATTACGGAATCGTGAGCAACATTATCCAACTCATGATCTTGAGCTTGCTGCCGTGGTATTAGCTTTGAAGATGTGGAGACATTACCTATTGGGAAATCTGGTTCATCTCTACACCGACCACAAAAGCTTGAAGTACATATTCACTCAAAAAGAGTAGAATATGCGACAACGGCGATGGTTGGAGCTGATCAAGGACTATGAGATTGAAATTCATTATCATCCGGGCAAGGCAAATGTGGTTGCCGATGCACTCAGCTGGAAGTCTCATATTCATAACCTAACCATCACGCCGATAGAAGAGGAAGAGCCAAGCCTCTACTTGGTTCCATATGGAGCTCTACATAATCTAGCTCTCATACCCACAATAAGAGGGGAGGTTATGGAAGCTCAAAAGAGAGACAAGGGCATGGCTCATATCAAAAGGAGGTTGAAGAACGGGGAGATGAAATGTTTCCGGTTGGATGATGAAGATACCTTATGGTTCAGGGACCGGATAGTTGTACCCCGTGATATGAGGCTGCGGAAGAAAATTTTGGATGAGGCTCACTTATCCAAATTTTCTATTCACCCGGGCAGCAATAAAATGTACCAAGACCTCCGGAAGAAGTTTTGGTGGACACGTATGAAACGTGAAGTTGCAAAATACGTTTCAAAATGTGACATGTGTCGAAGAGTTAAGGCCGACCATGTGAAGAAATCAGGCCTGTTGCAACCGCTACAAATACCGGCATGGAAGTGGGAAGACTTGAGTATGGATTTCATCGTTGGGTTGCCGATGACCTCCCACCACCATGATTTGATTTGGGTAAGCGTTGACCGATTAACCAAATCGGCACGTTTCACTCCGGTGCATACCAACTACAGCGCCAAGCAGTATGCGGAGTTGTACATAGCACGAATCTTATGCTTGCATGGAGTTCCCCGAACCATTGTCTCCGACAGAGGATCGCTGTTCGTGTCCCGCTTCTGGGAACAGCTACACACATCCTTGGGAACTAAATTAATTCGAAGCTCCGCATATCACCCTCAAACCGATGGACAAACTGAGAGGGTGAATAAATACTTGAAGATATGCTGAGAGCATGTGTCATCCACCACGGTAAGAGCTGGGATGATCACTTACCGTTGGCAGAGTTCTCATATAACAACGGGTATCAATCAAGTATCAAAATGGCGCCTTATGAAGCTCTCTACGGCCGGAAGTGCCGCACACCCTTGAACTGGTGTGAATCCGGCGAGAGAGTTATTTATGGGATTGATCTCGTCAATGAAGCAGAAGAGCGGGTGAGGCTTATTCAGGGAAATCTTAAAGCCGCTCAGTCCAGACAAAAGAGCTATGGGGATAAGAGACGTCGTCCTCTGGATTTCCATGTTGGGGACCACGTATACCTCCGCGTATCTCCGATGAAGGGCATTCACCGATTTGGAGTGAAAGGAAAATTAGCTCCGCGCTTTATCGGTCCCTTCGTCATCATTGAAAGATGTGGACCCGTGGCATACCGTTTGGAGCTGCCGGCAAACTTAGCCGGAGTTCATAACGTCTTCCACATATCTCAGTTGCGGAAGTGTTTAAAAGTTCCAACGGAGATTCTCACGGGAGACATAGAAAATTTGAAGCCGGACCTCACATATGTTGAGCTACCAACCCGGATAATTGATGAAAAGACTCGCGAAACCAGGAATCGGACGCTGCGATTTTTCAAGGTGCTATGGGAAAATCACACGTCCGACGAAGCTACATGGGAAAGCGAGGAATATTTGCAACGCAATCATCCGGAGTTGTTAGAGGCGTATGTTGAGTAACTGTCCTCTCCACCTTGTCCTTAATCATGAATCTCGGGACGAGATTCTTTTTAAGGGGGGAGGAATGTAAAAGTCCCAAAACTTGTGAATAGAAAACTTGAGCTATGAATAAAGTTGAGTTTATATGCAAGACATGGGACTTACAAAAACTTTTGTTAACTCATGAAAGTGTTGGCATGAGCAATAAAAACTTCGAATTCAGTTTGAATTAAGAGGGTCACTTCCAAAAGAGGAGGGGCCATCTCCAAAGAGTAAAATGCAAACTGATGTTTAAAAAGTTGTATTTGCAATGACCAACTCATAGATCAGAGGGCATATTCAAACTCCCCAGGTTCAAATTGTAGAGGGGGCAAATTTGGAGCAAATTTGGAGGTGCTTTGGTATGAATATCAAAGGGACTTGTGAATTCCATCCAAATTTGAATTTAAATTTGAAACTGAGGCACAACTTGTCAAATTATCAATTGGCTTGTGAATTTGAGATCCATATGAGTGAAGTTTGCAATGTGCCAAAAATCTGGAGATATTTGAGCAAGAAACTTGGTGGGGCCCAATTGTCATAGAAGAGGAGGAAAAACATAGCACCTAAGTCTTTGCTCTCGGGTTAGACCGAGCTCCCGGCGCCACCGAGGCGGCAGCCGCAGCCACCTCCTGCTCCAGCTGCCCCCTCCCCCCCCCACGCGCGGGCGCCAGCGGCGGTTCATCCAGCATTTATCCTCCCCACCGAGGCAAACACGAAGTTTTCCACTCGTGCTCGCGGGTTCTGCTTCCGCGCCTGAAAAACAACCGCCGGCGACGCCTCTGTCCCCCTCGGTTGTCCACCAGCTCGCGTCTTCTTCTGCTCGAGCCGTCCACATGAAAAGGGAGCGCAGTCGAGTGCACAAGATCCTCCACAGCTCGGCCCCGTCGTTCCTGGCTCGTGGGGCGCCCAAATCAACGATCAACGTGAGGTACTAACACTCACCGGCGAAAGGGCAACTCGGGTCACCGTGGACAGCTTATACCGAGGCTTTTCACGGCCGAGCAAGCACCCTCCGAGACGCGCCGGGACGTCATGCTGCTCTCCCCCGAGTTTCAGCCCAAGCCGTGCAGCGTAGCTTGGGAATTTCCGGTTTTCCTCTCGGACGAGGAAAACCTACCCGCGGGTAAGAACTGTTGAAATTAACGCTTAATTCTCGGTTAAAGTTGTTCATTTTGCACACACAAGAGCTAGAGAGGATAGGGAACCTTTTTCCTCCACAACCCTAGCTAGAAACCCCGTGGTTACAGCTAATTTTGAGCTTTTCGATCGGCGGCCATGGCGGGAACGCGCGGGCGCACGGTGACAACCGAGTTGCCGCCATTTCCTAGCCAGTTTGAGGCCATGCCGAGTTTGCCTGACCTTCACTGGTGCTTTAGAGCAAATTTCCCGAGCTTTTGACGGGCTAGTGTGCTCGTGCCACGGCGCCGACGCTTCACCGAAGGGTGCGCACGTCGCTGACCTAGTTCTGAGCGCCGTTAGCTTGTGCTGACCCCGTAGATGAGTTGCTCGCCCCTGAAAACCCCCAGGCGGCGAGTACCGAGCCGGGAGATGGCCGGGAAGCCGACTCCGGCGATCCCCGACGAACTTCCGGCGAGGGGGCGGCGCGGGAAAAAGAGAACGGCCCGAGGTTGAAGACGACCGGCCGGTCCCACCTGTCAGCGGTGATATTTTAAATCTTCAATCCGCTGTGGCCCCGGGATCCAGTGTGGTGGCACGGGAAGTAGTCTGCGGCTCCGTGTGGCGTGATTCCAGCGGCTGACACGTGTAGGGTGGACCCACAGGCAGAGTTTGAACTTTTCCCGAATTAATTTGAATTCCAGATTTGGTTCAAACTTTGGATCTGCATAACTTTTGCTAGGAAGCTCCAAAATTAGTGATTCAAATTGGGTTGGATCAGGATGAACAGCTCTATTCAAATGTACAACCCAATTTGCATGAAAACCAATAGAAAAGTCTGAAAAATTCTTTAAATCTTTTCAGAAAAAGAATTTTTGAGGGAGTTTGGTTCACCCAAAATTCCCCAAATTTTGCCAGGATATTATTTAGGATATTAGGAGACTCCTGCAAAAGTTTCAGCTCATTTGGAGTTGATTTAGTTAGGATAATTCCAATTTCAAGTTTCTGTATTCAAATGAATTCAGAACATTTTCAGAGAATTTCCAAGACTTGGAAATTCAGTTCTGGGCATTCCTTAACTCCAAAAATCCTAGGAAAGTTCAGACATACTCCCTGAGCTATGTATGAAATTATGGTTCACTTGGATTTGGATGAAAGTGCAAGTTTAATCAGAATTAATTCCTTTATGCCTAAAGGCTTAGGAAATTGTTCTGGGTGACCTATTCAATGAAACATTCTGAATTTTGGTCCAGAGGACTTCCTTGTGACAAGGAACTCACAAGAAAATTTCCAGCTCCATTGGAGCCCTGGATCATTATGTCCTGTTCAACCTTATTAGTTGATCCCCACCCAGGTGATGAAACCCCACTCATCACTTGATGATAGTGCTTAAACACAAACCCAAACCACTAGCACCAGTTTCATTTTAAATTCTTAAACAAAGTTCCAGTTTCAAACTTGTCTTTAGCACTTTTTAGCAAAGGTTTGATAATTAAACATGTATGCATATTCATAATGTGTAGTGATTAAACGTGGATACGTGAAGAGTGGATCAAGGAGCAAGAAGGGCAGACATTGAGCTGCAAGTCAGCAGAAACTAACTCCACAAACATCTGACTTTAGTCACCTGCAAAACCAAGGCAAGCCCCAGTTTGCACTTAAGTTATTTTCTAAAGTTTTTACCTTGTTCACTACTATGGGTCTCAGTTTGTATGTGCATTAGGTCAAGGATGTTCTATACCCCACTTGCATAACCAAAAAAATGAACCCTGAGGTCGAGGGTAGAATTGTGTCATCGATGTAGAATAAGGCCATGCTAAATAGACTAGGGCATCCGGTAGAAGACGAGTAGTTGGAAACTACTCGCGAGCTATAGTTTAGAATATCATAAGTGCGGTTGGGAAAGGAAGCAAACTAAAGTTTACATTTCTAAAGATGAGACCGGGCAGAGGGGTTAGGCTGCGACAAGACGAGGTCTTGGTCGAGTAGCTCTGCCTGTGTCGGTTAAGGACCGATGCGTATGCCGCGTCCAGGAGCAAGTATTGAGTTGTGTACCGGATGCTTACTGATATATGGGAACCAGGAAACCGATGTACCAGGTTCACTGGATTGTAGAGGCATACCACATCGTCTCGTTAGACCTATGAGCCCGAGACGGCGCGACCGGTTCTACAGTCTAGTGTCCTGAGAAAGGTTGCCACATACGACATAATGAAGGACGCCAGAGTTGGGTCTTCAGAGGCGGGCGTATGTGTCGAGTTATCCGGGTAGTGTTTGATTCGAATCACCGTCCCTCGCGGTTATTGAGTACCGCTTGCTCCCATGTTGTGACGTAGTAATCAACTTGTGTGGAAACAGTTTGCAAAAAGTATAATTGCTGTTATGATTATGTTAAGTTGCCTGAAAACCATGTTTGAAGTAGATATAGAGCAAACTAAATTTATTTTTCACCTTGGGACAAGTAACATTGGAATGAAGCGTTTCTTGTTTGATTGTGGAGTTCCAATGTTGCTGGGCGCAAGGTCACTACTATTATGGATAAAAATGTGAAAGTTAAGGATGAACTCGTAGGCGAGTCTTTTCGCAAATTACAGGATCAGGTCTTGAGTTACCCTCATGTAGAGTTGCATGATTTAGGAGAGACGGTTAAGTCTTGCTGAGCCCTTGTGCTCACTCTTGCTATATAAGTGGTTTTGCAGGTAAACTTCGACGTTATAATGAAGGTTGTCCGGTGAGACTCGGAAACTTCCGAGTCATGTCACACTTGGAGAACCTAGCCGCTGCCTTGTCTTCGTGTTGCTAGCGAGAGGAGTCCGCGGGCTGGACCTCTTCTCGGTGCTTCATAATTATTCAACGTGAGCTGGTTATAGACTTCCGCTGTAGCTATTTTGTGTAAAGTATTTACAAAGAATAATTTTAACCTTCCGCTTTTGATTTATGTAATACTGTGTTCCTTATATGTGTGCTGTTGGGTGCCGCATAACACGGCACCACCTAATGCGATTCCTCGGGCAAGGCGGCACGACCCCGTGATGGAGGTCGGGCCCCCTCATGTATCCCCGGCGTAGTATGGGTGTGTGGATGGTGCGGGGAATAGGTGTCAGCTGGACTACCATATAAACCGCAAGGCTCAAGAGGGGGCCACTGCAGCGGGGTTGGAGCCTCTTGTATGCTGTTAGGGGTGAAACCTCAGTGGGCCCACGCTCGTCGGGAATCCCTTTGTAAAGGCTTTGTAGTGATCTCCTGGCTACACACCTAGGAAGTGAATGTGGTTCGTGGCCACTGGCATAATGGAGGTTCTTTTAGTCCACCCGGCAAAGGGGGATGAAATCACTACATGTGGGTACAGTGGTGCAAACTCTGCAGAGTCAAAACTGTCATGACAGCCGTGCTCACGGTCAAGAGCGGCTTGGACTTATTCATGATTAGAGGATGATGACTTTGGAAGTTGTGGATGTTAAGCGGGGAGCTTAACATTGGAAATGATGTTATGGTTATTTGATTATGATGATGGGTTGGGAGATTGGGACCATTTCACCTATGTAGTAATGTAGATGCTTAATAAGCTAAGGTGATAGGTATTAATTGCGTAGTGCTTTAACCATGAGTTCAACCTCTCCTTGCTCTAGCCATGCATGACATAACTTTCCCACACTTGCTAAGTACCAACGATACTCAAACTTGCATATTTGTTGGTTTAAATTGCTGCTCAGGTCAAGGGGATGATGTGGTGTTCAATGACCAAGACTTCGGACCCGAAGAAGGATTCTAGGTTCATGGAGTCCCCCCCGGGCAACGCCTGTTATTGAGCCCACAAGAATAACATTCCACTGCTAGTTTATTTACATGTTATGAACTTATTATCGTCCATCGAGACGTATGCTTTGTAAGACATATTTATATTCGACACCTGGCTTGTAATAAATGATGCTTCACTATTTGTCATCACATGTATGAGAAAATAATCCTGGCATACATGTGATATCCACTCGGTTGTTCTTCGGAGAAACCGGGTGTGACAGAAGTGGTATCAGAGCCAAGGTTGCCAGTAGGAACGTGGACCTTGGTAGAAATGGACGTATTTAAGGACCCTATTTTCTTAAAAACTATTTTACAAAGGTGTGGGTTGAAAAGTGTTATTTTAATGGGTCACTTTATTCACCTTGCCCCAACTCTATTCAAAACATGATTTTTATTTAAATCTTATCTAACTTGATTTTAAATGCTTTATGTTTTAGATGGTTCGCATGATCCGCACCGCCCACAAGTTCACCAGAGGGAGAGTTCCTGTAGTTGCCCTTGCCCTAAGAGAGGGGAATCGTCTGGTGACGTACCACTCCTATGGATTGGCAGTAGGAGGCTTGTTGCGCTGACTTCGGCGTATGCTCCAAGCCGCCGGCAATACGGGCAAGCTAACCATACACTACAGTTCCACCCGGACCATCCGTGAGAAGCGGGAAGAATGGAGTTCAGAAATGAGGATTATCCATAAAAATCAGCTGCTCAAGATCCACCACTCTCCAGCTTGTTGAGCAACACAGGTCGATGCCGAGAAAGATGTCACCTGGGAGGCCATCACCTGTCAGACTTACATCTACCATCGCCACCTGGACAGGACTGAGTACATGTATGTCCTCCAGCGTGAGAGTGGTACAGCGGAGTACAAGTACCCGCCAGTGCAGCACGGGACTTCCCATGAGCACATGGACCTGTACTTGGAGGATGCCGCTATGCTCAGCACTCGACTGCAGGAGTGTCAGCAGGAGCTTCAGGATGTTCGTGACACCCTGAAGGAGACCGAGGCATTGCTTCGAGCCAGCTTGAGGGCGAGAGAAAGATGAGATGGGAATGAACTGTGTGTCACCGTGAATGACACATGGACTCCTGACTCCCCAGATCGCTGGGCGAGCAGGCGTCGCCGCACTTCTCCACCAGCAGCTTCCCCACCCAAAGCGGAGTCAGAGGGCAGCCGCAATAATGAGGAAGATCCCGAGGAGCCAGCTCAGTGATACGAGTCGTGTAGAGTCCTTTCCCTTAGTTCAGCAGGTTATCGAGTAGTCAAGTTGATACCTTAGTTAATGGTGTGTTAATGTTTGGTGTGGGATGTGAGTTGTGGAAGCCATGGGCATTTGTCCGCAACCTCGTCTTTAGGCTGTTTTGCTTTGATGTGTGAACTCCTATGAGTTAAGAGTGCATTTATGTTCGCGTGAGACGTGAAACTCTCAGAAAATGTTAATATAATAAGACCTCATAAGTTTAAGTTTAAACAAGCAAATTGGGAATTTAATACGAAATGCTTTAAATTAACATTTGGTTGATCATGATAGATGGCCGGAAGAGGAAAGGGTCGTGGTGCCAACCCCACCAACAACAACGATGAGGCCGGCAACCCTCATCTTTCTGGAGGACAAGACAGGGGTGGTCGCCTTGAAGGAGTTGATCCCATCCACCAAATGCTTCAAAATCAGAATCAGCTCATCCAGAGCCTAACTCAAGTGGTGGCCAACTTGCACCAAGTTCCACCTCCACAAGCTGCACCACGCCAGCCAAGGTTGAGTGAGTTTCTAGGGACTCAACCTCCAAAGTTTGCAAGTGCTGCTGAACCTCTGGAGGCAGATGATTGGCTAAAGACCACTGAGAGCAAGATGAGGATCATAAAATGCCAAGGGTATGAGAGGGTGCTGTTCGCCTATCACCAATTGCATGGACCTGCTGCTGATTGGTGGACCGCTTACGTGGCCGCCCATCATGACCCTGAGAACATCACATGGGAAGAGTTCAAATGTAGTTTCCGCAACCATTACATACCAAGGGGTGAACTCAAAAACAAGAGAAAGGAGTTCCTGGGGCTGCAGCAAGGAAACATGACTGTGAGGGAATACCTCACTAAATTCACCCAACTATCCCGTTATGCACCACGGGACATCGAGACTGATGAGCAGAAACAGGACTGCTTTGCAGAAGGACTTACAGCGGAAATGCAGTGTGCAATGTCCTCCAACGAGTATGAAAGCTTCCAAAAGATGGTGGACAGAGCATTTGTTGTGGAGAGGAAGCTGAAGGCCATGGAAAATGAAAACAAGAGGAAGGCGGGATGGTCACACCAAGCCTCGGGTAGCAACACACGCCCACGACTGATGCAACCAACCGCACGGCAGACGAGTCATGCTGTGGTGCCCTACTCAGCACCCAGAGGGTACAACCCAAATTTCAGGCCTCCATCAGCACCGGCACAGCCGCAGCGTCAGTTTGTACAGCAGCCTCGTCCCACATATCAACCTCGACCAGCAGTGCAAGGACAACAGAACCAACCCCAAGACAACAAAGGCCAGGCACCTAAGGTTGGGGTGCAATGCTTCAACTGTGGTGAAGTGGGGCGCTACGCCCATAAGTGCCCAAAGAAGAAGTCCATGCCGCAACCACAGCAGAATGTGATGCGAGGACGGGTGAACCACATTACCATGGAGGAAGCGCAAGAGGCACCTGATGTGTTAGTTGGTAAGTTTCCTGCCAATTTACACATTGCAACCTTGTTGTTCGATTCTGGTGCCACCCACTCGTTCATTGCCCAAGGGTTTGTTAAGAAGCATGATCTAGCAACAACACAAATGAACCATATGCTAGCAGTAAACTCTCCATGGGGAGAAATAAGGACAAGACAAGTGTGTCCCAAGGTGAATCTAGACATTAATGGGGTGGTATTTACTGAAAACCTCATAGTGATAGATTCACCAGGGATAGATATTATTTTGGGTATGGATTGGTTCACCAAACATAAAGGAATTATCCATTGTTCGACAAGAACGGTGGAACTAACTCACCCTAGTGGCACCAGAGTAGAGTTCATAACCATACAAGAGCCTAGGAGGGACATTAAACTCAATCAAGTTGAGGTGGAAGTGGAGGAGATCAGGATCATCAGGGAATATCCAGACGTTTTTCCGGAGGAGTTGCCAGGTATGCCTCCCGATCGTGAGGTGGAATTCGCGATTGAGCTAGTGCCTGGAACAGCTCCGATATACAAGAGACCCTATCGGATGAACTCCAAACAGTTGGAAGACCTCAAGGAACATTTAAGAGAATTGACAGAGAAGGGGTACATTCATCCTAGTTCCTCACCAAGGGGAGCTCCAGTGATATTTGTGCCCAAGAAGGATGGAACCCAAAGGTTATGCGTAGACTACCGTGCGTTGAATGAAGTAACCATCAAGAACATGGACCCATTACCCAGCATTGAAGACTTGTTTGATCAGTTGAGGGGAGCTTGTGTGTTCTCGAAAATTGATCTCAGATCGGGATACAACCAACTTAAGATAAGGCAAACTGATATTCCAAAGACAGGTTTCGTATCTCGGTACGGACTGTATGAATACACGTCGTGCCTTTCGGGCTAACTAATGACCTGGCATACTTCATGTATCTCATGAACAAGGTATTCATGGAATATCTGGACAAATTTGTGGTGGTTTTCATTGATGACATTCTCGTCTTTTCCAAAGATGAAGAAGAACATGAGAGGCATTTAAGGTTGGTGTTGCAAAAGCTGAGAGAACACCAACTATATGCCAAGTTGAGCAAGTGTGAGTTTTGGTTGAAGAAAGTTCCCTTCTTAGGACATATAATCTCGGAGGGAGGAATCTCCATAGATCCCACAAGATCGAGGATGTACAGAAGTGGAAGACCCTTGAGAATGTCAGGGAAGTTTGAAGCTTCTTAGGATTGGCTGGGTATTATCGACGGTTTATCGAGGGTTTCTCCAAGATTTCGAGACCCCTCACCAAATTGTTGGAGAAGGGAATCACATTCACACGGACACTGCAGTGCGAGACGAGTTTTCAAGAGCTGAAGAAAAGATTGACAACAGCCCCAGTGCTAGTTATGCCAGATATGCAGAAGAACTTTTCGGTGTACTGCGATGCCTCTGGAAAAGGGTTGGGATGTGTTCTCATGCAAGAGGGGCATGTCGTTGCATATGCATCCCGGCAGCTCCGGAAGCACGAGAAGAACTATCCTACGCATGACCTAGAGCTAGCCGCAGTGGTACACGCGTTGAAGATTTGGCGGCATTACTTGATGGGGAAGAGGACAGAGATATATACGGATCATAAGAGCTTAAAGTATATTTTCACACAGCCAGATCTCAACCTAAGACAAAGAAGATGGTTAGAGCTAATCAACGACTTTGATGTGGGCATCAACTATCATCCTGGGAAAGCGAACCTCGTAGCAGATGCTTTAAGCCGGAAGGTGCAGGTCAATAGGTTAAGCTTAAAGGACATGCCTACAGAACTGAAGGAAGAGGTTCTAAAACTCAATCTATGTCTGGTGAATAGTGGTGAGGCCATCGCCATGGAAGTGGACTCCACATTAGAGCAAGACATACGCAACGGTCAGAAGAATGACGAGAAGATACAAGAGATTAGAGAACTCATCAAGGATAATAAAGCCCCTAGTTTCAAAGAGGATGAACAAGGTACGGTGTGGCACGGGAAAAGAATCTGTGTGCCTGAAGTGAAGGAGATCCGTGAATTGATTTTGAAGGAGGCTCATGATTCCGACTATTCCATTCATCTTGGAAGTACGAAGATGTATCATGACCTCAAGAGCAGGTATTGGTGGTATCGAATGAAGCGAGATGTCGCGGAACATGTTGCCCTGTGTGAAACATGTCAGTTGGTGAAAGCAGAACATCAACGAACCGCGGGATTATTGCAACCACTCAAAGTGCCTAAATGGAAATGGGAAGAAATCGGTATGGATTTCATAATGGGACTGCCTAGGACACAATCAGGATATGATTCGATATGGGTCATCATCGATAGGCTAACAAAGGTAGCTCATTTCATCCCGGTGAAAGAAAGCTACAGCGGATCCAAATTGGCAGAATTATACATGTCAAGGATCGTGTGTTTCCATGGAGTGCCAAAGAAGATAGTGTCGGATCGAGGGACACAGTTCACCTCAAGGTTCTGGCAGAAGTTACATGAAACCATGGGAACCCATCTAAATTTTAGTTCTGCCTATCACCCCCAGACTGACGGGCAGACGGAAAGAACCAATCAGATCCTTGAGGATATGCTGAGAGCGTGTGCGCTCAAGAACAATAGGAGTTGGGATAAGAACTTACCGTATGCGGAGTTCTCCTATAACAACAGCTATCAGGATAGTATGAAGATGTCACCATTTGAGGCTTTGTATGGGAGGAAGTGCAGAACTCCCCTATTTTGGAACCAAACGGGGGAAAGTAAAGTGTTTGGGCCCGAGGTACTGCAAGAAGCTGAGGCGAAAGTGAGGGAAATCCGCAACAATTTGAGGATAGCACAGACCCGACAAAAGAGTTATGCCGATGTACGGAGAAGAGAGCTTATTTTCAACGTGGGGGACTATGTCTATCTCAAGGTGTCCCCTATCTGAGGATTTCGTCGGTTCAAGGTGAAAGGGAAGTTATCACCTCGATACAGCAGACCCTTTCAAGTTCTGGAGATGAAAGGCGAAGTGGCATATCAACTAGAACTACCGGCTCACCTATCAGATGTGCATGATGTATTCAATGTGTCACAGCTCAAGTAATGTCTGAGGACGCCTGAAGAGATGTGACCCATGAATGAGGTTGACGTAGCAGAGGATCTGTCTTATGACGAGCAACGGGTCAAGATTTTCGAGACAATGGAACGCCTCACAAGAAATAAAAGAATCCAGATGTGCAAGGTGCAGTGGAAGCATCACTCGGAAGAGGAAGCCACATGGGAGCGAGAAGACGAGCTTAAGGCATAGTTTCCGGAATTGTTTTCCTAGAACCACCAATCTCGAGGACAAGATTTCTTTTAAGGGGGTAGAGCTGTAACACCCCAAAATCTGCTAAAGAGAGGAATTTAAAAGTTTTTGGACGTATTGCATGTGGTGCAAAAATTTAAATTTAAATTGGAATTCAAATTCAAATCAAAACAGAAAAGAAAAGGAAAAAGAAAAAGAAAAACCCCACCGGCCAGTGGGCCGAAACCCACCAGCCGGCCCACTACTCCCCCGCGCCAGCCCACAACCGCGCGCCATCTTCCTCTCACTGACACGTGGGGCCCGCGCGTCATCCCTCACATCCCGCGCGCCCCCAACGGCCGGACTCTTCCCCTCGCCCGATCTCAACGAACTCCGGAAACCCTCGCCCCCAGCCTGAATTCTGGTCCCGGATGTCTCAAACTAGATCCCAACAGACCGCCGCCCTCCCTCGCCTATATAAACACCGACATTGCCCTGTTTCCCCCCCCCCGATCGGCCGTTCTTCTCTCCCGTGAGAACCGAAGATTCAATCCCCGTTTTCCTTCGATCATTGCTCGGATTATCTGATCTGACACGCTGATCGTGCTCCACCGCCCCCATGGAGCCCTGCACGTGAACGAAACGACAAGTTTCGCGCCCTAGCAGCTGTTCCGACGTGCACCGAAGATCGTCGCCGTTGAAGCTCGCCGCCGACCGACTTACAGGACCTCCGAGTGTTGGAAAACCCATCGGTGAGCGTCCCATACCACTCCGCAGCCGATCCATGCAAAAAGATGCAAGTTCTAACGAGTAGCGGCAAAAGCCGAGGCTGCGCCGGCGAGATCGCCAACCCCGCCACCGCGCGACGCCGCGCGCGCGGGCTGGCTCCGGCCAAGGCGACGTGGCCACTTGAGGGCCGTCTATTTTAAATCGCACGGTAGAATTAAAACCCGCGTGTACCGGTTCGATGATCTAATCTGAGCCGTCTATTTTAAATTGGACGGTCCACATCAGCCCCGCGTTATAAAGGCCGGGATTCTTACGCGCTACCCCCTGGAGATCTCGGAAAACACGAGCTAGCCCCGGAAACTTCTGATCTAGCCCCTGGAACTTCAGAAATTCGTGTAAATTCAATTAAAAATCAGTTTTAGCCCCTGGACTTAATAAAAATTAGGAAAACCCCTCTGTTAGGTGTAGTTAGACCCTTGGAAATTTATGAAATAATAAATTAGACCATGTAGTAGGCTGGATTTACCTTTTTGACGTATATGATATTAAAATCCAGAAATTTGAATATGTGATTAGGATTTAAATTTAAACGGTGAGGCAAACACATTGTAAATTCAAATTTAAACTCTACTAGCACTTGGAAAACATTGGAATGGGTTAAAAATAGATTTTAGGCTGAAATGAATTCTGTCTAAATGATATTCATATTTATTAGTTCTAGAAACATATTTTAGACTAGGAAATAATTCTAAAAACTAGTAAAATAAATTTAAGTTGTTCCACATCAGAGAGGAAGTTCAAAGATATATTATTGAACATTTAGATCAAAACCTATTCTGTTTAGATGGTGTGTCTTACTGTTTTTATAATAAAACTCACTTTTAGGCATAGAAAATAAATCTGAAAATATAGGAAAATAGGTATGCATAATTAGAAAATGATAAATGAAGTCTCCAAATCCAAAAACTACAGTTTAGGATTTGGTAGAAGATCTGAAAACCTATTTCGAATAGGAAAATACCTTTTATACAAACTTTGTGGCTAAGAAGTGTAATAACTGAATATAAAGAATTTGTTCAAATTGGAACTTCATATATAGTGTGCAAATAGAAATCTGAACATAGAAGTTAGAAATAATATACATATGTTTAAAGGTGAATGTAGGCCAAAAATCAACACATGTAGAGTAACCACAACACTTAGAAATGTGAATAACTTTCAAAGGTATGTATGTGTGGTTTGTATGAAGTGAAAGTGTGAACTATGTCTTATGGATTGTTGTTTTCTTTTGCTATGTGTATTAGCATGAGTAGAACCTGCCCCAGAGCAAGTTCTCCCATTCCAAGAGCAAGACTTTCCATTCCCAGAGCAGCAGGAAGAAGGCAAGTGTCCTTGACCACTTTGATCCTATACTAAGATGTGTAGATAGAATTATTTGCATTGTCAATTGAAATATGAAACCCATGCTAGGAAGTTTCCCTAGAATTGCATTACCTTTTTTCCTTGTAGCTTGGGTTGGGATTTATTTTATCATGTCATTTATTCATATGCTTCTGCTTAGCCATGCTTAGAATGGGATAATTGGGATATGAGAATCATCAATTTATTTACCTTACTCTTGAATGAGATATCATGAGTTATGTAGAGGTAGGGATTGAGGCAAGTTGGATGATTTGGTTGGTGCTGGGTGCACGAGACTCGGGTTTGTGTTTAGTTCTTGCCTGGATCCTAAGGACCGGTTCATAGAGCATGCAACCTGGCTTTACCGTGCCAGCCACAAGCTGAGATGGGGCAGCTTGGCCAATTAATTAGGTGTATCTCCGGCATAGTATGGGTGTTTTGGATGGTGCGGGGAATAGGTGTTAACTGGACTACCATATGAACCCCAAGGCTCAAGAGGGGGCCACTGCAGCGGGGTTGGAGCCTCTTGTATGCTGTTAGGGGTGAAACCTCAGTGGGCCCATGCTCGTCGGGAATCCCTTTGTAAAGGCCTCGTAGTGATCTCCTGTCTACACACCTGGGAAGTGTGAATGTGGTTCGCGGCCACTGGCATAATGGAGGTTCTTTTAGTCCACCCGGCAACGGGGGATGAAATCACTACATGTGGGTACCAGTGGTGCAAACTCTGCAGAGTCAAAACTGTCATGACAGCCGTGCTCACGGTCAAGAGCGGCTTGGACTTATTCATGATTAGAGGATGATGACTTTGGAAGTTGTGGACGTTAAGCGGGGAGCTTAACATTAGAAATGATGTTATGGTTATTTGATTATGATGATGGGTTGGGTGATTGGGACCATTTCACCTATGTAGTAATGTAGGTGCTTAATAAGCTAAGGTGATAGGTATTAATTGCGTAGTGCTTTAACCATGAGTTCAACCTCTCCTTGCTCTAGCCATGCATGACATAACTTCCCACACTTGCTCTAGCCATGCTCCGAAGAAGGATTCTAGGTTCATGGAGTCCCCCCGGGCAACGCCTGTGATGGAGCCCACAAGAATAACATTCCGCTGCTAGTTTATTTACATGTTATGAACTTATTATCGTCCATCGAGACGTATGCTTTGTAAGACATATTTATATTCGACACCTGGCTTGTAATAAATGATGCTTCACTATTTGTCATCACATGTATGAGAAAATGATCCTGGCATACATGTGATATCCACTCGGTTGTTCTTCGGAGAAACCGGGTGTGACATCGTTTCTCTAAAATGGCTCATTTTATACCCTGCCACAAGACCGATAATGCTTCACATGTTGCTGATTTGTTCTTTTATGAGGTTGTGCTTTTGCATGGTGTTCCCAATACTATTGTTTCTGATAGGGATGCTAAGTTTTTGAGTCACTTTTGGAGAACATTATGGTATAAATTGGGAACAAAGTTGCTGTTTTCTACTACTTGTCATCCACAAACTGATGGGCAAACAGAGGTAGTTAATCGTATCTTATCTACTATGTTGCGGGCTGTTTTGAAATATAATTTGAGGTTGTGGGAGGAGTGTTTGCCACATATTGAGTTTGCTTATAACAGGTCTATTCACTCCACAACCAAGTTAAGTCCCTTTATGGTAGTCTATGGTTTCAATCCTCGTGCTCCAATTGATTTGCTACCTTTACCACATACTAAAATTGTGAACTTAGATGCTACACAACGTTCTGAATTTATTCTTAAGTTGCATGAAACTACTAAGTTACAAATTGAAAAAATGAATGAAAAGTATCGCATTGCTGCTAGTAAAGGTAGGAAGGAGGTAAAATTGGAACCCGGTGATTTGGTGTGTGTTCATTTGAGAAAAGATAGGTTCCTGGATTTGAGAAAGTCCAAACTCATGCCACGTGCTGCTGGACCTTTTAAGGTTCTTGAGAAGATAAATGACAATGCATATAAACTTTAGTTGCCTCCCGAGTTTGGGGTTAGTCCCACATTTAACATTTCAGATTTGAAGCCATACTTGGGTGAGGAAGATGAGCTTGAGTCGAGGACGACTCCAATTCAAGAGGGGGAGGATGATGAGGACATCTCTCCTTTGCATACAATGCAAGGACCGATCACTAGAGCACGTGCACGACAATTGGATCTCCAGGTACGTTCTAACCTTGCCAATTGTTTTTCAGAACTTATGCTTGTTTCCATGCATGTTTTATTGATTAGGAACAATGGAGAGGACCAGAAAGGGCTGGGAGGAGTCCATGGAGTCAATGAGGAGGAGATAGGACGTGCACACCAAGGAGGAGCCCAAGTACAACCCGACTTTGATTCCACCTCGGATTCCAGGAGCTGCCTTCACCAAAACTGACGTCCCGGACACATACGGAGTCGGATTTGGACGTTCTATATATGGTTGGAACCGTGATTTCATAAAGCTTCTAATGGAAGCAGCCCCACCTCAAAATTCATTTTAAGTTGACGGCAATCAGCGAAACAAGTGGGCATCCAGAATCTGTCCGGTGCTGCGCCACCGCCTTTTGGGCTGCTGGCCCGTGTATCGTGTGGAAGCCCATTAGGGTTGCGTCCAGGGGTCTTGCACGCCCCTAAACTCCTTTTTATACAGCAGCCATCACCACATTAGGGGCGGGTTTTGCTTAGTTACAATCTTTCATTGAACAGTGTCGCCGATCATCGGTTGTGAGACCCCAAATTCGTGATCAATTCAGTTTTGATTGCAACTTCTCTGTTCTTGCTTGTGTTCTTGATTGTGCTTGCAGGGATAAGCCTTCGTGGCGAGGTCATTCGTGTGACACGGGTGATAACCAACGGAGCAGTGGTGTAATGATTGCGGGGTTTTGTTCGTTCGGAGCCTTGGATCATCAACGTCGAGATCTCCAACCAATCAAGTTTACCCTACCTCTCGGAAGATCGGGACTCATCTGTGGGGACCACCCCGTGGTTCACCCATTCCAGGATCGCATAAGGTGGTGCCGTGCGATTCGGCACCCAACAGCACACACGAAAAGAATAAAGAGCAACATACAAACTTTTATTTGATATAAAACAGCAGAAGTCTTTTTACAAAACTTAATTATACAGCGGAAGTTATATACATAGATACTCTGAAATCCTAACTAAGCAAAAGTGCAGTCGTCCAGCACGGGGACGCTACACACTAGCAGCATGGAACCGGAGATCACGGCGGCATGCAGGGCTCCAGCTCAGCCGTGTACCCCGACGGGGGCATCGCCTTGTCCTCGGAACCTTCCTCATAACTCTCACCTGCACACAGCTCAAAATATTGCAACCGTGAGCACGATGGCTCAGCATGTCTTAACCGTCAACCCTAGGCATGGAAATCTACGTGCAAGGATGTGTAAGGTAGGAAAGGACTTTGCAATAAAGACACGCCTATAAGTTGATCCTTACTTTCAGCTTTATAGCAGCAGATTCATGTGCCTTAGGCAGCCCTCACATCGGAAGTCCACAATCAAACAAGAAACTCTTCTCTCCGATGTGGTGATGCTCAAAGTGGAATGTAAACTTAATTAGCTCTATAACTACAGCATACAAGGTTTCAAGACATTTATAATTCATTGCAGCATATTCATTTGGCTTATTTCACTTCTTACTATGTCACAGCGCAGTGAACAAGCGGGTAGTCAAATAACCGCGAGGGACGGTGATTGCAATCAAGACACACCCGGATAACACATCACATACACCCACTTTCAGAAGCGTGATTCCACACCCCTTCCTACTCTGTTGTATGCGACAACCTTTCAAAGGCAACCCAAATGCCGAACCGGTCCATCCGTAACGGGTAGGAGGTCCCCGCGTGGAGCGTGACTGTGCCCACAGGCAGATTTACACCTTGCTACCATCAACCCACTCCTATTTACGGTTGGGTAAGCCTCGACACCCAGGTTAACCAATTACATCGGTTTCCTGGTTCCCATATGCCAGTATGCATCCGGTACTGTTTGATACTTGTCCAGCAGGGCCGCACACGGACGGTCCTCAACCGACACCAACAGGTCTACGCACGTCAGACCTCTGCTCACTGCATCGTATCCCCCCTGCTGGGTCTCATTTTTTTCAACTCAAGCCATTATCTACCTCTTTTCATCCCGTGTGATAAGTACTATCTCGCGAGTAGCTTCCAACTACTCGACTTCTACCGAGATCCTAAACATTAGCATGGCATTCTGTACTCGTCGAGTTTGTAAACTACCCAACCCTTTATAGGATTTAAAAGGCTATGCATGTGGGGTTTCAATCACCCTAACTCTAATGCAAACATTCACCCTAGACATAAGTGATACAAATAAAGAATTTCATAAAAGGTACTTAAGTGCAAACCGGGGCTTGCCTGGTTGTGAGTCAAACGGGAAGTTAGCTTCTGGTGGGAGGACGTCCAAGGGCTCCGGTGCGTCCTCAACTTCGGTCACTATTATGAAATGTAATAAAATACATGTGTAAGTATTAAGGATTTATAAGAATGGAACTTCTATTCATAGCTACTGCTATTTAAGATCCTTAATTGGCTTTGGGATTTTTACAGGGAATACTAGACTCTCTAAGGATGATTTGAGACAAATTTGGAGACATGTCATTGCACAATGTAGTCTTTAAAATTCCTACAAGTACAATGCTTCTCTCAATTGTGAGCCCAAATTAGGAGCTTTGACATAGCTAGTAATGGATGATCTGATTAGGGTAAGTCTCCATGGTTCTAACAAAATTTGATTCACCATTTTAGGAGCTACCATCAGGGAGATATGAATTTTTGAAGTTGGACAAGAGTTCTGAAAAGTTTCTGTTTAAATTGAATTTCCAAATAAAGGCTGAACTTGGGAAGGCAGTTTAGCCTAGCAAATGAACTCCAATGAAGCCCAAATTTTTACTAAAGATCAGTAACTATGGAAAGGATTTTCTGCTCAAATTTGGGACTATTTCATAAAGAATTGCTCCCGTAATAAATCCTTAAAGGATTTACTAAAAACAATTCTACAGAAATTCCTGGGCACTTTCATAGCCAAAAATTGGTTTCTCTGTGAAGTACTCCTCATGAGAATCCATCAAAATTGGTCTCACTCTTTTTGGAGTTTTCTACACAAAGTTATGGGCTTGTAAAGATCAGCTAATTACTGGCATTATTTCTCTAATAGAAACTTCAAATAATTAGGCTGGGCCCACGGTTTTAAATCGGACCAGTGAGATTTTGGCAACACTGGGGGTTACGGAGTTGACCCGCGCAGCCACAGCCTATCCTGAGCAGTACAGGCTGATCCCCGCGCGTATACGGAGGCTGACCGGTGGGACCCGGCCCTCCTTCGTCTTCCTCGCGCTGCCAGCGCCTCCCGCGGCGGTGCACGCTGGCGAGGCTCGCCGGGACGGGGTTCCCGTGGTCCAAACTTCATCAAACTCGCCGCCTGTGAGTTCTACACCATACTGAACACGATGGTGGGGTCGGGAGTCGATGACAACGGCCGGAAAGGTGCTTGCACCGGCGACCATGTCGGCCCTTACTTCGGCGACCTCGTTCTCCCTCAACAGCGGGTCTCTTCGGCTAGGGTCTGATATAAAAGCACCAGTGTCACCTGGACAGCATCGACCCATAGCCCGTTCTCCATGAAAACCACCGTAGAGGGGATCTCACCGGCGACCCGAGCCCGCAAAATGCCGGCGGCGACAAAAACTCGAAGAACTCCTTCAGTTCTTGATGTTTTCCGGCGCCGTTTGAGCGAGAAGGATCACAGGGGTCTAACAAAGCTTCTCCTAGACCAGAATAAGCTCTAGCTATCGCAGCACAAAGAATTTGATTGTAGACCGAAAGGTGTTGCTATGAACTAGGGTTTGGTAAAACCCGAAATTCTCGCTACCTGGTTGATCAATCGTCCGGAGGCTTTCGGTAATATGATCTACGGACAACAACGCACCTTTCTTGTGCAGGGAAGGGGCGGTGAAACTGGTCGTAACGCGCTGTCCACGGTGAACCGAACGTGGTTCCGCCGAGCACCTCCGATCGCCGGCGCCAATCTCTGGTTTGCGCGTAGCACGAGCTAGGAAGCTTAGGGGAAAGAACGGTGGAGGCTGGAGCACTCTCTTGCTCTTCTTTTTGCTGTTTGGGGCTCGATCGTCCGAGCTCGGGCGAGCGTGGGCGAGGGAGGAACAGCAATGGCGCCGGGCGGTTCCTTGCGGAAGAAACCGAGCAGCGGTGAGCACGCAAGGGGGCAAAAGAACGTTTCGGTGCTTCAGCTGGGGAAAGCGTGGAGGTGATCACGCGGCCAAGAAGCAGGAGCTGGCACGGTGCCGTCCTCGCGAGAGGGTCGCGCCGGGAGCTGGCGGCCTCTCGGTGATCAGCCGATGAAAACAGAGGCGGTAGCTCTGTTGTGAGGCTGACTGTTGGGCCCCACCTCCCTCTCTTTTAATCAAACTTTTCTCTGATATTTTTACCTCAGCAACTCAACATTTAAGGCTAGACTTTCACCCCAAGTTAAGGTTTGAATTGCTGAATTCAAATGGTTTGAATTCTGGTGTGAAATTTGGATGTGGTTTGATCAATTGAATTTGAAAAGGACTTTGAATTCCCCACTTTGTATTGCCTCCAAAATATAGCAAACCAGCTCCAAAATTTCCAATTTTTGGCATGGATGCTCATTCAAAGGTGGAGAACACAGTTGTGAAACCAAATTCTCAAATTGAGGGAATTGGAATTTGAAACTGAATTTGAAATTCAGATTATAGGGCTTTTCTTTTTAATCCCAAACAAATATGAAAACTCCTCCAAATGGGCTGAATTTTGGAAGGTTGAATATTTGGAATATGAAGACCCATGCTGTGCATTTAGATCTCCATGTTTGGAAGTTTTGGGAAGTCTAAACCCTCACTTTGAACTTACACCATTATGATTCAAAGTTTTAATTCCCTTCATTTTTCGTAAGTGTACATGAGCTGAATTTTCTTGCTACCAATTTTGGGGATTTTACATCCCTCCCCCCTTAAAAAGAATCTCGTCCCGAGATTCCAAAGGAAAAGCAAAGTGGGAAAAAACTTTACCGGGTATATGATGATAGCATGTCCGGATAATACGTTCGTAGATAATCCTCGCTTTCCCATGTCGCCTCTTCAGCGGTATGGTTACTCCACAAGACCTTGTAGAAACATAATGTCCGGTTTCTTGTGGCACGAGTCTTTTCATCGATGATCCGGATCGGATATTCCGTGTACGTGAGGTCCGGTTGAAGAACTTCTATGTCTTCTGTGCGGATTTTAGCAGAGGGCTTGAGGCACTTCCGCTGCTGAGAGATGTGGAAGACGTTGTGAATGCCTGCGAGCGATGCCGGTAACTCTAGGTGATAGGCCACGGGTCCGCATCTTTCAATGACGGCGAACGGACCAATGAACCACAGCGCAAGTTTACCCTTCACTCCCAAATGGTGAACTCCCTTCATCGGAGACACACGGACATACACATGGTCCCCGATGTCGAAGTGGAGAGGGCGGCGTCTCTTATCCGCATAGCTCTTCTGACGAGATTGAGCAGCCTTGAGATTGGCTTGTATTACTCGCAATCGTTCTTCAGCCTCATTCACAAGTTCAATGCCGTAGATTACTCGCTCGCCGGACTTGCACCAGTTGAGAGGTGTGCGGCGTTTCCGGCCGTAGAGAGCTTCATATGGCGCCATCTTGATGCTAGCTTGATAGCCATTGTTGTAAGAAAATTCCGCCAACGGCAAATGATCGTCCCAATTCTTGCCATGGTGGATGGCACAAGCGCGTAGCATGTCTTCAAGCACTTGATTCACCCGTTCAGTTTGACCATCTCTCTGCGGGTGATACGCGGAGCTTCGGATCAGTTTGGTCCCCAATGATGCGTGCAGCTGTTCCCAAAACCGAGAGATGAACAGCGCACCACGATCTGAAATGATGGAGCGAGGAACACCGTGCAAACACAAGATCCTTGCAATGTACAGCTCCGCATATTGCTTGGCCACGTACTTTGTATGTACGGGGATAAAATGAGCCGACATGGTTAGTCGATCGACTATCACCCAAATCGAGTCATGCTTGTGAGACGTGAGAGGTAGCCCGACTATGAAGTCCATGCTAATATCCTCCCACTTTCACGCTGGAATGTTCAATGGTTGCAGCTGTCCGGCTTTACGCATATGGTCGGCTTTCACACGCCGACACGTATCACATTCAGATACGTACTTTGCGATTTCTCTTTTCATCCGTGTCCACCAAAACCTGGTTTTTAGATCCTGGTACATCTTGTTGCTGTCCGGATGAATAGAATACTTGGACAAATGAGCCTCGTCCAAGATTTTCTTCCGAAGCATCATGTCACGGGGTACCACTATACGGTCTTTAAACCATAGAGTGTCGTGTTCATCTCTTCGGAAGCATTTCATTTCGCCATTCTCCATCCTTCTCCGAATGTGCGACATTCCCATGCCATTCTTCCGAGCTTCCCTAATCTCCTCTCTTATGGTCGGGACGAGAGCAAGATTATATAACGCCCCATATGGAATCAAGTACAGACTTAGCTCCTCCTATTCCGGTGAGGTGATGGACATACTGTTGACATGGGATTTGCGGCTTAAGGCATGGGCAACCACGTTTGCCTTCCCGGGATGGTAGTGAATCTCGATCTCGTAGTCTTTGATCAGTTCTAGCCATCTCCGTTGCCGCATATTCAACTCCTTTTGAGTGAATATATATTTCAGACTTTTGTAGTCGGTGTAGAGGTGCACTAAGTTCCCAAGCAAATAGTGCCTCCACATCTTCAAGGCCAATACCACAGCAGCAAGCTCGAGATCATGAGTCGGATAGTGCTGCTCATGGTTACGGAGTTGACGTGAGCCATAGGCGACCACTCTTCCTCCTTGCATCAATACACAGCCAAGCCCGATACCAGACGCATCACAATATACGTCGAAGGGCTTGGTTGTATCCGGTTGAGCTAACACCGGGGCTGTTGTAAGATGCTTCACTAATGCTTGGAAAGCATCTTCGCAAGCCGAGCTCCAAACATATTTGATCCCCTTCTTCAACAGTTCAGTCATCGGCTTAGCAAGCTTGGAGAAATTTGGTATGAATCTCCGATAATATCCTGCTAACCCGAGGAAGCTTCTGACTTCATGGACTGATGTGGTGGAATTTCCATTTCAGCACTTGTTCGATTTTTCTTGGATCAACTGCAATACCTTCTGCAGAAATAATGTGACCAAGGAATGGCACATGGCTGATCCAAAACTTGCACTTTCTGAAATTGGCATAAAGCTTATGGTCTATTAATCGTTGAAGTATGATATGCAAGTGTTTGGCGTGTTCTTCTTCAGACGTGGAGTAAACCAAGATGTCGTCTATGAACACCACCACAAACTTGTCCAACTATGGCATGAATACTGAGTTCATGAGATACATGAAGTGTGCCGGGGCGTTGGTGAGACCAAAGGACATGACGAGGTATTCATACAACCCATATCTCATCGAGAAGGCCGTCTTTGGGATATCCTCCGCTCGGATCTTGATTTGATGATATCCGGAGCGAAGATCCATCTTCGAAAATACACTCACACCCACAAGTTAATCGAATTATATATCGATGCGGGGTAGTGGATATTTATTCTTGATGGTGACGGCGTTGAGAGGACGGTAGTCTACACACAACCTCAAGGTTTCATCCTTCTTCTTCCAAACAGCGCCGAGCATCCCCATGGCGAGGAACTAGGTCGAATGAAACCCTTCTTCAGTAAATCATTGAGCTGCTCCTTCACTTCAGCTAGCTCATTTGGAGCCATCTTCTATGGTCTCCGTGAGATTGGTGTCGTCCCCGGCACAAGTTCAATCTTGAACTCGACATTTCTTTCGGGTGGCATGCCCGGAAGATCATCCGGAAAGACGTCTGGGTATTCACGGAGCACACGAATATCTTCAAGTTTCGTGGTGTCCGTGTTATATGTGGCTGGGGTTTCTTGAACCGAAAGGTCAAGAATAAGAACATGTGGTTCGTGGAGTGGAGAGTTTAAATGAACCACACGTGGAATGATGTCAAGAACAGCACCATGGCGATGTAGCCATGACATTCCTAAAATGACATCAAGTTTTTGACTTTCTAACATGATTAGAGAAGCCGGATATAGATTCCCACCCAACTGTAATGGTGCTCTATAGACCATTCTATCATCTGTTATTTTCCCACCCGGAGAACATATCAAATATGAATTATTTGTGGGAATGATAGGCAGTTGATATTTAATAACATAAGACTGACTTATGAAATTGTGGGTGGCACCGGAGTCAAAAAGTATGACTACGGGATGATCTAGGTAAGAGAACGTACCCGCAAGGACGGGTTCGCCTTCCGGCACGTCTTCGATGGCTAAGTGGTGTACGTTGCCGGGTTTTGGTGCTGGTTTCTTCGGCTGGTTACGGGGCTGATTAGCACCCTGATATGGTGCTGCACCCCAGCCTTCCCGTGGCTCAGGGCAGTCCCTCGAAATGTGCCCAACACGGTCACACGTGTAGCACGTGTAAGGTGTCGGGGTCCCACCGACTTGAGGACGGAATCCCGGTGTACGCTGTTGAAACTGAGGCGCACGCGGGACCATCCTTTGCTGTTGCTGTTGCTGTGGTGGATACGTTGGTCGGAAGCCCGGCGCATTATATTGCCGACCGCGAAACTGAGGCGGTCGCAACCGGTGGCGGCCATCTCTGACCGGATGGTGAGCGATACACCACGCGGTATTTCTGCGGCGTCCCACCACTGCTGCTTGTCAGCGCGCTGCGTTTCCTCTTATCAGAACCGCGCTCGCGCTGAGCATTCTCTTGTAGAGTTGCAGCATTAACGAGGTCGTTGAATGTGCCGCGATTGCTTTGGGCGAGATGGACCTTCATCTTGGAATTCAGGCCCTGGAAGAATGCATTGCGCTTGTTGTCTTCCGTCCCCACATATCCTGGCGCATACTGCGCCAGCCTGTTGAATAACCTGGAGTACTCATGAGAACTCCTCTCGCCTTGCCGTAACGCCAGGAACTCCTGGAGCTTCATTTCCATCACACAGGGAGGTATGTGATAGGCGCGGAACGCCTCCCGGAACTCCGTCCATGTGACGGCATGGCCAGCCGGTAAGGAGGCGGTGTAGTTCGCCCACCATGTACCGGCTTCTCCTTGAAGCTGTTGCGCTGCATACAGCGCCTTCTGGTGTTCGGTGCATCGTAGCAGCCCGAACTTCGCCTCTAGAGTGCGGATAAAGCTGTCCGCCTCCAAAGGATCTTCGGCCTCCGTGAAGACCGGTGGATGTGTCACCATGAATCTGAATACGAACTTTGTTGGGGCTGGCGTTGCCCATTGTCTTGGCGTCCTCCCTGATGGGACGCATTTTGCTGGACTAGCATCCGCAGTAACTCGGTTTGCTCGTCGCGCGAGCCGAGCACTGCGGCGAGAACCTCCGCCAGGTTTCATGGAAGTTCTGGCGGTGGAGGAGGTGGTTGCTGCTGCGTCGTGGTTTGCTCCGGAGGTGGAGACTCATCACCACGAACTTGACTCGGACCTCCCTCCTCTTGCGTTGAACGTGTCCGCACCATTCTGCATTTATACCATTCAAACGATCAGCACATGTTGGTTTAGCTCATCCAGTCTATACAATAGTAATGCGAGAATGGGATAAACAATGCGCATAACAATCACACATATGGATAAAGTATAAACTTATGCAACATATAAATCCCTGGACCATGTCACACGATCGAGTTCCAAAGTATTGAACTTTATGGGTTAAAAGTTCATTTCGACCATCGGGGTCACCACGGGATGTTAAGTGTGTTAGCATGCGTAATTCCTCGCTATTGTACTGGACCCAAACATGTACTCGCTCGAAATGATACGTGGAATGCAAAAACTTTTCGACTCCATCTCTCTGTTTTACAACAGCCACTGGACGTCGAACGGTGAAACTAAGTGTTTTGGTGGAAACACTTCAACATAGTGCTCACTGTCCAGCTTCTGGTTCAGCTGACCAGTCTAGATAACTCAACAGTTTGGACCTCTATAGAGGCAAAATCTGGACTAGTGTTCAACAACAAAGTTGTAAAACATTTCCTGTACTTTCCAACGGTGTCTTGCTTGACCCTTGGAGATTTTTATGCAGGAAGTTGTGGTTGAAATGCCCAAAATTCCAGAGAGCCTTTTGGTCTGTCCTGTTTCTGGGAAGTACCTACTCTTCTGAAATTTTCATCCATTTGGAGGGAGATTTTGTCCTGGAGCTCTACAGGAAAGTTGTAGAGGACTTCAAAACCTTTCCATAATAGTATCCCACACCTCCACTGGTTCAACCAATATTAAGTTATGCCCTGTTTAAGTTCAGCAAAGTTTCTGCCGAAAACAGGGGAGATTGTTCCTAAGTTTTTGAGATTGAATCTATACTCCCAATTGACTCTTAGTTCAATATAGGAGTTTACTAACCCCTAAATGGATTCCTAAACTTCATTTTGACTCTTTTCTTTGAAAACAAACTTTTATGCAGTCGGTACTACGTTTCCTCACCAAAGAAAAATCCTAAACCGGTATTCCGGCATATACGTGTCAAATGGTGGAACTAAGAACGTCACTCACAAACGGTTTCTACACGTAATGCACTAACGTGGTAGTGTACCTGCAGAAGAACACACATATGCACACAGGGGTTTTTGACATTTCAGGCAGTTCCATATCATGATAAAAACATGCGGTCCGCATCATTGCCATACGGATCGTCCTTGAGTCAAGCCACGTCTCAAGGTACATGGTCGTGTTTTCACACCACACGACGGGGAACCCGAGTAGAGCGTGAACGGGTCGTCACGGTTGGGAATTTTATCAACCCAACAGATACCACCTACTGCCTCATGACCGTTGAGGCACGCCGATGGCGAGCGCTGCGTATGACCCTTTGAACATTGAACGTTCAAGAGTTGCATACTATCGTGTTGCTTACCACACGATGAGGTATTCTCACTTTTGCCTAAAGCACGATGGAGATCAGCGTTTTCATATGCTCTCAGAACCATTAATAGGTTAAGAGACTCATATTCAATACCGTGCCAAGCCACGGTATATCCTTCCATACTATTACTCGTATGGGGAGTTACCGCAATTGATCCGCCTGCGGTGGCGTACCTTACCTCTTACCTGACGTCGGAGCGTCGTTACAGAACGTATAACAAATATGTTAGCTTTTCCACCATAATATCTACTACTATCATAGACCTTATGTGGGCTTAAAGACTAATCCTCACTCGACTACTTCTAAGTTTTCAAAATAGGCTCTTTTCGATCGTGCTATTCCCAATACGGCTCTGATACCACGACTGTGGGGACCACCCCGTGGTTCACCCAGTCCAGGATCGCATAGGGTGGTGCCGTGCGATGCGGCACCCAACAGCACACACGAAAAGAATAAAGAACAACATACAAACTTTTATTTGATATAAAACAGCGGAAATCTTTTTACAAAACTTAATTATACAGCGGAAGTTATATACATAGATACTCTCAAATCCTAACTAAGCAAAAGTGTAGTCGTCCAGCCCGGGGACGCTACACACTAGCAGCATGGAACCGGAGATCACGGCGGCGTGCAGGGCTCCAGCTCGGCCATGTACCCCGACGGGGGCATCGCCTTGTCCTCGGAACCTTCCTCATAACTCTCACCTGCACAAAGCTAAAAATATTGCAACTGTGAGCACGATGGCTTAGCAAGTCTTAACCGTCAACCCTAGGCATGGAACTCTACGTGCAAGGATGTGTAAGGTAGGAAAGGACTTTGCAATAAAGACACGCCTATAAGTTGATCCTTACTTTCAGCTTTATAGCAGCAGATTCATGTGCCTTAGGCAGCCCTCACATCGGAAGTCCACAATCAAACAAGAAACGCTTCCCTCCGATGTGGTGATGCCCAAAGTGGAATGTAAACTTAATTAGCTCTATAACTACAGCATACAAGGTTTCAAGACATTTATAATTCATTGCAGCATATTCATTTCGCTTATTTCACTTCTTGCTACGTCACAGCGCAGTGAACAAGGGGGTACTCAAATAACCGCGAGGGACGGTGATTGCAATCAAGACACACCCGGATAACACGTCACATACACCCACTTTTAGAAGCGTGATTCCACACCCCTTCCTACTCTGTTGTATGCGACAACCTTTCAAAGGCAACCCAAATGCCGAACCGGTCCATCCGTAACGGGTAGGAGGTCCCCGCGTGGAGCGTGACTGTGCCCACCGGCAGATTTACACCTTGCTACCCTCAACCCACAACTATTTACGGTTGGGTAAGCCTGGACACCCAGGTTAACCAATTACATCGGTTTCCTGGTTCCCATATGCCAGTATGCATCCGGTACTGTTTGATACTTGTTCAGCAGGGCCGCACACGGACGGTCCTCAACCGACACCAACAGGTGTCACACCCGGTTTCTCCGAAGAACAAATGAGTGAATATCACATGTATGTCAGGATCATTTTCTCATACATGTGATGACAAATAGTGAAGCATCATCATATTACAAGCCAGGTGTTCGAGTATAAATAAGTCTTACATAGCATACGTCTCGATGGACGATAATAAGTTCATAATATGTAAATAAAACTGCAGCGGAATATAAATCTTGTGGGCTCCGTCACAGTCGTTGCCCGGGGGACTCCATGAACCTAGAATCCTTCTTCGGGTCCGAAGTCTTGGTCATTGAGCACCACATCATCCCCTTGACCTGAGCAGCAATTTAAACCAACAAATATGCATGTTTGAGTACCGTTGGTACTCAGCAAGTTTGGGAAAGTTATGTCATGCATGGCTAGAGCAAGGAGAGGTTGAACTCATGGTTAAAGCACTACGCAATTAATACCTATCACCTTAGCTTATTAAGCACCTACATTACTACACAGGTGAAATGGTACCAAATCCCGCAACCCATCATCCATATCAAGTAAACATAGTCTCATCTCCAATGTTAAGTTTCCCGCTTAACATCCGTAACTTCCCAATTCATCATCCTCTAATCATGAATAAGTCCAAGCCGCTCTTGACCGTGAGCACAGCTGTCATGACAGTTTTGACTCTGCAGAGTTTGCACCACTGTACGAACATGTAGTGATTTCATCCCCCATTGCCGGGTGGACTAAAAGAACCTCCATTATGCCAGTGGCCGCGAACCATATTCACACTTCCCAGGTGTGTAGCCAGGAGATCACTACGAGGTCTTTACAAAGGGATTCCGACAAGCATGGGCCCATTGAGGTTTCACCCCTAACAGCATACAAGAGGCTCCAACCCCGCTGCAGTGGCCCCCTCTTGAGCCTTGGGGTTCATATGGTAGTCCAGTTGACACCTATTCCCGGCACCATCCAAAACACCCATACTGTGCCGGAGATACACCTAATTAATTGGCCAAGCTGCCCCATCTCAGCTTGTGGCTGGCACGGTAAAGCCAGGTTACATGCTCCATGAACCGGTCCTTAGGATCCAGGCAAGTACTAAACACAAACCCAAGTCTCGTGCACCCAGCACCAACCAAATCATCCAACTTGCCTCGATCCCTACCTCTACATAACTCATAATGTCTCATTCAAGAGTAAGGTGAACGAGTGTAACACCCCAAAATTTTGATTCAAAACACTAAATCATGTTAAGTGGGGAATTTAAAAATTTTTGGACGTGTTGCATGTTTTGCAAAAATTCAAATTCAAACTGAAATTCAAATTAAACTCAAATCAGAAAAGAAATGGAAAAAGAAAAAGAGAAAACAGAAAAAAACCGTCCAGTGGGCCGAAACCCACCAGCCGGCCCAACTTACCCCGCGCCAGCCCGCAGCCACGCGCCCGCGCTTTCTCACGCTGACAGGCGGGACCCACAGATCTTCGTCTACCTCGCGCCGCGCCGAACTCCCCCGCGCCCGAATCGAAACCGATCAGGATTTCGACGTAAACCCCGCTGAGTTCTGTTCGTAGCCGACGCGGACATGATCTAAACCACCCCGCCGCCCTCCCCCGTCTATAAAAACCCCGGCCTCGTTCTGTTTTTCCCACGCGATCGCCGATTTTTACTCCGGTGAGAACCGAGACTTCTCCGGTGAATTCTGGCCGATCTAAGCTCGGAAACTCTGATCTAACTCGCTGGTCTTGATCCACCGCCTCCGGGGAACCTTGCAGGTGCAGAAAACTCGGTGCCTTGTGGTGTAAACACAGCGCCGACGAGCTTCGCCGTGGTTTTGCCTCGGACCTCGTCGCCGATCACCTTCCAGGACCTCCGAGCTCAAGAAAACCCCCGAGGTGAGATCCCCGACCTCCCCTCTACCGATCTATGCCATAAGATCACAGTTCTAGGCAGAATTCTCGAGGATCCGAAAGTTTCCGGCGAGATCGCCGCTTCCCGCCGCCGTGCGCCACCGGCAGCGCCGCCCGCGCTCGATCAGAGCGACGTGGCCGCTTGTGCGCCGTTTATTTTAAATCGCACGGTAGGGTTTAAACCCCCGCGTACCGGTTCGACGTTATAATCTCAGCCGTCGGTTTAAAATCGGACGGTCCACGTCAGCCCCGCGTTATAAAGACTGGAGTTCTTACGTGCTACCCCCTGGGGTTCTCGGGAAATAAGAGCTAGCCCCGGAAACTTCAGATCTAGCCCCTGGAACTCCAGAAAATCATGTAAATTCATTTAAAAATCAGTTTTAGCCCCTGGACTTAATAAAAATTAGGAAAAACACCTCTGATAAGTGTAGCTAGACCCCAGGAAATTCTGAAAATAATATTATAGACCCTGTAATGGGGTGAGTTCATCATTTTAGCCCTGTTTAGTATTTAATTTAGAAAATTGAATATGTAACTAGTGTTTAAAAATTAAAAAGTGGGACAAACATATTGTCAAAATTAAGTTAAAGATTTTCTCAGTGTTTAGAAAATTTTGGAGTGAGATAAAAACATATTTTGGACTGAATTGAATCTGTTTAATTTATTATTCACAATTAGGGACACATTTTTAAGTAATAAATAGTTTTAGAAAATAGGGAAAATAATTATGAAATAGTTTACATCAGAGGCAAAGGTCAAAATATGTTATAAAATTATTTAGGACCAGAACCTATTCTGTTTAGATGATGTGTATTACTAATTTCATAATAAAATACACAATTATGCATAGGAATATAAATCTGAAAATATAGCAACTAGTAAATGATAAATGGAGTTTTTAAAATCCAAAGAGTTCAGTTTAGGGTTGGTAGAAATTATGAAGGCACATATGGGGAAGAAAAATACTTTTCATACACACTTGGTAGTGAAAAGGTGTAGTAGTTGAATATAAGAAATTTATTGGAAACTCATATATATAGTATGTAAGTATAAATGTGGACACAAAAGTAGGAATCATATACACATAGTTAAAAGTGCATGCAAGCCACAACTCAAAAAACATAAAGTAACCACAACACATATAATGGTAAAGAACTTTCATAAATGTGAATGTGTGGTTTGTATGAAGTAGAAGTGTGAACTATGTCTTATGATTGTTGTTTTTCTTTTGCTATGTGTGATGGTATGATGTAGAACCTGCTCAAGAGCAAGTTATTCCTTTCCAAGACCAGGACTACCCATTTCAAGAGCAGCAAGGAGGAGGCAAGTGTCCTTGACCACTTTGATCCTATGCTAGGATGTGTAGCTAGAATTATTTGCATTGTCAATTTAAATATGAAACCCATGATAGGAAGTTTCCCTAGAATTGCATTACCTTGTTTCCTTGTAGCTTGGGTTGGGATTTATTTTATCTTGACATTTATTATTATGCATATGCTTAGCCATGCTTAGAATGGGATATTTGGGATATGAGATCATCAGTTTATTTTACCATACTCTTGAATGAGATATTGTGAGTTATGTAGAGGTAGGGATCAAGGCAAGTTGGATGTTTTGGTTGTGTGCTGGGTGCACGAGACTTGGGTTTGTGTTTAGTACTTGCCAGGATCCTAAGGACCGGTTCATGGAGCATGTAACCTGGCTTTACAGTGCCAACCACATGCTGAGATGGGGCAGCTTGGCCAATTAATTAGGTGTATCCCCGGCGTAGTATGGGTGTGTTGGATGGTGCGGGGAGTAGGTGTCAGCTGGACTACCATATGAACCGCAAGGCTCAAGAGGGGGCCACTGCAGCGGGGTTGGAGCCTCTTGTATGCTGTTAGGGGTGAAACCTCAGTGGGCCCACGCTTGTCGGGAATCCCTTTGTAAAGGCTTCGTAGTGATCTCCTGGCTACACACCTGGGAAGTGTGAATGTGGTTCGTAGCCACTGGCATAATGGATGTTCTTTTAGTCCACCCGGCAACGGGGGATGAAATCACTACATGTGGGTACAGTGGTACAAACTCTACAGAGTCAATACTGTCATGACAGCCGTGCTCACGGTCAAGAGCGGCTTGGACTTATTCATGATTAGAGGATTGATGGTTTTGAAAGTTAAGCGGGGAGCTTAACATTGGAAATGATGTTATGGTTATTGGATTATGATGATGGGATGGGGGATTGGGACCATTTCATCTGTGTAGTAATGTAGGTGCTCAATAAGCTAAGGTGATAGGTATTAATTGCGTAGTGCTTTAACCATGAGTTCAACCTCTCCTTGTTCTAGCCATGCATGATATGATTTTCCCACACTTGCTGAGTACCATTGGTACTCAACCTTGCATATTTTGTTGGTTTATATTGCTGCTCAGGTCAAGAAAATGAGGAGGTGTATAATGACCAAAACTTTGGACCCGAAGAAGGTTTCTAGGTTCATGGAGACCCCGGGCAACGCCTGTGACGGAGCCCTAAAGAATAATATTCCGATGCTAGTTTTTTACTTGTGATGAACTTATTATTGTCCATCGAGACATTTGCTATGTAAGACTTATTTATATTCGACACCTGGCTTGTAATAAATGATGCTTCACTATTTGTCATCACGTGTATGAGAAAATGATCCCGGCATACATGTGATATTCACTTGGTTGTTATTCAGAAAAACCGGGTGTGACAGAAGTGGTATCAGAGCCAAGGTTGCCCGTAGGAACGTGGACCTAAGTAGAAATGGACGTATTTAAGGGCCCTATTTTCTTAAAAACTATTTTTCAAAAGTGTGGATTGAAAAGTGTTATTTAAATGAGTCATTTTCTTCATCTTACCCCAACATTCATTCAAAATAGGATTTTTGGTTTAAGAGTTTATCTAACCTAAGTTTAAATTCTCTTTGTTTTAGATGGTTCGCATGATTCGTACCGCTCGCAAGTCCACAGGAGGGAGAGTTCCCTTAGTTGCCCTTGCCGAGAGAGAGGAGAGCCGTCCGGTGACGTACCTTTCCTACGGATTGGCAGTAGGAGGCTTATTGCGCCGACTTCGGCGTATGCCGAAGCCGCCGGCAATACGGGCAAGCTAATCATCCACTATAACTCCACCAGGACCATCCGTGAGAAGAGGGAAGAATGGAGTTCGGAGATGAGGATTATACACGAGAATCAGCTGCTTAAGATTCACCACTCTCCAGCTTGTCGAGCAACACAGGTCGATGCGGAGAAAGATGTCACCCGGGAGGCCATCACCTGCCAGAGTCACACCTATCGTCGCCACTTGGACAAAACTGAGTACATGTATGTCCTCCAGCGTGAGAGTGGTACCACGGAGTACAAGTACCCACCAGTGCAGCAAGGGACTTCCCATGAGCACATGGACTTGTGCTTGGAGGATGCTGCTATGCTCAGCACTCGACTGCAGGAGTGTCAACAAGAGCTTCAGGATGTCCGGGACACCCTGAAGGAAACGGAGGCGTTGCTGCGAGCCTGCTTAAAGGCGAGAGAAAGAGGAGATGGGAATGAACTGTGTGTCACCGTGAATGATACATGGACTCCTGACTCCCCGGATCGCCGAGCGATCAGGCATCGTCGCACTTCTCCACCAGCAGCCTCCCCACCCAAAGCAGAGTCAGAAGGAAGCCGAAATGATGAGGAAGATCCCGAGGAGCCAGCTCAAGAAAACGAGTAGTGTAGAGTCCTTCCCTTAGTTAGCAAGATGTCGAATAGTCGAGTCGTTAAGTTAAGTTAATGGTGTGTTAATGCTTGGTGTGTGACTTGAGTTGTGGAAGCCATGAGCAATTGTCCACAGCCTCGTCTTTAGATTGTTTTGCTTTGGTGTGTGAACCCACATGAAATAATATTGCATTTAATTTTGTGTGAGAAATGAACCCTCAGAAAAGTATAACAAAGCCTCAACACTTCAAAGTACAAACAAATGAAAGTAGTAAGATGATACTAAATGCTTTCAAATTATCATTGGTTGATTCTGCCAGATGGCCGGAAGAGGAAAAGGACGTGCTGCCAACCCCGCCAACAACAACGATGAGGCATGCAACCCTCATCTTTCTGGAGGCCAGGACCGGGGTGGTCGCCGTGAAGAAGTTGATCCTCTCCACCAAATGCTGGAGAATCAAAATCAGCTCATCCAGAACTTGACTCAAGTGGTGGCCAACTTGCATCAAGTTCCACCTCCACAAGCTGCACCACGCCAAACAAGGTTGAGTGAGTTTCTAGGTACCCAACCTCCAAAGTTTGCAAGTGCTGCTGAACCGCTGGAGGCAGATGATTGGCTGAAGACCATTGAAAGTAAGATGAGGATCATACAGTGCCAAGGGTATGAGAGGGTGCTGTTTGCCTCTCATCAATTGCATGGACCTGCTGCTGATTGGTGGACCGCCTATGTGGCCGCCCATCATGACCCTGAGAACATCACTTGGGAAGAGTTCAAGCGTAGCTTCCGCAACCATTACATCCCAAGAGGTGAACTCAAAAACAAGAGGAAGGAGTTTTTGGGACTGCAGCAGGGAAACATGACGGTGAGGGAATACCTCACTAAATTTACTCAACTATCCCGTTATGCCCCACGAGACATAGAGACTGATGAGCAGAAACAAGATTGTTTCGTGGAAGGACTTACCGCAGAGATGCAGTGCGCAATGTCCTCAAATGAGTATGAAAGCTTCCAAAAGGTGGTGGACAGAGCATTTGTGGTAGAAAGGAAGCTAAAGGCCCTGGAAAATGAGAATAAGAGGAAGGCCGGGTGGTCACATCAATCCTCAGGGAGCAACACCCGCCCACGTCTGATGCAGCCACCTGCAGGGCAGACGAGCCGTGCTGCGGTACCCTATTCAGCACCAAGAGGATACAACCCAAACTACAGGTCTCCCGCAGCACCAGCAGAGCCGCAACGTCAGTTTGTGCAGCAGCCTCGCCCCGCATATCCACCTCGACCAGCAGTGCAAGGACCCCCAAACCAACCCCAAGACAACAAAGGCCAGACATCTAAGATTGGGGTGCAATGTTTCAGCTGTGGTGAAGTGGGGCACTACGCCCATAGATGCCCAAAGAAGAAGCCTGCGCCGCCACAACAGCAGAATGTAATGAGAGGACGGTTGAACCACGTCACTATGGAGGAAGCACAAGAGGCACCCGACGTGGTAGTTGGTAAGTTTCCTGCCAATTTACACCTTGCAACTCTGCTGTTTGATTCTGGTGCTACCCACTCGTTCATTGCTCAAGGGTTTGTTAAGAAGCATGACCTAGCAACCACACAAATGAACCATATGCTAGCTGTAAACTCTCCAGGTGGAGAAATAAGGACAAGACAAGTGTGTCCCAAAGTGAACCTAGACATTAATGGGGTAGTATTTACTGCTAACCTCATAGTGATAGATTCACAAGGGATAGATATTATTTTGGGAATGGATTGGTTGACCAAACATAAAGGAATCATCCATTGTTCGACCAGAACGGTGGAACTAACTCACCCTAGTGGCACAAGAGTAAAGTTCATAACGATACACGAGCCTAGGAGGGACATGAAATTAAATCAAGTGGAGGTGAAAGTTGAGGAAATCAGGACTATCAGGGAATATCCAGATGTTTTTCCGGAGGAGTTGCCAGGTATGCCTCCCGACCGTGAAGTGGAATTCGCAATTGAGCTAGTACCGGGAACAGCCCCGATATACAAGAGACCTTATCGGATGGACTCCAAGCAGCTAGAAGAACTCAAGGATCATTTGAGAGAATTGACGGAGAAGGGGTATATTCGCCCTAGTTCCTCACCATGGGGAGCTCCGGTGATATTTGTGCCCAAGAAAGACGGAACCCAAAGGTTATGCGTGGATTACCGTGCTTTGAATGAGGTAACCATCAAGAATAAGTACCCATTGCCTCGCATTGAAGACTTGTTTGATCAGTTGAGGGGAGCTTGTGTGTTCTCGAAAATTGATCTCAGGTCGGGATACCACCAACTCAAGATAAGGCAATCTGATATTCCCAAGACAGCTTTCGTATCTCGGTACGGACTGTATGAATACACCGTCATGCCTTTCGGGCTAACTAATGCCCCGGCATACTTCATGTACCTCATGAACAAGGTATTCATGGAATATCTGGACAAATTGGTGGTGGTTTTCATAGATGACATTCTCGTCTTCTCCAAAGATGAAGAAGAACATGAGAAACATCTAAGTTTGGTGTTGCAGAGGCTAAGAGAACACCAACTATATGCCAAGTTGAGCAAGTGTGAGTTTTGGCTGAAGAGAGTTCCCTTCTTAGGACATATAATCTCGGAGGGAGGAATCTCCGTGGATCCTGCCAAAATCGAGGATATACAGAAGTGGAAGACCCCTGAAAATGTCGGGGAAGTTCGAAGCTTCTTGGGATTGGCTGGATACTATCGACGGTTTATTGAGGGATTCTCTAAGATCTCGAGACCTCTCACCAAACTATTGGAGAAGGGAATCACCTTCACATGGACGCCACAGTGCGAGAAGAGTTTTCAGGAGTTAAAGGAAAGATTGACAACAGCCCCAGTGCTGGTTATGCCAGATATGCAAAAGAGCTTCACGGTGTACTGTGATGCCTCTGGAAACGGGTTGGGATGTGTTCTTATGCAAGAAGGGCATGTCGTGGCATATGCATCCCGGCAGCTTCGAAAGCACGAGAAGAGCTATCCTACACATGACCTAGAACTAGCCGTAGTGGTACACGCGTTGAAAATTTGGCGGCACTATTTGATGGGGAAGAGGACCGAGATATATACGGATCATAAGAGTTTGAAGTACATTTTCACACAGCCAGATCTCAACCTCAGACAAAGGAGATGGTTAGAGCTAATCAATGACTTTGATGTGGGCATCAACTATCATCCCGGGAAAGCAAACGTCGTGGCCGATGCTTTGAGTCGGAAAGTGCAGGTCAATAAGTTGAGCTTGAAGGACATGCCTGTAGAATTGAAGGACGAAGTTATAAGGCTCAATCTATGTCTAGTAAATAGTGGTGAAGCCATCGCCATGGAAGTGGACTCCACACTAGAGCAAGACATACGCGATGGTCAAAAGAATGATGAGAAGATACGAGAGATCAGACAACTTATCAAGGAAAATAAAGCTCTGGGTTTTAGAGAGGATGAACAAGGAACGGTGTGGCACGGGAAAAGAATCTGTGTGCCAGAAGTAAAGGAGATCCGTAAATTGATTCTAAAGGAGGCTCATGATTCTGACTATTCCATTCATCCTGGGAGTACGAAAATGTATGAGGACCTTAAGAGCAGGTATTGGTGGTATGGTATGAAGCGAGATGTCGCGGAACATGTTGCCTTATGTGACACATGTCAGTTGGTGAAAGCAGAACATCAACGACCCGCGGGATTATTGCAACCACTCAAAGTGCCTGAATGGAAATGGGAAGAAATCAGCATGGATTTTATCGTGGGATTGCCTAGAACCCAATCAGGGTATGATTCAATATGGGTCATCATTGATAGGCTAATCAAGGTAGCTCATTTCATCCCCGTGAAAGAAAGCTACAGCGGATCCAAATTGGCAGAGTTGTACATGTCAAGGATCGTGTGTTACCATGGAGTGCCAAAGAAGATTGTGTCGGATCGAGGGACACAATTCACCTCAAGATTCTGGCAGAAGTTGCACGAAACCATGGGAACCCATCTGAACTTTAGTTCTGCCTATCATCCCCAAACTGATGGGCAGACGGAAAGAACCAATCAGATCCTTGAAGATATGCTAAGGGCATGTGCACTCAAAAACAATAGGAGTTGGGACAAGAACTTACCGTATGCGGAGTTTTCCTATAACAACAGCTATCAAGCTAGTATGAAGATGTCACCGTTTGAGGCCTTGTACGGGGGGAAGTGCAGAACTCCCCTATTTCGGAACCAAACAGGGGAAAGTAAGGTGTTTGGTCCAGAAGTACTACAAGAAGCCGAGGTGAAGGTGAGGGAAATTCGCAATAACTTGAGGATAGCACAGACACGCCAAAAGAGCTATGCCGATGTACGAAGAAGAGAGCTCGTTTTCAACGTGGGAGACTATGTTTATCTCAAGGTGTCCCCTATCAGAGGACTTCGTCGGTTCAAGGTGAAAGGGAAGTTGTCACCTAGATACATCGGACCCTTTCAAGTTTTGGAAAGGAAAGGCGAAGTGGCGTATCAACTAGAGTTACCGGTTCATCTATTGGATGTGCACGATGTATTCCATGTGTCACAACTCAAGAAATGTCTGAGGACGCCTGAAGAGGTGTTACCCATGAATGAAGTGGATGTAGCTGAGGATTTGTCTTATGCCGAGCAACCATACAAGATTTTGGAGACAATGGAACGCTTAACCAGAAATAAAAGAATCCGGATGTGCAAGGTGCAGTGGAAGCATCACTCAGAAGAGGAAGCCACCTGGGAACGGGAAGATGAGCTCAAGGCACAATTTCTGGAATTGTTTTCTTAGAAACACCAATCTCGAGGACGAGATTTCTTTTAAGGGGGGTAGAGCTGTAACACCCCAAAATTTTGATTCAAAACACTAAATCATGTTAAGAGGGGAATTTAAAAATTTTTGGACGTGTTGCATGTTTTGCAAAAATTCAAATTCAAACTGGAATTCAAATTAAAGTCAAATCAGAAAAGAAATGGAAAAAGAAAAAGAGAAAACAGAAAAAAACCGGCTAGTGGGCCGAAACCCACCAGCCGGCCCAACTTACCCCGCGCCAGCCCGCAGCCACGCGCCCGCGCTTTCTCACGCTGACAGGCGGGACCCACAGATCTTCGTCTACCTCGCGCCGCGCCGAACTCCGCCGCGCCCGAATCGAAACCGATCGGGATTTCGACGTAAACCCCGCTGAGTTCTGTTCGTAGCCGATGCGGACATGATCTAAACCACCCCGCCGCCCTCCCCCGTCTATAAAAACCCCGGCCTCGTTCTGTTTTTCCCACGCGATCGCCGATTTTTACTCCGGTGAGAACCGAGACTTCTCCGGTGAATTCTGGCCGATCGAAGCTCGGAAACTCCGATCTAACTCGCTGGTCTTGATCCACCGCCTCCGGGGAACCTTGCAGGTGCAGAAAACTCGGTGACTTGCGGTGTAAACACAGCGCCGACGAGCTTCGCCGTGGTTTTGCCTCGGACCTCGTCGCCGATCACCTTCCAGGACCTCCGAGCTCAAGAAAACCCCCGAGGTGAGATCCCCGACCTCCCCTCTACCGATCTATGCCATAAGATCACAGTTCTAGGCAGAATTCTCGAGGATCCGAAAGTTTCCGGTGAGATCGCCGCTTCCTGCCGCCGTGCGCCACCGGCAGCGCCGCCCGCGCTCGATCAGAGCGACGTGGCCGCTTGTGCGCCGTTTATTTTAAATCGCACGGTAGGGTTTAAACCCCCGCGTAGCGGTTCGACGTTATAATCTCAGCCGTCGGTTTAAAATCGGACGGTCCACGTCAGCCCCGCGTTATAAAGACTGGAATTCTTACGTGCTACCCCCTGGGGTTCTCGGGAAATAAGAGCTAGCCCCGGAAACTTCAGATCTAGCCCCTGGAACTCCAGAAAATCATGTAAATTCATTTAAAAATCAGTTTTAGCCCCTGGACTTAATAAAAATTAGGAAAAACACCTCTGATAAGTGTAGCTAGACCCCTGGATATTCTGAAAATAATATTATAGACCCTGTAATGGGGTGAGTTCATCATTTTAGCCCTGTTTAGTATTTAATTTAGAAAATTGAATATGTAACTAGTGTTTAAAAATTAAAAAGTGGGACAAACATATTGTCAAAATTAAGTTAAAGATTTTCTCAGTGTTTAGAAAATTTTGGAGTGAGATAAAAACATATTTTGGACTGAATTGAATCTGTTTAATTTATTATTCACAATTAGGGACACATTTTTAAGTAATAAATAGTTTTAGAAAATAGGGAAAATAATTATGAAATAGTTTACATCAGAGGCAAAGGTCAAAATATGTTATTAAATTATTTAGGACCAGAACCTATTCTGTTTAGATGATGTGTATTACTAATTTCATAATAAAATACACAATTATGCATAGGAATATAAATCTGAAAATATAGCAACTAGTAAATGATAAATGGAGTTTTTAAAATCCAAAGAGTTCAGTTTAGGGTTGGTAGAAATTATGAAGGCACATATGGGGAAGAAAAATACTTTTCATACACACTTGGTAGTGAAAAGGTGTAGTAGTTGAATATAAGAAATTTATTGGAAACTCATATATATAGTATGTAAGTATAAATGTGGACACAAAAGTAGGAATCATATACACATAGTTAAAAGTGCATGCAAGCCACAACTCAACACACATAAAGTAACCACAACACATATAATGGTAAAGAACTTTCATAAATGTGAATGTGTGGTTTGTATGAAGTAGAAGTGTGAACTATGTCTTATGATTGTTGTTTTTCTTTTGCTATGTGTGATGGTATGATGTAGAACCTGCTCAAGAGCAAGTTATTCCTTTCCAAGACCAGGACTACCCATTTCAAGAGCAGCAAGGAGGAGGCAAGTGTCCTTGACCACTTTGATCCTATGCTAGGATGTGTAGCTAGAATTATTTGCATTGTCAATTTAAATATGAAACCCATGATAGGAAGTTTCCCTAGAATTGCATTACCTTGTTTCCTTGTAGCTTGGGTTGGGATTTATTTTATCTTGACATTTATTATTATGCATATGCTTAGCCATGCTTAGAATGGGATATTTGGGATATGAGATCATCAGTTTATTTTACCATACTCTTGAATGAGATATTGTGAGTTATGTAGAGGTAGGGATCAAGGCAAGTTGGATGTTTTGGTTGTGTGCTGGGTGCACGAGACTTGGGTTTGTGTTTAGTACTTGCCGGGATCCTAAGGACCGGTTCATGGAGCATGTAACCTGGCTTTACAGTGCCAACCACATGCTGAGATGGGGCAGCTTGGCCAATTAATTAGGTGTATCCCCGGCGTAGTATGGGTGTGTTGGATGGTGCGGGGAGTAGGTGTCAGCTGGACTACCATATGAACCGCAAGGCTCAAGAGGGGGCCACTGCAGCGGGGTTGGAGCCTCTTGTATGCTGTTAGGGGTGAAACCTCAGTGGGCCCATGCTCGTCGGGAATCCCTTTGTAAAAGCTTCGTAGTGATCTCCGGGCTACACACCTGGGAAGTGTGAATGTGGTTCGTAGCCACTGGCATAATGGAGGTTCTTTTAGTCCACCCGGCAACGGGGGATGAAATCACTACATGTGGGTACAGTGGTACAAACTCTGCAGAGTCAAAACTGTCATGACAGCCGTGCTCACGGTCAAGAGCGGCTTGGACTTATTCATGATTAGAGGATTGATGGTTTTGAAAGTTAAGCGGGGAGCTTAACATTGGAAATGATGTTATGGTTATTGGATTATGATGATGGGATGGGAGATTGGGACCATTTCATCTGTGTAGTAATGTAGGTGATTAATAAGCTAAGGTGATAGGTATTAATTGCGTAGTGCATTAACCATGAGTTCAACCTCTCCTTGTTCTAGCCATGCATGATATGATTTTCCCACACTTGCTGAGTACCATTGGTACTCAACCTTGCATATTTTGTTGGTTTATATTGCTGCTCAGGTCAAGAAAATGAGGAGGTGTATAATGACCAAGACTTTGGACCCGAAGAAGGTTTCTAGGTTCATGGAGACCCCGGGCAACGCCTGTGACGGAGCCCTAAAGAATAATATTCCGCTGCTAGTTTTTACTTGTGATGAACTTATTATTGTCCATCAAGACATTTGCTATGTAAGACTTATTTATATTGGACACCTGGCTTGTAATAAATGATGCTTCACTATTTGTCATCACGTGTATGAGAAAATGATCCTGGCATACATGTGATATTCACTTGGTTGTTCTTCGGAAAAACCGGGTGTGACAACGAGCTGATGATCTCATATCCCACATCCCATTCTAAGCATGGCTAAGCATAAGTAATATGAATGAATGACATAATAAAACAAATCCCAACCCAAGCTACAAGGAAACAAGATAATGCAATTCTAGGGAAACATCCTAGTATGGGTTTCATATTTCAATTGACAATGCAAATAATTCTATCTACATATCCTAGCATAGGATCAATGTGGTCAAGGACACTTGCCTTCTTCCTGCTGCTCTGGTAATGGAAAGTCTTGGTCTTGGAAGGTGAGAACTTGCTCTGGGGCAGGTTCTACTCATGCCAATACACATAGAAAAAGAAAACAACAATCCATAAGCCATAGTCCACACTTTCACTTCATGCAAAACACACATACATACATATGGGAGTCCTTCACATTTCTAAGTGTTGAGGTTACCCTAGATGTGTTGATTTTTTTGGCCTACATGCTCTTTTAAACATATATATATATATATATTATTTCTAATCTTTTGTATTCAGATTTCTATTTGCACTCTATATATGAATTTCCAATTTGAACAAATTCTTTATATTTAATTATTACACTTCTTAGCCACAAACTTTGCATAAAAGGTATTTCCCTACTCCAAATAAGTTTTCAGATCTTCTACAAAATCCTAAGTTGAAGTTTTTGAGTTTGAGACCTCAATTATCATTTTCTAATTATACATACCTATTATCCTATATTTCAGATTTATTTTCTATGCCTAAAAGTGAACTTTACTATTAAAATAGTAAGACATATCATCTAAACAGAATAGGTTCTGATCTAAAATGTTCAATATTATATTTTTGAACTTCCTCTCTGATTTAAAACAATTTAAATTTATTTTACTAGTTTTTAGAATTATTTCCTAGACTAAAATGTGTCTCTAGTGAAAATAAAAATGAGCAACACTTAGGCAGATTTCATTTCAGCCTAAAAATCTATTTTTAACACATTCTAAAGTTTTCCAAGTGCTAGAGAGTTTAAACTTGAATTTGCACATGTGTTTGTCTTACCTTTTAAATTTAAATCCTAGTCACATATTCAAATTTCTGAATTTAATATCCTATAAGGTCAAGAAGGTAAATCCACCCTACTGCAGGGTTTAATTTACTATTTCCTACATTTTCCAGGGGTCTGACCACACATAACAGAGGGGTTTTCCTAATTTTTATTAAGTCCAGGGGTTAAAACTGATTTTTAAATGAATTTACATGAATTTCTAAAGGTCCAGGGGCTAGATCAGAAGTTTCCGGGGCTAGCTTGTGTTTTCCGAGATCCCTAGGGGGCAGCGCATAAGAATCCCAGCTTTTATAATGCGGGGCCGACGTGGACCGTCCGATTTAAAACAGACGGCTGAGATTATAACGCGAAGCAGTACGGGTTAGATCTAATAGGAACCGCACGATTTAAAGTGGACGGGCCTCAGGGGGCCACGTCGCCCTGGCCGTGTGCGGGCAGTGCTGCCCGGCGGTGTGCGGCGGCAGGGGGCGGCGATCTCGCCGGAGATCTTCGGATTTTCATCTATACTACCTAAAACTTGGATTTCTTGGCATAAAACGGTAGAGGGGAGGTTGGGGATCTCACCTCGGGGTTTTTCTTGAGCTCGGAGGCCCTCGATGGTGGTCGGCGGCGAGGTCTGAGATGAAAACGCGGCGGTGCTCGCCGGAGCTTCGTCTAGAGCGGAAAACACCGGGTTTTCTTCACCTGCATGACTCCTCGGAGGCGGTGGAACATGATCAGCGCGTTAGATCAGGAACTCCGAGCAAGGATCGAAGGAAAACGGTGATAGAAGCTTCGGTTTTCACCGGAGAGAAAGGTGGAGCGGCGCTGGGGAATTCGGTGAGTTTCCTTCCGTGAATTGCACGAGGAGAGGCGGCGAAGGATCGGTTTGGATAAGTAGCAGCGTCCGGGGCCAAAGATCGGGCTGGGGGCGCGGGTTTCGAGAGGTCGTTTTTGATTCGGGTGCGAGAGAGGGCCGGGGTCGGTTGGGGCGCGCGGGAGGAGAGGGATGACACGCGGGCCCCGCGTGTCAGTGAGAGGGAGAGAGAGGGGGCGCGGGTTTGGGCTGGCGCGGGGGGGGGGGGGGGGTCTTGGGCCGGCTGGCGGGTTTCGGCCCACTGGCCGGTTTCGGTTTTATTTTTCTTTTTCTTTTTCCTTTTCTTTTTCTGTTTTGATTTGAATTTGAAGTCCAGTTTGAATTTGAGTTTCTGCACCACATGCAATACGTCCAAAAATTTTTAAATTCCCCTCTTTAGCGGTTTTGGGGTGTTACAGCTCTACCCCCCTTAAAAGAAATCTCATCCTCGAGATTGGTGGTTCTAGGAAAACAATTCCGGAAACTGTGCCTTAAGCTCGTCTTCTCGCTCCCATGTGGCTTCCTCTTCCGAGTGATGCTTTCACTGCACCTTGCACATCCGGATTCTTTTATTTCTTGTGAGGCGTTCCATTGTCTCCAAAACCTTGACCGGTTGCTCAGCATAAGACAGATCCTCTCTTACGTCAACCTCATTCATGGGTAACATCTCTTCAGGCGTCCTTAGACATTTCTTGAGCTGTGACACATGGAGTACATCGTGCACATCCGATAGGCGAGCCGGTAGCTCTAGTTGATATGCCACTTCGCCTTTCCTCTCCAGAGTCTGAAAGGGTCCGATGTATCGAGGTGATAACTTCCCTTTCACCTTGAACTGACGAAGTCCTCGGATAGGGGACACCTTGAGGTAAACATAGTCCCCCACGTTGAAAATGAGCTCTCTTCTCCGTACATCGGCATAGCTCTTTTGTCGTGTCTGTGCTATCCTCAAGTTGTTGCGGATTTCCCTCACTTTCGCCTCAGCTTCTTGTAGTACCTCAGGCCCAAACACTTTACTTTCCCCTGTTTGGTTCCAAAATAGTGGAGTTCCGCACTTCCTCCCATACAAAGCCTCAAATGGTGACATCATCATACTAGCATGATAGCTGTTGTTATAGGAGAACTCCGCATACGGTATGTTCTTATCCCAACTCCTATGGTTCTTGAGCGCACACGCTCTTAGCATCTGCCCGTCAGTCTGGGGGTGATAGGCAGAACTAAAATTTAGATGAGTTCCCATGGTTTCATGTAACTTCTGCCAGAACCTTGAGGTGAACTGTGTCCCTCGGTCCGACACTATCTTCTTTGGCACTCCATGGAAACACACGATCCTTGACATGTACAATTCCACCAATTTGGATCTGTTGTGGCTTTCTTTTACGGGGATAAAATGAGCTACCTTGGTTAGCCTGTCGATGATAACCCATATCGAATCATATCCCGGTTGGGTCCTGGGTAGTCCCACTATGAAGTCCATACCTATTTCTTCCCATTTCCATTCAGGCACTTTGAGTGGTTGCAATAGTCCCGCGGGTCGTTGATGTTCTGCTTTCACCAACTGACATGTGTCACATAGGGCAACATGTTCCGCGACATCTCGCTTCATGCCATACTACCAATATCTGCTCTTGAGGTCATGATACATCTTCGTACTCCCAGGATGAGTGGAGTAGTCGGAATCATGAGCCTCCTTCAAAATCAATTCACGGATCTCCTTCACTTTAGGCACACAGATTCTTTTCCCATGCCACACCGTACCTTGTTCATCTTCTATGAACCCAGGGGCTTTATTTTCTTTGATGAGTTCTCTAATCTGTTGTATCTTCTCGTCATTCTTCTGACCGTTGCGTATGTCTTGCTCTAATGTGGAGTCCACTTCCATTGTGATGGCCTCACCACTATTCACCAGACATAGATTGAGTCTTGCAATCTCTTCGTTCAATTCTGTAGGCATGTCCTTCGAACTCAACATGTTGACCTGCACTTTGTGGCTTAAAGCATCCGCTACGACGTTCGCTTTCCCAGGATGATAGTTGATGCCCACATCAAAGTCGTTGATTAGCTCTAACCATCTCCTTTGTCTGGGTTTGAGGTCTGGCTGTGTGAAAATGTATTTTAAGCTCTTATGATCCATATATATCTCTGTCCTCTTCCCCATCAAGTAATGCCGCCAAATCTTCAACGCGTGTACTACCGCAGCTAGCTCTAGGTCATGTGTAGGATAGTTCTTCTCGTGTTTTCGGAGCAGCCGGGACACATACGCCACGACATGCCCCTCTTGCATGAGAACACATCCCAACCCGTGTCTAGAGGCATCACAGTACACCGAAAAGTTCTTCTGCATATTTGGATAACTAGCACTGGGGCTGTTGTCAATCTTTTCTTCAGTTCTTGAAAACTCGTCTCACACTGTGGTGTCCAGGTGTATGTGGTTCCCTTCTCTAACAATTTGGTGAGGGGGCTCAAAATCTTGGAGAAACCCTCGATAAACCGTTGATAATACCCAGCCAATCCTAAGAACCTTCGTACTTCCCCGACATTCTCAGGGGTCTTCCACTTCTGCACATCCTCGATCTTGGCGGGATCTACGGATATTCCTCCCTCCGAGATTATATGGCCTAACAAGGGAACTCTCTTCAGCAAAAACTCACACTTGCTCCACTTGGCATATAGTTGGTGTTCTCTCAGCTTTTGCAACACCAACCTTAAATGTCCCTCATGTTCTTCTTCATCTTTGGAGAATACGAGAATGTCATCAATGAAAACCACCACAAATTTGTCCAGATATTCCATGAATACCTTGTTCATGAGATACATGAAGTATGCCGGGGCATTAGTTAGCACGAAAGGCATGACGGTGTATTCATACAGCCCGTATCGAGATACGAAAGCTGTATTTGGAATGTCGGTTTGCCTTATCTTAAGTTGGTGGTATCCCGACCTGAGATCAATTTTTGAGAACACACAAGCTACCCTCAGCTGATCAAATAAGTCTTCAATGCGGGGTAATGGGTACTTGTTCTTGATGGTTACTTCATTCAAAGCACGGTACTCTATGCATAACCTTTGGGTTCCGTCCTTCTTGGGCACAAATATCACTGGAGCTCCCCATGGTGAGGAACTAGGACGAATGTACCCCTTCTATGTCAATTCTCGTAAATGTTCCTTGAGTTCTTCCAGCTGTTTGGAGTCCATCCGACAAGGCCTCTTGTATATCGGGGCGGTTCCAGGCACTAGTTCAATCGTGAATTCTACTTCAAGATCGGGTGCATACCTGGCAACTCCTCCGGAAAAACATCTAGATATTCCCGGATAATCCTGATCTCTTCCACTTCCACCTCAAGGTGATTGAGTTTAAGGTCCCTCCTAGGTTGTTGTACAGTTATGAACTTCACTCTTGTGCCACTAGGGTGAGTTAATTCCACCATTCTTGTCGAACAATGGATGATTCCTTTATGTTTGGTCAACCAATCCATACCCAAAATAATATCTATCCCTTCTGAGTCTATCACTATGAGGTTTGCAGTGAATACTACCCCATTAATGTCTAGATTCACCTTGGGACACACTTGTCTTGTCCTTATTTCTCCCCCTGGAGAGTTCACTGCTAACATATGGTTCATTTGTCTTGTTGCTAGACCGTGCTTCTTAACAAACCCTTGAGCAATGAATGAGTGGGTAGCACCAGAATCAAACAACAGGGTTGCAATGTGTGAATTGGCAGGAAACTTACCAATTACCACGTCAGGTGCCTCTTGCGCTTCCTCCATGGTCACGTGGTTCACCCGTCCTCGCATCACATTCTGCTGTTGTGGCTGCATGGGCTTCTTCTTTGGGCACTTATGTGCGTAGTGCCCCACTTCACCACAGTTGAAGCATTGTACCCCAACTTTAGGTGCCTGGCCTTTGTTGTCTTGGGGTTGGTTCGGTGTTCCTTGTCCTGCTGGTCTAGTGATGTGGACATCACTCCTGCAGATATACACAACAGTCACATGGTAGACATGCAAGGTCCAATTACTAGAGCTCGAGCACGAAAATTGAATTTATAGGTGAGCTCGTTCCTGAACAATTCTTTATATGTGAATTTTGAGAGTATGTTGCTACCTAATGGATTAATTATGATTAGGAACCATGGAGAGGACATGGAGATACATGTAGAGGGGTTTGAAGGCGTGGAGGACCAGAAAATACGCCAACAAGAAGTTAGAGACCGAGCCCAACTCAAACTCGAGTCCAACTCGGGCCCAGGAGCAGTCCATCTTAAAATGGATGCACAGGAAGCATACGGACTCCGTTTTTGACGTTCTACTTATGCACCGAAAGCTGAGAGGATAAACTTTCCAATGGAACTGGCCCCACATCAAAATAGACTCGCAGTCGACGGGAAACTTCGAAACAATATAAAGTTTAGAGTCTGTCAGGGTGTTGCATCACCTAGTTGGGCCATTGGGCCTTGTATCGAGTCCAAGTCCATTATGTACGTGTATTAGGGTTAGGTCACAACCCCAGCACCTCCCTGTTCGTCCTCCACCTCCTTTATACCCCCTAGCCGCCGTCACATACAGCTGGGTTTTGCTTAGTTACAATCTGTCATTGAACAGTGTCACCGATCATCGGTTGTGAGACCTCAAATTCGTGATCAATTCAGTTTTGATTGCAACTTCTCTATTCTTGCTTGTGTTCTTGATTGCGCTTGCAGGGATAAGCCTTCGTGGCGAGGTCATTCGTGTGACACGGGTGATAACCAACGGAGCAGTGGTGTAGTGATTGCGGGGTTTCATTCGTTCGGAGCCTTGGATCATCAACGTCGGGATCTCCACCCAATCAAGTTTACCCTACCTCTCGGAAGATCGGGACTCATCCTCCTATCAATTGGTATCAGATTTCCAGGTTCACTGTGAGGTATACTTGTGTGCCCTTTAGATTTATTTTGTTTCATTCCTATCGTCCACAAAAAGCCACAAAAATTTTTTTAGTTTCCCTGACCTACAACCCCCGCTCAACCTTTTGCATAATTTAGTTTCGGAGTCCATAGTTCTGAGTTCGTGTCCTAGGTTGAGTCTGGTTGCTGGTTTAGATTTGTTTTAGTTCAGTTTTGTTTCTTCCATCAGCTGCCATCTACAAAAAACCAATCTACAAAAGAATTCCATCCACCGATTCGTTTCTGTTGCAGTTTCCACCACCACCAAAATCTGATTCGGGGTATCCTCCTTAAAACGGGCATAACTTTTCGCTCGTAACTCCGATTGAGACGCATTTTTTCCCCAGAAAGGTCTCGAAAAAGTCCACATACTGCATTTTCAAAAAAAATTTAAAAAATTAAGAAGGCCCTCGTTTCGAACTCCGAAATTCCAGCACCAGTTTTTCCAATCGCTCCTGAATTTGTGCCGATCTCATCTTTCATCGGTTTGAGCTAATACTTAGTACTGTTTCTATTCTTGTGCCCCTGGTTGAGAAAAAATATCAAAAAAAGAGAAAAAAAATTTTGATTTCTACTAGTGCTTCAAGACAAAAACAGGAGGCTAAGGGGTGTGCTATTTCTGTCCGAGTGCTGTATACTTGCTGATATTATCCTTGTTGTTCATCAACATTCATCCTTGTCCTTGCTTGTTGCCACAACTGTTCTAATACATTCTTTGGCCAGCAGCTAGGTGAAATTCTTTGGACACTTATTCAGCATTGCTATCTGTTACTAACTTGTGTGCCACATACATATACTGCATTTGATCCTTCCAAGCTCCACCTTCTCTCGAGCAGAATAGGTAACCTTTGCAATCACACCCACTCTATGCTTCCTTCACACCGGTGACCGTTGGCCACCTGCAGTGCCGGTAAGAAACTTGTAAGAGCGGGGTAAGACGCATCTTACTGATTGATTTTCCACCCACTTCGGAGAGCGTAGTAATAGGGTTCTTCACGATCTTTTTGTCTTCGTTTCTGTTTTGTACTAACAATGACAGGAAAGAAGCCTATGGATAAGACCTCAGGTTCTACACCTCTGGATGATGATGAGTGTGTGTCCCATATGGAACTAAAGGACATGATGCGGACAATTACCAGACCACTACAACAGCCACCTTTCAGAGGCTCCATACAAGTGTTGCTGGTCTGACCACACGGTTGGACGAGATGGAGACTCGTCTTCCCCAACAAGCTACACCCTCTATCATCCTTGATGGTGATGCACATGCTCACTACGACACAGAGGATGACTTCAATAACGATGAGGTTGATGCACAGCAGTGCCGTCGCCCTCGACGAAATCATCAAGGTATGGGAGGTAGACCTCGTCCTCATGCTCCTGAACAAGATAATGATCCTTATGCTAAGATTAAGTTTTCTATTCCAACATTTTATGGATCTTATGATGCTGAGACTTACTTGGATTGGGAGATGACGGTAGACCAAAAATTTAGCTCTCATCTTGTTTCTGAGCGACATAGTGTTAGACAAGCCACTAGTGAGTTTAAAGATTTTGCATAATTTGGTGGAATGAACTTGTCAATAGACGTAATGCACCACAGACATGGGCTGCGTTAAAAGAAGAGATGCACGCTAGGTTTGTTCCTCCTTCATATAGATGTGATCTTCTTAAGAAATTGCAACGCTTTGATCAGGGTAACATGACTGTCCAAGAGTACTACCAAGAGTTGCAGAAAGGTATGCTTCGTTGTGGGGTAGTTGAGGATTAGGAAGACCAAATTGTTAGGTTTTATGGGGGCTTGCGGCGTGAGATCCAGGACATAGTTGACTACAAGGAATATCATTCTATTCAACGTTTATTTCAACTTGCCAAGTTAGCAGAAAAAGAAGTGCAGGGTCGCCAACAGCAGCGGCGGAACAACACCTTCACGCCACGACAATTTCCGGTGCCATCCAAAGCAGCGCCCTCCTCGAGCGTACGTGATTCTACAACACCCTCCACGGGTGTTGTACGCAGCAGCATCGCACCTTCTACATCACGGGGACAAGATAACAGCAAGTCCCAAATGCCTCCAGGTGTTGCAGCAAAGGCGTCTGCACCCAACACTTCGACAAGTCGCAGCTCCGACATCAAGTGCCACCGCTGCCAGGGACTTGGCCATATGCAACGAGATTGCCCCAGCAAACGGGCGATCATTGCCACTGCTGCTGGTGGGTATGTTAGTGCTTCTGATATTAAAGATGAAAATATTATTGCAACTAACATTTCAGGTTCGGATGATGGTGCTGAGGAGGTTCTTAGTACATCTGCGACAAACAACTATACGACTTTGATTGTGCAGCGAGCTTTGAGTGCCACGGTTCGAGAGGACGACAACCGCCACACAACCTTTTCAACATGTTTCTCGTCGTCAAGGACTGCCATGTACATACCATCATTGATGGTGGTAGCTGCAACAATTTGGTGAATGTTGAGGTGGTCAAGAAGCTTGGCTTGACCACATGGGAGCATCCCCACCCTTATCTCATTCAATGGTTTAACAACAATGATAAGGTTAAGGTAACACAAACAGCAAGGATACATTTTTCCATTGGTTCTTATCATGATTTTGCTGATTTTGATGTGGTACCTATGGGTGCTTGTTCTATTTTGTTTGGACGTCCTTGGGAGTTTGATACTGATGCTATTCACCATGGTCGACCTAATAAGTAACTCTCATGCATAAGGGCAAGAAAATTGTGTTGCTTCCTATGAGTCCCACTGAAATTGCACAATTTGAGCAGGAGAAAAAGAATAATGCTAAGCAAAAGGGTGTTTTGAATTCTGAAATTCAGCAACCTATTAAGTTGAACAATCCTATTTCGCTTGCAACTAAATCTGATCTTGATGATTTATATGCCTCTAATGGAACTTGCTATGCTTTAGTGTGCAAACATGCTTTATATTCCATTGAGGATACATCCATTGTCTTGCCACCTGCTGTTGCTAACATTTTGCAGGAATATATGGATGTTTTTCCATCAGAGATACCCCCTGGATTACCACTTGTGCGAGGCATTGAGCACAAGATTGATTTGGTTCCAGGGCGAGCTTGCCAAACCGTGCTTCCTACAGGACCAACCCCGACGAGACTAAGGAAATTCAGCGACAAGTCCAAGATCTTCTGGACCGCGGGTACATTCGTGAGAGTCTTAGTCCTTGTTCTGTTCCTGTTCTTTTGGTTCCAAAAAATAATGGCACCTGGCGCATGTGTGTTGATTGTAGAGCCATCAATAACATTACCATTCGTTATCGCTATCCTATTCCTAGATTGGATGACATGCTTGATGAGTTGAGTGGTTCTGTTATTTTCTCCAAGATTGATTTGTATAGTGGGTATCATCAGATTCGTATGGCTTTAGGTGATGAATGGAAAACTGCTTTTAAAACTAAATTCGGACTTTATGAATGGTTAGTCATGCCATTTGGTTTAACTAATGCGCCCAGCACTTTCATGAGGTTGATGAATGAGGTTTTACGTGCTTTCATTGGTAAATTTGTGGTGGTTTACTTTGATGATATCCTTATTTACAGCAAGTCATATGATGAGCATCTTGAACATTAGCGTGCTGTTTTTAATGTCTTGCGCGATGCATGTTAATATGGTAACCTTGAGAAGTGCACCTTTTGCACCGATCGTGTGTCTTTTCTTGGGTATGATTTTACTTCGCAGGGCATTGAGGTGGACGAGGCAAAGATTGTTGCCATCACGAGCTGGCCACTTTCGACTACGGTCACACAGGTTCGGAGTTTTCTTGGTCTCGCAGGTTTCTACCGGCGTTTCGTGCGGGATTTCAGCACCATTGCGGCACCTCTCCACGAGTTAACAAAGCATGGAGTGCCGTTTCGATGGGGACCAGCACAACAACAAGCTTTTGATGTTCTCAAGTCTAAGCTCACACAAGCACCATTGCTGCAACTTCCTGATTTTGGGAAGACCTTCGAGCTTGAATGTGACACGAGCGGCATTGGCATTGGAGGAGTGCTAATTCAAGTAGGTAAACCTGTTGCCTTCTTTAGTGAAAAATTGCATGGGCCTTCGCTGAACTATTCTACATATGACAAAGAACTTTATGCTTTAGTGCGTGCCTTGCAAACTTGGCAACATTACCTATGGTCTAAAGAATTTGTCATACATTCAGATCATGAGTCTTTGAAGTATCTTAAAGGACAAGCTAATCTGAACAAACGTCATGCTAAATGGATTGAGTTCATAGAATCATTTCCTTACATCATTAAACATAAGAAAGGGAAGGACAATGTGATTGCCAATGCTTTATCTAGACGTTATACCATACTATCCCAACTTTCTCATAAAATTTTTGGTTTGGAAACCATAAAGAGGTTATATGCTACTGATTTGGACTTCAAAGATGCCTTTGGAAATTGTAGAGAGGGAAGAACGTGGCAAAAATTCATGCTGCGTGAAGGCCTTCTCTACCATGCTAACAAGCTGTGTGTTCCAGCTAGCTCCGTTCGTCTTTTGTTGTTGCAGGAAGCCCATGGAGGTGGTTTGATGGGACATTTTGGTGTTAAAAAGACAGAGGATGTGCTGGCCGCTCACTTCTTTTGGCCACGAATGAGGCGTGATGTGGAGCGCTACGTTTCACGTTGCACGACATGCAACAAAGCTAAGTCTCGACTTAACCCACATGGTCTTTATATGCCTCTTCCGGTTCCTAGTGCACCTTGGGATGATATTTCTATTGACTTTGTTTTAGGATTTCCTAGAACAAAGAGGGGGAGGGATAGTGTCTTTGTGGTTGTTGATCGTTTCTCTAAAATGGCTCATTTTATACCCTGCCACAAGACCGATAATGCTTCACATGTTGCTGATTTGTTCTTTAATGAGGTTGTGCGTTTGCATGGTGTTCCCAATACTATTGTTTCTGATAGGGATGCTAAGTTTTTGAGTCACTTTTGGAGAACTTTATGGTATAAATTGGGAACAAAGTTGCTGTTTTCTACTACTTGTCATCCACAAACTGATGGGCAAACGGAGGTAGTTAATCGTACCTTATCTACTATGTTGCGGGCTGTTTTGAAAGATAATTTGAGGTTGTGGGAGGAGTGTTTGCCACATATTGAGTTTGCTTATAACAGGTCTATTCACTGCACAACCAAGTTAAGTCCGTTTATGGTAGTCTATGGTTTCAATCCTTGTGCTCCAATTGATTTGCTACCTTTACCACATACTGAAATTGTGAACTTAGATGCTACACAACGTTCTGAATTTATTCTTAAGTTGCATGAAACTACTAAGTTACAAATTTAAAAAATGAATGAAAAGTATCGCATTGCTGCTAGTAAAGGTAGGAAGAAGGTAAAATTGGAACCCGGTGATTTGGTGTGGGTTCATTTGAGAAAAGATAGGTTCCCGGATTTGAGAAAGTCCAAACTCATGCCACGTGCTGCTGGACCTTTTATGTTTCTTGAGAAGATAAATGACAATGCATATAAACTTGAGTTGCCTCCCGAGTTTGGGGTTAGTCCCACATTTAACATTTCAGATTTGAAGCCATACTTGGGAGAAGAAGATGAGCTTGAGTCGAGGACGACTCCAATGCAAGAGGGGAAGGATGATGTGGACATCACTCCTGCAGATATACACAACACTCACATGGTAGACATGCAACGTCCAATTACTAGAGCTCGAGCACGAAAATTGAATTTAGAGGTGAGCTCGTTCCTGAACAATTCTTTATATGTGAATTTTGAGAGTATGTTGCTACCTAATGGATTAATTATGATTAGGAACCATGGAGAGGACATGGAGATACATGTAGAGGGGTTTCGAGGCGTGGAGGACCAGAAAATACGCCAACAAGAAGTTAGAGACCCAGCCCAACTCAAACTCGAGTCCAACTCGGGCCCAGGAGCAGTCCACCTTAAAATGGATGCACAGGAGGCATACGGACTCTGTTTTTGACGTTCTACATATGCACAGAAAGCTGAGAGGATAAACTTTCCAATGGAACTGGCCCCACGTCAAAATACCCTCGGAGTCGATGGGAAACTTTAAAACAGTATAAAGTTTAGAGTCTGTCAGGGTGTTGCATCACCTAGTTGGGCCATTGGGCCTTGTATCGAGTCCAAGTCCATTATGTACGTGTATTAGGGTTAGGTCACGACCCCAGCACCCCCCTGGTCGTCCTCCACCTCCTTTATACCTCCTAGCCGCCGTCACAAACAGCTGGGTTTTGCTTAGTTACAATCTGTCATTGAACAGTATCACCGATCATCGGTTGTGAGACCCCAAATTCGTGATCAATTCAGTTTTGATTGCAACCTCTCTGTTCTTGCTTGTGTTCTTGATTGCGCTTGCAGGGATAAGCCTTCGTGGCGAGGTCATTCGTGTGACACGGGTGATAACCAACGGAGCAGTGGTGTAGTGATTGCGGGGTTTCGTTCGTTCGGATCCTTGGATCATCAACGTCGAGGTCTCCACCCAATCAAGTTTACCCTACCTCTCGGAAGATCGGTACTCATCCTCCTATCATCGAGGTTGATATGTGGGGTGAGCCTGCTGTACAAACTGACGCTGCGGCTGTGCTGGTGCTGACGGAGGCCTGAAATTCGGGTTGTATCCTCTGTGTGCTGAGTAGGGTACCACAGCACGGCTAGTCTGCTTCGCGGGTTGCTGCATCAGACGTGGGCGTGTGTAGCTACCTGAGGCTTGGTGTGACCATCCCGCCTTCCTCTTGTTTTCATTTTCCAAGGCCTTCAGCTTCCTCTCCACGACAAATGCTCTGTCTACCATCTTTTGGAAGCGTTCATACTCGTTGGAGGACATTGCACACTGCATTTCCATAGTAAGTCCTTCCATAAAGCAGTCCTGTTTTTGCTCGTCAGTTTTGATGTCCCGTGGTGCATAACGGGATAGTTGGGTGAACTTAGTGAGGTATTCCGTCACTGTCATGTTTCCCTGCTGCAGTCCCAAGAACTTCTTCCTCTTGTTTTTGAGTTCACCCCTTGGTATGTAATGGTTGCGGAAACTGCGCTTGAACTCTTCCCAAGTGATGTTCTCGGGGTCATGATGGGCTGCCACGTAAGCGGTACACCAATCAGCAGCAGGTCCATGCAATTGGTGAGAGGCAAACAACACCCTCTCATACCCTTGGCATTGTATGATCCTCATCTTGCTCTCAATGGTGTTTAGCCAGTCATCTGCCTCCAGAGGTTCAGTAGCACTTGCAAACTTTGGAGGTTGAGTCCCCAGAAACTCACTCAACCTTGGTTGGCGTGGTGCAGCTTGTAGGGGTGGAGCTTGGTGCAAGTTGGCCACCACTTGAGTTAGGCTCTGGATGAGCTGATTCTGATTTTCAAGCATCTAGTGGATAGGATCAGCTCCTTCATGGCGACCACCCCTGTCTTGTCCTCTAGAAAGATGAGGGTTGCCGGCCTCATCGTTGTTGTTGGTGGGGTTGGCACCATCACCCTTTCCTCTTCCAGCCATCTATCATGATCGACCAAATGTTAACTTGAAGCATTACGTATTAACTTCCCAAATTTCTTGTTTAAACTTAAACGTTTGAGGCCTTAATATATATTAACATTTTCTGATGGTTTCACGTAGATTTTTGGGGAGTCACGTCTCACACGAAAATAAATGCAGTCTTAATTCATAGGGGTTCACACATCAAAGCAAAGCAACCTAAAGACGAGGTTGTGGACAAATGCCCATGGCTTCCACAACTCACGTCACACACCAAACATTAACACACAAATAACTAAGGTATTTACTCGACTACTCGATAACCTGCTGAAATAAGGGAAAGAACTCTAAACGACTCATATCACTGAGCTGGCTCTTCGGGGTCTTCCTCATTATTGCGGCTGCCCTCTGATTCCACTTTTGGTGGGGAAGCTGCTGGTGGAGAAGTGCGGCAACGCCTGCTCGCCCGGCGGTCTGGAGAGTCAGGAGTCCATGTGTCATTCATGGTGACACACAGTTTATTCCCATCCCCTCTTTCTCTCGCCCTCAGGCTGGCACGAAGCAATGCTTCAGTCTCCTTCAGGGTGTCACGAACATCCTGAAGCTCCTGCTGGCACTCCTGCAGTTGAGTGGTGAGCATAGCAGCATCCTCCAAGCACAGGTCCATGTGCTCATGGGAAGTCCCCTGCTGCACTGGCGGGTACTTGTACTCCGCGGTGCCACTCTCACGCTGGAGGACAAACATGTACTCAGTCCTGTCCAGGTGGCGACGGTTGAGGTAACTCTGGCAGGTGATGGCCTCCCAGGTGACATCCTTCTTAGCATCGGCCTGAGTCGCCCGACAAGCTGGAGAGCGGTGGATCTTGAGCAGCTGATTTTCATGGATAATCCTCATCTCTGAGTTCCATTCTTCCTGCTTCTCACGGATGGTCCTGGTGGAGCTGTAGTGTATGATTAGCTTGCCCGTATTACCGGCGGCTTGGAGCATACGCCGAAGACGGCGCAACAAGCCTCCTACTGCCAACCCGTAGGAGTGGTACGTCACCAGACGGTTATCCTGTCCCAAGGCAAGGGCAACTACAGGAATTCTCTCTCCGGTGGACTTGCGGGCGGTGCGGATCATGCGAACCATCTAAAACATAAAGCATTTAAAATTAAGTTAGATAAGAATTAAATAAAAATTGTGTTTTGAATAAAAGTTGGGGCAAGGTGAATAAAGTGACCGCATTAAAATAACACTTTCAACCCACACCTTTGTAAAATAGTTTTTAAGAAAATAGGGTCCTTAAATGTGTCCATTTCTACCTAGGTCCACGTTTCTACGGGCAAACCTGGCTCTGATACCACTTCTGTCACACCCGATTTCTCCGAAGAACAACCGAGTGAATATCACATGTATGCCAGGATCATTTTCTCATAGATGTGATGACAAATAGTGAAGCATCATCATATTACAAGTCAGGTGTTCGAATATAAATAAGTCTTACATAGCATACGTCTCGATGGACGATAATAAGTTCATAATATGTAAATAAAACAACAGTGGAATATAAATCTTGTGGGCTCCATCACAGGCGTTGCCCGGGGGACTCCATGAACCTAGAATCCTTCTTCGGGTCCGAAGTCTTGGTCATTGAACACCACATCATCCCTTTGACCTGAGTAGCAATTTAAACCAACAAATATGCATGCTTGAGTACCGTTGGTACTCAGCAAGTGTGGGAAAGTTATGTCATGCATGGCTAGAGCAAGGAGAGGTTGAACTCATGGTTAAAGCACTACACAATTAATACCTGTCACCTTATCTTATTAAGCACCTACATTACTACACAGGTGAAATGGTCCCAAATCCCTCAACCCATCATCAATATCAAGTAAACATAGTGTCATCTCCAATGTTAAGCTTCCCGCTTAACATCCATAACTTCCCAATTCATCATCCTGTAATCATGAATAAGTCCAAGCCGCTCTTGACCGTGAGCACGGCTGTTATGACAGTTTTGACTCTGCAGAGTTTGCATCACTGTACCCACATGTAGTGATTTCATCCCCCGTTGCCGGGGGGACTAAAAGAACCTCCATTACGCCAGTGGCCGCGAACCACATTCACACTTCCCAGGTGTGTAGCCAGGAGATCACTACGAGGCCTTTACAAAGGATTCCCGACGAGCGTGGGCCCACTGAGGTTTCACCCCCTAACAGCATACAAGAGGCTCCAACCCCGCTGCAGTGGCCCCCTCTTGAGCCTTGCGGTTCATATGGTAGTCTAGCTGACACCTATTCCCCGCACCATCCAAAACACCCATACTACGTCGGAGATACACCTAATTAATTGGCCAAGTGGCCCCATATCGGCATGTGGTTGGCACGGTAAAGCCAGGTTACATGCTCCATGAACCGGTCCTTAGGATCCAGGCAAGTACTAAACACAAACCCAAGTCTCGTGCACCCAGCACCCACCAAATCATCCAACTTGCCTTGATCCCTACCTCTACATAACTCATAATGTCTCATTCAAGAGTAAGGTAAACAAGTTGATGATCTCATATCCCACATCCCATTCTAAGCATGGCTAAGCATAAGTAATATGAATGAATGACATAATAAAACAAATCCAAACCCAAGCTACAAGGAAACAAGATAATGCAATTCTAGGGAAACTTCCTAGTATGATTTTCATATTTCAATTGACAATGCGGATAATTCTATCTACATATCCTAGCATAGGATCAAAGTGGTCAAGGACACTTGCCTTCTTCCTGCTGCTCTGGGAATGGAAAGTCTTGGTCTTGGAAAGGGAGAACTTTCTCTGGGGCAGGTTCTACTCATGCCAATACACATAGCAAAAGAAAACAACAATCCATAAGCCATAGTCCACACTTTCACTTCATGCAAAACACACATACATACATATGGGAGTCCTTCACATTTCTAAGTGTTGTGGTTACCCTAGATGTGTTGATTTTTTTTGGCCTACATGCTCTTTTAAACATTTATATATTATTTCTAATCTTTTGTATTCAGATTTCTATTTGCACTCTATATATGAATTTCTAGTTTGAACAAATTCTTTATATTTAATTATTACACTTCTTAGCCACAAAGTTTGCACAAAAGGTATTTCCCTACTCCAAATAAGTTTTCAGATCTTCTACAAAATCCTAAGTTGAAGTTTTTGAGTTTGGAGACCTCATTTATCATTTTCTAATTATACATACCTATTTTCCTATATTTTCAGATTTATTTTCTATGCCTAAAAGTGAACTTTACTATTAAAATAGTAAGACATATAATCTAAACAGAATAGGTTCTGATCTAAAATGTTGAATAATATATTTTTGAACTTCCTCTCTGATGTGAAACAATTTAAATTTATTTTACTAGTTTTTAGAATTATTTCCTAGACTAAAATGTGTCTCTAGTGAAAATAAAAATGAGCAACACTTAGGCAGATTTCATTTCAGCCTAACAATATATTTTTAACTCATTTTAAAGTTTTCCAAGTGCTAGAGAGTTTAAACTTGAATTTGCACATGTGTTTGTCTTACCTTTTAAATATAAATCCTAGTCACATATGCAAATTTCTGAATTTAATATCCTATAAGGTCAAAAAGGTAAATCCACCCTACTTCAGGGTTTAATTTACTATTTCCTAAATTTCCAGGGGTCTGACCACACATAACAGAGGGGTTTTCCTAATTTTTATTAAGTTCAGGGGTTAAAACTGATTTTTAAATGAATTTACATGAATTTATAAAGGTCCAGGGGCTAGATCAGAAGTTTCCGGGGCTAGCTCGTGTTTTCCGAGATCCCCAGGGGGTAGAACGTAAGAATCCCAGCCTTTATAATGCGGGGCCGACGTGGACCGTAGGATTTAAAACAGATGGCTGAGATTATAACGCGAAGCGGTACGGGTTAGATATAATAGGAACCGCACGATTTAAAATGGACGGGCCTCAAGGGGCCACGTCGCCCTTGCCATGTGCGGGCGGCGCTGCCCAGCGGCGTGCGGCGGCGGGGGGCGGTGATCTCGCCGGAGATATTCGGATTTTCGTCTATACTACCTAAAACATGGATTTCGTGGCATAAAACGGTAGAGGGGAGGTCGGGGATCTCACCTCGGGGTTTTTCTTGAGCTCGGAGGCCCTGGAAGGTGGTCGGCGGCGAGGTCCGAGATGAAAACGTGGCGGTGCTCGCCGGAGCTGTGTCTAGAGCGCAAAACACCGGGTTTTCTTCACCTGCGTGACTCCCCAGAGGCGGTGGAACATGATCAGCGCGTTAGATCAGGAAGTCCGAGCAAGGATCGAAGGAAAACGGTGATAGAAGCTTCGGTTCTCACCAGAGAGAAAGGTGGAGCGGCGCTGGGGAATTCGGCAAGTTTCCTTGCGTGAATTGCACGAGGAGAGGCGGCGGAGGATCGGTTTGGATAAGTAGCAGCGTCCGGGGCCAAAGATCGGGCTGGGGGCGCGGGTTTCCGGAGGTCGGTTTTGATTTCGGTGCGAGAGAGGGCCGGGGTCGGTTGGGGCGCGCGGGAGGAGAGGGATGACACGCGGGCCCCGCGTGTCAGTGAGAGGGAGAGAGAGGGGGTGCGGGTTTGGGCTGGCGCGGGGGTGGTGGGGGGGGGGGTCTTGGGCCGGCTGGCGGGTTTCGGCCCACTGGCCGGTTTCGGTTTTCTTTTTCTTTTTTCTTTTTCCTTTTCTTTTTCTGTTTTGATTTGAATTTGAATTCCAGTTTGAATTTGAATTTCTGCACCACATGCAATACGTCCAAAATATTTTAAATTCCCCTCTTTAGCTGTTTTGGGGTGTTACAACAGGGCTACGCACGTGAGACCTCTGCTCTCTGCATCCTATCCGCCCTGTTGGGTCTCATTTTTTTTCAACTGAAGCCATTATCTACCTCTTTTCTTCCCGTGTGATAAGTATTATCTCGCGAGTAGCTTCCAACTACTCGACTTCTAACGAGATCCTAAACATTAGCATGGAATTCTCTACTCGTTGAGTTTGTAAACTACCCAACCCTTTATAGGATTTAAAAGGCTATACAAGTGGGGTTTCAATCACCCTAACTCTAATGCAAACATTCACCCTAGACATAAGTGATACAAATAAAGAATTTCATAAAAGGTACTTAAGTGCAAACCGGGGCTTGCCTGGTTGTGAGTCAAACGGGAAGTTAGCTTCAGGTGGGAGGACGTCCAAGGGCTCCGGTGCGTCCTCAACTTCGGTCACTAATATGATATGTAATAAAATACATATGTAAGTATTAAGGATTTATAAGAATGAAATTCTATTCATAGCTACTGCTATTTAAGATCCTTAATTGGCTTTGGGATTTTTACAGGGAATACTAGACTCTCTAAGGATGATTTGAGCCAAATTTGGAGACATGTCATTGCACAATGTAGTCTTTAAAATTCCTACAAGTACAATGCTTCTCTGAATTGTGAGCCCAAATTAGGAGCTTTGACATAGCTAGTAATGGAAGATCTGATTAGGGTAAGTCTCCATGGTTCTAACAAAATTTGTTTCACCATTTTTGGAGCTACCATCAGGGAGATATGAATTTTTGAAGTTGGACAAGAGTTCTGAAAAGTTTCTGTTTAAATTGAATTTCCAAATAAAGGCTGAACTTGGGAAGGCAGTTTAGCCCAGCAAATTAACTCCAATGAAGCCCAAATTTTTACAGAGGATCAGTAACTATGGAGAGGATTTTCTGCCCAAATTTGGGACTATTTCATAAAGAATTTCTCCTGTAATAAATCCTTAAAGTATTTAATAAAAACAATTCTACAGAAATTCCTGGGCATTTTCATAGCCAAAAATTGGTTTCTCTGTGAAGTACTCCTCATGAGGAATCCAACAAAATTGGTCTCACTCTTTTTGGAGTTTTCTACACGAAGTTATTGGCTTGTAAATATCAGCTAATTCCTGGAATTATTTTTCTAAAAGAAACTTCAAATAATTAGGCTGGGCCCACGGTTTTAAATCGGAACAGTGAGATTTCGGGAACATTTGGGGCTACGGAGTTAAGCCGCGCAGCCACAGCCGATCCTGAGCCGCACAGGCCGATCCCCGCGCGTATACGGAGGCTGACTGGTGGGACCCGGCCCTCCTTCGTCTTCCTCGCGCTGCCCACGCCTCCCGCGGCGGCGCATGCCGGCGAGGCTCGCCGGGACGGGGTTCCCGTGGTCCAAACTTCATCAAACTCGCCGCCTGTGAGTTCTACACCGTGCTGAACACGATGGTGGGGTCGGGAGTCGATGACAACGGCCGGAAAGGTGCTTGCACCGGCAACCATGTCGGCCCTTACTTCGGCGACCTCGTTCTCCCTCAACAGCGGGTCTCCTGGGCTAGGGTCTGCTCTAAAAGCACCAGTGTCACCTGGACAGCATCGACCCATAGCCCGTTCTCCATGAAAACCACCGGAGAGGGGACCTCACCGGCGACCCGAGTCCGCAAAACGCCGGCGGCGACAAAAACTCGAAGAACTCCTTCAGTTCTTGATGGTTTCCGGTGCCGTTTGAGCGAGAAGGATCGCAGGGATCTAACAAAGCTTCTCCTAGACCAGAATAAGCTCTAGCTATCGCAGCACGAAGAGTTTGATTGTAGACCGAAAGGTGTTGCTATGAACTAGGGTTTGGTAAAACCCGAAATTCTCACTACCCGGTTGATCAATCATCCTAAGGCTTTAGGTAACACGATCCACGGACAACAACGCACCTTTCTTGTGCAGGGAAGGGGCGGTGAAACTGGCCGTAACGCGCCAATCTCTAGTTTGCGCGTAGCACGAGCTAGGAAGCTTAGGGGAAAGAACGGTGGAAGCTGGAGCACTCTCTTGCGCTTCTTTTTGCTGATTGGGGCTCTATAATCCGAGCTCGGGCGAGCGTGGGCGAGGGATGAACAGCAATGGCGCCGGGCGGTTCCCTTACAGAAGAAACCGACCAGCGGTGAGCGTGCGAGGGGGCAAAAGAACGTTTTGGTGCTTCAGCTTGGGGGAGCGCGGAGGTGATCACACGGCCGAGAAGCAGGAGCTGGCGCGGTGCCGTCCTCGGGAGAGGGTCGCGCAGGGAGCTGGTGGCCTCTTGGTGATCAGCCGATGAAAACAGAGGCGGTAGCTCTGTTGGGAGGCTGACTGTTGGGCCCCACCTCCCTCTCTTTTAATCAAAATTTTCTCTGATATTTTTACTCCAGCAACTCAAAATTTAAGGCAAGACTTTCACCCCAAGTTAAGGTTTGAATTGCTGAATTCAAATGGTTTGAATTCTGGTGTGAAATTTGGATGTGGTTTGATCAATTGAATTTGAAAAGGAGTTTGAATTCCCCACTTTGTATTGCCTCCAAAATATAGCAAACCAGCTCCAAAATTTCCAATTTTTGGCATGGCTGCTCATTAAAAGGTGGAGAACAGAGTTGTGAAACCCAATTCTCAAATTGAGGGAATTGGAATTTGAAACTGAATTTGAAATTCAGATTAGAGGGCTTTTCTTTTTAATCCCAAACAAATATGAAAACTCCTCCAAATGAGCTGAATTTTTGATGGTTGAATATTTGGGATATGAAGACCCAAGCTTTCCATTTAGATCTCCATGTTTGGAAGTTTTGGGAAGTCTAAACCCTCACTTTGAACTTACACCATTATGATTCAAAGTTTTAATTCCCCTCATTTTTCATAAGAGTACATGAGCTGAATTTTCTTGCTTCCACTTTTGGGGATTTTACATCATCCTCCTATCATGAGCCAAGACCGAGCTGGGCCGGTCAAGGTGACGGAGAAGTAGTTGGCCATGACGGCCTCATCCCCTCCTGCAGCAAGGATGGCGGTGGAGTAAATCTGGAGGAACTCCGCCGGGTTGACGCTGCCGTCGTACTTCTCGGTCAGGTGCGGCCGGAACGTGTGCGGCCACTTCGCGAAGCGAAGGTGTGGCGCCAGGGCCGCACATCCTGCTCCTGTTGCTGCAGGTGTTGGTGCCGCGAACACTTGGTTCGCTGTCGGCACTGTGTACCTCGGTATGGGCAAGGCTGCGCCATAGACTGGGGGCACCATTTGCAGGGCATATGGCTGGGGCATATGCTGCGTGGCGTATGCCAGGGGCAAAGATCGCGTAACGAATGTCTGCGGCTCAGGCAGGGTCGAGGCGGTTGACATGCTGTCGCTGGCCTCTTGGTTGCGATGCCTTTCTCGCCGTCGCTCGGTGACCACTCGGGCATCCTTGCCCAGGTGGCATCATTCCAGCTCCGACCTCAGGTCCACCGATGAGAGCTTGGTGGAGCGGGAGTCTTCCGTCTGCCCGTCAACCATTGGTGTGCGTGTCAGCGACACAGCCGGTTGACTGGGACACCATCCTCGCGCGAAGTTGAGGATTGGCGGCGGCAACGACGACACGGTCTAAGTCACGAATCCACTGCTGGGTCGCTGACTGAGGCGCGTCCCCAGCAGGTGGATTGCACAGTAGAGCTCGTGCTGCAGCTAGTGCACTACCGTGGGAGACACTCAGCGCTGCAGTGGATCTTGGGCTTGCTGGAGTTGGCGCTGCCGGAGTCGGCTGCTGGCTTCCAGCTTGCACCGACACAATCCGTCCTGAGTGTGTCGAGACGTAGTCCCCGCTGGTCACCGTTCGTCGTGAACGTGGGCGGGGAGAGCTAGCCGCTGAAGGAAGCTTCATCATCTTCGTCGGAGGAAGCTTGTCGCGCAAGGGAAAGGCCCCTACCTGGCACGCCAAATGTCGAAGTGTGTAGCCGACACTTCCCCCGGGCCTGCTCTGGGCAGCCCTCAGAGGTTCTTTTTTGGAGGGTCTAGTCACTCACGGAGAGCTTACGCGTTAGGGACAATGGAAGGAGAAGCTTGACACAGAGAGATTTATGTGGTTCGGGCCGCTGGAGCGTAAAACCCTACGTCCATGGTGAGCAGAGATGCTCGTTGTATTGCTAGGTGCTCAGGAGCGAACCCTGCATGAGTGTGTAAAAGGTGAACCCTTGCTAACGTCGCCTACCCGAGCCTTTTATAGTCCAAGGCTCAGGCGGCTTACAAGGTGGGCCCGGGACCCGACAGGTGGTCCCGGGGAGATTGCCTGCCATCTACCGTATCTGCAGTTACGCCGGCAGCTGTCTCTGGTGAGGGCTTCGGAGTCTTCGTTCTGCCGCCCTGCCCATGCTGCAAGCTAGTCGTAGTGGTTGATGATGGCAGGGGCGGCAGGGGATGTCTTGTCGCTGTGTTTATATGCGTACAGCCTCTGACGCGGCGTGCCAGTCTTCACTGTGATGTGAGTGGGCGCAACGGCACCTGACAGAGGCGTGCTCCGCGTCTCCGCGCCTTGGGAAGGCGCGGGTCTTGAATACCTTGTACGGGCAAGGTATGGTGTGTCTTTACTCTTGCTGCCTACTGCACGGGGGCAGGCAGCACTGTTCTGCTGGCCACGTGGCGGGCCCGGAGCTCTCCTCTGAGGAGAGGGAGGTCCGGCCCCGCTGGACACGTGGAGCCTTCGGAGCTCTCCCCGCGGAGGGGGGAGGTCTGGCTCTGCTGATCACGTGGCGGGCCCGGAGCCCTCCTCTAAGGAGAGGGAGGTCCGGCCCCGCTGGACACGTGGAGCCTTCGGAGCTCTCCCCGCGCAGGGGGGAGGTCCGGCTCTGCTGACCACATGGAGGGCCCGGAGCCCTCCTCTGAGCAGAGGGAGGTCCGGCCCCACCGGACACGTGGAGCCTTCGAAGCTCTCCCCGCGGAGGGGGGAGGTCCGGCTCTGTTGGTCACGTGGCGGGCCCGAAGCTCTCCTCTGAGGAGAGGGAGGTCCGGCCCCGCTGGACACGTGGCGCCCTCGGAGCTCTCCCCGTGGAGAGGGGCAAGGTCCTTAGGAAGTTTCCCCTGTACGCAGGGGTACCCCATATTGAGGGTACCGACAGTAGTGAATACGAGATGTATTCATGAGCAAAGTTGATGTCTGGTTGAGACATGGAAAGAGATGAATCATGATGGAGGTATGTTAATGTTTAAATACATGTTGGGATTACATTCACTTAAAGCTAAGTTGCTGTTTTTATCGTGTTTTGAGAAATAAACTTTGCTTTCTGCAATGAGCCTTTTTATACCTTCCTTGATGTGAGCTACATATCATATTTTCCCGCACTTGCTGAGTACATCATGTACTCAAACTTGCATTATTACTTCATCATCAACAACAGGAGAGTACTATGAAGACCACGTGGAGTATTAGGCGTGTAAGCTGTCCTCAACCTTGCCTGTGGAGTAGAGATGGAGCCACTGCTGCTGCTTAGATTGCTTACGCTATAGTTTAGAAGACTTCCGCTGCTAGAATAAAGACTTCCGCTGCTAGATTAAGACATCTGCTGCTAGAATGAGTCTGAGACTCATAAGACTTTGTAATAAACACCTGTTCATTCGTGGTATTATATTCTGAATTCAGTTTGTGGATGATATATGTATGTGTGATGAACATCCTGGGCACACATACGCATCAGTCTCGGTTCAGAGAGGTTTCCTCTCAGAACGGGGGCGTCACAGATTGGTATCAGAGCCACCGTTGATGGTAGATCGCACGCCTAGATAGAAAACACAAATTGGTACAAACCTGCCACGGGTTGATCGTAGATCACACACCTAGATAGGTCACTAATTGTATCAACCTTCCATGGGTTGATCGTAGGTCACAGCCTAGATAGAAATCACAGATTGATATTAGAGCTGCCATGCCTAGTCACAGATTGGTACAATCCACAGATTGGTATCAACCTGCCACGGTTGACTGTAGGTCACAAGGTTAGATTGATCACGTTTTGGTAGCTGCCACGATTGACTGTAGGACGCACCCCTAGTAACAGATTGGTATTAGAAGCCACGCTGACCATAGGATGCAAGCTTAGGTAAAATGCATAGATTGGCATTGGAACCACCTTGACATAGGGTGAAATCACAGATTGGTATCACCTCAAGAAACCCTATAGGACCCCCGTTGAGTAAGCCTTGAATAGGAGTTGTGTGCTGAACTTTGTGATGATTGCTTGTGATTGTGTGCTTAGTGCAAGTTGTGGGACATTTTAAGCGTTGTCCATATTCGCACCAAGTAGAGAGATGTGGGATGCTTCGGCACTTGTTCACATCCTCATAAAGGATTGTCGAAGTGTGCCGTCGATACTTCCCCCGGGCCTGCACTGGGCAGCCTGCGGAGGTTCTTTTTCGGAGGGGCTAGTCACTCACGGAGAGCTTATGCGCTAGGGACGAAGGAAGGAGAAGGTTGACACAGAGATTTTTTACCTGGTTCAGGCTGCCGGAGCGTAAAACCCTACGCCCACGGTGAGCGGAGGCGCTCGTTGTATTGCTTGAGTGTTGTGCGTGTGTGTGTGCCACAAGCCGAAGCCTAGTGGGAGTTGAGCAAAATGTCGAACCGCTGGAGTGCGAACCCTTTGCAATGTTGCCTACCCAAGCCTTTTATAGTCCAAGACTCGGGCGGCTTACAAAGTGGGCCCGGGACCCGACAAGTGGTCCCGGGGAGATTGCCTGCAATCTACCGTATCCTGCAGTTACGCCGATAGTTGTCTCTGGCGAGGGCTTCTGAGTCTTCGTCTTGCCGCCCTGCCCACGCTGCAAGCTAGGCGTAGTGGTTGATGACGGCAGGGGCGGCAGGGGATGTCTTGTCGCTGTGTTTATTGGTGTAGAGCCTCTGACGCGGCCTGACAGTCTTCACTGCAATGCGATTGGGCACAACGGCTCCTGACAGCGGCGTGCTCCGCGTATCCGCGCCTTGGGAAGGCGCGGGTCTTAAATACCTTGTACGGACAAGGTATGGCGTGTCTTTACATTTGCTGCCTACCGCGCAGGGACAGGTAGCGCTATTCTGCTGGCCACGTGGCGGGCCCAGAGCTCTCCTCTGAGGAGAGGGAGGTCTGGCCCCGCTGGACACGTGGAGCCTTCGGAGCTCTCCCCGCGGAGGGGGGTCCGGCTCTGCTGGCCACGTGGCGGGCCCGGAGCTCCCCTCTGAGGAGAGGGAGGTCCGGCCCCGCTGGACACGTGGAGCCTTCGGAGCTCTCCCCGCGGAGGTGGGGGGGAGGTACGGCTCTGCAGGCCACGTGGCGGGCCCAGAGCTCTCCTCTGAGGAGAGGGAGGTCCAGCCCCGCTGGACACGTGGAGCCTTCGGAGCTCTCCCCGCGTATAGGGGAGGTCCGGCTCTGTTGGCCACGTGGCGGGCCCGGGGCTCTCCTCTGAGGAGAGGGAGGTCCGGCCCCGGGGGACACGTGGCGGCCTCAGAGCTCTCCCCGCGGATAGGGGTGAGGTCCTTAGGCAGTTTTCCTCTGTGCGTGGGGGTACCCCATATTGAGGGTACCGACAGTGGCCCCCAGGCCCATGTCGGGGGAGATAACGAGCCCGAGGTGGGGCCGCTGTCTCTTCCACTCTGTGCACCTTCTCGAAGACCCGCTTTGACCGTTGCTGGAGCACGAACAGTCATGGGATCGTGGGAGCGTGAGCCCTGCTTGATGGCTCCTTTTACTGCGGCGGTTCCCAAGGCTGCCATTTCTGCACGTCGCAGCGCCTTTTCAGGGACCACTGAACCGTCCCATCAGATCAACTTCCTGGGAGACTGACTTCTTGGCCCACCGCTTCTTCTGGATGGCTCGGGTCCACTTTTCATCGACGCTTGTCTTGGAGCTGAAGCGGTTGCCGCAAGGAGCGTATTCGAAAAGTTTTGAATCGCTTTGAATCAAGTATGGGAAGTTTAAAAGGGGATCTTATCTGCGTCGCAGGCTTCCCTTCGCACTTCCCTTCGCCTGAGCCCTCCTTGTTTCTTCGAGCTCTTGCACCTTCGTCTTCCATGGCTTCCAACCTGCCTCCGCCGAGCTTCACCGGGTCAGGAGACTCCGGCGAGGGATTCTCCCCCTGTGTCTAAGTGCGGGGGAGACTGTCTTTTTTACCGCTTATGGCTTGGCGGGGTTCGTCCCGCCAATCTCTTCGTTCTTCGTGGCGTTACTGGAGACATACGGTCTCCAGCTTCATCACCTCTCCCCCAACTCCGTTGCCATGGCTGCCGTCTTCGTGTACTTCTGCGAAATGTTCGTTGTGCGTGCCTCGGTGACGCTCTTCTGCCACTTCTTCATGCTGCGGACGACCGGTCGCGGATCGAGGAACCAGCTGGGGGCATACTACTTCCAGCATTGCTGCAAGGACCCGAAGGTCTCCGGGTACCTTCTGCCCTTCAAAGCGGCGAGGTGGGAAGGCTGGAGGGACCACTGGGTGATAGTGAAGACTGATGAGCACGATTGCCTCCAGTAACAAACCAGTGCTCCAACCACCGAGCGTTGCCTCTGGGAAGAGAGCCCGGTGATGGGGCCCGAATACGTGCCAATCTTAACGCAGATCCAGTCCCTGGCGGAGCAGGTATTGACGTCTCTGATGGTGCTGGAAAACTTCCTGTCGTGGCGCATTGCCCCGCTGCAGCAGCGCATCCGTCCGGCGTGGCACTTCAGCGGCATACACGACGGCATCAGAGTAGAGAGGGGTTTGAACTCAGTTCTTTCTGAGGAAGAACTGAGGGAGGTATTATCGTTCGTCAGTAGCGAGCGACCTTCTCAATGTCAATTCTCTTATGTTGCCAGCTTCCTGACCCCTCTCTCCATGGAGCCGTTGTTGAGGGCGAGGCTGTTGCGGGAGCTGTCGAAGCTGGACGATATTGGCATCGCCGTTCGCCAGGTTGGGGACACCTTCCGGGGAACCTCGATTCCGGGGATTGATCGCTCTGGAGGGAGCACGAGGCGTCAGCCGACACTCAACCCGCGCCGAAGGTCGATGGAGCCCGGACCGCCGACGAGGGGAAGGGGAAGGACCAAGCCTCTGGATCGCCGGAGAAGAAGCGCGCCCAGTCCCCTCTGAGAGCGCCACTTGCGCCAAGCCAGGGACCGGAGTTCCCCCGAACTCGCCTTCGGGAGGCGTTAGTTCATCGAGCGACGACCCTAAGAGGCCTCGGGTCTTCTGCTCCGACGGGACTCCCCTCGGACGGCGGCGGTCTGAGAAGCCCTGGGCGGAGGGTTCGGTCGCACCCCCCTGTTCCGCCACCCCGGGTACATCTGGTGCAGGTCCCGTCGGCACCAGGCCCCGGCGGTCCTACCCCAGCTCGGAAGCCGAGGCTTCATACCCGTTGGAGTGTCCGAGTTCCTTGGTAAGCTCGTACTCACCGGACCTCGACACTTGCTCATTTCTTTTTCTCTTGTCCTGAGGGGCCCCCATGCTTGCAGAGGCTCACCGGCTGCTGGGAACACGTCTGTTCCCCGGCCTTCTTCGGCTAGCGGAGGTGTTGGGCTGCAATGTTCAGAGGCTGTGGCGGCTTCTCCGGCCCATGAATCAGTGCGGGTGCCTCCATCTCCTGTGCCGGTTGGACCAGCTCCTGCAACGGCAACAGCGGCGCCCGCTCCTCTTCCTTCATCTGTTCAAAGGTCAGCAGCTATCGATGCCATGGAGGAGCTGCGGCTGCAGTTGGCGCATCGCGAGTGTGCCGTTGTTGATCAGGAGCGAGCCATGGCCACCGAGGTGAAGAAGGTCGCCAAGTGGCTGGAGGCTTGCGAGGGCGATCTGAAGGCCCTGGCCAAAGAGCTGGAGCTTCGTGAGACAGCTCTGGCCGAGAGGGAGGAGCAGGCCTCCCGGGAGCGCCAGATGGTGGAGGAAATCAAGGCTTCGCGGTACGTCGAGGCTAAGGCGGTCTGGAGCTTTGTTGGCGAAGTGGAGTCCACTCTGGTGCCCCTCGGTTTCAGTCCTGTGAGGCCGGGGGCTCTGTCACACCCGGTTTTTCCGAAGAACAACCAAGTGAATATCACATGTATGCCAGGATCATTTTCTCATACATGTGACGACAAATAGTGAAGCATCATTTATTACAAGCCAGGTGTCGAATATAAATAAGTCTTACATCGCAAATGTCTCAATGGACACTAATGCTTCATCACAAGTAAATAAACTAGCAGCGGAATATTATTCTTTAGGGCTCCATCACAGGCGTTGCCCGGGGGTCTTCATGAACCTAAAAGCCTTCCTCGGGTCCAAAATCTTGGTCATTATACACCACCTCATTATCTTGACCTGAGCAGCAATATAAACCAACAAATATGCAAGGTTGAGTACCAATGGTACTCAGCAAGTGTGGGAAAAATTATATCATGCATGGCTAGAACAAGGAGAGGTTGAACTCATGGTTAAAGCACTACGCAATTAATACCTATCACCTTAGCTTATTAAGCACCTACATTACTACACAGTTGAAATGGTTCAAATCTCCCATCCCATCATCATAAACCAATAACCATAATCATCATTTCCAATGTTAAGCTCCCCGCTTAACTTCCAAAACCATCAATTCTCTAATCACGAATAAGTCCAGGCCGCTGTTAACCGTGAGCACGGCTGTCAAGACAGTTTTGACTCTGCAGAGTTTGTACCACTGTACCCACAAGTAGTGATTTCATCCCCCGTTGCCGGGTGGACTAAAAGAACCTCCATTATGCCAGTGGCTACGATCCACATTCACACTTCCCAGGTGTGCGGCCAAGAGATCACTACAAAGCCTTTACAAAGGGATTCCCGACGAGCGTGGGCCCACTGAGGTTTCACCCCTAACAGCATACAAGAGGCTCCAACCCCGCTGCAGTGGCCCCCTCTTGAGCCTTGCGGTTCATATGGTAGTCCAGCTGACACCTACTCCCCGCACCATCCAACACACCCATACTACGCCGGGGATACACCTAATTAATTGGCTAAGCTGCCCCATCTCAGCATGTGGTTGGCACTGTAAAGCCGGGTTACATGCTCCATGAACCGGTCCTTAGGATCCAGGCAAGTACTAAACACAAACCCAAGTCTCGTGCACCCAGCACACAACCAAAACATCCAACTTGCCTTGATCCCTACCTCTACATAACTCACAATAGCTCATTCAAGAGTATGGTAAAATAAACTGATGATCTCATATCCCAAATATCCCATTCTAAGCATGGCTAAGCATATGCATGTAAATAAATGACATGACAAAATAAATCCCAACCCAAGCTACAAGGGAACAAGGTAATGCAATTCTAGGGAAACTTCCTAACATGGGTTTCATATTTCATTTGACAATGCAAATAATCCTATCTACACATCCTAGCATAGGATCAAAGTGGTCAAGGACACTTGCCTCCTTCTTGCTGCTCCTGAAATGGGTAGTCCTGATCTTGGAAACTGATAGCTTGCTCTTGAACAGGTTCTACTTCATACCATCACACATAGCAAAAGAAAAACAACAATCATAAGACATAGTTCACACTTCTACTTCATACAAACCACACATTCACATTTATGAAAGTTTCTTTACCATTTTATGTGTTGTGGATACTCTATGTGTGTTGATTTGGGGCTTGCATACACTTTCATTTACATGTGTAGGATTCCTACTTTGTTGTTCATATTTATACTCACATACTATATATATATACATGTATATATGTGTGTTTCAGTTTTAAATAAATTCCTTATATATTAAACTACCAAGTATGTATGAAAAGTATTTTTCTTCTCCATATGTGCCTTCATAATTTCTATCAACCCTAACTGAATTCTTTGTGTTTTAGAAACTCCATTTATCATTTACTAGTTTCTATATTTTCAGATTTATATTCTTATGCATAATTGTGCATTTTATTATTAAATTAGTAATACACACTACCTAAACAGATTAGGTTCTGGTCCTAAATAATTTAAGATCATATTTTGACCTTGGCTTCTGATGTATACTATTTCATAATTATTTTCCCTATTTTTCTTTAACTATTCTTTACTTAAAAATGTGTCCCTATACTATTAAATGTGAATAATAGATGAAACAGATTTATTTCAGCCCAAAAATATATTTTTATCTCACTCCAAAGTTTTCTAAGTACTGAGAGAGTTTTTAATAATTTTGACAATTATGTTTGTCCCCCTTTTTAATATTTAAACACTAGTTACATATTCAATTTTCTAAATTAAATACTAAACAGGGCTAAAATAATGAATTCACCCCATTACAGGGTCTATAATATTATTTTCATAATTTCCAGGGGTCTAGCTACACTTTTCAGAGGTGTTTTTCTTAATTTCTATTAAGTCTAGGGGCTAAAACTGATTTTTAAATGAATTTACATGATTTTCTGGAGTTCCAGGGGCTAGATCTGAAGTTTCCGGGGCTAGCTCAAAATTCCAGAGAACCCCAGGGGGTAGCACGTAAGAATTCCAGTCTTTATAACGCGGGGCTGACGTGGACCGTCTGATTTTAAACCGACGGCTGAGATTATAACATCGAACCGGTACGCGGGGTTTTAAAGTCTACCGTGCGATTTAAAATAAACGGCACACAAGCGGCCACGTCGCTCTGATCGAGCGCGGGCGGCGCTGCCGGCGGCGCACGGCGGCGGGAAGCGGCGATCTCGCCGGAAACTTTCGGATCCTCGAGAATTCTGCCTAGAACTGTGATCTTATGGCCTAGATCGGTAGAGGGGAGGTCAGGGATCTCACCTCGGGGGTTTTCTCGAGCTCGGGGGTCCTGGAAAGTGCTCGGCGGCGAGGTCCGAGGCAAAACCACGGCGAAGCTCGTCGGAGCTGGATTTGCACCGTAAGTCTTCGGGTTTTCTGCACCTGCAAAGTTCCCCGGAGGCGGAGGATCAAGATCAACGAGTTAGATCAGAGTTTCCGAGCTTAGATCGGCCAGAATTCACCGGCGAAGTCTCGGTGCTCACCGAAGTGAAAATCGGCGATCGCGTGAGAAAAACTGATCGGATCGGTTGTTTTTATAGCCGGGGAAGGGCGGTGGTTCTGTTGTGATCGAGTTAGAGTCCTCAGGGTCCAGAATTCGGCTGCGGGACGCGGTTTCCCGATCGGTTGCGATGGCGCGCGCGGGGGAGAAGTCCGGGGTCGCGGGGTTAGGGATGACAGGCGGGTCCCACCCGTCAGCGAGGGGCAGCGCTGCGCGCGCGGGGGCGGGCTGCGCGGGGGTTTGCTGGGCCGGCTGGGGTTTCGGCCCACTGGCCAGTTTTTTTCCGGTTTTCCTTTTTCTTTTTCCATTTCTTTTCTGTTTTGAGTATAATTTGAATTCCAGTTTGAATTTGAATTTTTGCAAAACATGCAACACGTCCAAAAATTTCTAAATTCCCCTCTGAACATGGTTTATGGTTTTAAATCAAAATTTGAGTTTTGACTAAAAATTTGGGGTGTTACAGCTCTACCCCCCTTAAAAGAAATCTCGTCCTCGAGATTGGTGTTTCTAAGAAAACAATTCCGGAAATTGTGCCTTAAGCTCATCTTCCCGTTCCCAGGTGGCTTCCTCTTCTGAGTGATGCTTCCACTGCACCTTGCACATCCTGATTCTCTTATTTCTGGTGAGGCGTTCCATTGTCTCCAAAATCTTGTATGGTTGCTCGGCATAAGACAAATCCTCAGCTACATCCACTTCATTCATGGATAACACCTCCTCAGGCGTCCTCAGACATTTCTTGAGTTGCGACACATGGAACACATCGTGCACGTCCGACAGATGAACCGGCAACTCTAGTTGGTACGCCACTTCGCCTTTTCTTTCCAAAACTTGAAAGGGTCCGATGTATCGAGGTGACAACTTCCCTTTCACCTTGAACCGACGAAGTCCTCTGATAGGGGACACCTTGAGATAAACATAGTCTCCCACGTTGAAAACGAGCTCTCTTCTTCGTACATCAGCATAACTCTTCTGGCGTGTCTGTGCTATCCTCAAGTTGTTGCGAATCTCCCTCACCTTTGCCTCGGCTTCTTGTAGCACTTCTGGACCAAACACTTTACTTTCTCCTGTTTGGTTCCAAAATAGGGGAGTTCTGCATTTCCTTCCATACAAAGCTTCAAACGGTGACATCTTCATACTAGCTTGATAACTGTTGTTATAAGAAAACTCCGCATACGGTAGGTTCTTGTCCCAACTCCTATTGTTTTTGAGTGCACATGCCCTTAACATATCTTCAAGGATCTGATTGGTTCTCTCCGTCTGTCCGTCAGTTTGGGGATGATAGGCAGAACTGAAATTCAGAAGGGTTCCCATGGTTTCATGCAACTTTTGCCAAAACCTCGAGGTGAACTGTGTCCCTCGGTCCGACACTATCTTCTTTGGCACTCCATGGTAACACACAATCCTTGACATGTACAATTCTGCCAATTTGGTTCCGCTGTAGCTTTCCTTCACAGGAATGAAATGAGCTACCTTGGTTAGCCTATCAATAATAACCCATATTGAATCATACCCGGACTGGGTCCTAGGCAATCCCACGACAAAATCCATGCTGATCTCTTCCCACTTCCATTCAGGCACTTTGAGTGGTTGCAGCAATCCCGCGGGTCGTTGATGTTCTGCTTTCACCAACTGACATGTGTCACATAGGGCAACATGTTCCGTGACATCTCGCTTCATGCCATACCACCAATACCTGCTTTTGAGGTCCTGATACATCTTCGTACTCCCAGGATGAATGGAATAGTCGGAATCGTGAGCCTCCTTCAAAATCAATTTACGAATCTCCTTTACTTCTGGCACACAGATCCTTTTCCCGTGCCACACCGTTCTTTGTTCATCCTCTCTAAAACCAGGAGCTTTATTTTCCTTGATGAGCTGTCTGATCTCTTGTATCTTCTCATCATTCTTTTGTCCCTCGCGTATGTCTCGCTCAAGTGTGGAGTCCACTTCCATGGCGATGGCTTCACCACTATTTACTAGACATAGATTGAGCCTGATAACCTCGTCCTTCAATTCTGCAGGCATATCCTTCAAGCTCAACTTATTGACCTGCACTTTCCGACTCAAGGCATCGGCCACGACGTTTGCTTTCCCGGGATGATAGTTGATGCCTACATCAAAGTCATTGATTAGCTCTAACCATCTCCTTTGTCTAAGGTTGAGATCTGGCTGTGTGAATATGTACTTCAAACTCTTATGATCCGTATATATCTCTGTCCTCTTCCCCATCAAATAGTGCCGCCAAATTTTCAACGCGTGTACCACTGCAGCTAGTTCTAAGTCATGTGTAGGATAGTTCTTCTCGTGCTTCCGAAGCTGCCGGGATGCATATGCCACGACATGTCCCTCTTGCATGAGAACACATCCCAACCCGTTTCCAGAGGCATCGCAGTACACCGTGAAATTCTTCTGCATATCTGGCATAACCAACACGGGGGCTGTTGTCAATCTCTTCTTTAGCTCCTGAAAGCTCGTATCGCACTGTGGCGTCCAGGTGAATGTGATTCCCTTTTCCAACAGTTTGGTGAGAGGTCTCGAAATCTGGGAGAATCCCTCAATAAACCGTCGATAGTATCCGGCCAATCCCAAAAAGCTTCGAACTTCCCCGACATTTTCAGGGGTTTTCCATTTCTGGATATCTTCGATTTTGGCGGGATCTACGGAGATTCCTCCCTCCGAGATTATATGTCCTAAAAAGGGAACTCTCTTTAGCCAAAATTCACACTTGCACAACTTGGCATATAGTTGGTGTTCTGTCAGCCTCTGTAACACCAACCTTAGATGTTTCTCATGTTCTTCTTCATCTTTGGAGAAGACGAGAATATCATCTATGAAAACCACCACAAATTTGTCCAGATATTCCATGAATACCTTGTTCATGAGGTACATGAAATATGCCGGGGCATTGGTTAGCCCGAAAGGCATGACAGTGTATTCATACAGTCCGTACCGAGATACGAAAGCTGTCTTGGGAATATCAGATTGCCTTATCTTGAGTTGGTGGTATCCCGACCTGAGATCAATTTTCGAGAACACGCAAGCTCCCCTCAACTGATCAAACAAGTCTTCAATGCGGGGTAATGGATACTTGTTCTTGATGGTCACCTCATTCAAGGCACGGTAATCCACGCATAACCTTTGAGTTCCATCTTTCTTAGGCACAAATATTACCGGAGCTCCCCATGGTGAGGAACTAGGGCGAACATACCCCTTTTCCGTCAATTCTCTCAAATGATCCTTGAGCTCTTCTAGCTGCTTGGAGTCCATTCGATAAGGTCTCTTGTATATCCGGGCTGTTCCCGGTACTAGCTCGATTGCGAATTCCACGTCACGGTCGGGAGGCATTCCTGGCAACTCCTCCGGAAAAACATCTGGATATTCCCTGATAGTCCTGATTTCCTCAACTTTCACCTCCACTTGATTTAATTTAATGTCCCTCCTAGGCTCGTGTATCGTTATGAACTTTACTCTTGTGCCACTAGGGTGAGTTAGTTCCACCGTTCTGGTCGAACAATGGATGATTCCTTTATGTTTGGTCAACCAATCCATACCCAAAATAATATCTATCCCTTGTGAATCGATCACTATGAGGTTAGCGGTAAATACTACCCCATTAATGTCTAGGTTCACTTTGGGACACACTTGTCTTGTCCTTATTTCTCCACCTGGAGAGTTTACCGCTAGCATATGGTTCATTTGTGTGGTTGCTAGGTCATGCTTCTTAACAAACCCTTGAGCAATGAACGAATGGGTAGCACCAGAATCAAACAGCAGAGTTGCAAGGTGTAAATTGGCAGGAAACTTACCAACTACCACGTCGGGTGCCTCTTGTGCTTCCTCCATAGTGACGTGGTTCACCCGTCCTCTCATTACGTTCTGCTGCTGTGGCTGTGTGGGCTTCTTCTTTGGACACTTATGGGCGTAGTGCCCCACTTCACCACAGCTAAAACATTGCACCCCAATCTTAGATGCTTGGCCCTTGTTGTCTTGGGGTTGGTTTGGGGGTCCTTGCACTGCTGGTCGAGGTGGATATGCAGGGCGAGGCTGCTGCATAAACTGACGTTGCGGCTGTGCTGGTGCTGCGGGGGGCCTGTAGTTTGGGTTGTACCCTCTTGGTGCTGAATAGGGTACCGCAGCACGGCTCGTCTGCCCCGTAGGTTGCTGCATCATACGTGGGCGGGTGTTGCTCCCTGAGGCTTGATGTGACCACCCAGCCTTCCTCTTATTCTCATTTTCCAGGGCCTTTAGCTTCCTTTCCACCACAAACGCTCTGTCCACCATCTTTTGAAAGCTTTCATACTCATTGGAGGACATTGCACACTGCATCTCTGCGGTAAGTCCTTCCACGAAACAATCTTGTTTCTGCTCATCTGTCTCTATGTCTCGTGGAGCATAACGGGATAGTTGAGTGAATTTAGTGAGGTATTCCCTCACCGTCATGTTTCCCTGCTGCAGTCCCAAAAACTCTTTCCTCTTGTTTTTGAGTTCACCTCTTGGGATGTAATGGTTGCGGAAGCTACGCTTGAACTCTTCCCAAGTGATGCTCTCAGGGTCATGATGGGCGGCCACGTAGGCGGTCCACCAATCAGCAGCAGGTCCATGCAATTGATGAGAGGCAAACAGCACCCTCTCATACCCTTGGCATTGTATGATCCTCATCTTACTTTCAATGGTCTTCAGCCAATCATCTGCCTCCAGAGGTTCAGCAGCACTTGCAAACTTTGGAGGTTGAGTTCCTAGAAACTCACTCAACCTTGGTTGGCGTGGTGCAGCTTGTGGAGGTGGAACTTGATGCAAGTTGGCCACTACTTGAGTCAAGTTCTGGATGAGCTGATTTTGATTCTCCAGCATTTGGTGGAGAGGATCAACTTCTTCACGGCGACCACCCCGGTTCTGGCCTCCAGAAAGATGAGAGTTGCATGCCTCATCATTGTTGTTGGCGGGGTTGGCAGCACGTCCTTTTCCTCTTCCGGCCATCTGGTAGAATCAACAAATGTTAATTTGAAAGCATTTAGTATCATCTTACTACTTTCACTTGTTTGTACTTTGAAGTGTTGAAGCTTTGTTAAAATTTTATGAGGGTTTATATCTCACACCAACCAAATGCACTATTATTTCCTGTGGGTTTACACACCAAAGCAAAACAATCTGAAGACGAGGCTGTGGACACTTGCTCATGGCTTCCACAACTCACGTCACACACCAAGCATTATCACCCATTAACTACATAACGACTCGACTACTCGATCTCTTGCTAGCTAGGGGAAAGACTCTACACTACTCATCCTCTTGAGCTGGCTCCTCAGGATCTTCCTCCTCATTTCGGCTACCTTCTGACTCTGCTTTGGGTGGGGAGGCTGCTGGTGGAGAAGTGCGATGACGCCTGATTGCTCGGCGATCCGGGGATTCAGGGGTCCATGGATCACTCACAGTGACACACAGTTCATTCCCATCTCCTCTTTCTCTCGCCTTTAAGCAAGCTCGCAGCAATGCCTCCGTCTCCTTCAGAGTATCTCGGACATCCTGAAGCTCTTGTTGACACTCCTGCAGTCGAGTGCTGAGCATAGCAGCATCCTCCAAGCACAAGTCCATGTGCTCATGGGAAGTCCCTTGCTGCACCGGTGGGTACTTGTACTCCGTGGTACCACTCTCACGTTGGAGGACATACATGTACTCCGTTTTGTCCAAGTGGCGACGATAGATGTGACTCTGGCAGGTGATGGCCTCCCAGGTGACATCTCTCTCCGCGTCAACTTGTGTTGCTCGACAAGCTGGAGAGTGGTGAATCTTAAGCAGCTGATTCTCGTGTATAATCCTCATCTCCGATCTCCATTCTTCCCTCTTCTCACGGATGGTTCTGGTGGAGTTATAGTGGATGATGAGCTTGCCCGTATTGCCGGCGGCTTCGAGCATACGTCGAAGACGGCGCAACAAATCTCCCACTGCCAATCCGTAGGAAAGGTACGTCACTGGACGACTCTCCTCTCTTTCAGCAAGGGCAACTATGGGAACTCTCCCTCCCGTGGATTTACGAGCGGTGCGAATCATGCGAACCATCTAAAACAAAAGAATTTAAAATTAGGTTAGATAAAATTTCAAACAAAAATCCTATTTTTGAATGAAAGTTTGGGTAAGATGAAGAAAATGACTCTTTTGATAACACTTTTTCACCCACACCTTGGAAAATAGTTTTTAAGAAAATAGGGCCCTTAAATACGTCCATTCCTACCTAGGTCCACGTTCCTACGGGCAACCTTGGCTCTGATACCACCTCTGTCACACCCGGTTTTTCCGAAGAACAACCAAGTGAATATCACATGTATGCCAGGATCATTTTCTCATACATGTGACGACAAATAGTGAAGCATCATTTATTACAAGCCAGGTGTCGAATATAAATAAGTCTTACATCGCAAATGTCTCAATGGACACTAATGCTTCATCACAAGTAAATAAACTAGCAGCGGAATATTATTCTTTAGGGCTCCATCACAGGCGTTGCCCGGGGGTCTTCATGAACCTAAAAGCCTTCCTCGGGTCCAAAATCTTGGTCATTATACACCACCTCATTATCTTGACCTGAGCAGCAATATAAACCAACAAATATGCAAGGTTGAGTACCAATGGTACTCAGCAAGTGTGGGAAAAATTATATCATGCATGGCTAGAACAAGGAGAGGTTGAACTCATGGATAAAGCACTACGCAATTAATACCTATCACCTTAGCTTATTAAGCACCTACATTACTACACAGTTGAAATGGTTCAAATCTCCCATCCCATCATCATAAACCAATAACCATAATCATCATTTCCAATGTTAAGCTCCCCGCTTAACTTCCAAAACCATCAATTCTCCAATCACGAATAAGTCCAGGCCGCTCTTAACCGTGAGCACGGCTGTCAAGACAGTTTTGACTCTGCAGAGTTTGTACCACTGTACCCACAAGTAGTGATTTCATCCCCCGTTGCCGGGTGGACTAAAAGAACCTCCATTATGCCAGTGGCTACGATCCACATTCACACTTCCCAGGTGTGCGGCCAAGAGATCACTACAAAGCCTTTACAAAGGGATTCCCGACGAGCGTGGGCCCACTGAGGTTTCACCCCTAACAGCATACAAGAGGCTCCAACCCCGCTGCAGTGGCCCCCTCTTGAGCCTTGCGGTTCATATGGTAGTCCAGCTGACACCTACTCCCCGCACCATCCAACACACCCATACTACGCCGGGGATACACCTAATTAATTGGCTAAGCTGCCCCATCTCAGCATGTGGTTGGCACTGTAAAGCCGGGTTACATGCTCCATGAACCGGTCCTTAGGATCCAGGCAAGTACTAAACACAAACCCAAGTCTCGTGCACCCAGCACACAACCAAAACATCCAACTTGCCTTGATCCCTACCTCTACATAACTCACAATAGCTCATTCAAGAGTATGGTAAAATAAACTGATGATCTCATATCCCAAATATCCCATTCTAAGCATGGCTAAGCATATGCATGTAAATAAATGACATGACAAAATAAATCCCAACCCAAGCTACAAGGGAACAAGGTAATGCAATTCTAGGGAAACTTCCTAACATGGGTTTCATATTTCATTTGACAATGCAAATAATCCTATCTACACATCCTAGCATAGGATCAAAGTGGTCAAGGACACTTGCCTCCTTCTTGCTGCTCCTGAAATGGGTAGTCCTGATCTTGGAAACTGATAGCTTGCTCTTGAACAGGTTCTACTTCATACCATCACACATAGCAAAAGAAAAACAACAATCATAAGACATAGTTCACACTTCTACTTCATACAAACCACACATTCACATTTATGAAAGTTTCTTTACCATTTTATGTGTTGTGGATACTCTATGTGTGTTGATTTGGGGCTTGCATACACTTTCATTTACATGTGTAGGATTCCTACTTTGTTGTTCATATTTATACTCACATACTATATATATATATATATATATACATGTATATATGTGTGTTTCAGTTTTAAATAAATTCCTTATATATTAAACTACCAAGTATGTATGAAAAGTATTTTTCTTCTCCATATGTGCCTTCATAATTTCTATCAACCCTAACTGAATTCTTTGTGTTTTAGAAACTCCATTTATCATTTACTAGTTTCTATATTTTCAGATTTATATTCTTATGCATAATTGTGCATTTTATTATTAAATTAGTAATACACACTACCTAAACAGATTAGGTTCTGGTCCTAAATAATTTAAGATCATATTTTGACCTTGGCTTCTGATGTATACTATTTCATAATTATTTTCCCTATTTTTCTTTAACTATTCTTTACTTAAAAATGTGTCCCTATACTATTAAATGTGAATAATAGATGAAACAGATTTATTTCAGCCCAAAAATATATTTTTATCTCACTCCAAAGTTTTCTAAGTACTGAGAGAGTTTTTAATAATTTTGAGAATTATGTTTGTCCCCCTTTTTAATATTTAAACACTAGTTACATATTCAATTTTCTAAATTAAATACTAAACAGGGCTAAAATAATGAATTCACCCCATTACAGGGTCTATAATATTATTTTCATAATTTCCAGGGGTCTAGCTACACTTTTCAGAGGTGTTTTTCTTAATTTCTATTAAGTCTAGGGGCTAAAACTGATTTTTAAATGAATTTACATGATTTTCTGGAGTTCCAGGGGCTAGATCTGAAGTTTCCGGGGCTAGCTCTCAATTCCAGAGAACCCCAGGGGGTAGCACGTAAGAATTCCAGTCTTTATAACGCGGGGCTGACGTGGACCATCTGATTTTAAACCGACGGCTGAGATTATAACATCGAACCGGTACGCGGGGTTTTAAAGTCTACCGTGCGATTTAAAATAAACGGCACACAAGCGGCCACGTCGCTCTGATCGAGCGCGGGCGGCGCTGCCGGCGGCGCACGGCGGCGGGAAGCGGCGATCTCGCCGGAAACTTTCGGATCCTCGAGAATTCTGCCTAGAACTGTGATCTTATGGCCTAGATCGGTAGAGGGGAGGTCAGGGATCTCACCTCGGGGGTTTTCTCGAGCTCGGAGGTCCTGGAAAGTGCTCGGCGGCGAGGTCCGAGGCAAAACCACGGCGAAGCTCGTCGGAGCTGGATTTGCACCGTAAGTCTTCGGGTTTTCTGCACCTGCAAAGTTCCCCGGAGGCGGTGGATCAAGATCAACGAGTTAGATCAGAGTTTCCGAGCTTAGATCGGCCAGAATTCACCGGCGAAGTCTCGGTGCTCACCGGAGTGAAAATCGGCGATCACGTGAGAAAAACTGATCGGATCGGTTGTTTTTATAGCCGGGGAAGGGCGGTGGTTCTGTTGTGATCGAGTTAGAGTCCTCAGGGTCCAGAATTCGGCTGCGCGACGCGGTTTCCCGATCGGTTGCGATCGCGCGCGCGGGGGAGAAGTCCGGGGTCGCGGGGTTAGGGATGACAGGCGGGTCCCACCCGTCAGCGAGGGGCAGCGCGGCGCGCGCGGGGGCGGGCTGCGCGGGGGTTTGCTGGGCCGGCTGGGGTTTCGGCCCACTGGCCAGTTTTTTTCCGGTTTTCCTTTTTCTTTTTCCATTTCTTTTCTGTTTTGAGTATAATTTGAATTCCAGTTTGAATTTGAATTTTTGCAAAACATGCAACACGTCCAAAAATTTCTAAATTCCCCTCTGAACATGGTTTATGGTTTTAAATCAAAATTTGAGTTTTGACTAAAAATTTGGGGTGTTACAGGCTCTGGAGCAGGGGGTGTCCGATGCGCTCCCGGTGCTCAAGGCTATCGGCGCTAAGCTGGTGTTGGTACCCTCAATATGGGGTACCACCGCGCACAGGGGAAAACTGCCTAAGGACCTCACCCTTCTCCGTAGGGAGAGCTCCGAAGGCGCCATGTGTCCAGCGGGGCCGGACAACCCTCTCCTCAGAGATAAGCTCCGGGCCCGCCACAAGACCAACTGAGCAGGACCTCCCCCCTCCGCGGAGATAGCTCCGGAGGCTCCACGTGTCCAGCATGGACGGACCTCCCTCTCCTCAGAGGAGAGCTCCGGGCCCGCCACGTGGCCAGCAGAGCCGGACCTCCCCCCTCCGCGGGGAGAGCTCCGAAGGCTCCACGTGTCGAGCGGGGCCGGACCTCCCTCTCCGCAGAGGAGAGCTCCGGGCCCGCCACATGGCCAGCAGAGTCGGACCTCCCCCCACCGCGGGGAGAGCTCCGAAGGCTCCACGTGTCCAGCGGGGCCGGACCCCCCTCTCCTCAGAGGAGAGCTCCGGGCCCGCCACGTGGCCAGCAGAGCAGCGCTGCCTGCCCCCGCGCGTTGGGCAGCGGGAGTAAAGACGCGCCATACCTTGCCCGTACAAGGTATTCAAGACCTGTGCCTTACCAAGGCGCGGAGATGCGGAGCACACCTCTGACAGGTGCCATTGCACCCAGTCACATCACAGTGAAGGCAGGCGTGCCGCGGCAGAGGCTGTATGCCAATAAACACAGCGACAAGACATCCCCTGCCGCCCCTGCCATCATCAACCACTACGACTAGCTGGCAGCATGGGCAGGGCGGCAGAACGAAGACTCGGAAGCCCTCGCCAGAGGCAACTACCGGCGTAACTGCAGATACGGTAGATGGCAGGCAATCTCCCCGGGACCACCTGTTGGGTCCCGAGCCCACCTTGTAAGCCGCCCGAGCCTTGGACTATAAAAGGCTCAGGTAGGCAACGTTAGCAAGGGTTCGACTTTTGCTGAATTCCTCTCGCGGTTTGACATTTGACCCACTCTCCCATAGGGTTCGCCTCTTACACATTCTCAAGCTCAGGACTCCGATTCTGAGCAACAAGCAATACAACGAGCAACTCAGCTCACCGTGGACGTAGGGTATTACGCTCCGGCGGCCTGAACCACATAAAAATCCCTGTGTCAAGCTTCTCCCCGTCAGTGACTAGCCCCTCCGAAAAAGAACCTCCGCGGGCTGCCCAGAGCAGGCCCAGGGGAAGTGTCGGCTACACACTTTGACATTTGGCGCACCAGGTAGGGGGCTTTTCCCTTGCGTGACGAGCTTATGCCGACAAAGATGACGAAGCTTCCTTCAGCGGCAAGCTCTCCCTGCCCACGTTCACGATGAACGGTGACCAGGGGGACTACGTCTCGACACACTCAGGACGGAGTGTATCGGCGCAAGCTGGGAGCCAGCAGCCGATTCCGGCAGCGCCGACTCCGGCATCGCAGGCTCCAGCGAGCGTGAGATCCACTGCAGCGCTGAGTGTCTCCCATGAGGGCGCACTATCTGCAGCACGAGCGCTACTGCACAATCCACCTGCTGGGGACGTGCCTCAGTCAGCGACCCAGCAGTGGATTCACGACATAAACCGTCTCATCGTCGCCGCCGCCAACCCTCGACTTCGGCGGGGATGACGTCCCAGTCAACCGGCTGTGTCGCTGACGCGCATGCCAACGGTTGACGGGCAGACAGCAGATTCCCGCTCCACCAGGATCCTGTCGGTGGACCTGAGGTCGGAGCTGGAACGACGCCACTTGGGCAACGATGCCCGAGTGGTCATCGAGCGACGACGAGAAAGGCGTCGCAACCAAGAGGCCGGCGACAGCATGTCGACTGCCTCAACCCAGCCTGAGCCGCAGACGTTCGCCACGCGATCTCTGCCCCAGGCATACGCCACGCAGCATATGCCCCAGCCATATGCCCTGCAAATGGTGCCCCCGGTCTATGGCGCAGCCTTGCCCATACCGGGGTATACGGTGCCGGCAGCGAACCAAGCGTTCGCGACACCAACACCTGCAGCAACAGGAGCAGGATGTGTGGCCCTAGCGCCACACCTTCGCTTTGCGAAGTGGCCCGCAAGTTCCGGCCGCACCTGCCCAAGAAGTACGATGGCAGCGTCAACCCGGCGGAGTTCCTCCAGATCTACTCCACCGCCATCCTTACTGCAGGAGGGGACGAGGCTGTCATGGCCAACTACTTCCCCGTTGCCTTGACCGGACCAGCCCGGTCTTGGCTCATGAATCTCGCCCAGGGTTCCATAACCTCCTGGGGAGAGCTCTGCTGGTAGTTCACTGCAAACTTCGGCAGCTCCTACACCCGGCCTGGCACGGAGCTCGACCTCCACGCCATCCAGCAACAACCTGGAGAGACGCTGCGCTCCTTCATCCAGTGGTTCTCCCAGGTACGGAACACCATCCCGCATATCCAAAATGCTTCTGTGGGGGTGGCGTTCCGGCAGGGTGTACGGGATACGAAGATGCTTGAGAGGCTCGCGACCAGAGAGGTTTGCGACGTCTCAGAGCTCTTTAGCCTGGCGGACAAGTGCGCCAGGGCAGCAGAAGGGCGGAACTGGCACTCACTGCCAGCCTCCGAGTCAGGAGGACAGCCCGGATCTGGCGCTGCTTCCCATGGAAGCGGCAAGAAGATCAAGAACCGGGGCGGTGGCAAGATGAACCCACTGACCGCAGCTCCTATTGCTGCAGTAGCAGCACCCAGCGGAGCTCGGGGGCCACGCCCCGACAAGAGGCAGCGACAGTCACCAGCTCCAGATGGTGACCAAGGCGAGCCATGCCCCGAGCACAACACCAGCAGTCATACTGCTGCTGAGTGCCAGGAGATTCAGAAGCTCACGGAGCGCTTCCGCAAGGGGAAGCAACCGCGTGCTGATACCCCTCCCTTCCTATAAAGGGAGGGCAAGCAGAAGGTCGACACCCAAGACAACGTCGACCACCAGGTGGGGTTCCAGGAGCCTCAGCGCGCCGTAAAGGTGATACACAATTATGAGGACTCCAGCTCCAGTGACGACGAGTCAGGGCGGTAGCCCACTACCACTGCCCCAAAAGATCCGTGGAGACTGCACTGCTGCAGTATCAGCCTTGGAAAAGCTCCAAGCAGTTGCAGCAGCCAAAGCACCGTCCCCCGGTGGTGCAGAACCGGGCCAGGTCCACCCGAGCGCATGTCTCTGTGCCTCGGCCTCACCTCCCGGGGGACGCCCAAGATCCGTCAACCTCCTGTCGGCCTGAGCCAATTGAAGAAGCCATCCTTGGTCCCCCAAGAAGAGTCCGGGTCCGCCTACCTCTTGTCGTCCTGAGCCAATAGAGTAAGGTACCCCGGGGCCCCCGGGAGAAGCCGCGCAGGACCGGCTCCGGCGTGAAGATATCGACCTCGTCGACGAGGCACGATTACAAGCAACACTCCGAAACGCACGGTCCCGGCTGGCGCTCCGGCGCTACCGCCAAACGACCAAGCGCGTATGGAAGCTACAAGAAGGCGACCTGGTGCCGCGGCGTACACTTTCCCGTGAAGGACCTATAAACTCTCCCCCAGCCGGGAAGGTCCCTTCCGAGTCACGAAAGTTACCGCCCCAGGGACATACGCCTCTCCACCGAGGATGTGATCCGCTCCCGAACCCTTGGAACATGGAACATCACAGTAAGTTCTAACCCCAGAGCATTAGTAGAACAGGCATTTTCCTTTCTGTAATAGATCCCATAGGCTCTAGGAACAGCACTCGGAGCAGCTAAGCCTCAGGGGACAGTCCAGGACTACGTTCAGCTTGGCCTGGTTCTGACTCCAAGCGCTTAGAGTCTTGCTTCCCTTCTTAATGGGGCAGGTTGTTGCCTCCATGTTCAGCCTGCCTTCCTCCTATGGGCATTTACATAGAAACCTGTTCTACCACGCTCTTACTTATGGGCTCATTTAAATTACGCATTAATTCCTATGACCACACTTTCTATGTATGCTCACCGTACATTTAGCTCCCCTTTCCCGCTCCCATCCATAGTCAGCATTTCCTATCGTACCGAAGGCGGTTGCGCTTGAGGCACCTGCCGATGGCCAGGGGGCCTTTCGGGCCTCCCCCAGTCAGGTGTTGCAATGCCAGCTGGTCACCTCAAGGAAAGGCCTGCGCTGTGCATGGGGGGTCCAAGGTGCGTAGCCTGCTTTGCCGGTTCCGACCCAAAGCATGCGCGCCCTGTCCTTCGGAGGTCCAGGGGAGTACAGCCGCTTTGCCTGGTTCTGTACCGAAAGCCTGTGCACTCTGCTTCCACGGCGCACAGTCCGGTACTAGGGGTCAGACGGTCGTACCCTGACCTCGGAGGGAGCCGGACCCCGGTGCCTCGTGCACAGAATTGCCCAAGCCCCGTATACCGGACTAGGACCGTAAGCCAAATAAGACTAAGAGACGGGGAGGGGAGAACCCCCGAGGAGAATTACGCTTCCTCTATCTGTGTGCAGGACCTCCAGGTTTTAGCTACGGGGACCGCACGAATGGGGGGATAGAGCTATCAACTACTCCAGCGCAAGACCGGAGGATCCGGGTCTCACCCCTTCCGCAGGGGCGAGCCCCGAAGGCCCCACGTGTCCAGCGGGGCCGGAGCTCCCCTCTCCTCAGAGGGTATCTTCGGGCCCGCCACGTGGCCGGCAGAGCCGATCCTCGCCCCCTCCGCTGGGGTGAACTCCGAAGGCTCCACGTGTCCCACGGGGATGGACCTCCATCTTCTCAGAGTAGAGCTCCGTGCCCGCCACGTGGTCGGCAGATCCGGACCTCCCCGTTCTCACGGGGCAAGCTCCAAAGACCCCTGGGGCCCTTAACTCAATAAGGACCCAAGGAAGGTGTCTGTGCAAGACTTCAAGATTGGTGAAGACCTCTGAGTACCTTGCGGAGCTAAGGACTCAGCCAGGCCAAGCCAAGAAGAAGATAAAAGAACACAGACACAGAAAATAACAAGAGTCTATTCGTTCAAGGCTCCACGAGCTGGACTACAGACTCGACAAAAGAAAAAGAAAAGATACAAGCCCTAGGATTCCCCTGGCTCGCGCCGGAACCTAGAGGCTACAAGGGCGGCTGTGTCCCCCACTTCAGCCCTAGCGGCTTCCTCCCGCTCCACGGTGGGGCCCTGCCTCGCTGGCTCCAGTGAGAAGGAGGGATCCCGGCTCCGGAAGCACGCCAACACGTGCGTAGCAACCTCCATCGCCTGGGCCTGACCGTCTGCCTCGAGCTCACCGGCGACCACCGCTTCAAGCATGTTCAGCTTGGCGCCGATAGACTCGAGCGCGAGGATCACCTTGGCCACCTTCAGCGCTGGGGCCGCTGCCTTCACCGGGCTGAAGCCAAGGGGGACCAGGGCGGACCCTGCCTGGTCGACGAAGCTCAAGACTGCTCGGGCCTCGGAGGTCCGCAAGGCCAGGAGCTCCTCCACCTCGCGGCGGGCTGCCAGCAAGGCGTCGAGGCTCCCCTTGGAGAATTCCTTCTCCTTGGCCGCCAGAGAGTCTTCCCGGAGCTGAAGACTCTGGGGAAGCCGCTCCAACTCCGAAGCTCGGAGGTCGGCATCCAGTTCCCGATCCAGGACCACCTGGCGGTCCCGGTAGACTTGCTCCTCCCTCGTGACCAGATCGGCCTTTTGGGTCTCCAGCTCATTAGCTCAGGCCCTCAGGTCTCCCTCGCCAGCCGCCAGCTGCGCTGCGACCTTCTCTACCTCAGCCTCCGCATAGCGCTCCTGGTCCGCGATGGCGCTCTCACAGCGCTCCAGCTTCAGACGCAGCCCCTCCAAAGCGGAAAGACGCTCTTCGGCCTGAGCGTGAGACTTGCGGGCCTCCCGGTGGAGCCGCCGGGTCTCGGAGTCCAGGCGGTTCACGGCCCTCCTCTGACGGTCAAGGAGTGCCTCCATGACATCGAGCGACGACCGCCTTGAGTCAAGCTCCTCCTTGACCTCCTCAGTCTGCTCCTTCAAGAGGCGCCCCCAGGTGAGGAGGTGATCCCTCTCTACTGCCTGCCCCTCCCGCTCTTGACCGAGCGCGGCCAGAACCTACCGGACGCTCGTCTGGGCGAGCTCGAGAGCGTCTTCCAGGGGCAGCGGAGTGGCAGAGGCCGAAGCCGCGCCCTCGACTTCCTCGATCACGTCGTCTTCAGGAGAAGTCGACGCTCCGGCAACCGGAATAAGGCGCTGATCAGAAGAAGCCGGCACTGGGGCAGGCTCGCTCCCGGTGCACCCTGATTTGCTGCCCACCGTAGGGCCCGTGGCAGCCTCTCCCGCTTTGACAACAGGAGGCGGGACACCGCCAGCCGGTCCCGCCGAACCCTCAGCGACAGCCGGCTCCCGAGCCGGTGAAGGGGGTGAACGGGAGGTGTCGCCACTGCCGCAGAAGCCGGGCCAACCGGCGCAGAAGGAACCTGTGGCGCAGATCCCCCGTCAGTCGGGGATGGCCGGGAAACGGGAACGTTACCGGCACTCGATGGGTCCCTGCAAACATGGGAGACTCCCGAGTTAAGAAAAGAAGAAGACAATACAGGCTATGGAACCCGGTAGACGTCACTTACCAAGGGACACGATCGCTCCAACGGGCTCTAAACCCAGGCTTCCGAGCTGGGGTAGGTCCACTAGAGCCCGCTGTTGCCGCCGAGGGCTGCCCTGTAGTCGCCCGGACTGGTGGAGCAGGGGACATTCCCGAAGCTCCCCTGGGCGCTGATCCAGCTCCCGAGGCCCGGGGCGCCAGAGCTCTAGATTCGCCCCTGGGCATCGCCGCACCAGTGCTCCCCCTCGGGGCTCCACTTCCTGAGGGAGGAGGACGCGACGTCCGGGGACCTTCAGGCCGTCGCCGCTCGGGAGGAGTCCCATCGGAATGATGAGCCCGAGGCCTCTTGGAGTCGCCATGGGACAGGGCGCCATCTCCAGAAGCGGGACGCGCAGGCGCCCTGGATCCCTGACTTGGCGCAAACGCCGCCGCTGGAGGAGACCGGGCGCGTTTCTTCTCCGGTGGCAAGTTGGAAGCCATGGCAGAAGAAAGCTCAAGAACAGGGAAGACAAGGGCGCAAGCGCTCAAGGAAGATGCAAGCACTAGGAAGTGCGAAGGGAAGCCGCGATGTGGGTAAGATCCCCTTTTAAACTTCCCAGGCGCGGTTCAAAGCGATTCGAAACTCTTTGAATACGCCGCTTGGACAACCGCTTCAGCTCCAAGACCAAGCGTCAATGACAAATGGACCCAAGCCGTCCAGATGAAGCGGTGGACCAAGAAGTCAGTCTCCCAAGGAGACGAGACGGCAAGACGCTTCGGCGGTTCTCGAAGAGGCGCTGTGACGTGCAGAAGTGGCAGCCTTGGGAACCGCCGCAGTAAAAGCAGCCATCAAGTGGGGCACACGCTCCAACGATCTCGTGACTGTTCGTGCTCCGGCAACGGTCAATGCGGGTCTTCGAGAAGGTGCGCGGAGTAGAGGAGACGGGGCCCCACCTCGGGCTTGCTATCTCCCACGAGATGGGCCCGGGGGCCACTGTAGGTACCGTCAATATGGGGTACCCCCGCGCACAGGGGAAAACTGCCTAAGGACCTCACCCTTCTCCGCAGGGAGAGCTCCGAAGGCGCCATGTGTCCAGCGGGGCCGGACAACCCTCTCCTCAGAGGTAAGCTCCGGGCGCGCCATGTGGCCAACTGAGCCGGACCTCCCCCCTCCGCGGGGAGAGCTCCAGAGGCTCCATGTGTGCAGTAGGGCCGGACCTCCCTCTCCTCAGAGGAGAGCTCCGGGCCCGCCACGTGGCCAGTAGAGCCGGACCTCCCCCTCCGTGGGGAGAGCTCTGAAGGCTCCACGTGTCCAGCGGGGCCGGACCTCCCTCTCCTCAGAGGAGAGCTCCGGGCCCGCCACGTGGCCAGCAGTGCCGGACCTCCGCCCACCGCGGGGAGAACTCCAAAGGCTCCACGTGTTCAGCGGGGCCGGACCCCTCTCTCCTCAGACGAGGCTCCAAACCCGCCACGTGGCCAGCAGAGCAGCGCTGCCTGCCCCCGCGCGGTAGGCAGCGGGAGTAAAGACACGCCATACCTTTCCCGTACAAGGTATTTAAGACCCGCGCCTTCCCAAGGCGCGAAGACGCGGAGCACACCTCTGATAGGTGCCGTTGTGCCCAGTCACACCACAGTGAAGGCAGGAGCGCCGCGGCAGAGGCTGTACGCCAATAAACACAGCGACAAGACATCCCCTGCTGCCCCTGCCATCATCAACCACTACGACTAGCTTGCAGCATGGGCAGGGCGGCAGAACAAAGACTCGGAATCCCTTGCCAGAGACAATTACCGGCGTAACTGCAGATACAGTAGATGGTAGGCAATCTCCCCAGAACCACCTGTTGGGTCCCGGGCCCACCTTGTAAGCCGCCCGAGCCTTGGACTATAAAAGGCTCGGGTAGGCAACGTTAGCAAGCGTTCTACTTTTTCTCGACTCCCTCTAGCGGTTCGACATTTGACCCACTCTCCCGTAGGGTTCGCCTCTTACACACTCTCAAGCTCAGGACTCCAATTCTGAGCAACAAGAAATACATCGAGCTACTCAGCTCACCGTGGACGTAGGGTATTACGCTCCTGCGGCCAGAAGCATGTAAAAATCCCTGTGTCAAGCTTCTCCCTCCATTGTCCCTAACGCGTGAGCTACCCGTGAGTGACTAGCCCCTCCGAAAAAGAACCTCCATGGGCTGCCCAGAGCAGGCTCGGGTGAAGTGTCGGCTACACACTTCGATAGCTGTGGCGGCTCGAGACTGTGGTTGCCGACGAGCTCGAGGACGAGGGGAGGAACTTGGCGAAGGAGGTCACCACGTACTTGTTGGCGTGCTTCCGGAGTCGAGACCCTTCCCGCTCTCTAGAGCTGGTAAGACTGGGCCCCGTCGCCGAGCGGTAGGAAGCTACCATGGTTGAAGTCGGGAACATGGCCGCCCTCGTAGCCTCTATGTTCCAGCACGAGTCAGGGGACTCCTAGGCAGTCGCCCCTGCGGCCAGAAGGCCCTGTATCTTTTCTTTTTTGCTTTTGTTGAGTCTGTAGTCCAGCTCATGGAGCTTTGAACGAATGAATAGACTCTTGATTATTGTGTATGTTCCTTATCTTCTTCTTGGCTTGGCCTGCCCGAGTCCTTAGCTCCGCAAGGAACTCAGAGGTCTTCACCAATCTTGAAGTCTTGCACAGACACCTTACTTGTGTCCTTGTTGTGTTAAGGGCCCAAGGGGTCTTCGGGGCTCGCCTCGTGAGGACGGGGGCAGGTCCGTATCTGCTGGCCACGTGACGGGCCCGGAGTTCCTCTGAGGAGAGGGTGGTCCGGCCTCACGGGACACGTGGAGCCTTTGGAGCCCGCCCCTACGGAGGGGGCGGAGTCCGTCTCTGCCGGCCACGCAGTAGGCCCGGGGCTATCCTTTGAGGAGAGGGGAGCTCCGACCCCGCCAGACACGTGGGGCCTTCGGAGCCCACCCCTGCGGAGGGGCGGGGTCCGGTTCCTCCGTTCTTGAGTTGGAGTCGTCGGGAGCTCAGGTCATTCCCTGCGTGGTCCCCGTAGTGGCCCCCTGGTAGGTGTGGCCAATGGTTTGGGCACACCTACCATACTCCTGCGGGGGAGCTAAAGCCGGGAGGTCCTGCACACAAGTAGAGGAAACGTAATTCTCCTCGGGGGCTCTCCCTTCCCTTTCTCATAGCAAATGCCGACTAGGGATGAGAGTGGGAAAGGAGAGCTAGATGTACGTTGAGCATACATGGAAAGTGTGGTCATAAAAATTAATGCGTAATTTAAATGAGCACAACGGTAAGAGCGTGGCAGGACCGGTTTCTTTCCATATAAATATCCATAGGAGGAAGGCAGGCTAAACATGGAGACAACGACCCATCCCATTAAGAAGGAAAGCAAGACTCTACGCGCTTAGGGTCGGAACCAGGCCAAGCTGAAACGTAGTCCTGGACCGTCCCCTGGGACTTAGCTGTTCCGAGCGCTGTTCCCGGACTCTATGGGATTTATTACAGAAGGAAAAAGAACTGTCCTACTGCTCTAGGGATAGAACTTACGGAGGTGTTCTATATTCCAAGGGTTCGGGAGCGGATCCCCATCCTCGGTGGAGAGGCGTACGCACCCAGGACGGCAAACTTTCATGACTCGGAAGGGACCCTCCCAGCTAGGGGAGAGTTTGTTGGTCCCTTCGCGAGAAAGTATGCGCCGCAGTACCAGGTCGCCTTCTTGCAGCTCCCGGACACGCACGAACCTTTGGTGGTAGCGCCGGAGCGTCTGCCGGTAACGTGCGTTGCGGAGCGCTGCATGTAATCGAGCCTCGTCGACGAGGTCGATGTCTTCACGCTGGAGGTTGTCCTGCGTGGCTTCGTCGTAAGCTTGGACACGGAGAGACCCCATGGTGATCTCTGGGGGGGGGCACAGCTTCGACCCCGTACACCATGAGGAAGGGTGTCTCCCTGGTGGCCCGGCTTTGGGATGTCCGGTTAGCCCAGTGTGCTTGGAAGCTCGTCCACCCACTTGGCACCATGTTTCTTCAAGCCGACATAGGTGCGAGTCTTGAGGCCATGAAGGATCTCAGTGTTGTCCCTCTCGACTTACCCATTGCTCTTTGGGTGAGCAACGGAGGCATAGCACACCTAGATGCCAAGGTCTTTGCAGTAGTCTTGGAATGCTGCGCTGGTGAACTGGTCCCGTTGTCGTTGATGATTCTGTTCGGGACCCCAAAGCGGCAGACGATTGACTTGATGAACTTGACTGCAGATTGCTTGTTGATGGTGATGACGAGTTGTAAGGGCCTCAGTTTTTGACACAAGTTAAAGTGTTGATCACCACACCACACACCTCATTTGAATTAAGTTGATAAACACATTTGAAGAGCAAGTAACCACCATCAACATGCTCATTAGGGAACAAACTCACATATTGCAAAAGTGGTATTTCCCACATGTGATATAGAGGGGCTGGGCATATGAAAACTCTTACACATTGCTAAGGATGTCCATGCCAAGTTTCACCCAAATTCAAAACCTTTTTCAGGTTATTTTGGGTATAGCTAGAAAGAGGGCAGATTGAAACCATATTCAAATTCAAACTGTTTTTATCCCATGAATATAAAAGTGGGAGGCATATTCTTATTCAGCACATTTTTGTGAGCTCACACACCAAGTTTCACTCCATTTGGAGTTTATTTTGACATGAGCTAAGTGGGACAAAATCAAACTTTATTTGAATTCTAAACTGAACTTGTACTGAAATTCATTCAAACCAAACCCAATTTGGATTCTAATCAATTCAAATGGCTCATGGGTGAATAATTTGAACCACCATGAGTATTTTGGGGCTCACTGTTTACCACAGTGATTAGGAGTAAATTTAAGAGGTTAAAACCCCGGGTTGGACCCACATGTCATAGAGAGAAGGAGGGAAGTCTTGCACACAAAGTCACAGCCTCGGTGGGAAATTCCACCGAGCAGCTGTCGGCTGTGCCACCAAGCAGCCACCGGCGCCACCAGCTGCTTCCCCTCTCTGCGCGCTGGCGCCCAGGGCGGCTTGCTCGCGCCTCCACGCGACCGGCACCGCCTCAGCCCGAGGAGGGATCGGCTGGCTTTATCTCCTCGCGTGCGACCCGAGCAGCGGCAGTTCTTCTCCCCGAAGCTCTCTGCTCGATCGGAAAACCGCGAAAACATCTCGCCTCTTCCTTCCCTGAGCTGCTAGATAGCAACCTGAGATTGCACACCACCTCCCTAACGCCAAAAACCCCGAGCTCCAACCTCCTTTGCCCGAGAACGATCGCCACAGCGGCGACCCAACCCCAGCCGAAGGTCAGGCGCTCGTGGAGAGCGTTCCACAGGCGTTTTCACGGTCCAGCAGTAGAGGCAACAGGAGCGCGCGACCACCGTGCTGCTCTCCTCCAAGTTTGGAAGCAAACCGTGAAGAATCCATGGAGAATATCCAGTTTTTGCTCCGGCGACCATAAACCGAGCTTCCGGTATGGATTCTTCAAATTCTCGCTCTATGATCCTTCTTTGGTTATCAAATCTTCCACGTAGACGCTGGACTAGCGGGCGATCAAGTTCCTTTCTGCATCCGTGGTGTGAAACTGTCTAGGAGTGACAAATTTTGAGCTCGATCAAGAGCGGTCATGGCGGGCACGCTCGGTCACACGGTGCTGACCAGCTTGCTGCCATCTTAGAAGCCATTTGACACCTTGTCGAGCTTCCTAGAAGTACACTGATGCTGTAGAACCGATTGTTCGAGGTTTTGGCGGGTTAGAACCACGGCCGACGGCGCCGAACCTCAACCGAGGCCACGGCACGTCGCTGGGCTATTTCCGGTCACCGCCAGCCCGAACTGACACCACCAACGTGTTCCTCGATGTCAACAACCCCCTGGCGGCGAGTTTCAGACCATGGGATGGCCGGCAGCGGCGAGCCGGCGAGCTCCGGGTCTGCTCCGGCGAGGGGAGGCGACGTGGACGCGCAGGCACACCGGGATCGGGTGTGCTGGCGCGCAAAGGCCCTGTGGGCCGCGGTGTGCGGTCGCCTCCGCGCCTAACACGTGTTCCCGCGGGCCCCGGCAGATTTAAACTTTTTCCCCGATTTTCAGATTTCATTCAAACTTCAAATCCTCATAACTTGAGCTAGAAAACTCCAAATTGAGTGAAACAAATTTTGTTGGTTTCAGCTCTCTGAGTACTTTCCATAAAATCAAGTTTCACTGCATGAAAATTTTTATTTCTCCAGAATTAATTCCCCAAATTTTAAACTCTTTGGAATTTTAACTGGGGAATCCTTTGGAGGAAAATCCTGAAATTGTGCTGGGATGTTCACCAAAATATCCCTGAACTACCATAGAAATTTCAGATCCATTTGAGCTCATTTGATCCACCTAATGGTGTGATTAGTGAAACTGTTCCAGAGAAAATAGTAAATGTTCAGAAACATTTTCAGAATTTTCTCTGAAATTGTTTAGCTCATATCTTTAGCTAGGAACCTTCAAATTAAGTGAGACCAACTCCATTAGAACCCTTTGAAAATCTAGTTTTCAGAAAGTCATAGTTTGTTTCATGAAAATCCTTAGAACACCCTAAAAGCCTTCAATTATGGTCAAGTACATAATTAATTGTGGAGGGCTCAAATGAGCTTTGCTGCAACTAAAACTTCAGCAAGTCTCTGTTTAGGTTGTAACCAAGCCACAGAAAAGTTTCACAGTCATTGGGCTTGTCTAGTAAGAGTTATAGACATTGCAAGTTTAAAAGTTAATACAAAAGCATTTAAATTAATACATGTACTGCTTCTATCATGTAGTCGCTAAGGTCGAGCAGGAACCTGAAGTCCTAGACTTCGTTACTCCGGAGGAGCAGCTAGCCTACGACCAAGAGCAGCAAGGCAAGCTCCGGTTTGCATTAACCTTTTTACAAATTTTTATTGTTTTGAGCACATACTTGAATACTATTGTTCCTTGCATTAGAGTCTTGTTTGTAAACCAAAGTGCATAGCCAAGAAAACCATGGGTTGGATTTAGGATTTCAAAACCCTGTTAGCTACTGCAATGCTAAGATACTGTAGGATTCAGTACAAGTCGAGTAGTTGGAACTACTCGCGAGCATAGGCTAGAGGCACTCGACTCGGGTAGAGATAGCACATGATACACATGGCAAGAAAGATGAGACCGAGCGGAGGGTAAGGGCAGCAGGACTTTGGGGCTTGTGTGCTGTAGCTCCGTTTGTGTCGATTGAGGACCGAGCCGTGTGCGGGCCTGTTGAACAAGCTAGAACAGTACCAAAGACCTACCAGCTATATGGGAACCGGAAACCAATGTAACTCGGGTAGCTGGGTGTTGAGGCATAGCTGGTCGTTCAGAGGGTAGGTTGAGAGCTCGAGGTGTAAATCAGCTGGCGGCACTGAGATGCGCGTGCAGAGACCTCTTGCTCGGGACGATCGGACCAGTTCAACATTTGGCTAACGGGTGAAAGGTAGTTGCGTACGGCGTCCATGATGGTTGCTGTAGGCAACATTAAGTACGGGCGTACGTGACGGGTTGTTCGGGTAACCCTGCAGGTGTAAATCGATTATAATCGCCGTCCGTCGCGGTCAGTGAGTACCACTTGTTCACTGTACCGTGACGTAGAAAGAACAGGCTAGTCACATGTTAAAATGTTGCTGATTGAAAGATGGACTTTGCTTGCTAATGATTTGCTGTAGTCTAGAGCTAACTAAAGTTCTTTTCAACTTTGGACAAAGTACATGAGAGAAATGCGTTTCTTGTTTGATTGCGGCTCTCTCATGTGCCTTAGTGTAAGGTTCTCTACAACCTGCTGCTAAAACTTGAAAGTAAGGTTCTATTAATTAGGCGAGTCCTTGCAAATGATTTTTACCTCATGTAAACCATCAACCCTCATGTAGAAGATCCATGTTTAGGTGAGACGGGTCAGACTTGCTGAGCCTTCGTGCTCACTGCTTGTGTTTGAAGCTTTTGCAGGGTTCTATGAGGAAGGGACTCCCGAAGAGGAGACGGAACCCCAGGAGGGAAACCCCGTCGAGTGGGAGTCATGCACGCCGCAGAGTTAGTGTGCGTGTGTGCTAGCAAGGACACGTTCAAGGGCTGAACGTGGACTTGATGCGTAGTCTACGCCCGTGAGTGTGGACTGGAACTATTTTGATGTAAACATGTTCATAAACCAGTTTATGTAATAAAATTTTGCTTCCGCTTTGTACCTTGTATGTGTGTTATCCGGTGCTGTGCAACGCAGTACACCTCAGCGTGATCCTGGCTCAACAAGACCGTGGGGTCGTGTCAGCGTTGGTATCAGAGCTCGCTTGAGGTTTAACGCACTACAAAGGTCCTCTTTTTCAAAAATCCAAGTGAGGAATGAGTTAGTAGCCCATATAAGGATGTTATTAGCATATAGAAAGTGGCATACTAACCTATTTTTCTATGTCGGAAAATCGTGTATCTCGGGACGTTGATGTCTTGGGGGGTGCACGTAAGTGCTGTCCACCAGTGCGCACAAGCTGAAGGGTGTAGCCCCATGGGTGGCAGGTAACCCGACCCGCTTTGATATCCTCTATGACACTTCATGTCGTTTGGGGTATTCGAGCAACGTCTGTCCCTGGCGTGCGTGGTGCAATTTGGGAGACCCCGTCACGTGGTCTGAAATGTGAACACATAACTCAAGGCATGTTTGACATGAGAACATCCGGGCGAGTGATGACGGCCGGGTGTACGAACTGTATGGATACCGGGCTCGGTGTGCCGCCGAGTCTGACGATTGTTTGAGTTTCTGCTGGTAGTCTGACCACGAAACGGTAGAAGTGTAGCATCCGTGTGCGAGTGACGTTTAGTGCCACTGAATTAACGAAGCCGGCTAAGTCCGGTATAGGTTTTTCGTTGTGAGGACGTAGTACCGACATGATTTGGTGACACATCGATGTCACACCCCACTAAATAAACAACTTCATTGTAAAACTTGAAGGTTTTTATCCAGAATAGTAAAACTTGATGTAACTCCTTCCCTTAATCAGGATATGCAAAGTTAACAAGTTTTCAACTTCTAGGTTGTTAAGGACAGAGCACTCTGTTTTCAGCTGAGTTAAGGCTGAAGTTAATCAGAGGTTAGAGGTTGAGTTCTTTCGAGGTTGGGGTCATATGATACATTTCTGGAAATCTTTAGAAGAGCTTTACAACTTTTCTGTTGAGGTCCAGAGGTGTTTCATCCCTTAACCAATCGAAAAATGCAGTAGAGTTGAAACTGTCCAGAAAACAGGACACGGTAAAGACTCTCTGTAAACTCTCTGTAAATTGAGTATAACTTCCTGCATAAAAATCCAAAAATAGAAAATGAGGTAGTTTTGGAAATCTTATGAGATGGGTTACAACTTTGTGACAGAAAGTTTTGTCAGATTGGAAAGAGAATCAACTGGAATTCTTGAATAAAATCAGTACCTAAAGCAGGGAGGTGCTGTCCAAATTTCTCCAGAAATTCTGTTAACTTTGACATCTCATAACTTTTGAACCAGGACAGATCTTAGGCCAAGCCAATACTTTCTGGAAAGCTATTGAAGTTAGCTTTAACTTTGATGTTGAGATCCAGAATTTGTTTTGCTTTAACATGGCCTAAATCAGGTTGAGATGGAAACGGGTCAGGGCTGTCATGTTGAACAGCAGATCAGCAGTCAAATTTGCTTAAAATTTGAACTATGTTTCCAAGTTTTATGAGTTCAATGACATGTCTTATGTTATAATTCAATGGTTTACTGTTTAAATAAATATTTGACATTTCTCAAATATATTTTGACAGATGACAGAAGATAAGCAGTTGGGGAACGGGTGGGTGGTGTCCCACTGTTCTCACCGCAGCGGCTATCCAGAAGCATTGTGGCAAATGCTTCAATATTTCGGATACAACCAGATGCTGCAGTACTTCGCCAAGGAGGAAGGCGAAGAGGGGAACAAGACGTGGACAATCCATGTCGAAGTCCCTGCAGGACCTACGCCACCCGGTTGGGTGCCGTTCACCGTCACGGTGAGAGGTAGACAACCGGAAGGGATGTGGCAAGTGGCAGCCCGTGACACTATGTCACGTTTCTGCCAACTACACGTTCAGGCTATGGAGAGCACTCCATACGCGCTCGTTCCGGTGGAGGGACGGGCTCAGCATGTGTGGGAAGAGAGGTACCGGGAGGCAACAGATCCGGGTTGCCCAAGGTACAACCCCGCGGAGGCAAACCTTAGCCTCCAGATGAGGGCGGGAAATGCCGTGATGGATAGCCAAGCTGTTCATACGGAGCATCTCGCCACAAAGCTCAAGGAGAGCACCAGCCGTGGAGACCATTTCGAGAGTGCTCACAGCGCACTCCTCAATGTGCTCCTTCCGACGATCAAGCAACTGAATGAACAACATAATCAGTTGCATCGTCTGAAGAAGGCGAAGAGGAAAAGCCGTGTCGATGTCGCGGCGTTGCAAGAACTGGTACAGAATCTAACCCAGCAAAACGAGGACCTTACTCAAGAGCGGGACGACGCTATTGAGGAAGGGCAAGGCTGGAAGAGGACTACAACCAGGCCATGGACGAGGTGCATGCTTTGCAGGACCTCGTACCTCTGGTATTGGGCATACCGGTGGTCTTGAGCCTTCCAGCAGTGGGAGAACCCGAGATGGGCGAAGAGGTGGTAGATCCAGAGCCACCAGCAGAGGTACCGGAGGAGGATGACCCGCAGGAGGTCGAATTCTACTCCGAGTAGGGGGTTACAGTTGCCAAGTAGGGCAGCTAGGGTAGTGTAACCCAACTTTTGCAATCGGTGACATGTCGTGTAGGCAGTAGCGTATGTATAGGTAGTGACGACATGAGCACGACTTCTCGGAGACCCGAGAACAATGTATCTTGTATAAAGTTTATGCTTTATCAATATATGTGAATGTTGTGCAAGTTATTCATGTGTCACTTCAATACCTACTGTTGCATATGGAATTTTAAGTATGACATGTGCTAATCGCTGCTGTTTTGAATTTCAGAATGACGCGTACTCGTGCTAACCTGGACGTTGGGGGTACTAGCCAAGGGGGGGCGACCTCCCAACAGCCTCCCGAGGACTCCTCGGTACAGCAGCAGCAACAGCAGCAACAGCAACAGCAAACACCTGTAAAAGCCCAAGAAATGGGTCTTGCAAAAAAACTTTTCTTCAATTCACCACACCTCAGCTCTTGTTGTGGATGGCTGGTAAGGGATGGGAGGAGCAAGTAACCTTTATCAAAGAAGTGGTTAGAGGGGAAACTTACACTCTCACAACATGGGAAAAATTATACACATGTGATCACACATGAGAGTGTGTTTCCAAACTGTTGCATTCAAACTCAGGATTTCAGCAGCTAAACCAAGTATCAAAGTGCATAATTGGATTTCTCAGGTCCAAATTAGTGGGGAGGCAAAGTTCAGAAATTTTCAAAAAGATTTGCTACCCATTTTTCCAAAAAGGGTCCAAATATGCCAAGAATTCAAATATTTATTTGAATTTGGGGGAAATGAGCTCAACCATACAAATGTAGGTCAGTTTCAAACTCCAAATATTTGGATTCATCTCTGGCTAAGCTTTGGAGATCTTTTGAGGGGTGGGGGAGCACTGACAAGTGGGTCCCACATGTCATTGGGAGGGTTAAAATGGCACAATAGTCAACAGCCTTAGGGGCTAAGTGTTGCACTCGGAACAGAGCCGAGGCTCCACGCGACACGCCGTGAAAACGCCGGACGCCACCTCCTGCTCGCCCCTCGCGCGCTGGCGAGCTCCTTGTGCGGGCGCAGTAACTCCCAGCCGTGCCCCAGCTCGCCACGACCACGGGCCGACCCCCAGTCACCGCCCTCTCGCACGACAAAGCGCCGAGGAGCCGCCGCTGTGATCGACTCACTCAGGAGCGATCGTCCCTCGTGTACCAACGCCGGCAGCGCAGCAAACATATATCCACAGACCTCCCACGCACTACCCGCATCACTTCCGGTCAAGTGAACCACTACCCACCGAGAGAAACCACGTTTTCGTGGCCGCCGGTGAGAACCGAGCAAAGGTGCTCCCGTGGGCAGCTCACACCAACCAGTTTCACGACTGAGCGAGAGCGCCCCAAGGTGCGCCAACTCCCTGCGCTGCTCCTCTCCAAATTCCAGAGCAATCCGTGCGACGTAGCTTCGGAATTTCAAGTTTTCCCCTCGGACGAGGAAAACCGGACCGCGGGTAAGAACTGTTGAAATTTACGCTTAATTCTCGGTTAAAGTTGTTCATTTTGCGCACACCAGAACTAGAGAGGATAGGGAACCTTTTCCCTCCACAACCCTAGCTAGAAACGCCGTAGTTACAGCTAATTTCGAGCTTTTCGGTCGGCGGCCATGGCGGGAACACGCGGGCGCACGGTGACAACCGGTTTGCCGTCGTTTCTGAGCCAGGTTGAGGCCACGCCGATATTTCCTGACCTCCACTGATGCTTTAGAGCGGATCCGCCGAGCTTTTGGCGGGCTAATGTGCTCGGGCGACGGTGCCGATCATCACCGAAGGCCGCGGCTCGTCGCCAGCCTACTTCCGGCCACCGGCAGCCCGAGCCAACCCCATAGACTTGTTCCCCGACCCTGAAAACCCCCAGGCGGTGAGTCTCCGGCCGAGAGGTGGCCGGGAAGCTGAGTCCGGCGAGCTCCAGTACAGCGCCGGCGAGGGGGAGGCGCGGGAGCGAGAGGAAGAAGAAGACCCGCCGGGCCCACGTGTCAGCAGCTGAAGATTAAAACGCCGGATCAGCTGTGGCGTGTGATCCCGTGTGGTGGCGCGGGAAAAAGGTCTGTGGCCCCGTGTGGCGTGATTCCGGCGGTTGACACGTGTAGGGTGGACCCACAGGCAGAGTTTGAACTTTTCCCGAATTAATTTGAATTCCAGAATTGGTTCAAACTTTGGAACTGCACAACTTTTGCTAGGAAGCTCCAAATCTAGTGATTCAAATTGGGTTGGATTCATCTTGCCTAGCTCTGTCCAGATATGCAACCCAATTTGTATGAAACCCATTAATTAATTCTGGAAAATTCTTTAAAGCTCTTTAGCAAAAGAATTTTAGAGGGAGTTTGGTTCATCCAAAAATCCCCAAATTTTGCCAGGATGTTCTTTAGGACATTAGTAAACCCCTGTAAAAGTTTCAGACCATTTGGAGTTGATTTAGTCAGAGCAATTCAAATTGAAAGGTGCTGTGCTCATTTGAATACAGAAACATTTTCAGAGAATTTCCAAAACTTGGAAATTCAATTCTGGGCAAACCTTGACTCCAAAAATGCTAGGAAAATTCATGCAAACTCTATGAGCTATAATAGAAATTGTAGTTCATTAAATCGAGCATGAACAGGTGTATTACCTCAGAATTAATTCTTCCTTGCTGATTTGCCAAGAGAATTATTCTGAGCAAACCACTCCATGAAAAGTGCTAATGTTTGGTCCAGAGAGTTTTCTTGTGACAAGGAACTCACAAAAAAATTCTCAGCTCCATTGGAGCTCTAGATCACCCCTGTCCTGTTTAACCACTTAAGGGATTAATGTGGAAAAGGGGAAAAACCACTTAGCATTTAACCATGTGATTAAGTTCAAGCCAAACCACCCACACCAGTTCATATTTAAATTCTTAAACAAAGTTCCAGGTGTCAGAGGCTGGTTATTAGAACCAATAGTAGAAGTTTTACTCTAAAACTCACATTTGCATCTAAATTAACGTATAGTATTTCATTAACGTGTAGCCGTTGAAGAAGAGACTCCGGAAGTGCTGGACTTCCTTCTTCCGGACGAGGAACTAACTACTGACCAGCAGCAACAAGGCAAGCCCCGGTTTGCATTAACCTTTTTATAAGTTTTTCTTTTGTTTACATGAGTCGTGTGAAGTATGATTGTGCATTAGGTGTAGGATGAATGGAACCCCACTTGCATAACCAAAGGTTCCTAAAAGAGTGAGGGTAGTGTCTAAGACCTCGAGTAGACAGGCTATGCTTAATGAGTCATAGGACTTCGGTACAAGTCGAGTAGTTGGAATCTAATCGCGAGATAGGCTTGGGACACACGGGTTCGGTGGAGTGATGTGAGATCACTTTAGTAATGAAAATGAGACTAGGCAGGGGCTAGGGCGCAACAAGAGAGAGTCTTGTGTGCGCGGCCCTGTCCATGTCGATTGAGGACCGATCCGTGTGCGGCCCTGCTGAACAAGTATTGAACGTACCGAAGGCATATCGGATATATGGGCCCCGATAAACCGATGTAGCCTAAACCTCCGGGCGTCGAGGCATAGCACACCGATTTATAGGTGTAGGTTGAGGGCAGCAAGGTGGAAATCTGCCAACGGGCATAGAGAGATGCTCCGTGTGGGGAACCTCCTGCTCGTTTCGGTGCGACCGGTTCGACGTTTGGGCTGTTGGGTGAAAGGTTGTCCCGTACGACATCGAGTGAGCGTGCTGTGCAGCTCCACGGGTGGGCGTACGTGACGTGCTCTTTGGGTTTTCCCTGCAGGTGTATATCGAGTCGATTCGCCGTCCCTCGCGGTGACGAGTATTGCTTGTTCACTGCGTCGTAACGTAGACTAATGGATGAAATATGTTGATTCAATGATGCTGATTGATATAATTGTATTGCTACATGTGTGCCACCAAATACTGCTTACTAAATTTCAGATTTCATGAACTGTTAATTTGTTGCTAAAAGATGAACTAAGGATGAACTTGTAGGCGTGTCCTTTTGCTGAAATATTACTATCCTATGTCCATTGTATCCCTCATGTAGAGTTTCATGCTTAGGTGAGTCGGTTAAGCCTTGCTGAGCCTTCGTGCTCACGGTTGCAGCTTAAGTGTTTTTCAGGTGAGGAGCCACCCACGGACTCGGAGTACGAGTCCACCGGCGAGGGTTACCCTCCGTCGGGGACCACGGCTGAGTGGGAGCCGTACACGCCGCGCTGAGCTGAGACGTGCAGCTAGTGTGGGTTGCCCTAGGGCTGGGCAACCGACTTTTGCTAAATAGGCGGGCGTGAGTTGTATAGTGTAGTCTTCCGCTGTGTAATAGAACAATAATTGTAACTGAAGTTTGTACTTGTTTGTACAGTTTCAGCTGTTTTTCCCATGTAAAATATTGTGTTCTTATGACGTGTGCTGTCGGGTGTCGCATCGCGCGGCACCACCCTCTGCGATCCTGGATGAGCGGATTCCGGTCCGCCACAGCCTGGTATCAGAGCTGCAGTGGGGATAGCACAGTACTAAAGGACTGCATTATGGGAAAAACTTAGGTGTACGGTGAGGAATCGGTAGTTGCCCAAGTAAGGACTATATTAGACTAGTTACTTAAAGTGGCAAAGACTAACTTATATGTTATAATTCTGAATTTCAATTATGTAACGACGCACCTACGCTCTGGTAAGTATGGTAAGGAACGCCACCGAAAGCGGTTCAATTTCGGTTAGCTCTCCCTGACGAGGAACGTGGTTCAGGGATTGATCTCACAGCTTGGGGTGAGATGTCAATATGAATCTCTTGGACTCTTCATGTCCCTGAGTTCATATGGAACGCTGATCCCTAGCGTGCATTAGGCAAGTAAGCGGAGACCCCATCGCGTGGTCAGTAACGCGAGAGTGTGTTCGTCTGGAAATAGCCCAGGAGGACATACGCAGCGCTTGCCATCGGCGTGCCCTGCAGGGCAGTAGGTGGTATCTGTTGGGTTGATAACATTCCCAACCGTGACGACCCGTTCATGACATACTCGGGTTCCCCGTCGTGTGGTGTTGAAACACGATCACGTGCCTTGAGACGTGACTTAGCTCAAGGACGGCCGTATGGAAATGATACGGGCGTTTGTATTTACTTTCAAATATGGAACTGCCTGAAATGAACAAACTTTGAGTGCACCATCATTGTGTGGTCTTCTGCAGGTACTAACCACGTATGTATCCGTGTAGAAAACGTGTGCGAGAGACCGTTTAGTGCCACACTTGAGACGTATATACCGGTATGATCCGGTTAGGATTTTCTTTTGTGAGGAACGTAGTACCGAGATATTGTAGGCATATGCATGAGTATAATGATAACGAAGAATTAAAAATCTATAGGTTCGACAGTTAGGACCCTGGTTGGGTATAAGAATGGGATGGTGATGAGTGTAGTTCCAAAAGTATGAAAAGCAGAGTGCTCTGTTTTGGGCAGCACGTTTGCTGATCCTCAACAGGGCATAACTCACAGGTCTTTTAGCCCAGGGAGGTGTGCTATATAGTTCTGGGAAGGTATTTAAGTACTCTACAACTTTGTTGTAGACTTCCAGAGCTGAAACTCGCCTTAAGATGGCTAAAATCCCAGAGGAATGTAAACTATTCAGAATCAGGGCAGAGTAAAACATCCTCTGAACTGATCTGTTTTTCAAATATAACTCCCAGTAGAAAAATCTAAAAATTGTCATATAATCCATCCTTAGAAAGAGTAGAAGATGTTTGACATCTTTGCAATTCAAAGTTTCTGAAGTTTCAGCACAGAATTTAGTGGAAATCAGGATTGGAAACAGCCACTTCCCAGGGAGGTTCTGTTAAAATTCTTCTAGAAATTCTGCTAACTTTGAATTAGCCTAACTTTTTAATCAAAGCTGATCTGGGGGCAAATGAGTACTCGTTGGAAAGATACTAAAGTTAACTCTAACTTTGGTATTCAACTTGAGTCATGAAAATGCCCATAACCGGATCAAAACTTGGAATAGGTAGAAACTGGTCATTCTGACGGAAGAATGACAGTTGAACTCATTGGAGAGGGTGTTGTACCCTAAGGGCGATAATAATGTCTCGTAGAGACCAAACTCAGTTATGGTGAGCTTCCAAAGAAGGGGTTCATCAAGTTGGATTAAACTAACTTGTGTTTGGTCTGGTAATGGTGTAGCTTGTGCAAAGTTATTACATTATCTACTTACGAGATATTTCGCATGTTTGGGTGTCATAATGTTTTTACGCCCAGTTCTATTGGACTGCATGCAAAAATGTTGCGGGACTGATGTTTAATGTCGTATGGTTGCAGATGGTTCGTACTAGGACCACGCACGAGGTTGGTGGCTCTAGCCAAGGTGGAGGCGATGACTCCCAGCCACCGGCCTACGACAGCACCCCGCAGCAGCAGCCACCACCGCCGCCTCCGCTTACTCTAGCGGATGTGATAGCGGCATTGGTGGGAGGTCGTGAGGAGCAGACCGACCTGCTCCGCACGATCGTGCAGAATACGTCCCAGGCAGGAGGACGTCAAGAGCGAGGGCCTCGTGAGCCCCGCGAAGTGTCGTACTCCGATTTTATGAGTACGCACCCTCCAGTGTTCACCGAAGCTGAAGAACCACTGGAGGCGGACAACTGGCTGCGGACTATCGAGTCCAAGTTCGGGCTGCTCCAGTGTACGGAGCGGCAGAAGACACTGTTCACAGCACAGCAGCTCCACGGTGCCACTGGTGCGTGGTGGGCGAATTATGTCGCCTCACGTCCGGCTGGCCATGCCGTGGAATGGCAAGAGTTCCGGGAGGCGTTCCGCGCCTATCACATTCCTCCCGGAATAATGAAGAGAAAGTTCCAAGAATTTTTGGAACTGAAGCAGGGCGGGAGGAGTGCCCACGACTACTCCCGTGCCTTCAACCATCTGGCGCAGTATGCGTCAGACTACATCTCCACAGAGGAGAAGAAGAGGGAGCACTTCTATCGGGGGTTACACCCCGAAATGAAGACCCACCTTGTACAATAGAACCGCGGCACATTCAACGACCTAGTCAATGCCGCCATCATGCAAGAGGACGCTCAGCGGGAGTTAGCAGCTGAGCAGAGGAAGCGCAGCGCTCCACCTAGCAGCGGTGGGAGTGGCGCTCCCCAGAAGTACCGTATGGTGTATCGGACACCATCCGGGCAGCAGTGGCAACCACCGGCGCGACCGCAACGGTTCGGGGGACGTCCCTTTCAGGCACCTCCGTTCCGTCCGCCGATGCCACCACCAAGACAGCAGCAGCAGCAGACGGTATCCCGGGCGTTTCCACCGCCGCAACGCGCCCCGGGTTTCCGTCCACCGATCAGCGGGGGACCGTCCCGTTTCACCTGCTTCACGTGTGGCCAGGCGGGCCACTTTGCGAAGGACTGCCCCCAGGGGCAGCAGAGCAGCGGGCAAGCCCAGCTCCAGGGCGGTGCTCGAGGCCGACCTCCGGTGAAGAAGGTTGGTCAGTGGACTGGAGGCGTCCGCAACCTCGACAATGAGGACGCCCCAGAGGGAGACAACGTGCTGGCGGGTACGTTTACTCTCAACCATCAAGTCATCGTCATATTATTTGATTCTGGTGCAACCCACAGCTTTATAAGTGCATCCTATGTGGCTAAACATCAATTGCAAGTCTTCCCAACCGACTGCACTTATATGATTTGCTCACCGGGAGGGAAGATTTCAGCTAATATGATGATTCCAAAGGCACCTCTGTGCTTAGGTGGGAAACTATATCCCACCACCTTGATAATCCTTATGGGACAAAAGATTGATGCAATCTTAGGGATGTCATGGCTGCAATACCATGGCGCTGTCCTAGAGACTCGGACACGGACGGTTCACTTAAATTCTCCATTTCACCGTCCGCATTCTATGGTGTTAGACACACCAGTCCGGGAAGTTTTAGCAATTAATAATGCTGAAGTTCTCAAGTTAGAAGACATCCCCGTAGTCCGGGAGTATCCTGATGTGTTCCCGGATGATCTTCCGGGCATGCCACCTGAGCGGGATGTCGAGTTCAAGATTGAACTTGCACCCGGGACTACGCCCATATCACGGAGACCCTACAAGATGGCTCCGAATGAGCTGGCGGAACTGAAAGAACAGCTCAATGATCTGTTGAGCAAGGGTTTCATTAGGCCGAGTTCCTCGCCTTGGGGATGCTCGGCGCTATTCGTGAAGAAGAAGGATGAGACCCTGAGGCTGTGTGTGGATTACCGGCCGCTCAACGCCGTCACCATCAAGAATAAGTACCCACTACCCCGTATTGACATCTTGTTTGATCAACTGGTGGGGGCAAGTGTATTCTCAAAGATGGACCTTCGCTCTGGATATCACCAGATCAAGATCCGGGCGGAGGATATCCCGAAGACGGCGTTCTCGACGAGATACAGCTTATACGAATATCTCGTCATGTCCTTTGGTCTCACAAATGCTCCAGCCCATTTCATGTATCTCATGAACTCGGTGTTCATGCCGGAGCTGGACAAGTTCGTGGTAGTGTTCATCGATGATATCTTGGTTTACTCCAAGACAGAAGCCGAGCATGCCGAACACTTACGGATCGTTCTTCAACGATTGCGAGACCACAAGCTCTACGCCAAGTTCAGCAAATTCGAATTTTGGATCAGCCAAGTGCCATTCTTGGGACATATCATCTCAGCTGAAGGCATTGCGGTTGACCCAAGTAAAATCGAGAAAGTGTTGAAATGGAAAGCTCCCACTTCAGTTCATGAAGTCAGAAGCTTCCTCGGGTTAGCGGGATACTACCGGAGATTCATTCCAAGTTTCTCCAAGCTCGCTAAGCCGATGACAGAGTTGCTGAAGAAAGGGACAAAATATGTTTGGAACACGGCGTGTGAAGGAGCGTTCCGAACATTGGTGAAGCATCTCACAACAGCCCCGGTGTTAGCTCAGCCGGATACAACAAAGCCCTTCGACGTGTATTGTGACGCGTCCGGTATTGGACTTGGCTGCGTGTTGATGCAGGAAGGACGTGTGGTCGCTTATGGCTCACGCCAACTTCGGAACCATGAGCAGCACTACCCGACTCACGATCTTGAACTTGCTGCCGTGGTGTTGGCGCTGAAAATGTGGAGGCACTATCTCCTGGGGAACTTGGTGCATCTCTACACCGACCACAAGAGCTTGAAATACATTTTCACCCAGAAGGAGCTGAACATGAGGCAGAGGAGGTGGTTAGAACTGATCAAAGATTATGAGATTGAGATCCATTACCACCCCGGCAAGGCGAATGTGGTTGCCGACGCGCTGAGTCGGAAATCACATGTCCATCACCTCACCATTACACCAGTGGAGGAGGAAGAGCCAAGTTTATACTTGGTTCCTTATGGATCGCTGTACAACCTTGCCCTCGTCCCTACTATTAGGGAGGACATCATTGCAGCTCAGAAAAATGATAAAGGCATGGCACATCTCCGGAGACGAATTGACAATGGGGAGATCAAATGTTTCCGGAAAGATGGTGAGGGGACGTTGTGGTTCAATGACCGCATAGTCGTACCCCGAGATATGAAGTTGAGGAAAAAGATCCTTGATGAAGCTCATCTGTCCAAATACTCCATTCATCCGGGCAGCAACAAAATGTACCAAGATTTGAAAAAGAAATTTTGGTGGACACGGATGAAGCGGGAGGTAGCTAAGTACGTATCCGAGTGTGATACGTGTAGACGAGTGAAAGCTGATCACATGAAGAAATCAGGGCTGCTGCAACCCCTGAAGATCCCGGCATGGAAATGGGAAGATGTGAGCATGGATTTCATTGTGGGATTACCCCTAACAGCCAACAAGCATGATTCCATATGGGTAATCGTTGATCGGTTAACCAAGACGGCTCACTTCATTCCGGTGAATACACGTTACAATGCCGGCAAATATGCGGAGCTATACATAGCGAAGATTCTATGCCTATACGGGGTACCCAAGACCATTGTCTCAGATCGAGGTGCATTATTTGTATCTCGCTTTTGGGAGCAGCTACACGTTGCATTGGGTACTAAGTTGATCAGGAGCTCCGCCTATCACCCTCAGACCGATGGTCAGACAGAAAGGGTGAATCAAGTCCTGGAAGACATATTGAGAGCATGTGCCATCCACCATGGTCGGAACTGGGATGATCACCTACCATTGGCGGAATTCTCGTACAACAACGGTTATCAGGCGAGTATCAAGATGGCACCTTACGAAGCTCTCTACGGTCGTAAATGCCGCACCCCATTAAATTGGTGCGAGTCCGGTGAAAGGGTCACATTCGGAGTTGATGTGGTGAACGACGCCGAAGAGCGCGTTCGGACAATTCAAGCCAATTTGAAGGCCGCTCAATCCCGACAGAAGAGCTACGCTGATAAGAGGCGTAGGCCGTTGCACTTTGACGTTGGGGAACACGTGTACCTCCGCGTGTCTCCAATGAAGGGCATGCACCGATTCGGTGTGAAGGGGAAGCTCGCTCCCCGTTTCGTTGGACCCTACGCTATCACCGAGAAGTGTGGACCAGCAGCGTATCGATTGGAGCTACCGGCATCTCTGGCTGGTGTCCATGATATTTTCCATGTTTCGCAACTGCGGAAATGCTTGAAGCATACAACTGCTGTTCCTACCGAAGACATCGGCGAGCTGAAGCCGGATTTAACATATGATGAATATCCGGTGGGAATTCTTGATGAGAAAGCCAGGACCACGCGTAGCAGAACGTTGTGGTTCTACAAAATACTCTGGAGTAACCACACCGCCGAGGAAGCGACGTGGGAGAGCGAGGAGTTCCTTCGCTCAAATTACCCGGAGTTTATGGCTTCTCAACACGGGTAAGTCCCTATTACATTGCTATCTCTTCTTTTATAATCTCGGGACGAGATTCTTTTAAGGGGGGAGGGATGTAAAAGCCCAAGAAATGGGTCTTGCAAAAAAACTTTTCTTCAATTCACCACACCTCAGCTCTTGTTGTGGATGGCTGGTAAGGGATGGGAGGAGCAAGTAACCTTTATCAAAGAAGTGGTTAGAGGGGAAACTTACACTCTCACAACATGGGAAAAATTATACACATGTGATCACACATGAGAGTGTGTTTCCAAACTGTTGCATTCAAACTCAGGATTTCAGCAGCTAAACCAAGTATCAAAGTGCATAATTGGATTTCTCAGGTCCAAATTAGTGGGGAGGCAAAGTTCAGAAATTTTCAAAAAGATTTGCTACCCATTTTTCCAAAAAGGGTCCAAATATGCCAAGAATTCAAATATTTATTTGAATTTGGGGGAAATGAGCTCAACCATACAAATGTAGGTCAGTTTCAAACTCCAAATATTTGGATTCATCTCTGGCTAAGCTTTGGAGATCTCTTGAGGGGTGGGGGAGCACTGACAAGTGGGTCCCACATGTCATTGGGAGGGTTAAAATGGCACAATAGTCAACAGCCTTAGGGGCTAAGTGTTGCACTCGGAACAGAGCCGAGGCTCCACGCGACACGCCGTGAAAACGCCGGACGCCACCTCCTGCTCGCCCCTCGCGCGCTGGCGAGCTCCTTGTGCGGGCGCAGTAACTCCCAGCCGTGCCCCAGCTCGCCACGACCACGGGCCGACCCCCAGTCACCGCCCTCTCGCACGACAAAGCGCCGAGGAGCCGCCGCTGTGATCGACTCACTCAGGAGCGATCGTCCCTCGTGTACCAACGCCGGCAGCGCAGCAAACATATATCCTCATACCTCCCACGCACTACCCGCATCACTTCCGGTCAAGTGAACCACTACCCACCGAGAGAAACCACGTTTTCGTGGCCGCCGGTGAGAACCGAGCAAAGGTGCTCCCGTGGGCAGCTCACACCAACCAGTTTCACGACTGAGAGAGAGCGCCCCAAGGTGCGCCAACTCCCTGCGCTGCTCCTCTCCAAATTCCAGAGCAATCCGTGCGACGTAGCTTCGGAATTTCAAGTTTTCCCCTCGGACGAGGAAAACCGGACCGCGGGTAAGAACTGTGGAAATTTACGCTTAATTCTCGGTTAAAGTTGTTCATTTTGCGCACACCAGAACTAGAGAGGATAGGGAACCTTTTCCCTCCACAACCCTAGCTAGAAACGCCGTAGTTACAGCTAATTTCGAGCTTTTCGGTCGGCGGCCATGGCGGGAACACGCGGGCGCACGGTGACAACCGGTTTGCCGTCGTTTCCGAGCCAGGTTGAGGCCACGCCGAGATTTCCTGACCTCCACTGATGCTTTAGAGCGGATCCGCCGAGCTTTTGGCGGGCTAATGTGCTCGGGCGACGGTGCCGATCATCACCGAAGGCCGCGGCTCGTCGCCAGCCTACTTCCGGCCACCGGCAGCCCGAGCCAACCCCATAGACTTGTTCCCCGACCCTGAAAACCCCCAGGCGGCGAGTCTCCGGCCGAGAGGTTGCCGGGAAGCTGAGTCCGGCGAGCTCCAGTACAGCGCCGGCGAGGGGGAGGCGCGGGAGCGAGAGGAAGAAGAAGACCCGCCGGGCCCACGTGTCAGCAGCTGAAGATTAAAATCCCGGATCAGCTGTGGCGTGTGATCCCGTGTGGTGGCGCGGGAAAAAGGTCTGTGGCCCCGTGTGGCGTGATTCCGGCGGTTGACACGTGTAGGGTGGACCCACAGGCAGAGTTTGAACTTTTCCCGAATTAATTTGAATTCCAGAATTGGTTCAAACTTTGGAACTGCACAACTTTTGCTAGGAAGCTCCAAATCTAGTGATTCAAATTGGGTTGGATTCATCTTGCCTAGCTCTGTCCAGATATGCAACCCAATTTGTATGAAACCCATTAATTAATTCTGGAAAATTCTTTAAAGCACTTTAGCAAAAGAATTTTAGAGGGAGTTTGGTTCATCCAAAAATCCCCAAATTTTGCCAGGATGTTCTTTAGGACATTAGTAAACCCCTGTAAAAGTTTCAGACCATTTGGAGTTGATTTGGTCAGAGCAATTCAAATTGAAAGGTGCTGTGCTCATTTGAATACAGAAACATTTTCAGAGAATTTCCAAAACTTGGAAATTCAATTCTGGGCAAACCTTGACTCCAAAAATGCTAGGAAAATTCATGCAAACTCTATGAGCTATAATAGAAATTGTAGTTCATTAAATCGAGCATGAACAGGGGTATTACCTCAGAATTAATTCTTCCTTGCTGATTTGCCAAGAGAATTATTCTGAGCAAACCACTCCATGAAAAGTGCTAATGTTTGGTCCAGAGAGTTTTCTTGTGACAAGGAACTCACACAAAAATTCTCAGCTCCATTGGAGCTCTAGATCACCCCTGTCCTGTTTAACCACTTAAGGGATTAATGTGGAAAAGGGGAAAAACCACTTAGCATTTAACCATGTGATTAAGTTCAAGCCAAACCACCCACACCAGTTCATATTTAAATTCTTAAACAAAGTTCCAGGTGTCAGAGGCTGGTTATTAGAACCAATAGTAGAAGTTTTACTCTAAAACTCACATTTGCATCTAAATTAACGTATAGTATTTCATTAACGTGTAGCCGTTGAAGAAGAGACTCCGGAAGTGCTGGACTTCCTTCTTCCGGACGAGGAACTAACTACTGACCAGCAGCAACAAGGCAAGCCCCGGTTTGCATTAACCTTTTTATAAGTTTTTCTTTTGTTTACATGAGTCGTGTGAAGTATGATTGTGCATTAGGTGTAGGATGAATGGAACCCCACTTGCATAACCAAAGGTTCCTAAAAGAGTGAGGGTAGTGTCTAAGACCTCGAGTAGACAGGCTATGCTTAATGAGTCATAGGACTTCGGTACAAGTCGAGTAGTTGGAATCTACTCGCGAGATAGGCTTGGGACACACGGGTTCGGTGGAGTGATGTGAGATCACTTTAGTAATGAAAATGAGACTAGGCAGGGGCTAGGGCGCAACAAGAGAGAGTCTTGTGTGTGCGGCCCTGTCCATGTCGATTGAGGACCGATCCGTGTGCGGCCCTGCTGAACAAGTATTGAACGTACCGAAGGCATATCGGATATATGGGCCCCGATAAACCGATGTAGCCTAAACCTCCGGGCGTCGAGGCATAGCACACCGATTTATAGGTGTAGGTTGAGGGCAGCAAGGTGGAAATCTGCCAACGGGCATAGAGAGATGCTCCGTGTGGGGAACCTCCTGCTCGTTTCGGTGCGACCGGTTCGACGTTTGGGCTGTTGGGTGAAAGGTTGTCCCGTACGACATCGAGTGAGCGTGCTGTGCAGCTCCACGGGTGGGCGTACGTGACGTGCTCTTTGGGTTTTCCCTGCAGGTGTATATCGAGTCGATTCGCCGTCCCTCGCGGTGACGAGTATTGCTTGTTCACTGCGTCGTAACGTAGACTAATGGATGAAATATGTTGATTCAATGATGCTGATTGATATAATTGTATTGCTACATGTGTGCCACCAAATACTGCTTACTAAATTTCAGATTTCATGAACTGTTAATTTGTTGCTAAAAGATGAACTAAGGATGAACTTGTAGGTGTGTCCTTTTGCTGAAATATTACTATCCTATGTCCATTGTATCCCTCATGTAGAGTTTCATGCTTAGGTGAGTCGGTTAAGCCTTGCTGAGCCTTCGTGCTCACGGTTGCAGCTTAAGTGTTTTTCAGGTGAGGAGCCACCCACGGACTCGGAGTACGAGTCCACCGGCGAGGGTTACCCTCCGTCGGGGACCACGGCTGAGTGGGAGCCGTACACGCCGCGCTGAGCTGAGACGTGCAGCTAGTGTGGGTTGCCCTAGGGCTGGGCAACCGACTTTTGCTAAATAGGCGGGCGTGAGTTGTATAGTGTAGTCTTCCGCTGTGTAATAGAACAATAATTGTAACTGAAGTTTGTACTTGTTTGTACAGTTTCAGCTGTTTTTCCCATGTAAAATATTGTGTTCTTATGACGTGTGCTGTCGGGTGTCGCATCGCGCGGCACCACCCTCTGCGATCCTGGATGAGCGGATTCCGGTCCGCCACAACACCGTCACCGCCACTGCCAACGGTTACATTGGCCGACATCGTCGGGGCAATGGCGGGGTCACATCAGCAGCACACGGAGTTGCTGCAAACTCTTATTGCTAATACGTCTCGCCCAGAGAGACGTCAAGACCGTGAGGAGCGTCAACAGAGCTCCTACTCCGACTTCCTTGCAACTCATCCCCCGGTATTCTCAAGGGCGGATGAACCTCTTGACACGGACAACTGGCTCCGCGCGATAGAGATGAAGTTCGGGCTGCTCCAGATAAGCGAGCAGCGCAAGACTCAGTTCGCGGTCCAGCAGGTCCAAGGATCCGCGAGCGCGTGGTGGGAAAACTTCTGTGCATCACAGCCCACCGACCGAGTAATGACCTGGACGGAGTTCCGGCTGACCTTCAGGGCCTATCACATACCGCCAGGTCTAATGAAAAAGGAAGACGCAGGAATTCCTACACCTGCAGCAAGGGAGCCGGAACGCGCTGGAATACTCCAGGGCGTTCAACGATCTCGCGCTCTATGCGTCATATCACTCTGATACTGATGAGAAGCGGCGGGACCACTTTTACCATGGGCTTAACCCGCTCCTGAAGGTAAAATTGGCGATGTTCAATCGCGGCAGCCTCAACGACATTATTGATGCTGCGATTGTTCAAGAGGACTCCTGCAAGGAGTTGGCGGCGGCGGAGCGAAAGCGAAGCGCGCCGCAAAGCAGCGGAGAAGGAGGTGGTCCTTCTCAGAAGTTTCGGATGGTGAATCGCCCACCATCAGGTCCACGCTGGCAGCCACCCCAAAGGCCGATGCCGTTCCGCAGTCGGCCGTACTCTTCACCAGCATTCAGGCCGGCACTGCCAGCACCACCTCCACAACAACAGCAGCAGCGGGTGATGCCGCGTGCATATGCACCTCAGCAGCGCATGCCGGGCTTTCGTCCCCCGAGCACTACACCAGCAGCGGCCACATGTTACATGTGTGGTCGTCCAGGACACTTCGCGAGCAGTTGCCTGGAGAGGCAAGGCAGCGGAGTGGCACCGCAGTTTCCGGGGAGGAATCAGCCCCGGAACCCTACTAATGCGCGGCGGGCAAACCCTAGGCCCGGCACCGTCCACCAGCTTGCCATAGAGGACGTGCCGGAGGGCGAGCCAATCCTTGCGGCTATGTTCCAACTCCACCAGCATCCCGCCATAGTACTATTTGATTCAGGCGCCACGCATAGCTTCATTAGCCAAGCTTTCATTGATAAATATAGCTTGCAAATACTACCCACCGATAGTCTTTATGTGATCTGTTCACCGGGTGGGAAAATTTCAGCAAGCATGATGATCCCAAAAGCGCCATTGTGCTTAGAGGGTAGAGTCTACCCAACGTCTCTCATAATCTTAGAGGTACAAAAGGTCGATGTCATCTTAGGGATGTCGTGGTTAACCCGCCACAGCGCTGTTTTAGACACCGTCCTCCGAGTTGTGCACCTAAACTCAAAAGTGCACGAATCTCACTCCTTATTTCTGGACAGTCCAGAAATAAAACTTCCAAGTGTCTATCAAGCCACAACTATCATATTGGAAGATATTCCAGTAGTCCGAGAGTTCCCTGACGTATTCCCGGACGATTTGCCAGGGATGCCGCCCGATAGAGAGGTGGAGTTCAAGATTGAACTTGCACCGGGAACCATGCCAATATCCCGAATGCCGTATAAGATGGCGCCCAAGGAGTTGGCTGAACTGAAGACTCAGCTCACGGTCCTCCTGAAGAGGGGTTTTATTAGGCCGAGCTCCTCACCATGGGGCTCTTTAGTATTATTTGTGAAGAAGAAGGATGAGACGTTACGGCTTTGCGTGGACTATCGTCCATTAAATGCCGTAACCATCAAGAACAAGTATCCGTTGCCACGGATCGACATGTTGTTTGATCAGTTGGTCGAAGCAAAGATCTTTTCCAAGATGGACTTAAGATCCGGGTACCATCAGATTAAGATAAGGGCGGAGGACATTCCAAAGACAGCTTTCTCGACGAGGTACGGACTTTATGAGTACCTGGTCATGTCCTTCAGCCTCACCAATGCTCCAGCTCATTTCATGTACTTGATGAACTCGGTATTCATGCCGGAGCTGGACAAGTTTGTCGTGGTCTTCATCGACGACATCCTGGTATATTCCAAGTCGGAGGAAGATCACAAGCAGCACCTGCGTATAGTCTTGCAACGGCTGCGGGATCACAAGCTATACGCGAAATTCAGAAAATGCGAGTTCTGGATATCGCAAGTGCCTTTTCTCGGGCACATCATCTCAGCGGAGGGTATCACTGTAGACCCGAGCAAGATCACTCAAGTGTTGAATTGGAAATCCCCGAGGATTGTTCACCAGGTATGGAGTTTCCTCGGACTCGCGGGATATTATCGGAGGTTCATTCCAAACTTCTCGAAGATTGCCAAGCCTATGAAGGAGCTGCTGAAGAAGGCTACCAAATATGTTTAGAGTCCAGCATGTGAAGCAGCATTCAAGTATTTAGTCAAGCACCTAACATCAGCACCGGTCTTGGTGCAGCCAGACACAACAAAACCGTTCGATGTGTACTGCGATTCATCCGGCATTGGGCTCGGATGTATGCTGATGCAAGACCGAAGAGTGGTCGTGTATGGATCACGGCAGCTTAGGAACCATGAGCAAAATTATCCAACTCACGACTTGGAGCTTGCTGCCGTGGTACTCGCACTGAAAATGTGGAGGCACTACCTACTCGGTAACCTCGTACATTTGTATACCGACCACAAAAGCCTCAAGTACATATTCACTCAGAAGGAGCTGAACATGAGGCAACGAAGATGGTTGGAACTGATAAAGGATTACGAAATAGAGATCCATTATCATCCGGGCAAGGCAAACGTAGTGGCAGATGCGCTGAGCCGCAAGTCACACGTGAACAATCTGACCATCACACCGTTGGAAGAGAGCGAGCCACCACTGCATGTGATTCCACATGGAGCTCTCTACAACTTAGCTTTGATCCCCACCATCCGTGAAGAGATAGCGGCAGCCCAGAAGAATGACAAGGGCATGTCACATTTGCGGAGACGTGTAGACAGTGGGGAGCTGAAATGTTTCCGGAAGGACGGAGACGGCGTCCTATGGTTCAAGGACCGGATCGTCGTACCCCGTAACCCGGAATTACAGAAGAAAATCTTTGATGAGGCTCACTTGTCAAAGTTTTCTATTCACCCCGGCAGCCACAAGATGTATCAAGAACTCAGAAGCAAGTTTTGGTGGACACGGATGAAACGGGAGACTGCAAAATACGTGTCCGAGTGTGATACATGTCGAAGGGTGAAAGCAGACCATATGCGGAAACCGGGACTGCAGCAACCACTGGGCATTCCTGCCTGGAAGTGGGAGGATGTGAGCATGGACATCATTGTCTGTTTACCCACCACTCTTCAAATGCATGATTCTGTGTGGGTGATCGTCGACCGGCTCACCAAAGTTTCCCATTTCATCCCGGTCAACACAAACTACAACGCCAAGAAGTACGCTGAACTGTACATCTCACGGATCCTATGCTTGTACGGCGTACCCCATACCATCATATCGGATCGGGGCACTTTATTTGTGTCCTGTTTTTGGGAGCAGCTGCATGCTGCCTTGGGGACGAAGCGGATCCATAGTTCAGCATACCACCCGCAGACGGATGGGCAAACCGAGCGGATAAATCAGATCCTAGAAGACATGCTACGAGTTTGCGCTATCGACCACAGCAAGAATTGGGATGATCACTTGCCGTTAGCCGAGTTCTTGTACAATAATGGGTACCAAGCCAGCATCAAGATGGCGCCTTACGAGGCGCTGTACGGGAGGAAATGTCACACACCATTGAACTGGTGTGAGTCTGGCGAAAGGGTTACCTTCGGGATTGACCTTGTCAACAACGCGGAAGAAAAGGTTCAACTGATTCAAAAGCGAACCTAAAAGCCGCCTAATCCCATCAGAAACAGTATGTGGACCGGAGAAGACGCCCATTACAATTCGAAGTGGGGGATCACGTATATCTACGTGTGTCTCCAATGAAGGGCGTAAACATATTCAGAGTCAGAAGAAAGTTGGCACCCCGATTCATCGGTCCATTCCAGATTATCGAAAGATGTCGATGGGTAACATACCGGCTGAAATTACCAGAAGCACTTTCCGGTGTGCATGACGTATTTCACATTTCCCAGCTGAGGAAGTGTCTTAAGCTATCTACTACCGTACAGCTGGAAGACATTGAAGAACTGCAACCGGATCTCACCTATCTGGAGGAACCGGTTCAGATTATTGACGAAAAGGCCCGAACCACACGCAACCGTACGTTGTGGTTCTACAAGGTCCTCTGGATTCATCACTCCATGGACGAAGCTACATGGGAGAGTGAAGGATTTCTTCGCGCTAACTACCCCGACTTTTTCACGTCACATATCCGGTAATTTTCCACCGTCCTCTCTCTCATTTTCACCTTATAATCTCGGGACGAGATTCTTTTAAGGGGGGAGGAATGTAAGGGCCACAGTTTTTGACACAAGTTAAAGTGTTCATCACCACACCACACACCTCATTTGAAGCAAGTTGATAACACATTTGAAGAGCAAGTAACTACCATCAACATGCTCATTAGGGAACAAACTCACATATTGCAAAAGTGGTATTTCCCACATGTGATATAGAGGGGCTGGGCATATGAAAACTCCTACACATTGCTAAGGATGTCCATGCTAAGTTTCACCCAAATTCAAAACCTTTTTGTGGTCATTTTGGGTATAGCTAGAAAGAGGGCAGTTTGAATCCATATTCAAATTCAAACTGTTTTTATCCCATGAATTTAAAAGTGGGAGGCATATTCTTATTCAGCACATTTTTGTGAGATCACACACCAAGTTTCACTCCATTTGGAGTTGATCTTGACATGAGCTAAGTGGGACAAATTCAAACTTTATTTGAATTCTAAACTGAACCTGTGCTGAAATTCATTCAAACCAAACCCAATTTGGATTCTAATCAATTCAAATGGCTCATGGGTGAATAATTTGAAGCACCATGGGTATTTTGGGGCTCACTGTTTACCACAGTTATTAGGAGTAAATTTCAGAGGTTAAAATCCTTGGTGGGACCCACATTTCATAGAGAGAAGGAGGGAAGTCTTGCACACAAAGTCACAGTCTCGGTGGGAAATTCCACCGAGCAGCTGTCGGCTGTGCCACCGAGCAGCCACCGGCGCCACCAGCTTCTTCCCCTCTCCGCATGCTGGCACCCAGGGTGGCTTGCTCGCGCCTCCACCGGCACCGCCTCATCCCGAGCAGGGATCGGCTGGCTTTATCTCCTCGTGTGTGACCCGAGCAGCGGAAGTTCTTCTCCCCGAAGCTCTCTGCTCGATCAGAAAACCATGAAAACATCTCGCCTCTTCCTTCCATGAGCTGCTAGACAGCAACCTGAGATCGCACTCCACCTGCCTAACGCCAAAAACCCCGAGCTCTGACCTCCTTTGCCCGAGAACGATCGCCACAGCGGCGACCCAATCCCAGCCGAAGGTCAGGCGCTCGAGGACAGTGTTCCACAGGCGTTTTCACGGTCCAGCAGGAGAGGCAACAGGAGCGCGCGACCACCGTGCTGCTCTCCTCCAAGTTTGGAAGCAAACCATGAAGAATCCACGGAGAATATCCAGTTTTTGCTCCGGCGACCGTAAACCGAGCTTCCGGTACGGATTCTTCAAATTCTCGCTCTATGATCCTTCTTTGGTTACCAAATCTTGCACGTAGACGCTGGACTAGCGGGCGATCAAGTTCCTTTCTGCATCCGTGGTGTGAAACTGTCTAGGAGTGACGAATTCTGAGCTCGATCAAGAGCGGTCATGGCTGGCACGCTCGGTCACACGGTACCGACCAGCTTGCCGCCATCTTAGAACCCATTTGAAACCTTGTCGAGCTTCCTAGAAGTACACTGATGCTGTAGAACCGATTGTTCGAGGTTTTGGCGGGTTAGAACCCACGGCCGACAGCGCCGAACCTCAACCGAGGCCGCGGCACGTCACCGGGCTATTTCCGGTCACCGCCAGCCCGAACTGACACCACCAACGTGTTCCTTGACGTCGACAACCCCCTGGCGGCGAGTTTCATACCATGGAATGGCCGGCAGCGGCGTGCCGGCGAGCTCCGGGTCTGCTCCGGCGAGGGGAGGCGGCGCGGGCGCGTCGGGAGGAAGACGAAGCCGGCTGGCCCACGCGTCAGCGGCTCAAAATTTTAAATCGGGATCGGGTGTGGCCAGGATCGGGTGTGCTGGCACGCAAAGGCCCTTTGGGCCGCGGTGTGCGGTCGCCTCCACGCCTAACACGTGTCCCCGCGGGCCCCGGCAGATTTAAACTTTTTCCCCGATTTTCAGATTTCATTCAAACTTCAAATCCTCATAACTTGAGCTAGAAAACTCCAAATTGAGTGAACCAAATTTTGTTGGTTTCAGCTCTCTGAGTACTTTCTAGAAAACCAAGTTTCACTTCATGAAAATCCTTGTTTATCCAGAATTAATTCCCCAAATTTAAACTGTTTGGAATTTTAACTGGGGAATCCTTTGGAGGAAAATCCTGAAATTTTGCTGGGATGTTCACCAAAATATCCCTGAACTACCATAGAAATTTCAGATCCATTTGAGCTCATTTGATCCACCTAATGGTGTGATTAGTGAAACTGTTCCAGAGAAAATAGAAAATGTTCAGAAAAATTTTCAGAATTTTCTCTGAAATTGTTTAGCTCATATCTTTAGCTAGGAACCTTCAAATTAAGTGAGACCAACTCCATTAGAACCCTCTAAAAATCTAGTTTTCAGAAAGTCATAGTTTGTTTCATGAAAATCCTTAGAACACCCTAAGAGCCTTCAATTATGGTCAAGTACATATTTAATTGTGGAGGGCTCAAATGAGCTTTGCTGCAACTAAAACTTGACCAAGTCTCTGGTTAGGTTGTAACCAAGACACAGTAAAAGTTTCGCAGTCATTGAGCTTGTCTAGTAAGAGTTATAGACTTCACAAGTTTAAAAGTTAATACAAAAGCATTTAAATTAATACATGTACTGCTTCTATCATGTAGTCGCTAAGGTTGTGAGACCTATGTGTGCTGAATACATTGGCAATTAGGATAAAAGTTAGCATTAACATTCAAAGTTTTGAATTTTGCCAAAACATTCTTCTGTGGCAAGGTCCGACAAGTTTTTTGTTAGGTCCGCCAAGTGTTGGCAAGGTCCGACACAAGGTCCGGAGAGCTCCTGCAAGGTCCGAAGAGCTTCTGTGAGGTCCGGAGCTTGTTTTTAGGGAGCTACCGTGAAGTTCAACTCGTAGAACTGCAGCGTCTTGTTTTTGCTTTTAACTCGCAATGTTTCAAACTTGCTTTATGGGAAGGTTTGCTTAGTATTAATTTGCTAAGTTTTTGGTGTGTTTTGGTGATTATGGCTGTTATCATTTGATATGGTTTGCAACATGCTTATGTGACATGCTCATGTAAGGTGTTGTGGTTTTCGAACTAACGTGAGTCAAGTCGAGGACTTGTGCTCGGAAGAATTGGTTGTTTATTCATGTGCAGGTGTTGCTTGAGTTCAAGACATGTCTGGTGACGGGATCCTTGGACTAGTCTCAGGGAGGAGATGAGGTTCCAACAACCAAGTTCGGGAGGAGCTGTTGTTGAGTTGATCGGGAGGTCGCGCAGCATGTTTGGATCAAGGGCAGTGCATACGAAGGTTGCGTGTACGTCGTTGGAAGGTGTTTGCACGTGTGCAAGGAGTGCATGGACGTGGCAACATTGTTCCAAGGCGTGATGAAGAGAAGTGGACGTAAAGAATTGGTCGGAAAGGTCCAACCGGCTGGATTGCGTACTCAGGCTGAGTCGGATATGGCTCAAATATGGAAGATTTGAGTTGGTTATGATAGGATTTCGTGCTAGGCACGAAGTTGTGTTGTTTTAGGAATGTTTAGTACGTTCCTAATGTGTTTGGAAGTCTCACGATTGCTTCTATCTGCGAATAGGAGAGTCCTGAGCAGTTATGGTAAGTCAGGATACGAGTCCAATTAGGAGTAGGAGTCCTAGATTGGATTGTTTAGCCTGAGGGCTGGCTATAAAAGCAAGGGAGGCCAGAGCTCTCATGGGTAGAGAACTTTGGGCTGTTCCTCTTGTGTTTCTATTGAATAAAGTTCATAGTTTCAAGGAGTTTTTGTGCCTTGTTCGTCCGACTTGTTTTTCGTCAAGTCTTTCTCGCCGAGTTTCTGGACAGACCGACGTTGCTTCGGTGTTTTGTTCATAACTCGAGTTTTACAGATCCGATTGACGTGATTCTTTTTGGTTTGTCTTCAAAACTCAATTATCTATCATCTGTCAAATTTTCACGAGCTTCGGATCTGTAGTTTTTTAGATACACGAGTTTCTTTGCAGCATTGCAGATCTGTTTTATATCGGGTAGAACAGATTGATCTTCGTTTAATGTTTTGATCGTATCTCAAGTTTTACTTTGTGTTTTCAAGTGATTCTTGTTGCATTAGATCCGTGACTTGATTCTCTACCTCTATACTTGATTTGTCACGGTTGAACACGTTTGAAAACACTTGCACACATGGTTTCTTTAACCGATTGATTTTTTGCTGAGGGGTTTTTGTTGTTTCCGCTGCGAAAAGTTTTAATCTACCATTCACCCCCTCTGGTAGCTTTTCACGTGCTCTTCAATCCTACAAAGGTCGAGGAGGAACCCGAAGTCCTAGACTTCGTTACTCCGGAGGAGCAGCTAGCCTACGGCCAAGAGCAGCAAGGCAAGCTCCGGTTTGCATTAACCTTTTTACAAATTTTTTTTGTTTTGAGCACATACTTGAATACTATTGTTCCTTGCATTAGAGTCTTGTTTGGAAACCCAAGTGCATAGCCAAGAAAACCATGGGTTGGGTTTAGGATTTCAAAACCCCGTTAGCTACTGCAATGCTAAGATAGTGTAGGATTCGGTACAAGTCGAGTAGTTGGAACTACTCGCGAGCATAGGCTAGAGGCACTCGACTCGGGTAGAGATAGCACATGATACACATGGCAAGAAAGATGAGACCGAGTGGAGGGTAAGGGCAGCAGGACTTTGGGGCCTGTGTGCTGTAGCTCCGTTTGTGTCGATTGAGGACCGAGCCGTGTGCGGGCCTGTTGAACAAGCTAGAACAGTACCGAAGACCTACCGGCTATATGGGAACAGGGAAACCGATGTAACTCGGGTAGCTGGGTGTTGAGGCATAGCTGGTCGTTCAGATGGTAGGTTGAGAGCTCGAGGTGTAAATCGGCTGGCGGCACTGAGATGCGCGTGCAGATACCTCTTGCTCGGGACGATCGGACCGGTTCAACATTTGGCTAACAGGTGAAAGGTAGTTGCGTACGGCGTCCGTGATGGTTGCTGTAGGCAACATCGAGTACGGGCGTACGTGATGGGTTGTTCGGGTAACCCTGCAGGTGTAAATCGATTATAATCGCCATCCCTCGCGGTCAGTGAGTACTACTTGTTCACTATACCGTGACGTAGAAAGAACAGGCTAGTTACATGTTAAAATGTTGCTGATTGAAAGATGGACTTTGCTTGCTAATGATTTGCTGTAGTCTAGAGCTAACTAAAGTTATTTTCAACTTTGGGCAAAGTACATGAGAGAAATGCGTTTCTTGTTTGATTGCGGCTCTCTCATGTGCCTTAGCGTAAGGTTCTACTAATTAGGCGAGTCCTTGCAAATGATTTTTACCTCATGTAAACCATCAACCCTCATGTAGAATTTCCATGTTTAGGTGAGACGGGTCAGACTTGCTGAGCCTTGTTGCTCACTGCTTGTGTTTGAAGCTTTTGCAGGGTTCTATGAGGAAGGGACTCCCGAAGAGGAGACGGAACCCCAGGAGGGGAACCCCGTCGAGTGGGAGTCGTGCACGCAGGCAGTGTTCAGTCGACACTTCCCCCGGGCCTGCACTGGGCAGCCCGCGGAGGTTCTTTTTTCGGTGGGGCTAGTCTCTAGAGGAGAGCTTGCGCAGATGGACGAGTTAGTAAGAGCTTGACACGGCGAGTTTTACGTGGTTCAGGCCGCCGGAGCGTAAAACCCTACGTCCACGGCGAGCTATGGAGCTCGCTGTATTGCTTGCTGCTCGGGACCGGAGGCCTGAGCTCGGGGATGAGTTACAGCTTGAGTGTGTATGGCTAGCGTATGAGTTGCAAAGTGCGAACCCTTGCTATCGACGCCTACCCGACCCTTTTATAGTCCAAGACTCGGGCGGCTTACATGGGGAGCCGGGACCCGACAGGTGGTCCCTTGAAGATTGTCTATTATCTACCGTATCTGCAGTTATGCCGGTAGTTGTCTCTGGCGAAGGCTTCCGAGTGTTCATCTTGCCGTCCTGCCCATGCCGCATGCTAGTTGTAGTGGTTGATGACGGCGCAGGCGGCATGGGATGTCTTGTCGCGGTGTTTATTGGCTGGCAGGTTCTGACACCGCGCGCCAGTCTGTGATGCGACTGGGCGCAACGGCACCTGACAGACCCGTGCTCCGCGTCTCCGCGTCTCGGGAAGACGCGGGCCTTGAATACCTTGTACGGGCAAGGTATTTGGTGTCTTTACGCCCGCTGCCTACCGCTCGGGGCAGGCAGCGCCGTTCTGCTGCCACGTGGCGGACCCGGAGCCCTTCTCAGAGGAGAGGAGGGTCAGCTCCGTGGGGCACGTGGAGCCTCCGGACCTCTCCCCGCGGAGGGGGAGGCTCGGCTTCTGTTGGCCGCGTGGCGGGCCCGGAGCTCTCCTCTGAGGAGAGGGAGGTCCGGCCCCGCTGGACTCGTGGCGCCTTCGGACATCTCTCCCGCGGAGGGGGAGGTCCGGCTTCTGTATGCCACGTGACGGGCCCGGAGCTCTCCTCTGAGGAGAGGGAGGTCCGGCCCCGCCGGACGCGTGGCGCCTTCGGAGCTCTCCCTGCGGAGAAGGGCGAGTTCCTTAGGCATTTTACCCTGTGCGCGGGGGTACCCCATATCTCAGGTACCGACAGTGGCCCCCGGGCCCATCTCGGGGGAGGCAGCGAGCCCGAGGTGGGACCCCCATCTCTTTCGATCCGCGCACTTTCTCTAAGTCCCGAATTGACCGCTGCCGGAGCACGAACGGCCGCGGGATCGTGGGAGCGTGCGCTCACTTGATGGTTGCTTTTACTGCGGCGGTTCCCAAGACTGCCACTCCTGCACGTTGCGGCACTTTCTTCGGGAGCCGCCGAAGTGCCTTGCCGGCTCACCTTCTCAGGAGACTGACTCCTTGACCCCACCGCTTCAGTTAGGCGGCTTGGGCCCACCCGTCATCGGCACTCGGTCTAGGAACCGAAGCGGTTGCCGATGTGGGGTATTCGAAGAGTTCCGAATCGCTTTGAATTGCACCCGAGAAGTTTTTAGAGGGGGTCTTACCCACATTGCAGCTTCCCTTCGCACTTCTCTGCGTTTCTTCTCGGACTCTTGTGCTTTTGCTCCCTTGCCCTTGAGTTCTCCCTCGCCATGGCTTCCAACCCGCCACCCGAGAAGAAGCGCGCTCGATCTCCTTCAGCAGCGGCGTCTATGCCAAGTCGGGATTCTGGGGTGACTGACACTCCCTCCGGTGGCGACTCGAAGAGGCCCCGGGCTGATGCGCTGGGGGGAGCTTCTGGGGCTTCTCCTGTTCCGCCAGTTCAAGCGACTGCGGGGCGGCCGTCAGTGACGGTAGCGGGCTCTGGGAGTCCTACCCTGGCTCGGAAGTCGGGGTTCAGAGCCCGCTGGAGTGTCCGCGCTTCCCGGCCATCCCCGACTTGCGGGGAATCTGTGCCGCTGCGCTCGGAGCCAGGGTCAACTGCCGCGGCCCCTAGGCCAGCGTGAACTTCTCCTGTTCCGGTGTGCCCGGACTCCGCGGCTGCGTCGTCTCTTCCTGTCGAGACTGCCACCGCGGCCCCCAAGCCAGCGCAGGTCGACCCTGCACTAGGCGGCCCGGCCTTTTCTCCAGCACCGCCTTCCCCGGCTCGCCCTTCTCCTCAGATCAAGGAGCCAGAAGATGAAGAGAGCCCGGCTGGCCCGGCTGCCGGAGCCTCGGAGCTAATTTCTCCTGATAGGCATCTCGTCTCGGTTGCTGGTGCGTCGACTCCTCTTGAGGATGAGGTAATGGAGGAGGTCGGGGGGACTGCCCCAGCCTCTGTTGCTCCATTGCCCCTGGTGGATGCCTTTGCGCTTGCCGAGACGAGCATTCGGCAGGTCTTGGCTGCACTAGGTCGCGAGCGGGAGGAGTATACGGTTGAACGGGATCGCCTCCTCACCTGGGGGAACCTTTTGTGGGAGAGGACCGCGAAGGTTAAGAGTGAGCTCGACTCCAGGCGGGAGTTGCTCGACTTCAGGGAAGTGCTCCTCGACCGGATGAAGCGGGCTGTCGACCGCATGGACACCCAATCGCGGCGGATCAACAGGGAGGCTCTGGAGGCACACGCCCGGGCCGAAGAGAGCCTCTCTGCTGCTGTGGAGATACGGCAGCAGTTGGAGCGCAGTGAACTCGCCGTTGAGGAACGGGAGCATTCCATGGCGGCTGAGGCGGAGAGGGTCGCCGCTCAGCTGGCGGCGGGCGAGGATGACCTTCGAGCTCGGATCGAGGAGCTGGAGATCCTGAAGGCAGACCTCGACTTGCGGGAGGAACAGGTCTCCCATGATCGCCGGGCGGTCTTGGACCGGCAGTTGACCGCCAACTTCAAGGCCGCTGAGTTGGAGCGGCTCGCCAAGACTCTCCACCTTCGGGAGAGCTCCCTGACGGCCAAGGAGAAGGAATTCTCCGAGAGGAACCTGGAGGCTCTGCAGGCGGCCCGCCGCAGGGTGGAGCAGCTTTCGGCCTTGCGGTCCTCCGAAGCTCTTGCGGTCTCGAGCTTCGTGGATCGAGCGGGGTCCGCCCTGATCCCTCTTGGCTTCAGTCCGGTGAGGGCCGCGGCCCCTGCGTTGGAGGTGATCCCCGCGCTGGAGTCGATCGGCGCCAAGCTGGACAGGCTAGACTCGGTGGTTGCCAGTGAGCTTGAGGCCGAGGGGCGCGGCCTAGCCTTAGAGGTCGCCTCACATGTGCTGGCATGCTTTAAGAGCCGCGACCCCTCTTTTTCGCTAGAACCAGTGAGAGAGGGCGCAGCCGCAGAGCGGGAGCAAGCTGCCAGGGCAGAAGTCGAGGATGTGGCCGCCCTTGTAGCCGCAAGGTTCCGGCGGGAGCCGGGAGGTCCTTATGACTTGTTTCTCCCTTTTTATCGAGTCTGTAGTCCAGCTCATGGAGCCTCGCTTAGTTCGACTTTTAGATATCTGTGTCTGTGATGCTTTTTCTCTCCTTCTTGGCTTTGCCTGACTGAGTCCTTAGCTCCGCAAGGTACTCAGAGGCCATCTCCAATCTCGGAGCTCCGCATAGACACCTTCCCCGGGTCCTAACCGTGTTAGGGGCCCCCGGGGGTCTCCGGATCTCGCCCCATGGGGTGCTCCAAGTCTGCCTGCCACGTGGCTGATCCGGAGCCCCTCCTTAAGAGGCTGGAGCTCCGGCCATGCTGGACACGTAGGGCTTTCGGAGCCCTCCCACCGGGGGGGAGGTCCGGTTTCCGCCCGCCACGTGGCGAGCCCGGAGCCCTCCTCAAGGGAGGTGAGAGTTCCGGGCCTGCTGGACACGTGGGGCCCTCGGGTCCCGCCCCTGCTGGAGGGGCAGGTCCCGGTCCTTCCAGTCCTAGGTCGGAGTAGTTGGTAGCTCCTTTCCCCCTGCTTCATGCAGTCCCTGTTGCCGTAACCTGGAGGTCCTGCACACAGGGAGAGGAAACGTAATTCTCCTCGGGGGGTCCTCCCCTCCCGTCTCCTAGTCTTATCCGTCTTACGATCCTGATTCGCTATACGGGGCTTGGGCAATTCTGTGCACGAGGCGCCGGAGCTCCGGCTCCCTCCGAGGTCCGGGTACGGCCGTCCGATCCCTAGTACCGGGCCATGCGCTGGGGAAGCAGAGTGCACGTGCTTTGGGTTCATGACCAGGCAAAGCGGTTGTACTCCCCTGTACCTCCCGAGGGCAGGATGCGCATGCTTTGGGCTCATGGCCGGCTAAGCTGGATACGCACCCTGGACCCCCCATGCACAACGCAGGCCTTTCCTGGAGGTAACCAACCGGCACCGCAACACCTGACTGGGGGAGGCCCGAGAAACTCACTCGGCCATCGGCAGGTGCCTCAAGCGCAGCCGCCTTCAGTATGATAGCGAATGCCGACTATGGATGAGCGCAGGAGAGGGGGAGCTAGATGTACGATGAACATACAGAGATAGTGCGATCATAAAAATTAATGCATAATTTAAATGAGCGCATGAGAGAGAGCTAAGTAGAACAGGTCTCTGTATTCGTGCCCAAAGATGGAATTCTGGCTGTACATGGAGGCAATGTTCCGCCTCGTCTACAAGGGAAGCAAGACTCTACGCGCTTAGGGTCGGAACCAGGCTAAACTGGACGTAGTCCTGTACCGTCCCTTGAGACTTAGCTTCCCCAAGCTCTGTTCCTAAATTCTATGGGATCCATTACAGAAGGGAATAACCCTGTTCTACTGATGCTCGGAAGTAGGACTTACAGTGTTGCTTCATGGCAAGGATTTTTGGGAATGGATCCCACTCTCGGTTGAAAGGCATGTGTACCTGGGGCGGCAGCTTTCATGATTCGGAAAGGACCTTCCCTGCTGGGGGAGAGCTTATGGGTCCTTCCTGGAATAGAGCATGCCGCTACACCAGGTTGCCCTCCTGCAGGCCCCCGACACGTTTGGTTCTTTGGCGGAAGTGCTTAGAGCATTTGCCAAGACCGTGCGTTGTGGGGTGTTCCCTGCAGCCGAGTCTTGTCGACGAGGTTGTTATCTTCGCGCTGGATCAGGTCCTGCGCGGCTTCTCCTGGGGGCCCCCGGGGAGTTCTCCCCTTCTGTCTAAGGCCTTCAAGGGGTAGGTGGGCCCGGGCTCGTCTTGGATGACCTAAGGCGTCTTCCCCTTCTGGCAAGGCCTTCAAGGGGTTGACAGACCTTAGGCGGCTCCCGAGAGGTATGTTCGAGGCATGGAGGCGCGCCGCAGTTGGCTAACGCCCTGGCCCGTCACCGTCGGAACTGGAGTCCTCACCGTTATGCACTGTCTTCATGACACGCTGAGGCTCCTGGAACCCCACCTGATGGGCAGCGGTGACTGGGGCATCGACCTTCTGTTTGCCATCCCTCTGAGGGTAGGACGGTGCTTCAGCCCTCTGCTGTCTTCCTTTGTGGAAGCGCTCTGCGAGCGTCTGGATCTCCCAGCACTCGGCAGCAGTATGGTTGCCGCTGCCATGCACGGGGCATAGCCCGCCTTGGTCACTGTCTGGGGCCGGTGATTGCCGCTGCCTTTTGTCGGGGCGTGGCCCCAGAGCTCCACTAGTCGTCTCAGCTGCGGCGACGGGGGCCGTGAACGGTGACTTCATCTTGCCACTCCCCCGGTTCTTGGCCTTCTTGCCACCCCCATAGGCAGCAGCGCCGGACCCGGGCTGTCCTCCTGACTCGAGGTCGGCAGAGCGTGCCAGTTCCGCCCTTCAGCAGCTCTGGCGCACTTGTCCGCCAGGCTGAAGAGCTCCGAGACGTCGCGGACCTCTCTGGTCGCGAGCTTCTCAAGCATTTTCTCGTCCCAGACACCCTGTCGGAACGCTACCACCACAGAGGCACTTTGGATGTGTGGGATGGTGTTGCGTACCTGAGAGAACCGCTGGATGAAAGAGCGCAGCGACTCCCCAGGTTGTTGCTTGACGGCGTGGAGGTCAAGCTCCGTGCCGGGACGGGTGTAGGAGCTGCCGACGTTGGCGACGAATTGCCGGCAGAGCTCTCCCCAGGAGGTTATGGACCCCTGAGGTAGATTCATGAGCCAAGACCGAGCTGGGCCGGTCAAGGCGACGGGGAAGTAGTTGGCCATGACAGCCTCGTCCCCTCCTGCGGCAAGTACGGCGGTGGAGTAGATCTGGAGGAACTCCGCCGGGTTGACGCTACCGTCGTACTTTTCAGGCAGGTGCGGCCGGAACTTGCGCGGCCACCTCGCGAAGCGAAGGTGGGGTGCAAGGGCCGCACATCCTGCACCTGCTGCTACAGGTATTGGCGCTGCGAACGCTTGGTTCGCACTTGGCACCGCATATCCCGGCATGGGCAAGGCTACACCATAGACCGGGGCCGCTGCTTGTGGCACATATGGTTGTGGCATATGCTGCGCGGCATATGCCTGAGGCAGGGCTCGCGTGGCGAAGACCTGCCCTTCAGGTTGTGTCGAGTCCGACGACATGCTGTCGCCAGCCTCATGGTTGCAACGCCTTTCTCGGCGTCGCTCGAGGTACACCCGGGCGTCCTGGCCCAAGTGGCACCGTTCCAGCTCCCTTTGCAGGTCCGTCGACAGGATCCTGGAGGAGCTGGAATCCGCCGTTAGCCCGTCAACCGTGGGTGTTCGCGTCAGCGACACAGCCGGTTGTCCTGGGCGCCGTCCTCGCCGAAACCGAGGGTTCGCGGCGGCGACGACGAGGTGGTCCACCTCGCGGACCCATTGCTGTGTCGCTGAATGGGGCGCGTCCCCCGCAGGTGGGTTGCGCATCAGCGCTCTTGCTGCAGCTAGCGCACCTCCATGGTGTATGCTCAGCGCTGCAGAAGATCTCACACTGGTCGGGGCCTGCATAGCCGGAGTCGGCGTTGCCGGAGTCAGCTGCTGGCTACCAGCTTGTGCTGACACACTCCGTCCTGAGTGTGTCGACATGTACTCCCCAGTGGCCACGGTTCGCCGTGAATGCGGAGGGGGAGAGTTTGCCGCTGAAGGAAGCTTGGTCATCTTCGTCGGCGGAAACTCGTCGCGCTAGGAGAAAAGCCCCCTACCTGGCGCGCCAAATGTCGAAGTGTTCAGTCGACACTTCCCCCGGGCCTGCACTGGGCAGCCCGCGGAGGTTCTTTTTTCGGTGGGGCTAGTCTCTAGCGGAGAGCTTGCGCAGATGGACGAGTTAGTAAGAGCTTGACACGGCGAGTTTTACGTGGTTCAGGCCGCCGGAGCGTAAAACCCTACGTCCACGGCGAGCTATGGAGCTCGCTGTATTGCTTGCTGCTCGGGACCGGAGGCCTGAGCTCGGGGGTGAGTTACAGCTTGAGAGTGTATGGCTAGCGTATGAGTTGCAAAGTGCGAACCCTTGCTATCGACGCCTACCCGAGCCTTTTATAGTCCAAGACTCGGGCGGCTTACAAGGGGAGCCGGGACCCGACAGGTGGTCCCGGGAAGATTGTATATTATCTACCGTATCTGCAGTTATGCCGGTAGTTGTCTCTGGCGAAGGCTTCCGAGTCTTCATCTTGCCGTCCTGACCATGCCGCGTGCTAGTCGTAGTGGTTGATGACGGCGCAGGCGGCATGGGATGTCTTGTCGCGGTGTTTATTGGCTGGCAGGTTCTGACACCGCGCGCTAGTCTGTGATGCGACTGGGCGCAACGGCACCTGACAGATGCGTGCTCCGCGTCTCCGCGTCTCGGGAAGACGCGGGCCTTGAATACCTTGTACGGGCAAGGTATTGGGTGTCTTTACGCCCGCTGCCTACCGCTCGGGGCAGGCAGCGCCGTTCTGCTGCCATGTGGCGGGCCCGGAGCCCTTCTTAGAGGAGAGGAGGGTCAGCTCTGCGGGGAACGTGGAGCCTCCGGACCTCTCCCCACGGAGGGGGAGGCTCGGCTTCTGTTGGCCACGTGGCGGGCCCGGAGCTCTCCTCTGAGGAGAAGGAGGTCCGGCCCCGCTAGACGCGTGGCGCCTTCGGACCTCTCTCCCGCGGAGGGGGAGGTCCGGCTTCTGTATGCCACGTGACAAGCCCGGAGCTCTCCTCTGAGGAGAGGGAGGTCCGGCCCCGCCGGATGCGTGGCGCCTTCGGAGCTCTCCCTGCGGAGAAGGGCGAGTTCCTTAGGCATTTTACCCTGTGCGCGGGGGTACCCCATATCTCAGGTACCGACAGTGTACGCCCATTGTACACTTGGTTCCTCTTTCTTGATCTCATGCATAGTCGACATTTGCTATCCTGCCGAGTGCGGTCACGCTTAGGGTACCTGCCGATGACCCGAGGGCCTCTCGGACCTCCCTCAGTCAAGGTACTGTGACACAAGTCGGTCTCCTCCAGGAAAAGACCTATGCCAGAGCGGGGGGGGGGGGGGGGGTCCAGGAGCCTTGCTTTGCCCGGTCCTGCACCCAAAGCATGCGCACTCTGCCTCCCCAGCGCTACGGCCTGAGTACTAGGGGCCGGACGATTACACCATGACTAGGGCTGGGCGCCGAACCTCCAGGACCGAGTGCACTGGATTGCCCGAGCCCCGTATTCCGGCTCGGGACAGTAAGCCAAATAAGACTAGGAGATAGCGAAGGGAGGACCTCTGAGAAGAGCCGGTCATCACCCCCTCCGCAGGGGTGAACTCTGAAGCCGGGCCTCACCCCTCCCACTGGGGTGAGCTCCAATGACCTCCGGACCTCACGCCTGTGACACCCTCTGTCGAAGTGTGTGGTCGACACTTCCCCCGGACCTGCACTGGGCAGCCCGCGGAGGTTCTTTTTCGGAGGGGCTAGTCACTTGCGGAGAGCTTAAGCGTATGGACGAATTAAGGAGAAGCTTGACACGGCGAGTTTTACGTGGTTTAGGCCGCTAGAGCGTAAAACCCTACGTCCACGGCGAGATAAGGAGCTCTCTGTATTGCTTGCTGCTCAGAACCGGAGTCCTGAGCTTGGGGATGAGTGATGTCTGGCGTATGAGTTGCTGGAGTGCGAACCCTTGCTAACGTTGCCTACCCGAGCCTTTTATAGTACAACGCTTGGGTGGCTTACAAGGGGGGCCCGGGACCCGACAGGTGGTCCCAGGAAGATTGCCTGCAGACTACCATATCCACAGTTATGTCGGTAGTTGTCTCTGGCGAAGGCTTCTGAGTCTTCGTCTTGCCGCCCTGCCCATGCCACATGCTAGTCGTAGTGGTTGATGACGGCGGCAGCGGCATGGGATGTCTTGTCGCTGTGTTTATTGGCTGGCAGGCTCTGACACCGCGCGCCAGTTTGTGATGCGACTGGGCGTAACGACACCTGACCGAGGCGTGCTCCGCGTCTTGGGAAGGCGCGGGCCTTGAATACCTTGTACGGGCAAGGTATGGGGCATCTTTACGCCCGCTGCCTACCGCTCGGGGGCAGGCAGCGCGGTTCTGCTGGACACGTGGCGGGCCCGGAGCCCTCCTCAGAGGAGAGGGGGGTCCGGCCCCGCAGGACACGTGGAGCCTTCGGAGCTCTCCCCGTGGAGGAGGAGGTCCGGCTTCTGTCGGCCACGTGGCAAGCCCGGAGCTCTCCTCTGAGAAGAGGGAGGTCCGGCCCCGCTGGACACGTGGCGCCTTCGGACCTCTCCCCCGCGGAGGGGGGAGGTCCGGCTTCTGTAGGCCACGTGGTGGGCCCGGAGCTTTCCTCTAAGGAGAAGGAGGTCCAGCCCCGCCGGACGCGTGGCGCCTTCGGAGCTCTCCCTGCGGAGAAGGGTGAGACCCTTAGGCATTTTCCCCTGTGCGCGGGGGTACCCCATATCGCGGGTACCGACAGTGGCCCCCGGGCCCATCTTAGGGGAGATAGCGAGCACGAGGTGGGACCTCCGTCTCTTCTGTTCCGCGCACTTTCTCTAAGTCCCACATTGACAGCTGCCGGAGCACAAACAGTTGTGCGGGATCGTGGGAGCGTGTGCCAACTTGATGGTTGCTTTTACTGTGGCGGTTCCCAAGACTGCCACTCCTGCTTGTTGCGGCGCTTTCTTCGGGAACCGCAGGAGTGCCTTGCCGGCTCGTCTTCTTGGGAGACTGACTCCATGACCCACCGCTCCAGCTGGGCGGCTTGGGCCCACCTGTCATCGGCGCTCGGTCTTGAAGCCGAAGCGGTTGCCGATGCGGCGTATTCGAAGAGTTTCGAATCGCTTGGAATTGCACCTGGGAAGTTTTAAGAGGGGACCTTACCCGCATTGCGGCTTCCCTTCGCACTTCCCAGCGCTTTTTCTTGGACTCTTGTGCCTTTGTCTTCTTGCCTTTGAGTCCTCCCTCGTCATGGCCTCCAACCCGCCACTAGAGAAGAAACGCGCTCGATCTCCTCCAGTGGCGGCATCTGTGCCAAGTCGGGGATCTCGGGTGCCTGCACCTCCTGCTTCTGGAGATGGCACTCCTTCCGGTGGCGACATAAAGAGGCCCCGGGCTGATGCGTTGAGGGGAGCTTCTGGAGCGTCCCCTGCTCCGCCAGTCCAGGCGACTGCAGAGCGGCCGTCAGTGACGACGGCGGGCTCTGGGAGTCCTACCCCGGCTCGGAAGTCGTGGTTCAGAGCCCGCTGGAGTGTTCGCGCTTCCCGGCCATCCCCGACTGGCGGGGAGTCTGCGCCGTTGCGCTCGGAAACCGGGACAGCTGCCGCGGTCCCCAAGCCAGCGCGAGTTTCTCCTGTTCCGGTGTGCCTGGATTCCGCGGCGGCGTCATCCCTTCCTGCCGAGATGGCCGCCGCGGCCCCCAGTCCAGCGCAGGTCGACCCTGCACCGGGCGGCCCGGCTTCTATTTCAGCGTCGCCTTCCCCCGCTCGTCCCCCTCCACAGGTCAATAAGCCAGAAGCTAGAGAGAGTCCGGCGGGTTCAGCTGCCGGAGTCCCGGCGCCAGCCTCTCCTGACCGGCGTCTCGTCCCGGTCGCTGGTGCATTGACTTATCTTGAGGATGATGTGATGGAGGAGGTCGGGGGTGCTGCTCCAGACTCTGCTGCCCCACTGCCCCTGGCGGATGCCTTCGCGCTCGCCCAAGCGAGCGTCCGGCAGGTCTTGGCCGCACTTGGTCGCGAGCGGGAGGAGCATACGGTTGAAAGGAATCGCCTCCTCATCTGGGGGAACCTTTTGCGGGAGTGGACCGCAAAGGTCAAGGGCGAACTCGACTCCATGCAGGAGTTACTTGACTTCAGGGAAGTGCTCCTCAACCGGCTGAAGCGGTCTGTTGACCGCCTGGACGCCGAAACACGGCGGATCAACAGGGAGGCCCTTGAGGCACACGCTCGGGCCGAGGAGAGCCTCTCTGCCGCGGAGGAGATACGGCAGCTGTTTGAGCGCCGTAAACTCGCCGTTGAGGACCGGGAGCGTTCCATGGCAGCCGAGGCGGAGAGGGTCGCTGCGCAGCTGGCGGCGGGCGAGGATGACCTGCGAGCTCGGACCAAGGAGCTAGAGGCTTAGAAGGCAGACCTCGCCATGAGGGAGGAACAGGTCTCCCGCGAACGCCAGGCGATCTTGGATCGGGAGTTGGCTACCGACTTCAGGGCTTCTGAGTTGGAGCGGCTCGCCAAGACTCTCCGCCTTCGGGAAAACTCCCCGGCGGCCAAGGAGAAAGAATTCTCCGAGAGAAACCAAGAGGCCCTGCAGGCAGCCCGCCGCGAGGTGGAGGAGCTCTCTGCCTTGCGGTCCTCTGAGGCGCATGCGGTCTCAAGCTTCGTTAATCGGGCGGGGTCCGCCCTGATCCCTCTTGGCTTCAGTCCGGTGAGGGCAGCGGCTCCTACGTTGAAAGTGGCGGAGGTGATCCCCGCGCTGGAGTCAATCGGCGCCAAGCTGGACAGGCTAGACTCGGTGATCGCCAGCGAGCTTGAGGCCGAGGGACAAGGTGTGGCCCTAGAGGTCGCCACACATGTGCTGGCATGCTTCAGGAGCCGGGACCCTTCTTTCTCCCTGGAGCCAGCGAGAGAGGGCCCTGCCGCGGAGCGGGAGGAGACTGCCAGGGCTGAAGTCGGGGACGTGGCCGCCCTTGTAGCCGCTAGGTTCCGGCATGAACCGGGAGGACCCTAGGACTTGCTTCTCCCTTTTTATCGAGTCTGTAGTCCAGCTCATGGAGCCTCGATAAAATAGACTCTCTTGAATGTTTGTGCCTGTGATGCCTTTTCTCTCCTTCTTGGTTTTGCCTGACCGAGTCCTTAGCTCCGCAAGGTACTCAGAGGCCTTCACCAATCTCGGAGCTCTGCACAGACACCTTCCCCGGGTCCTAACTGTATTAGGGGCCCCCCGAGGGTCTCCGGATCTCGCCCCGTGGGGAGGTCCAGATCTGCCGGCCACGTGGCGGGTCCGGAGCCCCTCCTGAGGAGGCGGGAGCTCTGGCCCTGCTGGACACGTGGGGCTTTCGGAGCCCCCCCCCCCCTGAGTGGGAGGTCCGGTTTCCGCCTGCCACGTGGCGAGTCCGGAGCCCCCCTCTGGGGAGGCGGGAGCTCCAGGCTCGCTGGACACGTGGGGCCTTCGGGCCTCGCCACTGCTGAAGGGGTGGGACCCGGTCCTTCCAGTCCTACGTCGGAGTAGTTGGTAGCTCCTCCCCCCCCCCCCCCCCCCCCCGCTTCGTGCAGCCCCCGTTGCTGTGACCTGGAGGTCCTGCACACAGGTAGAGGAAACGTAATTCTCCTCGGGGGGTCCTCCCCTCCCGTCTCCTAGTCTTATTCGGCTTACGGTCCTGATCCGTTACACGGGGCTTGGGCAATTCTGTGCGCGAGGCGCCGGAGCTCCGGCTCCCTCCAAGGTCCGGGTACGACCCTCCGATCCCTAGTACCGGACCGTGCGCCGGAGAAGCAGAGTGCACAGGCTTTGGTTCAGGACCAGGCAAAGCGACTGTACTCCCCTGGACCTCCGGAGGGCAGGATGCGCACGCTTTGGACACGGAGCCGGCTAAACGGGATACGCACCCTGGACCTCCCATGCACAACGCAGGCCTTTCCTGGAGGTGACCAACTGGCACCGCAACACCTGATTGGGGGAGGCCCGAGAGACCCACTCGGCCATCGGCAGGTGCCTCAAGCGCAGCCGCCTTCGGTAGGATAGCAAATGCTGACTATGGATGAGCGCGGGAGAGAGGGAGTTGGATGTACGACGAACATACATAGATAGTGCGATCATAAAAATTAATGCATAATTTAAATGAGCACATGAGAAAGAGCGAAGTAGAACAGGTTTCTAATGCCCATAGGTGGAAGTCAGGCTGTACATGGAGGCAATGACCCGCCTCGTCAAGAAGGGAAGCAAGACTCTACACGCTTAGGGTCGGAACCAGGCTAAGCTGGACGTAGTCCTGGACCGTCCCTTGAGACTTAGCTGCCCCAGGCACTGTTCCTAGACTATATGGGATTTATTACAGAAGGGAATGACCCTGTTCTACTAACGCTCGGGGGGTAGGACTTACAGCGTTGTTCCATGCCAAGGGTTTTGGGAACGGATCCCACACTCGGTTGAAAGCCATGTGTACCTGGGACGGCAGCTTTCGTGACTCGGAAGGGACCTTCCCGGCTGGGGGAGAGTTTATAGGTCCTTCTCGGGAAAGTGCGTGCCACGGCACCAGGTTGCCTTTCTGCAGGTCCCTGACGCGTTTGGTTCTTTGGCGGTAGTGCTAGAGCAGCAGCCGAGACCGTGCGTTGTGGGGTGTCACCTGCAGCCGAGCCTCGTCGACGAGGTTGTCATCTTCACGCTGGATCAGGTCCTGCGCGGCTTCTCCTGGGCGCCCCGGGGAGTTCTCCCCTTCTGGCTAAGGCCTTCAAGGGGTAGGAGAACCCGGACTCTTCTTGGAAGACCCTAGGTGTCTTCCCCTTCTGGCAAGGCCTTCAAGGGGTTGACAGACCCTGGGCGGCCCCCCGGAGGTACAGTCGAGGCACAGAGGCGTGCTCTCTGGTGGGGCTGCCCCGATCCTGCACTGTTGGGATTAGTGCTAGGGCTGCTGCGTCTACTCGGAGCTTCTCCAAGGTTGGCGCCGCAGCAGCGCATCCTGCACTGACTTTTCGGGGTATCCACAGTTGGCTACCGCCCCGGTCCGTCACCATCGGAGCTGGAGTCCTCACCGTTGTACACTGTCTTCATGACACGCTGAGGCTCCTGGAACCCCACCTGGTGGCCGGCGCTGACTGAGGCGTCGACTTTCTGCTTGCCCTCCCTCTGAGGGAGAGGCGGTGCCTCAGCTCTCTGCTGCCTCCCTTTGCGGAAGCGCTCTGCGAGCCTCTGGATATCCCAACACTCTGCAGCAGTATGATTGCCGGCGCCATGCATGGGGCATAGCCCGCCCTGGTCACCATCTGGGGCTGGCGACTGCCGCTGCCTCTTGTCGGGGCGTGGCCCCCGAGCTCCACTGGGTGTCGCTGCTGCGGCGACGGGAGCCGCGGTCGATGACCTCATCTTGCCACTCCCCCGGTTCTTGGCCTTCTTGCCACCTCCATAGGAAGCAGCGCCGGACCCGGGCTGCCCTCCTGACTCGGAGGCTGGCAGAGAGTGCCAGCTCCACCCTTCAGCTGCTCTGGCGCACTTGTCCGCCAGGCTGAAGAGCTCGGAGACGTCGCGGACCTCTCTGGTCGCCAGCTTCTCAAGCATTTTCTCGTCCCGGACACCCTGCCGGAACGCCACCACCACAGAAGCACTTTGAATATGCGGGATGGTGCTGCGTACCTGGGAGAACCGCTGGATGAAGGAGCGCAGTGATTCCCCAGGTTGTTGCTTGATGGCGTGGAGGTCAAGCTCCGTGCCGGGACGGGTATAGGAGCTGCCGAAGTTGGCGATGAACTGCCGGAAGAGCTCTCCCTAGGAAGTTATGGAACCCTGAGGGAGGTTCATGAGCCAAGACCGGGCTGGGCCGGTCAAGGCGACGGGGAAGTAGTTGGCCATGACAGCCTCATCCCCTCCTGCGGCAAGTATGGCGGTGGAGTAGATCTAGAGGAACTCCGCCGGGTTGACGCTCCCATCGTACATTTCGGGCAGGTGCGGCCGAAACATGCGCGGCCACCTCGCGAAGCGAAGGTGGGCCACCAGGGCCGCACATCCTGCTCCATTTGCCGCAGGTGTTGGTGCCGCGAACACTTGGTTCGCCTCTGGCACAGTGTACCCCGGTATGGGCAAGGCTGCGCCATAGACCGGGGGCGCCGTTTGCGAAGCATATGGCTGTGGCATATGCTGCACGGCGTATGCCTGGGGCAGAGCTCGCGTGGCAAATACCTGACCTTCAGGGTGGGTCGAGGCCGACGTCATGCTGTCGCCAGCCTCTTGGATGCGACGCCTTTCTCGACGTCGGTCGAGGAACACTCGGGCATCTTGGCCCAAGTGGCATCGCTCCAGCTCTTCCCTCAGGTCCGTCGACGGAAGCCTGGTGAAGCTGGAGTCCGCCGTCTGCCCGTCAACCGTTGGCGTGCGCGTCAGCGACACAGCCGGTTGACCGGAGTGTCGTCCCCGCCGAAGTCGAGGGTTCACGGCGGTGACGACGAGGCGGTCTACCTCACGTATCCACTGCTGGGTTGCTGAATGAGGTGCGTCCCCAGCAGGTGGATTGCACAGTAGCGCTCTTGCTGCAGCTAGCGCACCCCTGTGGGGTACGCTTATCGCTGCAGAAGATCTGATGCTGGTTGGAGCCTGCTACCAGCTTGCGCCGACACACTCCGTCCTGAGTGCGTCGACATGTACTCCCCGCTGGTCATGGTTCGCCGTGAACGCGGAGGAGGATAGTTTGCCGCTGAAGGAAGCTTGGTCATCTTCGTTGGCGGAAACTCGTCGCGCAAGGGAAAAGCCCCCCTTCCTGGCGCGCCAAATGTCGAAGTGTGTGGTCGACACTTCCCCCGGACCTGCACTGGCAGCCCGCGGAGGTTCTTTTTCAGAGGGGCTAGTCACTTGCCGAGAGCTTAAGCATATGGACGAATTAAGGAGAAGGTTGACACGGCGAGTTTTAAGTGGTTCAGGCCGCCGGAGCGTAAAACCCTACGTTCACGGCGAGCTAAGGAGCTCGCTGTATTGCTTGCTGCTCAGAACCGGAGTCCTGAGCTTGGGGATGAGTGATGTCTGGCGTATGAGTTGCTGGAGTGTGAACCCTTGCTCACGTTGCCTACCCGAGCCTTTTATAGTCCAAGGCTCGGGTGGCTTACAAGGGGGGCCCGGGACCCGACAGGTGGTCCCAGGGAGATTGCCTGCAGACTACCATATCCGCAGTTATGTCGGTAGTTGTCTCTGGCGAAGGCTTCTGAGTCTTCGTCTTGCCGCCCAGCCCATGCCGCATGCTAGTCGTAGTGGTTGATGACGGCGGCAGCGGCATGGGATGTCTTGTTGCTGCGTTTATTGGCTGGCAGGCTCTGACACCGCGCGCCAGTCTGTGATGCGACTGGGCGCAACGGCACGTGACAGAGGCGTGCTCCGCAGCTCCGCGTCTTGGGAAGGCGCAGGCCTTGAATACCTTGTACGGGCAAGGTATGGGGCGTCTTTACGCCCGCTGCCTACCGCTCGGGGGCAGCCAGCGCGGTTCTGCTGGACACGTGGCAGGCCCGGAGCCCTCCTCAGAGGAGAGGGGGGTCCGGCCCCGCAGGACACGTGGAGCCTTCGGACCTCTCCCCGCGGAGGGGAAGGTCCGGCTTCTGTCGGCCACGTGGCAAGCCCGGAGCTCTCCTCTGAGAAGAGGGAGGTCCGGCCCCGCTGGACACGTGGCGCCTTCGGACCTCTCCCCCGCGGAGGGGGAGGTCCGGCTTCTGTAGGCCACGTGGCGGGCCCGGAGCTTTCCTCTGAGGAGAGGGAGGTCCGGCCCCGCCGGACGCGTGGCACCTTCGGAGCTCTCCCTGCGGAGAAGGGTGAGACCCTTAGGCATTTTTCCCTGTGCGCGGGGGTACCCCATATCGCGGGTACCGACACCCTCATTTTTGGTTTCTGCATGTATTCATGTTTCATGTAGAGAAAACATTTTAAAAAGAAGTGGGAACAAAGAAAGAATAAAAAAGATAGCCAAAAAGAGCAAAATCCAGGTCACTAAGAGTGCCGAAGACAACTCTCGCGGCCGCTGGCCACGTGGCGCCTTTGGAGCTCATCCCCGCAAAGGGGGAGAGGTCCGACCCCGTGGGACACGTGTTGCCCCCGGAGCTAGCCTCTGCGGAGAAGCAAGGCCAGCCGCAGGACACATGTCACCTTCGGATCTAGTTACCACAGAAATCAGAGGACCAGTCGCGCGGGATACATGTCGATCTCGGAGCTCACCTCCGAGAGGTCCGGTTCTATTGGACACATGTCACCACCGGAGCTTATCTCCAGGAGGTCCGACACTGTTGGACATGTGTCGACCTCGGAGCTCGTCCCTGAGGAAAAAGGGAGTCCGACAGTACTTGACGCGTGGCATTCACGGAGCTCGCCTCCGAAGAGAGGGAGGTCCGAAATGGATACGTGGCACACCCGGAGCCACCTCCGGAGAGAGGGAAGGTCCAGCACTGACATGTGGCGTGCACGGAGCCACCTCCGAATAGAGAGGAGGTCCCAACCGCCAGGGTACGTAGCACACGCGGAGCTCACCTCCGAAGGAGAGGGAGGTCTCACTCGCTTGACACGTGGCACAACCAGAGCTCGTCTCTGCGGAAAAGGGGAGACCAGGCCCTGGTGGACACGTGGAGCTTCCGGAGCTCATCACCGCGGAGGCAACGAGTTCTGGAGCGGTTTTGGATTCTGTACGCGTGGAAATACTGGTGCAGAGAGGAAATCGACATGAATTCCACAATGTTACCGCACCAAATCAACTAAAGATAAGTTGTTAAGATTCAACGACAATCTGAATAGGACTCTTATTCGAAATACAATCAGATTAGCACTCTTCTTCTCCCGATTTAAAATAGAACCAGAACCCTTGGCCGAAACCACGAACATCTTTTCCACCTCCTGAGCCGACGACTTAGAGCCCTAGCCCCAACTCGCAAAGTAAGCCCATCGCCGGAGTCCGGTTGAGGAAGATCGCCGGAAGAGAGCCCCGACGATCTGTCTGATCAGAAAAGGAACCCGAGACCAAGAAGAACGTAAGGTAGGTCTCCAATATCACCTTACGACATCATCGTGTTTTCTTCGCATCTGTTCTTCGATTCCTTTCGAACAGAAGCTTTCTCGTGGACAGATCACTTGTTGATCGGGTTAATCTAAAGACAAGATTATCGCCACGTCCACATTTGATCCAAACACCTCTGTTCATTGTAAAACCCATGCGAACCATGCAAAAACACGTACAAACCGATATAAAAAACTGCATCATAGGACTAACATGCATATGCATCATCGCATCTGGTTAAAGTTTGTGCATGGTATTGATTGTTATGAATCTTGTATGTGCGTGATCATGTATAGAAGGACAAGCTCAGGGAGCTGTCTACGACGAGCTGCAACAACAAGGTTTCGAGATCCAAGAGCAACCGGAAACGCAAGAACAAGGCAAGTGTCCCTTGACCATATTGATCCTATGTTTTGGGAAAAACTGTTTTGTTTGCGAAAAGGTGTGCGTGTGCTGAGTCAAACATGATGGGAAACCCTTTTATAGGAGTTTACTAGTTTTGGTTAAACCACCCTTGTCGCCATGGAAGTTTATGAGTCGGGTATGGTTTTTACTTTTATGCTTCGCTGAGTCCATGGGATTGGGAAGCGAGATAGATGTGTCTAGCTAACTACACTCGTAATGATAATGAGAAACTGATGTTGTTAATGAACATGGATCGGAGGGAGATCTAGGCAAGACTGGGTTTGTGAATGAGGTAGCATGGGATGGTGGTTTACTTGCCGTAGATCTAAGTACCGGTTCATGCGAGCATATGCCAGGATAACAGTGCCACCACAAGGCCAAGTATGGGTGCGGCTTAGCTGACTAATTACGTAAGTTGCTAGATTGTTATGGACCGTGGAAGGCGCGGGGAATGGGAGTCGAGTGAGGACTGCCCTAGGAACTGCATGGCACAAGAGGGGGCCCGTGGGTGGGAGAATTTGAGATTCTAGCCTGCTGGTGAAACCTTAGTGAGTCCATACATCTAGTAACCCCTTTGTAAAGGCTATTTTATGATCTCTTGGCCATACACCGGCCGTTGTGTACTGGTATAATGGAGGTTCTGCAGTCGCCGACGGGTGACAAAATCACAAACTTGTGGGTAAAGAGGTGCAAACTCTGCAGAGTCTAAAACTATCATGATAGCCGATCTTACGATCACGAGCGCCTGGCCAACTTCCATGATTAGTTGGGATGGTGATTGGATATGGTTATTGGTTATGGTTTTGGATGGTTTAGTTTTGGTTTTGTTTTCGGGACTGTTATGTCCGGGTGATGAGATGGGTTGCATGGCTGTTGAGTCATGGCAACGAGGTTGGTCTCAGTGTGAGACGGCATTGTTTATCAGATGAAATGGTAGCGAATTCGAGATGGTATTCATGAGATGGTAGCAAATACGAGGAGGTATTCGTGAGCAAGAATGAGGTTGATTAATGTCTAGATGGGACATGGAAGGTAATGAACATAATGGAGGTATGATCGGTATTTTAATACATGTTGGGATTACACTCACTTAAAGATAAGTTGCTGTTTTATCATGGTTTTGATAAATAACTTTGCTTTTTGCAATGAGCCTTCTTATACCTACCTTGTTATGAGCTTCATATCATAATTTCCCGCACTTGCTGAGTACATCATTGTACTCAAGTTTGCATTATTATTTCATCACCAGCAACAGGAGAAGATTACTATGAAGACCAAGTGGAGCATTAGGCGTGTAATCTGTCCTCAACCTTGCCTGTGGGGATGGAGCAGAGATGGAGCTGCTGCTGTTGCTTAGAATTGCTTCCGAACTAGTTAGAAGACTTCCGCTGCATAGAAATAAGACTTCCGCTGTGGACATGAGTCCAAGACTCATGGGACATTGTAATAAACTCTGTTATTTGTGGTTATATATATTCTGAATTCAGTTTGTGGAACATATGTGTATGTGTGATGAACATCCTGGGCACACATATGCATCAGTTCTCGGTTCCGTGGTTTTCCACAGAATTGAGGGCGTCACAGATTGGTATCACAGCCACGGGTTGACGGTGGGTTACACGCTTAGATAGACACGGATTGGTATCCGACACAGATTGTTAGCTAAGCCACGCTGACTATTGGATGCAAGCCTAGGATGCATAGATTGTCCTTGAAACTGCCTTGACATAGGATACAAAGCCTAGGAGAAGCCATAGTTGGATCACAGATTTGGCATCACCCTAAGCCATATAGGACCCCCATTAAATAAGCCTTGAATAGGAGTTGTGTGAACCCTTGTGATGATTGCTTGTGACTGTGTGCTTAGTGTGAGTTGTGGGATGTCTCAAGACGTTGCCCATATCCACACACAAGTAGAATGAGGAGTGAGATGCTTCGGCACTTGTTCACATCCTCATATGGGCTAATATATATAAGTCCAATCCACCTTGATGCATATAGTTGAGAAGATCAAGGAGATCAAGGAATGGATCTGACAAGGAATAGAGAAGGATTTCAAAAAAGATGAGAAGGGTACGCTTTGGCTAGAAAAAAGGATTTGCGTGCCTAACGTGAAGCACCTCCACGACATGATATTAAAAAAGGCACATGATTCACCCTATTCCATACATCCCGGAAGTACCAAAATCTACAAGGACTTGAAGACTTGTTATTGGTGGGATGGTATGAAAAGGGATATAGCGGAATACATTGCCCTATGCGACACATGACAATGGGTGAAGGTCGAACATCAAAGACCCGCTGGATTGTTGCAACCCTTGAAGGTACCCGAGTTGTAAAAGCCCAAGAAAAGAGACTTGCAAAAACTTTTCTTCACCTCACAACACCACAGTTTTGTTGTGGATATCTTAGGAAATATTGTGAAGAGCAAGTAACCTCCATCAAAAGAGTGATTAGAGGGGAAAGCCTTCACTTTCGCAAAGTAGGATTTTTACACATGAACATGAGAGGTTGAGCTCACCCCTAGAACTTAAAAGTCTTGGGAAGGTTCAGTCCAAGTTTCATGTAAATCCAACACTTGTTGAGGCACTTTTGGAGGTATTTGAAAAAGAGGCCAATTTGAATGTAAATTCAAATTGCAGCAACTTTCATCCCTCAAATTCAAAAGTTAGCTTCATATTCAAACTCAGCACATTTTTCTGAGTTAGCCCACCAATTTTCATCCCTATTGGAGTTCATCTTGTCAGGAGCTAAATTTGCAATAATTCAAAACTGAATTTGAATTTCAGTTTAAACATGAAGCAAATTTAACCCAACAAAGTTTAAATTTGAGAACTCAAATTTAAACCAATACTTGGGGGCTAAGTCTCCCATTCAAAGTTCAGTAGCTGGGATATTTACAAAAGGAAGAATTAGAGGGGAGAAGAGGGCCCACTGGTCAGCCACCCCGGGGAGCAAACCGACTTGGGCACGCGGTCGAACACCCTACGGCCGACAGCGCACGGGGTCGACCCCGTCCCAACGCGGCCACCACGCCACCTCCTGCTCGGGGGATGAGGGCGCCGGCTACAAAGCATGCGGTTGCACTGCTGGGATGTGTGAAACCCCCCGTATCCTCTCTGTTCCACCACCCACAAACCCGGCCACACACTCGGTGTTTCGCCACCCACTGATCGCCGGCGTCCAAGCAAGCCAGGCGCCCTCGTGCCCGACGCTCAACACAAGAAACGACCGCCATAAGGTGCTGGTTCTGCTTGTCTTTACCGTTCGGCATTTCATGCACCGTCGGGGGAGAATTTCTTCCGGGAACGCTACGGTGTTCTTAAGGCCGAGCTCCAACAAATCAAAAAATTCACGGATGTTGGCTTATCACCGGGCGTACCAAGCTAAACACACGATCTACACCCTGCCACGACCACCTAGGATCAAAAAACAGCAAGAACCATGGGATAGGGTTACGGTTCTTCGAAGTTTTCTGAGAACAGCCGATATCTGGCTTAGGTCAACGGTGAGGTCGTAGTTGCAGCTGTTTTCACGGGGATTGGTGCCCATGTACGCGATCAGCAGGTGTCAGCGGAGCTCCCCGAGCAAACCACATTGAAAAAGGTGCAGGGGATGCCGAGTTCGACGTCGCCGGTGAGCTCCCGGCCGCTGTTACCGGCGGGAGCACTGTTCCGGCCGTTGTCATGCTCTGGTGAGGGCACCACAGTGTTCCCCAGGCCGAGATAGGCACAGGCGGGGAGAATCGGCAAGTTCCGAGGGCCAGAACCCCTCTCCGGCGAGAGCTCCGGCGAGCTCGGCGGCGGGATCGCGCGGGCGCCGGGAGGAGGAAGATGACTGGGGGCCCCGCATGTCATTGGCGATATTTTAAATCGTCGGATCCGCTGCGGCCCAGGATCCAGTGTGGTGACACGGGAAGGGTCCTGTGGCCCCGTGTGGCGTGATTCCAGCAGCCGACACGTGTAGGAGGGACCCGCAGTCAGAGTTTGAATGTTTCCCGAATTAATTTGAATTTCCAGATTTAGTTCAATCTTTAGAACCCCATAACTTTTGCTAGGAAGCTCCAAATTTAGTGATTCAAATTGGGTTGGATTCATCTTGCGTAACTCTATACAAATATGCCACCCAATTTGTATGAAACCTATTATTTAATTCTGGAAAATTCTTTAAAGCTTTTCAGCAAAAGAATTTTTGAGGGAGTTTGGTTCATCCAAAAATACCCAAATTTTGCCAGAATGCTGTTTAGCATGTTAGTGAATCCCTGTAAATGTTTCAGACCATTTGGAGTTGATTTGACCATAGCAATTCAAATTTGAAGGTGCTGTGTTCATTTGAATACAGAAACATTTTCAGAGAATTTCCAAAACATGGAAATTCAGTTCTGGACAAACCTTAGCTCCAAAAATGCTAGGAAAATTCATGCAAACTCTATGAGCTATAATTTAAATTTTAGTTCACTAAGTTGGGCATGAACAGGGGTGTTACCTCAGAATTTATTCTCCTTTGCTTATTTGCTAGGAGAATTATTCTGGGCAAACCACTCACTGAAAGTGCTAAATTTTGGTCCAGGGGGTTTTCTTGTGACAAGGAACTCACACAAAAATTCTCAGCTCCATTGGAGCTCTGGATCACCCCTGCTCTGTTTAACCCACTTGCGGTGATCAATGTTGAAAAAGGGGGATAACCACTTGGCACTTAACCATATGCTCAGGTCAAAAGCCCAAACCACTAAACCCCAATTTCGTTTTAAATTCTTAAACAGAGTTCCAGTTGTTAAAAACTTGTTATTAGAACTAGTAACAAAAGCATCACAATAAACTCATGTACATATTCATTAACATGTAGTATTTCATTAACGTGTAGTCGCTGAAGGCAAGGAACCTCCGGAGGTTCTCGTCTTCCTGCTTCCAGAAGAAGAACTCACCCCGGACCAGCAGCAACAAGGCAAGCCCCGGTTTGCATTAACTTCTTACAAGTTTTACTTTGTTTACATGTGTCATATGAAGTGTGAATGTGCATTAGGTGTAGGATGGATGAAAACCACACTTGCATGACCAAAAGTCTCCATAAGAGTGAGGGTAGTGTCTAAGACCTCGCGTAGACAAGCTATGCTTAATGTTTCATAGAACTTCGGTACAAGTCGAGTAGTTGGAATCTACTCGCGAGATAGGCTTGGGACACACGGGTTCGGTGGAGTGATGTGAGATCACTTTAGTAATGAAAATGAGACTTGGCAGGGGTTAGGGCGCAGCAAGAGAGAGTCTTGTGTGCGCCGCCCTGTCCGTGTCGATTGAGGACCGATCTGTGTGCGGCCCACACTGATCAAGTTTGAATGTACCGAAGGCATATCAGATATATGGGCCCCGATATACCGATGTAGCGTAAACCTCCGGGTGTCAAGGCATAACACACCGATTTATAGGTGTAGGCTGAGGGCAGCAAGGTGGAAATCTGCCAACGGGCATAGAGAGATGCTCCATGTGGGGAACCTCCTGCTCGTTTCGGTGCGACCGGTTCGACGTTTGGGCTGTTGGGTGAAAGGTTGTCCCGTACGACATCGAGTGAGCGTGCTGTGCAGCTCCATGGATGGGCGTACTTGACGTGCTCTTTGGGTTTCCCTGCAGGTGTATATCGAGTCGATTCGCCGTCCCTCGCGGTGAAGAGTACCACTTGGTCACTGAGTCGTGACGTAGACTAATGTATGAAATCTGTTGATTCAATATTGCTGATATGATATAATATTGTATTGCTACATGTTTGCCACCAAATATTGCTTACTAAATTTCAGCTCCCTGAACTGTTAACTTGCGCTAAAAGCTGAACTAAGGATGAACTTGTAGGCGTGTCCAATATGTCATTGTACACCTCATGTAGAGTTTCATGCTTAGGTGAGTCGGTTAAGTCTTGCTGAGCCTTCGTGCTCACGGTTGCTTCTTAAGTGTTTTTCAGGTGAGGAGCCACCCACGGACTCGGAGTACGAGTCCACCGGCGAGGGTTACCCTCTGTCGGGGACCACGGCTGAGTGGGAGCCGTACACGCCGTGCTGAGCTGAGACGTGCAGCTAGTGTGTGTTGCCCTAGGGCTGGGCAACCGACTTTTGCTAGATAGGCGGGCATGAGTTGTACAGAGTAAACTTCCGCTGTGTAAAATAAATACTAGTTTGTACTGAAGTTGTACCTGTTTGTACAGTTCAGTTTGTTTTCCCATGTAATATATTGTGTCCTTATGACGTGTGCTGTCGGGTGTCGCATCGCGCAGCACCACCCTCTGCGATCCTGGATGAGCGGATTCCGGTCCGCCACAGCCTGGTATCAGAGCTGCACTGGGGGTAGCACAGTACTTAAGGACTGTATTACGGGAAAACTTAGGTATAAGGTGGGGATTCGGTAGTAGCCCATGTAAGGACTATACTAGCATAGTTACTTAAAGTGGCAAAGACTAACCTATGTGTTATAATTCTGAATTTCAATTATTGTAACGACGCACCTACGCTCTTGTAAGAATGGTAAGGAACGCCACCAAAAGCGGATCAATTTCGGTTAGCTCCCCCTGACGAGGAACGTGGTTCAGGGATTGATCTCACAGCTTTGTGTGAGACGTCAATATGAACCTCTTGGACTCTTCATGTCCCTGAGTTCATATGAAACGCTGATCCCTAGCGTGCATTAGGCAAGTATGTGGAGACCCCATCGCGTGGTCAGCAATGCGAGAGTGTGTTCGTCTGAAAATAGCCCAGGAGGACATACGCAGCGCTTGCCATCGGCGTGCCCTGCAGGGCAGTAGGTGGTATCTGTTGGGTTGATAACATTGTCACACCCGGTTTCTCCGAAGAACAACCGAGTGAATATCACATCTATGCCAGGATCATTTTCTCATACATGTGATGACAAATAGTGAAGCATCATTTATTACAAGCCACGTGTCGAATATAAATAAGTCTTACATAGCATACGTCTCGATGGACGATAATAAGTTCATAATATGTAAGTAAAACAGCAGCGGAATATTATTATTGTGGGCTCTATCACAGGCGTTGCCCGGGGGACTTCCATGAACCTAGAATCCTTCTTTGGGTCCGAAGTCTTGTTCATTGAACACCACATCATCCCCTTGACCTGAGCAGCAATTTAAACCAACAAATATGCAAGTTTGAGTACCGTTGGTACTCAGCAAGTGTGGGAAAGTTATGTCATGCATGGCTAGAGCAAGGAGAGGTTGAACTCATAGTTAAAGCACTACGCAATTAATACCTACCACCTTATCTTATTAAGCACCTACATTACTACATAGGTGAAATGGTCCCAATCTCCCAACCCATCATCATAATCAAATAACCATAACATCATTTCCAATGTCAAGCTCCCCGCTTAACATCCTCAACTTCCAAATTCATCATCCTCTAATCATGAATAAGTCCAAGCTGCTCTTGACCGTGAGCACGGCTGTCATGACAGTTTTGACTCTGCAGAGTTTGTACCACTGTACCCACATGTAGTGATTTCATCCCCCGTTGCCGGGTGGACTAAAAGAACCTCCATTATGCCAGTGGCCACGAACCACATTCACACTTCCCAGGTGTGTAGCCAGGAGATCACTACGAAGCCTTTACAAAGGGATTCCCGACGAGTGTGGGCCCATTGAGGTTTCACCCCTAACAGCATACAAGAGGCTCCAACCCCGCTGCAGTGGCCCCCTCTTGAGCCTTGTGGTTCATATGGTAGTCCAGCTGACACCTACTCCCCGCACCATCCAACACACCCATACTACGCTGGGGATACACCTAATTAATTGGCCAAGCTGCCCCATCTCAGCATGTGGTTGCCACGGTAAAGCCAGGTTACATGCTCCATGAACCGGTCCTTAGGATCCAGGCAAGTACTAAACACAAACCCGAGTCTCGTGCACCCAGCACCAACCAAATCATCCAACTTGCCTTGATCCCTACCTCTACATAACTCATAACATCTCATTCAAGAGTATGGTAAATAAATTGATGATCTCATATCCCAATTATCCCATTCTAAGCATGGCTAAGCACAAGTAATATGAGTGAATGACATAATAAAACAAATCCCAACCCAAGCTACAAGGAAACAAGATAATGCAATTCTATGGAAACATCCTAGCATGGGTTTCATATTTCAATTGACAATGCAAATCATTCTATCTACACATCCTAGCATAGGATCAAAGTGGTCAAGGACACTTGCCTTCTTCCTGCTGCTCTGGGAATGGATAGTCCTGATCTTGAAAGGGAAGAACTTGCTCTGGGGCAGGTTATACTCATGCCAACACACATAGCAAAAGAAAACAACAATCCATAAGACATAGTTCACACTTTCACTTCACGCAGACGTACATATGATAGTCATTCACATTTCTAAGTGTTGTGTTTACTCTAGCTGTGTTGATTTTTAGCCTTCATGCACTTTTAAACATATGTATATGATTTCTAACTTTTGTATTTCAGACTTCTGTTTGCACAATATATATGAATTCTCAATTTGAATAAATTCTTTATATTTAATTAATATACTTCTTAACTACCAAGTTTGCATGGAAGGTATTTTCCTACTCCAATTGGGCTTTCAGATCTTCTACCAAATCCTAAACTGAAATCTTTGGATTTGGAAACTTCATTTATCATTTTCTAGTTATGCATACCTATTTCCTATATTTTCAGATTTATTTTCTATGCCTAAATGTGAACTTTATTATGAAAATAGTAAGACACATCATCTAAACAGAATAGATTCTGATCTAAAATATTAAATAATATATTTTTGAACTTCTCCTCTGATGTGAACTAATTTTAAATTTATTTTGCCAATTTTCAGAATTATTTCCTAACCTAAAAATGTGTCCCTATAACTAATAAATGTGAACAATCAATTAGACAGATTCATTTCAGCTTAAAATCTACTTTTAACTCATTCTAAAGTTTTCCAAGTGCTAGGGGAGTTTAAATTTTAATTTACAATGTGTTTGCCTCATCTTTTTAAATTTAAATCCTAATCACATATTCAATTTTCTGAATTTAATATCATATAGGGTCAAAAAGGTAAATCCACCCTACTACAGGGTCTAATTTATTATTTCATAAATTTCCAGGGGTCTAGTTACACATAACAGAGGGGTTTTCCTAATTTTTATTAAGTCTAGGGGCTAAAACTGATTTTTAAATGAATTTACATGAATTTCTGAAGTTCCAGTGGCTAGATCAGAAGTTTCCGGGGCTAGCTCGTGTTTTCCGAGATCGCCAGGGGGTAGCGCGTAAGAATCCCGGCCTTTATAATGCGGGGCTGATGTGGACCGTCCGATTAAAAATAGACGGTTGAGATTAGAACGCCGAACCGGTACGCGCGGGTTTTAATTCTACCGTGCGATTTAAAATAGACGGCGCACAAGCGGCCACGTCGCCCTGGCCGGAGCCAGCCCGCGCTGCCCGGCGGCGCGCGGCTGCGGGAGGCGGCGATCTCACCAGAAAACTTCGTATCTTCGTCTATTCCTCCTAAAACTAGGATTTCATGGCATAGATCGGTAGAGGGGAGGTCGGGGATCTCACCTCGGGGTTTTTCTTGAGATCGGAGGCCCTGGAAGGCGGTCGGCGACGAGGTTCGAGATGGAATCACGGCGATGCACGTCGGAGTTGTGTTTAGAGCGCAATCTACCAAGTTTTCTGCACCTGCGTGTTTCCCCGGAGGTGGTGGAACAAGATCGGCATGTTAGATCAGAAATCCCGAGCGAAGGTCGAGAGAAAAAGGTGATCGGAGCTTCGGTTCTCACCAGGAGGAAAAACAGCCGATCGGATGGGGAAAACAGGGCGATGCCGGCGTTTATATAGACGGGGGAGGGCGGCGTGTCGGTTGTGATCGAGTTGGAGTCGTCCGGGACCAGAATTCGGCTGGGGAACGCGGTTTTCCAGGGGTAGTTTGGATTCGGGAGAGAGAGAAGTCCGGGGTCGGCCGAGCGCGTGCGACGAAGAAGATAACGGCGGGCCCCGCTTGTCAGTGAGCGGGAGAGAGGAGCGCGAGGCTGTGGGCTGGCGCGGGAAAAGGTGGGCCGACTGGTGGGTTTCGGCCCACTGGCCGGGGTTTTCTGTTTTTCTTTTTCTTTTTCCATTTCTTTTTCTGGTTTTGATTTGAATTTGAATTTCTCCACCACATGCAATACGTCCAAAAAATTTTAAATTCCCCTCTTAACAGAATTTTGGGGTGTTAAAGCTCTACGCCCCTTAAAAGAAATCTCGTCCTCGAGATTGGCGGTTCTAGGAAAACAATTCCGGAAACTGTGCCTTAAACTCGTCTTCTCGCTCCCATGTGGCTTCCTCTTCTGAGTGATGCTTCCACTGCACCTTGCACATCCGAATTCATTTATTTCTTGTGAGGCGCTCCATTGTTTCCAAAATCTTGAGTGGTTGCTCGGCATAAGACAGATCCTCAGCTACGTCAACCTCATTCATGGGTAACATCTCTTCAGGCGTCCTCAGACATTTCTTGAGTTGTGACACATGGAATACGTCATGCACATCTGATAGGCGAGCCGGCAGTTCTAGTTGATATGCCACTTCGTCTTTTCTCTCCAGAACTTGAAAGGGTCCGATGTATCGAGGTGATAACTTCCCTTTCACCTTGAACCGACGAAGTCCTCGGATAGGGGACACCTTGAGGTAGACATAGTCCCCCACATTGAAAACGAGCTCTCTTCTCCGTACATCGGCATAGCTCTTTTGTCGTGTCTGTGCTATCCTCAAGTTGTTGCGAATTTCCCTCACTTTTGCCTCGACTTCTTGTAGTACCTCGGGTCCAAACACTTTACTTTCCCCGTTTTGGTTCCAAAATAGTGGAGTTCTGCACTTTCTCCCATACAAAGCCTCAAACGGTGACATCTTCATACTAGCCTGATAGCTGTTGTTATAGGAGAACTCCGCATACGGTAAGTTCTTATCCGGTACGGTTTCTTTAAATTCTTGCTCTATGATCTTTCGGAGGTCATCAAATCTTGCACATAGACGCTGGACTAGCCGGCGATCAAGTTCTTTTCTGCATCCGTAGCGTGAGACTGTCTAGGAGTGACGAATTTCGAGCTCGATCGAGGGCGGTCATGGAGGGCACAATCGGTCACACGGTGCCGACCGACTTGCCGCCATCCCTGAACCCTTTTGACACCTTGTCGAGCTTCCTAGAGGTACACTGATGCTGTAGGGCCGTTTGTTCGAGGTGTTGGCGGGTTTAGGAACCACGGTCGACGGTGTCGAACCTCAACCGAGGCCGCGGCACGTCGCCGAGCTATTTCCGGTCACCCCCGGCCCGACCTGTCACCCCCGACGTGTTCCTCGACGTCGACAACCCCCTGCCGGCGAGTTTCAGACCATGGGAGGTCCGGCAGCAGCGAGCCGGCGAGCCCCGAGTCTGCTCCGGTGAGTTCGGCGGCGCGGGCGCGAGAGAACGGCGGGAGGAAGACGAAGCCGGCTGACCCACGTGTCAGCGGCTGAAGAATTTAAATCGGGATCGGGTGTGGCCAGGGATCGGCTGTGCTGGCGCGCAAATACCCTGTGAGCTCCGGTGTGCCGGACACCTCCACGCTCGACACGTGTGGTATCCCCGGTGTGCCGGACACCTCCGCGCTCGACACGTGTCCCCGCGGGCCCCGAGGGTTTAAACTTTTCCCCCGATTTTCAGAATTCTTCCAAACATCAAATCCTCATAACTTTGGTTAGAAAGCTCCAAATCGAGTGAACCAAATTTTGTTGGATTTAGCTCTCTGAGAACTTTCCAACGATACCAAATTCAGCTCATGAAAGTGAATAGTTTTCCAGAATTAAATCCCTAAAGTTTAAACCGTTGGGAATTTTATCTGTAGAACTACTTTATGAAAAATTCTGAAATTGGGCTGAGAGGTTCATTGGAAAATCCCTAAATCCCAGTAAAATTTTCAGACTCATCCAAGTTCATTTAGTTACCCTAATGGGGTGATTAAGAGAACTGCCCTGAGAAAATAGAAAAATGTACAGAAACATTTTTCAGATTTTCTCAAAGCTTAATTAGGGCATAACTTTCTGTAGAATTCTTCTAATGACATGAAACCAACTCCATTAGAACCAAATTAAAGTCTAGTTTCCAGAAAGTAATGGTTGGAGCCATGAAAACCCCTGGAATTATTCAGAGGCTCAAATATTGACCAAATGGGCTTTTATTTGTACAAGGTTCAAATGAACTTTGTTTCAAATAAAACTTGGTCAGGACTCTGGTTAGGACCCTACCAAGCCACAATAAAAATTTCAGAACCAAAAGGAAGGGCTAGCTAGAGTTATTAGCAATTGTGTATTCAAGTTCACACATTGCATTTAAATTAACATGTAGTATTTCATAAACGTGTAGTCACTGAAGAAGAGACTCCGGAAGTGCTGGACTTCCTCCTTCCGGAAGAAGAGCTAAATACTGACCAGCAGCAATGAGGCAAGCCCCGGTTTGCATTAACCTTTTACAAGTCTTACTTTGTTTACATGTGTCATATGAAGTATGTATGTGCATTAGGTATAGGATGAATGAAACCCCACTTGCATAACCAAAGGTTCCTAAAAGAGTGAGGGTAGTGTCAAGGACCTCGAGTAGACAGGCTATGCTTAATGAGTCATAGGACTTCGGTACAAGTCGAGTAGTTGGAATCTACTCGCGAGATAGGCATTGGGACACACGGGTTCGGTTGAGTGATGTGAGATCACTATAGTAATAAAAAAATGAGACTAGGCAGGGGCTAGGGCGCAGCAAGAGGAAGTCTTGTGTGCGAAGCCCTGCCCGTGTCGATTGAGGACCGATCCGTGTGCGGCCCACGCTGATCAAGTTTGAACGTACCGAAGGCATATCGGATATATGGGCCCTGATAAACCGATGTAGCCTAAACCTCTAGGCGTCGAGGCATAACGCACCGATTTATAGGTGTAGGCTGAGGGCAGCAAGGTGGAAATCTGCCAACGGGCATAGAGAGATGCTCTATGTGGGGAACCTCCTGCTCGTTTCGGTGCGACCGGTTCGATGTTTGGGCTGTTGGGTGAAAGGTTGTCCCGTACGACGTCGAGTGAGCATGCTGTGCAGCTCCACGGATGGGCGTACGTGACGTGCTCTTTGGGTTTCCCTGCAGGTTTATATCGAGTCGATTCGCTGTCCCTCGCGGTGAAGAGTACGACTTGGTCACTGAGTCGTGACGTAGACTAATGTATGAAATCTGTTGATTCAATATTGCTGATATGATATAATATTGTATTGCTACATGTTTGCCACCAAATATTGCTTACTAAATTTCAGCTCCCTGAACTGTTAACTTGCGCTAAAAGCTGAACTAAGGATGAACTTGTAGGCATGTCCAATTGCTGCAATATTACTATCCTATGTCATTGTACACCTCATGTAGAGTTTCATGCTTAGGTGAGTCGGTTAAGTCTTGCTGAGCCTTCGTGCTCACGGTTGCTGCTTAAGTGTTTTTCTGGTGAGGAGCCACCCACGGACTCGGAGTACGAGTCCACCGGCGAGGGTTACCCTCCGTCGGGGACCACGGCTGAGTGGGAGCCGTACACGCCGCGCTGAGCTGAGACGTGCAGCTAGTGTGGGTTGCCCTAGGGCTGGGCAACCGACTTTTGCTAGATAGGCGGGCGTGAGTTGTACAGAGTAGACTTCCGCTGTGTAAAAAAAATACTAGTTTGTACTGAAGTTGTACCCGTTTGTACAGTTCAGTTTGTTTTTCCCATGTAATATATTGTGTCCTTAGGACGTGTGCTGTCGGGTGTCGCATGGCGCAGCACCACCCTCTACGATCCTGGATGAGCGGATTCCGGTCCGCCACACGAGTGGAAGTGGGAGGACATCACTATGGATTTTGTCGGTACCCACGATATGGGGTATCCCCGCGCACAGGGGAAAATGCCTCAGGATCTTGCCCTTCTCCGCAGGGAGAGCTCCGAAGGCGCCACGCGCCCAGCAGGGCCGGACCTCCCTATCCTCAGAGGAGAGCTCCGGGCTCACCACATGGCCTACAGAAGCCGGACCTCCCCCCTCCGCGGGGGAGAGGTCCGAAGGCGCCACGTGTCCAGCGGGGCCAGACCTCCATCTCCTCAGAGGAGAGCTCCGGGCCCGCCACGTGGCCGACAGAAGCCGGACCTCCCCCGCCGTGGGGAGAGGCCCGAAGGCTCCACGTGTCCTCCGGGGCCGGACCTCCCTCTCCTCAGAGGAGAGCTCCGGGCCCGCCACGTGTCCAGCAGAACAGCGCTGCCTGCCCCCGAGCGGTAGGCAGCGGGCGTAAAGACGCCCCATACCTTACCTGTACAAGGTATTCAAGGCCCGCGCCTTTCCAAGACGCGGAGACGCGAAGCACGCCTCTGTCAGGTGCCGTTGCGCCCAGTCGCATCACAGACTGGCTCGCGGTGTCAGAACCTGCCAGCCAATAAACACAGCGACAAGACATCCCCTGCTGCTCCCGCCGTCATCAACCACTACGACTAGCATGCGGCATGGGCAGGGCGGCAAGACGAAGACTCAGAAGCCTTCGCAAGAGACAACCACCGACGTAACTGCGGATACAATAGTCGGCAGGCAATCACTCCAGGACCACCTGTCGGGTCCCGGTCCCCCTTGTAAGCCACACGAGCCTCGGACTATAAAAGGCTCGGGTAGGCGACATTAGCAAGGGTTCGCACTCCAGCAACTCATACCCTAGGCATAACTCATCCTCAAGCTCAGCACTCCGGTTCTGAGCAACAAGCAATACAGCGAGCACCTCAGCTCACCGTGGACGTAGGGTTTTACGCTCCGGCGGCCCGAACCACGTAAAACTCGCCGTGTCAAGCTCCTCCCTAACTCGTCCCTACGCTTAAGCGCTCCGCAAGCGACTAGCCCCTCCGAGAAAGAACCTCTGCGGGCTGCCCAGAGCAGGTCCGGGGGAAGTGTCGACCACACACTTCGACATTTGGCGCGCCAGGTAGGGGGCTTTTCCCTTGCGTGACGAGTTTCTGCCGACGAAGATGACCAAGCTTCCTTCAGCGGCAAGCTCTCCTCCCCCGCGTTCACGACGGACCGTGACTAGCGGGGAATACGTGTCGACACACTCAGGACGGAGTGTGTCGGCGCAAGCTGGAAGCCAGCAGCCGACTCCGGCAACGCCGACACCGGCAATGCAGGCTCCAACCAGCGTGAGATCTTCTGCAGCCCTGAGCGTTCCCCACAGGGATGCGCTAGCTGCAGCAAGAGTGCTACTGCGCAATCCGCCTGCTGGGGACGCGCCTCAGGCAGCGACCCAGCAGTGGATTCGCGAGGTAGACTGCCTCGTCGTCGCCGCCGCAAACCCTCGACTTCGGCGGGAACGACGCTCTGGCCAACCGGCTGTGTCGCTGACGCGCACGCCAACGGTTGACGGGCAGACGGCGGATTCCAGCTCCATCAGGCTTCAGTCGACGGACCTGAGGACAGAGCTGGAACGGTGCCACTTTGGCCAGGATGCCCGGGTGTACCTCGAGCGACGTCGAGAAAGGCGCCGCAACCAAGAGGCTGGCGACAGCATGACGTCAGCCTCGACCCAGCCTGAGGTGCAGACCTTCGCCACGAGATCTCTGCCCCAGGCATACGCCGCGCAGCATATGCCACAGCCATATGCCCTGCAAACGGCGTCCCCGGTCTATGGCGCAGCCTTGCCCATACCGGGGTACACTGTGCCAGCGGCGAACCAATCGTTCGCGGCAGCAACGCATGCAGCAGCCTTGGCAGGGTGTGTGGCCCTGGCGCCCCACCTTCGCTTCGCGAGGTGGCCGAGCAAGTTTCAGCCGCACCTACCCGAGAAGTACGACGGCAGCGTCAACCCGGCGGAGTTTCTCCAGATCTACTCCACCGCCGTACTTGCCGCAGGAGGGGATGAGGCCGTCATGGCCAACTACTTCCCCGTAGCCTTGATCGGCCCAGCCCGTTCATGGCTCATGAACCTCCCCCAGGGTTCCATAACTTCCTGGGGAGAGCTCTGCCGGCAGTTCACCGCCAACTTCGGCAGTTCCTACACCAGGCCTGGCACGGAGCTCGACCTCCACACCATCCAGCAACAACCTGGGGAGTCGCTGCGCTCCTTCATCCAGCGGTTCTCCCAGGTGCGGAACACCATCCCACACATCCAAAACGCTTCTGTGGTGGTGGCGTTCCGGCAAGGCGTTCGGGACAAGAAGATGCTTGAGAAGCTCGCGACCAGAGAGGTCTGCGATGTCTCCGAGCTCTTCAGCCTGGCGGACAAGTGCGCCAGAGCAGCCGAAGGGCGGAACTGGCACTCACTGCCGGCCTCCGAGTCAGGAGGACAGCCCGGGTCTGGCGCTGCTTCCTATGGAGGCAGCAAGAAGGCCAAGAACCGTGGCAGAGGCAAGATGGAATCGCCGGCCGCGGCCCCGTCACCGCAGCAGCGGCACCCAGTGGAGCTTGGGGGCCGCGCCCCGACAAGAGGCAGCGACAGTCACCAGCCCCAAAAGGTGACCAAGACAAGCTATGCCCCGTGCATGGCAGCTGTCACCATACTACTGCCGAGTGCCGGGAGATCCAGAAGCTCGCGGAGCGCTTCCACAAAGGGAAGCAGCAGCAGACTGATGCTCCACCCTTCCGCCAAAGGGAGGGCAAGCAGAAGGTCGACGCCCCAGACAGCGTCGACCACCAAGTGGGGTTCCAGGAGCCTCAGCGCGCCGTGAAGGCGGTGCGCAACCATGAGGACTCCAGCTCCAGTGATGATGAGCGTTGAAAGAAGCTCTACGTCATATACGGTGGGTCCGCTGACCCCTCGTCCCGAAGCGCAGTTAAGACTCTGCGCCGAGCGGTAGCGTCGGTGGCTCCACTCCCAAGTGCCGCACCGCACCTCAAGTGGATGGGAACCCCCATCAGCTTTGACGCCACCAACTGCCCCAGGAACATTGCTGGGGCCGGCCAACTACCACTCTTGGTAGCACCCACCATCGCCAACATGAGGATGTACCACATTTTGGTAGATGGCGGAGCTGGGCAGAACCTCATCAGCCGTGCAGCTTTCCAGAAGCTGCAGATCCCGATGGCCAAGCTCACCCCGTCGAGCCCGTTCTCAGGGGTAGGTCCGGGACAGGTCGTTCCCTACAGAAACATCAGCCTCCCGGTGACCTTCGGAGCTCCGGACAGCTATCGGACAGAATACATTCTGTTCGACGTGGCGGAGATCGACCTCCCCTTCAACGCCATTGTCGAAGTGTGTGGTCGACACTTCGCCAGTACCTGCTCTGGGCAGCCCGCGGAGGTTCTTTTTCGGAGGGGCTAGTCGCTTGCGGAGAGCTTAAGCGTAGGGACGAGTTAGGGAGGAGCTTGACATGGCGAGTTTTACGTGGTTCGGGCCGCCGGAGCGTAAAACCCTACGTCCACGGTGAGCTGAGGTGCTCACTGTATTGCTTGTTGCTCAGAACCGGAGTCCTGAGCTTGAGGATGAGTTATGCCTAGGGTATGAGTTGCTGGAGTGCGAACCCTTGCTAACGTCGCCTACCCGAGCCTTTTATAGTCCATGGCTCGTGTGGCTTACAAGGGGGGCCCGGGACCCAACAGGTGGTCCCGGGGAGATTGCCTGCCGACTATCGTATCTGCTGTTATGTCGGTAGTTGTCTCTGGCGAAGGCTTCTGAGTCTTCGTCTTGCCGCCCTGCCCATGCCGCATGCTAGTCGTAGTGGTTGATGACGGCGGGAGCGGCAGGGGATGTCTTGTCGCTGTGTTTATTGGCTGGCAGGTTCTGACACCGCGCGCCAGTCTGTGATGCGACTGGGCGCAACGACACCTGACAGTGGTGTGCTCCGCGTCTTGGGAAGGCGCGGGCCTTGAATACCTTGTACGGGCAAGGTATGGTGCGTCTTTACGCCCGCTGCCAACTGCTCGGGGGCAGGCAGCGCTGTTCTGCTGGACACGTGGCGGGCCCAGAGCTCTCCTCCGAGGAGAGGGAGGTCCGGTCCTGCAGGACACGTGGAGCCTTCGGACCTCTCCCCGCGGAGGGGGGAGGTCCGGCTTCTGTCGGCCACGTGGCGGGCCCGGAGCTCTCCTCTGAGGAGGGGGAGGTCCGGCCCCGCGACACGTGGTGCCTTCGGAGCCCTCCCCACGGAGGGGAGGTCTGGCTGCTGTTGGCCACATGGCGGGCCCGGAGCTCTCCTCTGAGGAGATGGAGGTCCGGCCCCGCTGGACGCGTGGCGCCTTCGGAGCTCTCCCTGCGGAGAAGGGCGAGATCCTTAGGCATTTTCCCCTGTGCGCGGTGGTACCCCATATCGCGGGTACCGACAGTGGCCCCCGGGCCCATCTCGGGGGAGATAGCGAGCCCGAGGTGGGGCCTCCGTCTCTTCTGTTCCGCGCACTTTCTCCAAGTCCCTCATTGACCGCTTGCCGGAGCACGAACGGTCGCGGGATCGTTGGAGCGTGCGCCCACTTGATGATTGCTTTTACTGCGGTGGTTCCCAAGGCTGCCACTTCTGTACGTCGCGGCGCTTTCTTCGGGAACCGCCGAAGCGCATTGCCGGCTCGTCTTCTTGGGAGACTAACTCCTTGACCCACCACTTCAGTTGGGCGGCTTAGGTCCACCTGTCATCGGCGCTTGGCCTCGGAGTCAATGCGGTTGCCGATGCAGCGTATTCGAAGGCTTTTGAATCACCTCGAATCGTTCCTGGAAAGTTTTAAAAGGGGATCTTACCCGCATCGCGGCTTCCCTTCGCCTTTCCTAGCGCTCGCTCTTTCCTTGAACTCTTGCTCTTTGGTCTTCCTGTCCTTGAGCTCTCCCCCGCAATGGTTTCCAACTTGCTCCCGACGCGCCTCGTTCGTTCCGCCGAGCTTGGGCCAGTGCACAGGCTGCTGGGCTGGCACACGGAGGAACAGAAACGCCGGCTCCGCCGGGGATCTCTCCCCCTGCTCCTGGAAAAGGGGGAGATGGTCTTCTTTACTGCCTATGCTCTGGCGGGGTTCGTCCCGCCAATTTCTTCCTTCTTTGTCACATTGCTGGAGACGTATGGGCTGATGTGACATCACTCCTACAGATATATACAACACTCACATGATAGACATGCAAGGTCCAATTACTAGAGCTCGAGCACGAAAATTGAATTTAGAGGTGAGCTCGTTCCTGAACAATTCTTTATATGTGAATTTTGAGAGTATGTTGCTACCTAATGGATTAATTATAATTAGGAACCATGGAGAGGACATGGAGATACATGGAGAGGGGTTTGGAGGCGTGGAGGACCAGAAAATATGCCAACAAGAAGTTAGAGACTGAGCCCAACTCAAACTCGAGTCCAACTCGGGCCCAGGAGCAGTCCACCTTAAAATGGATGCACAGGAGGCATACGGACTCCGTTTTTGACGTTCTACATATGCACGGAAAGCTGAGAGGATAAACTTTCCAATGGAACTGTCCCCATGTCAAAATTCCTCCGAAGTCGACGGCAAACTTCGAAACAATATAAAGTTTAGAGTCTGTCAGGGTGTTGCATCACCTAGTTGGGCCATTGGGCCTTGTATCGAGTCCAAGTCCATTATGTACGTGTATTAGGGTTAGATCACGACCCCAGAACCCCCCTGGTCGTCCTCCACCTCTTTTATACCCCCTAGCCACCATCACAAACAGCTGGGTTTTGCTTAGTTACAATCTGTCATTGAACAGTGTCGCCGATCATCGGTTGTGAGACCCCAAATTTGTGATCAATTCAGTTTTGATTGCAACTTCTCTGTTCTTGCTTGTGTTCTTGATTGCGCTTGCAGGGATAAGCCTTCATGGCAAGGTCATTCGTGTGACACGGGTGATAACCAACGGAGCAGTGGTGTAGTGATTGCGGGGTTTCGTTGGATCAACGTCGAGATCTCCACCCAATCAAGTTTACCCTACCTCTCGGAAGATCGGGACTCATCCTCCTATCAATTGGTATCAGATTTCCAGGTTCACCGTGAGGTATACTTGTGTGCCCTTTAGATTTATTTTGTTTCAGTCCTATCGTCCACAAAAATCAACAAAAAAATTTAGTTTCCCTGACCTACAACCCCCGCTCAACCTTTTGCACAATTTAGTTTCGGAGTCCGTAGTTCTGAGTTCATGTCCTAGGTTGAGTCTGGTTGCTGGTTTAGATTTGTTTTGGTTCAGTTTTATTTCTTCCATCCGCTGCCATCTACAAAAAATCAATCTACAAAAGAATTCCATCCACCGATTCGTTTCTGTTGCAGTTTCCACCACCACCAAAACCTGATTCGGGGTATCCTCCTTAAAACGGGCATAACTTTTCGCTCGTAACTCCGATTGAGGCGCATTTTTTCCCAGAAAGGTCTCGAAAAAGTCCACATACGGCGTTTTCAAAAAAAATTAAGAAGGCCCTTGTTTCGAATTCCGAAGTTCCAGCACCAGTTTTTCCAATCGCTCCTGGATTTGTGCCGATCTCATCTTTCATTGGTTTGAGCTAATACTTGGTGCTGTTTCTATTCTTGTGCCCCTGGTTGAGAAAAAAATATCAAAAAAAGAGAAATTTTTTTTTTTGATTTCGACTAGTGCTTCAAGACAAAAACAGGAGGCTAAGGGGTGTGCTATTTCTGTGTGAGTGCAGGATACTTGCTGATATTATCCTTGTTGTTCATCATAATTCATCCTTGTCCTTGCTTGTTGCCATAACTGTTCTAATACATTCTTAGGCCAGCAACTAGGTGAAATTCTTTGGACACTTATTCAGCATTGCTATCTGTTACTAACTTGTGTGCCACATACATATACTGCATTTGAGCCTTCCAAGCTCCACCTTCTCTCGAGCAGAACAGGTAACCTTTGCAGTCACACCCACTTTCTGCTTCCTTCACACTGGTCACCGTTGGCCACCTGCAGTGCCGGTAAGAAACTTGTAAGAGCGGGGTAAGACGCATCTTACTGATCGATTTTCCATCCACTTTGGAGAGCGTAGTAATAGGGTTCTTCACGATCTTTTTGTCTTCGTTTCTGTTTTGTACTAACAATGACAGGAAAGAAGCCTATAGATAAGACCTCTGGTTCTACACCTCTGGATGATGAGTGTGTGTCCCACATGGAACTAAAGCACATGATGCGGGCAATGACCGAAGCTTTCAACAATTACCAGACCACTACAACAGCCACCTTTCAGAGGCTCCATACAAGTGTTGCTGGTCTGACCACACGGTTGGACGAGATGGAGACTCGTCTTCTCCAACAAGCTACACCCTCTATCATCCTTGATGGTGATGCACATGCTCACTACGACACAGGGGATGACTTCAATAACGATGAGGTTGATGCACAGCAGCGCCGTCGCCCTCGACGAAATCGTCAAGGTATGGGAGGTAGACCTCATCCTCATGCTCCTGAACAAGATAATGATCCTTATGCTAAGATTAAGTTTTCTATTCCAACATTTTATGGATCTTATGATGCTGAGACTTACTTGGATTGGGAGATGACGGTAGAACAAAAATTTAGCTCTCATCTTGTTCCTGAGCGACATAGAGTTAGACAAGCCACTAGTGAGTTTAAAGATTTTGCTATAATTTGGTGGAATGAACTTGTCAATACACGTAATGCACCACAGACATGGGCTGCGTTAAAAGAAGAGATGCGCGCTAAGTTTGTTCCTCCTTCATATAGACGTGATCTTCTTAAGAAATTGCAACGCTTTGATCAGGGTAACATGACTGTCCAAGAGTACTACCAAGAGTTGCAAAAAGGTATGCTTCGTTGTGGGGTAGTTGAGGATCAGGAAGACCAAATTGTTAGGTTTTATGGGGGCTTGCGGCATGAGATCCAGGACATAGTTGACTACAAGGAATATCATTCTATTCAACGTTTATTTCAACTTGCCATGTTAGCAGAAAAAGAAGTGCAGGGTCGCCAACAGCAGCGGCGGAACAACACCTTCACGCCACGACAATTTCCGGTGCCATCCAAAGCAGCGCCCTCCTCGAGCGTACGTGATTCTACACCACCCTCCACGGGTGTTGTACGCAGCAGCATCACACCTTCTACATCACGGGGATAAGATAACAGCAAGTCCCAGATGCCTCCTGGTGTTGCAGCAAAGGTGGCTGCACCCAACACTTCGACAAGTCGCAGCTCCGACATCAAGTGCCACCGCTGCCAGGGACTTGGCCATATGCAACGAGATTGCCCCAGCAAAACGGGCGATCATTGCCACTGCTGATGGTGGGTATGTTAGTGCTTCTGATATTGAAGATGAAAATATTATTGCAACTAACATTTCAGGTTCGGATGATGGTGCTGAGGAGGTTCTTGGTACATCTGCGACAAACAACTATAGGACTTTGATTGTGCAGCGAGCTTTGAGTCCCACGGTTCGAGAGGAAGACAACCGCCAATGTCACAACCTTTTCAACATGTTTCTCGTCGTCAAGGACTGCCGTGTACATACCATCATTGATGGTGGTAGCTGCAACAATTTGGTGAATGTTGAGGTGGTCAAGAAGCTTGGCTTGACCACACGGGAGCATCCCCACCCTTATCACATTCAATGGTTTAACAACAATGGTAAGGTTAAGGTAACACAAACAGCAAGGATACATTTTTCCATTGGTTCTTATCATGATTTTGCTGATTTTGATGTGGTACCTATGGATGCTTGTTCTCTTTTGTTGGGACGTCCTTGGGAGTTTGATACTGATGCTATTCACCATGGTCGATCTAATAAGTATACTCTCATGCATAAGGGCAAGAAAATTGTGTTGCTTCCTATGAGTCCCACTGAAATTGTACAATTTGAGCAGGAGAAAAAGAATAATGCTAAGCAAAAGGGTGTTTTCAATTCTGAAATTCAGCAACCTATTAAGTTGAACAATCCTATTTTGCTTGCAACTAAATCTGATCTTGATGATTTATATGCCTCTAATGGAACTTGCTATGCTTTAGTGTGCAAACATGCTTTATATTCCATTGAGGATACAGCCATTGTCTTGCCACCTGCTGTTGCTAACCTTCTGCAGGAATATATGGATGTTTTTCCATCAGAGATACCCCCTGGATTACCACCTGTGCGAGGCATTGAGCACAAAATTGATTTGGTTCCAGGGGCGAGCTTGCCAAACCGTGCTGCCTACAGGACCAACCCCGACGAGACTAAGGAAATTCAGCGACAAGTCCAAGATCTTCTGGACCGCGGGTACATTCGTGAGAGTCTTAGTCCTTGTTCTGTTCCTGTTCTTTTGGTTCCAAAAAAAGATGGCACTTGGCGCATGTGTGTTGATTGTAGAGCCATCAATAACATTACCATTCGTTATCGCTATCCTATTCCTAGATTGGATGACATGCTTGATGAGTTGAGTGGTTCTGTTATTTTCCCCAAGATTGATTTGCGTAGTGGGTATCATCAGATTCGTATGGCTTTAGGTGATGAATGGAAAACTGCTTTTAAAACTAAATTCGGACTTTATGAATGGTTAGTCATGCCATTTGGTTTAACTAATGTGCCCAGCACTTTCATGAGGTTGATGAATGAGGTTTTACATGCTTTCATTGGTAAATTTGTGGTGGTTTACTTTGATGATATCCTTATTTACAGCAAGTCATATGATGAGCATCTTGAACATTTGCGTGCTGTTTTTAATGTCTTGCGCGATGCATGTTTATATGGTAACCTTGAGAAGTGCACCTTTTGCACCGATCGTGTGTCTTTTCTTGTGTATGTTGTTACTTCGCAGGGCATTGAGGTGGACGAGGCAAAGATTGTTGCCATCACGAGCTGGCCACTTCCGACTATGGTCACACAGGTTCGGAGTTTTCTTGGTCTCACAGGTTTCTACCGGTGTTTCGTGCGGGATTTCAGCACCATTGCGGCACCTCTCCACGAGTTGACAAAGCATGGAGTGCCGTTTCGATGGGGACCAGCACAACAACAAGCTTTTGATGTTCTCAAGTCGAAGCTCACACAAGCACCATTGCTGCAACTTCCTGATTTTGAGAAGACCTTCAAGCTTGAATGTGACGCGAGCGGCATTGGCATTGGAGGAGTGCTAATTCAAGGAGGTAAACCTGTTGCCTTCTTTAGTGAAAAATTGCATGGGCCTTCGCTGAATTATTCTACATATGACAAAGAACTTTATGCTTTAGTGCGTGTCTTGCAAACTTGGCAACATTACCTATACAACAACAACAACAACAACCAAGCCTTTATCCCAAGCCTGTTGGGGTCGGCTAGACATGAAACCCAATATCAATGAAGTAAAAGAGAGGAAGAGTTATAAGAACAAGGAAAAAAGAAAAAGAAAGGAAAAAAGAAAAGAAAAAAAGAGAAAAAGAAGAAAAAAGAAAAAGAGAAAAGAAAAAAGAAAAAAGAAAAAAGAAAAAGAAAAAAGAAAAGAAAAAAGAAAAAAGAAAAAAAACAAGACTACGATTCTGGCACATGGATTGCTACTTTCCATGCGGTCCTATCATGAGCTAAGTCTCTGGATACATTCCAATCTCTCAAATCTCGTTTTACCGCCTCCTCCGAGGTCAACCTTGGTCGTCCTCTACCCCTCCTAATATTTTCTCTACCTCTTAAGATCCCACTGTTAACCGGTGCTTCTGGAGGTCTCCGTTGGATATGTCCAAACCACCTAAGTCGATGTTGGACTAACTTCTCTTCAATCGGCGCCACCCCTACCTTATCTCGAATCGCCTCATTCCTTATTCGGTCTCTTCTCGTGTGCCCGCACATCCACCGTAGCATGCGCATCTCTGCGACACTCATTTGTTGGGCATGTTGCCGTTTAGTTGGCCAACATTCCGCCCCATAGAGCATCGCGGGTCTGATCACCGTCCTATAGAACTTCCCTTTTAGTTTTTGTGGGACTTTCCTATCACATAGGATTCCAGAGGCTTGTCGCCATTTCATCCACCCTACCTTGATCCTGTGGCAAACATCCTCATCAATATCGCCATTGCTTTGTAACATTGATCCTAAGTATCGGAAAGAGTCCCTTCTAGGTACTATTTGTCCTTGTAGACTAACATTTCCCTCTTCACGACCAACACCACTAAAGTCACACCTCATATACTCGGTTTTGGTCCTACTAAGTCTAAACCCCTTGGACTCTAAGGTTTGTCTCGATAACTCTAATTTCTTATCAACACCATCTCTAGTTCCATCTACCAGCACTACATCATCAGCAAAGAGCATGCACCAAGGGATATCCCCTTGTATATCCTTCGACACCTCATCCATCACCAAGGAAAAGATGTATGGGCTCAAAGCTGATCCTTGATGTAGTCCTACCGTGATAGGAAATGCATCAGTCTCACTATCACTTACGCGCACACTTGTCCTAACATTATTGTACATATCCTTGATAAGGGTAATGTACTTTGTTGGCACTTTATGTTTCTCTAGTGCCCACCACATGACTGACCTTGGTATCTTGTCGTACGCCTTCTCCAAGTCGATGAACACTATATGCAAGTCCTTCTTCTGCTCCCTATATCTCTCCATAAGCTGACGAAGCAAGAAAATCACCTCCATTGTAGACCTCCCAGGCATAAAACCAAACTGGTTTTTAGTGACATTGGTCACTTTCCTCAGACGGTGTTCAATCACTCTCTCCCAAAGCTTCATAGTATGACTCATAAGCTTAATGCCTCGATAATTAGTACAACTTTGAATATCTCCTTTATTTTTGAAGATAGGTACTAATATACTTTTCCTCCATTCTTCAGGCATCTTGTTTGACCGAAAAATGTGGTTGAATAGCTTTGTGAGCCATACTATTGCCACGTCCCCAAGACATCTCCACACCTCAATAGGGACATCGTCAGGGCCAAGTGCCTTTCCTCCTTTCATCCTTTTTAAGGCCTCTTTAACCTCAAACTCTTGTATCCTCCGCACGAACCGCCTGTTGGAGTCATCAAAGGAGTCATCCAACTCAACCATAGTGCTCCCATTCCCATCATTGAATAGCCCATTAAAGTAATCACGCCATCTATTCTTAATCTCTTCATCCTTCACTAGAATGCGGTCAGTCTCATCTTTGATGCATTTAACTTGATTGAGATCCCTCATCTTTCTCTCGCGGATTTTTGCTACCTTGTATATGTCCTTTTCACCTTCTTTTGTCTCTAGTCTCTCATATAACTTATCATAGGCCTGTCCTCTTGCCTTACTCACAGCCCGCTTTGCATTCTTCTTAGCCTCTTTGTACTTAAGCATGTTGCTTGCGCTTCTATCATTATGCCAACTCTTGTAACACTCCTTCTTCTCCTTAATGGACTTTTGTACATCCTCATTCCACCACCAAGTGTCTTTATCTACAGGTTTCTTTCCCTTTGTCACACCGAACACCTCACTAGCTACCTTCCTAATGCAAGTTGCCATCTTCATCCACATACTATCTGCATCTCCATTTTCTGCCCAGGGTCCTTCTGTGATCACCCTATTTTTAAAGGATTCTTATGATTCTCCCTTCAACTTCCACCACTTTGTTCTTGTGATTTTGACACCTTTGTCCCGCAAAGAGCATGTATGGAAGCGAAAGTCAGCTACCACAAGCTTATGTTGTGTCACAACACACTCCCCCGGGATCACCTTACAATCTAGACACTCCCGTCTATCCTTTCTCCTAGTGAGGACAAAGTCAATCTGGCTAGAGTGTTGGGCACTACTAAAGGTCACTAGGTGAGATTGCCTCTTCCTAAAGAGGGTGTTTGCTATCAACAGATCATAGGCTACGACAAAGTCTAGGATGTCCTTACCCTCTTGATTTCTATCGCCGCATCCAAAACCTCCATGTACTCCCTCAAATCCTAGGCTAGTTGCACCCACATGACCATTGAGATCTCCCCCTATGAGGAGTTTCTCGGTTATCGGTACACTACTAACCATATCCTCCAAGTCCTCCCAAAATTGCCTCTTAGCACTCATGTTGAGCCCAACTTGTGGGGCATAAGCACTAATGACGTTCAAGACAATGTCCCTAATTACTATCTTGATTAAGATGATCCTATCCCCTCGTCTTCGAACATCCACTACTCCATCCTTAAGACTCTTATCTATTAGAACACCTACGCCATTCCTAGTCCCAGCCGAACCAGAATACCAAAGCTTGAAACCGGTATTCTCGACTTCTCTCGCCTTTTGACCCGCCCATCTAGTCTCTTGTACACAAAGGATATTTACTCGTCTCCTAATGGCAACATCTACTAACTCACATAGCTTCCCCGTCAAGGATCCTACATTCCAACTACCCACCCGAAATCTATGTTCCTAGGCTAGCTTCCTTACGCTTTGCACCCGTCAAGTAAGATGCAAAGACCCTTGCTCACTTATCACTACATCCGGGCGATGATGTAGCGCGCCACTAAGGTGGTGGCGATCCGGCCCTTGCTCACTTAACACCATATCCGGGTTCCGATATGGCGCGCCACTAAGGCGATGGCGACCCGGCCCTTGCCCACTTAACACCATACCCGGGTTCCGATATGGCGCGTCGCTAAGAGGGTTACGCCCCAACGAATTTCTATTGGGTTTCATTTCCATGAGAATGGCTAAGTGTAAGTTGTTGGCTCGCCAAGCCTATCACAACCCCCTCCTCCTTTACCCGGGCTTGGGACCGGCTATGTCATTACAACATAGGCGGAGTTCAACATTACCTATGGTCTAAAGAATTTGTCATACATTCAGATCATGAGTCTTTGAAGTATCTTAAAGGACAAGCTAATCTGAACAAACGTCATGCTAAATGGATTGAGTTCATAGAATCATTTCCTTACATCATTAAACATAACAAAGGGAAAGACAATGTGATTGCCGATGCTTTATCTAGACGTTATACCATACTATCCCAACTTTCTCATAAAATTTTTGGTTTGGAAACCATAAAGAGGTTATATGCTACTGATTTGGACTTCAAAGATGCCTTTGAAAATTTTAGAGAGGGAAGAACGTGGCAAAAATTCCTGCTGCGTGAAGGCCTTCTCTACCGTGCTAACAAGCTGTGTGTTCCAGCAAGCTCCGTTCGTCTTTTGTTGTTGCAGGAAGCGCATGGAGGTGATTTGATGGGACATTTTGGTGTTAAAAAGACAGAGGATGTGCTGGCCGCTCACTTCTTTTGGCCACGAATGAGGCGTGATGTGGAGCGCTACGTTTCACGTTGCACGACATGCAACAAAGATTTGAAGCCATACTTGGGAGAAGAAGATGAGCTTGAGTCGAGGACGACTCCAATGCAAGTGTGAGAACCACGTCGTCCCGATCACTCACGGGGACGGGGCACCTCGTCCGGGGATCGCATTGGGTGGTGCCGTGCGATGCGGCACCCAACAGCACACATAATAAAGCATCATATTACATAAAACAAGCGGAAGCTTACAAAGTGTTGATTTTACACATACTTCTCAAAATGAGCTACAGCGGAAGACTATTACAACTCACGTCTCATACCTATGCTGAGCAACAGAGAAGGTGTCCAGCCCGCGGACCCTTCTCGCTAGCAACAATGTCATAATAGCAGCGGCAGGGGTTGCCATGAGTTCACCACTCGGGGAGTTCCGAGCCTCATCGGGCACACGTGTAAGGGCCTCAGTTTTTGACACCCCATTTGCAGTGTTCATCACCACACCACACACCTCATTTGAGGAAGAATGATGAACACAAATGAAGAGCAAGTAACAATTATCAACATGCTCATTAGAAAACAAACTCACACATTGCAAAAGTGGTATTTCCCACATGTGATATAGATGGGCTGGACATATGAAAACTCCTACACTTTACTAAGGATGTCCATGCCAAGTTTCACCCAAATTCAAAACCTTTTTGAGGTCATCTTGGGTATAGATAGGAAGGGGGCAGTTTGAAAACATATTCAAATTCAAACTATTTTTATACCATGAATTTGAAAGTGGAAGGCATATTCTTACTCAGCACATTTTTGTGAGCTCACACACCAATTTTCACTCCATTTGGAGTTGATCTTGACATGAGCTAAGGGGGAGAAATTCAAACTTTATTTGAATTTCAAACTGAACTTGTGCTGAAATTCATTCAAACCAAACCTCATTTGAACTTTGATCAATTCAAATGGCTCATGGGTGAAAAATTTGAATGGCCAAGGGTAGTATAGGATTCACTGTTTACCACAGTTGTTAGGAGTAAATTTCAGAGGTTAAAAGGAGGGGTGGGACCCACATGTCAGCCTCTGCTTCAACACAAACCGACTGAAACACAGTTCAGTCGGTTCCCGGTTGCAGTGTGCGCGCGCCACCGAGGGGGGCAGCTGACGCCAGCTCCTGCTGCGCGCCCCAAGCCGGAGACCAGTCGCCGGGCTACTTATCCCCTCCCCGGCGTGCTCCGATCACTCATTCCCCGAGCTGCCGGCATACTCGGCCGTTTTTTTCACTGCCATCACCGCCGCTCGAGCTCACGCTTGATCAGGCCGATCACCCGCGAGCACAGCCTCTCCTCCACAGCAAAACGGCGCCAAGAGGTCGTGAGCAACCTCCTAGACCCCGTGTTGCCCAGTGAGCAAGCATTCTCAAGCTGTACGAGCCATTTCTCCGGCGAGCCAAACATCGCCGCCGATCGGGCTCCCGTGGACAGCACGGCACAGCCGTTGTCACGTCCTCTTCTCCACACAAGAAAGGTGCGTGACTGTATGTAGATGGAGTAGCCGAAAGCCGTTTGGCGATTGATCAACCCTCGGCCGAGAATTTCCAAATTTACTCTTGATCAGTTCATAAGAACCGAGCTCACCTTCGGGTGAAATTCGTGCTCCATGCACGAAGGTTGGACGAGCTCGTTACCTAGTAGCTTCTACGCACGATAGCACCCACGCTCGAACTGGAATTAGAGAAAACCATCGAGAATCAGCCATGATATGGCTGTTTTCCCCGCCGCCATGGCTGAACACCTCGGCTCACCGTCGAGAGCCTAGTTGCCGGTATTTCTAGCTTCCACCCAGCCCTGGTTCGTGTTTCCCATGCCCTACTGATGCTCTCCGACCGATTTCCGGTCGATTTGGTGCACGGGAGAGCGGGACCGACCTCACCGGAACCCTAGCAGGTGCTGTCACCGGTGCGCACGGGTTTCCGGTCATCGCCGGCGGCCGGCGACCCCACCATCGAGTCCAGGGGGTCGGAAAAGGGGCAGGCGGCAAGTTTCGGGCCGGGGGGTGGCCGGGAACTCAGTTCCGGCGAGGGTCGCCGGAGAACACCGCCGCCGCGCAGTTGGCGCGAGGAGGGAGACGACGCACTGTGTGCGGGGCCCACAAGCCAGAGTTTAAACTTTTCCCCGAATTTCAGTTTTAGTTCAAACTTCAAATCCTTATAACTTTGGCTAGAAAGCTCCAAATGGAGTGAACCAAATTTTGCTGGATTCAGCTCTCTGCGTACTTTCCAGAAAATCAAGTTTCACTCCATGAAATTCCTTATTTCTCCAGAATTAATTCCTCAAAGTTTAAACTGTTAGGAATTTTAACTGGAGAATCCTTTGGAGGAAAATCCTGAAATTTTGCGGAGATGTTCACCAAAATATCCTTGAACTACCATAAAAATTTCAGATCCATTTGAGCTCATTTAATCCACCTAATGGTGTGATTAGTGAAACTGTTCCATAGAAAATAGAAATGTTCAGAAACATTTTCAGAATTTTCTCTGAAATTGTTTAGCTCATATCTTTAGTTAGAAACTTCCAAATTAAGTGAGACCAACTCCATTAGAACCCTCTGAAAATCTAGTTTTCAGAAAGACATAGTTTGTTTCATGAAAATCCTTAGAACACCCTAAAAGCCTTTAATTAAGGTCAAGGACATAATTACTTGTGGAGGGCTCAATTGAGCTTTGCTGCAACTAAAACTTGACCAAGTCCCTGTTTAGGTTGTAACCAAGCCACCGTAAAAGTTTCACAGTCTTTAGGTCTGTCTAGCAAGGGTTATAGACTTCACAACTTCAAAGTTAATACAAATGCATTAAATTAATACATGTATTGTCTCTATCATGTAGTCGCTAAGGTCGAGGAGGAACCCGAAGTTCTAGACTTCGTTACTCCGGAGGAACAGCTAGCCTACGACCAAGAGCAGCAAGGCAAGCTCCGGTTTGCATTAACCTTTTTACAAATTTTTATTGTTTTGAGGACATACTTGTTTCCTTTATTCTGTGCATTAGAGTCTTGTTTGGAAGCCCCACTGCATAGCCAAGAGAACCATGGGATGGGTGTAAGGGCCTCAGTTTTTTGACACTCATTTGCAGTGTTCATCACCACACCACACACCTCATTTGAGGAAAAATGATGAACACAGATAAAGAGCAAGTAACAATTATCAACATGCTCATTAGGGAACAAACTCACACATTACAAAAGTGGTACTTCCCACATGTGATATAGATGGGCTGGACATATGAAAACTCCTACACTTTGCCAAGGATGTCCATGCCAAGTTTCACCCAAATTCAAAACATTTTTGAGGTCATCTTGGGTGTAGATAGAAAAGGGGCAGTTTGAAAACATATTCAAATTCAAACTGTTTTCACCCACTGAATTTAAAAGTGGAAGGCATATTCTTGCTCAGCACATTTTTGTGAGCTCACACACCAATTTTCACTCCATTTGGAGTTGATCTTGACATGAGCTAAGGGGGAGAAATTCAAACTTTATTTGAATTTCAAACTGCACTTGTGCTGAAATTCATTCAAACCAAACCTCATTTGAACTTTGATCAATTCAAATGGCTCTTGGGTGAATAATTTGAGTTGCCAAGGGTAGAATAGGGTTCACTGTTTACCACAGCTGTTAGGAATAAATTTCAGAGGTTAAAAGAGGAGTGGGACCCACATGTCAGCCTCAGCCTCAAAGCAAACCGACTGAACCACAGTTCAGTCGGTTCCCGGCTGTTGTGCGCGCGCGCCACCGAAGGGGGCAGCCGGCGCCAGCTCCTGCTGCGTGCCCCAAGCCGGAGACCGGCCGACCGGCCTATTTATTCCCTCCCCGGCGTGCTTCAGTCGCCATTCCCCGAGCTGCCGACGTGCACGATCCATTTCTCCACTGCCATCACCGGCGCTCGAGTTCCTGCTGGATCGAGCTGATCGCAGCTTCCTCTTTCCACTCCAGGGTCCCAGCCAGGTACTAGCGACCATCCTCCATCCTTCCCATTGATAGAAATCGATTGAAACCGAGTGATATCGGCTGTGCCGAAAGATCAAACTCGGAACTGGAAACCGCCGCACCTCGGGCTCTCGTGGACAGCCCAACCTGGGCGTTGTCACGCCCGAGCCAAGGCACCCTTGGACGCGCAAGTGATCGGTGCTGCTCATCCCCGAGCCACAGCTCGAGTGTTTGCTCACCGGCGGCGAATTTCCATTTTTCCCCTTTCTGTGTGCAGAACGACCCTCGGGTACGATTCTGTTTAATTCGTGCTCTAGAAAGGATTAGAGGGCCTCCGGCCACTCCCACACGAACTAGACACGGTGACGCACAAGTTGCCTTCACAACTCTGGGCCGGAGAACTTCTGTGCCCGGCGTAATTCAAGGTCTACTAATGGCGGAACGCACGGGGGGTATCGGGCGCACGGTGAGGACCTATTTCGGGCCTTCCCCGAGCTGCCCCGAGTTCATGTCGACCTTCTCTGAGGTCCACTGATGCTCCCCGACCGGTTTCCCAAGTAGCTGAGGCACTAGGAGCATCAGCCGACATGGCCGAAGTCGTTCCGATATGGCGGCTCGTCGCCGACCATGCTCCGGCCGTTGTCATGAGCAGCTGACCCTCGGATCATGTTCCCCAAGTAAAAGTAGGCAGGGGCGGCCAGAATCAAGAAGTTTGAAGCTGTACAGCAGCCGGCGGCGAGCTCTCCGGCGAGGTCCCTCGGCGGCGGAGCGCGGGTGTCGCGAGGTTGAAGAAGGGGGTGGACCCCAGCTGTCAGCGGCCGATATTTTGAATCGGGATCCGGCTGCGGCCGGGATCGGGTGTGCTGGCGCGCAAAAGCCTTGTGGGCCGCGGTGTGTTGTCGCTTCGGCGTGCGACGCGTGTCCCCTGGGCCCACGCGCGAGTTTAAACTTTTCCCCGATTTTCAGATTTCCTTCAAACTTCAAATCCTTATAACTTTGGCTAGAAAGCTCCAAATTGAGTGAACCAAATTTTGCTGGATTCAGCTCTTTGAGTACTTTCCAGAAAATCAAGTGTCACTTCATGAGATTCCTTAATTCTCCAGAATTAATTCCTTAAAGTTTAAACTGTTAGGAATTTTAACTGGAGAATCATTTGGAGGAAAATCCTGAAATTTTGCTGAGATGTTCACCAAAATATCCTTGAACTACCATAAAAATTTCAGATCCATTTGAGCTCATTTAGTCCACCTAATGGTGTGATTAGTAAAACTGTTCCAGAGAAAATAGAAAATGTTCAGAAACATTTTCAGAATTTTCTCTGAAATTGTTTAGCTCATATCTTTAGTTAGAGACTTCCAAATTAAGTGAGACCAATTCCATTAGAACCCTCTGAAAATCTAGTTTTCAGAAAGTCATAGTTTGTTTCATGAAAATACCTAGAACACCCTAAAAGCCTTTAATTAAGGTCAAGGACATAATTATTTGTGGAGGGCTCAAATGAGCTTTGCTGCAACTAAAACTTGACCAAGTCTCTGTTTAGGTTGTAACCAAGCCACAGTAAAAGTTTCACAGTCATTAGGTCTATCTAGTAAAGGTTATAGACTTCACAACTTCAAAGTTAATACAAAAGTATTTAATTAATACATACATTGTTCTTATCATGTAGTCGCTAAGGTCGAGGAGGAACCCGAAGTCCTAGACTTCGTTACTCCGGAGGAACAGCTAGCCTACGACCAAGAGCAGCAAGGCAAGCCCCGGTTTGCATTAACCATTTTATAAATTTTTATTGTTTTGAGCACATACTTGTTTTCTTTATGTTGTGCATCAGAGTCTTGTTTGGAAACCCCACTGCATAGCCAAGAAAACCATGGGTTGGGGTTTAGGATTGCAAACCCCGTTAGCCACTGCATTGCTAGGATAGAGTAGGATTCGGTACAAGTCGAGTAGTTGGAACTACTCGCGAGAATAGGCTAGAGGCACATTGCTCGGGTAGAGATAGCACATGAAACACATGGCAAGAAAATGAGACCGAGCGGAGAGTAAGGGCAGCAGGACTTTGGGGCCTGTGTGCTGTAGCTCCGCTTGTGTCGATTGAGGACCGAGCCGTGTGCGGGCCTGTTGAACAAGCTAGAACAGTACCGAAGACCTACCGGCTATATGGGAACCGGGAAACTGATGTAACTCGGGTAGCTGGGTGTTGAGGCATTGCCCGTCGTTCAGAGGGTAGGTTGAGAGCTCGAGGTGTAAATCAGCTGGCGGCACAGAGATGCGCGTGCAGGGACCTCTTGCTCGGGACGATGGGACCGGTTCAATATTTGGCTAACGGGTGAAAGGTAGTCGCGTACGGCGTCCGTGATGGTTGTTGTAGGCAACATCGAGTACGGGCGTACGTGACGGGTTGTTCGGGTAACCCTGCAGGTGTAAATCGATTATAATCGCCGTCCCTCGCGGTCAGTGAGTACCACTTGTTCACTGTACCGTGACGTAGAAAGAACAGGCTAGTTACATGTTAAAATGTTGCTGATTGAAAGTTGGATATTGATTGTTAATGATATGTTGTAGCTTAGTGCTAACTAAAGTTCTTTTCAACTTTGGGCAAAGTACATGAGAGAAATGCGTTTCTTGTTTGATTGCGGCTCTCTCATGTGCCTTAGCGTAAAGTTCTCCACAACCTGCTGCTAAAACTTGAAAGTAAGGTTCTACTAATTAGGCGAGTCCTTGCAAATGATTTTTACCTCATGCAACCCATTACCCTCATGTAGAAGTTCCATGTTTAGGTGAGACGGGTCAGACTTGCTGAGCCTTCGTGCTCACTGCTTGTGTTTGAAGCTTTTGCAGGGTTCTATGAGGAAGGGACTCCCGAAGAGGAGACGGAACCCCAGGAGGGGAACCCCGTCGAGTGGGAGTCGTGCACGCCGCAGAGTTAGTGTGCGTGTGTGCTAGCAAGGACACGTTCGAGGGCTGAACGTGCACTTGATGCTTAGTCTACGCCCGCGAGTGTGGACTAAACTTATTTTGATGTAAACATGTTAATAAACTTGTTTATGTAATAAAGCTTCCGCTTCCGCTTTGTACCTTTGACGTGTGTTATACGGTGCTGTGCAACGCAGTACCCCTCAGCGTGATCCTGGCTCGACAGGACCAGTGGGGTCGTGTCAGCGTGGTATCAGAGCTCGCTTGAGGTTTAACACAGTACAAAGGTCTTCTTTTTCAAAAATCCAGTGAGGAACGAGTTAGTAGCCCGTATAAGGATGTTATTAGTATATAGAAAGTGGCTTATTAACTTATTTGTTATGTCGGAAAATCGTGCATCTCGGGACATCCATGTCTTGGGGGGTGCACGTAAGCGCTGTCCACCAGTGCGCACAAGCTGAAGGGTGGAGCCCCACGGGTGGCAGGTAACCCGACCCGCTTTAGTATCCTCTACGACTCTTCATGTCGTTTGGGGTATTCGAGCAACGTCTGTCCCTGGCGTGCGTGGTGCAACTTGGGAGACCCCGTCACGTGGTCTGAAACGTGAACACGTAACTCAAGGCGTGTTTGGCTTGAGAACATCCGGGCGAGTGATGACGGCCGGGTGTACAAACTGTATGGATTCCGGGCTCGGTGTGCAGCCGAGTCTGATGATTGTTTGAGTTTCTGCAGGTAGCCTTACCACGAAACGGTAGACGTGTAGCATCCGTGTGCGAGTGACGAGTAGTGCCACTGAACTAACGAAGCCGGCTAAATCCGGTATAGGTTTTTCCTTTGTGAGGACGTAGTACCGACATAATCTGGTGACGCCTCGACGTCACACCCAACTAAATGAACAACTTCATTTAAAAACTTGAAGGTTTTGATCCAAAGTAGTAAAACTTGATGTAACTCCTTCCCTTGAACATAATATTTCAAAATTAACAAGTTTTCAATTTATAGGATGTTAAGGACAGAGCACTCTGTTTTCAGCTGAATCAAGGCTGAAGTTAATCAGAGGTTAGAGATTGAGTTCTTTCGAGGTTGGGGTCGTATGATACATTTCTGGGAAGCTTTGGAGGAGCCTTACAACTTTTCTGTTGAGTTCCAGAGGTGTTTCATCCCTTAACCACTCGCAAAATGCAGTAGAGTTGAAACTGTCCAGAAAACAGGACGGAGCAAAGACTCTCTGTAGACTCTCTGTAAATTAAGCATAACTTCCTGCATAAAAATCCAAAAATAGAAAATGAGGTGGTTCTGGGAAGCTTATGAGATGGGTTACAACTTTGTAACAGAAAGTTTTGTCAGATTAGGAACAGAATTAACTGGAATTCTTGGATCAAATCAGTACCTAAGGCAGGGAGGTGCTGTCCAATTGTTCCCAGAAATTCTGTTAACTTTGACATCTCATAACTTTTGAACCAGAGCAGATCTTAGGCCAACCAAATACTTTCTGGAAAGCTATTGAAGTTAACTTTAACTTTGATGTTGAGCTCCAGGACTGGTTTTGCTTTTAACCTGGCCTAAATCAGATTGATATGGAAACTGGTCAGGGCTGTCATGGGAACAGCAGATCAGCAGTCAAATTTGTTTAAAAATTTGAACTATGTTTCCAAGTGTTAAGGGTTCAATGACATATCTTATGTTATAACTCAATGGTTTACTGTTTAAATAAATATTTGACATTTCTCAAATATATTTTTACAGATGGCAGCAGATAAACGGTTGGAGAACGGGTGGGTAGTTTCCCACTGCTCTGACCGTAGCGGCTACCCGGGAGCATTGTGGCTAATGCTCCAATATTTCGGGTACAACCAGATGCCGCAATACTTCGCCAAGGAAGAAGGCGAAGAGGGGAACAAGACGTGGACGATCCATGTCGAGGTTCCTGCAGGGCCTACGCCACCCGGTTGGGTGCCATTCACCGTCACGGTGAGAGGAAGACAACCGGAAGGGATGTGGCAAGTGGCAGCCCGTGACACTATGTCACGTTTCTGCCAACTACACGTACAGGCTATGGAGGGAACTCCATACGCACTCGTTCCGGTGGAGGGACGAGCTCAGCATGTGTGGGAAGAGAGGTACCTAGAGGCAACAAACCCGAGTTGCCCAAGGTACAACCCCGCGGAGGCAAATCTCAGCCTCCAAATGAGGGCGGGAAACGCTGTGATGGACAGCCAAGCTGTTCATACGGAGCATCTCGCCACCAAGCTCAAGGAGAGCACAAGCCGTGGAGATCATTTTGAGAGTGCTCACAGTGCACTCCGCAATGTGCTCCTTCCGACGATCAAGCGACTGAATGAACAACACAATCAGTTGCGTCGTCTGAAGAAGGCAAAGAAGAAGAGCCGTGTTGACATTGCGGCGTTACAAGAGCTGGTGCAGACCCTAACCCAGCAGAATGAGGACCTTGCTCAAGAGCGGGACGACGCTATTGAGGAAGGACAAGGCTGGGAAGAGGACTACAACCAGGCTATGGACGAGGTGCATGCATTGCAGGACCTCGTGCCCCCGGTATTGGGCGTACCGGTAGTCTTGGGTCTTCCAGCCATGGGAGAACCTGGAATGGGAGAAGGGGTGGTAGACCCCGAGCCACCAGCAGAAGTACCGGAGGAGGACGACCCACAGGAGGTCGAGTTCTACTCCGAGTAGGGGGTTACGGTTGCCAAGTAGGGCAGCTAGGGTAGCGTAACCCAACTTTTGTAATCGGTGACATGTCGTGTAGGCAGTAGCGTATGTATAGGTAGGACGACATGAGCACGACTCCTCGGAGATCCGAGAATAATGTATCTTGTATAAAGTTTATGCTTTATCAATATATGTGAAGGTTGTGCAAGTTAATCATGCGTCGCCCCAATACCTACTGCTGTTTATGGGATTTTGAGTAAGACATGTGCTAATTGCTGCTGTGTTTCAGAATGACGCGTACTCGTGCCAACCCTGATGTTGGAGGTACTAGCCAAGGGGGAGAGACCTCCCAACCGCCTCCCGAGGACTCCTCGGGACAGCAGCAGCAACAGCAACAGCAAACACCGCCACCGCCACTGCCGACGGTTACATTGGCCGACATTGTCGCGGCAATGGCGGGTTCACATCAGCAGCACACCGAGCTGCTGCAAACGTTGATTGCGAATACGTCTCGCCCGGAGAGACGTCAAGATCGTGAGGAGCGCCAACAGAGCTCCTACTCCGACTTCCTGGCGACTCATCCCCCTGTATTCTCAAGGGCGGATGAACCACTTGACGCGGACAACTGGCTCCGCGCCATAGAGATGAAGTTCGGGCTGCTCCAAATCAGCGAGCAGCGCAAGACTCAGTTCGCGGTCCAGCAGCTCCAAGGATCCGCGAGCGCGTGGTGGGCCAACTTTTGTGCTTCACAACCCACCGACCGAGTGATGACCTGGGCGGAGTTCCGGACGGCCTTCAGGGCCTATCATATACCGCCCGGTTTGATGAAGAGGAAGACGCAGGAGTTTCTACACCTGCAACAAGGGAGCCGAAACGCGCTGGAATATTCCAGGGCGTTCAATGATCTCGCGCTCTACGCGTCGTATCACGCAGATACGGACGAGAAGCGGCGGGACCACTTTTACCAGGGGCTTAACCCGCTCCTGAAGGACAAGCTGGCGATGTTCAATCGCGGCAGCCTCAACGACATAATTGATGCTGCGATTGTTCAGGAAGACTCCGGCAAGGAGTTGGCGGCGGCAGAGCGAAAGCGAAGCGCGCCACAGAGCAGCGGAGAAGGAGGCGGTCCTTCTCAGAAGTTTCGGATGGTGAATCGCCCACCATCAGGTCCGCGCTGGCAGCCACCACAGCGGTCGATGCCGTTCCGCGGTCGGCCGTATTCTTCACCGGCATTCCGGCCGGCACTGCCAGCACCACCGCAACAACAACAGCAGCAGCGGGCGATGCCGCGTGCGTTTGCACCTCCGCAACGCATGCCGGGCTTTCGTCCACCAAGTACTCCACCAGCAGCGGCCACATGTTACAAGTGTGGTCGTCCAGGACACTTCGCGAGCAGTTGCCCGGAGAGGCAAGGCGGCGGAGTGGTACCACAGTTTCCGGGGAGGAATCAACCCCGGAACCCTACTAATGCGCGGCGGGCAAACCCTAGGCCCGGTACTGTCCACCAGCTTGCCATTGAGGACGTGCCGGAGGGCGAGCCAATCCTTGCGGGTATGTTTCAACTCCACCAGCATCCCGCTATAGTATTATTTGATTCAGGCGCCACGCATAATTTTATTAGCCAAGCTTTCATTGCTAAACACAGCTTGCCAATACTACCCACCGATAGTCCATATTTAATTTGTTCACCGGGTGGGAAGATTTCAGCAAGCGTAATGGTCTCCAAAGCACCATTATGCTTAGCGGGTAGAGTGTACCCCACGTCTCTCATTATCTTAGAGGGACAGAAGGTCGATGTCATCCTAGGGATGTCGTGGTTAACCCGCCACGGCGCTGTTTTAGACACCGTCCTTCGAGTCGTGCACTTAAACTCAGAAGTGCACGGTTCTCACTCATTATTTCTGGACAGTCCAGAAATAAAACTTCCAAGTGTCTATCAAGCCACAACCATCAGATTGGAAGACATTCCAGTGGTCCGAGAATTCACTGATGTATTCCCGGATGATTTGCCGGGGATGCCACCCGATAGGGAGGTGGAGTTCAAGATTGAACTTGCACCGGGAACCATGCCAATATCCCGAAGGCCGTACAAGATGGCGCCCAAGGAGTTGGCTGAACTGAAGACTCAGCTCACGGACCTTCTGGAGAAGGGTTTTATTAGGCCGAGCTCCTCGCCATGGGGCTGTTCGGCATTATTTGTCAAAAAGAAGGATGAAACGTTGCGGCTTTGCGTGGACTACCGTCCATTAAATGCCGTAACCATCAAGAACAAGTACCCGTTGCCACGGATCGACATGTTGTTTGATCAGTTGGTCGAAGCAAAGGTCTTTTCCAAGATGGATTTAAGATCCGGGTACCATCAGATTAAGATCAGGGCTGAGGACATTCCAAAGACAGCTTTTTCGACAAGGTACGGACTTTATGAGTACCTGGTCATGTCCTTTGGCCTCACCAATGCTCCAGCTCACTTCATGTATTTAATGAACTCGGTGTTCATGCCGGAGCTGGACAAGTTTGTCGTGGTCTTCATCGACGACATCCTGGTATATTCCAAGTCGGAAGCAGATCACAAGAAACATTTGCGTATAGTCTTGCAACGGCTGCGGGATCACAAGTTATACGCAAAGTTCAGCAAATGCGAGTTTTGGATATCGCAAGTGCCTTTCCTCGGGCATATCATCTCAGCGGAGGGTATCGCTGTGGACCCGAGCAAAATCACGCAAGTGCTGAATTGGAAATCCCCGAGAACTGTTCATGAGGTACGGAGTTTCCTCGGACTCGCGGGATATTATCGGAGGTTCATTCCGAACTTCTCGAAGATTGCCAAGCCAATGACAAAGCTGCTGAAGAAGGCTACCAAATATGTTTGGAGTCCAGCATGTGAAGCAGCATTCAAGGCTTTAGTCAAGCACCTGACATCAGCACCGGTTTTGGCGCAGCCAGACACAACAAAACCGTTCGATGTGTACTGCGATGCATCCGGCATTGGGCTCGGATGTGTGTTGATGCAAGACCGAAGGGTGGTCGCGTATGGGTCACGGCAGCTTAGGAATCATGAGCAAAATTATCCAACTCACGACTTGGAGCTCGCTGCCGTGGTACTTGCACTGAAAATGTGGAGGCACTACCTACTCGGTAACCTCGTACATTTATATACCGACCACAAAAGCCTCAAGTACATATTCACTCAGAAGGAGCTGAACATGAGGCAACGAAGATGGTTAGAACTGATAAAGGATTACGAGATAGAGATCCATTATCATCCGGGCAAGGCAAACGTTGTGGCAGACGCGCTAAGCCGCAAGTCACACGTCAATAATCTGACCATCACACCGTTGGGAGAGAGCGAACCACCACTCCATGTGATTCCACACGGAGCTCTCTACAACCTAGCTTTGATCCCCACCATCCGTGAAGAGATAGCGGCAGCCCAGAAGAATGACAAGGGCATGTCACATTTACGGAGACGTGTAGACAGTGGGGAGTTGAAATGTTTCCGGAAGGACGGAGACGGCGTCCTATGGTTCAAGGACCGGATCGTCGTACCCCGAAACCCGGAGTTACGGAAGAAAATCTTTGATGAGGCTCACTTATCAAAGTTTTCTATTCACCCCGGCAGCAACAAGATGTATCAAGAACTCAGAAGCAAGTTTTGGTGGACACGGATGAAGCGAGAGACTGCAAAATACGTGTCCGAGTGTGATACATGTCGACGGGTGAAGGCAGACCACATGCGGAAACCGGGACTGCTGCAACCACTGGGCATTCCTGCCTGGAAGTGGGAGGACGTGAGCATGGATTTCGTCGTCGGTTTACCCACCACCTTACAGAAACATGATTCTGTGTGGGTGATCGTCGATCGGCTCACCAAAGTTGCCCATTTCATCCCGGTCAACACCAACTACAACGCCAAGAAGTACGCTGAACTGTACATCTCACGGATCCTATGCTTATACGGCGTACCCCGTACTATCGTATCGGACCGGGGCACTTTATTTGTGTCCCGTTTTTGGGAGCAGCTCCACGCTGCCTTGGGGACGAAGCTGATCCGTAGTTCAGCCTACCACCCGCAGACGGAGGGGCAAACGGAGCGGGTAAATCAAATCTTAGAAGACATGCTACGAGCTTGCGCTATCGACCACGGCAAGAATTGGGATGATCACTTGCCGTTAGCCGAGTTCTCGTACAACAATGGGTACCAAGCCAGCATCAAGATGGCGCCCTACGAGGCGCTATACGGCAGGAAATGCCGCACACCACTGAACTGGTGTGAGTCTGGCGAAAGGGTTACCTTCGGGATTGACCTTGTCAACAACGCGGAAGAAAATGTTCGACTGATTCAAGCGAACCTAAAAGCCGCTCAATCCCGACAGAAACAGTATGCGGACCGGAGAAGGCGTCCGTTACAATTCGAAGCTGGAGACCACGTATATCTACGAGTGTCTCCAATGAAGGGCGTAAACAGATTTGGGGTGAGAGGAAAGTTAGCACCCCGATTCATCGGTCCATTCCAGATTACCGAAAGATGTGGATCGGTGGCATACCGGCTAAGATTACCAGAAGCACTTTCCGGTGTGCACGACGTCTTTCACATTTCCCAGCTGAGGAAGTGTCTCAAGCTATCAACTACCGTTCAGCTGGAAGACATTGAAGAACTGCAACCGGATCTCACCTATCGGGAGGAACCGGTGCAGATTATTGATGAAAAGGCCCGAACCACACGCAACCGTACGTTGTGGTTCTACAAGGTTCTGTGGAGTAATCACTCCATGGATGAAGCGACATGGGAGAGCGAAGAATTCCTTCGCACTAACTACCCCGACTTTCTCACGTCGCATATCCGGTAATTTTTCCACCGTCCTCTCTCTCATTTTCACCTTATAATCTCGGGACGAGATTCTTTTAAGGGGGGAGGAATGTAAGGGCCTCAGTTTTTTGACACTCATTTGCAGTGTTCATCACCACACCACACACCTCATTTGAGGAAAAATGATGAACACAGATAAAGAGCAAGTAACAATTATCAACATGCTCATTAGGGAACAAACTCACACATTACAAAAGTGGTACTTCCCACATGTGATATAGATGGGCTGGACATATGAAAACTCCTACACTTTGCCAAGGATGTCCATGCCAAGTTTCACCCAAATTCAAAACATTTTTGAGGTCATCTTGGGTGTAGATAGAAAAGGGGCAGTTTGAAAACATATTCAAATTCAAACTGTTTTCACCCACTGAATTTAAAAGTGGAAGGCATATTCTTGCTCAGCACATTTTTGTGAGCTCACACACCAATTTTCACTCCATTTGGAGTTGATCTTGACATGAGCTAAGGGGGAGAAATTCAAACTTTATTTGAATTTCAAACTGCACTTGTGCTGAAATTCATTCAAACCAAACCTCATTTGAACTTTGATCAATTCAAATGGCTCTTGGGTGAATAATTTGAGTTGCCAAGGGTAGAATAGGGTTCACTGTTTACCACAGCTGTTAGGAATAAATTTCAGAGGTTAAAAGAGGAGTGGGACCCACATGTCAGCCTCAGCCTCAAAGCAAACCGACTGAACCACAGTTCAGTCGGTTCCCGGCTGTTGTGCGCGCGCGCCACCGAAGGGGGCAGCCGGCGCCAGCTCCTGCTGCGTGCCCCAAGCCGTAGACCGGCCGACCGGCCTATTTATTCCCTCCCCGGCGTGCTTCAGTCGCCATTCCCCGAGCTGCCGACGTGCACGATCCATTTCTCCACTGCCATCACCGGCGCTCGAGTTCCTGCTGGATCGAGCTGATCGCAGCTTCCTCTTTCCACTCCAGGGTCCCAGCCAGGTACTAGCGACCATCCTCCATCCTTCCCATTGATAGAAATCGATTGAAACCGAGTGATATCGGCTGTGCCGAAAGATCAAACTCGGAACTGGAAACCGCCGCACCTCGGGCTCTCGTGGACAGCCCAACCTGGGCGTTGTCACGCCCGAGCCAAGGCACCCTTGGACGCGCAAGTGATCGGTGCTGCTCATCCCCGAGCCACAGCTCGAGTGTTTGCTCACCGGCGGCGAATTTCCATTTTTCCCCTTTCTGTGTGCAGAACGACCCTCGGGTACGATTCTGTTTAATTCGTGCTCTAGAAAGGATTAGAGGGCCTCCGGCCACTCCCACACGAACTAGACACGGTGACGCACAAGTTGCCTTCACAACTCTGGGCCGGAGAACTTCTGTGCCCGGCGTAATTCAAGGTCTACTAATGGCGGAACGCACGGGGGGTATCGGGCGCACGGTGAGGACCTATTTCGGGCCTTCCCCGAGCTGCCCCGAGTTCATGTCGACCTTCTCTGAGGTCCACTGATGCTCCCCGACCGGTTTCCCAAGTAGCTGAGGCACTAGGAGCATCAGCCGACATGGCCGAAGTCGTTCCGATATGGCGGCTCGTCGCCGACCATGCTCCGGCCGTTGTCATGAGCAGCTGACCCTCGGATCATGTTCCCCAAGTAAAAGTAGGCAGGGGCGGCCAGAATCAAGAAGTTTGAAGCTGTACAGCAGCCGGCGGCGAGCTCTCCGGCGAGGTCCCTCGGCGGCGGAGCGCGGGTGTCGCGAGGTTGAAGAAGGGGGTGGACCCCAGCTGTCAGCGGCCGATATTTTGAATCGGGATCCGGCTGCGGCCGGGATCGGGTGTGCTGGCGCGCAAAAGCCTTGTGGGCCGCGGTGTGTTGTCGCTTCGGCGTGCGACGCGTGTCCCCTGGGCCCACGCGCGAGTTTAAACTTTTCCCCGATTTTCAGATTTCCTTCAAACTTCAAATCCTTATAACTTTGGCTAGAAAGCTCCAAATTGAGTGAACCAAATTTTGCTGGATTCAGCTCTTTGAGTACTTTCCAGAAAATCAAGTGTCACTTCATGAGATTCCTTAATTCTCCAGAATTAATTCCTTAAAGTTTAAACTGTTAGGAATTTTAACTGGAGAATCATTTGGAGGAAAATCCTGAAATTTTGCTGAGATGTTCACCAAAATATCCTTGAACTACCATAAAAATTTCAGATCCATTTGAGCTCATTTAGTCCACCTAATGGTGTGATTAGTAAAACTGTTCCAGAGAAAATAGAAAATGTTCAGAAACATTTTCAGAATTTTCTCTGAAATTGTTTAGCTCATATCTTTAGTTAGAGACTTCCAAATTAAGTGAGACCAATTCCATTAGAACCCTCTGAAAATCTAGTTTTCAGAAAGTCATAGTTTGTTTCATGAAAATACCTAGAACACCCTAAAAGCCTTTAATTAAGGTCAAGGACATAATTATTTGTGGAGGGCTCAAATGAGCTTTGCTGCAACTAAAACTTGACCAAGTCTCTGTTTAGGTTGTAACCAAGCCACAGTAAAAGTTTCACAGTCATTAGGTCTATCTAGTAAAGGTTATAGACTTCACAACTTCAAAGTTAATACAAAAGTATTTAATTAATACATACATTGTTCTTATCATGTAGTCGCTAAGGTCGAGGAGGAACCCGAAGTCCTAGACTTCGTTACTCCGGAGGAACAGCTAGCCTACGACCAAGAGCAGCAAGGCAAGCCCCGGTTTGCATTAACCATTTTATAAATTTTTATTGTTTTGAGCACATACTTGTTTTCTTTATGTTGTGCATCAGAGTCTTGTTTGGAAACCCCACTGCATAGCCAAGAAAACCATGGGTTGGGGTTTAGGATTGCAAACCCCGTTAGCCACTGCATTGCTAGGATAGAGTAGGATTCGGTACAAGTCGAGTAGTTGGAACTACTCGCGAGAATAGGCTAGAGGCACATTGCTCGGGTAGAGATAGCACATGAAACACATGGCAAGAAAATGAGACCGAGCGGAGAGTAAGGGCAGCAGGACTTTGGGGCCTGTGTGCTGTAGCTCCGCTTGTGTCGATTGAGGACCGAGCCGTGTGCGGGCCTGTTGAACAAGCTAGAACAGTACCGAAGACCTACCGGCTATATGGGAACCGGGAAACTGATGTAACTCGGGTAGCTGGGTGTTGAGGCATTGCCCGTCGTTCAGAGGGTAGGTTGAGAGCTCGAGGTGTAAATCAGCTGGCGGCACAGAGATGCGCGTGCAGGGACCTCTTGCTCGGGACGATGGGACCGGTTCAATATTTGGCTAACGGGTGAAAGGTAGTCGCGTACGGCGTCCGTGATGGTTGTTGTAGGCAACATCGAGTACGGGCGTACGTGACGGGTTGTTCGGGTAACCCTGCAGGTGTAAATCGATTATAATCGCCGTCCCTCGCGGTCAGTGAGTACCACTTGTTCACTGTACCGTGACGTAGAAAGAACAGGCTAGTTACATGTTAAAATGTTGCTGATTGAAAGTTGGATATTGATTGTTAATGATATGTTGTAGCTTAGTGCTAACTAAAGTTCTTTTCAACTTTGGGCAAAGTACATGAGAGAAATGCGTTTCTTGTTTGATTGCGGCTCTCTCATGTACCTTAGCGTAAAGTTCTCCACAACCTGCTGCTAAAACTTGAAAGTAAGGTTCTACTAATTAGGCGAGTCCTTGCAAATGATTTTTACCTCATGCAACCCATTACCCTCATGTAGAAGTTCCATGTTTAGGTGAGACGGGTCAGACTTGCTGAGCCTTCGTGCTCACTGCTTGTGTTTGAAGCTTTTGCAGGGTTCTATGAGGAAGGGACTCCCGAAGAGGAGACGGAACCCCAGGAGGGGAACCCCGTCGAGTGGGAGTCGTGCACGCCGCAGAGTTAGTGTGCGTGTGTGCTAGCAAGGACACGTTCGAGGGCTGAACGTGCACTTGATGCTTAGTCTACGCCCGCGAGTGTGGACTAAACTTATTTTGATGTAAACATGTTAATAAACTTGTTTATGTAATAAAGCTTCCGCTTCCGCTTTGTACCTTTGACGTGTGTTATACGGTGCTGTGCAACGCAGTACCCCTCAGCGTAATCCTGGCTCGACAGGACCAGTGGGGTCGTGTCAATGGGTTAGGATTGCAAACCTCGTTAGCCACTGCATTGCTAGGATAGAGTAGGATTCGGTACAAGTCGAGTAGTTGGAACTACTCGCGAGAATAGGCTAGAGGCACATTGCTCGGGTATAGATAGCACATGATACACATGGCAAGAAAATGAGAACGAGCGGAGAGTAAGGGCAGCAGGACTTTGGGGCCTGTGTGCTGTAGCTCCGCTTGTGTCGATTGAGGACCGAGCCGTGTGCGGGCCTGTTGAACAAGCTAGAACAGTACCGAAGACCTACCGGCTATATGGGAACCGGGAAACCGATGTAACTCGGGTAGCTGGGTATTGAGGCATTGCCCGTCGTTCAGAGGGTAGGTTGAGAGCTTGAGGTGTAAATCGGCTGGCGGCACGGAGATGCACGTGCAGAGACCTCTTGCTCGGGACAATGGGACCGGTTCAATACTTGGCTAACGGGTGAAAGGTAGTCGCGTACGGCGTCCGTGATGGTTGTTGTAGGCAACATCGAGTACGGGCGTACGTGACGGGTTGTTCGGGTAACCCTGCAGGTGTAAATCGATTATAATCGCCGTCCCTCGCGGTCAGTGAGTACCACTTGTTCACTGTACCGTGACGTAGAAAGAACAGGCTAGTTACATGTTAAAATGTTGCTGATTGAAAGATGGACTTGATTGCTAATGACTTGCTGTAGTTTAGAGCTAACTAAAGTTCATTTCAACTTTGGGCAAAGTACATGAGAGAAATGCGTTTCTTGTTTGATTGCGGCTCTCTCATGTACCTTAGCGTAAGGTTTTCCACAACCTGCTGCTAAAACTTGAAAGTAAGGTTCTACTAATTAGGCGAGTCCTTGCAACTGATTTTTACCTCATGTAACCCTTTACCCTCATGTAGAAGTTCCATGTTTAGGTGAGACGGGTCAGACTTGCTGAGCCTTCGTGCTCACTGCTTGTGTTTGAAGCTTTTGCAGGGTTCTATGAGGAAGGGACTCCCGAAGAGGAGACGGAACCCCAGGAGGGGAACCCCGTCGAGTGGGAGTCGTGCACGCCGCAGAGTTAGTGTGCGTGTGTGCTAGCAAGGACACGTTCGAGGGCTGAACGTGCACTTGATGCTTAGTCTACGCCCGCGAGTGTAGACTGAACTTATTTTGATGTAAACATGTTCATAAACCTGTTTATGTAATAAACTTCCGCTTCCGCTTTGTACCTTTGATGTGTGTTATACGCTGCTGTGCAACGCAGCACCCCTCAGCGTGATCCTGGCTCGACAGGACCAATGGGGTCGTGTCAGCGTGGTATCAGAGCTCGCTTGAGGTTTAACACAGTACAAAGGTCTTCTTTTTCAAAAATCCAGTGAGGAACGAGTTAGTAGCCCGTATAAGGATGTTATTAGCATATAGAAAGTGGCATATTAACCTATTTGTTATGTCGGAAAATCGTGCATCTCGGGACGTTTATGTCTTGGGGGTGCACGTAAGCGCTGTCCACCAGTGCGCACAAGCTGAAGGGTGGAGCCCCACGGGTGGCAGGTAACTCGACCCGCTTTGATATCCTCTACGACTCTTCATGTCGTTTGGGGTATTCGAGCAACGTCTGTCCCTGGCGTTCGTGGTGCAACTTGGGAGACCCCGTCACGTGGTCTAAAACATGAACACGTAACTCAAGGCGTGGTTGGCTTGAGAACATCCGGGCGAGTGATGACGGCCGGGTGTACAAACTGTATGGATTCCGGGCTCGGTGTGCAGCCGAGTCTGATGATTGTTTGAGTTTCTGCAGGTAGCCTTACCACGAAACGGTAGACGTGTAGCATCCGTGTGCGAGTGACGAGTAGTGCCACTGAACTAACGAAGCCGGCTAAGTCCGGTATAGGTTTTTCCTTTGTGAGGACGTAGTACCGACATAATCTGGTGACGCATCGACGTCACATCCAACTAAATGAACAACTTCATTTAAAAATTTGAAGGTTTTTATCCAAAGTAGTAAAATTTATGTAACTCCTTCCCTTGTACAGGATATTCAAAGTTAACAAGTTTTCAACTTATAGGATGTTAGGGACAGAGCACTCTGTTTTCAGCTGAATCAATGCTGAAGTTAATCAGAGGTTAGAGGTTGAGTTCTTCCGAGGTTGGGGTCGTATGATACATTTCTGGAAAGCGATGGAAGAGCTTTACAACTCTTCTGTTGAGGTCCAGAGGTGTTTCATCCCTTAACCACTCGAAAAATACAGTAGAGTTGAAACTGTCCAGAAAACAGGACAGAGCAAAGACTCTCTGTAAACTCTCTGTAAATTAAGCATAACTTCCTGCTTAAAAATCCTAAAATAGGAAATGAGGTAGTTCTGGAAAGCTTATGAGATGGGTTACAACTTTGTAACAGAAAGTGTTGTCAGATTAGGAACAGAATTAACTGGGATTCTTGGATCAAATCAGTACCTAAGGCAGGGAGGTGCTGTCCAAATTGTTCCCAGAAATTCTGTTAACTTTGACATCTCATAATTTTTGAACCAGGACAGATCTTATGCCAAGCAAATACTGGCTGGAAAGCTATTGAAGTTAGCTTCAACTTTGATGTTGATCTCCAGGACTGGTTTTGCTTTTAACATGGCCCAAATCAGGTTGATATGGAAACTAGTCAAGGCTGTCATGGGAGCAGCAGACCAGCAGTCAACTTTGTTTAAAAATTTGAACTATGTTTCCAAGTGTTATGGGTTCACTGACATATCTTATGTTATAACTCAATGGTTTACTGTTCAAATAATATTTAACATTTCTCAAATATAATTTTACAGATGGCAGCAGATAAACGGTTGGAGAATGGGTGGGTAGTTTCCCACTGCTCTGACCGTAGCGGCTACCCGGAAGCATTGTGGCAAATGCTCCAATATTTCGGGTACAACCAGATGCCGCAATACTTCGCCAAGGAAGAAGGCGAAGAGGGGAACAAGACATGGACGATCCATGTCGAGGTTCCTGTAGGACCTACGCCACCCGGTTGGGTGCCATTCACCGTCACGGTGAGAGGAAGACAACCGGAAGGGATGTGGCAAGTGGCAGCCCGTGACACTATGTCACGTTTCTGCCAACTACACGTGCAGGCTATGGAGGGCACTCCATACGCACTCGTTCCGGTGGAGGGACGAGCTCAGCATGTGTGGGAAGAGAGGTACCTGGAGGCAACAGACCCGAATTGCCCAAGGTACAACACCGCGGAGGCAAACCTCAGCCTCCAAATGAGGGCGGGAAACGCTGTGATGGACAGCCAAGCTGTTCATACGGAGCATCTCGCCACCAAGATCAAGGAGAGCACAAGCCGTGGAGATCATTTCGAGAGTGCTCACAGCGCACTCTGCAATGTGCTCCTTCCGACGATTAAGCGACTGAATGAACAACACAATCAGTTGCGTCGTCTGAAGAAGGCAAAGAAGAAGAGCCGTGTTGACATCGCGGCGTTACAAGAGCTGGTGCAGACCCTAACCCAGCAAAATGAGGATCTTGCTCAAGAGCGGGACGACGCTATTGAGGAAGGACAAGGCTGGGAAGAGGACTACAACCAGGCTATGGACGAGGTGCATGCATTGCAGGACCTCGTGCCCCCGGTATTGGGTGTACCGGTAGTCTTGGGTCTTCCAGCAATGGGAGAACCCGGAATGGGAGAAGAGGTGGTAGATCCAGAGCCACCAGCAGAAGTACCGGAGGAGGACGACCCACAGGAGGTCGAGTTCTACTCCGAGTAGGGGTTTACGGTTGCCAAGTAGAGCAGCTAGGGTAGCGTAACCCAACTTTTTTAATCGGTGACATGTCGTATAGACAGTAGCGTATGTATAGGTAGTGACGACATGAGCACGACTTCTCGGAGACCCGAGAATGATGTATCTTGTATAAAGTTTATGCTTTATCAATATATGTGAATGTTGTGCAGATTGATCATGTGTCACTTCAATACCTACTGTTGCGTATGGAATTTTTAGTAAGACATGTGCTAATTGCTGCTGTTTGAATTTCAGAATGACGCGTACTCGTGCCAACCCTGACGTTGGGGGTACCAGTCAAGGGGGAGAGACCTCCCAACCACCTCCCGAGGACTCCTCGGGACAGCAGCAGCAACAGCAACAACAAACACCGCCACCGCCACTGCCAACGGTTACATTGGCCGACATTGTCGCGGCAATGGCGGGCTCGCATCAGCAGCACACAGAGTTGCTGCAGACTCTCATCGCCAATACGTCTCGCCCAGAGAGACGTCAAGATCGTGAGGAGCGCCAACAGAGCTCTTACTCCGACTTCCTGGCGACTCATCCCCCTGTATTCTCAAGGGCGGATGAACCACTTGACGCGGACAACTGGCTCCGCGCCATAGAGATGAAGTTCGGGCTGCTCCAAATCAGTGAGCAGCGCAAGACGCAGTTCGCGGTCCAGCAGCTCCAAGGATCCGCGAGTGCGTGGTGGGCCAACTTCTGTGCTTCACAGCCCACCGACCGAGTGATGACCTGGGCGGAGTTCCGGACGGCCTTCAGGGCCTATCATATACCGCCAGGTCTGATGAAGAGGAAGACGCAGGAGTTCTTACACCTGCAACAAGGGAGCCGGAACGCGCTGGAATACTCCAGGGCGTTTAACGATCTCGCGCTATATGCGTCGTATCATGCTGATACCGACGAGAAGCGGCGGGACCATTTTTACCAGGGGCTTAATGTAAGGGCCTCAGTTTTGACAACCATTTGCAGTGTTCATCACCACACCACACACCTCATTTGAGCAAGAATGATGAACACAAATGAAGAGCAAGTAACAATTATCAACATGCTCATTAGAGAACAAACTCACACATTGCAAAAGTGGTATTTCCCACATGTGATATAGATGGGCTGGACATATGAAAACTCCTACACTTTGCTAAGGATGTCCATGCCAAGTTTCACCCGAACTCAAAACCTTTTTGAGGTCATTTTGGGTATAGTTAGGGAGAGGGCAGTTTGAAACCATATTCAAATTCAAACTGTTTTTATGCCATGAATTTGAAAGTGGAAGGCATATTCTTACTCAGCACATTTTTGTGAGCTCACACACCAATTTTCACTCCATTTGGAGTTTTTCTTGACATGAGCTAAGTGGGAGAAATTCAAACTTTATTTGAATTTCAAACTGAACTTGTGCTGAAATTCATTCAAACCAAACCTCATTTGAACTTTGATCAATTCAAATGGCTCATGGGTGAATAATTGGAATTGCCAAGGGTAGTATGGGGTTCACTGTTTACAACAGTGATTAGAAGTAAATTTCAGAGGTTAAAAGGAAGGGTGGGACCCACATGTCAGCCTCTACTTCAACACAAACCGACTGAGACTTTTCACTCGGGTCGCCGAGCCGCAGCGGTGATCGCCACCGAGGCCAGCCACCGCGCCACCAGCTGCTTGCCCACGCGCGGGAACGAGGCGGTGCAGAGCCTTCTTAAGGCACCTGCCCCCCTCCTCGGCCGAGGTACCGACGTGTTTCCCGCAAGAACCCAGCACTGGCCGAAAGTTTCCGCAGTTCGGACTTGATTGGAGGACGCCGATCGCAGCTCCCTCCTTCCACTCCAGGGTCCCAGCAAGGTACTAGAGACCTTCCTCCATCCTCCCCATTGCTAGAAGTCGATTGAAACCGAATGCTATCGGCTGTGCCGAAAGATAAAAATCGGAATTGGAAACCGCCGCACCTCGGGCTCTCGTGGAGAGCCCAACCTGGGCGTTGTCACGCCCGACCCAAGGCACCCTTGGACGCGCAGGTGACCGGTGCTGCTCACCCCCGAGCTACAGCTCGAGTGGTTGCTCACCGGTGGCGAATTTCCACTTTTCCCCTTTCTGTGTGCAGAACGACCTTCGGGTACGATTCTGTTTAATTCGTGCTCTAGAAAGGATTAGCGGGCCTCAGGCCACTCCCACACGAGCTAGACACGGTGACGCACAAGTTGCCTTCACGACTCTGGGCCGGAGAACCTCTGTGCCCGGCGTAATTCAAGGTCTACTAATGGCGGAACGAACGGGGGGTATCGGGCGCACGGTGAGGACCTATTTCGGGCCTTCCCCGAGCTGCCTCGAGTTCATGTCGACCTTCTCTGAGGTCCACTGATGCTCCCCGACCGATTTCCCAAGTAGCTGAGGTACTAGGAGAGTCAGCCGACATGGCCGAAGTCGCTCCGATATGGCGGCTCGTCGCCGACCATGCTCCGGCCGTTGTCATGAGCAGCTGACCCTCGGATCATGTTCCCCAAGTAAAAGTAGGCAGGGGCGGCCAGAATCAAGAAGTTTGGAGCTGTACAGCAGCCAGCGGCGAGCTCTCCGGTGAGGTCCCTCGGCGGCGGGGCGCGGGTGTCGCGAGGTTGAAGAAGGGGGTGGACCCCAGCTGTCAGCGGCCGATATTTTGAATCGGGATCCGGCTGCGGCCGGGATCGGGTGTGCTGGCGCGCAAAATCCTTGTGGGCCACGGTATGCTGTCGCTTCGGCGTGCGACGCGTGTCCCCTGGGCCCACGCGCGAGTTTAAACTTTTCCCCCGATTTTCAGATTTCCTTCAAACTTCAAATCTTTATAACTTTGGCAAGAAAGCTCCAAATCGAGTGAACCAAATTTTGCTGGATTCAGCTCTCTGAGTACTTTCCAGAAAATCAAGTTTCACTTCATGAAATTCCTTAATTCTCCAGAATTAATTCCTTAAAGTTTAAACTGTTAGGAATTTTAACTGGAGAATCCTTTGGAGGAAAATTCTGAAATTTTACTGAGATGTTCACCAGAATATCCTTGAGCTACCATAAAAATTTCAGATCCATTTGAGCTCATTTAGTCCACCTAATGGTGTGATTAGTAAAACTGTTCCAGAGAAAATAGAAAATGTTCAGAAACATTTTCAGAATTTTCTCTGAAATTGTTTAGCTCATATCTTTAGTTAGAGACTTCCAAATTAAGTGAGACCAACTCCATTAGAACCCCCTGAAAATCTAGTTTTCAGAAAGTCATAGTTTGTCTCATGAAAATTCCTAGAACACCCTAAGAGTTCCAATTAAGGTCAAGGACATAATTATTTGTGGAGGGCTCAAATGAGCTTTGCTGCAACTAAAACTTGACCAATTCTTTGTTTAGGTTGTATCCAAGCAACAGTAAAAGTTTCACAGTCATTAGGTCTGTCTAGCAAGGGTTATAGACTTCACAACTTCAAAGTTAATACAAATGCATTTAAATTAATACATACATTGTTCTTATCATGTAGTCGCTAAGGTCGAGGAGGAACCCGAAGTCCTAGACTTCGTTACTCCGGAGGAACAGCTAGCCTACGACCAAGAGCAGCAAGGCAAGCCCCGGTTTGCATTAACCTTTTCATAAATATTTATTGTTTTGAGCACATCTTTGAATATTGTTCTTTGCATTAGAGTCTTGATTGGAAACCCAACTGCACAGCCAAGAAAACCATGGGTTGGGTGTAGGATTGCAAACCCCGTTAGCTACTGCATTGCTAGAATAGAGTAGGATTCGGTACAAGTCGAGTAGTTGGAACTACTCGCGAGAATAGGCTAGAGGCACATTGCTCGGGTAGAGATAGCACATGATACACATGGCAAGAAAATGAGACCGAGCGGAGAGTAAGGGCAGCAGGACTTTGGGGCCTGTGTGCTGTAGCTCCGCTTGTGTCGATTGAGGACCGAGCCGTGTGCGGGCCTGTTGAACAAGCTAGAACAGTACCGAAGACCTACCGGCTATATGGGAACCGGGAAACTGATGTAACTCGGGTAGCTGGGTATTGAGGCATTGCCCGTCGTTCAGAGGGTAGGTTGAGAGCTCGAGGTGTAAATCAGCTGGCGGCACAGAGATGCGCGTGCAGGGACCTCTTGCTTGGGACGATGGGACCGGTTCAATATTTGGCTAACGGGTGAAAGGTAGTCGCGTACGGCGTCCGTGATGGTTGTTGTAGGCAACATCGAGTACGGGCGTACGTGACGGGTTGTTCGGGTAACCCTGCAGGTGTAAATCGATTATAATCGCCGTCCCTCGCGGTCAGTGAGTACCACTTGTTCACTGTACCGTGACGTAGAAAGAACAGGCTAGTTACATGTTAAAATGTTGCTGATTGAAAGCTGGACATTGATTGTTAATGATATGCTGTAGTTTAGTGCTAACTAAAGTTCTTTTCAACTTTGGGCAAAGTACATGAGAGAAATGCGTTTCTTGTTTGATTGCGGCTCTCTCATGTGCCTTAGCGTAAGGTTCTCCACAACCTGCTGCTAAAACTTGAAAGTAAGGTTCTACTAATTAGGCGAGTCCTTGCAAATGATTTTTACCTCATGCAACCCATTACCCTCATGTAGAAGTTCCATGTTTAGGTGAGACGGGTCAGACTTGCTGAGCCTTCGTGCTCACTGCTTGTGTTTGAAGCTTTTTGCAGGGTTCTATGAGGAAGGGACTCCCGAAGAGGAGACGGAACCCCAGGAGGGGAACCCCGTCGAGTGGGAGTCGTGCACGCCGCAGAGTTAGTGTGCGTGTGTGCTAGCAACGACACGTTCGAGGGCTGAACGTGCACTTGATGCTTAGTCTACGCCCGCGAGTGTGGACTAAACTTATTTTGATGTAAACATGTGCATAAACTTGTTTATGTAATAAAGCTTCCGCTTCCGCTTTGTACCTTTGACGTGTGTTATACGGTGCTGTGCAACGCAGCACCCCTCAGCGTGATCCTGGCTCGACAGGACCAATGGGGTCGTGTCAGCGTGGTATCAGAGCTCGCTTGAGGTTTAACACAGTATAAAGGACTTCTTTTTCAAAAATCCAGTGAGGAACGAGTTAGTAGCCCGTATAAGGATGTTATTAGTATATAGAAAGTGGCTTATTAACCTATTTGTTATGTCGGAAAATCGTGCATCTCGGGACGTTCATGTCTTGGGGGGTGCACGTAAGCGCTGTCCACCAGTGCGCACAAGCTGAAGGGTGGAGCCCCACGGGTGGCAGGTAACCCGACCCGCTTTGATATCCTCTACGACTCTTCATGTCGTTTGGGGTATTCGAGCAACGTCTGTCCCTGGCGTGCGTGGTGCAACATGGGAGACCCCGTCACGTGGTCTGAAACGTGAACACGTAACTCAAGGCGTGTTTGGCTTGAGAACATCCGGGCGAGTCATGACGGCCGGGTGTACAAACTGTATGGATTCCGGGCTCGGTGTGCAGCCGAGTCTGATGATTGTTTGAGTTTCTGCAGGTAGCCTTACCACGAAACGGTAGACGTGTAGCATCCGTGTGCGAGTGACGAGTAGTGCCACTGAACTAACGAAGCCGGCTAAGTCCGGTATAGGTTTTTCCTTTGTGAGGACGTAGTACCGACATAATCTGGTGACGCATCGACGTCACATCCAACTAAACGAACAACTTCATTTAAAAACTTGAAGGTTTTGATCCAAAGTAGAAAAACTTGATGTAACTCCTTCCCTTGAACAGGATATTCAAAGTTAACAAACTTTCAACTTATAGGATGTTAAGGACAGAGCACTCTGTTTTCAGCTGGATCAAGGCTGAAGTTAATCAGAGGTTAGAGGTTGAGTTCTTTCGAGGTTGGGGTCGTATGATACATATCTGGAAAGCATTGGAAGAGCTTTACAACTTTTCTGTTGAGGTCCAGAGGTGTTTCATCCCTTAACCACTCGAAAAATGCAGTAGAGTTGAAACTGTCCAGAAAACAGGACAGAGCAAAGACTCTCTGTGAACTCTCTGTAAATTAAGCATAACTTCCTGCTTAAAAATCCAAAAATGGGAAATGAGGTAGTTCTGGAAAGCTTATGAGATGGGTTACAACTTTTTAACAGAAAGTTTTGTCAGATTGGGAACAGAATTAACTGAGATTCTTGGATCAAATCAGTACCTAAGGCAGGGAGGTGCTGTCCAATTGTTCCCAGAAATTCTGATAACTTTGACATCTCATAATTTTTGAACCAGGACAGATCTTAGGCCAACCAAATACTTTCTGGAAAGCTATTGAAGTTAACTTTAACTTTGATGTTGAGCTCCAGGACTGGTTTTGCCTTTAACCTGGCCTAAATCAGATTGATATGGAAACTGGTCAGGGCTGTCATGGTAACAGCAGATCAGCAGTCAAATTTGTTTAAAAAAAATTTTGAACTATGTTTCCAAGTGTTATGGGTTCAATGACATATCTTATGTTATAACTCAATGGTTTACTGTTGAAATAAATATTTGACATTTCTCAAATATATTTTTACAGATGGCAGCAGATAAACGGTTGGAGAACGGGTGGGTAGTTTCCCACTGCTCTGACCGTAGCGGCTACCCGGAAGCATTGTGGCAAATGCTCCAATATTTCGGGTACAACCAGATGCCGCAATACTTCGCCAAGGAAGAAGGCGAAGAGGGGAACAGGACGAGGACGATCCATGTCGAGCTTCCTGCAGGACCTACGCCACCCGGTTGGGTGCCATTCACCGTCACGGTGAGAGGAAGACAACCGGAAGGGATGTGGCAAGTGGCAGCCCGTGACACTATGTCACGTTTCTGCCAGCTACATGTGCAGGCTATGGAGGGTACTCCATACGCACTCGTTCCGGTGGAGGGGCGAGCACAACATGTGTGGGAAGAAAGGTACCTGGAGGCAACAGACCCGAGTTGCCCAAGGTACAACCCCGCGGAGGCAAACCTCAGTCTCCAAATGCGCGGCGGGCAAACCCTAGGCCCGGTACTGTCCACCAGCTTGCCATTGAGGACGTGCCGGAGAGCGAGCCAATCCTTGCGGGTATGTTCCAACTCCACCAGCATCCCGCTATAGTACTATTTGATTCAGGCGCCACGCATAATTTTATTAGCCAAGCTTTCATTGCTAAACACAGTTTGCCAATACTACCCACCGATAGTCCATATTTAATTTGTTCACCGGGTGGGAAGATTTCAGCAAGCGTAATGGTCTCCAAAGCACCATTATGCTTAGCGGGTAGAGTGTACCCCACGTCTCTCATTATCTTAGAGGGACAGAAGGTCGATGTCATCCTAGGGATGTCGTGGTTAACCCGCCACGGCGCTGTTTTAGACACCGTCCTTCGAGTCGTGCACTTAAACTCAGAGGTGCACGGTTCTCACTCCTTATTTCTGGACAGTCCAGAAATAAAACTTTCAAGTGTCTATCAGTCCACAACTATCAGATTGGAAGACATTCCAGTGGTCCGAGAGTTCCCTGATGTATTCCCGGATGATTTACCGGGGATGCCACCCGATAGAGAGGTGGAGTTCAAGATTGAACTTACACCGGGAACCATGCCAATATCCCGAAGGCCGTACAAGATGGCGCCCAAAGAGTTGGCTGAACTGAAGACTCAGCTCACGGATCTTCTGGAGAAGGGTTTTATTAGGCCGAGCTCCTCGCCATGGGGCTGTTCGGCATTATTTGTCAAGAAAAAGGATGAAACGTTGCGGCTTTGCGTGGACTACCGTCCATTAAATGCCGTAACCATCAAAAACAAGTACCCGTTGCCACGGATTGACATGTTGTTTGATCAGTTGGTCGAAGCGAAGATCTTCTCCAAGATGGATTTAAGATCCGGGTACCATCAGATTAAGATAAGGGCGGAGGACATTACAAAGACAGCTTTCTCGACAAGATACGGACTTTATGAGTACCTGGTCATGTCCTTCGGCCTCACCAATGCTCCAGCTCACTTCATGTACTTAATGAACTCGGTATTCATGCCGGAGCTGGACAAGTTTGTCGTGGTCTTCATCGACGACATCCTGGTATATTCCAAGTCGGAGGAAGATCACAAGAAACATTTGCGTATAGTCTTGCAACGGCTGCGAGATCACAAGTTATACGGAAAATTCAGCAAATGCGAGTTTTGGATATCGCAAGTGCCTTTCCTCAGGCATATCATCTCAGCGGAGGGTATCGCCGTGGACCCGAGCAAGATCACGCAAGTGCTGAATTGGAAATCCCCGAGAACTGTTCATGAGGTACGGAGTTTCCTCGGACTCGCGGGATATTATCGGAGGTTCATTCCAAACTTCTCGAAGATTGCCAAGCCAATGACAGAGCTGCTGAAGAAGGCTACCAAATATGTTTGGAGTCCAACATGCGAAGCAGCATTCAAGGCTTTAGTCAAGCACCTGACATCAGCACCGGTTTTGGCGCAGCCAGACACAACAAAACCGTTCGATGTGTACTGCGATGCATCCGGCATTGGGCTCGGATGTGTGCTGATGCAAGACCGAAGGGTGGTCGCGTATGGATCACGGCAGCTTAGGAACCATGAGCAGAATTATCCAACTCACGATTTGGAGCTCGCTGCCGTGGTACTTGCACTGAAGATGTGGAGGCACTACCTACTCGGTAACCTCGTACATTTATATACCGACCACAAAAGCCTCAAGTACATATTCACTCAGAAGGAGTTGAACATGAGGCAACGAAGATGGTTAGAACTGATAAAGGATTACGAGATAGAGATCCATTATCATCCGGGCAAGGCAAACGTCGTGGCAGATGCGCTGAGCCGCAAGTCACACGTCAATAATCTGACCATCACACCGTTGGAAGAGAGCGAACCACCACTACGTGTGATTCCACACGGAGCTCTCTACAACCTAGCCTTAATCCCCACCATCCGTGAAGAGATAGCGGCAGCCCAGAAGAATGACAAGGGCATGTCACATTTACGGAGACGTATAGACAGTGGGGAGTTGAAATGTTTCCGGAAGGACGGAGACGGCGTCCTATGGTTCAAGAACCGGATCGTCGTACCCCGAAACCCGGAACTACGGAAGAAGATCTTTGATGAGGCTCACTTATCAAAGTTTTCTATTCACCCTGGCAGCAACAAAATGTATCAAGAACTCAGAAGAAAGTTTTGGTGGACACGGATGAAGCGCGAGGTTGCAAAATACGTGTCCGAGTGTGATACATGTCGAAGGGTGAAGGCAGATCATATGCGGAAACCAGGACTGCTGCAACCACTGGGCATTCCTGCCTGGAAGTGGGAGGACGTGAGCATGGATTTCGTCGTCGATTTACCCACCACCTTACAGAAACATGATTCGGTGTGGGTGATCGTCGATCGGCTCACCAAAGTTGCTCATTTCATCCCGGTCAACACCAACTACAACGCCAAGAAGTACGCTGAACTGTACATCTCACGGATCCTATGCTTATACGGCGTACCCCGTACTATCATATCGGATCGGGGCACTTTATTTGTGTCCCGTTTTTGGGAGCAGCTACACGCTGCCTTGGGGACGAAGCTGATCCGTAGTTCAGCCTACCACCCGCAGACGGATGGGCAAACCGAGCGGGTAAATCAAATCCTAGAAGACATGCTACGAGCTTGCGCTATCAACCACGGCAAGAATTGGGATGATCACTTGCCATTAGCCGAGTTCTCGTACAACAATGGGTACCAAGCCAGCATCAAGATGGCGCCCTACGAGGCGCTATACGGAAGAAAATGCCGCACACCATTGAACTGGTGTGAGTCTGGTGAAAGGGTTACCTTCGGGATTGACCTTGTCAACAACGCGGAAGAGAAGGTTCGACTGATTCAAGCGAACCTAAAAGCCGCTCAATCCCGTCAGAAACAGTATGCGGACCGGAGAAGGCGCCCATTACAATTCGAAGTTGGAGATCACGTATATCTACGGGTATCTCCAATGAAGGGCGTAAACAGATTTGGGGTGAGAGGAAAGTTGGCACCCCGATTCATCGGTCCATTCCAGATTACCGAAAGATGTGGATCGGTGGCATACCGGCTGAAATTACCAGAAGCACTTTCCGGTGTGCACGACGTCTTTCACATTTCCCAGATGAGGAAGTGTCTCAAGCTATCAACTACCGTTCAGCTGGAAGACATTGAAGAACTGCAACCGGATCTCACCTATCGGGAGGAACCGGTGCAGATTATTGATGAAAAGGCCCGAACCACACGCAACCGTACGTTGTGGTTCTACAAGTTTCTATGGAGTAATCACTCCATGGACGAAGCAACATGGGAGAGCGAAGAATTTCTTCGCACTAACTACCCCGACTTTTTCACGTCGCATATCCGGTAATTTTCCACCGTCCTCTCTCTCATGTTCACTTTATAATCTCGGGACGACATTCTTTTAAGGGGGGAGGAATGTAAGGGCCTCAGTTTTTGACACCCCATTTGCAGTGTTCATCACCACACCACACACCTCATTTGAGGAGGAATGATGAACACAAATGAAGAGCAAGTAACAATTATCAACATGCTCATTAGAAAACAAACTCACACATTGCAAAAGTGGTATTTCCCACATGTGATATAGATGGGCTGGACATATGAAAACTCCTACACTTTACTAAAGATGTCCATGCCAAGTTTCACCCAAATTCAAAACCTTTTTGAGGTCATCTTGGGTATAGATAGGAAGGGGGCAGTTTGAAAACATATTCAAATTCAAACTGTTTTTATACCATGAATTTGAAAGTGGAAGGCATATTCTTACTCAGCACATTTTTGTGAGCTAACACACCAATTTTCACTCCATTTGGAGTTGATCTTGACATGAGCTAAGGGGGAGAAATTCAAACTTTATTTGAATTTCAAACTGAACTTGTGCTGAAATTCATTCAAACCAAACCTCATTTGAACTTTGATCAATTCAAATGGCTCATGGGTGAAAAATTTGAATGGCCAAGGGTAGTATAGGATTCACTGTTTACCACAGTTGTTAGGAGTAAATTTCAGAGGTTAAAAGGAGGGGTGGGACCCACATGTCAGCCTCTGCTTCAACACAAACCGACTGAAACACAGTTCAGTCGGTTCCCGGTTGCAGTGTGCGCGCGCCACCGAGGGGGGCAGCCGACGCCAGCTCCTGCTGCGCGCCCCAAGCCGGAGACCAGTCGCCGGGCTACTTATCCCCTCCCCGGCGTGCTCCGATCACTCATTCCCCGAGCTGCCGGCATACTCGGCCGTTTTTTCCACTGCCATCACCGCCGCTCGAGCTCACACTTGATCAGGCCGATCACCCGCGAGCACAGCCTCTCCTCCACAGCAAAACGGCGCCAAGAGGTCGTGAGCAACCTCCTAGACCCCATGTTGCCCAGTGAGCAAGCGTTCTCAAGCTGTACGAGCCATTTCTCCGGCGAGCCAAACATCGCCGCCGATCGGGCTCCCGTGGACAGCACGGCACAGCCGTTGTCACGTCCTCTTCTCCACACAAGAAAGGTGCGTGATTGTATGTAGATGGAGTAGCCGAAAGCCGTTTGGCGATTGATCAACCCTCGGCCGAGAATTTCCAAATTTACTCTTGATCAGTTCATAAGAACCGAGCTCACCTTCGGGTGAAATTCGTGCTCCATGCATGAAGGTTGGACGAGCTCGTTACCTAGTAGCTTCTACGCACGATAGCGCACACGCTCGAACTGGAATTAGAGAAAACCATCGAGAATCGGCCATGATATGGCTGTTTTTCCCGCCGCCATGGCTGAACACCTCGGCTCACCGTCGAGAGCCTAGTTGCCGGTATTTCTAGCTTCCACCCAGCCCTGGTTCGTGTTTCCCATGCCCTACTGATGCTCTCCGACCGATTTCCGGTCGATTTGGTGCACGGGAGAGCGGGACCGACCTCACCGGAACCCTAGCAGGTGCTGTCACCGGTGCGCACGGGTTGCCGGTCATCGCCGGCGGCCGGCGACCCCACCATCGAGTCCAGGGGGTCGGAAAAGGGGCAGGCGGCAAGTTTCGGGCCGGGGGGTGGCCGGGAACTCAGTTCCGGCGAGGGTCGCCGGAGAACGCCGCCGCCGCGCAGTTGGCGCGAGGAGGGAGACGACGCACTGTGTGCGGGGCCCACAAGCCAGAGTTTAAACTTTTCCCCGAATTTCAGTTTTAGTTCAAACTTCAAATCCTTATAACTTTGGCTAGAAAGCTCCAAATGGAGTGAACCAAATTTTGCTGGATTCAGCTCTCTGAGTACTTTCCAGAAAATCAAGTTTCACTCCATGAAATTCCTTATTTCTCCAGAATTAATTCCTCAAAGTTTAAACTGTTAGGAATTTTAACTGGAGAATCCTTTGGAGGAAAATCCTGAAATTTTGCGGAGATGTTCACCAAAATAGCCTTGAACTACCATAAAAATTTCAGATCCATTTGAGCTCATTTAATCCACCTAATGGTGTGATTAGTGAAACTGTTCCAAAGAAAATAGAAATGTTCAGAAACATTTTCAGAATTTTCTCTGAAATTGTTTAGCTCATATCTTTAGTTAGAAACTTCCAAATTAAGTGAGACCAACTCCATTAGAACCCTCTGAAAATCTAGTTTTCAGAAAGACATAGTTAGTATCATGAAAATCCTTAGAACACCCTAAAAGCCTTTAATTAAGGTCAAGGACATAATTACTTGTGGAGGGCTCAATTGAGCTTTGCTGCAACTAAAACTTGACCAAGTCCCTGTTTAGGTTGTAACCAAGCCACTGTAAAAGTTTCACAGTCTTTAGGTCTGTCTAGCAAGGGTTATAGACTTCACAACTTCAAAGTTAATACAAATGCATTAAATTAATACATGTATTGTCTCTATCATGTAGTCGCTAAGGTCGAGGAGGAACCCGAAGTCCTAGACTTCGTTACTCCGGAGGAACAGCTAGCCTACGACCAAGAGCAGCAAGGCAAGCTCCGGTTTGCATTAACCTTTTTACAAATTTTTATTGTTTTGAGCACATACTTGTTTCCTTTATTCTGTGCATTAGAGTCTTGTTTGGAAGCCCCACTGCATAGCCAAGAGAACCATGGGATGGGCTAGGATTGCAAACCTCGTTAGCCACTGCATTGCTAGGATAGAGTAGGATTCGGTACAAGTCGAGTAGTTGGAACTACTCGCGAGAATAGGCTAGAGGCACATTGCTCGGGTAGAGATAGCACATGATACACATGGCATGAAAATGAGACCGAGCGGAGAGTAAGGGCAGCAGGACTTTGGGGCCTGTGTGCTGTAGCTCCGCTTGTGTCGATTGAGGACCGAGCCGTGTGCGGGCCTGTTGAACAAGCTAGAACAGTACCGAAGACCTACCGGCTATATGGGAACCGGGAAACCGATGTAACTCGGGTAGCTGGGTATTGAGGCATTGCCCGTCGTTCAGAGGGTAGGTTGAGAGCTTGAGGTGTAAATCGGCTGGCGGCACGGAGATGCGCGTGCAGAGACCTCTTGCTCGGGACGATGGGACCGGTTCAATACTTGGCTAACGGGTGAAAGGTAGTCGCGTACGGCGTCCGTGATGGTTGTTGTAGGCAACATCGAGTACGGGCGTACGTGACGGGTTGTTCGGGTAACCCTGCAGGTGTAAATCGATTATAATCGCCGTCCCTCGCGGTCAGTGAGTACCACTTGTTCACTGTACCGTGACGTAGAAAGAATAGGCTAGTTACATGTTAAAATGTTGCTGATTGAAAGATGGACTTGATTGCTAATGACTTGCTGTAGTTTAGAGCTAACTAAAGTTCATTTCAACTTTGGGCAAAGTACATGAGAGAAATGCGTTTCTTGTTTGATTGCGGCTCTCTCATGTACCTTAGCGTAAGGTTTTCCACAACCTGCTGCTAAAACTTGAAAGTAAGGTTCTACTAATTAGGCGAGTCCTTGCAACTGATTTTTACCTCATGTAACCCTTTACCCTCATGTAGAAGTTCCATGTTTTGGTGAGACGGGTCAGACTTACTGAGCCTTCGTGCTCACTGCTTGTGTTTGAAGCTTTTGCAGGGTTCTATGAGGAAGGGACTCCCGAAGAGGAGACGGAACCCCAGGAGGGGAACCCCGTCGAGTGGGAGTCGTGCACGCCGCAGAGTTAGTGTGCGTGTGTGCTAGCAAGGACACGTTCGAGGGCTGAACGTGCACTTGATGCTTAGTCTACGCCCGCGAGTGTAGACTGAACTTATTTTGATGTAAACATGTTAATAAACCTGTTTATGTAATAAACTTCCGCTTCCGCTTTGTACCTTTGACGTGTGTTATACGGTGCTGTGCAACGCAGCACCCCTCAGCGTGATCCTGGCTCGACAGGACCAATGGGGTCGTGTCAACCCGTACATCTCAGCGTACAGTTATTACCTGCAAAACAACTTATGCAGTATCTGTGAGCATGAAGCTCAGCAAGACTGACCCGTCACCCTAGCCATGAAACTCTATATGATGGAAATAGAGGGCTGATTACAGAGGTTTGCGTAAACGATGATTTTGAGCTAAAGGAGAGTCCTTACTTCCTGTTTTAATGAACTTTTATAGACCTCGCGCAACCTACATCGAGACTCCACAATCAAACAAGAAACGCTTCATCTCGATGTCACTTGCCCGAGGTGAAAGTAACTTTAGTGAACTATCCTAGACTCATACAGACCTTGCGCCATCAATGTCGAGACTCCACAATCAAACAAGAAACGTTTTGCCTCGACGCTACTAGCCCAAGGCGGAAAATAAATTTAGTGAAAGTGTTGATCATTCCTCATCTCCATTATGAGGATTACTCACGAAGTATTATTAACTTTTCCCAGTTTATTACTACGTCACGACGCAGAGAACAAGTATGCTCACTACCGCGAGCGACGGTGATTGCAATCAAAAACACCCGGCTGACACGACACGTATGCCCGTACTCGACGTTGCACACAGCAACCGTCACTGACGTCGTACGTGGCAACCTTTCACACGACACCCGAATGTCGAACCGGTCCCACCGACTGGGATTAAGTCTCTCTACGGCAAACCCTCGTAGAGCAGACTTCTCTATCCTTTCAGCATCAGCATCAGACGGTGAGGTATGCCTCGACACCCAGGTTAACATGTTACATCGGTTTCCTGGGTCCCATATAGCCAGTATGCATCCGGTACACAACTCAAACTTGCCCAACAGGGCCGCACACGAGAACGGGCCTTAATCGACTCAGACATAGACTAGGCTCACAGGACCACGTCCTTGACCTTCCATCCACTGCCCGGTCTCCATTCCCAACTATGAGGATCAATTCCCAACTCTTCCGATTGATCCCCCCTTAATCCCATTTCACGAGTAGGAATCTGCCTACTCGAGGTATGCCTCTTTTAATCCACTTTTATTGAGAACAGCAGTTATAATTAATTGATAACATATCCTACATTAAACTCCAGGGTTTTCTGGGTCATGCATTTGGAGTTTCATACCATCTAGACGTAATGCAATAAATACAATGCTAGACGTATGAAGCGAATACAAATAAAAACTTGTAAATTTGATGCAAACCGGGGCTTGCCTTTGTTTTGCAGGTGACTTATATATATATGCAGTTAGTGAAGATCACTTGGTGCTTGATCAACCTCTTTCCTCCTTCCTTGATTTCTACTCCGATGATTTCAACTCCTCCACGTAGATACTACACGTGAAGAATATGCATATTGTTTAATTGTAAAGACTTTGCTACAAGTCCTAATAACAAGTTTTCAAAAACTGGAACTCTGTTTAAGAATTTAAAATGACACTGGTGCTAGTGGTTTAGGTTTGGATCTAAACACATGATTAAATGCTAAGTGGTTTTCCCCCTCTTCTATATTGATCACCTAAAGAGGTTAAAAAGAACAGGGGTGATCCAGGGCTCCACTGGAGCTTAGGATTTTCATGTGTGTTCCTTGTCACAAGAAAGCACTTTTTATTGAGTGGTTTGTTCAGAATAATTTTCTAAGCAATTAAGCAAAGAAGAATAAATTCTGAGATCACATCCATGTTCATGCAAAAATTAGTGAACTAAAATTTCAATTATAGCTCATAGAATTTGCATGAATTTTCCTAGCATTTTTGGAGCTAAGAACTGCCCAGAACTGAATTTCCAAGTTTGGAAATTCTCTGAAATTGTTTCTGTATTCAATTGAACACAACATCTTCAAAACTGAATTTCCCTGAACAAATCAACCCCAATGAGATGAAACTTTTACAGGGGTTCATTAATACCCTAAAACTATTCTGGCAAAATTTGAGGATTTTTGGATTAACCAAACTCCATCTAAAATTCGTTTGCTAAAACGCTTTAAAGAATTTTACAGAATTAAATAAAGGGTTTCATAAAATTGGGTTCTACATTTGGATAGTACTCTATCAGAGGAATCCAACAAAATTTGTTTCACAATTTTTGGAGCTTCCTACACCAAGTTATGCATTTTACAAGTTTGAACAACTCTCTGTTTGATTTTAAACAGCACAGTCACACGTGGGGCCCACGGGTCAGGTGCTTCTTCAAACTCCCGCCAGAGCCCGCGGTGCACACCAGCAGAAAACTTGGCATGGCTCGTTCTCTCTCATTTCTCCACCAAATGAGCTCCGGTTTCGCCCTACATGCTCCTGGGAACGTGGCGCAGCTGCCGGGCAAGGTTTCCCCGCGTGAAAATGGCTGTAGGTGGGTCGACACCGGCGGGGCGGCTCGGGAGCTCGACATGGACGCGTTCCAGCGTGTCCAAGGAATCTCCCGGCGAGCTACGATGTCCTACAGCATCCTTATGGTCCTTGGAACATGGAACGGGGATCAAATCGTGCAGAAAATGGCTGCAACCTAGTCGTCACCGTGGACCGTGGCAGTTTTGGCCACCGCCGGCGATTTCTCGTCGCCCGGGGCATAGGAGGGTTGGTTTTCTTTGGTTCTTGGCGTGGGAGGGTGCTAGGGCATCTAGTTGCTGTGGTTTGAATTGTAGGAGGGATGATTAATCGGTTTGGGCGAATTTCAAGATTTACCAATGGTCTGTTTTATACGTGCGCCGGTGCCAAAATTCAAATTCCGGCGAGCCGGCGTCGGGGGAGAGCAGGGGGACGACGGGATGATGATCAGTACCTCCTGGTGCACCTCTGTGACCTCTTGATCACGCCGGAGAAGCGCTGGACTGGCCAGTCGATGTGTAGCAGCGAGCTTGTGTCGTTGCTCAGTTCTACCGGCAGAAACTGGCTCGGTCACAGCAGAGGAAGGCCGGAGAGGATCTGGGGACTGGTGACACGTCGAGGAGAGATGGGCGCAGCTTCTTGGTGCCTCAGCCGGGCGTCCAACTTGTGGGAAGTGCACAGCGTGATCAGCCGAGGGTGGAAGACGTGGTGGCTCTGTTCACTGCGTTTTGTGAGCGAGGATGAAGAAAACTTCGTTTGCTTCAGTCTGGGAGGGAGGGTAACGTCGAGAGGAGGCTTACGCCCTAAAGCCAGCGCGTGGTGAGGAGCAGGAGGTGGCTTGTGGTGCCCCTCGGTGGCGCCTGGGTACAGAACCCCGTGGATGAGAAGAACAGAGAATTACTTAGGGGTTAAGGCACACCTTTCAGCTCAATGACATGTGGGCCCCACCACAGCTCCCTTTTATCCCCTCTCATTCTTCTCACAAATATCTCCCAAGTTTGACAATTATCCAACCCAAATGTTTGAAAGTTGGAAACTGAGCTCATTTGAATAGTTTGGACAAATTCCATCCAAATTCAAATGTTTATTTGAATTCTTTGCACATTTCACTCCATTTGTAAAAATGGGTAGCAAACCTTTTCAAAAATTAATGAAACTTTGCCTCCCCACTAATTTGGACCTAATGAATCCAAATATGCCACTTGATTCTTGTGTTAGCTGCTGCAAACAATAGTTTGGACACAACAGTTTTAAATTTCCATTGTGTCCTCCCCTCACTTGAAGTTTGAATCTACATTTAGTTCATCACTGATTTTTAAACCCTTCCATTGCACTTGAGCTCTTCATTTCTGTGGTTTTAATCCACATGAGGTCCATCCATGCAATAGCCCTAAGATTGTTTAGAAGAATCTCTCCTATGTTATCATATGTGGGAAAAAGTTTCAACTAAGCCCCTTTTTCATACACATGACTCCAAAATTTGTGCAAACTCATGTTTCTTTGTATTCACATTTTTGGGACCTTTACAATCCTCCCCCCTTAAAAGAATCTCGTCCCGGGATTACAAAAGAAAGATGAGGCGGAAGGTAATTACAAAAACTACGACAAAAGTTCTGGATAGTTCTTGTGGAGGTAATCTTCACTTTCCCACGTCGCTTCTTCCGGTGTGTGATTACTCCACAGGACTTTGTAAAATTTCAAAGCCCGATTTCGAGTGATCCGGCTCTTTTCGTCGATAATCTTGATGGGCTTCTCGGTGTAGGTGAGGTTCGGTTGCAATATTTCCATGTCTTCCGAAAGGATATCCGTCGGCTTCTTCAAACACTTTCTCAAGTGCGAGACATGGAAGATGTCGTGGACGCCCGATAAGGATGGCGGCAGCTCCAAACGGTAGGCTACCGGCCCACACCGTTCTGTAATAAGGAACGGACCCACAAAGCGTGGCGCTAGCTTTCCCTTGACCCCAAATCGATGAATTCCCTTCATCGGTGATACTCGGAGATAGACGTGATCTCCGACTTCAAAACACAAGGGTCGGCGTCGCTGGTCCGCATAGCTCTTCTGGCGAGATTGAGCGGCCCTGAGGTTCTCTTGAATCAGCTGGACCCGCTCTTCGGCATCTTTTACAAGATCAATGCCGAAAATCACTCTCTCGCCCGATTCACACCAATTGAGTGGTGTGCGGCACTTCCTGCCATAAAGTGCTTCGTATGGTGCCATTTTAATACTGGATTGGTAACCATTGTTGTAAGAGAACTCCGCTAATGGCAAATGGTTATCCCAGTTCTTTCCATGATCTATGGCACATGCCCTCAGCATATCTTCTAAAATTTGATTCACCCTCTCTGTTTGACTGTCGGTCTGAGGATGGTATGCTGAGCTTCTGATTAATTTTGTTCCCAGAGATTCATGTAGTTGCTCCCAGAAACGAGCAACAAATATTGAACCTCGGTCCGATATGATGGTCTTGGGGACTCCATGTAGGCACACAATCCTTGAAAGATACAACTGTGCATATTGCTTAGTTGAAAATCTTGTACTCACTGGGATGAAGTGGGCTGATTTTGTTAAGCGATCAACAATCACCCAAATGGAGTCATGCCTTCTGGACGTGATAGGTAGTCCAACAATAAAGTCCATGCTGATGTCCTCCCACTTCCATGCCGGAATACTTAATGGTTGTAGCATTCCTGCTTTCTTTATGTGGTCAGCTTTGACTCAGCGACATGTATCACACTCGGATACATACTTGGCAATTTCTTGCTTCATCCGAGTCCACCAAAATTTTGTCTTCAGGTCTTGATACATCTTATTGCTCCCTGGATGTATCGAGTACTTGGACGTATGAGCTTCATCGAGAATTTTCTTCCTTAGCTTCAAGTTCCGGGGAACCACGATACGGTTGTTAAACCATATCACACCTTGTTCATCTTCCCGGAAACATTTCATTTTATCCTCATGGATTCTTGCCCGGATTTTCCGCATTCCTTTATCTCTCTTCTGGGCTTGTACAATCTCTTCTCTAATGGTGGGCACAAGAGCAAGATTATACAACGCCCCATACGGAATCACTCGCAAGCTTGGTTCTTCCTCCTCCTCCGGAACAACGGCCAAATTATTAACGTGGGACTTACGACTGAGTGCATCAGCCACCAAGTTAGCTTTGCCCGGATGGTAATGGATCTCGAGCTCATAGTCTTTAATTAATTCCAGCCATCTCCGCTGCCTCATATTAATATCCTTCTGAGTGAATATATATTTGAGGCTCTTGTGGTCGGTGTAGAGATGCACTAAATTTCCATGTAAGTAGTGCCTCCACATCTTCAACGCAAGAACCACCGCAGCGAGCTCTAGGTCATGAGTGGGGTAGTGCTGCTCGTGGTTGCGGAGTTGACGAGACCCATACGCGATCACGCGTCTATCTTGCATTAAGACACAGCCAAGTCCAATGCCTGAGGCATCACAATAAACATCAAATGGCTTTGTTGTATCCGGTTGGGCTAACACCGGTGCTGTTGTGAGATGTTTCTTCAAAGTTTGAAATGCCTCTTCGCAGGCCTCTGTCCACACATACTTGCTGCTCTTCTTTAATAACTCTGTCATTGGTTTAGCCACCTTGGAGAAGCTTGGAATAAATCTCCGGTAATAACCCGCTAGTCCTAGAAAACTGCGGATTTGATGAACCGATGTTGGAGACTCCCACTTCAAGACTTGCTCAATTTTAGTTGGATCCACGGCCACAACCTCCGCTTAAATAATGTGGCCTAGAAATGGTACCTTGCTAATCCAAAATTCACACTTGCTGAATTTGGCATACAGCTTATGTTCCCGTAACCGTTGGAGCACAATATGAAGATGTTTGATGTGCTCCTCTTCCGATTTGGAGTATACAAGAATGTCGTCGATGAAAACCACGACGAACTGATCCAACTCTGGCATGAATACAGAATTCATGAGATACATGAAGTGTGCGGGTGCATTTGTTAGCCCGAAAGACATGACTAGATACTCATAGAGCCCGTATCTAGTCGAGAAGGCCGTCTTCGGTATATCCTCCGCTCTGATCCTTATCTGATGATAACCAGACCGTAAGTCCATCTTGGAGAATACCTTGGCACCCACTAACTGATCAAATAATATATCGATCCGCGGCAACGGATATTTATTCTTGATCGTCACTGCATTCAGCGGCCGATAATCCACACATAATCAAAGTGACTCATCCTTTTTCTTCACAAAGAGGGCTGAACAGCCCTATGGCGATGATCTTGGTCGGATGAACCCTTTGTCCATTAAGTCCTTTAGCTGTTCTTTCAGTTCAGCTAATTCCTTCGGAGACATTTTGTACGGCCTCGGAGATATTGGTGTGGTTCCCGGTGCTAACTCGATCTTGAATACCACCTCCCTCTCAGGCGGCATCCATGGAAGATCGTCGGGAAACACATCTGGGTACTCACGGACCACTGGAATATCCTCCAGTTTCGTGGTCACACTGTGGTACACCACTGGATTTTTAGAATCCACGGCTTCAAGTATGAGCGTTTGGATACCGTAGATTGGAGAGTCCAAACTAACAATCCGTGGACCAATATCAAAAACAGCCCCATGGTAGTTCATCCATGCCATTCCTAGAATCACGTCGATCTTCTGCCCCTCTAACACAATGAGGGTGGTGGGATATAAGTTTCCACCTAAGCACAAGGGTGCTTTGATCACTACTTCATTAGCAGCTATATTTCCACCCGGTGAGCGGATAAGGTAGTGATCCTTCGGTGTATAGGTGGAGAGCTAAGCTTTGCACACAAATGACCTGCTGATGAAATTGTGTGTAGCTCCAGAGTCAAATAAAATTAACACGGGCAGTTCATTGAGGGTGAACATTCCCGCTAGTACAGGTGCCCCATCTGGCACATCCTCTAGAGCTGTATGATAAATGCACCCGGACTTTGGTGCAGTTCCTTGAAGCTGAGCACGGGGTTGATTTATACCCCGCCCCAGTGTAGTTTCTCTGTGGCGTATCCTTTCTGGACACTTTCTGCTGATGTGACCCAAGTACCCGCACGTGAAGCACGGTTTCTCAGCCGGTTCCTGGTTGCTCTGTGCATGGACATTAATGGTATTCTGCCGCGGCAAGAACACTTGAGGAGCAGAATAACGTGGCTGCCTATACCGTTGTTGCAGCTGTCCGAATTCAAAGTATTGGGACGAACGACCCGAATGTTGCTGGAGTCGTCGAGCCGGCTGCATCAGCTGACAGTTCAAGGTAGTGTCTACCACCCTGTATTTCTGCGGAGCACTACTGCTGCTCTCCGGTGGTACATGGTTCTTTCTTTCTCAGCCTGCACTTCCCGCTGAGCATCTTCAACCATGATGGCAGCACTCATCAATTTGTTGAAGTTCTTTCGATCAGCTAACACGAGTCTCTCCTTTAGCTTGGGATTGAGGCTGCGGAAGAACCACTCACACTTTTGTGCTTCGGTGTTCACATGTTGAGGCGCATACTGCGCCAGCTTGTTGAACACTCGCGAATGCTCGTATGTACCCCTCCCTCCTTGTTTTAAGGCCAGAAACTCCTCGAGTTTCCGCTGAATTATCCCAGAAGGAACATGATACGCGAGAAACGCCTTCCGGAATTCTGCCCATGTAAAGTCATGTCCATCTGGTAAGGAGGCGAGTTGATTTGCCCACCATGCACTGGTGGACCCGTGAAGTTGTTGCGCTGCATATAAAACCTTCTGATGTTAGGTGCATTGAAGCAACCCGAACTTAGATTCAATGGTACGGATCCAGCTATCCGCCACCAGAGGATCCTCAGATTCAATGAAAACCGGTGGTTGAGTTGCCAAGAACTCAACATAGGAATTCAGTTGCGGTTGGCGCAATTCTTCGTCTTGACATCCCCCTTGACGGGATGTATTCATCACCAGGTTGCGAAGCAAGTCGGTTCGCTCATCGCTTGCACCCATCATGGTGGCCAGAATGTCCGCCATTGTGACCGTGGGTGAAAGTCCTGGTGGAGGCTGCGGTTGCGGAGCTCGCTGCTCCCGCTGTGGAGAGTTATCACCACCACCACCACGACTGGAACCACCCACCTCACTCATGGAACGAGTTCGCACCATTCTGCAATTGCACGAGTTCATTATCAGTTCAACACTATTACTGGATTTATTCCATAAACAAAGTAGTGCAACACTGATAATGAAATCTTAACATGTAAGCAAAATGATTTAAGCGCAAACTGATGTATCTAACAGCAAGGATTTTTAAAGCAGATTGACCGGTCCTTTACAAACCAGATTTCGATCCAGTTAGAAGCATTTTCATAACTCATGTTGAATACCACAGTTAAAGTTAACTTTAATATCTTTCCAACGAGTATCCAAATGCCTCCATATCACTTATGGATCAAAAGTTATGATTTCGCAAAGTTGACAGACTTTCTGGATAAAATTTGCCAGCATCTCCTTTGTATGTGGCTGATTTTATCACAGTTGTATATAAAAATACAACAAGAGTCTGAATAACCTTTGAACTACAACAATGTTGCATATCTCATAACCTATCCAACGGTGTATCATAGGCTCCTTAAGGGTTTTTTCTACAGGATGTTATGCCTTAAAAACAGAAAGGTCCAGAGAGGTTTTGCTACTGTCTTGGTTCTGAACAGTTTGCCTTCAACTGGACTTTTCACCAACTTAACTTATGATTTTGCTCTGGAGGTCTACAAGAGAGTTGTAGAGCACTTGAAAGCCTTCCAGAACTGTATCATACAACTTAATTGGTTAAAGCTACTCAGAGTTATGCTCTGTTAAAGTCCAGCAAAAAATTCTGCCAGAAACAGAGCACTCTGTTTTTGAAATCTTTAAAACCTAGACACTCTCATTTGAATCTTAGTTCAAAATAAGAGTTCAGTAACTAATATTTGTTTCAAACTTCCATTTTTAGTTGAAAGTTAGCTCATGAATCATTTCTTCATAGGGAAGAGGTTATTATGTGTAGTACGGTGTCGATGCACCGTAAGAAACATGTCGGTACTACGTTGCCTCCCCAAAAGAAAATCCTAAACCGGATTATACCGGCATATCCGTTTTATCAGTGGCACTAAGACGGTCTCTCGCACACGTGTACTACACGGGATACGTACGTGGTTAGTACCTGTAGAAGATCACTCAATAGTGGTGCACTCAAAGTTTTTCTCATTTCAGGCAGTTCTATAATTGAAAGTAAATACAAACGCCCGTATCATTGTCATACGGCTGTCCTTGAGTTAAGTCACGTCTCAAGGTACGTGATCGCGTTTCAACACCACACAACGGGGAACCCGAGTATGTCATGAACGGGTCGTCACGGTTGGGAATGTTATCAACCCAACGGATACCACCTACTGCCCTGCAGGGCACGCCGATGGCAAGCGCTGCGTATGTCCTCCTGGGCTATTTCTAGACGAACACACTCTCGCGTTACTGACCATGCGATGGGGTCTCCACTTACTTACCTAATGCACGCTAGGGATCAGCGTTTCATATGAACTCAGGAACATGAAGAGTCCAAGAGTTTCATATTGACATCTCACACCAAGCTGTGAGATCTAGCCCTGAACCACTTTCCTCGTCAGGGGAGCTAACCGAAATTGAACTGCTTTCGGTGGCGTTCCTTACCATTCTTACCTGCGCGTAGGTGCATAGTTACATAATCGAAATTCAGAATTATAACAAGTATGTTAGTCCTGCCACTTAAGTAACTATACTACTATAGTCCTTATGTGGGCCTAATACCGTTTCCTCACCGTATCCTAAGTTTTTGTCGTAATACGATCCTTATTCCGTGTGCCATTACCAATGCGGCTCTGATACCACGCTGTGAGAACCCCGTCGTCCCGATCACTCACGGGGACGGGGCACCTCGCCCGGGGATCGCATTGGGTGGTGCCGTGCAATGCGGCACCTAACAGCACACATAATAAAGCATCATATTACATAAAACAAGCGGAAGCTTACAAAGTGTTGATTTTACACATACTTCTCAAAATGAGCTACAGCGGAAGACTATTACAACTCACGTCTCATACCTATGCTAAGCAACAGAGAAGGTGTCCAGCCCGCGGACCCTTCTCGCTAGCAACACTGTCATAATAGCAGCGGCAGGGGTTGCCATGAGTTCACCACTCGGGGAGTTCCGAGCCTCATCGGGCACCCGTACATCTCAGCGTACAGTTATTACCAGCAAAACAACTTATGCAGTATCTGTGAGCATGAAGCTCAGCAAGACTGACCCGTCACCCTAGCCATGAAACTCTATATGATGGAAATAGAGGGCTGATTACAGATGTTTGCGTAAACGATGATTTTGAGCTAAAGGAGAGTCCTTACTTCCAGTTTTAATCAACTTTTATAGACCTCGCGCAACCTACATCGAGACTCCACAATCAAACAAGAAACGCTTCATCTCGATGTCACTTGCCCGAGGTGAAAGTAACTTTAGTGAACTATCCTAGACTCATACAGACCTTGCGCCATCAACGTCGAGACTCCACAATCAAACAAGAAACGTTTTGCCTCGACGCTACTAGCCCAAGGCGGAAAATAAATTTAGTGAAAGTGTTGATCATTCCTCATCTCCATTATGAGGATTACTCACGAAGTATTATTAACTTTTCCCAGTTTATTACTACGTCACGACGCAGAGAACAAGTATGCTCACTACCGCGAGCGACGGTGATTGCAATCAAAAACACCCGGCTCACACAACACGTACGCCCGTACTCGACGTTTGACACAGCAACCGTCACTGACGTCGTACGTGGCAACCTTTCACACGACTCCCGGATGTCAAACCGGTCCCACCGACTGGGATTAAGTCTCTCTACGGCAAACCCTCGTAGATCAGACTTCTCTATCCTTTCAGCATCAGCATCAGACGGTGAGGTATGCCTCGACACCCAGGTTAACATGTTACATCGGTTTCCTGGGTCCCATATAGCCAGTATGCATCCGGTACACAACTCAAACTTGCCCAACGGGGCCGCACACGAGAACGGGCCTTAATCGACTCAGACATAGACTAGGCTCACAGGACCACGTCCTTGACCTTCCATCCACTGCCCGGTCTCCATTCCCAACTATGAGGATCAATTCCCAACTCTTCCAATTGATCCCCCCTTAATCCCATTTCACAAGTAGGAATCTGCCTACTCGAGTTATGCCTCTTTTAATCCACTTTTATTGAGAACAGCAGTTATAATTAATTGATAACATATCCTACATTAAACTCCAGGGTTTTCTGGGTCATGCATTTGGAGTTTCATACCATCTAGACGTAATGCAATAAATACAATGCTAGACGTATGAAGCGAATACAAATAAAAACTTGTAAATTTGATGCAAACCGGGGCTTGCCTTTGTTTTGCAGGTGACTTATATATATATGCAGTTAGTGAAGATCACTTGTTGCTTGATCAACCTCTTTCCTCCTTCCTTGATTTCTACTCCGATGATTTCAACTCCTCCACGTAGATACTACACGTGAAGAATATGCATATTGTTTAATTGTAAAGACTTTGCTACAAGTCCTAATAACAAGTTTTCAAAAACTGGAACTCTGTTTAAGAATTTAAAATGACACTGGTGCTAGTGGTTTAGGTTTGGATCTAAACACATGATTAAATGCTAAGTGGTTTTCCCCCTCTTCTATATTGATCACCTAAAGAGGTTAAAAAGAACAGGGGTGATCCAGGGCTCCACTGGAGCTGAGGATTTTCATGTGTGTTCCTTGTCACAAGAAAACACTCTGGACCAAAAATTAGCACTTTTTATTGAGTGGTTTGTTCAGAATAATTTTCTAAGCAATTAAGCAAAGAAGAATTAATTCTGAGATCACACCCATGTTCATGCAAAAATTAGTGAACTAAAATTTCAATTATAGCTCATAGAATTTGCATGAATTTTCCTAGCATTTTTGGAGCTAAGAACTGCCCAGAACTGAATTTCCAAATTTTGGAAATTCTCTGAAATTGTTTCTGTATTCAATTGAACACAGCATCTTCAAAACTGAATTTCCCTGAACAAATCAACTCCAATTGAGATAAAACTTTTACAGGGGTTCATTAATACTCTAAAGATAATTCGGGCAAAATTTGAGGATTTTTGGATTAACCAAACTCCATCTAAACTTCTTTTGCTAAAACGCTTTAAAGAATTTTACATAATTAAATAAAGGGTTTCATACAAATTGGGTTCTACATTTGGATAGTACTCTATCAGAGGAATCCAACAAAATTTGTTTCACAATTGTTGGAGCTTCCTACACCAAGTTATGCATTTTACAAGTTTGAACAACTCTCTGTTTGATTTTAAACAGCACAGTCACACGTGGGGCCCATGGGTCAGGTGCTTCTTCAACCTCCCGCCAGAGCCCGCGGTGCACACCAGCAGAAAACTTGGCATGGCTCGTTCTCTCTCATTTCTCCACCAAATGAGCTCCGGTTTCGCCCTAGATGCTCCTGGGAACGTGGCGCAGCTGCCGGGCAAGGTTTCCCCGCATGAAAACGGCTGTAGGTGGGTCGACACCGGCGGGGCGGCTCGGGAGCTCGACATGGACGCGTTCCAGCGTGTCCAAGGCATCTCCCGGCGAGCTACGATGTCCTACAGCATCCTTATGGTCCTAGGAACATGGAACGGGGATCAAATCGTGCAGAAAATGGCTGCAACCTAGTCGTCACCGTGGACCGTGGCAGTTTTGGCCACCGCCGGCGATTTCTCGTCGCCCGGGGCATAGGAGGGTCGGTTTTCTTTGGTTCTTGGCGTGGGAGGGCGCTAGGGCATCTAGTTGCTGTGGTTTGAATTATAGGAGGGATGACCAATCGGTTTGGGCGAATTTCAAGATTTACCAATGGTCTGTTTTATACGTGCGCCGGTGCCAAAATTCAAATTCCGGCGAGCCGTTGTCGGGGGAGAGCAGGGGGACGACGGGATGATGATCAGTACCTCCTGGCGCACCTCTGTCGCCTCTTGATCACGCCGGAGAAGCGCTGGACTGGCCAGTCGATGTGTAGCAGCGAGCTTGTGTCGTTGCTCGGTTCTACCGGCAGAAACTGGCTCGGTCACAGCAGAGGAAGGCCGGAGAGGAGCTGGGGATCGGTGACATGTCGAGGAGAGATGGGCGCAGCTTCTTGGTGCCTCAGCCGGGCGTCCAACTTGTGGGAAGTGCACAGCGTGATCAGCCGAGGGTGGAAGACGTGGTGGCTCTGTTCACTGCGTTTTGTGAGCGAGGATGAAGAAAACTTCGTTTGCTTCAGTCTGGGAGGGAGGGTAACGTCGAGAGGAGGCTTACGCCCTAAAGCCAGCGCATGGTGAGGAGCAGGAGGTGGCTTGCGGTGCCCCTCGGTGGCGCCTGGGTACAGAACCCCGTGGATGAGAAGAACAGAGAATTACTTAGGGGTTAAGGCACACCTTTCAGCTCAATGACATGTGGGCCCCACCACAGTTCCCTCTTATCCCCTCTCATTCTTCTCACAAATATCTCCCAAGTTTGACAATTATCCAACCCAAATGTTTGAAAGTTGGAAACTGAGCTCATTTGAATAGTTTGGACAAATTCCATCCAAATTCAAATGTTTATTTGAATTCTTTGCACATTTGACTCCATTTGTAAAAATGGGTAGCAAACCTTTTCAAAAATTAATGAAACTTTGCCTCCCCACTAATTTGGACCTAAGGAATCCAAATATGCCACTTGATTCTTGTGTTAGCTGCTGCAAACAATAGTTTGGACACAACAGTTTTGAATTTCCATTGTGTCCCCCCCCTCACTTGAAGTTTGAACCTACATTTAGTTCATCACTGATTTTTAAACCCTTCCATTGCACTTGAGCTCTTCATTTCTGTGGTTTTAATCCACATGAGGTCCATCCATGCAATAGCCCTAAGTTTGTTTAGAAGAATCTCTTCTATGTTATCATATGTGTGAAAAAGTTTCAACTAAGCCCCTTTTTCATACACATGACTCCACCATTTGTGCAAACTCATGTTTCTTTGTATTCACATTTTCGGGACCTTTACAGCAAGAGGGGGAGGATGGTGGACATCACTCCTGCAGATATACACAACACTCACAAGGTAGACATGCAAGGTCCAATTACTAGAGCTCGAGCATGAAAATTGAATTTAGAGGTGAGCTCGTTCCTGAACAATTCTTTATATGTGAATTTTGAGAGTATGTTGCTACCTAATGGATTAATTATGATTAGGAACCATGGAGAGGACATGGAGATACATGGAGAGGGGTTTGGAGGCGTGGAGGACCAGAAAATACGCCAACAAGAAGTTAGAGACCGAGCCCAACTCAAACTCGAGTCCAACTCGGGCCCAGGAGCAGTCCACCTTAAAATGGATGCACAGGAGGCATACGGACTCCGTTTTTGACGTTCTACATATGCACGGAAAGCTGAGAGGATAAAATTTCTAATGGAACTGGCCCCACGTCAAAATTCCCCCGGAGTCGAGGGGGAACTCCGAAACAATATAAAGTTTAGAGTCTGTCAGGGTGTTGCATCACCTAGTTGGGCCATTGGGCCTTGTATCGAGTCCAAGTCCATTATGTACGTGTATTAGTTACAATCTGTCATTGAACAGTGTCGCCGATCATCGGTTGTGAGATCCCAAATTTGTGATCAATTCAGTTTTGATTGCAACTTCTCTGTTCTTGCTTGTGTTCTTGATTGCGCTTGCAGGGATAAGCCTTTGTGGCGAGGTCATTCGTGTGACACGGGTGATAACCAACGGAGCAGTGGTGTAGTGATTGCGGGGTTTCGTTCGTTCGGAGCCTTGGATCATCAACGTCGAGATCTCCACCCAATCAAGTTTACCCTACCTCTCGGAAGATCGGGACTCATCCTCCTATCATGGGCTCCAGCTCCACCACCTCTCTCCCAACTCCTTCGCAATGGCCGCTGTCTTCGTCCACTTCTGTGAGATGTTTGTGGGGGTGCACGCTTCTGTGACGCTCTTTCGCTACTTCTTCGTGTTGCGGGCGACTGGACGCGGCTCGAAGACCCAGATGGGGGCGTACTACTTCCAGCATCGCTGCAAGAACCCAAAGGTCTCTGGGTACCTTCTGCCTTTCAGCGCGTCAAGGTGGGAAAACTGGAGGGAGAGCTGGGTGGTCGTGCAGACCGACGAGCACGATCGCCTACAGCTCCCGACCGCTGGCCCATCCACCGAGCGTCGCTTCTGGGAGGAGGTCCCAGAGTTGGAGCAGGAGTATGCACCGGTCTTGGAGCGGATCCGGTTCTTAGCCAACGAGGGGCTAACGTCCCTGATGGTGCTGATGGACTTCATGTCGCACTGTATTGTGCCGTTGCAGCAGCGCAGTCGCCCAGCGTGGTACTACACTGGCGAGCAGGACTGTACCAGGCTGGAGAGGGGCCCCGGCTCTGATCCTTCCGACGAGGAGCTGTACAAGATGGTGGGCAAGGTGAGCGGCGACTTCATTCCCAGTGGCGACCCCGCCCTTCCGTCCTCTTCCACTCCCCTCTTCTTGGAGCCACAGAGGAGGTCAGAGCTACTGCAGAAGATGCCGAACCTCGACGACATCGGGATCGCCGTCCGGCAGGTTGGGGATGCCTTCCAGGGTATCTCGATCCCAGGAACCGAGCGCTCCGGATCGGGGCGCGAGGCGTCTGTCGCTGCCCAACCCATCCCAAGAGCCGGCGGAACTCAAGCCGCCGACAAGGGGAAGGGGAAGGAGCCGGCCCCCGGGCATCCAGAGAAGAAACGCACCCGGTCTCCTCCGAGGTCGCCGCCTGCGCCGAGTCAGGGAGCCGGAGCACCATTGCACCCATCTCCCGGGGGTGCTGGTCCATCGGGTGGTGACCCGAAGAGGCCCCGGGTGTCCCACCCCAGCGGGTCTCTTCCCGGACAGCGGCAGTCTGAAGAACCCCAAGCGCCTCGTCATCCTTCCTCAAGCGGAGGGGCTTCTAGGACGGACGCTGGTGGGGCGACGCCGGGGAGTGTGCCGGGGGTCCAGACGCCACGGCCCACGACCGTTCCAGCCGCAGGTCCTGGCGGCTCAACTACGGCCCAGAGGCTGGGGCTACAAGCCCGTTGGAGCGCTCATGTCGCCCAGTAAGTGTTGCTCCTTCTGGCTTGTAGGAGCAGCGTTCTCGTCCCCTCTCTTAGCCTGAGAGCATTCTTTTCTCGCAGGGACCGACCGGCTGCCGGGGGCGGTCCTCTTACCCGGCCATCTCCAACTGGCGGGGGCTCCGCGCCACAACATCTGGGAACCGCGGTGGTTCCCATGGCCCCCAAGTCGGCGAGGGCTTCCTCTGTGCCGGCGAGTTCACCCTCCGCGGTGGCCGCAGCCGCACCTGTCCGTCCTCCTTCACCAGCCCAGAAATCCGGTCCTGAGACTGGAAGGGCCGCTGTAGGTGCACCTGCTGCCCCCCTGGCTCCCTCAGGACAGCGTCCCGCTCCAGTTGCTGAGGCACCGGCACCTCCGCCGGTCTTAGACTCGGCAGGGGGGTCAGGGGCGTGACTCCTGTCCCCTCTGTCCCGGCGCCCATGTGTGATGCCCTGGGGCGTGTCCAGACCAGCACCCGACAGTTCCAGGCCGCCTTCGAGCTGGAGCGGGGGGCACTGGCCGGAGAGAGGGAACGCCTTCTTAGCTGGCAGCAGCAGACCCAGGAGCTAGGGTGGAGCTTGACTCGAGGCAGTCAAGACTTGAGGCCATGAGTGCTCTGCTTGACACTCAGAAGAAAGCCATCAGCCGCTTGGAGTCAGAGACCCGGCGGCTTCGCGCTTCCTACCGCGAGGCCCTGGCCCATGTTGAAGCCAAAGCCGAGGCGCGTTCTGCCACCGCAGAGGAGTTGCGGCTGCAGGTAGCTCGTCGAGAGTGCGCCGTCGCCGATCGGGAACGTGCTGCAGCGGCCGAGGAGGAGGAGATCTCCGCACGGCTGAAGGCCAAAGAGGGCGAGCTGAGGGCTCGGACCGAGGAGCTGGAGCTCCGTGAGTCGGCTGCTGCCGCGAGGGAGGAGCAATTCTCCCAGGAGTGCCAGGCGGCGTTGGATCACGAGCTGGCGGCTCACCAAGAGGTGGAGAAGCTCCAGTCTTCGCGGTCTACCAAGGCCCAGTGGTCTGGGGCTTAATTGCCAAGGCGGGGTCCGCCTTGGCTTCTCTTGGTTTCAGCCCGGTGCGGATGGAGGCTCCCGCGCAGGAGATGTCGGAGGCAATCCCGACACTTGAGTCCATCTGCGGCAAGCTGGGCCGGCTTGAAGCGGTGATCGCCGACGAGCTTGAGGTGGAAGGACGGGGCCTGGTGAAGGAGGTCGCTATGCACGTACTGGCGTGCTTCCGGAGTCAAGACTCTTCCTTCTCTCTGGAGCCAGTCCGTCTAGGACCCGTTGCCGAGCGGGAGGAAGCTGCCAGGGCCGAGGTCGAGGACGTGGCCGCCCTTGTGGCCTCTAGGTTCCAACGGGAGTGCGGGGACTCTTAGGCATCTACCCCCATGGCCACAAGGCCCTGTGCCTCCTTCTTTATTTTTGTTGAGTCTGTAGCCCAGCTCATGGAGCCTTGTATGAACAGACTCTTGTTTTCTTGTGTGTCTGCATGCTTTAGTCTTCTTCCTTGTTTTACCTGGCCGAGTCCTTAGCTCCGCAAGGTACTCAGAGACCTTGACCAATCTCGAAGCTCTGCACAGACACCTTCCCCGGGTCCTTACCATATTAAGGACCCCGGAGGTCTCCAGGACCCGCCCTATGAGAATGGGGGGGTCCGGGCCTGCTAGCCACGTGGAGGGCCCGGAGCTCCCCTCTGAGGAGAGGGAAGTCCGGGCTTGCGGGGCACGTGGAGCCTTCGGACCTCTCTCCACGGAGGGAGGAGGTCCGGCTTCTGTAGGCCATGTGGCGGGCCCAGAGCTCCCCCCCCCCCCAAGGAGAGGGAGGTCCGGCCCCGCTGGACACGTGGGACCTTCGGGTCTCTCCCCTGCGGAAGTGGTGAGGTCTGGGTTCTTCGGTCTTACCTTGGAGTTTCGTTCTTGCGCGATCCCGTAGCGGCCCCCTGGTAGGTGCGTTCAATTGGATGGATGTACCTACCATACTCCTACGGGGAGCTGAGGCCGAGAGGTCATGCACACAAGTAAGGGAAACGTAATTCTCCTTGGGGGCTCCCCCTCCTCTATCTCATAGTCTTATTTGGCTTACAGTCCCCATCCACTTATACGGTGCTTGGGGGCTACCGTGCGCGAAGTACCGGGAGCTCGGGGTCCCCCTGGCTATCGGCAAGTACCTCCAACGCAACTGCCTTTGGTAGGGCAGCAAATGCCGACTAAAGGTGAGAATGAGAAGAGGGAGCTGAGCGCATGGTGAGCATGCGCCAGAAGTGCAGTCATAAAAATTTAATACGTAAATTAAATGAGCACCAAGGAAGAGCAAAGTAGGACAGGTTTCTTTTCATATAAATTTCCATAGGAGGAAGGCAGGCTAAACATGGAGGCCACAACCTGCCCTATCGATGTGTTCGGTCGACACTTCCCCCGGGCCTGCACTGGGCAGCCCGCGGAGGTTATTTTTTCGGTGGGGCTAGTCACTTGCGGAGAGCTTGAGCGTATGGACGAATTAAGGAAGAGCTTGACACAACGAGTTTTACGTGGTTCAGACCGCCGGAGCGTAAAACCCTACGTCCACAGCGAGCTAAGGAGCTCGCTGTATTGCTTGTTGCTCAGAACCAGAGTCCTGAGCTTGGGGATGACTGAAGTCTAGTGTATGAGTTGCGAGAGTGCGAACCCTTGCTAACGTCGCCTACCCAAGCCTTTTATAGTCCAATACTTGGGTGGCTTACAAGGGGGGCCCAGGACCGGACAGGTGGTCCCGGGGAGATTGACTGTTATCTACCGTATCCGCAGTTATGCCGGTAGTTTTCTCTGGCGAAGGCTTCTGAGTCTTCGTCTTGCCGCCCTGCCCATGCCGCATGCTAAGCGTAGTGGTTGATGACGGTGGAAGCGGCATGGGATGTCTTGTCGCTGCGTTTATTGGCTGGCAGGCTCTGACACCACGCGCCAGTCTGTGATGTGACTGGGCGTAACGGCACCTGACAGAGGCGTGCTCCGCGTCTTGGGAATACACGGGCCTTGAATACCTTGTACGGGCAAGGTATGGGGCGTCTTTACGCCCGCCGCCTATCGCTCGGGGACAGGCAGCGCTCTTCTGCTGGACACGTGGCGGGCCCGGAGCCCTCCTCAGAGTAGAGGGAGGTCCAGCCCCACAGGACACGTGGAGCCTTCGGACCTCTCCCCGCGGAGGGGAAGTCTGGCTTCTGTCGGCCACGTGGCGAGCCCGGAGCTCCTCTCTGAGGAGAGGGAGGTCCGGCCCCGCTGGACATGTGGCACCTTCGGACCTCTCTCCCCCGGAGGGGGGAGGTCCGGCTTCTGTATGCCACGTGAAGGGCCCGGAGCTTTCCTCTGAGGAGAGGGAGGTCCGGCCCCGCCGGACGCGTGGCACCTTCGGAGCTCTCCCTGCGGAGAAGGGCGAGTTCCTTAGGCATTTTCCCTTGTGCGCGGGGGTACCCCATATCGCGGGTACCGACAGTGGCCCCCAGGCCCATCTTCGGGGAGATAGCGAGCCCGAGGTGGGACCTCCGTCTCTTCTGATCCGCGCACTTTTTCTAAGTCCTGCATTGACCGCTGCCGGAGCACGAACAGTCGCGGGATCGTGTGAGCGTGAGCCCACTTGATGGTTGCCTTTACTGTGGCGGTTCCCAAAGCTGCCATTCCTGTACGTCACGGCACTTTCTTCCGAAACCGCCAAAGCGCCTTGCCGGCTTGTCTTCTAGGGCGACTGACTCCTCGACCCACCGCTTCAGTTGGGCGGCTTGGGTCCACCTGTCATCGGCGCCCGGTTTCGGAGCCAACGCGGTCGCCGATGCAATGTACTCGAAGATTTTCGAATCACCTCGAATCGTTCCTAGAAAGTTTTAAAAGGGGATCTCACCCGCATCGCGGCTTCCCTTCGCATTTCCTAGCGCTCGTTCTTCCCTTGAACTCTTGCCCCTTGGCTTTCCTGTCCTTGTGCTCTCTTTCGCCATGGCTTCCAACTTGCTCCCGACGCGCCTCATTCGCTCCTCCGAGCTTGGGCCAGTGCGCAGGCTGCTGGGCTGGCGCACAGAAGAACAGAAACACCGGCTTCGCCGGGGATCTCTCCCCCTGATCCTGGAAAAGGGGGAGATGGTCTTCTTCACTGCTTATGCTCTGGCGGGGTTCGTTCCGTCGATTTCTTCCTTCTTTGTCACACTGCTGGAGACATATGGGCTCCAGCTCCACCATCTTTCTCACAACTCCTTCGCAATGGCTGCTGTCTTTGTCCACTTCTGCGAGATGTTTGTGGGGGTGCACGCTTCTGTGACACTCTTCCGCTACTTCTTTGTGTTGCGGACGACTGGGCGCGGCTCGAAGACTCAGATGGGGGCATACTACTTCAGCATCGCTGCAAGGACCCAAAGGTCTCTGGGTACCTTCTGCCCTTCAGCGCATCAAGGTGGGAAAACTGGAGGGAGAGCTGGGTGGTAGTGCAGACTGACGAGCACGATCGCCTACAACTCCCGAATGCCAGTCCAACCACCGATCGTCGCTTCTGGGAGGAGATCCCTGAGCTGGAGCAGGAGTACGCCCCGGTATTGGAGCGGATCCGGTTCTTGGCCAACGAGGGGCTGACGTCTCTGATGGTGCTGATGGACTTCATATCGCGTCATATTGCACCCTTGCAGCAGCGCAGACGCCCAGCGTGGTACTATACTGGCGAGCAGGACTGTACCAGGCTGGAGAGGGGCCCCGGCTCTGACCCTTCCGATGAGGAGCTGAACGAGATGGTGGGCAAGGTGAGCGGCGACTACATTCCCAGTGGCGACCCCGCCCTTCTGCCCTCTGCCACCCCCATCTTCTTGGAGCCACAGAGGAGGTCAGAGCTCCTGCGGAAGATGCCGAACCTTGACGACATCGGGATCGCCGTCCGGCAGGTCGGGGATGCCTTCCGGGGTATTACAATTCCAGGAACCGAGCGCCCGGGAACCGAGCGCTCCGGATCAGGGCACGAGGCGTCTGCTGCTGTCAAACCCTTCCCAAGAGCTGACGGAACTCAAGCCGCCGACAAAGGGAAGGGGAAGGAGCCAGCCCCCTCGCATCCAGAGAAGAAACGCGCCCGGTCTCCTCCGAGGGCGCCGCCTGCGCCGAGTCAAGGTGCCGGAGCAACCTTGCACCCATCTCCCGGGGGGCGCTGGTCCATCGGGTGGTGACCCGAAGAGGCCCCGGGTGTCCATTCCCAGCGGGTCTCTCCCTGGACAGCGGCAGTCTGAAGTAGCCCAAGCACCTAGTCATCCTTCCTCAAGCGGAGGGGTTTCTAGGACGGAGGCTGGTGGGGCGACGCCGGCGAGTGTGCCGGGGATTCAGGCGTCACGTCCCGTGACCATTGCAACCGCTGGTCCCGGCGGTTCAGTTACAGCCCAGAGGCCGGTGCTGCAAGCCCGTTGGAGCGCTCATGCCGCCCAGTAAGTGTTGCTCCTTCTGGCTTGTAGGAGCAGTGCTCTCGTCTCGTCTCTTAGCCTGAGAGCTTTCTCTTCTTGCAGGGACCGACCAGCTGCCGGGGGCGGGCCTCTTACACGGCCGCCTTCAACCGCCGGAGGCTCCGCACCTCAGCTCCCATGGTCCCCAAATCGGCGGGGGCTTCCTCTGTGCCGGCGAGTTCACCCTCCGTGGTGGCCGCATTCGCTCCTATCTGCCCTCCTTCACCAGCCCAGAAGTCCGGTCCTGAGACTGGGAGGGCCGCTTTAGGTGTGCCTGCTGGCCCCCTGGTCTCCTTAGGACAGCGCCCCACTCTGGTTGCTTAGGCACCGGCGCCTCCGCCGGTCTTAGACTCGACAGGGGGGTCAGGGGCGTGACTCCTGTCACCTCTGTCCCGGCGCCCGTGTGGGATGCCCTGGGGCGTGTCCAGACCAGCGCCCGGCAGCTCCAATCCGCCTTTGAGCAGGAGCGGGGGGCGCTGGCCGGCGAGAGGGAACGCCTTCTCAGCTGGCAGCAGCGGGCCAAGGAGGCTAAGGCGGACCTTGACTCGAGGCAGTCAAGGCTTGAGGCCATGAGTGCTCTGCTTGACACTCAGAAGAAGGCCATTAGCCGCTTGGAGTCAGAGACCCGGCGGCTCCGTGCCTCCTACCGCGAGGCTCTGGCCCATGTTGAAGCCAAAGCCTAGGAGCGTTCCGCCGCCGCGGAGGAGTTGCGGCTGCAGGTAACTCGTCGAGAGTGCGCCGTCGCCGATCGGGAACGCGCTGCAGCGGTCGAGGAGGAGAAGACCACCGCCCGGCTGAGAGCCAAAGTGGGGAGCTAAGGGCTCGGACCGAGGAGCTGGAGCTCCGTGAGTCGGCTGTTGCCGCGAGGGAGGAGCAGTTCTCCCAGGAGCGCCAGGCGGCGATGGATCACGAGATGGCGGCTCGCCAAGAGGTAGAGAAGCTCCAGTCCTTGCGGTCTGCCGAGGCCCAGGCAGTCTGGGGCTTTATTGCCAAGGCGGGGTCCGCCTTGGCTCCTCTTGGTTTCAGCCATGTGCAGATGGAGGCTCCGGCGCGGCCGATGTCGGAAGCGATCCAGGCACTTGAGTCCATCAGCGACGAGCTGGGTCGGCTCGAAGCGGTGATCGCCGACGAGCATGCAGTGGAAGGTCGGGGCCTTGCGAAGGAGGTCGCTATGCACGTACTGGCGTGCTTCCGGAGCCGAGACCCTTCCTTTTCTCTGGGGCCAGTCCGTCTAGGACCCGTTGTCGATCGGGAGGATGCTTCCAGGGCTGAGGTCGAGGACGTGGCTGCCCTCGTGGCCTCTAGGTTTCATCGGGAGTCCGGGGACTCTTAGGCATCTGCCCGCGTGGCCACAAGGCCCTATACTTCCTTTTTTATTTTTGTTGAGTCTGTAGCCCAGCTCGTGGAGCCTTTGTATGAACAGACTCCTGTTTCTTTCTGTGTCTGCATGTCCTAGTCTTCTTCCTGGTTTTTCCTGGCCGAGTCCTTAGCTCCGCAAGGTACTCGGAGGCCTTGACCAATCTCGAAGCTCTGCATAGACACCTTCTCCGGGGCCTCACTGTATACTAAGGGCCCCGGAGGTCTCCATGACCCGCCTCACGAGAACGGGGGGGGGGGGGGGGGGGGAGGTCCGGGCCTGTTGGCCACGTGGCGGGCCCGGAGCTCCCCTTTGAGGGGAGGTCCGGGCTTCCGGGGCACGTGGAGTCCTCGGACCTCTCCCCGCGGAGGGGGGAGGTCCGGCTTCTGTAGGCCACGTGGCGGGCCCGGAGCTCCCCCTCAAGGAGGTCGATGGTCTGGCCCCGCTGGACACGTGGGATCTTCGGGCCTCGCCCCTGCGGAAGCGGTGAGGTCTAGTTCTTTGATCTTACCTTGGGGTTTCGGTCTTGCGCGATCCCGTAGCGGCCCCCTGGTAGGTGCGTTCCATTGGATGGATGTTCCTACCATACTCCTGCGGGGAGCTGAGGCCGAGAGGTCCTGCACACAAGTAAGGGAAACCTAATTCTCCTTGGGAGGCTCCCCCTCCTCTATCTCATAGTCTTATTTGGCTTACGGTCCCCATCCACTTATACGGTGCTTGGGAACTACCGTGCGCGAAGTGCCGGGGGCTCGGGGCCCCCCTGGCTATCGGCCGGTACCTCCAACGCAACCGCCTTTGGTAGGGCAGCAAATGCCGACTAAAGGTGAGAATGAGAAGAGGGAGGTGAGCGCATGGTGAGCACGCGCTAGTAGTGCAGTCATAAAAATTTAATAAGTAAATTAAATGAGCACCAAAGAAGAGCAACGTAGTACAGGTTTCTTTTCATATAAATTTCCATAGGAGGAAGGCAGGCTGAGTATGGAGGACACGACCCACCTCAAGGGAAGCAAGACTCTACGCGCTTGGGGTCGGAACCAGGCGAAGCTGAACGTAGTCCTGGACCGTCCCCTGAGGCTTAGCTGCTCCAAGCACTGTTCCTGGACTTTATGGAATTTATTATAAAAAGAAGAGTCTGTCCTATTGTTGCTCTAGGAGTAGAACTTATGGAGGTGTTCTGTGTTCCGAGGGTTCGGGAGCGGGTCCCCATCCTCGGTTCTGGGGAATGGTCCCAGGTCCCAGGATGTCCAGCCCCCGTACGGCAAATGGCTATGTGGGCTGGATCATCTGTACCGTCCAAGCCGGTGTATGGATCTGCTTGGCGTGGAACAGGCACACCTTGCAGTTCTCGACCAGCTTGATGGCATCCTGGAGTGTTGTCGGCTAGTAGAAGCCATGCCGAAAGGCTTTACCGACAAGCGTGCGTGAGGAAGAGTGACTCCCACATTCGCCTCCATGGATCTCAGCGAGCAAGTCGCAGACTCCACCTGGGTTATGCACCGCAATAGGACGCGGTTGGCGCCGCGTCGGTAGAGATCCCCTTCTACCATCACATGTCTCTTAGCCATACGCACGATCCGTTCAGCGGATACACGTTCATCAGGTAGGATATTGTCTTTCAAGTAGTCCCGGATCTCCGTGTTCCATGCATCGGGTCTGACTTGAGCATCTGGATCTTGAGCGCTGGGTTGCACGGAGTCCCCAGTGACACTTACGATCCTTGGCGGCGTCCATGGCCGCCGGGACCGCCAGCTTCGAGGTGCTGGTCTAGCCCCCTTCGCCCGGCTCGGCGGGCCGGGCTGTGGTCCGTGGCAACATCCTCTCGAAGCCCCCTTCGGGCACAGGGGCTCCGGTGGGGGTCTTCGTTGAGAGGTCGTCAGCTGTGGCCTTGCTAGCGCGCGGTACGTGGCGCAGGTCCAAGGCGAGGAAGTCTGTCTCCATCATCTTGCTTGATAACTAGCTGGGAGTCGCCCTGTGCCAACGACTGGCGAGCGCCTAGAGACAGGGCTGTCTTTAGGCCAAGGATGAGTGCTTCATACTCTGCCATGTTGTTGGTTGCCTTGGAATTGAGACGCACCATATACCCAGACTGCTCCCCCAATGGCACGAGGAATAGTACGCTAGCACCGGCCCCCTGCTTTCGCAAGGAGCCGTCGAAGAAGAGCGTCCAGTAAGGCGCGGTGAAGGCCAGGGCTCAGGGTCCTGGTTCACCGTCTTCATGGCCCCCTGGGTCAGCCTGCGTTGGCGTCCACTTCAGTCACGAAGTCAGCTAGTGCTTGGCTGTTGCCTGCGTGACGAGGAAGGAAGCCTAGCTCAAACTCCAGTAGCTCCGCTGCCCATTTGGCGGCATCGTCCGTCGCATGGGGGCTGTGGAGGATAGCCTTCAGCCCGGGGAGGCCGCCGGGAGCTGATACTCGGAGGTCCCCAGGCTGTCTTGGACCTCCGGGGGGTCCCGCTGATTTCCCGGGAGCTCCGTGGGGTCCCGTTGGACGTCCAGGAGGTTCTGTTGGGCCTCCGGGGGGGGTCCCGTTACACCTCCGGGAGATCCTGCTGGTCCTCCGGGAGGTTGTGCCGGGGGTCCGGGGTCCGTTTTGGACCTCCGGGGAGTTGCCTCAGGGACCCGGGGGGTCGTCTCGGACCTCCGGGGTTTCCTGGCGCTTGTTTCCCGATACCGAAGCAGGTTGTGGTGGTGAGGGGTCCGGCCGCTCTGCGACGAGGACCATACTCACCACTGCAGCCGTCGCCGCGATGTAGAGCAACAGATGCTCTTCAGGCTCGGGGGCTACCATTATGGGTAGGGTCATCAGGAGCTGGTTCAGCTCCTGGGGAGCTTCCTCCGCTTCGTCGGTCCAAGCGAATGGGCCGGATTTGCGTAGGAGCTTAGAGAAGTGGAGCGTTCGCTTTGCTAACCTCGGTATAAACCGACTCAGCGCAGCTAGGCATCCCGCGAATTTCTGGACTTTTTTGATGAGGGCGGGGGCCGCCTCGAGCCGATGGCTTTGACCTTCTCTGGATTAGCCTCAGTTCCTCAGCGTGAGGCCAGGAATTCTAAGGGTTTTCTAGAGGATACACCGAGCTCACACTTGTCGGACGGATGAAGACTAAGGCCAGGTTATCTAGTAGGGATGAACTCTGCCTGACCTTAACAACAATGTCTTCGACACACACCTCAACTGTGTCTCTCATTAGCTCTCCTAAGGTCTTGTGCATTGCACGTACGAAGGTAGGGAGAGCGTTACTTAGGACACAAGGCATAGAGGCATAACAGTACAGACCGACTACTGTGGTGAAGGAGGTGTGCTCTTCATCTTCTCTAGACATAGGGGTCTGGTGGAAACCTGAGTAAGCATCTAGGAAGCACAGTATATCGCAGCCTGACGTCGAGTCTACTATTTGATCTATCATAGGGAGAGAAAATAGATCTTTAGGACATGCCTTATTGAGACTGGTGTAGTCGATGCACTTCCGGAGCTTCCCGCCGGCCTTTGGGACAACAACAGGGTTCGCCAAGCACCGGGGGTGGCGGACTTTCCGTATGGAGCCAGCGCCCAGCAGCTTCTTGGTTTCTTCCCGGATGGGGCTTTACTGCTCGGTGGACTGCTTGAGGGGCTTCTGTCAGACTGGCCGGGCGTCGGGAAAGACCTTTCGATAGTGCCCAATCACCTCCCTAGGGATCTCTGGCATCTGCGACGGTTGTCATGCAACAAATCGGCATTGTGCCGGAGGGAGGTAACGAGCGTGCCTTCCTATTTGCTATCCAGGCCCCCGGCTACCCGGGTGGTCTGGGTGGCATCGGCGCTGATTCGGATGAGCCTCAAGGGGACGTCGTCCTCGTCGAGGGGTTGCACCTGGGGTGCTGTGGTAGAGGCACGGTGGCGTGCACTTGGGTGGAGCCGGTTTGGTTCTGCACTGCCTGGGGTTGGTGCTCTAGCTGCTGTAAGCGCCTGGAGCTTTTCCAAGGCTAACACTGTAGCAGTACGGTCTCCACAAACCTAGAGGACGCCTGTTGGTGTAGGCATCTTCAAGACAAGGTAGCCATAGTGGTCTACTACCATGAATCGGTACAGGGCTGGCCTGCCAATTATGGCGTTGAACGGGAGGTCGATCTCGGCCACGTCGATCAGAATGTACTCTGTCCGATAGCTGTACGGTGCCCCAAAGGTCACCGGGAGGCTGATGTGGCCGTAGGGAACGACCTGTCCCGGCCCTACCCCTGAGAACGGGCTCGATGGGGTGAGCTTGGCCATCGGGACCTGCATCTTCTGGAAGGCTGCGCGACTGATGAGGTTCAGTCCAGCCCCGCCATCCACAAAAACATGGTACATCTTCACGTTGGCGATGGTGGGGGCCATCACGAGCGGTAGTTGGCCGGCCCCAGCCTTGTTCCTGGGGCAGTCGGTGGCATCGAAGCTGATGGGGGTTCCCATCCACCTGAGGTGCGGTGCTGCACTCGGGAGGGGAGCCACCGACGCTACCGCTCGGCGCAAGGCCTTAGCCACGCTTCGGGACGGGGGGTCAGCGGACCCGCTGAAGATGACGTAGAGCATCTTCCGGTGCTCGTCATCACTGGAGCTGGAGCTCTCATGATTGCGCACCGCCTTCACGGCGCGCTGAAGCTCCTGGAACTCCACCTGGCGGTCGACGCCGTCTGGGGCATCGACCTTCTGGTTGCCCTCCCTTTGATGGTAGGGTGGGGCATTGTAACACCCCAAAATTTTGTTAAGACCCTAAATCATGTTAAGAGGGGAATTTAAAAATTTTTGGACGTGTTGCATGTTTTGCAAAAATTCAAATTCAAACTGGAATTTAAACTCAAATCAGAAAAGAAATAGAAAAAGAAAAAGAGAAAACTGAAAAAAACCGGCCAGTGGGCCGCAACCCACCAGCCGGCCCAACCAGCGCCCGCGCCAGCCCGCAGCCACGCGCGCCGCTTTCCCCCACTGACAGGCGGGGCCCGGCAGTTCACCGTCTACCTCGCGCCAGCGCCGGACTCTCTCACCCGAATCGAAACCGATCGGGAATTCTCGCGTATTCCAGCCGAATTCCGTTTGGGGGCGACGCAAACTCGATCTAAACCACCCCGCCGCCCTCCCCCGTCTATAAAAACCCCGGCCTCGTTCTGTTTTTCCCACGCGATCCGCCGATTTTCCTCCGGTGAGAACCGGGACTTCTCCGGCGAATTCTGGCCGATCTAAGCTCAGAAATTCTGATCTAACTCGCTGGTCTTGATCCACCGCCTCCGGGGAACCTTGCAGGTGCTTAAAACTCGGTGACTTGCGGAGTAAACACAGCGCCGACGAGCCTCGCCATGAATTCACCTCGGACCTCGTCGCCGATCACCTTCCAGGACCTCCGAGCTCAAGAAAACCCCCGAGGTGAGATCCCCGACCTCCCCTCCACCGATCTATGCCATAAAATCACAGTTCTAGGAAGAGTTCTCGAAGATCCGAAAGTCTCCGGCGAGATCGCCGCTTCCCGCCGCCGTGCGTCGCATCACACCCGGTTTTTCCGAAGAACAACCAAGTGACTATCACATGTATGCCAGGATCAGTTTTTCATACATGCGATGACAAAATAGTGAAGCATCATTTATTACAAGCTAGGTGTCGAATATAAATAAGTCTTACATAGCAAATGTCTCGATGGACAATAATAAGTTCATCACGAGTAAATAAACTAGCAGCGGAATATTATTCTCAAGGGCTCTGTCACAGGCGTTGCCCGGGGGTCTCCATGAACCTAGAAACCTTCTTCGGGTCCAAAGTCTTGGTCATTATACACCACCTCATTATCTTGACCTGATCAGCAATATAAACCGACAAATATGCAAGGTTGAGTACAAATGGTACTCAGCAAGTGTGGGAAAGTTATGTCATGCATGGCTAGAACAAGAGAAGGTTGAACTCATGGTTAAAGCACTATGCAAGTAATACCTATCACCTTAGCTTATTATGGGCGTAGTGCCCCACTTCACCACAGCTAAAACATTGCACCCCAACCTTAGGTGCCTGGCCTTTGTTGTCTTGGGGTTGGTTTGGAGGGCCTTGTACTGCTGGTCGAGGTGAATATGCGGGGCGAGGCTGCTGTACAAACTGACGTTGTGGTGGTGCTGGTGCTGCCGGAGGCATGAAGTTCGGGTTGTACCCTCTTGGTGCTGAGTAGGGTACCGCAGCACGGTTTATCTGCCCGGCAGGTTGCTGCATCAGACGTCGGCGGGTGTTGCTCCCTGAGGCTTGGTGTGACCACCCGGCCTTCCTCTTGTTCTCATTTTCCAAGGCCTTCAGCTTCCTTTCCACCACAAATGCTCTGTCCACCATCTTTTGGAAGCTTTCATACTCATTTGAGGACATCGCACACTGCATTTCTGCGGTAAGCCCTTCCACGAAACAATCTTGTTTCTGCTCATCAGTCTCTATGTCTCGTGGGGCATAACGGGATAGTTGAGTAAATTTAGTGAGGTATTCCCTCACCGTCATGTTTCCCTGCTGCAGTCCCAAGAACTCCTTCCTCTTGTTTTTTAGTTCACCTCTTGGGATATAATGGTTGCGGAAGCTACGCTTGAACTCTTCCCAAGTGATGTTCTCAGGGTCATGATTGGCAGCCACGTAGGCGGTCCACCAATCAGCAGCAGGTCCATGCAACTGATGAGAGGCAAACAGCACCCTCTCATACCCTTGGCACTGTATGATACTCATCTTGCTCTCAATGGTCTTAAGCCAATCATCTGCCTCCAGAGGTTCAGCAGCACTTGCAAACTTTGGAGGTTGAGTTCCTAGAAACTCACTCAACCTTAGTTGGCGTGGTGCAGCTTGTGGAGGTGGGACTTGATGCAAGTTGGCCACCACTTGAGTCAAGTTCTGGATGAGCTGATTTTGATTCTCCAGCATTTGGTGGAGGGGATCAACTCCTTCACGGCGACCACCCCTGTCTTGGCCTCCAGAAAGATGAGGGTTGCAGGCCTCATCATTGTTGTTGGCGGGGTTGGCAGCATGACCTTTTCCTCTTCCGGCCATCTAGCATGATCAACCAAATGTTAATTTAAAATATTACGTATTATCTCACTACTTTCACTTGTTTGTACTTTGAAGTGTTGAAGCTTTGTTATACTTTTCTGAGGGTTCATATCTCACACAAAAATAAATGCAATATTATTTCATGTGGGTTCACACACCAAAGCAAAACAATCTGAAGACGAGGCTGTGGACAATTGCTCATGGCTTCCACAACTCACGTCACACACCAAGCATTAACACACCAATAACTAACGTAACGACTCGACTACTCGACATCCTTCTAATTAAGGGAAAGACTCTACGCTACTCGTATTCTTGAGCTGGCTCCTCGGGATCTTCCTCATTATTTCGGCTTCCTTCTAACTCTGCTTTGGGTGGGGAGGCTGCTGGTGGGGAAGTGCGACGACGCCTGATCGCCCGGCGATCTGGGGAGTCAGGAGTCCATGTATCATTCACGGTGACACACAGTTCATTCCCATCTCCTCTTTCTCTCACCCTCAAGCAGGCTCGCAGCAACGCCTCCATTTCCTTCAGGGTGTCCCGAACATCCTGAAGCTCTTGCTGACACTCCTGCAGTCGAGTGCTGAGCATAGCAGCATCCTCCAAGCACAAGTCCATGTGCTCATGGGAAGTCCCTTGCTGCGCTGGTGGGTACTTGTACTCCGTGGTACCACTCTCACGCTGGAGGACATACATGTACTCAGTCCTGTCCAGGTGGCGACGATAGATGTGACTCTGGCAGGTGATGGCCTCCCAGGTGACATCCTTCTTCGCATCGACCTGTGTCGCTCGACAAGCTGGAGAGTGGTGGATGTTAAGCAGCTGATTTTCATGGATAATCCTCATTTCTGAACTCCATTCTTCCCGCTTCTCCCAGATGGTCCTGGTGGAGCTATAGTGTATGATTAGCTTGCCCGTATTGCCGGCGGCTTGGAGCATACGTCGAAGACAACGCAGCAAACCTCCTACAGCCAATCCGTAGGAAAGGTACGCCACCGGACGGCTCTCCTCTCTTTGGGCAAGGGCAACTACGGGAACTCTCCCTCTTGTGGACTTGCGAGCGGTGCGAATCATGAGAACCATCTAAAACAAAAAGCATTTAAACTTAGGTTAGATAAACTTTTAAACAAAAATCCTATTTTGAATGAAAGTTGGGGTAAGATGAAGGAAGTGACTCCATTAAATAACACTTTTCAACACACACCTTGTAAAATAGTTTTTAAGAAAATAGGGCCCTAAATACGTCCATTTCTACCTAGGTCCACGTTCCTACGGGCATCCTTGGCTCTGATACCACTTCTGTCACACCCGGTTTTTCCGAAGAACAACCAAGTGACTATCACATGTATGCCAGGATCTGTTTTTCATACATGCGATGACAAATAGTGAAGCATCATTTATTACAAGCCAGGTGTCGAATATAAATAAGTCTTACATAGCAAATGTCTCGGTGGACAATAATAAGTTCATCACGAGTAAATAAACTTACAACGGAATATTATTCCAGAGGGCTCCGTCACAGGCGTTGCCCGGGGGTCTCCATGAACCTAGAAACCTTCTTCGGGTCCAAAGTCTTGGTCATTATACACCACCTCATTATCTTGACCTGATCAGCAATATAAACCGACAAATATGCAAGGTTGAGTACCAATGGTACTCAGCAAGTGTGGGAATGTTATGTCATGCATGGCTAGAACAAGAGAAGGTTGAACTCATGGTTAAAGCACTATGCAAGTAATACCTATCACCTTAGCTTATTAAGCACCTACATTACAACACAGGTGAAATGGTCACAAACTCCCATCCCATCATCATAATCAAATAACCATAACATCATTTCCAATGTTAAGCTCCCCGCTTAACATCCTTAACTTCCAAAACCATCACTCCTCTAATCATGAATAAGTCCAAGCCGCTCTTGACCGTGAGCACAGCTGTCATGACAGTTTTGACTCTGTAGAGTTTGCACCACTGTACCCACATGTTGTGATTTCATCCCCCGTTGCCGGGTGGACTAAAAGAACCTCCATTATGCCAGTAGCTACGAACCACATTCACACTTCCCAGGTGTGTAGCCAGGAGATCACTACGAAGCCTTTACAAAGGGATTCCCGACGAGCGTGGGCCCACTGAGGTTTCACCCCGAACAGCATACACGAGGCTCCAACCCCGCTGCAGTGGCCCCCTCTTGAGCCTTGCGGTTCATATGGTAGTCCAGCTGACACCTATTCCCCGCACCATCCAACACACCGATACTACGCCGGGGATACACCTAATTAATTGGCCAAGCTGCCCCATCTCAGCATGTGGTTGGCACGGTAAAGCCAGGTTACATGCTCCATGAACCGGTCCTTAGGATCCAGGCAAGTACTAAACACAAACCCGAGTCTCGTGCACCCAGCACACAACCAAAACATCCAACTTGCCTTGATCCCTACCTCTACATAATTCACAATATCTCATTCAAGAGTATGGTAAAATAAACTGATGATCTCATATCCCAAATATCCCATTCTAAGCATGGCTAAGCATATGCATAATAATAAATGACATGATAAAATAAATCCCAACCCAAGCTACAAGGAAACAAGGTAATGCAATTCTATGGAAACTTCCTAGCATGGGTTTCATATTTTATTTGACAATGCAAATAATTCTATCTACACATCCTAGCATAGGATCAAAGTGGTCAAGGACACTTGCCTCCTTCCTGCTGCTCTTGAAATGGGTAGTCCTGATCTTGGAAAGGAATAACTTGCTCTTGAGCAGGTTCTACATCATACCATCACACATAGCAAAAGAAAAACAACAATCCATAAGACATAGTTCACAATTCCACTTCATACAAACCACACATTCTCATGTAACAAAGCCATACACAATTTCTATGTGTTGTGTTTACTCTATGTGTGTTGACCTTTGGCTTACATGCACTTTTAATCATGTGTATATGATTCCTACTTTTGTATTCACATTTATGCTTGCATACTTTATACATGAGTTTCCAATTTAAGTAGTTTTCCTTATATTCAATTACTACACCTTTTAGCTACCAAGTATGCATGAAAGGTATTTTCCTTCTCCATATGTGTCTTCAGAATTTCTGCCAACCCTAAACTGAATTCTTTGGATTTTATAACTCCATTTATCATTTACTAGTTGCTATATTTTCAGATTTAATTCCTATGCCTAAATGTGAACTTTATTATGAAAATAACAAGACACATCATCTAAACAGAATAGGTTCTGATCTAAAATATTTAATAATATATTTTTGACCTTTTCCTCTGATGTAAACTATTTTACATTTATTTTCCCTATTTTCAGAACTATTCTTTACTTAAAAATGTGTCCCTATAACTAATAAATGTGAATAATAAATTAAACAGATTCATTTCAGCCCAAAATATATTTTTATCTCACTCCAAAGTTTTCTAAGTACTGAGAAAGTTTTTAATTTAATTTTGACAATATGTTTGTCCCACTTTTTAAATTTTAAATACTAGCCACATATTCAATTTCATAAATTAAATATCAAACAGGGTTAAAAAGATAAACTCATCCCACTACAGGGTCTATAATACTATTTTAACAATTTTCAGGTGTCTAGCTACTCATAACAGAGGAGTTTTTCCTAACTTTTATTAAGTCCAGGGCTAAAACTGATTTTTAAATGAATTTTCATGATTTTCTGAAGTTCCAGGGGCTAGATCAGAAGTTTCTGGGGCTAGCTCTTATTTCCCGAGAACCCCAGGGGGGTAGCACGTAAGATTTCCAGTCTTTATAACGCGGGGCTGACGTGGACCGTCCGATTTAAAACAGACGGCTGAGATTATAACGTCGAACCGGTACGTGGGGATTTAAAGTCTACCGTGCGATTTAAAATAGACGGCGCACAAGCGGCCACGTCGCTCTGATCGAGCGCGGGCGGCGCTGCCCCGCGGCGCTCGGCGGCGGGAAGCGGCGATCTTGCCGGAGATTTTCGGATCTTCGAGAATTCTTCCTAGAACTGTGATTTTATGGCATAGATCGGTGGAGGGGAGGTCTGGGATCTCACCTCGGGGGTTTTCTTGAGCTCGGAGGTCCTGGAAGGCGATCGGCGACGAGGTCCGAAGTGAAACCACGGTGAGGCTTGTCGGCGCTGTGTTTGAACTGCAAGTCACCCAGTTTTCTGCACCTGCAGTGTTCCCCGGAGGCGGTGGATCAAGACCAGCGAGTTAGATCGGAATTTCTGAGCGTAGATCGGCCAGAATTCGCCGTAGAAGGCTCGGGTTCTCACCGGAGTAAAACCAGCAGATCGCGTGAGAAAAACGGGACGAGGCCGGGGTTTTTATAGACGGGGGAAGGGCAGCGTTCGATTGTGATCGAGTTTGCGTCGCCCACGAGCAAAATTTGGCTAGGATACGCAGAAATCCGGGTCGGTTTGGATTCGGGGTGAGAGAGAGTCTGGCCGATCGCGGCGCGGGCGTGAGGAAGAAGAAGGCTGGCGGGCCCCACCTGTCAGTGGGTGGAAGGGGGCGCGCGTGGCTGCTGGCTGGCGCGGGTGCTGATTGGGCCGGCTGGTGGGTTTCGGCCCACTGGCCGGTTTTTTTTTCTGTTTTTTTTTTTTTTCTTTTTCTATTTCTTTTCTGTTTTGAGTTTAAATTGAATTCCAGTTTGAATTTAAATTGTTGCAAAACATGCAACACGTCCAAAAAATTTTAAATTCCCCTCTTAACAGGATTTAGTGTCTTAACAAGATTTTGTGGTGTTACAGCTCTACCCCCCTTAAAAGAAATCTCATCCTCGAGATTGGTGGTTCTAAGAAAACAATTCCAGAAATTGGGCCTTGAGTTCATCTTCCCGTTCCCAGGTGGCTTCTTCTTCTGAGTGATGCTTCCATTGCACCTTGCACATCCGGATTCTTTTATTTCTGGTAAGGCGTTCCATTGTCTCCAAAATCTTGTATGGTTGCTCGGTATAAGACAAATCCTCAGCTACGTCCACTTCATTCATGGGTAACACCTCTTCAGGCGTCCTCAGGCATTTCTTGAGTTGCGACACATGGAATACATCGTGCACATCCGATAGACGAGCCGGTAACTCTAGTTGATACGCCACTTCGCCTTTCCTTTCCAGAACTTGAAAGGGTCCGATGTATCGAGGTGACAACTTCCCTTTCACCTTGAACCGACGAAGTCCTCTGATAGGGGACACCTTGAGATAGACATAGTCTCCCACGTTGAAAACAAGCTCTCTTCTTCGTACATCGGCATAGCTCTTTTGGCGTGTCTGTGCTATCCTCAAATTGTTGCAAATTTCCCTCACCTTCGCCTCGGCTTATTGTAGTACTTCTGGACCAAACACTTTACTTTCCCCCGTTTGGTTCCAAAATAGGGGAGTTCTGCACTTCCTCCCGTACAAGGCTTCAAACGGTGATATCTTCATACTAGCTTGATAGCTGTTGTTATAGGAAAACTCCGCATACGGTAAGTTCTTGTCCCAACTCCGATTGTTTTTGGGTGCACATGCCCTCAGCATATCTTCAAGAATCTGATTGGTTCTTTCCGTTTGCCCGTCAGTTTAGGGATGATAGGCAGAGCTGAAATTCAGATGGGTTCCCATGGTTTCATGCAACTTCTGCCAGAACCTTGAGGTGAACTGTGTCCCTCGATCCGACACAATCTTCTTTGGCACTCCATGGTAACACACAATCCTTGACATGTACAACTCTGCCAATTTGGATCCGCTGTAGCTTTCTTTCACGGGGATGAAATGAGCTACCTTGGTTAGCCTGTCAATGATGACCCATATTGAATCATATCCTGATTGGGTCCTAGGCAATCCCACTATGAAATCCATACAGATTTCTTCCCGTTTCCATTCAGGCACTTTGAGTGGTTGCAATAATCCCGCGGGTCATTGATGTTCTGCTTTCACCAATTGACATGTGTCACATAGGGCAACATGTTCTGCGACATCTCGCTTCATGCCATACCACCAATACCTGCTCTTGAGGTCCTGGTACATCTTCGTACTCCCAGGATGAACGGAATAGTCAGAATCATGAGCCTCCTTCAAAATCAATTCATGGATCTCCTTTGCTTCTGGCACACAGATTCTTTTCCTGTGCCACACCGTTCCTTGTTCATCCTCTCTAAAACCAGGAGCTTTATTTTCCTTGATGAGTTGTCTGATATCTTGTATCTTCTCGTCTTTCTTTTGACCCTCGCTGATGTCTCGCTCTAGTGTGGAGTCCACATCTATGGTGATAGCTTCACCACTATTCACAAGGCATAGATTGAGCCTTATAACCTCGTCCTTCAATTCTGCAGGCATGTCCTACAAGCTCAACTTATTGACCTGCACTTTCCGACTTAAAGCATCGGCCACGACGTTTGCTTTCCCAGGATGATAGTTGATGCCCACATCAAAGTCATTGATTAGCTCTAACCATCTCCTTTGTCTGAGGTTGAGATCTGGCTGTGTAAAAATGTACTTCAAACTCTTATGATCCGTATATATCTCTGTCCTCTTCCCCATCAAATAGTGTCGCCAAATTTTCAACGCGTGTACCACTGCGGCTAGTTCTAGGTCATGTGTAGGATAGTTTTTCTCGTGCTTCCGGAGTTGTCGGGATGCATAAGCCACGACATGCCCTTCTTGCATGAGAACACATCCCAACCCATTTCCAGAGGCATCGCAGTACACCGTAAAGTTCTTCTGCATATCTGGCATAACGAGCACTGGGCTGTTGTCAATCTTTCCTTTAACTCCTGAAAACTCGTCTTGCACTGCGGCGTCCATGTGAATGTGATTCCCTTCTCCAACAGTTTGGTGAGGGGTCTCGAGATTTTAGAGAATCCCTCAATAAACCGTCGATAGTATCCAGCCAATCCCAAGAAGCTTCAAACTTCCCCGACATTTTTAGGGGTCTTCCACTTCTGTATATCCTCGATTTTGGCAGGATCCACGGAGATTCCTCCCTCCGAGATTATATGTCCTAAGAAGGGAACTCTCTTCAGCCAAAACTCACACTTGCTCAACTTGGCATATAGTTGGTGTTCTCTCAGCCTTTGCAACACCAACCTTAGATGTTTCTCATGTTCTTCTTCATCTTTGGAGAAGACGAGAATGTCATCTATGAAAACCACCACAAATTTGTCCAGATATTCCATGAATACCTTGTTCATGAGATACATGAAGTACGTCGGGGCATTAGTTATCCCAAAAGGCATGACAGTGTATTCATACAGTACGTACCGAGATACGAAAGCTCTCTTGGGAATATCAGATTGCCTTATCTTAAGTTGGTGGTATCCCGACCTGAGATCAATTTTCGAGAACACACAAGCTCCCCTCAACTGATCAAACAAGTCTTCAATGCGGGGTAATGGGTACTTATTCTTGATGGTTACCTCATTCAAGGCATGGTAGTCCACGCATAACCTTTGGGTTCCGTCCTTTTTGGGCACAAGTATCACCGGAGCTCCCCATGGTGAGGAACTAGGACGAATATACCCCTTCTCCGTCAATTCTCTCAAATGATCCTTGAGTTCTCCCAGCTGCTTGGAGTCCATCCGATAAGGTCTCTTGTATATCGGGGCTGTTCCAGGCACTAGCTCAATTGCGAATTCCACTTCACGATCAGGAGGCATACCTGGCAACTCCTCCGGAAAAACATCTGGATATTCCCTGATAATCTTGATCTCCTCCACTTTCACCTCAACTTGATTTAATTTAATGTCACTCCTAGGCTCTTGTATTGTTATGAACTTTACTCTTGTGCCACTAGGGTGAGTTAGTTCCACCGTTCTGGTCGAACAATGGATGATTCCCTTATGTTTGGTAACCAATCCATACCCAAGATAATACCTATCCCTTGTGAATCTATCAATGTGAGGTTAGCAGCAAATACTACCCCATTAATGTCTAGGTTCACTTTGGGACACACTTGTCTTGTCCTTATTTCTCCACCCGGAGAGTTTACGGCTAGCATATGGTTCATTTGTGTTGTTGCTAGATCATGCTTCTTAACAAACCCTTGAGCAATGAACGAGTAGGTAGCACCAGAATCAAACAACAGGGTTGCAATGTGTAAGTTGGCAGGAAACTTACCAACTACCACGTCGGGTGCCTCTTGCGCTTCCTCCATAGTGACGTGGTTCACCAGTCCTCTCATTACATTCTGCTGTTGTGGCTGCGTGGGCTTCTTCTTTGGGCACTTATGGGCGTAGTTCCCCACTTCACCACAGCTAAAACATTGCACCCCAACCTTAAGTGCCTGGCCTTTGTTGTCTTGGGGTTGGTTTGGAAGGCCTTGTACTGCTGGTCGAGGTGGATATGCGGGGCGAGACTGCTGTACAAACTGACATTGTGGTGGTGCTGGTGCTGCCGGAGGCCTGAAGTTCGGGTTGTACCCTCTTGGTGCTGAGTAGGGTACCGCAGCACAGTTCATCTGCCCGGCAGGTTGCTGCATCAGACGTGGGCGGGTGTTGCTCCCTGAGGCTTGGTGTGACCACCCGGCCTTCCTCTTGTTCTCATTTTCCAAGGCCTTCAGCTTCCTTTCCACCACAAATGCTCTGTCCACCATCTTTTGGAAGCTTTCATACTCATTTGAGGACATCGGACACTGCATTTCTGCGGTAAGCCCTTCCACGAAACAATCTTTTTCTGCTCATCAGTCTCTATGTCTCGTGGGGCATAACGGGACAGTTGAGTAAATTTAGTGAGGTATTCCCTCACCGTCATGTTTCCCTGCTGCAGTCCCAAGAACTCCTTCCTCTTGTTTTTGAGTTCACCTCTTGGGATATAATGGTTGCGGAAGCTACGCTTGAACTCTTCCCAAGTGATGTTCTCAGGGTCATGATGGGCAGCCACGTAGGCGGTCCACCAATCAGCAGCAGGTCCATGCAATTGATGAGAGGCAAACAGCACCCTCTCATACCCTTGGCACTGTATGATCCTCATCTTGCTCTCAATGGTCTTAAGCCAATCATCTGCCTCCAGAGGTTCAGCAGCACTTGCAAACTTTGGAGGTTGAGTTCCTAGAAACTCACTCAACCTTGGTTGGCGTGGTGCAGCTTGTGGAGGTGGGACTTGATGCAAGTTGGCCACCACTTGAGTCAAGTTCTGGATGAGCTGATTTTGATTCCCCAGCATTTGGTGGAGGGGATCAACTCCTTCACGGCGACCACCCCTATCTTGGCCTCCAGAAAGATGAGGGTTGCAGGCCTCATCGTTGTTGTTGGCGGGGTTGGCAGCACGACCTTTTCCTCTACCGGCCATCTAGCATGATCAACCAAATGTTAATTTAAAGTATTACGTATTATCTCACTACTTTCACTTGTTTGTACTTTGAAGTGTTGAAGCTTTGTTATACTTTTCTAAGGGTTCATATCTCACACAAAAATAAATGCAATATTATTTCATGTGGGTTCACACACCAAAGCAAAATCAATCTGAACACGAGGCTGTGGACAATTGCTCATGGCTTCCACAACTCACGTCACACACCAAGCATTAACACACCATTAACTAACGTAACGACTCGACTACTCGACATCCTTCTAATTAAGGGAAAGACTCTACGCTACTCGTATTCTTGAGCTGGCTCCTCGGGATCTTCCTCATTATTTCGGCTTCCTTCTGACTCTGCTTTGGGTGGGGAGGCTGCTGGTGGGGAAGTGCGACGACGCCTGATCGCCCGGCGATCTGGGGAGTCAGGAGTCCATGTATCATTCACGGTGACACACAGTTCATTCCCATCTCTTCTTTCTCTCGCCCTCAAGCAGGCTCGCAGCAACGCCTCCGTTTCCTTCAGGGTGTCCCGAACATCCTGAAGCTCTTGCTGACACTCCTGCAGTCGAGTGCTGAGCATAGCAGCATCCTCCAAGCACAAGTCCATGTGCTCATGGGAAGTCCCTTGCTGCACTGGTGGGTACTTGTACTCCGTGGTACCACTCTCACGCTGGAGGATATACATGTACTCAGTCCTGTCCAGGTGGCGACGATAGGTGTGACTCTGGCAGGTGATGGCCTCCCAGGTGACATCCTTCTCCGCATCGACCTGTGTCGCTCGACAAGCTGGAGAGCGGTGGATCTTAAGCAGCTGATTTTCATGGATAATCCTCATTTCTGAACTCCATTCTTCCCGCTTCTCTCAGATGGTCCTGGTGGAGCTATAGTGTATGATTAGCTTGCCCGTATTGCCGGCGGCTTGGACCATACGTCGAAGACGGCGCAGCAAACCTCCTACAGCCAATCCGTAGGAAAGGTACGTCACCGGACGGCTCTCCTCTCTTTGGGCAAGGGCAACTACGGGAACTCTCCCTCCTGTGGACTTGCGAGCGGTGTGAATCATGCGAACCATCTAAAACAAAAAGCATTTAAACTTAGGTTAGATAAACTTTTAAACAAAAATCCTATTTTGAATGAAAGTTGGGGTAAGATGAAGGAAGTGACTCCATTAAATAACACTTTTCAACACACACCTTGTAAAATAGATTTTAAGAAAATAGGGCCCTAAATACGTCCATTTCTACCTAGGTCCACGTTCCTACGGGCAACCTTGGCTCTTATGCAACTTCTGTCACACCCGGTTTTTCCGAAGAACAACCAAGTGACTATCACATGTATGCCAAGATCAGTTTTTCATACATGCGATGACAAATAGTGAAGCATCATTTATTACAAGCCAGGTGTCGAATATAAATAAGTCTTACATAGCAAATGTCTCGATGGACAATATTAAGTTCATCACGAGTAAATAAACTAGCAGCGGAATATTATTCTTGAGGGCTCCGTCACAGACGTTGTCCGGGGGTCTCCATGAACCTAGAAACCTTCTTCGGGTCCAAAGTCTTGGTCATTATACACCACCTCATTATCTTGACCTGATCAGCAATATAAACCGACAAATATGCAAGGTTGAGTACCAATGGTACTCAGCAAATGTGGGAAAGTTATGTCATGCATGGCTAGAACAAGAGAAGGTTGAACTCATGGTTAAAGCACTATGCAAGTAATACCTATCACCTTAGCTTATTAAGCACCTACATTACTACACAGGTGAAATGGTCCCAAACTCCCATCCCATCATCATAATCAAATAACCATAACATCATTTCCAATGTTAAGCTCCCCGCTTAACATCCTTAACTTCAAAAACCATCACTCCTCTAATCATGAATAAGTCCAAGCCGCTCTTGACCGTGAGCACGGCTGTCATGACAGTTTTGACTCTGCAGAGTTTGCACCACTGTACCCACATGTAGTGATTTCATCCCCCGTTGCCGGGTGGACTAAAAGAACCTCCATTATGCCAGTGGCTACGAACCACATTCACACTTCCCAGGTGTGTAGCCAGGAGATCACTACGAAGCCTTTACAAAGGGATTCCCGACGAGCATGGGCCCACTGAGGTTTCACCCCTAACAGCATACACGAGGCTCCAACCCCGCTGCAGTGGCCCCCTCTTGAGCCTTGCGGTTCATATGGTAGTCCAGCTGACACCTATTCCCCGCACCATCCAACACACCCATACTACGCCGGGGATACACCTAATTAATTGGCCAAGCTGCCCTATCTCAGCATGTGGTTGGCACGGTAAAGCCAGGTTACATGCTCCATGAACCGGTCCTTAGGATCCAGGCAAGTACTAAACACAAACCCGAGTCTCGTGCACCCAGCACACAACCAAAACATCCAACTTGCCTTGATCCCTACCTCTACATAACTCACAATATCTCATTCAAGAGTATGGTAAAATAAACTGATGATCTCATATCCCAAATATCCCATTCTAAGCATGGCTTAGCATATGCATAATAATAAATGACATGATAAAATAAATCCCAACCCAAGCTACAAGGAAACAAGGTAATGCAATTCTATGGAAACTTCCTAGCATGGGTTTCATATTTCATTTGACAATGCAAATAATTCTATCTACACATCCTAGCATAGGATCAAAGTGGTCAAGGACACTTGCCTCCTTCCTGCTGCTCTTGAAATGGGTAGTCCTGATCTTGGAAAGGAATAACTTGCTCTTGAGCAGGTTCTACATCATACCATCACACATAGCAAAAGAAAAACAACAATCCATAAGACATAGTTCACACTTCCACTTCATACAAACCACACATTCTCTTGTAACAAAGCCATTCACAACTTCTATGTGTTGTGTTTACTCTATGTGTGTTGACCTTTGGCTTACATGCACTTTTAATCATGTGTATATGATTCCTACTTTTGTTTTCACATTTATGCTTGCATACTTTATACATGAGTTTCCAATTGAAGTAATTTTCCTTACATTCAATTACTACACCTTTTAGCTACCAAGTATGCATGAAAGGTATTTTCCTTCTCCATATGTGTCTTCAGAATTTCTACCAACCGTAAACTGAATTCTTTGGATTTTAGAAACTCCATTTCTCATTTACTAGTTGCTATATTTTCAGATTTAATTCCTATGCCTAAATGTGAACTTTATTATGAAAATAACAAGACACATCATCTAAACAGAATAGGTTCTGATCTAAAATATTTAATAATATATTTTTGACCTTTTCCTCTGATGTAAACTATTTTACATTTATTTTCCCTATTTTCAAAACTATTCTTTACTTAAAAATGTGTCCCTATAACTAATAAATGTGAATAATAAATTAAACAGATTCATTTCAGCCCAAAATATTTTTTTATCTCACTCCAAAGTTTTCTAAGTACTGAGAAAGTTTTTAGTTTAATTTTGACAATATGTTTGTCCCACTTTTTAAATTTTAAATACTAGCCACATATTCAATTTCATAAATTAAATATCAAACAGGGTTAAAAAGATAAACTCACCCCACTACAGGGTCTATAATATTATTTTAACAATTTTCAGGGGTCTAGCTACTCATAACAGAGGAGTTTTTCCTAACTTTTATTAAGTCCAGGGCTAAAACTGATTTTTAAATGATTTTTCATGATTTTCTGAAGTTCCAGGGGCTAGATCAGAAGTTTCCGGGGCTAGCTCTTATTTCCCGAGAACCCCAGGGGGTAGCACGTAAGATTTCCAGTCTTTATAACACGGGGCTGACGTGGACCGTCCGATTTAAAACAGACGGCTGAGATTATAACGTCGAACCGGTACGCGGGGATTTAAAGTCTACCGTGCGATTTAAAATAGATGGCGCACAAGCGGCCACGTTGCTCTGATCGAGTGCGGGCGGCGCTGCCCGGCGGCGCTCGGCGGCGGGAAGCGGCGATCTCGCCGGAGATCTTCGTATCTTCAAGAATTCTTCCTAGAACTGTGATTTTATGGCATAGATCGGTGGAGGGGAGGTCGGGGATCTCACCTCGGGGGTTTTCTTGAGCTCGGAGGTCCTGGAAGGCGATCGGCGACGAGGTCCGAAGTGAAACCACGGCGAGGCTCGTCGGCGTTGTGTTTGAACCGCAAGTCACCGAGTTTTCTACACCTGCAGTGTTCCCCGGAGGCGGTGGATCAAGACCAGCGAGTTAGATCGGAATTTCCCAGCGTAGATCGGCCAGAATTCGCCGGAGAAGGCTCGGGTTCTCACCGGAGTAAAAACAGCTGATCGCGTGAGTAAAACGGGACGAGGCCGGGGTTTTTATAGACGGGGGAAGGGCGGCGTTCAGTTGTGATCGAGTTTGCGTCGCCCACGAGTAAAATTCGGCTGGGATACGCAGAAATCCGGGTCGGTTTGGATTCGGGGTGAGAGAGAGTCCGGCCGATCGCGGCGCGGGCGTGAGGAAGAAGAAGGCTGGCGGGCCCCGCCTGTCAGTGGGTGGAAGGGGGCGCGCGCAGCTGCGGGCTGGCGCGGGTTCTGATTGGGCCGGCTGGTGGGTTTTGGCCCACTGGCCGGTTTTTTTCTGTTTTCTTTTTTTCTTTTTCTATTTCTTTTCTGTTTTGAGTTTAAATTGAATTCCAGTTTGAATTTAAATTGTTGCAAAACATGCAACACGTCCAAAAATTTTTAAATTCCCCTCTTAACAGGATTTAGGGTCTTAACAAGATTTTGGGGTGTTACATCCGCCCTTCGGCTGCTCTGGCACACTTGTCCGCCAGGCTGAAGAGCTCTGAGACGTCACGGACCTCCCTAGTCGCGAGCTTCTCGAGCATCTTCTTGTCCCGAACGCCTTGTCGGAACGCCACTACCACAGAAGCGTTCTGGATGTGTGGGATGGTGTTCCGCACCTGGGAGAACCGCTGGATGAAGGAGCGCAGCGACTCCCTTGGTTGTTGCTGGATGGCATGGAGGTCGAGCTCCGTGCCAGGCCGGGTGTAGGATCTGCCGAAGTTGGCGACGAACTGCCGGCAGAGCTCTCCCGAGGAAGTTATGGAATGCTGGGGTAGGTTCATGAACCAAGACCGGGCTGGGCCGGTCAAGGCGACGGGGAAATAGTTGGCCATGACCGCCTCATCCCCTCCTGCGGCAAGTACGGCGGTGGAGTAGATCTGGAGGAACTCCGCCGGGTTGATACTGCCGTCGTACTTTTCGGGCAGGTGCGGCCGAAACTTGCGCGGCCACCTCGCGAAGCGAAGGTGGGGTGCAAGAGCCGCACATCCTGCTCCTGTTGCCGCAGGTATTGGCGCCGCGAACGCTTGGTTCGCACCTGGCACTGTGTACCCTGGTATGGGCAAGGCTGCGCCATAGACCGGGGACGCTGTTTGCAGGGCATATGGTTGTGCGGCGTACGCCTGGGGCAGAGCTCGTGTGGCGAAGATCTGCCCTTCAGGCTGGGTTGAGGCCGACCTCATGCTGTCGCCAGCCTCTTGGATGCGACGCCTCTCTCGACTTCACTCAAGGAACACTCGAGCATCTTGGCCCAAGTGGCATCGCTCCAGCTCTGCCCTCAGGTCCGTCGTCGGAGGCCTGGTGGAGCTGGAGTCCGCCGTCTGCCCGTCAACCGTGGGCGTGCGCATCAGCGACACTGCTGGTTGACCAGAATGTCGCCCCCGCCGAAGTCGAGGGTTTGCGGCGGCGACGACGAGACGGTCTACCTCGCGTATCCACTGCTGGGTTGCTGAATGGGGTGCGTCCCCAGCAGGTGGGTTGTGCGAGCGCTCTTGCTGCAGCTAGCGCACCCCTGTGGGGTTCGCTTATCGCTGCAGAAGATTTCACGCTGGTCGGAGCCTGCATTTCCGGGGTCGGCGCTGCCAGAGCCGGCTGCTGGCTACCAGCTTGTGCCAACACACTCCGTCCTGAGTGCGTCGACATGTACTCCCCGCTGGTCACGGTTCGCCATGAACGCGGAGGAGGAGAGTTTGCCGCTGAAGGAAGCTTGGTCATCTTTGTCGGCGGAAACTCGTCACGCAAGGGAAAGCCCCCTACCTGGCGCGCCAAATGTCGAAGTGTTCGGTCGACACTTCCCCCGGGCCTGCACTGGGCAGCCTGCGGAGGTTCTTTTTTCGGTGGGGCTAGTCACTTGCGGAGAGCTTGAGCGTATGGACGAATTAAGGAAGAGCTTGACACGACGAGTTTTACGTGGTTCAGGCCGCCGGAGCGTAAAACCCTACGTCCACGGCGAGCTAATGAGCTCGCTGTATTGCTTGTTGCTCAGAACCGGAGTCCTGAGCATGGGGATGACTGAAGTCTAGTGTATGAGTTGCGAGAGTGCGAACCCTTGCTAACGTCGCCTACCCAAGCCTTTTATAGTCCAAGACATGGGTGGCTTACAAGGGGGGCCCAGGACCCGACAGGTGGTCCCGGGGAGATTGACTGTTATCTACCGTATCCGCAGTTATGCCGGTAGTTGTCTCGGGCGAAGGCTTCTGAGTCTTCGTCTTGCCGCCCTGCCCATGCCGCATGCTAAGCGTAGTGGTTGATGACGGCGGAGGCGGCATGGGATGTCTTGTCGCTGCGTTTATTGGCTGGCAGGCTCTGACACCGCGCGCCAGTCTGTGATGCGACTGGGCGCAACGGCACCTGACAAAGGCGTGCTCCGCGTCTCCGCGTCTTGGGAATACGCGGGACGTGAATACCTTGTACGGGCAAGGTATGGGGCGTCTTTACTCCCGCCGCCTACCGCTCGGGGGCAGGCAGCGCTCTTCTGCTGGACACGTGGCGGGCCCGGAGCCCTCCTCAGAGTAGAGGAGGTCTGGCCCCGTAGGACACGTGGAGCCTTCAGACCTCTCCCCGCGGAGGGGAAGTCTGGCTTCTGTCAGCCATGTGGCGAGCCCGGAGCTCCTCTCTGAGGAGAGGGAGGTCCGGCCCCGCTGGACACGTGGCGCCTTCGGACCTCTGTCCCGCGGAGGGGGGAGGTCCGGCTTCTATATGCCACGTGGCGGGCCCGGAGCTTTCCTCTGAGGAGAGGGAGGTCCGGCCCCGCCGGACACGTGGCGCCTTAGGAGCTCTCCCTGCGGAGAAGGGCGAGTTCCTTAGGCATTTTCCCCTGTGCGCGGGGGTACTCCATATTGCGGGTACCGACACGCCCCATTAAGAAGGGAAGCAAGACTCTACGCGCTTTGGGTCGGAACCAGGCGAAGCTTAACGTAGTCCTGGACCGTCCCCTGAGTCTTAGCTGCTCCGAGCACTGTTCCTGGACTTTATGGAATCTATTACAAAAAGAAGAGTCTGTCCTATTGTTTCTCTAGGGGTAGAACTTACGGAGGTGTTCTATGTTCCAAGGGTTCGGGAGCGGGTCCCCATCCTCGGTGGAAAGGCGTATGCACCCGGGACGGCACACTTTTGTGACTCGGAAGGGACCTTCCCAACTAGGGGAGAGTTTGTGGGTTCCTTCGCGAGAAAGTATGCGCCACAGCACCAGGTCGCCTTCCTGCAGCTCCCGGGCACGTACAGACCTCTATTGGTAGCGGCGGAGCCCTTGTCTGTACCGTGCGTTACGGAGTGCTGCATGCAATTGGACCTCGTCGACGAGGTCGATTTCTCCACGCCGGAGGTTGTCCTGTGCGGCTTTGTCGTAAGCCCGGACACGGTGAGACTTCATGGTGATCTCTGGGGGAAGCACAGCTTCGGCCCCATAAACCATGAAGAAGGGTGTCTCTCCGGTGGCCCGGCACTGGGATGTCCGGTTAGCCCATAGTGTGTTCGGAAGCTCATCCACCCAATTGGCACCATGTTTCTTCAGGTTGGCATATGTGCGAGTCTTGAGGCCCCTAAGAATCTCGGCGTTGGCCCTCTCAACTTGCCCATTGCTCTTTGGGTGAGCAACAGAGGCATAGCACACCTGGACGCCGAGGTCTTCGCAGTAGTCTTGGAACGCTGCACTGGTGAATTGGGTCCCATTGTCGGTGATGATCCTGTTTGGGACCCCGAACCGGCAGACAATCGACTTGATGAACTTTACTGCGGATTGCTTGTTGATGGTGGTGATTGGTGTGGCTTCCGGCGACTTGGTGAACTTGTCGATGGCGACATAGAGGTACCGGAATCCCCCGACGGCTTTGGGGAATGGTCACAGGATGTCCAGCCCCCATACGGCAAACGGCCATGAGGGCGGGATCATCTGTACCGTCTGAGCCGGTGTGTGGATCTGCTCAGCGTGGAACTGGCACGCCTTGCAGTTCTCGACCAGCTTGATGGCATCCTGGAGTGCTGTCGGCCAGTAGAAGCCATGCCGGAAGGCCTTACCAACTAGCGTGCGTGAGGAAGAGTGACTCCCGCATTCGCCTCCATGGATCTCAGCGAGCAAGTCGCAGCCTTCCCCCTGGGTTATGCACCGCAATAGGACGTGGTTGGCGCCACGCCGGTAGAGATCCCCTTCTACCAACGCGTATCTCTTAGCCATGCGCACGATCCGTTCAGCGGATACACGTTCACCAGGGAGGATATTGTCTTTCAAGTAGTCCAGGATCTCTTTGATCCATGCATCGGATCTGACTTGAGCGTCTGGATCTTGAGCGCTGGGTTGCACGGAGTCCCCAGTGACGCTTACGATCCTTGGCGGCATCCATGGCTGCAGGGCCGCCGGGACCGCCAGCTTCGAGGTGCTTGTCCAGCCCCCCTCGCCCGGCTCGGCGGGCCGGGCTGTGGGCCGCAGCAACGTCCTCTCGAAGACTCCTTCTGGCACAGGGGCTCCGGTGGAGGCCTTCGTTGAGAGGTCGTCAGCTGCAGAATTGCCAGCGCGCGGTACGTGGCGCAGGTCCAAGGCGAGGAAGTCTTTCTCCAACATCTGCAGATGGAGCAGATAAGCAGCTAGCTGTGGGTCATTGCAGGAGCATTCACCCTTAACTTTCTTGATAACCAGCTGGGAGTCGCCATGTGCCAACAACTGGTGAGCGCCTAGAGACAGGGCTTTCTTTAGGCCAAAGATGAGTGCTTCATACTCTGCCATGTTGTTGGTTGCCTTGAAATTGAGACGCACCATATACCCAAACTGCTCCCCCGATGACATGAGAAGCAGTACGCCAGCACCGGCCCCCTGCTTTCGTGAGGAGCCATCGAAGAAGAGCGTCCAGTAAGGCCCGGTGAAGGCCGGAGCTCGGGGCCCTGGTTCACCGTCTTCATGGCCCCCTGGGTCAGCCTTCGTTGGCGTCCACTCAGCCACGAAGTCAGCCAGTGCTTGGCTCTTGACTGCGTGACGAGGAAGGAAGTCCAGCTCAAACTCCGCCAGCTCCGCTGCCCATTTGGCGACATTGCCAGTCGCGTGGGGGCTGTGGAGGACAGCCTTCAGCGGATAGGAGGTGACCACCGAGACCCGGTGGGCTTGGAAGTAGTGGCGGAGCTTCCTGGACGCCACGAGCACTGCATACAGCAGCTTATGGACCTCCAGGTACCTTGTCTTGGCGTCATGGAGGACCTCGCTGATGTAGTAGACAGGCCTCTGGATGGTCCGGACCCTCCCTCCCAGGTCAGAGATATCTTCATCCATGGGCTCAGGCTTACGGGAGGTGGGTGGGCCCAGGGAGGCTGCCGGGAGCTGTTATTCGAAGGCTCCCAAGCCGTCTTGGACCTCCGGGAGGTCCCGCTGATTTGCTGGGAGCTCCGGGAGGTCCCGTTGAACATCCGGGAGGTTCCGTTGGACCTCCGGGGGTCCCGTTGCACCTCCGGGAGGTCCTGCTGGTCCTCCGGGAGGTTGTTTTGGGGGTCCGGGGGTCCGTTATGGACCTCCGGGGGGTTGCCTCGGAGACCCAGGGGGGTCGTCTTGGACCTCCGGGTTTCCTGGCGCCTGTCTCCCGCTACCGGAGCAGGCTGTGGCGATGAGGGGTCCGGCCGCTCTGCGACGAGGACCATACTCACAACTTCAGCCGTCGCCGCGATGTAGAACAACAGATGCTCTTCGGGCTCGGGGGCTACCATTACGGGTAGGGTCATCATGAGTTGCTTCAGCTCCTGGAAAGCTTCTTCTGCTTCGTCGGTCCAAGCAAATGGGCCGGATTTGCGCAGGAGCTTAAAGAAGGGGAGCGCTTGCTCAGCTAACCTCGGTATAAACCGACTCAGCGCGGCTAGGCATCCCGTGAGTTTCTGGACTTCTTTGATGCGGGCGGGGGGCTGCATCAAGTCGATGGCTTTGATCTTCTCTGGGTTAGCCTCAATTCCTATTTGTGAGACCAGGAATCCTAAGAGTTTTCCAGAGGATACGCCGAACACACACTTGTCGGGGTTCAGCTTGGTACGCGTAGCGCGGAGTTTATCAAAGACTAAGGCCAGGTTATCTAGTAGGGATGAACTCTGCCTGACCTTAACAACGATGTCATCGACATACACCTCAACTAAGTCTCTTATCAACTCCCCAAAGGTTTTGTGCATTGCACGTACGAAGGTAGGGAGAGCGTTCTTTAGGCCACAAGGCATAGAGACATAACAGTACAGACCATCTACTGTGATGAAGGAGGTGTGCTCTTCATCTTCTCTAGACATAGGGATCTGATGGAAACCCGAGTAAGCGTCTAGGAAGCACAGCATATCGCAGCCTGATGTCGAGTCTACTATTTGATCTATTCTAGGGAGACGGAATGGATCTTTAGGACATGCCTTATTGAGACTGGTGTAGTCGATGCACATCCGGAGCTTCCCGCCGGCCTTCGGGACAACAACAGGGTTTGCCAACCACCGGGGCTGGTGGACTTCCCGTATGAAGCCAGCGTCCAGCAGCTTCTTGATTTCTTTGCGGATGAAGTTTTGCCGCTCGATGGACTGCTTGCGGGGCTTCTGTTGGACTGGCCGGGCGTCAGGGAAGACCTTTAGGTGGTGCTCGATCACCTCCATAGGGATCCCCGGCATCTGCGACGGCTGCCATGCAAACACGTCGACGTTGTGCCGGAGGAATGTGACGTGCGTGCCTTCCTATTTGCTATCCAGGCCCCCGGCTACCCGGGTGGTCTGGGTGGCATCGGCGCCGATTTGGATGAGCCTCAAGGGGACGTCGCCCTTGTCGAGGGGTTGCACACGGAGCGCTGTGGTAGAGGCACGGTGGCGTGCACTCGGGTGGAGCCGGTTTGGTTCTGCACTGCCGGGGGTTGGTGCTCTAGCTGTTGTAAGCGCTTGGAGCTTTTGCAAGGCTGACACTGCGGCAGTGCGGTCTCCACGAATCTTGAGAACGCCTGTTGGTGTAGGCATCTTCAAGACGAGGTAGCCGTAGTGGGCTACTGCCATGAATCGGTACAGGGCTGGCCTGCCAACTATGGCGTTGAAGGGGAGGTCGATCTCCGCCACGTCGAACAGAATGTACTCTGTCCGATAGCTGTCCGGTCCCCAAAGGTCACCGGGAGGCTGATGTGGCCGTAGGGAACGACCTGTCCCGGCCCTACCCCTGAGAACGGGCTCGACGGGGTGAGCTTGGCCATCGGGATCTGCAGCTTCTGGAAAGCTGCGTGACTGATGAGGTTCAGTCCAGCCCCGCCATCCACCAAAACGTGGTACATCCTCACGTTGGCGATGGTGGGGGCCACCAAGAGCAGTAGTTGGCCGGCCCCAGCCATGTTCCTGGGGCAGTCGGTGGCATCAAAGCTGATGGGGGTTCTCATCCACCTGAGGTGCGGTGCGGCACTCGGGAGGGGAGCCACCGACGCTACCGCTCGGCGCAAGGTCTTAACTGCACTTCGGGACGAGGGGTCAGCGGACCCACCGTAGATGACGTAGAGCATCTTCCGGCGCTCGTCATCACTGGAGCTTGAGCTCTCATGATTGCGCACCGCCTTCACGGCGCGCTGAGGCTCCTGGAACTCCACCTGGTGGTCGACGTCGTCTGAGGCGTCGACCTTCTGCTTGCCCTCCCTTTGACGGTAGGGTGGGGCATCAGTTAGAAGCTGCTTCCCTTTCCGGAAGCGCTCCGTGAGCTTCTGGATTTCCCGGCACTCGGCAGAAGTATGGTAACTGGTGCCGTGCACGGGGCATAGCTCGCCCTGGCCCCCGTCTGGAGCCGGTGACTGTCGCGGCCTTTTGTCGGAGCACGGCCCCCGAGCTCCACTGGGTGCCGCTGCTGCGGCAACGGGGGCTGCGGTCGGCGATTTCATCTTGCCGCCACCCCTGTTCTTGATCTTCCTGCCGCTTCCATAGGAAGCGGCGCCAGATCCTGGCTGCCCTTCTGACCCGGAGGCTGGCAGTGAGTGTCAGTTCCGCCCTTCGGCTGCTCTGGCGCACTTGTCCGCCAGGCTGAAGAGCTCTGAGACGTCGCGGACCTCCCTGGTCACGAGCTTCTCGAGCATCTTCTTGTCCCGAACGCCTGTCGGTATGCCACCACCACAGAAGCGTTTTGGATGTGTGGGATGGTGTTCCACACCTGGGAGAACCGCTGGATGAAGGAGCGCAGCGACTCCCCAGGTTGTTGCTGGATGGCGTGGAGGTCGAGCTCCGTGCCAGGCCGGGTGTAGGAACTGCTGAAATTGGTGGTGAACTGCCGGCAGAGCTCTCCCCAGGAAGTTATGGAACCCTGGGGAAGGTTCATGAGCCAAGACCGGGCTGGGCCGGTCAAGGCAACGGGGAAGTCGTTGGCCATGACGGCCTCATCCCCTCCTGCAGCAAGTACGGCGGTGGAGTAGATCTGGAGGAACTCCGCCGGGTTGACGCTGCCGTCGTACTTCTCGGGCAGGTGCGGCCGAAACTTGCGCGGCCACCTCGCGTGTAAAAGCCCAAGAAAAGGGACTTGCAAAAACTTTTTAGCACCTCACAACACCAAAGTTTTATTGTGAATAGATTGTGAAAAAGTGTGAAGAGCATGTAACCTCCATCAAAAGAGTGATTAGAGGGGATAGCCTACATTTTCACAAAGTGGGAAGTTTACACATGACACATGAGGGGGTGATTCAAAACTGTTGCTTTCAAACTCATGGTTGCAGCATCTAAAGCAAGGATCAAAGTGCATAATTGGATTCCTCAGGTCCGAATTAGTGGGGAGGCAGAGTTTCAATAATTTTTTGAAAGAGTTTGCTACCCATTTTTCCAAAAAGGATCCAAATATGCAAAGAATTCAAATATACATTTGAATTTGAGGGAAATTTGCCAAACCATACAATTGTAGCTCAGTTTGAGACTCCCAATATTTGAATTCATCATTTGTCAAGTTTTGGAGATCTTTTGAGAGGTGGGGGAGCACTGCCAAGTGGGTCCCACATGTCATAGGGCTCAGTTGGCTTAATCCCTAAGTCTTGTGATCGGGTTGCACTCCACCGAGAGAAGCACCGAGCGACACCGCGGGGGAAAGCCGGACGCCACCTCCTGCTGAATTGCACGCGCTGGCGAGCTCCTCGTGGGGTTCCTTAACTCTCAGCCGTGCTCAGTGATCCACAGCACCGAGAGAAGCCCGTTCCCTCACTCTCACCGCCAGAGAACAGAGGCGCCGCCGCCATCACCAAATCGCGCGGGAGCGATCGCAGCTCGCGTGAAAGCATCGGCAGCCCAGCAAACCAGCATCCCCAGACCCCTCACGCACTCCCCACACCACTTCCGGTCGAGCTGAGCCACCACAAACCGAGCAAACGTCAGTCTTCGCGGTGGCTGGGAAGAACCAAGTTAAGGTGCTCCCGTGGGCAGCTCGGCAGAGGACTTGTCATGACCAAGAAGGAGTGGTTTTGGACGTGCTTAGGCTCCACGCTGCTCGACCCCAAAGCCTAGAACCAGAGACCGATCATCGCCGGCGAATTTCGCAAAACATCTCCAACCGGTGCAGAACTACCCTCGGGTAAGAAACCCACAAATTCCCGACATATGCTTGCTTAGAGTTTATCAAACTGCACTCACAGGAGCTAGACTTGACGGCGCCCAAGTTTGCTTCGCAACCCTAGGTTAATTTTGGCTGTAGCCGGCGTATTTCCCGGTTTTCCAGCCGCGGTTATGGCGGGAAGGGTCGGGCTCATGGTGACAGCTGGATTAGAGCTCTTCCCGAACTCTGGCATGGCCTTGTCGACCTTCTCTGAGATTCCCCGGTGCTGTAGAGCCTTTCCACGGAGGTTTTGGTGGGCTAAGTTGGCCGGGTGCCATAACCGAAGGGAGCCCGAGCCGCTGCACCGTCCCCGGCTAGATTAGGGCCACCGCCGGCCGGAGCAGTCGGTGCCATCGTGTTCATCACACGAAACTAGGCCCTGGCGGCGAGGGAGAGTGCGAGAGTCGGCCGGGCGGCAAATATCAGCGTGTCTCCGGCGAGCACGGCGGCGCGCGGGCGCGGGAACGCGAGGAGGAAGACGACCCGCGGGGCCCACGTGTCAGCGTCGGGGAGTTTAAAACCCAGATCTACTGCGGCCCCGGGATCAAGTGTGACCACGCGAGAAAGGGTCTGTAGCCCCGTGTGGCTCAGCTCCAGTGGTGACACGTGTGGGCCGGGCCCACGGTCAGAGTTTAAACTTTTCTCCGGATTGTTTAGAATTACAGAATTTCCCCAAACTTTAGAGCCCCATAAATTTTGCTAGGAAGCTCCAAATTTAATGATTCAAATTGGGTTGGATTCATATTCCTAGCTCTGTCCAAATATACAACCCAATTTGTATGAAACCCATTAATTAATTCTGGAAAATTCTTTAAAGCTTTTCAGCAAAAGAATTTTAGATGGAGTTTGGTTCATCCAAAAATCCCCAAATTTTGCCAGAATGTTCCTTAGGATGTTAGTGAACCCCTGAAAAAGTTTCAGACCATTTGGAGTTGATTTGATCAGAGCAATTCAAATTTGAAGGTGCTGTGTTCATTTGAATACAGAAACATTTTCAGAGAATTTCCAAAACTTGGAAATTCAGTTCTGGGCAAATATTAGCTCCAAAAAAATGCTAGGAAAATTCATGCAAACTCTATGAACTATAACTGAAATTGTAGTTCACTAAGTTGGGCATGAACAGGTGTATTACCTCAGAATTAATTCTTCTTTGCTTATTTGCTAAGGGAATTATTATGAGCAAACCACTCCATGAAAAGTGCTAATGTTTGGTCCAGAGAGTTTTCTTGTGACAAGGATTTCACACAAAAATTCTCAGCTCCATTGGAGCTCTGGATCACCCTGTCATATTTAACCACTTGAGAGAATTAATATGGAAAAGGGGGGAAACCACTTAGCACTTAACCATGTGCTTAGGTCTAAGCCCAAGCCACCAACACCCAGTTCACCGTTAAATTCTTAAACAGAGTTCCAGTTGTTAGAGACTGGTTATTAGAACTAATAGCAGAAGTATTACCCTAAACTCATATGCATATTCATTAACATGTAGTATTTTATTAACGTGTAGTCGCTGAAGGCGAGGAGACTCCGGAAGTGTTGGACTTCCTGCTTCCGGACGAAGACTTAACCCCTGACCCGCAGCAACAAGGCAAACCCCGGTTTGCATTAACTTTTTATCAAGTTTTACTTTGTTCACATAACTAGGGTGATGTATATCACACCCGGTTTTTCCGAAGAACAACCAAGGTGAATATCACATGTTTGCCAGGATCATTTTCTAATACATGTGATGACAAATAGTGAAGCATCATTTATTACAAGCCAGGTGTCGAATATAAATAAGACTTACATAGCAAATGTCTCGATGGACAATAATAAGTTCGTCACAAGTAAATAAACAAGCAGCGGAATATTATTCTTGTGGGCTCCGTCACAGGCGTTGCCCGGGGGTCTCCATGAACCTAGAAACCTTCTTCGGGTCCAAAGTCTTGGTCATTATACACCACCTCATTATCTTGACCTGAGCAGCAATATAAACCAACAAAATTTGCAAGGTTGAGTACCGATGGTACTCAGCAAGTGTGGGAAAGTTATGTCATGCATGGCTAGAACAAGGGGAGATTGAACTAATGGTTAAAGCACTACGCAATTAATACCTATTACCTTAGCTTATTAAGCACCTACATTACCACACAGGTGAAATGGTCCCAATCTCCCATCCCATCATCATAATCAAATAACCATAACATCATTTCCAATGTTAAGCTCCCCGCTTAACATCCACAACTTCCAAAACCATCAATCTTCTAATCATGAATAAGTCCAAGCCGCTCTTGACCGTGAGCACGGCTGTCATGACAGTTTTGACTCTGCAGAGTTTGCACCACTGTACCCACATGTAGTGATTTCATCCCCCGTTGCCGGGTGGACTAAAAGAACCTCCATTACGCCAGTGGCTACGAACCACATTCACACTTCCCAGGTGTGTAGCCAGGAGATCACTACGAAGCCTTTACAAAGGGATTCCCGACGAGCGTGGGCCCACTGAGGTTTCACCCCTAACAGCATACAAGAGGCTCCAACCCCGCTGCAGTGGCCCCCTCTTGAGCCTTGCGGTTCATATGGTAGTCCAGCTGACACCTATTCCCCGCACCATACAACACACCCATACTACGCCGGGGATACACCTAATTAATTGGCCAAGCTGTCCCATCTCAGCATGTGGTTGGCACGGTAAAGCCAGGTTACATGCTCCATGAACCGGTCCATAGGATCCAGGCAAGTACTAAACACAAACCCGAGTCTCGTGCACCCAGCACCAACCAAAACATCCAACTTGCCTTGATCCCTACCTCTACATAACGCATAATATCTCATTCAAGAGTATGGTAAAATAAACTGATGATCCCATATCCCAAATATCCCATTCTAAGCATTGCTAAGCATATGCATAATAATATATGACATGATAAAATAAATCCCAACCCAAGCTACAAGGAAACAAGGTAATGCAATTCTAGGGAAACTTCCTAGCATGGGTTTCATATTTCATTTGACAATGCAAATAATTCTATCTACACATCCTAGCATAGGATCAAAGTGGTCAAGGACACTTGCCTCCTTCCTGCTGCTCTTGGAATGGGTAGTCCTGATCTTGGAAAGGGAGAACTTGCTCTGGAGCAGGTTCTACATCATACCATCACACATAGCAAAAGAAAAACAATCCATAAGACATAGTTCACACTTCCACTTCAAACAACCACACATTCACATTTATGAAAGTCATTCACAATTATATATGTTGTGGTTACTCTATGTGTGTTAATCTTTGGCTTACATATACTTTTAATCATGTGTATATGATTCCTACTTTTGTATTCACATTTATGCTTACATATTACATATATGAGTTTCCAATTTAAATAAATTCCTTATATTTAATTACTACACCTTTTTGCTACCAAGCATGCATGAAAGGTATTTTCCTACTCCATATGTGTCTTCAGAATTTCTACCAACCCTAAACTAAATTCTTTGGATTTTAGAAACTTCATTTATCACTTACTAGTTGCTATATTTTCAGATTTATTTCCTATGCCTAAATGTGAACTTTATTATGAAAATAACAAGACACATCATCTAAACAGAATAGGTTCTGATCTAAAATATTTAATAATATACTTTTGACCTTTTCCTCTGATGTAAACTATTTTACATTTATTTTCCCTATTTTCAGAACTATTCTTTACTTAAAAATGTGTCCCTATAACTAATAAATGTGAATAATAAATTAAACAGATTCATTTAAGCCCAAAAATCTATTTTTATCTCACTTCAAAGTTTTCTAAGTACTGAGAAAGTTTTTAATTTAATTTTGACAATATGTTTGTCCCACTTTTTAAATTTTAAATACTAGCCACATATTCAATTTCCTAAATTAAATATCAAACAGGGTTAAAAAGGTAAACTCACCCCACTACAGGGTCTATAATATTATTTTAACAATTTTCAGGGGTCTAGCTACACATAACAGAGGAGTTTTTCCTAATTTTTATTAAGTCCAGGGGCTAAAACTGATTTTTAAATGAATTTACATAATTTTCTGAAGTTCCAGGGGCTAGATCAGAAGTTTCCGGGGCTAGCTCTTATTTCCCGAGAACCCCAGGGGGTAGCACGTAAGATTTCCAGTCTTTATAACACGGGGCTGACGTGGACCGTCCGATTTAAAACAGACGGCTGAGATTATAACGTCGGACCGGTGCGCGGGGATTTAAACTCTACCGTGCGATTTAAAATAAACGGCGCACAAGCGGCCACGTCGCTCTGATCGAGCGCGGGCGGCGCTGCCGGCGGCGCACGGCGGCGGGAGGCAGCGATCTCGCTGGAGAGTTTCGGATCTTCGGGAATTCTTCCTAGAACTGTGATTTTATGGCATAGATCGGTGGAGGGGAGGTCGGGGATCTCACCTCGGGGGTTTTCTTGAGCTCGGAGGTCCTGGAAAGCGATCGGCGATGAGGTCCGAGGTGAATTCACAGCGAGGCTCCTCGGTGCTGTGTTTGAGCCGCAAACCACCGAGTTTTCTGCACCTGCGAGGTTCCCCGGAGGCGGTGGATCAAGACCAGCGAGTTAGATCGGAATTCCCGAGCTTAGATCGGGCAGAATTCGCCGGAGGTGCTCGGGTTCTCACCGGAGTAAAATCGGCGGATTGCCTGGGAAAAACGGGACAAGGCCGGGGTTTTTATAGACGGGGGAGGGCGGCGGGTTGGTTTAGATCGAGCTGGAGTCTTCGGGGTCCAGAAATTGGCTGGGATACGCGAGAATTCCCGATCAGTTTTGATTCGGGTGAGAGAGTCCCGGCCGATCGCGGCGCGGGCGCGAGGAAGAAGAAAAGCTGGCGGGCCCCGCCTGTCAGTGGGAGGAAGGGGGCCCGCGTGGCCGCGGGCTGGCGCGGAGCAGGGTGGGCCGGCTGGTGGGTTTCGGCCCACTGGCCGGTTTTTTCTATTTTCCTTTTTCTTTTTCTATTTCTTTTCTGTTTTGAGTTTAAATTGAATTCCAGTTTGAATTTAAATTGTTGCAAAACATGCAACACGTCCAAAAATTTTTAAATTCCCCTCTTAACAGGATTTTGGGGTGTTACAATGTATGAATGTGCATTAGGTGTAGGATAAATGGAACCCCACTTGCATAACCAAAGGTTCCTAAAAGAGTGAGGGTAGTGTCTAAGACCTCGAGTAGACAGGCTATGCTTAATGTTTCATAGGACTTCGGTACAAGTCGAGTAGTTGGAATCTACTCGCGAGATAAGCTTGGGACACACGGGTTCGGTTGAGTGTTGTGAGATCACTTTAGTAATGAAAATGAGACTAGGCAGGGGCTAGGGCGCAGCAAGAGGGAGTCTTGTGTTCGCAGCCCTGTCCGTGTCGATTGATGACTGATCCGTGTGCGGCCCACGCTGATCAAGTTTGAACGTACCGAAGGCATATCGGATATATGGGCCCCGATAAACCGATGTAGCCTAAACCTCTGGGCGTCGAGGCATAGCACACCGATTTATAGGTGTAGGTTGAGGGCGGCAAGGTGGAAATCTGCCAACGGGCATAGAGAGATGCTCCGTGTGGGGAACCTCCTGCTCGTTTCGGTGCGACCGGATCGACGTTTGGGCAGTTGGGTGAAAGGTTGTCCCATACGACATCAAGTGAGCGCGCTGTGCAGCTCCACGGGTGGGCGTACGTGACGTGCTCTTTGGGTTTCCCTGCAGGTGTATATCGAGTCGATTCGCCGTCCCTCGCGGTGAAGAGTACCACTTGGTCACTGAGTCGTGACGTAGATTAATGTATGAAATATGATGATTCAATATTGCTGATTGATATAATTGTATTGCTACATGTGTGCCACCAAATACTGCTTACTAAATTTCATATTACCGAACTGTTAACTTATTGCTAAAAGATGAACTAAGGATGAACTTGTAGGCGTGTTCATTTGCTGCAACATTGCTATCCTATGTCATTGTACCCTTCAAGTAGAGTTTCATGCTTAGGTGAGTCGGTTAAGCCTTGCTGAGCCTTCATGCTCACGGTTGCTGCTTAAGTGTTTTTCAGGTGAGGAGCCACCCACGGACTCGGAGTATGAGTCCACCGGCGAGGGTTACCCTCCGTCGGGGACCACGGCTGAGTGGGAGCCATACACGCCGCGCTGAGCTGAGACGTGCAGGTAGTGTGGGTTGCCCTAGGGCTGGGCGAACGACTTTTGCTAGATAGGCGGGCGTGAGTTGTACAAAAGAAACTTCCGCTGTGTAATAAAAGACCCTAGTTTGTAACTGAGAAGTGTACTATTTTGTACATTCAGTTTGTTTTCCCATGTAATATAATGTGTTCTTATGACGTGTGCTGTCGGGTGTCGCATCGCGCGGCACCACCCTCTGCGATCCTGGATGGGTGGATTCCTGTCCGCCACAGCCTGGTATCAGAGCTGCACTAGGTATAGCACAGTACCTAAGGACTGTATTATGGGAAAACTTAGGTTTACGGTGAGGAAATCGGTAGTTGCCCAAGTAAGAACTATATTAGTCTAGTTACTTAAAGTGGCAAAGACTAACTTATGTGTTATAATTCTGAATTTCAAATATGTAAAGACGCACCTACGCTCTGGTAAGTTTGGTAAGGAACGCCACCGAAAGCGGTTCAATTTTGGTTAGCTCCCCCTGACGAGGAACGTAGTTCAGGGATTGATCTCACAGCTTGGTGTGGGACGTCAATATGAAACTCTTGGACTCTTCATGTTCCTGAGATCATATGAAACACTGATCCCTAGCGTGCATTAGACAAGTAAGTGGAGACCCCATCGCATGGTCAGTAACGCGAGAGTGTGTTCGTCTGGAAATAGTCCAGCAGGACATACGCAGCGCTTGCCATCGGCGTGCCCTGCAGGGCAGTAGGTGGTGTCCGTTGGGTTGATAACATTCCCAACCATGACGACCCGTTCATGACATACTCGGGTTCCCCGTCGTGTGGTGTTGAAACACGATCACGTACCTTGAGACGTGACCTAACTCAAGGACGGCCGTATGGCAATGATACTGGCGTTTGTATTTACTTTTAGATATGGTTCTGCCTGAAATGAAACCAACCATTGAGTGCACCATTATTGGGTGGTCTTCTGCAGGTACTAACCACGTATGTATCTGTGTAGTAAACGTGTGCGAGAGACCGTTTAGGGCCACACTCGAGACGTATATGCCGGTATATTCCGGTTAGGATTTTCTTTTGTGAGGAACGTAGTACCGAGATATCATAGGCATATGCATGCAAAATAATGATAGCAAGAAATTAAAATCTATAGGTTCAACCTTTAGGACCCTGGTTGGGTATAAGAATGGGATAGTGGAGCAGGATAGCCAAAGGGATGAAAAACAGAGTGCTCTGTTTTGGGCAGCAAGGTTGCTGAACTTCAACAGAGCACAACTCACAGGTCTTTTAGGCCAGGTAAGTGTGGTATATAGTTCTGGAAAGGTATTTAAGTACTCTACAACTTTGTTGTAGACTTCCAGAGCTGAAACACACCTTAAGATGGCTTAAATCCCAGAGGCATGTAAACTGTCCAGAACCAGGACAGAGTTAAACACTCTCTAGACTGTTCTATTTTTCAATGATAACTCCCAGCAGCAAAACCAAAAAAAAAATTCATATGATACATCCTTAGAAAGGTTAGAAGAGGTGTGACATCTTTGCAATTAAAAGTTTCTGAAATTTCAGCACAGAATTCAGTAGAAATCAAAGTTGAAAACAGCAACTTTCCAAGGGAGGTGCTGTTAAAATTCTTCCAGAAATTCTGCTGACTTTGAATTACCATAACTTTTTAACTAGAGCTTATCTGGGGGCAAATGAATACTCGTTGGAAATATACTGAAGTTAACTTTAACTTTGGTATTCAACTTGAGTCATGAAAATGCCCAGAACCAGATCAAAATTTGGAATAGGTAGAAACTGGTCATTCTGACAGCAGAATGACAGTTGAACTCATTGGAGAGGGTGTTGTACCCTGAGGGTGGTATACGTGATGACAAAGCGATAGTAATATCTCGTAGTGACCAAACCTAGTTATGGTGAGCTTACAAAGTGGAGGTTCATAATGTTGGATGTAACTAGCTTGTATTTGGTCTGGTAATGGTGTAGCTTGTGCAAAGTTATTACATTATCTACATACGAGATGTATCGCATGTTTTATTGTCATTATGGTTTACGCCTATTGTATTTGACTGCATGCAATATGTTGCGGGACTGATGTTTATTGTCGTATGGTTGCAGATGGTTCGCACTAGGACCACGCACGAGGTTGGTGTGTCTAGCCAGCAGGGAGGCGATGACTCCCAGCCACCGGCCTACGACAGCACCCCACAGCAGCAGCCACCACCGCCGCCTCCGCTTACTCTAGCGGATGTGATAGCGGCATTGGTGGGAGGTCGTGAGGAGCAGACCGACCTGCTCCGCACGATCGTGCAGAATACGTCCCAGGCGGGGGGACGTCAAGATAGAGTGCCTCGTGAGCCCCGGGAAGTGTCGTACTCAGATTTCATGAGTACGCACCCTCCAGTGTTCACCGAAGCTGATGAACCACTGGAGGCCGACAACTGGCTGCAGACCATCGAGTCCAAGTTCGGGCTGCTCCAATGTACGGAGCGGCAGAAGACTCTGTTCGCAGCGCAGCAACTCCACGGTGCCGTGGCTGCGTGGTGGGCGAATTATGTCGCCTCACGTCCGGCTGGCCATGCCGTGGAATGGCAAGAGTTCCGGGATGCGTTCCGCGCCTATCACATTCCTCCCGGGATCATGAAGAGAAAGTTCCAAGAATTTTTGGAACTGAAGCAGGGCGGGAGGAGTGCCCACGACTACTCCCGTGCCTTCAACCATCTGGCACAGTACGCGTCAGACTACATCTCCACTGAAGAGAAGAAGCCGGAACATTTCTATCGGGGGTTACACCCCGAAATGAAGACGCACCTCGTTCAGTGGAATCGCGGCACCTTCAACGATCTAGTCAATGCCGCCATCATGCAAGAGGATGCTCAGCGGGAGTTGGCAGCTGAGAAGCGGAAGCGCAGCGCTCCACCCAGCAGTGAGGGTGGCGCTCCTCAGAAGTACCGTATGGTGTATCGGACAACATCCGGGCAGAAGTGGCAACCATCGGCGCGACCTCAACGGTTCGGGGGACGTCCCTTTTAGGCACCTCCGTTCCGTCCGCTGATGCCACCATCAATACAGCAGCAGCAGCAGACGGTACCTGGGCGTTTCCACCGCCACAACGCGCCCCGGGTTTCCGTCCACCGATGAGCGGGGGACCGCCCCGTTTCACCTTTTTCACGTGTGGCCAGGCAGGCCACTTCGCGAAGGACTGTCACCAGGGGCAGCAGAGCAGCAGGCAAGCCCAGTTCCAGGGCGGTGCTCGAGGCCGACCTCCGGTGAAGAAGGCTGGTCGGCAGACTGGGGGTGTCCACAACCTCGACAATGAGGACGCCCCAGAGGGAGACAACGTGCTGGCGGGTACGTTTACTCTCAGCAATCAAGCCATCGTCATATTGTTTGATTCCGGTGCAACCCACAGCTTTATAAGTGCATCCTATGTGGCTAAGCATCAAATGCATGTCTTCCCAACCGACTGCACTTATATGATTTGCTCACCGGGAGGGAGGATTTCAGCTAATATGATGATTCCAAAGGCACCTCTGTGCGTAGGAGGGAAACTATATCCCACCACTTTGATAATCCTTATGGGACAAAAGATTGATGCAATCTTAGGGATGTCATGGCTACAATACCATGGCGCTGTCCTAGAGACTCGGACACGGACGATTCATTTAAACTCTCCATTCCACCGTCCGCATTCCATGGTGTTAGACACTCCAGTCCGGGAGGTTGCAGCGATTAATAATGCTGAAGCTCTCAAGTTAGAGGACATCCCCGTAGTACGGGAGTATCCCGAGGTGTTCCCGGATGATCTTCCGGGCATGCCACCTGAGCGGGATGTCGAGTTCAAGATTGAACTTGCACCCGGGACTACGCCCATATCAAGGAGACCATATAAAATGGCTCCAAATGAGCTGGCTGAACTGAAGGAACAGCTCAATGATCTGTTGAGTAAGGGTTTCATTAGACCGAGTTCCTCGCCTTGGGGATGCTCGGCGCTGTTTGTAAAGAAGAAGGATGAAACCATACGGCAGTGTGTGGATTACCGGCCGCTCAATGCCATCACCATCAAGAATAAGTACCCACTGCCCCGCATCGACATACTGTTTGATCAACTTGTGGGTGAAAGTGTGTTCTCCAAGATGGACCTTCGCTCTGGATATCACCAGATCAAGATCCGGGCGGAGGATATTCCGAAGACGGCGTTCTCGATGAGATACGGATTATACGAATATCTCGTCATGTCATTTGGCCTCACAAATGCTCCAGCCCATTTCATCTATCTCATGAACTCAGTGTTCATGCCGGAGCTGGACAAGTTCGTGGTAGTGTTCATCGACGATATCTTGGTTTACTCCAAGACAGAAGCCGAACATGCCGAACACTTGCGGATCGTTCTTCAACGATTACGAGACCACAAGCTCTACGCCAAGTTCAGTAAATGCGAGTTTTGGATCAGCCAAGTGCCATTCTTGGGACATATCATCTCAGCGGAAGGCATTGCAGTTGACCCAAGCAAGATAGATCAAGTACTGAAATGGAAAGCTCCCACTTCAGTTCATGAAGTCAGAAGCTTCCTCGGCTTAGCGGGATACTATCGGAGATTTATTCCAAGTTTCTCCAAGCTCGCTAAATCGATGTTAGAATTGCTGAAGAAGGGGACGAAGTATGTTTGGAACACGGCGTGTGAAGGAGCATTTCAAGCATTGGTAAAGCATCTCACAACAGCCCCGGTCTTAGCTCAGACGGATACAACAAAGCCCTTCGACGTGTATTGTGACGCGTCCGGTATTGGGCTCGGCTGCGTGTTGATGCAGGAAGGACGTGTGGTTGCCTATGGCTCACGCCAACTTCGGAACCATGAGCAGCACTATCCAACTCATGATCTTGAGCTTGCTGCAGTGGTTTTGGCGCTGAAAATGTGGAGGCACTATCTCCTGGGGAATTTGGTGCACCTCTACACCGACCACAAGAGCATGAAGTACATCTTCACCCAGAAGGAGCTGAATATGAGGCAAAGGAGGTGGTTAGAATTAATCAAGGACTATGAAATTGAGATTCACTACCACCCCGGCAAGGGGAATGAGGTTGCCGACGCGCTGAGTCAGAAATCACATGTCCATCACTTCACCATCACACCGGTGGAGGAGGAAGAGCCGAGTTTATACTTGGTTCCTTATGGATCGCTGTACAACCTTGCCCTCATCCCTACTATTAGGGAGGACATCATTGCAGCTCAGAAGAATGATAAAGGCATGGCACATCTCTGGAGACGGATAGACAATGGAGAGATCAAGTGTTTCTGGAAGGATGATGAGGGGACGCTATGGTTCAATGACCGCATAGTCGTACCCCGGGATATGGAGTTGAGGAAAAATATACTCAATGAAGCTCACTTGTCTAAGTACTCCATTCATCTGGGCAGCAACAAAATGTACCAAGATTTGAAAAAGAAATTTTGGTGGACACGGATGAAACGGGAGGTAGCGAAATACGTATCCGAGTGTGATACGTGTAGACGAGTGAAGGTTGATCACATGAAGAAGTAAGGGCTGCTGCAACCCCTGAAAATTCCAGCATGGAAATGGGAAGATGTGAGCATGGATTTCATTGTGGGATTACCCTTAACATCCAACAAACATGATTCCATTTGGGTGATCGTTGACCGACTGACCAAGTCAGCTCACTTCATCCCCGTACATACACATTTCCATGCCATCAGATATGCGGAGTTATATATCGCCAGGATCCTATGTTTGCATGGCGTACCCAAGACCATAGTCTCAGACCGAGGTGCATTGTTTGTATCTCGCTTTTGGGAGCAGTTGCATGCTGCTTTGGGTACTAAACTGATTAGAAGCTCCGCTTACCACCCTCAGACAGATGGCAAGACAAAGAGGGTGAATCAAGTTCTCGAAGACATGTTGAGAGCATGTCCCATCCACCATGGTAGGAACTGGGATGATCACCTACCATTGGCGGAATTCTCGTACAACAACGGCTATCAGGCGAGTATCAAGATGGCACCATACAAGCTCTCTACGGTCGTAAATGCCACACCCCATTAAATTGGTGCGAGTCCGGTGAAAGGGTCACATTTGGGGTTTATGTGGTGAACAACGCCGAAGAGCGCGTTCGGACAATTCAAGCCAATTTGAAGGCCGCTCAATCCCGGCAGAAGAGCTACGCTGATAAGAGGCGTAGACCGTTGCACTTTGACGTCGGTGAACACGTGTACCTCCGCGTGTCTCCGATGAAGGGCGTGCACCGGTTCGGTGTGAAGGGGAAGCTCGCTCCCCGTTTCATTGGACCCTATGCTATCACCGAGAAGTGTGGACCAGCAGCGTATAGATTGGAGCTACCGGCATCCCTGGCTGGTGTCCATGATGTTTTCCATGTTTCGCAACTGCGAAAATGATTGAAGCATACAGCTGCTGTTTCTACCGAAGACATCGGCGAGCTGAAACCGGATTTAACATATGATGAATATCCGGTGGCCATTCTTGATGAGACAGCCAGGACCACGTTGTAGTTCTACAAAATACTCTGGAGCAACCACACCGCCGAAGAAGCGACGTGGGAGAGTGTCACACCCGGTTTTTCCGAAGAACAACCAAGTGAATATCACATGTATGCCAGGATCATTTTCTCATACATGTGATGACAAATACTGAAGCATCATTTATTACAAGCCAGGTGTCGAATATAAATAAGTCTTACATAGCAAATGTCTCAATGGACAATAATAAGTTCATCACAAGTAAATAAACTAGCAGCGGAATATTATTCTTGAGGGCTCCGTCACAGGCGTTGCCCGCGGGTCTCCATGAACCTAGAAACCTTCTTCGGGTCCAAAGTCTTGGTCATTATACACCACTTCATTATCTTGACCTGAGCAGCAATATAAACCAACAAATATGCATGGTTGAGTACCGATGGTACTCAGCAAGTGTGGGAAAGTTATGTCATGCATGGCTAGAACAAGAGAAGGTTGAACTCATGGTTAAAGCACTATGCAAGTAATACCTATCACCTTAGCTTATTAAGCACCTACATTACTACACAGGTGAAATGGTCCCAAACTCCCATCCCATCATCATAATCAAATAACCATAACCTCATTCCCAATGTTAAGCTCCCTGCTTAACATCCACGACTTCCAAAACCATCCATCCTCTAATCATGAATAAGTCCAAGCCGCTCTTGACCGTGAGCACGGCTGTCATGACAGTTTTGACTCTGCAGAGTTTGTACCACTGTACCCACATGTAGTGATTTCATCCCCCGTTGCCGGGTGGACTAAAAGAACCTCCATTATGCCAGTGGCTACGAACCACATTCACACTTCCCAGGTGTGTAGTCAGGAGATCACTACGAAGCCTTTACAAAGGGATTCCCGACGAGTGTGGGCCCAGTGAGGTTTCACCCCTAACAGCATACAAGAGGCTCCAACCCCACTGCAGTGGCCCCCTCTTGAGCCTTGCGGTTCATATGGTAGTCCAGCTGACACCTATTCCCCGCACCATCCAACACACCCATACTATGCCGGCGATACACCTAATTAATTGGCCAAGCTGCCCCATCTCAGCATGTGGTTGGCATTGTAAAGCCAGGTTACATGCTCCATGAACCGGTCCTTAGGATCCAGACAACTACTAAACACAAACCCGAGTCTCGTGCACCCAGCACACAACCAAAACATCCAACTTGCCTTGATCCCTACCTCTACATAACTCACAATATCTCATTCAAGAGTATGGTAAAATAAACTGATGATCTCATGTCCCAAATATCCCATTCTAAGCATGGCTAACCATATGTGTAGCACCCCAAAATTTTGATTCACAGCCCTAAATCATGTTAAGAGGGGAATTTAAAAATTTTTGGACGTGTTGCATGTTTTGCAAAAATTCAAATTCAAACTGGAATTCAAATTAAACTCAAATCAGAAAAGAAATAGAAAAAGAAAAAGAGAAAGCAGAAAAAAACCGGCCAGTGGGCCGAAACCCACCAGCCGGCCCAGCCAGCGCCCGCGCCAGCCCGCAGCCGCGCGCGCTGCTGCCTCACACTGACAGGCGGGACCCACCCGATCTTCGTCTACCTCGCGCCGCGCCGGACTCCCTCGCCCCCGAATCAAAACCGATCGGGATTTCGGCGTATCCCCGCTGAATTCTGTTCGTAGGCGACGCGGACATGATCTAAACCACCCCGCCGCCCTCCCCCGTCTATAAAAACCCCGGCCTCGTTCTGTTTTTCCCACGCGATCGCGGATTTTTCCTCCGGTGAGAACCGAGACTTCTCCGGTGAATTCTGGCCGATCTAAGCTCGGAAATTCCGATCTAACTCGCTGGTCTTGATCCACCGCCTTCCGGGAACCTTGCAGGTGCACAAAACTCGGTGATTTGCGGTGTAAACCCAGCACCGACGAGCTTTGCCGTGGTTTTGCCTCGGACCTCGTCGCCGATCACCTTCCAGGACCTCCGAGCTCAAGAAAACCCCCGAGGTGAGATCCCCGACCTCTCCTCCACCGATCTATGCCATAAAATCACAGTTCTAGGAAGAATTCTCGAAGATCCGAAAGTCTCCGGCGAGATCGCCGCTTCCCGCCGCCGTGCGCCGCCGGCAGCGCCGCCTGCGTTCGATCAGAGCGACGTGGCCGCTTGTGCGCCGTCTATTTTAAATCGCACGGTAGGGTTTAAATCCCCGCGTACCGGTTCGGCGTTATAATCTCAGCCGTCGGTTTAAAAACGGACGGTCCACGTCAGCCCCGCGTTATAAAGACTGGAAATCTTACGTGCTACCCCCTGGGGTTCTCGGGAAATAAGAGTTAGCCCCGGAAACTTCTGATCTAGCCCCTGGAACTTCAGAAAATCATGTAAATTCATTTAAAAATCAGTTTTAGCCCCTGGATTTAATAAAAATTAGGAAAAACACCTCTGGTAAGTGTAGCTAGACCCCTGGAAATTCTGAAAATAATATTATAGACCCTGTAATGGGGTGAGTTTACCTTTTTAGCCCTGTTTAATATTTAATTTGGGAAATTGAATATGTGGCTAGTGTTTAAAATTTAAAAAGTGGGACAAACATATTGTCAAAATTAAATTAAAAACTTTCTCAGTATTTAGAAAACTTTGGAGTGAGATAAAAACATATTTCGGGCTGAAGTGAATCTGTTTAATTTATTATTCACATTTAGGGACACATTTTTAAGTAAAGAAAAGTTCTAGAAAATAGGGAAAATAATTGTAAAATAGTTTACATCAGAGGAAAAGGTCAAAAATATATTTGTAAATTATTTAGGACAAGAACCTATTCTGTTTAGATGATGTATATTACTAATTTCATAATAAAGAACACATTTATGTATAGGAAAATAAATCTGAAAATATAGCAACTAGTAAATGATAAATAAAGTTTCTAAAATCCAAAGGATTCAGTTTAGGGTTGGTAGAAATTATGAAGACACATATGGAGAAGGAAAATACCTTTCATGCATACTTGGTAGCTAAAAGGTGTAGTAATTGAATATAAGGAATTTATTTAAATTGGAAACTCATATATAAAGTATGCAAGCATAAATGTGAAAACAAAAGTAGGAATCATATACACATGATTAAAAGTGCATGCAAGCCACAAATCAACACACATAGAGTAACCACAACACATATAATGGTGAATGACTTTCATAAATATGAATGTGTGGTTTGTTTGAAGTAGAAGTGTGAACTATGTCTTATGGATTGTTGTTTTTCTTTTGCTATGTGTGATGGTATGATGTAGAACCTGCTCAAGAGCAAGTTATTCCTTTCCAAGACCAGGACTACCCATTTCAAGAGCAGCAAGAAGGAGGCAAGTGTCCTTGACCACTTTGATCCTATGCTAGGATGTGTAGCTAGAGTTATTTGCATTGTCAATTTAAATCTGAAACCCATGCTAGGAAGTTTCCCTAGAATTGCATTACCTTGTTTCCTTGTAGCTTGGGTTGGGATTTATTTTATCATGTCATTTATTATTATGCATATGCTTAGCCATGCTTAGAATGGGATAATTGGGATATGAGATCATCATTTATTTTACCATACTCTTGAATGAGATATTGTGAGTTATGTAGAGGTAGGGATCAAGGCAAGTTGGATGTTTTGGTTGTGTGCTGGGTGCACGAGACTTGGGTTTGTGTTTAGTACTTGCCTGGATCCTAAGGACCGGTTCATGGAGCATGTAACCTGGCTTTAGAGTGCCAACCACATGCTGAGATGGGGCAGCTTGGCCAATTAATTAGGTGTATCCCCGGCGTAGTATGGGTGTGTTGGATGGTGCGGGGAGTAGGTGTCAGCTGGACTACCATATGAACCGCAAGGCTCAAGAGGGGGCCACTGCAGTGGGGTTGGAGCCTCTTGTATGCTGTTAGGGGTGAAACCTCAGTGGGCCCACGCTCGTCGGGAACCCCTTTGTAAAGGCTTCGTAGTGATCTCCTGGCTACACACCTGGGAAGTGTGAATGTGGTTCATAGCCACTGGCATAATGGAGGTTCTTTTAGTCCACTCGGCAACGGGGGATGAAATCACTACATGTGGGTACAGTGGTACAAACTCTGCGGAGTCAAAACTGTCATGACAGCCGTGCTCACAATCAAGAGCGGCTTGGACTTATTCATGATTAGAGGATTGATGGTTTTGGAAGTTGTGGATGTTAAGCGAGGAGCTTAACATTGGGAATGAGGTTATGGTTATTTGATTATGATGATGGGATGGGAGTTTGGGACCATTTCACCTGTGTAGTAATGTAGGTGCTTAATAAGCTAAGGTGATAGGTATTACTTGCATAGTGCTTTAACCATGAGTTCAACCCTTCCCTTGTTCTAGCCATGCATGACATAACTTTCCCACACTTGCTGAGTACCATTGGTACTCAACCTTGCATATTTGTTGGTTTATGTTGCTGCTCAGGTCAAGGTAATGAGGTGGTGTATAATGACCAAGACTTTGGACCCGAAGAAGGTTTCTAGGTTCATGGAGACCCCCCGGGCAACGCCTGTGACGGAGCCCTCAAGAATAATATTCCGCTGCTAGTTTATTTATTTGTGATGAACTTATTATTGTCCATCGAGACATTTGCTATGTAAGACTTATTTATATTCGACACCTGGCTTGTAATAAATGATGCTTCACTATTTGTCATCACATGTATGAGAAAATGATCCTGGCATACATGTGATATTCACTTGGTTGTTCTTCGGAAAAACCGGGTGTGACAGAGGTGGTATCAGAGCCAAGGTTGCCCGTAGGAACGTGGACCTAGGTAGAAATGGACGTAGTTAAGGGCCCTATTTTCTTAAAAACTATTTTACAAAGGTGTGGATTGAAAAGTGTTATTTAAATGAGTCACTTTCTTCATCTTACCCCAACTATCATTCAAAATAGGATTTTTGTTTGAGAGTTTATCTAACCTAATTTTAAATTCTTTTTGATTTAGATGGTTCGCATGATTCGCACCGCTCGCAAGTCCACAGGAGGGAGAGTTCCCGTAGTTGCCCTTGCCGAGAGGGAGGAGAGCCGTCCGGTGACGTACCTTTCCTACGGATTGGCAGTAGGAGGCTTACTGCGCCGTCTTCGGCGTATGCTCGAAGCCGCTGGCAATACGGGCAAACTAATCATCCACTATAACTCCACCAGGACCATCCGTGAGAAGAGGGAAGAATGGAGTTCAAAGATGAGGATTATACACGAAAATCAGCCACTTAAGATCCACCACTCTCCAGCTTGTAGAGCAACACAGGTCGATGCGGAGAAAGATGTCACCTGGGAGGCCATCACCTGCCAGAGTCACATCTATCGTCGCCACTTGGAAAAAACTGAGTACATGTATGTCCTCCAGCGTGAGAGTGGTACCACGGAGTACAAGTACCCGCCGGTGCAGCAAGGGACTTCCCATGAGCACATGGACTTGTGCTTGGAAGATGCTTCTATGCTCAGCACTCGACTGCAGGAGTGTCAACAAGAGCTTCAGGATGTCCGGGACACCCTGAAGGAAACGGAGGCGTTGCTGCGAGCCTGCTTAAAGGCGAGAGAAAGAGGAGATGGGAATGAACTGTGTGTCACCGTGAATGATACATGGACTCCTGACTCCCCGGATCGCCGAGCGATCAGGCGTCGTCGCACTTCTCCACCAGCAGCCTCCCCACCCAAAACAGAGTCAGAAGGCAGCCGAAATGATGAGGAAGATTCTGAGAAGCCAGCTCAAGAAAACGAATAGTGTAGAGTCCTTCCCTTAGCTAGCAAGATGTCGAATAGTCGAGTCGTTACGTTAAGTTAATGGTGTGTTAATGCCTGGTGTGTGACGTGAGTTGTGGAAGCCATGAGCAATTGTCCACAGCCTCGTCTTTAGATTGTTTTGCTTTGGTGTGTGAACCCACATGAAATAATATTGCATTTATTTTTGTGTGAAAAATGAACCCTCAGAAAAGTATGGCAAAGCCTCAACACTTCAAAGTACAAACAAGTGAAAGTAGTAAGATGATACTAAATGCTTTCAAATTAACATTGGTTGATTCTACCAGATGGCCGGAAGAGGAAAAGGACATGCTGCCAACCCCGCCAACAACAACGATGAGGCATGCAACCCTCATCTTTCTGGAGGCTAGGACAGGGGTGGTCGCCGTGAAGAAGTTGACCCTCTCCACCAAATGCTGGAGAATCAGAATCAGCTCATCTAGAACTTGACTCAAGTGGTGGCCAACTTGCATCAAGTTCCACCTCCACAAGCTGCACCACGCCAACCAAGGTTGAGTGAGTTTCTAGGAACTCAACCTCCAAAGTTTGCAAGTGCTGCTGAACCTCTGGAGGCAGATGATTGGCTGAAGACCATTGAAAGCAAGATGAGGATCATCCAGTGCCAAGGGTATGAGAGGGTTGCTGTTTGCCTCTCATCAAATGCATGGACCTGCTGCTGTTTGGTGGACCGCCTATGTGGCCGCCCATCATGACCCTGAGAACATCACTTGGGAAGAGTTCAAGCGTAGCTTCCGCAACCATTACATCCCAAGAGGTGAACTCAAAAACAAGAGGAAGGAGTTTTTGGGGTTGCAGCAAGGTAACATGACTGTGAGGGAATACCTCACAAAGTTTACTCAACTATCCCGTTATGCCCCACTAGACATAGAGACTGATGAGCAGAAACAAGATTGTTTCGTGGAAGGACTTACCGCGGAGATGCAGTGTGCAATGTCCTCAAATGAGTATGAAAGCTTCCAAAACATGGTGGACAGAGCATTTGTGGTAGAAAGGAAGCTAAAGGCCTTGGAAAATGAGAATAAGAGGAAGGCCAGTTGGTCACATCAAGCCTCGGGTAGCAACAACCGCCCCCGTCTGATGCAGCAACCAGCAGGGCAGACGAACCGTGCTGCGGTACCCTACTCAGCACCAAGGGGGTACAACCCAAACTACAGGCCTCCGGCAGCACTAGCACAGCCACAACGTCAGTTTGTACAGCAGCCTCGCCCCGCATATCCACCTCGACCAGCAGTGCAAGGACCCCCGAACCAACCCCAAGACAACAAAGGCCAGGCACCTAAAGTTGGGGTGCAATGTTTTAGCTGTGGTGAAGTGGGGCACTACGCCCATAAATGCCCAAAGAAGAAGCCTGCGCAACCACAACAACAGAATGTAATGAGAGGACGGGTGAACCACGTCACTATGGAGGAAGCACAAGAGGCACCCGACGTGGTAGTTGGTAAGTTTCCTGCCAATTTACACCTTGCAACCCTGCTGTTTGATTCTGGTGCTACCCACTCGTTCATTGCTCAAGGGTTTGTTAAGAAGCATGACCTAGCAACCACACAAATGAACCACATGCTAGCTGTAAACTCTCCAGGTGGAGAAATAAGGACAAGACAAGTGTGTCCCAAAGTGAACCTAGATATTAATGGGGTAGTATTTACTGCTAATCTCATAGTGATAGATTCACAGGGAATAGATATTATTTTGGGTATGGATTGGTTGACCAAACATAAAGGAATCATCCATTGTTCGACCAGAACAGTGGAACTAACTCACCCTAGTGGCACAAGAGTAAAGCTCATAACAATACACGAGCCTAGGAGGGACATCAAAGTAAATCAAGTTGAGGTGAAAGTTGAGGAAATCAGGACCATCAGGGAATATCCAGATGTTTTTCCGGAGGAGTTGCCAGGTATGCCTCCCGATCGTGAAGTGGAATTCGCAATTGAGCTAGTACCTGGAACAGCCCCGATATACGAGAGACCTTATCGGATGGACTCCAAGCAGCTGGAAGAACTCAAGGATCATTTGAGAGAATTGTCGGAGAAGGGGTATATTCGTCCTAGTTCCTCACCATGGGGAGCTCCGGTGATATTTGTGCCCAAGGAGGACGGAACCCAAAGGTTATGCGTGGATTACCGTGCTTTGAATGAGGTAACCATCGAAAACAAGTACCCGTTACCCCGCATTGAAGACTTGTTTGATCAGTTGAGGGGAGCTTGTGTGTTCTCGAAAATTGATCTCAGGTCGGGATACCACCAACTCAAGATAAGGCAATCTGATATTCCCAAGACAGCTTTCGTATCTCGGTACGGACTGTATGAATACACTGTCATGCCTTTCGGGCTAACTAATGCCCCGGCATACTTCAGGTACCTCATGAACAAGGTATTCATGGAATATCTGGACAAATTTGTGGTGGTTTTCATAGATGACATTCTCGTCTTCTCCAAAGATGAAGAAGAACATGAGAAACATCTAAGGTTGGTGTTGCAGAGGCTAAGAGCACACCAACTATATGGCAAGTTGAGCAAGTGTGAGTTTTGGCTGAGGAAAGTTCCTTTCTTAGGACATATAATCTCGGAGGGAGGAATCTCCGTAGATCCCGCCAAAATCGAGGATATCCAGAAGTGGAAGACCCCTGAAAATGTCGGGGAAGTTCGAAGCTTCTTGGGATTGGCTGGATACTATCGACGGTTTATTGAGGGATTCTCCAACACCTCGAGACCTCTCACCAAACTGTTGGAGAAGGGAATCACATTCACCTGGACGCCACAGTGCGAGACGAGTTTTCAGGAGCTAAAGAAGAGATTGACAACAGCCCCAGTGCTCGTTATGCCAGATATACAGAAGAACTTTATGGTGTACTGCGATGCCTCTGGAAACGGGTTGGGATGTGTTCTCATGCAAAAAGGGCATGTCGTGGCATATGCATCCCGACAGCTTCGGAAGCACGAGAAGAACTATCCTACACATGACCTAGAACTAGCCGCAGTGGTACACGCGTTGAAAATTTGGCGGCACTATTTGATGGGGAAGAGAACCGAGATATATACGGATCATAAGAGTTTGAAGTACATTTTCACACAGCCAGATCTCAACCTCAGGCAAAGGAGATGGTTAGAGCTAATCAATGACTTTGATGTGGGCATCAACTATCATCCTGGGAAGGCAAACGTCGTGGCCGATGCTTTATGTCGGAAAGTGCAGGTCAATAAGTTGAGCTTGAAGGACATGTCTGCAGAATTGAAGGACGAGGTTATAGGGCTCAATCTATGCCCTGTGAATAGTGGTGAAGCCATCGCCATAGAAGTGGACTCCACATTAGAGCAAGACATACGCGATGGTCAAAAGAACGACGAGAAGATACAAGAAATCAGGCAACTCATCAAGGAAAATAAAGCTCCTGGTTTCAGAAAGGATGAACAAGGTACGGTGTGGCACGGGAAAAGGATCTGTGTGCCTGAAGTAAAGGAGATCCGTGAATTGATTTTGAAGGAGGCTCACGATTCCGACTATTCCATTCATCCTGGAAGTACGAAGATGTACCAGGACCTCAAGAGCAGGTATTGGTGGTATGGCATGAAGCGAGATGTCGCGGAACATGTTGCCCTATGTGAACATGTCAGTTGGTGAAAGCAGAACATCAACGACCCGCGGGATTATTGCAACCACTCAAAGTGCCTGAATGGAAATGGGAAGAAATCAGCATGGATTTCATCGTGGGATTGCCTAGGACCCAATCAGGATACGATTCGATATGGGTCATCATTGATAGGCTAACCAAGGTAGCTCACTTCATCCCCGTGAAGGAAAGCTACAGCGGATCCAAATTGGCAGAGTTGTACATGTCAAGGATCGTGTGTTACCATGGAGTGCCAAAGAAGATTGTGTCGGATCGAGGGACACAGTTCACCTCAAGGTTCTGGCAGAAGTTGCACGAAACCATGGGAACCCATCTTAACTTTAGTTCTGCCTATCATCCCCAAACTGATGGGCAGACGGAAAGAACCAATCAGATCCTTTAAGATATGCTAAGGGCTTGTGCACTCAAAAACAATAGGAGTTGGGACAAGAACTTACCGTATGCGGAGTTTTCCTATAACAACAGCTATCAAGCTAGTATGAAGATGTCACCGTTTGAAGCCTTGTACGGGAGGAAGTGTAGAACTCCCCTATTTTGGAACCAAACAGGGGAAAGTAAAGTGTTTGGTCCAGAAGTACTCCAAGAAGCCGAGGCGAAGGTGAGGGAAATTCGCAACAACTTGAGGATAGCACAGACACGCCAAAAGAGCTATGCCGATGTACGAAGCAGAGAGCTCGTTTTCAACGTGGGAGACTATGTCTATCTCAAGGTGTCCCCTATCAGAGGACTTCGTCGGTTCAAGGTGAAAGGGAAGTTGGCACCTCGATACATCGGACCCTTTCAAGTCTTGGAGAGGAAAGGCGAAGTGGCGTATCAACTAGAATTACCGGCTCGTCTATCGGATGTGCACGATGTATTCCATGTGTCACAACTCAAGAAATGTCTGAGGACGCCTAAAGAGGTGTTACCCATGAATGAAGTGGATGTAGCTGAGGATTTGTCCTATGCCGAGCAACCATACAAGATTTTGGAGACAATGGAACGTCTCACCAGAAATAAAAGAATCCGGATGTGCAAGGTGCAGTGGAAGCATCACTCAGAAGAGGAAGCCACCTGGGAGCGGGAAGATGAGCTCAAGGCACAATTTCCGGAATTGTTTTCTTAGAAACACCAATCTCGAGGACGAGATATCTTTTAAGGGGGGTAGAGCTGTAACACCCCAAAATTTTGATTCAAAGCCCTAAATCATGTTAAGAGGGGAATTTAAAAATTTTTGGACGTGTTGCATGTTTTGCAAAAATTCAAATTCAAACTGGAATTCAAATTAAACTCAAATCAGAAAAGAAATAGAAAAAGAAAAAGAGAAAGCAGAAAAAAACCGGCCAGTGGTCCGAAACCCACCAGCCGGCCCAGTCAGCGCCCGCGCCAGCCAGCAGCCGCGCGCGCTGCTGCCTCACACTGACAGGCGGGACCCACCCGATCTTCGTCTACCTCGCGCCGCGCCGGACTCCCTCGCCCCCGAATAAAAACCGATCGGGATTTCGGCGTATCCCCGCTGAATTCTGTTCGTAGGCGACGCGGACATGATCTAAACCACCCCGCCGCCCTCCCCCGTCTATAAAAACCCTGGCCTCGTTCTGTTTTTCCCACGCGATCGCCGATTTTTCCTCCGGTGAGAACCGAGACTTCTCCGGCGAATTCTGGCCGATCTAAGCTCGGAAATTCCGATCTAACTCGCTGGTCTTGATCCACCGCCTCCGGGGAACCTTGCAGGTGCAGAAAACTCGGTGATTTGCGGTGTAAACCCAGCGCCGACGAGCTTCGCCGTGGTTTTGCCTCGGACCTCGTCGCCGATCACCTTCCACGACCTCCGAGCTCAAGAAAACCCCCGAGGTGAGATCCCCGACCTCTCCTCCACCGATCTATTCCATAAAATCACAGTTCTAGGAAGAATTCTCGAAGATCCGAAAGTCTCCGGCGAGATCGCCGCTTCCCGCCGCCGTGCGCCGCCGGCAGCGCCGCCCGCGTTCGATCAGAGCGACGTGGCCGCTTGTGCGCCGTCTATTTTAAATCCCACGGTAGGGTTTAAATCCCCGCGTACCGGTTCGGCGTTATAATCTCAGCCGTCGGTTTAAAATCGGACGGTCCACGTCAGCCCCGCGTTATAAACACTGGAAATCTTACGTGCTACCCTCTGGGGTTCTCGGGAAATAAGAGCTAGCCCCGGAAACTTCTGATCTAGCCCCTGGAACTTCAGAAAATCATGTAAATTCATTTAAAAATCAGTTTTAGCCCCTGGATTTAATAAAAATTAGGAAAAACACCTCTGATAAGTGCAGCTAGACCCCTGGAAATTCTGAAAATAATATTATAGACCCTGTAATGGGGTGAGTTTACCTTTTTAGCCCTGTTTAATATTTAATTTGGGAAATTGAATATGTGGCTAGTGTTTAAAATTTAAAAAGTGGGACAAACATATTGTCAAAATTAAATTAAAAACTTTCTCAGTATTTAGAAAACTTTGGAGTGAGATAAAAACATATTTTGGGCTGAAGTGAATCTGTTTAATTTATTATTCACATTTAAGGACACATTTTTAAGTAAAGAAAAGTTCTAGAAAATAGGGAAAATAATTGTAAAATAGTTTACATCAGAGGAAAAGGTAAAAAATATATTAGTAAATTATTTAGGACCAGAACCTATTCTGTTTAGATGATGTATATTACTAATTTCGTAATAAAGAACACATTTATGTATAGGAAAATAAATCTGAAAATATAGCAACTAGTAAATGATAAACGAAGTTTCTAAAATCCAAAGGATTCAGTTTAGGGTTGGTAGAAATTATGAAGACACATATGGAGAAGGAAAATACCTTTCATGCATACTTGGTAGCTAAAAGGTGTAGTAATTGAATATAAGGAATTTATTTAAATTGGAAACTCATATATAAAGTATGCAAGCATAAATGTGAAAACAAAAGTAGGAATCATATACACATGATTAAAAGTGCATGCAAGCCACAAATCAACACACATAGAGTAACCACAACACATATAATGGTGAATGACTTTCATAAATATGAATGTGTGGTTTGTTTGAAGTAGAAGTGTGAACTATGTCTTATGGATTGTTGTTCTTCTTTTGCTATGTGTGATGGTATGATGTAGAACCTGCTCAAGAGCAAGTTATTCCTTTCCAAGACCAGGACTACCCATTTCAAGAGCAGCAAGAAGGAGGCAAGTGTCCTTGACCACTTTGATCCTATGCTAGGATGTGTAGCTAGAGTTATTTGCATTGTCAATTTAAATCTGAAACCCATGCTAGGAAGTTTCCCTAGAATTGCATTACCTTGTTTCCTTGTAGCTTGGGTTGGGATTTATTTTATCGTGTCATTTATTATTATGCATATGCTTAGCCATGCTTAGAATGGGATAATTGGGATATGAGATCATCATTTATTTTACCATACTCTTGAATGAGATATTGTGAGTTATGTAGAGGTAGGGATCAAGGCAAGTTGGATATTTTGGTTGTGTGCTGGGTGCACGACACTTGGGTTTGTGTTTAGTACTTGCCTGGATCCTAAGGACCGGTTCATGGAGCATGTAACCTGGCTTTAGAGTGCCAACCAAATGCTGAGATGGGGCAGCTTGGCCAATTAATTAGGTGTATCCCCGGCGTAGTATGGGTGTGTTGGATGGTGCGGGGAGTAGGTGTCAGCTGGACTACCATATGAACCGCAAGGCTCAAGAGGGGGCCACTGCAGCGGGGTTGGAGCCTCTTGTATGCTGTTAGGGGTGAAACCTCAGTGGGCCCATGCTCGTCGGGAACCCCTTTGTAAAGGCTTCGTAGTGATCTCCTGGCTACACACCTGGGAAGTGTGAATGTGGTTCATAGCCACTGGCATAATGGAGGTTCTTTTAGTCCACCCGGCAACGGGGGATGAAATCACTACATGTGGGTACAGTGGTACAAACTCTGCGGAGTCAAAACTGTCATGACAGCCGTGCTCACGGTCAAGAGCGGCTTGGACTTATTCATGATTAGAGGATTGATGGTTTTGGAAGTTGTGGATGTTAAGCGGGGAGCTTAACATTGGGAATGAGGTTATGGTTATTTGATTATGATGATGGGATGGGAGTTTGGGACCATTTCACCTGTGTAGTAATGTAGGTGCTTAATAAGCTAAGGTGATAGGTATTACTTGCATAGTGCTTTAACCATGAGTTCAACCCTTCCCTTGTTCTAGCCATGCATGACATAACTTTCCCACACTTGCTGAGTACCATTGGTACTCAACCTTGCATATTTGTTGGTTTATGTTGCTGCTCAGGTCAAGGTAATGAGGTGGTGTATAATGACCAAGACATTGGACCCGAAGAAGGTTTCTAGGTTCATGGAGACCCCCGGGCAACGCCTGTGACGGAGCCCTCAAGAATAATATTCCGCTGCTAGTTTATTTATTTTTGATGAACTTATTATTGTCCATCGAGACATTTGCTATGTAAGACTTATTTATATTCGACACCTGGCTTGTAATAAATGATGCTTCACTATTTGTCATCACATGTATGAGAAAATGATCCTGGCATACATGTGATATTCACTTGGTTGTTCTTCGGAAAAACCGGGTGTGACAATATGCATAATAATAAATGACATGATAAAATAAATCCCAACCCAAGCTACAAGGAAAACAAGGTAATGCAATTCTAGGGAAACTTCCTAGCATGGGTTTCATATTTCCATTGACAATGCAAATAATTCTATCTACACATCCTAGCATAGGATCAAAGTGGTCAAGGACACTTGCCTCCTTCCTGCTGCTCTTGAAATAGGTAGTCCTGATCTTGGAAAGGAATAACTTGCTCTTGAGCAGGTTCTACATCATACCATCACACATAACAAAAGAAAAACAACAATCCATAAGACATAGTTCACACTTCCTCTTCATACAAACCACACATTCATATTTATGAAAGTCATTCTCCATTATATGTGTTGTGGTCACTCCATGTCTGTTAATTTGTGGCTTGCATGCACTTTTAATCATGTGTATATGATTCCTACTTTTGTGTTCACATTTATACTTACATACTATATATATGAGTTTCCAATTTAAATAAATTCCTTATATTCAATTACTACACCTTTTAGCTATCAAATATGCATGAAAGGTATTTTCCTTCTCCATATGTGTCTTCAGAATTTCTACCAACCCTAAACTGAATTCTTTTGGATTTTAGAAACTCCATTTATCATTTACTAGTTGCTATATTTTCAAATTTATTTTCCTATGCATAAATGTGTACTTTATTATGAAAATAACAAGACACATCATCTAAACAGAATAGGTTCTGGTCCTAAATAATTTAATAACATATTTTGACCTTTGCCTCTGATGTAAACTATTTCACAATTATTTTCCCTATTTCCTAGAACTATTCTTTACTTAAAAATGTGTCTCTACTTGTGAATAATAAATTAAACAGATTCAATTCAGCCCAAAATATGTTTTTATCTCACTCCAAAGTTTCCTGAATACTGAGAACGTCTTTAATTAAATTTTGACAATATGTTTGTCCCACTTTTTAATTTTTAAACACTAGCCACATATTCAATTTCCTAAATTAAATACTAAACAGGGCTAAAAAGGTAAACTCACCCCACTACAGGGTCTATAATATTATTTTCAGAATTTCCAGGGGTCTAGCTACACTTATCAGAGGAGTTTTTCCTAATTTTTATTAAGTCCAGGGGCTAAAACTGATTTTTAAATGAATTTACATGATTTTCTGAAGTTCCAGGGGCTAGATCTGAAGTTTCCGGGGCTAGCTCTTCTTTCTCGAGAACCCCAGGGGGTAGCACGTAAGATTTCCAGTCTTTATAACGCGGGGCTGACGTGGACCGTCCGATTTTAAACCGACGGCTGAGATTATAACGCCATACCGGTACGCGGGGATTTAAACCCTACCGTGCGATTTAAAATAGACGGCGCACAAGCGGCCACGTCGCTCTGATCGAGCGCGGGCGGCGCTGCCGACGGCGCACGGCGGCGGGAAGCGGCGATCTCGCCGGAGACTTTCGGATCTTCGAGAATTCTTCCTAGAACTGTGATTTTATGGCATAGATCGCTGGAGGGGAGGTCGGGGATCTCACCTCGGCGGTTTTCTTGAGCTCGGAGGTCCTGGAAGGTGATCGGCGACGAGGTCCGAGGTGAATTCACGGTGAGGCTCGTCGGCGCTGTGTTTACACCGCAAGTCACCGAGTTTTCTGCACCTGCAAGGTTCCCCGGAGGCGGTGGATCAAGACCAGTGAGTTAGATCGGAATTTCCGAGCTTAGATCGGCCAGAATTCGCCCGAGAAGTCTCGGTTCTCACCGGAGGAAAATTGGCGGATCGCTTGGGAAAAACAGAACGAGGCCGGGGTTTTTATAGACGGGGGAGGGCGGCGGGGTGGTTTAGATCGAGTTTGCGTCGCCCCCGAACGGAATTCGGCTGGAATACGCGAGAATTCCCGATCGGTTTCGATTCGGGTGAGAGAGTCCGGCGCTGGCGCGAGGTAGACGATGAACTGGCAGGCCCCGCCTGTCGGTGGGGGAAAGCGGCGCGCACGGCTGCGGGCTGGCGCGGGCGCTGGTTGGGCCGGCTGGTGGGTTGCGGCCCACTGGCCGGTTTTTTTCTGTTTTCACTTTTTCTTTTTCTATTTCTTTTTCTATTTCTTTTCTGATTTGAGTTTAATTTGAATTCCAGTTTGAATTTGAATTTTTGCAAAACATGCAACACGTCCAAAAATTTTTAAATTCCCCTCTTAACATGATTTAGGGTCTTAACAAAATTTTGGGGTGTTACAGCTTTACCCCCCTTAAAAGAAATCTCGTCCTCGAGATTGGTAGTTCTAAGAAAACAATTCCGGAAATTGTGCCTTTAGCTCATCTTCCCGCTCCCAGGTGGCTTCCTCTTCTGAGTGATGCTTCCACTGCACCTTGCACATCCGGATTCTTTTATTTCTGGTGAGGCGTTCCATTGTCTCCAAAATCTTGTATGGTTGCTCGGCATAAGACAAATCCTCAGCTACGTCCACTTCATTCATGGGTAACACCTCCTCAGGCGTCCTCAGGAATTTCTTGAGTTGTGACACATGGAATACATCGTGCACATCCGATAGACGAGCCGGTAATTCTAGTTGATACGCCACTTCACCTTTCCTCTCCAAAACTTGAAAGGGTCCAATGTATCGAGGTGACAACTTCCCTTTCACCTTGAACCGACGAAGTCCTCTGATAGGGGACACCTTGAGATAGACATAGTCCCCCACGTTGAAAATGGGCTCTCTTCTTCGTACATCGGCATAGCTCTTTTGGCGTGTCTGTGCTATCCTCAAGTTATTGCGAATTTCCCTCACCTTCGCCTCGGCTTCTTGTAGTACTTCTGGACCAAACACTTTACTTTCCCCTATTTGGTTCCAAAATAGGGGAGTTCTGCACTTCCTCCCGTACAAAGCTTCAAACGGTGACATCTTCATACTAGCTTGATAGCTGTTGTTATAGGAAAACTCCGCATACGGTAAGTTCTTGTCCCAACTCCTATTGGTTTTGAGTGCACATGCCCTCAGCATATCTTCAAGGATCTGATTGGTTCTCTCCGTCTGCCCGTCAGTTTGGGGATGATAGGCAGAACTAAAGTTCAGATGGGTTCCCATGGTTTCGTGCAACTTCTGCCAGAACCTTGAGGTGAACTGTGTCCCTCGATCCGACACAACCTTCTTTGGCACTCCATGGTAATACACGATCCTTGACATGTACAACTCTGCCAATTTGGATCCGCTGTAGCTTTCTTTCACGGGGATGAAATGAGCTACCTTAGTTAGCCTATCAATGATGACCCATATTGAATCATACCCTGATTGGGTCCTAGGCAATCCCACGATGAAATCCATGCTGATTTCTTCCCATTTACATTCAGGCACTTTGAGTGGTTGCAATAATCCCGCGGGTCGTTGATGTTCTGCTTTCACTAACTGACATGTGTCACATAGGGCAACATGTTCCGCGACATCACGCTTCATGCCATACCACCAATACCTGCTCTTGAGGTCCTGGTACATTTTCGTACTCCCAGGATGAATGGAATAGTAAGAATCATGAGCCTCCTTCAAAATCAATTCACGGATCTCCTTTACTTCTGGCACACAGATTCTTTTCCCGTGCCACATCGTTCCTTGTTCATCTTCTCTAAAACCAGGAGCTTTATTTTGCTTGATGAGTTGTCTGATCTCTTGTATCTTCTCGTCATTCTTTTGACCCTCGTGTATGTCTCGCTCGAGTGTGGAGTCCACTTCCATGGCGATGGCTTCACCGCTATTTACCAGGCATAGATTAAGCGTTATAACCTCGTCCTTCAATTCTGCAGGCATGTCCTTCAAGCTCAACTTATTGACCTGCACTTTCCGACTTAAAGCATCGGCCACGACGTTTGCTTTCCAAGGATGATAGTTGATGCCCACATCAAAGTCATTGATTAGCTCTAACCATCTCCTTTGTCTGAGGTTGAGGTCTGGCTGTGTGAATATGTACCTGAAACTCTTATGATCCGTATATATCTCGGTCCTCTTCCCCATCAAATAGTGCCGCCAAATTTTCAACGCGTGTACCACTGCGGCTAGTTCTAGGTCATGTGTAGGATAGTTTTTCTCGTGCTTCCGGAGTTGCCGGGATGCATAAGCCACGACATGCCCTTCTTGCATGAGAACACATCAAACCCGTTTCCAGAGGCATCGCAGTACACTGTGAAATTCTTCTGCATATCTGGCATAACCAACACTGGGGCTGTTGTCAATCTTTTCTTTAGCTCCTGAAAACTCGTCTCGCACTGTGGCATCCATGTGAATGTGATTCCCTTCTCCAACAGTTTGGTGAGGAGTCTCGAGATCTTGGAGAATCCCTCAATAAACCGTCTATAGTATCCAGCCAATCCCAAGAAGCTTCGAACTTCCCCGACATTTTCAGGGGTCTTCCACTTCTGTATATCCTCGATTTTTGCAGGATCCACGGAGATTCCTCCCTCCGAGATTATATGTCCTAAGAAGGGAACTCTCTTCAGCCAAAACTCACACTTGCTCAACTTGGCATATAGTTGGTGTTCTCTCAGCCTTTGCAACACCAACCTTAGATGTTTCTCATGTTCTTCTTCATCTTTGGAGAAGACGAGAATGTCATCTATGAAAACCACCACAAATTTGTCCAGATATTCCATGAATACCTTGTTCATGAGATAATGAAGTATGCCGGGGCATTAGTTAGCCCGAAAGGCATGACAGTGTATTCATACAGTCCGTACCGAGATACGAAAGCTGTCTTGGGAATATCAGATTGCCTTATCTTAAGTTGGTGGTACCCCGACCTGAGATCAATTTTCGAGAACACACAAGCTCCCCTCAACTGATCAAACAAGTCTTCAATGCGGGGTAATGGGTACTTGTTCTTGATGGTTACTTCATTCAAGGCATGGTAATCCACGCATAACCTTTGGGTTCCGTCCTTCTTGGGCACAAATATCACCGGAGCTCCCCATGGTGAGGAACTAGGACGAATATACCCCTTCTCCGTCAATTCTCTTAAATGATCCTTGAGTTCTTCTACCTGCTTGGAGTCCATCCGATAAGGTCTCTTGTATATCGGGGCTGTTCCAGGTACTAGCTCAATTGCGAATTCCACTTCACGATCGGGAGGCATACCTGGCAACTCCTCCGGAAAAACATCTGGATATTCCTTGATGGTCCTGATTTCCTCAACTTTCACCTCAACTTGATTTAATTTAATGTCCCTCCTAGGCTCGTGTATTGTTATGAACTTTACTCTTGTGCCACTAGGGTGAGTTAGTTCCACCGTTCTGGTCGAACAATGGATGATTCCTTTATGTTTTATCAACCAATCCATACCCAAAATAATATCTATCCCTCGTGAATCTATCACTATGAGGTTAGCAGTAAATACTACCCCATTAATGTCTAGGTTCACCTTGGGACACACTTGTCTTGTCCTTATTTCTCCACCTGGAGAGTTTACGGCTAGCATATGGTTCATTTGTGTTGTTGCTAGGTCATGCTTCTTAACAAACCCTTGGGCAATGAACGAGTGGGTAGCACGAGAATCAAACAGCAGGGTTGCAAGGTGTAAATTGGCAGGAAACTTACAAACTACCACGTCAGGTGCCTCTTGTGCTTCCTCCATAGTGACGTGGTTCACCCATCCTCTCATTACATTCTGCTGTTGTGGCTGCGCGGGCTGCTTCTTTGGGCACTTATGGGCATAGTGCCCCACTTCACCACAGTTAAAACATTGCACCCCAACCTTAGGTGCCTGGCCTTTATTGTCTTGGGGTTGGTTTGGGGGTCCTTGCACTGCTGGTCGAGGTGGATATGCGGGGCGAGGCTGCTGTACAAACTGACGTTGCGACTGTGCTGGTGCTGCCGGAGGCCTGTAGTTTGGGTTGTACCCTCGTGGTGCTGAGTAGGGTACCGCAGCACGATTCGTCTGCCCTGCAGGTTGCTGCATCAGACGTGGGCGGGTGTTTCTCCCTGAGGCTTGATGTGACCACCCGGCCTTCCTCTTATTCTTATTTTCCAAGGCCTTTAGCTTCCTTTCTACCACAAACGCTCTGTCCACCATCTTTTGGAAGCTTTCATACTCATTTGAGGACATTGCACACTGCATTTCTGCGGTAAGTCCCTCCACGAAATAATCTTGTTTCTGCTCATCAGTCTCTATGTCCTGTGGGGCATAACGGGATAGTTGAGTAAATTTAGTGAGGTATTCCCTCACCGTCATGTTTCCCTGCTGCAGTCCCAAAAACTCCTTCCTCTTGTTTTTGAGTTCACCTCTTGGGATGTAATGGTTGCGGAAGCTACACTTGAACTCTTCCCAAGTGATGTTCTCAGGGTCATGATGGGCGGCCACGTAGGCGGTCCACCAATCAGCAGCAGGTCCATGCAATTGATGAGAGGCAAACAGCACCCTCTCATACCGTTGGCACTGTATGATCCTCATCTTACTTTCAATGGTCTTCAGCCAATCATCTGCCTCCAGAGGTTCAGCAGCACTTGCAAACTTTGGAGGTTGAGTTCCTAGAAACTCACTCAACCTTGGTTGGCGTGGTGCAGCTTTTGGAGGTGGAACTTGATGCAAGTTGGCCACCACTTGAGTCAAGTTCTGGATGAGCTGATTTTGATTCTCCAGCATTTGGTGGAGGGGATCAACTCCTTCACGGCGACCACCCCGGTCCTGGCCTCTAGAAAGATGAGGGTTGCATGCCTCATCGTTGTTGTTAGCGGGGTTGGCAGCACGTCCTTTTCCTCTTCCAGCCATCTGGCAGAATCAACCAATGTTAATTTGAAAGCATTTAGTATCATCTTACTACTTTCATTTGTTTGTACTTTGAAGTGTTGAGGCTTTGTTATACTTTTCTGAGGGTTCATTTCTCACACAAAAATAAATGCAATATTATATCATGTGGGTTCTCACACCAAAGCAAAACAATCTAAAGACGAGGTTGTGGACAATTGCTCATGGCTTCCACAACTCACGTCACACACCAAGCATTAACACACCATTAACTTAACGACTCGACTATTAAACATCTTGCTAACTAAGGGAAGGACTCTACACTACTCGTTTTCTTGAGCTGGCTCCTCGGGATCTTCCTCATCATTTCGGCTTCCTTCTGACTCTGCTTTGGGTGGGGAGGCTGCTGGTGGAGAAGTGCGACGACGCCTTATCGCCCGACGATCTGGGGAGTCAGGAGTCAATGTATCATTCGCGGTGACACACAGTTCATTCCCATCTCCTCTTTCTCTCGCCCTCAGGCAGGCTCGCAGCAACGCCTCCGTTTCCTTCAGGGTGTCCCGAACATCCTGAAGCTCTTGCTGACACTCCTGCAGTCGAGTGCTGAGCATAGCAGCATCCTCCAAGCACAAGTCCATGTGCTCATGGGAAGTCCCTTGCTGCACTGGCGGGTACTTATACTCCGTTGTACCACTCTCACGCTGGAGGACATACATGTACTCAGTACTGTCCAGGTGGCGACGATAGATGTGACTCTGGCAGGTGATGGCCTCCCAGGTGACATCCTTCTCCACATCGACCTGTGTCGCTCGACAAGCTGGAGAGTGGTGGATCTTGAGCAGCTGATTTTCGTGTATAATCCTCATCTCTGAACTCCATTCTTCCCTCTTCTCACGGATGGTCCTGGTGGAGTTATAGTGGATGATTAGCTTGCCCGTATTGCCGGCGGCTTCGAGCATACGTCGAAGACGGCGCAACAAGCCTCCTACTGCCAATCCATAGGAAAGGTATGTCACCGGACGGCTCTCCTCTCTTTGGGCAAGGGCAACTACGGGAACTCTCCTTCCTGTGGACTTGCGAGCGGTGCGAATCATGCGAACCATCTAAAACAAAAAGAATTTAAACTTAGGTTAGATAAACTCTTAAACAAAAATCCTATTTTGAATGAAAGTTGGGGTAAGATGAAGAAAGTGACTCATTAAATAACACTTTTCAACACACACCTTGTAAAATAGTTTTTAAGAAAATAGGGCCCTTAAATACGTCCATTTCTACCTAGGTCCACGTTCCTACGGGCAACCTTGGCTCTGATACCACTTCTGTCACACCCGGTTTTTCCGAAGAACAACCAAGTGAATATCACATGTATGTCAGGATCATTTTCTCATACATGTGATGACAAATAGTGAAGCATCATTTATTACAAGCCAGGTGTCGAATATAAATAAGTCTTTCATAGCAAATGTCTCGATGGACAATAATAAGTTCATCACAAGTAAATAAACTAGCAGCGGAATATTATTCTTGAGGGCTCCGTCAAAGGCGTTGCCCGGGGGTCTCCATGAACCTAGAAACCTTCTTCGGGTCCAAAGTCTTGGTCATTATACACCACCCCATTATCTTGACCTGACCAGCAATATAAACCAACAAATATGCAAGGTTGAGTACCGATGGTACTCAGCAAGTGTGGGACAGTTATGTCATGCATGGCTAGAACAAGAGAAGGTTGAACTCATGGTTAAAGCACTATGCAAGTAATACCTATCACCTTAGCTTATTAAGCACCTACATTACTACACAGGTGAAATGGTCCCAAACTCCCATCCCATCATCATAATCAAATAACCATAACCTCATTCCCAATGTTAAGCTCCCCGCTTAACATCCACGACTTCCAAAACCATCCATCCTCTAATCATTAATAAGTCCAAGCCGCTCTTGACCGTGAGCACGGCTGTCATGACAGTTTTGACTCTGCAGAGTTTGTACCACTGTACCCACATGTAGTGATTTCATCCCCCGTTGCCGGGTGGACTAAAAGAACCTCCATTATGCCAGTGGCTACGAACCACATTCACACTTCCCAGGTGTGTAGCCAGGAGATCACTACGAAGCCTTTACAAAGGGATTCCCGACGAGTGTGGGCCCACTGAGGTTTCACCCCTAACAGCATACAAGAGGCTCCAACCCCGCTGCAGTGGCCCCCTCTTGAGCCTTGCGGTTCATATGGTAGTCCAGCTGACACCTATTCCCCGCACCATCCAACACACCAATACTACGCCGGGGATACACCTAATTAATTGGCCAAGCTGCCCCATCTCAGCATGTGGTTGGCACTGTAAAGCCAGGTTACATGCTCCATGAACCGGTCCTTAGGATCCAGGCAAGTACTAAACACAAACCCGAGTCTCGTGCACACAGCACACAACCAAAACATCCAACTTGCCTTGATCCCTACCTCTACATAACTCACAATATCTCATTCAAGAGTATGGTAAAATAAACTGATGATCTCATGTCCCAAATATCCCATTCTAAGCATGGCTAAGCATATGCATAATAATAAATGACATGATAAAATAAATCCCAACCCAAGCTACAAGGAAAACAAGGTAATGCAATTCTAGGGAAACTTCCTAGCATGGGTTTCATATTTCCATTGACAATGCAAATAATTCTATCTACACATCCTAGCATAGGATCAAAGTGGTCAAGGACACCTGCCTCCTTCCTGCTGCTCTTGAAATGGGTAGTCCTGATCTCGGAAAGGAATAACTTGCTCTTGAGCAGGTTCTACATCATACCATCACACATAACAAAAGAAAAACAACAATCCATAAGACATAGTTCAGACTTCCTCTTCATACAAACCACACATTCATATTTATGAAAGTCATTCTCCATTATATGTGTTGTGGCCACTCCATGTGTGTTGATTTGTGGCTTGCATGCACTTTTAATCATGTGTATATGATTCCTACTTTTGTGTTCACATTTATACTTACATACTATATATATGAGTTTCCAATTTAAATAAATTCCTTATATTCAATTACTACACCTTTTAGCTATCAAATATGCATGAAAGGTATTTTCCTTCTCCATATGTGTCTTCAGAATTTCTACCAACCCTAAACTGAATTCTTTTGGATTTTAGAAACTCTATTTATCATTTACTATTTGCTATATTTTCAAATTTATTTTCCTATGCATAAATGTGTACTTTATTATGAAAATAACAAGGCACATCATCTAAACAGAATAGGTTCTAGTCCTAAATAATTTAATAACATATTTTGACCTTTGCCTCTGATGTAAACCATTTCACAATTATTTTCCCTATTTCCTAGAACTATTCTTTACTTAAAAATGTGTCTCTAAATGTGAATAATAAATTAAACAGATTCAATTCAGCCCAAAATATGTTTTTATCTCACTCCAAAGTTTCCTAAACACTGAGGAAGTCTTTAATTAAATTTTGACAATATGTTTGTCCCACTTTTTAATTTTTAAACACTAGCCACATATTCAATTTCCTAAATTAAATACTAAACAGGGCTAAAAAGGTAAACTCACCCCACTACAGGGTCTATAATATTATTTTCAGAATTTCCAGGGGTCTAGCTACACTTATCAGAGGAGTTTTTCCTAATTTTTATTAAGTCCAGGGGCTAAAACTGATTTTTAAATGGATTTACATGATTTTTTGAAGTTCCAGGGGCTAGATCAGAAGTTTCCAGGGCTAGCTCTTATTTCCCGAGAACCCCAGGGGGTAGCACGTAAGATTTCCATTCTTTATAACGCGGGGCTGACGTGGACCGTCCGATTTTAAACCGACGGCTGCGATTATAACGCTGAACCGGTACGCGGGGATATAAACCCTACCGTGCGATTTAAAATAGACGGCGCACAAGCGGCCACGTCGCTCTGATCGAGCGCGGGCGGCGCTGCCGGCGGAGCACGGCGGCGGGAAGCGGCGACCTCGCCGGAGACTTTCAAATCTTCGAGAATTCTTCCTAGAACTGTGATTTTATGGCATAGATCGGTGGAGGGGAGGTCGGGGATCTCACCTCGGGGGTTTTCTTGAGCTCGGAGGTCCTGGAAGGTGATCGGCGACGAGGTCCGAGGTGAATTCACGGCGAGGCTCGTCGGCGCTGTGTTTACACCGCAAGTCACCGAGTTTTCTGCACCTGCATGGTTCCCCGGAGGCGGTGAATCAAGACCAGTGAGTTAGATCGGAATTTCCGAGCTTAGATCGGCCAGAATTCGCCGGAGAAGTCTCGGTTCTCACAGGAGGAAAATCGGCGGATCGCGTGGGAAAAACAGAACGAGGCCGGGGTTTTTATAGACGGGGGAGGGCGGCGGGGTGTTTTAGATCGAGTTTGCGTCGCCCCCGAACAGAATTCGGCTGGAATACGCGAGAATTCCCGATCGGTTTCTATTCGTGTGAGAGAGTCTGGCGCTGGCGCAAGGTAGACGATGAACTGGCGGGCCCCGCCTGTCAGTGGGGGAAAGCGGAACGCGCGGCTGCGGGCTGGCGCGGGCGCTGGTTGGGCCGGCTGGTGGGTTGTGGCCCACTGGCCGGTTTTTTTCTGTTTTCTCTTTTTCTTTTTCTATTTCTTTTCTGATTTGAGTTTAATTTGAATTCCAGTTTGAATTTGAATTTTTGCAAAACATGCAACACGTCCAAAAATTTTTAAATTCCCATCTTAACATGATTTAGGGTCTTAACAAAATTTTGGGGTGTTACAGAGAGCGAGGAGTTCCTTCGCTCAAATTACCCGGAGTTCATGGCTTCTCAACACGGGTAAGTCCCTATTACATCGCTATCTCTTTGTCGGTACCCGCGATATGGGGTACCCCCGCGCACAGGGGAAAATGCCTAAGGAACTCGCCCTTCTCCGCAGGGAGAGCTCCGAAGGCGCCACGCGTCTGGCAGGGCCGGACCTTCGTCTCCTCAGAGGAGAGCTCCGGGCCCACCACGTGGCATACAGAGGCCGGACCTCCCCCTCCGCGGGAGAGAGGTCCGAAGGTGCCACATATCCGGCAGGGCCGGACCTCCCTCTCCTCAGAGAGGAGCTCCAGGCCCGCCACGTGGACGACAGAAGCCGAACCTCCCCCTCCGCGGCGAGAGTTCCGAAGGCTCCACGTGTTCCGCGGGGCCGGACCCTCCTCTCTTCTGAGGAGGGCTCCGGCCCCGCCACGTGGCCAACGGAATGGCGCTGCCTGCCCCCGAGCGATAGGCAGCGGGCGTAAAGACGCCCCATACCTTGCCCATACAAGGTATTCAAGGCCGGCGTCTTCCCAAGACGCGGAGATGCGGAGCACGCCTCTGTCAGGTGCCGTTGCGCCCAGTCGCATCACAGGCTGGCACGCAGTGTCAGAGCCTGCCAGCCAATAAACGCAGCGACAAGACATCCCATGCCGCCCGCGCCGTCATCAACCACTACAACTAGCATGCGGCATGGGCAGGGCTGCAAGATGAAGACTCAGAAGCCTTCGCCAGAGACAACTACCGGCATAACTTCAGATACGGTAGATGACAGACAATCTCCCCGGGACCACCTGTCGGGTCCCGGGCCCCCCTTGTAAGCTACCCGAGTCTTGGACTATGAAAGACTCGGGTAGGCGACGATAGCAAGGGTTCGCACTCCCGCAACTCATACGCTAGCCACTCACATCCAAGCTGTAACTCATCCCCAAGCTCAGGACTACGGTTCTGAGCAGCAAGCAATACAGCAAGCTCCATAGCTCGCCGTGGACGTAGGGTTTTACGCTCCGGCGGCCTGAACCACGTAAAACTCGCCGTGTCAAGCTCTTACTAACTCGTCCATACGCTCAAGCTCTCCGCAAGGGACTAGCCCCACCGAAAAAAGAACCTCCGCGGGCTGCCTAGTGCAGGCCTGGGGGAAGTGGCGACCGAACACTTCGACATTTGGCGCGCCAGGTAGGGGGCTTTTCCCCTTGCGCGACGAGTTTCTGCCAACGAAGATGACCAAGCTTCCTTCAGCGGCAAACTCTCCTCCTCCGCGTTCACGGCGAACCGTGACCAGCGGGGAGTACATGTCGACACACTCAGAACGGAGTGTGTCGGCACAAGCTGGTAGCCAGCAGCCAACTCCGGCAACGCCGACTCCGGCAATGCAGGCTCCGACCAGTGTGAGATCTTCTGCAGCTCTGAGCGTACACCATGGGGGTGCGCTAGCTGCAGCAAGAGCACTACTGCGCATCCCACCTGCTGGGGATGCGCCCCATTCAGCGACCCAACAGTGGGTCCGCGAGGTGGACCGCCTCGTCGTCGCCGCCGCGAACCCTCGGTTTTGGCGAGGGCGACGCCCCGGCCAACTGGCTGTGTCGCTGACGCGCACGCCAACGGTTGACGGGCAGACGGCGGATTTCAGCTCCTCCAGGCTCCCGTCGACGGACCTAAGAAGGGAGCTGGAACGGTGCCACATGGGCCAGGATGCCCGGGTGTACCTCGAGCAACGTCGAGAAAGGCGTCGCAACCAGGAGGTTGGCGACAGCATGACGTCGGCCTCGACCCAGCCTGGAGGGCAGATCTTCACCACACGAGCCCTGCCCCAGGAATACGCCGCGCAGCATATGCCACAACCATATGCACTGCAAGCGGCGCCCCCGGTCTATGGTGCAGCCTTGCCCATGCCGGGGTACACGGTGCCAAGTGCGAACCAAGCGTTCGCAGCGCCAATACCTGCGGCAACAGGAGCAGGATGTGCGGCCCTTGCACCCCACCTTCGCTTCGCGAGGTGGCCACGCAAGTTTCGGCCACACCTGCCCGAGAAGTACGACGGCAGCGTCGACCCGGCGGAGTTCCTCCAGATCTACTCCACCGCCGTACTTGCAGCAGGAGGGGATGAGGCTGTCATGGCCAACTACTTCCCCGTCGCCTTGACCGGCCCAGCCCGGTCTTGGCTCATGAATCTCCCTCAGGGTTCCATAACTTCCTGGGGAGAGCTCTGCCGGCAGTTCGTCGCCAACTTCGGCAGCTCCTACACCCGTCCCGGCACGGAGCTTGACCTCCACGCTGTCAAGCAACAACCTGGGGAGTCGCTGCGCTCTTTCATCCAGCGGTTCTCCCAGGTACGCAACACCATCCCGCATATCCAAAGTGCTTCTGTGGTGGTGGCGTTCCGGCAGGGTGTCCGGGACGAGAAAATGCTTGAGAAGCTCGCGACCAGAGAGGTCCGCGACGTCTCAGAGCTCTTCAGCCTGGCGGACAATGCGCCAGAGCAGCTGAAGGGCGGAACTGGCACTCTCTGCCGACCTCCGAGTCAGAAGGACAGCCCGGGTCTGGCGCTGCTGCCTATGGGGGTGGCAAGAAGGCCAAGAACCGGGGCAGTGGCAAGATGAAGTCATCGTTCACGGCTCCCGTCGCCGCAGCAGCGACGACTAGTGGAGCTCGGGGGCCACGCCCCAACAAAAGGCAGCGGCAGTCACCGGCCCCAGGTAGTGACCAGGGCGGGCTATGCCCCATGCATGGCGCCGACAACCATACTGCTGCCGAGTGCTGGGATATCCAGAGGCTCGCAGAGCGCTTCCGCAAAGGAAGACAGCAGAGAGCTGAAGCACCGCCCTACCCTTAGAGGGAGGGCAAGCAGAAGGTCGATGCTCCAGTCAGCGCCGCCCACCAGGTGGGTTTCAGGAGCCTCAGCGTGTCATAAAGATAGTGCATAACGGTGAGGGCTCCAGCTCCGATGGTGACGGGCCGGGGCGGTAGCCGGCTGTGGCTGCCGTCCCAGGTCAGTGGAGGCTGCGCTGCTGCGGCATCAACCTTGGAGAAGCCCCAAGTAGTAGCAGCAGCCCAAGCACCGATCACAATGGTGCAAGGTCGGGCCAGCCTCACTCGAGAGCACGCCTCCGTGCCCCGGACATACCTCCCGGGGGCCGCCCAAGGTCTGTCAACCCCTTGAAGGCCTTGCCAGAAGGGGAAGACGCCTTAGGTCATCCAAGACGAGCCCGGGTCCACCTACCCCTTGAAGGCCTTAGCCAGAAGGGGAGAACTCCCCGGGGGCCCCCAGGAGAAGCCGGGCAGGACCTGATCCAGTGTGAAGATGACAACCTCATCGACGAGACTCGGCTGCAGGTAACACCCCACAACGCACGGTCTCGGCTGATGCTCTAAGCACTACCGCCAAAGAACCAAACGCGTCAGGGACCTGCAGAAGGGCAACCTGATGTCGCGGCACACTCTTTCCCGAGAAGGACCTATAAACTCTCCCCCAGCAGGGAAGGTCCCTTCCGAATCACGAAAGCTGCCGCCCCAGGTACACATGCCTTTCAACCGAGTGTGGGATCCGTTTCCAAAACTCTTGGCATGGAGCAACACTGTAAGTCCTACTCCCCGAGCATTAGTAGAACAGGGTCATTCCCTTCTGTAATGAATCCCATAGAATTTAGGAACAGTGCTTGGGGCAGCTAAGTCTCAAGGGACGGTACAGGACTACGTCCAGTTTAGCCTGGTTCCGACCCTAAGCGCGTAGAGTCTTGCTTCCCTTGTAGACGAGGCGGATCATTGCCTCCATGTACAGCCAGAATTCCACCTATGGGCATGAACACAGAAACTTGTTCTACTTAGCTCTCTCTCATGCGCTCATTTAAATTATGCATTAATTTTTATGATCGCACTATCTATGTATGTTCATCGTACATCTAGCTCCCTCTCTCCCGCGCTCATCCATAGTCAGCATTCGCTATCCTACCAAGGGCGGCCGCGCTTGATGCACCTGCCGATGGCCGAGTGAGTCTCTCGGGCCTCCCCCAGTCAGGTGTTGCGGTGCCAGTTGGTCACCTCCAAGAAAGGTCTGCGTTGTGCATGGGGGGTCCAGGGTGCGTATCCCGCTTAGCAGGCTCCGAGCCCAAAGCGTGCGCATCCTGCCCTCCGGAGGTACAGGGGAGTACAACCGCTTTGCCTGGTCATGAACCCAAAGCACGTGCACTCTGCTTCCCCAGCGCACGGCCCGGTACTAGGGATCGGACGACCGTACCCGGACCTCAGAGGGAGCCGAAGCTCCGGCGCCTCGAGCACAGAATTGCCCAAGCCACGTATAACGGATCAGGATCGTAAGCCGAATAAGACTAGGAGACGGGAGGGGAGGACCCCCCGAGGAGAATTACGTTTCCTCTGCCTGTGTGCAGGACCTCCAGGTTACGGCAACGGGGACTGCATGAAGCGGGGGGAAAAGGAGCTACCAACTACTCCGGCCTAGGACTGGAAGGACCAGGTCCCGCCCCTTCAGCAGGGGCGAGGCCCGAAGGCCCCACGTGTCCAGCGGGCCTGGGGCTCCCGCCTCCCCTGAGGGGGGGGGGGCTCCGGACTCGCCATGTGGCAGGTGGAAACCGGACCTCCCCCTCGGTGGGAGGGCTCCGAAATCCCTACGTGCCCAGCAGGGCCAGAGCTCCCGCCTCCTGAGGAGGGGCTCCGGATCCGCCACGTGGCAGGCAGATCTGGAGCTCCCCATAGGGCGAGATCCGGAAACCCCCGGGGGCCCCTAACACAGTTAGGACCCGGGGAAGGTGTCTGTGCAGAGCTCCGAGATTGGAGAAGGCCTCTGAGTACCTTGCGGAGCTAAGGACTCAGTCAGGCAAAGCCAAGAAGGAGGGAAAAGGCATCACAGACACAAATATCTAAAAGAGTCAAATTATGCGAGGCTCCATGAGCTGGACTACAGACTCGATAAAAAGGGAGAAACAAGTCCTAAGGACCTCCCAGCTCACGCCGGAACCTAGCGGCTACAAGGGCGGCCACATCCTCGACTTCAGCCCTGGCAGCATCCTCCCGCTCTGCGGCTGGGCCCTCTCTCGCTGGCTCCAGGGAGAAAGAGGGGTCGCGGCTCTTGAAGCATGCGAGCACATGTGAGGCGACCTCTAAGGCTAGGCCGCGTCCCTCGGCCTCAAGCTCGCTGGCGACCACCGAGTCTAGCCTGTCCAGCTTTGTGCCGATCGACTCCAGTGCGGGGATCACCTCCGCCACCTTCAATGCAGGAGCCGCTGCCCTCACCGGACTGAAGCCAAGAGGGATCAGGGCGGACCCCGCTCGATCAACGAAGCTTGAGACCGCATGAGCCTCGGAGGACCGCAAGGCCGAGAGCTCCTCCACCTCGCGGCGGGCTGCCTGCAGGGCCTTTAGGTTTCTCTCGGAGAATTTCTTCTCCTTGTCCGCCAGGGAGCTCTCCCGAAGGTTGAGAGTCTTGGCGAGCCGCTCCAACTCAGAAGCCTTGAAGTCGGCGGCCAACTCCCATTCCAAGACCGCCCGGCGTTCGCGGGAGACCTGTTCCTCCCTCAGGTCGAGGTCTGCCTTCAGAATCTCTAGCTCCTCGATCCGAGCTCGAAGGTCATCCTCGCCCGCCGCCAGCTGCGCGGCGACCCTCTCCGCCTCGGCTGCCGTGGAACGCTCCCGTTCCTCAACGGCGAGTTTACGGCGCTCCAACCACTGCCGTATCTCCTCAGCGGCAGAGAGGCTCTCCTCGGCCCGGGCGTGTGCCTCCAGGGCCTCCCTGTTGATCGCCGCGATTCGGCGTCCATGCGGTTGACAGCCCGCTTCAGCCGGTCGAGGAGCACTTCCCTGAAGTCGAGCAACTCCTGCCTGGAGTCGAGCTCGCTCTTGACCTTTGCGGTCCGCTCCCGCAAAAGGTTCCCCCAGGTGAGGAGGCGATCCCGTTCAACTGTATACTCCTTCCGCTCGCGACCTAGTGCAGCCAAGACCTGCCGGACGCTCGTCTCGGCAAGCGCGAAGGCATCTGCCAGGGGCAATGGAGCAAGAGAGGCCGGGGTAGTTCCCCCAACCTCCTCCATCACCTCGTCCTCAAGAGGAGTCGATGCACCAGCGACCGAGACGAGACGCCGGTCAGGAGAAGCTGGCGCCGGGGCTCTGGCAGCCGGACCTGCCGGGCCCTCTTTAGCTTCTGGCTTCTTGACCTGTGGAGAGGGGCGAGCCGGGGAAGGCGGCGCTGGAATAAAGGCCGGGCTGCCTGGTGCAGGGTCAACCTGCGCTGGCCTGGGGGCCGCGGCGGCCGTCTCGGCAGGAAGAGATGACGCCGCCGCGGAGTCCGGGCACACCGGAACAGGAGAAGCTCGCGCTGGCTTGGGGGCCACGGCAGTTGTCCCGGGTTCCGAGCGCAACGGCACAGACTCCCCGCCAGTCGGGGATGGCCGGGAAGCGCGGACACTCCAGCGGGCTCTGAACCCCGACTTCCGAGCCGGGGTAGGACTCCCAGAGCCCGCTGCCGTCACTGACGGCTGCTCCGCAGTCGCTTGAACTGGCGGAGCAGGGGATGCCCCAGAAGCTCCCCTCAATGCATCAGCTCGGGGCCTCTTTGAGTCGCCACCGGAAGGAGTGCCAGGCACCCCAGATTCCCGACTTGGCACAGACGCCGCCGCTGGAGGAGATCGAGCGCGTTTCTTCTCTGGTGGCGGGTTGGAGGCCATGACGACGGAGGACTCAAGGGCAAGAGGGCAAAGGCACAAGAGTCCAAGAAGAAACGCTGGGAAGTGCGAAGGGAAGCCGCAATGCAAGTAAGATCCCCTCTAAAACCTTCCCAGGTGCAATTCCAGGCGATTCGGAACTCTTCGAATACGCCGCATCGGCAACCGCTTCGGCTCCAAGACTGAGCACTGATGACAGGTGGACCCAAGCCGCCCGACTGAAGCGGTGGGTCAAGGAGTCAGTGTAAAGGCCTCAGTTTTTGACACACATTTGCAGTGTTCATCACCACACCACACACCTCATTTGAGGAAGGATCATGAACACAAATGAAGAGCAAGTAACAATTATCAACATGCTCATTAGAAAACAAGCTGACATATTGCAAAAGTGGTATTTCCCATATGTGATATAGATGGGCTGGACATATGAAAACTCCTACACTTTACTAAGGATGTCCATGCCAAGTTTCACCCAATTCAAAACCCTTTTGAGGTCATTTTGGGTATAGTTAGGAAGAGGGCAGTTTGAAACCATATTCAAATTCAAACTGTTTTTATCCCATGAATTTAAAAGTGGGAGGCATATTCTTACTCAGCACATTTTTGTGAGCCCACACACCAATTTTCACTCCATTTGGAGTTGATCTTGACATGAGCTAAGTGGGACAAATTCAAACTTCATTTGAATTCAAAACTGCACTTGTGCTGAAATTCACTCAAACAAAACCCAATTTGAGCTTTGATGAATTCAAATGGTTCATGGGTGAATAATTTGAAGGGATGTGGCAAGTGGCAGCCCGTAACACTATGTCACGTTTCTGCCAACTACACGTGCAAGCTATGGAGGGTACTCCATACGCGCTCATTCCGGTGGAGGGACGAGCTCAGCATGTGTGGGAAAATTTCAGCAAGCATGATGGTCCCAAAAGCGCCATTATGCTTAGAGGGTAGAGTTTACCCCACGTCTCTCATTATTTTAGAGGGACAGAAGGTCGATGTCATACTAGGGATGTCGTGGTTAACCCGCGATGGCGCTGTTCTAGACACCGTCCTTCGAGTCGTGCACTTGAACTCAGAAGTGCACGAGTCTCACTCATTATTTCTGGACAGTCCAGAAATAAAACTTCCAAGTGTCTATCAAGCCACAACCATCAGATTGGAAGATATTCCGGTGGTCCGAGAGTTCCCTGATGTATTCCCGGACGATTTGCCGGGGATGCCGCCTAATAGAGAGCTGGAGTTCAAGATTGAACTTGCACCGGGAACCATGCCAATATCCCGAAGGCCGTACAAGATGACGCCCAAGGAATTGGCTGAATTGAAGACTCAGCTCACGGATCTTCTGGAGAAGGGTTTTATTAGGCCGAGCTCCTCGCCATGGGGCTGTTCGGCATTATTTGTCAAGAAGAAGGATGAGACGTTGCGGCTTTGCATGGACTATCGTCCATTAAATGCCGTAACCATCAAGAACAAGTACCCGTTGCCACGGGTCGACATGTTGTTTGATCAGTTGGTCGAAGCAAAGATCTTTTCCAAGATGGATTTAAGATCTGGGTACCATCAGATTAAGATAAGGGCTGAGGACATTCCGAAGATGGCTTTCTCGACGAGGTACGGACTTTATGAGTACCTGGTTATGTCCTTCGGCCTCACCAATGCTCCAGCTCACTTCATGTACTTGATGAACTCGGTATTCATGCCGGAGCTGGACAAGTTTGTCGTGGTCTTCATCGACGACATCCTGGTATATTCCAAGTCGGAGGAAGATCACAAGAAACATCTGCGTATAGTCTTACAACGGCTGCGGGATCACAAGTTATACGCAAAATTCAGCAAATGTGAGTTTTGGATATCGCAAGTGCCTTTCCTCGGGCATATCATCTCAGCGGAGGGTATCGTTGTGGACCCGAGCAAGATCACTCAAGTGCTGAATTGGAAATCCCCGAGAACTGTTCATGAGGTACGGAGTTTCCTCGGACTCGCGGGATATTATCGGAGGTTCATTCCGAACTTCTCAAAAATTGCCAAGCCAATGACAGAGCTGCTAAAGAAGGCTACCAAATAAGTTTGGAGTCCAGCATGCGAAGCAGCATTCAAGGCTTTAGTCAAGCACCTGACATCAGCACCGGTTTTGGCGCAGCCAGATACAACAAACCGTTCGATGTGTACTGCGATGCATCCGGCATTGGGCTCGGATGTGTGCTGATGCAAGACCGAAGGGTGGTCGCGTATGGGTCACGGCAGCTTAGAAACCATGAGCAAAATTATCCAACTCACGATTTGGAGCTCGCTGCCGTGGTACTTGCACTAAAAATGTGGAGGCACTACCTACTCGGTAACCTCGTACATTTATATACCGACCACAAAAGCCTCAAGTACATATTCACTGAGAAGGAACTGAACATGAGGCAACGAAGATGGTTAGAACTGATAAAGGATTACGAGATAGAGATCCATTATCATCCGGGCAAGGCAAACGTAGTGGCAGATGCTCTGAGCCGCAAGTCACACGTCAATGATCTGACCATCACACCGTTGGAAGAGAGCGAACCACCACTACATGTGATTCCACACGGAGCTCTCTACAACCTAGCTTTGGTCCCCACCATCCATGAAGAGATAGCGGCAGCCCAGAAGAATGACAAGGGCATGTCACATTTGCGGAGATGTGTAGACAGTGGGGAGTTGAAATGTTTCCGGAAGGACGGAGATGGCGTCCTATGGTTCAAGGACCGGATCGTCGTACCCCGAAACCCGGAACTACGAAAGAAGATCTTTGATGAGGCTCACTTATCAAAGTTCTCTATTCACCCCGGCAGAAACAAGATGTATCAAGAACACCGAAGAAAGTTTTGATGGACACGGATGAAGCGCGAGGTTGCAAAATACGTGTCCGAGTGTGATACATGTCGAAGGGTGAAGGCAGATCATATGCGAAAACCGGGACTGCTGCAACCACTGGGCATTCCTTCCTGGAAGTGGGAGGATGTGAGCATGGACTTCATCGTCGGTTTACCCACCACCTTGCAGAAACATGATTCTGTGTGGGTGATCGTCGATCGGCTCACCAAAGTTGCTCATTTCATCCCGGTCAACACCAACTACAACGCCAAGAAGTACGCTGAACTGTACATCTCACGGATCCTATGCTTGTACGGCATACCCCGTACCATCATATCGGATCGGGGCACTTTATTTGTGTCCCGTTTTTGGGAGCAGCTGCACGCTGCCTTGGGGACGAAGCTGATCCGTAGTTCAGCCTACCACCCGCAGACGGATGGGCAAACGGAGCGGGTAAATCAAATCTTAGAAGACATGCTACGAGCTTGCGCTATCGACCACGGCAAGAATTGGGATGATCACTTGCCGTTAGCTGAGTTCTCGTACAATAATGGGTACCAAGCCAGCATCAAGATGGCACCTTACGAGGCGCTATACGGGAGGAAATGCCGCACACCGTTGAACTGGTGTGAGTCTGGCGAAAGGGTTACCTTCGGGATTGACCTCGTCAACAACGCGGAAGAAAAGGTTCGACTGATTCAAGCGAACCTAAAAGCCGCTCAATCCCGTCCGAAACAATATGCGGACCAGAGAAGGCGCACATTACAATTCGAAGTTGGAGATCACGTATACCTACGGGTGTCTCCAATGAAGGGCGTAAAAAGATTTGGGGTGAGGGGAAAGTTGGCACCCCGATTCATCGGTCCATTCCAGATTACTGAAAGATGTGGGTCAGTGGCATACCGGCTGACATTACCAGAAGCACTTCCCGGTGTGCACAACGTCTTTCACATTTCCCAGCTGAGGAAGTGTCTCAAGCTATCAACGACCGTTCAGCTGGAAGACATTGAAGAACTGCAACCGGATCTCACCTATCGGGAGGAACCGGTGCTGATTATTGATGAAAAGGCCCGAACCACACGCAACCGTAGGTTGTGGTTCTACAAGGTTCTATGGAGTAATCACTCCAGGGACGAAGCGACATGGGAGAGCGAAGAATTCCTTCGCACTAACTACCCTGAATTTTTCACGTCGCATATCCGGTAATTTTCCACCGTCCTCTCTCTCATTCTCACCTTATAATCTCGGGACGAGATTCTTTTAAGGGGGGAGGAATGTAAGGGCCTCAGTTTTTGACAAACATTTGCAGTGTTCATCACCACACCACACACATTATCAACATGCTCATTAGAAAACAAGCTCACATATTGCAAAAGTGGTATTTCCCATATGTGATATAGATGGGATGGACATATGAAAACTCCTACGCTTTACTAACGATGTCCATGCCAAGTTTCACCCAAATTCAAAACCATTTTGAGGTCATTTTGGGTATAGTTAGGAAGGGGGCAGTTTGAAACCATTCAAATTCAAACTGTTTTTATCCCATGAATTTAAAAGTGGGAGGCATATTCTTACTCAGCACATTTTTGTGAGCCCACACACCAATTTTCACTCCATTTGGAGTTGATCTTGACATGAGCTAAGTGGGTCAAATTCAAACTTCATTTGAATTCAAAACTGCACTTGTGCTGAAATTCACTCAAACCAAACCCAATTTGAGCTTTGATCAATTCAAATGGTTCATGGGTGAATAATTTGAATTACCAGGGGTACTATGGGGTTCACTGTTTACAACAGTGATTAGGAATAAATTTCAGAGGTTAAAACTGGAAGTGGAACCCACATGTCAGCCACTGCTCAGATCAAACCGACTGAGACTTTTCTCACTCGGGTCGCCGAGCCGCAGCTGTGATCGCCACCGAGGGCAGCCGCCACACCAGCAGCTGCTTTCCCACGCGCGGGCGCGAGGCGGTGCAGAGCCTTCTTAAGGCGCCTGCCCCCCTCCTCGGCCGAGGCATCGCCGTTCTTCCCCGCAAGAACTCAGCGCCGGCCGAAGTTTTCCGCAGCTCGGAATCGATCGGAGAACGCTGATCGCAGCTCCCTCCGTCCACTCCAGAGCCCCAGCAAGGTACTGGAGACCTTCCTCTGTCCTCCCCGCTGCTAGAATTCCGTTGAAACCGATTGATATCGGCTGTGCCGAAAGATCAAATTCGGGACTTGGAACCGCTGCACCCCGGGCTCCCGTGGACAGCCCAACCAGGGCGTTGTCACACCCGAGCCAAGGCACCCTTGGATGCGCTGGTGACCGGTGCTGCTCATCCCCGAGCCACAGCTCGAGTGGTTGCTCACCGGCGGCGAATTTCCACTTTTCCCCTTTCTGTGTGCAGAACGACCTTCGGGTACGATTCTGTTTAATTCGTGCTCTAGAAAGGATTAGAGGGCCTCAAGCCGCTCTCACACGAGCTAGACATGGTAACGCACAAGTTGCCTTCACAACTCTGGACCGGAGAACCTCTGTACCCGGCGTAATTCGAGGTTTACCAATAGCGGAGTAAACGGGAGGCATCGGGCGCACGGTGAGGACCTATGTCGGGCCTTCCCCGAGCTGCCTCGAGCTCATGTCGACCTTCTCTGAGGTCCACTGGTGCTTCCCGACCGGTTTCCCAAGTAGCTGAGGTGCTAGAGAAGTCAGCCGACATGGCCGAAGTTGTTCCGAGGTGGTGGCTCGTCGCCGACCATGCTCCGGCCATTGTCATGAGCAGCTGACCCTAGGATCCTGTTCCCCGAGTAAAAGTAGGCAGGGGCGGCCAGAATTGAGAAGTTGGGAGCTGTACAGAAGCCGGCGGCGAGCTCTCCGGCGAGGTCCCTCGGCGGCGGAGCGCGGGCGTCGCGAGGTTGAAGAAGGGGGTGGACCCCAGCTGTCAGCGGGAGATATTTTGAATCGGGATGCGGCTGCAGCTGGGATCGGGTGTGCTGGCACGCAAAATCCTTGTGGGCCGCCGTGTGCTGTCGCCCCGGCGTGCGACGCGTGTCCCCTGGGCCCACGCGCGAGTTTAAACTTTTCCCCGATTTTCAGATTTCCTTCAAACTTCAAATCCTCATAACTTTAGCTAGAAAGCTCCAAATTTAGTGAACCAAATTTTGCTGGATTCAGCTCTCTGAGCACTTTCCAGCAAATCAAGTTTCACTTCATGAAATTCCTTATTTTTCCAGAATTAATTCCTCAAATTTAAACTGTTTGGAATTTGAACTGGAGAATCCTGTGGAGGAAAATCCTGAAATTTTGCTGGGATGATCACCAAAATATCCCTGAACTACCGTAAACATTTCAGACCCATTGGAGCTCATTTAACCCACCTAATGGTGTGATTAGTGAAACTGTTCCAGAGAAAATAGAAAATGTTCAGAAACATTTTCAGAATTTTCTCTGAAATTTTTTAGCTCATATCTTTAGTTAGGAACTTCCAAATTAAGTGAGACCAACTCCACTAGGACCCTCTGAAAATCTAGTTTTCAGAAAGTCATAGTTTATTTCATGAAAATTCCTAGAACACCCTAAGAGTTCCAATTAAGGTCAAGGACATAATTAATTGTGGAGGGCTCAAATGAGCTTTACTGCAACTAAAACTTGACCAAATCTCTGTATAGGTTGTAACCAGGCCCCAGTGAAAGTTTCACAGTCATTGGGTCTGTCTAGCAAGGGTTATAGACTTCACGACTTCAAAGTTAATACAAATGCATTTAAATTGATACATATATTGCTCTTATCATGTAGTCGCTAAGGTCGAGGAGGAACCCGAAGTCTCCAGAGGAACAGCTAGCCTACAACCAAGAGCAGCAAGGCAAGCTCCGGTGTGCATTAACCTTTTTACAAGTGTTTATTGTTTTGAGCACATCTTTGAATATTGTTGTGATTCTTTGCATTAGAGTCTTGATTGGAAACCCAACTGCATAGCCAAGAAAACCATGGGTTGGGGTTAGGATTGAAAACCTCGTTAGCCACTGCATTGCTAAGATAAAGTAGGATTCGATACAAGTCGAGTAGTTGGAACTACTCGCGAGCATAGGCTAGGGGCACTCGACTCGGGTAGTGATAGCACATGAAACACATGGCAAGAAGATGAGACCAAGCAGAGGTTAAGGGCAGCAGGACTTTGGGGCCTGTGTGCTGTAGCTCCACTTGTGTCGATTGAGGACCGAGCCGTGTGCGGGCCTGTTGAACAAGCTAGAACAGTACCGAAGACCTACCGGCTATATGGGAACCGGGAAACTGATGTAACTCGGGTAGCTGGGTGTTGAGGCATAGCTGGTCGTTCAGAGGGTAGGTTGAGACCTCGAGGTGTAAATCGGCTGGCGGCACTGAGATGCGCATGCAGAGACCTCTTGCTCGGGACGATTGGACCGGTTCAACATTTGGCTGACAGGTGAAAGGTAGTCGCGTATGGCGTCCGTGATGGTTGTTGTAGGCAACATCGAGTACGGGCGTACGTGATGGGTTGTTCGGGTAACCCTGCAGGTGTAAATCGATTATAATCGCCGTCCCTCGCGGTCAGTGAGTACCACTTGTTCACTGTACCGTGACGTAGAAAGAACAGGCTAGTTACATGTTAAAATGTTGCTGATTGAAAGCTGGACATTGATTGTTAATGATATGCTGTAGCTTAGAGCTAACTAAAGTTCTTTTCAACTTTGGGCAAAGTACATGAGAGAAATGCGTTTCTTGTTTGATTGCGGCTCTCTCATGTGCCTTAGCGTAAGGTTCTCCACAACCTGCTGCTAAAACTTGAAAGTAAGGTTCTACTAATTAGGCGAGTCCTTGCAACTGATTTTTACCTCATGTAACCCATTACCGTCATGTAGAAGTTCCATGTTTAGGTGAGACGGGTCAGACTTGCTGAGCCTTCGTGCTCACTGCTTGTGTTTGAAGCTTTTGCAGGGTTCTATGAGGAAGGGACTCCCGAAGAGGAGATGGAACCCCAGGAGGGGAACCCCGTCGAGTGGGAGTCGTGCACGCCGCAGAGTTAGTGTTCGTGTGTGCTAGCAAGGACACGTTCAAGGGCTGAACGTGCACTTGATGCTTAGTCTACGTCCGCGAGTGTAGACTGAACTTATTTTGATGTAAACATGTTCATAACTTGTTTATGTAATAAAATTTTGCTTCCGCTTTGTACCTTTGACGTGTGTTATACGGTGCTGTGCAACGCAGCACCCCTCAGCGTGATCCTGGCTTGACAGGACCGTGGGGTCGTGTCAGCGTGGTATCAGAGCTCGCTTGAGGTTTAACACAGTACAAAGGTCTTCTTTTTCAAAAATCCAGTGAGGAACGAGTTAGTAGCCCGTATAAGGATGTTATTAGCATATAGAAAGTGGCATATTAACCTATTTGTTATGTCGGAAAATCGTGCATCTCGGGACGTTCATGTCTTGGGGGGTGCACGTAAGCGCTGTCCACCAGTGCGCACAAGCTGAAGGGTGGAGCCCCACGGGTGGCAGGTAACCCGACCCGCTATAGTATCCTCTACGACTCTTCATGTCGTTTGGGGTATTCGAGCAACGTCTGTCCCTGGCGTGCGTGGTGCAACATGGGAGACCCCGTCACGCGGTCTGAAACGTGAACACGTAACTCAAGGCGTGGTTGGCTTGAGAACATCCGGGCGAGTGATGACGGCCGGGTGTACGAACTGTATGGATTCCGGGCTCGGTGTGCAGCCGAGTCTGATGATTGTTTGAGTTTCTGCAGGTAGCCTGACCACGAAACGGTAGACGTGTAGCATCCGTGTGCGAGTGACGTTTAGTGCCACTGAAATAACGAAGCCGGCTAAGTCCGGTATAGGTTTTCTTTGTGAGGACATAGTACCGACATAATCTGGTGACGCATCGACGTCACACCCAACTAAATGAACAAATTCATTTAAAACTTGAATGTTTTGATCCAAAGTAGTAAAACTTGATGTAACTCCTTCCCTTGAACAGGATATTCAAAGTTAACAAGTTTTCAACTTATAGGTTGTTAAGGACAGAGCACTCTGTTTTTATCTGAATCAAGGCTGAAGTTAATCAGAGGTTATAGGTTGAGTTCTTTCGAGGTTGGGGTCGTATGATACATTTCTGGAAAGCTTTGGAAGAGCTTTACATCTTTTCTGTTGAGGTCCAGAGGTGTTTCATCCCTTAACCACTCGGAAAACGCAGTAGAGTTGAAACTGTCAAGAAAACAGGACAGAGTAAAGACTCTCTGTAGACTCTCTGTACATTAAGCATAACTTCCTGCATAAAAATCAAAAAATAGAAAATGAGGTAGTTCTGGAAATCTTATGAGATGGGTTACAACATTGTAACAAAAAGTTTTGTCAGGTTAGGAACATAAGTAACTGGGTTTCTTGGATCAAATCAGTACCTAAGGCAGGGAGGTGCTGTCCAATTTTCTCCAGGAATTCTGTTAACTTTGACATCTCATAACTTTTGAACCAGGATAGATCTTAGGCCAAGCAGATACTTTCTGGACAGCTATTGAAGTTAGCCTTAACTTTGATGTTGAGCTCCAGAACTGGTTTTGCTTTAACATTGCCTAAATCAGGTTGAAATGGAAACTGGTCAGGGCTGTCATGGGAACAGCAGATCAGCAGTCAAATTTGTTTAAAATTTGAACTATGTTTCCAAGTTTTATGGGTTCAATGACATGTTTTATGTTATAACTCAGAGGTTTACTGTTTAAATAAATATTTGACAATTCTCAAATATATTTTTACAGATGGCAGCAGATAAGCAACTGGAGAACGGGTGGGTGATGTCCCACTGTTCTCACCGTAACGGCTACCCGGAAGCATTGTGGCAAATGCTCCAATATTTCGGGTACAACCAGATGCCGCAATACTTCGCCAAGGAAGAAAGCGAAGAGGGGAACAAGACGTGGATGATCCATGTCGAGGTTCCTGCAGGACCTACGTCACCCGGTTGGGTGCCGTTCACCGTCACGGTGAGAGGAAGACAACCGGAAGGGATGAGGCAAGTGGCAGCCCGTAACAATATGTCACGTTTCTGCCAACTACACGTGCAAGCTATGGAGGGTACTCGATACGCGCTCATTCCGGTGGAGGGACGAGCTCAGCATGTGTGGGAAAATTTCAGCAAGCATGATGGTCCCAAAAGCACCATTATGCTTAGAGGGTAGAGTTTACCCCACGTCTCATTATTTTAGAGGGACAGAAGGTCGATGTCATCCTAGGGATGTCGTGGTTAACCCGCCACGGCGCTGTTCTAGACACCGTCCTTCGAGTCGTGCACTTGAACTCAGAAGTGCACGAGTCTCACTCATTATTTCTGGACAGTCCAGAAATAAAACTTCCAAGTGTCTATCAAGCCACAACCATCAGATTGGAAGATATTCCGGTGGTCCGAGAGTTCCCTGATGTATTGCCGGACGATTTGCCGGGGATGCCGCCTGATAGAGAGGTGGAGTTCAAGATTGAACTTGCACCGGGAACCATGCCAATATCCCGAAGGCCGTACAAGATGACGCCCAAGGAATTGGCTGAATTGAAGACTCAGCTCACGGACCTTCTGGAGAAGGGTTTTATTAGGCCGAGCTCCTCACCATGGGGCTGTTCGGCATTATTTGTCAAGAAGAAGGATGAGACGTTGCGGCTTTGCATGGACTATCGTCCATTAAATGCCGTAACCATCAAGAACAAGTACCCGTTGCCACGGATCGACATGTTGTTTGATCAGTTGGTCGAAGCAAAGATCTTTTCCAAGATGGATTTAAGATCTGGGTACCATCAGATTAAGATAAGGGCTGAGGACATTCCGAAGATGGCTTTCTCGACAAGGTACGGACTTTATGAGTACCTGGTTATGTCCTTCGGCCTCACCAATGCTCCAGCTCACTTCATGTACTTGATGAACTCGGTATTCATGCCGGAGCTGGACAAGTTTGTCGTGGTCTTCATCGACGACATCCTGGTATATTCCAAGTCGGAGGAAGATCACAAGAAACATCTGTGTATAGTCTTACAACGGCTGCGGGATCACAAGTTATACGCAAAATTCAGCAAATGCGAGTTTTGGATATCGCAAGTGCCTTTCCTCAGGCATATCATCTCAGCGGAGGGTATCGCTGTGGACCCGAGCAAGATCACTCAAGTGCTGAATTGGAAATCCCCGAGAACTGTTCATGAGGTACGGAGTTTCCTCGGACTCGCGGGATATTATCGGAGGTTCATTCCGAACTTCTCAAAAATTGCCAAGCCAATGACAGAGCTGCTAAAGAAGGCTACCAAATATGTTTAAAGTCCAGCATGCGAAGCAGCATTCAAGGCTTTAGTCAAGCACCTGACATCAGCACTGGTTTTGGCGCAGCCAGATACAACAAAACCGTTCAATGTGTACTGCGATGCATCCGGCATTGGGCTCGGATGTGTGCTGATGCAAGACCGAAGGGTGGTCACGTATGGGTCACGGCAGCTTAGAAACCATGAGCAAAATTATCCAACTCACGATTTGGAGCTCGCTGCCGTGGTACTTGCACTAAAAATGTGGAGGCACTACCTACTCCGTAACCTCGTACATTTATATACCGACCACAAAAGCCTCAAGTACATATTCACTCAGAAGGAACTGAACATGAGGCAACGAAGATGGTTAGAACTGATAAAGGATTACGAGATAGAGATCCATTATCATCCGGGCAAGGCAAACGTAGTGGCAGATGCGCTGAGCCGCAAGTCACACGTCAATGATCTGACCATCACACCGTTGGAAGAGAGCGAACCACCACTACATGTGATTCCACACGGAGCTCTCTACAACCTAGCTTTGATCCCCACCATCCGTGAAGAGATAGCGGCAGCCCAGAAGAATGACAAGGGCATGTCACATTTGCGGAGACGTGTAGACAGTGGGGAGTTGAAATGTTTCCGGAAGGACGGAGACGGCGTCCTATGGATCAAGGACCGGATCGTCGTACCCCGAAACCCGGAACTACGAAAGAAGATCTTTGATGAGGCTCACTTATCAAAGTTCTCTATTCACCCCGGCAGCAACAAGATGTATCAAGAACTCCGAAGAAAGTTTTGGTGGACACGGATGAAGCGCGAGGTTGCAAAATACGTGTCCGAGTGTGATACATGTCGAAGGGTGAAGGCAGATCATATGCGAAAACCGGGACTGCTGCAACCACTGGGCATTCCTGCCTGGAAGTGGTAGGATGTGAGCATGGACTTCATCGTCGGTTTACCCACCACCTTGCAGAAACATGATTCTGTGTGGGTGATCGTCGATCGGCTCACCAAAGTTGCCCATTTCATCCCGGTCAACACCAACTACAACGCCAAGAAGTACGCTGAACTGTACATCTCACGGATCCTATGCTTGTACGGCGTACCCCATACCATCATATCGGATCGGGGCACTTTATTTGTGTCCCGTTTTTGGGAGCAGCTGCACGCTGCCTTGGGGACAAAGCTGATCCGTAGTTCAGCCTACCACCCGCAGACGGATGGGCAAACGGAGTGGGTAAATCAAATCTTAGAAGACATGCTACGAGTTTGCGCTATCGACCACGGCAAGAATTGGGATGATCACTTGCCGTTAGCTGAGTTCTCGTACAATAATGGGTACCAAGCCAGCATCAAGATGGCACCTTACGAGGCGCTATACGGGCGGAAATGCCGCACACCGTTGAACTGGTGTGAGTCTGGTGAAGGGGTTACCTTCGGGATTGACCTCGTCAACAACGCGGAAGAAAAGGTTCGACTGATTCAAGCGAACCTAAAAGCCGCTCAATCCCGTCAGAAACAATATGCGGACCGGAGAAGGCGCCCATTACAATTCGAAGTTGGAGATCACGTATACCTACGGGTGTCTCCAATGAAGGGCGTAAACAGATTTGGGGTGAGGGGAAAGTTGGCACCCCGATTCATCGGTCCATTCCAGATTACCGAAAGATGTGGGTCAGTGGCATACCGGCTGACATTACCAGAAGCACTTTCCGGTGTGCACAACGTCTTTCACATTTCCCAGCTGAGGAAGTGTCTCAAGCTATCAACGACCGTTCAGATGGAAGACATTGAAGAACTGCAACCGGATCTCACCTATCGGGAGGAACCGGTGCAGATTATTGATGAAAAGGCCCGAACCACATGCAACCGTACGTTGTGGTTCTACAAGGTTCTATGGAGTAATCACTCCAGGGACGAAGCGACATGGGAGAGCGAAGAATTCCTTCGCACTAACTACCCCGAATTTTTCACGTCGCATATCCGGTAATTTTCCACCGTCCTCTCTCTCATTCTCACCTTATAATCTCGGGACGAGATTCTTTTAAGGGGGGAGGAATGTAAGGGCCTCAGTTTTTGACACACATTTGCAGTGTTCATCACCACACCACACACCTCATTTGAGGGAGGATCATGAACACAAATGAAGAGCAAGTAACAATTATCAACATGCTCATTAGAAAACAAGCTCACATATTGCAAAAGTGGTATTTCCCATATGTGATATAGATGGGCTGGACATATGAAAACTCCTACACTTTACTAAGGATGTCCATGCCAAGTTTCACCCAAATTCCAAACCCTTTTGAGGTCATTTTGGGTATAGTTAGGAAGAGGGCAGTTTGAAACCATATTCAAATTCAAACTGTTTTTATCCCATGAATTTAAAAGTGGGAGGCATATTCTTACTCAGGACATTTTTGTGAGCCCACACACCAATTTTCACTCCATTTGGAGTTGATCTTGACATGAGCTAAGTGGGACAAATTCAAACTTCATTTGAATTCAAAACTGCACTTGTGCTGAAATTCACTCAAACCAAACCCAATTTGAGCTTTAATCAATTCAAATGGTTCATGGGTGAATAATTTGAATTACCAGGGGTACTATGGGGTTCACTATTTACAACAGTGATTAGGAATAAATTTCAGAGGTTAAAACTGGAAGTGGAACCCACATGTCAGCCACTGCTCAGATCAAACCGACTGAGACTTTTCTCACTCGGGTCACCGAGCCGCAGCTGTGATCGCCACCGAGGGCAGCCGCCGCGCCAGCAGCTGCTTGCCCACGCGCGGGCGCGAGGTGGTGCAGAGCCTTCTTAAGGCGCCTGCCCCCCTCCTCGGCCGAGGCATCGCCGTTCTTCCCCGCAAGAACTCAGCGCCGGCCGAAGTTTTGCGCAGCTCGGAATTGATCGAAGAACGCCGATCGCAGCTCCCTCCGTCCACTCCAGAGCCCCAGCAAGGTACTAGAGACCTTCCTCCGTCCTCCCGCTGCTAGAATTCCGTTGAAACCGATTGATATCGGCTGTGCCGAAAGATCAAATTCGGGACTTGGAACCGCCGCACCCTGGGCTCCCGTGGACAGCCCAACCAGGGCGTTGTCACGCCCGAGCCAAGGCACCCTTGGACGCGCTGGTCACCGGTGCTGCTCATCCCCGAGCCAGAGCTCGAGTGGTTGCTCACCGGCGGCGAATTTCCACTTTTCCCCTTTCTGTGTGCAGAACGACCTTCGGGTACGATTCTGTTTAATTCATGCTCTAGAAAGGATTAGAGGGCCTCAAGCCGCTCTCACACGAGCTAGACACGGTAACGCACAAGTTGCCTTCACAACTCTGGGCCGGAGAACCTCTGTACCCCGCGTAATTCGAGGTTTACCAATAGCGGAGTAAACGGGAGGCATCGGGCGCACGGTGAAGACCTATGTCGGGCCTTCCCCGAGCTGCCTCGAGCTCATGTCGACCTTCTCTGAGGTCCACTGGTGCTTCCCGACCGGTTTCCCAAGTAGCTGAGGTGCTAGAGAAGTCAGCCGACATGGCCGAAGTCGTTCCGAGGTGGCGGCTCGTCGCCGACCATGCTCCGGCCATTGTCATGAGCAGCTGACCCTAGAATCCTGTACCCCGAGTAAAAGTAGGCAGGGGCGGCCAGAATCGAGAAGTTTGGAGCTGTACAGAAGCCGGCGGCGAGCTCTCCGGCGAGGTCCCTCGGCGGTGGAGCGCGGGTGTCGCGAGGTTGAAGAAGGGGGTGGACCCCAGCTGTCAGCGGGAGATATTTTGAATTGGGATCCGGCTGCGGCCGGGATCGGGTGTGCTGGCGCGCAAAATCCTTGTGGGCCGCGGTGTGCTGTCGCCCCGGCGTGCGACGCGTGTCCCCTGGGCCCACGCGCGAGTTTAAACTTTTCCCCGATTTTCAGATTTCCTTCAAACTTCAAATCCTCATAACTTTGGCTAGAAAGCTCCAAATTTAGTGAACCAAATTTTGCTGGATTCAGCTCTCTGAGCACTTTCCAGCAAATCAAGGTTCACTTCATGAAATTCTTATGTTTACAGAATTAATTCCTCAAAATTTAAACTGTTTGGAATTTTAACTGGAGAATCCTGTGGAGGAAAATCCTGAAATTTTGCTGGGATGATAACCAAAATATCCCTGAACTACCATAAAAATTTCAGACCCATTGGAGCTCATTTAACCCACCTAATGGTGTGATTAGTGAAACTGTTCCAGAGAAAATAGAAAATGTTCAGAAACATTTTCAGAATTTTCTCTGAAATTGTTTAGCTCAAATCTTTAGTTAGGAACTTCCAAATTAAGTGAGACCAACTCCATTAGGACCCTCTGAAAATCTAGTTTTCAGAAAGTCATAGTTTGTTTCATGAAAATTCCTAGAACACCCTAAGAGTTCCAATTAAGGTCAAGGACATAATTAATTGTGGAGGGCTCAAATGAGCTTTACTGCAACTAAAACTTGACCAAATCTCTGTATAGGTTGTAACCAGGCCCCAGTAAAAGTTTCAGTCATTGGGTCTGTCTAGCAAGGGTTATAGACTTCACGACTTCAAAGTTAATACAAATGCATTTAAATTGATACATATATTGCTCTTATCATGTAGTCGCTAAGGTCGAGGAGGAACCCGAAGTCCTAGACTTCGTTACTCCGGAGGAACAGCTAGCCTACGACCAAGAGCAGCAAGGCAAGCTCCGGTGTGCATTAACCTTTTTACAAGTGTTCATTGTTTTGAGCACATCTTTGAATATTGTTGTGATTCTTTGCATTAGAGTCTTGATTGGAAACCCAACTGCATAGCCAAGAAAACCATGGGTTGGGGTTAGGATTGAAAACCTCGTTAGCCACTGCATTGCTAAGATAAAGTAGGATTCGGTACAAGTCGAGTAGTTGGAACTACTCGCGAGCATAGGCTAGGGGCACTCGACTCGGGTAGTGATAGCACATGAAACACATGGCAAGAAGATGAGACCAAGCGGAGGTTAAGGGCAGCAGGACTTTGGGGCCTGTGTGCTGTAGCTCCACTTGTGTCGATTGAGGACCGAGCCGTGTGCGTGCCTGTTGAACAAGCTAGAACAGTACCGAAGACCTACCGGCTATATGGGAACTGGGAAACTGATGTAACTCGGGTAGCTGGGTGTTGAGGCATAGCTGGTCGTTCAGAGGGTAGGTTGAGAGCTCGAGGTGTAAATCGGCTGGCGGCACTGAGATGCGCGTGCAGAGACCTCTTGCTCGGAACGATTGGACCGGTTCAACATTTGGCTGACGGGTGAAAGGTAGTCGCGTACGGCATCCGTGATGGTTGTTGTAGGCAACATCGAGTACGGGCGTACGTGACGGGTTGTTCGGGTAACCCTGCAGGTGTAAATCGATTATAATCGCCGTCCCTCGCGGTCAGTGAGTACCACTTGTTCACTGTACCGTGATGTAGAAAGAACAGGCTAGTTACATGTTAAAATGTTGCTGATTGAAAGCTGGACATTGATTGTTAATGATATGCTGTAGCTTAAAGCTAACTAAAGTTCTTTTCAACTTTGGGCAAAGTACATGAGAGAAATGCGTTTCTTGTTTGATTGCGGCTCTCTCATGTGCCTTAGCGTAAGGTTCTCCACAACCTGCTGCTAAAACTTGAAAGTAAGGTTCTACTAATTAGGCGAGTCCTTGCAACTGATTTTTACCTCATGTAACCCATTACCGTCATGTAGAAGTTCCATGTTTAGGTGAGACGGGTCAGACTTGCTGAGCCTTCGTGCTCACTGCTTGTGTTTGAAGCTTTTGCAGGGTTCTATGAGGAAGGGACTCCCGAAGAGGAGACGGAACCCCAGGAGGGGAACCCCGTCGAGTGGGAGTCGTGCACGCCGCAGAGTTAGTGTGCGTGTGTGCTAGCAAGGACACGTTCAAGGGCTGAACATGCACTTGATGCTTAGTCTACGCCCGCGAGTGTAGACTGAACTTATTTTGATGTAAACATGTTCATAACTTGTTTATGTAATAAAATTTTGCTTCCGCTTTGTACCTTTGACGTGTGTTATACGGTGCTGTGCAACGCAGCACCCCTCAGCGTGATCCTGGCTCGACAGGACCGTGGGGTCGTGTCAGTCAGTCTCCTAAGAAGACAATCCGGCAAGGCACTTCGGCGGTTCCCGAAGAAAGCGCTGCAACGTGCAGAAGTGGCAGTCTTGGCAACCACCGCAGTAAAAGCAACCATCAAGTGGGCGCACGCTCCCACGATCCCGCGGCCGTTCGTGCTCCGGCAGCGGTCAATGCGGGACTTAGAGAAAGTGCGCGGATCAGAAGAGACGGAGGTCCCACCTCGGGCTCGCTATCTCCCCCGAGATGGGCCCCGGGGCCACTATCGGTACCCACGATATGGGGTACTCCCGCGCATAGGGGAAAATGCCTAAGGAACTCGCCCTTCTCCGCAGGGAGAGCTCCGAAGGCGCCACGCGTCTAGCGGGGCCGGACCTCCCTCTCCTCAGAGGGGAGCTCCTGGCCCGCCACGTGGCATACAGAGGCCGGACCTCCCCCTCCGCGGGAGAGAGGTCCGAAGGTGCCACGTATCCGGCGGGGCCAGACCTCCCTCTCCTCAGAGAGGAGCTCCGGGCCGCCACGTGGCCGACAGAAGCCGAACCTCCCCCTCCGCGGGGAGAGGTCCGAAGGCTCCACGTGTCCCGCGGGGCCGGACCCTCCTCTCTTCTGAGGAGGGCTCCGGGCCCACCACGTGGCCAACAGAATGGCGCTGCCTGCCCCCGAGCGATAGGCAGCAGGCGTAAAGACGCCCCATACCTTGCCCGTACAAGGTATTCAAGGCCCGCGTCTTCCCAAGACGCGGACACGCGGAGCACGCCTCTGTCAGGTGCCGTTGCGCCTAGTCGCATCACAGGCTGGCGCGTAGTGTCAGAGCCTGCCAGCCAATAAACGCAGCGACAAGACATCCCATGCCGCCCGCGCCGTCATCAACCACTACGACTAGCATGCGGCATGGGCAGGGCTGCAAGAAGAAGACTCAGAAGCCTTCGCCAGAGACAACTACCGGCATAACTGCCGATATGGTAGATGACAGACAATCTCCCCGGGACCACCTGTCGGGTCCCGGGCCCCCCTTGTAAGCCACCCGAGTCATGGACTATAAAAGACTCGGGTAGGCGACGATAGCAAGGGTTCGCACTCCCGCAACTCATACGCTAGCCACTCACCCCCAAGCTGTAACTCATCCCCAAGCTCAGGACTCCGGTTCTGAGCAGCAAGCAATACAGCGAGCTCCATAGCTCGCCGTGGACGTAGGGTTTTACGCTCCGGCGGCCTGAACCACGTAAAACTCGCCGTGTCAAGCTCTTACTAACTCGTCCGTACGCTCAAGCTCTCCGCAAGGGACTAGCCCCACCGAAAAAAGAACCTCCGCGGGCTGCCCAGTGCAGGCCCGGGGGAAGTGTCGACCGAACACTTCGACACTCTTCTTCTGTAATCTCAGGACGAGATTCTTTTAAGGGGGGAGGGATGTAAAAGCCCAAGAAAAGGGACTTGCAATAACTTTTTAGCATCTCACAACACCACAGTATTGTTGTGAATAGATTGTGAAAAAGTGTGAAGAGCAAGTAACCTCCATCAAAAGAGTGATTAGAGGGGAAAGCCTACATTTTCACAAAGTGGGAAGTTTACACATGACACATGAGGGGGTGATTCAAAACTGTTGCATTCAAACTCATGGTTGCAGCATCTAAAACAAGGATCAAAGTGCATAATTGGATTCCTCAGGTCCAAATTAGTGGGGAGGCAGAGTTTCACTAATTTTTGAAAGAGTTTGCTACCCATTTTTCCAAAAAGGATCCAAATATGCAAAGAATTCAAATATACATTTGAATTTGAGGGAAATTTGCCAAACCATACAAATGTAGCTCAGTTTGAGACTCCCAATATTTGAATTCATCATTTGTCAAGTTTTGCAGATCTTTTGATAGGTGGGGGAGCACTGCCAAGTGGGTCCCACATGTCATAGGGCTCAGTTGGCTTAATCCCTAAGTCTTGTGATCGGGTTGCACTCCACCGAGAGAAGCACCGAGCGACACCACGGGGGAAAGCCGGATGCCACCTCCTGCTGAATCGCACGCGCTGGCGAGCTCCTCGTGGGGGTGCCTTAACTCTCAGCCGTGCTCAGCGATCCACAGCATCGAGAGAAGCCCGTTCCCTCACTCTCACCGCCAGAGAACAGAGTCGCCGCCGCCACCACCAAATCGCGCGGGAGCGATCGCAGCTCGCGTGAAAGCATCGGCAGCCCAGCAAACCAGCATCCCCAGACCCCTCACGCACTCCCCACACCATTTCCGGTCGAGCTGAGCCACCACAAACCGAGCAAACGTCGTTCTTCGCGGCGGCTGGGAAGAACCGAGCAAAGGTGCTCCCGTGGGCAGCTCGGCAGAGGACTTGTCACGACCAAGAAGGAGTGGTTTTGGACGCGCTTAGGCTCCACGCTGCTCGACCCCAAAGCCTAGAACCAGAGACCGATCATTGCCGGTGAATTTCGCAAAACATCTCCAACCGGTGCAGAACTACCCTCGGGTAAGAAACCCACAAATTCCCGACATATGCTTGCTTAGAGTTTATCAAACTTCACTCACATGAGCTAGACTTGACGGCGCCCAAGTTTGCTTCGCAACCCTACGTTAATTTTGGCTGTAGCCGGCGTATTTCCTGGTTTTCCAGCCGCGGTTATGGCGGGAAGGGTCGGGCTCACTGTGACAGCTGGGTTAGAGCTCTTCCCGAACCCTGGCATGGCATTGTCGACCTTCTCTGAGATTCCCCGGTGCTGTAGAGCCTTTCCACGGAGGTTTTGGTGGGCTAAGTTGGCCGGGTGCCATAACCGAAGGGAGCCCGAGCCGCTGCACCGTCGCCGGCTAGGTTAGGGCCACCGCCGGCCGGAGCAGTCGGTGCCATCGTGGTCAGCACACGAAACTAGGCCCTGCCGGCGAGGGAGAGTGCGAGAGTCGGCCGGGCGGCAAATATTAGCATGTCTCCGGTGAGCCCGGCGGCGCGCGGGCGCGGGAACGCGAGGAGGAAGACGACCCGCGGGGCCCACGTGTCAGCGTCGGGGAGTTTAAAACCCAGATCTACTGCGGCCCTGGGATCAAGAGTGACCGCGCGAGAGAGGGTCCGTAGCCCCGTGTGGCTCAGCTCCAGCGGTGACACGTGTGGGCCGGGCCCACGGTCAGAGTTTAAACTTTTCTCCGGATTGTTTAGAATTACAGAATTTCCCCAAACTTTAGAGCCCCATAACTTTTGCTAGGAAGCTCCAAATTTAATGATTCAAATTGGGTTGGATTCATCTTGCCTAGCTCTGTCCAAATATAAAACCCACTTTGTATGAAACCAACGAATTAATTCTGGAAAATTCTTTAAAGCTTTTCCACAAAAGAATTTTAGAGGGAGTTTGGTTCATCCAAAAATCCCCAAATTTTGCCAGAATGTTCCTTAGGTTGTTAGTGAACACCTGTAAAAGTTTCAGACCATTTGGAGTTAATTTGATCAGAGCAATTCAAATTTGAATGTGCTGTGTTCATTTGAATACAGAAACATTTTCAGAGAATTTCCAAAACTTGGAAATTCAGTTCTGGGCAAATCTTAGCTCCAAAAAAATGCTAGGAAAATTCATGCAAACTCTATGAACTATAACTGAAATTGTAGTTTACTAAGTTGGGCATGAACAGGGGTATTACCTCAGAATTAATTCTTCTTTGCTTATTTGCTAAGGGAATTATTCTGAGCAAACCACTCCATGAAAAGTTCTAATGTTTGGTCCAGAGAGTTTTCTTGTGACAAGGATCTCACACAAAAATTCTCAGCTCCATTGGAGCTATGGATCACCCTGTCATATTTAACCACTTGAGGGAATTAATATGGAAAAGGGGGGAAACCACTTAGCACTTAACCATGTGCTTAGGTCTAAGCCCAAGCTACCAACACCCAGTTCACCTTTAAATTCTTAAACAGAGTTCCAGTTGTTAGAGACTGGTTATTAGAACTAATATCAGAAGTATTACCCTAAACTCATATGCATATTCATTAACATGTAGTATTTTATTAACGTGTAGTCGCTGAAGGCGAGGAGACTCCGGAAGTGTTGGACTTTGTGCTTCCGGACGAAGACTTAACCCCTGACCCGCAGCAACAAGGCAAGCCCCGGTTTGCATTAACTCTTTTATCATGTTTTACTTTGTTCACATAACTAGGGTGATGTATGAATGTGCATTAGGTGTAGGATGAATGGAACCCCACTTGCATAACCAAAGGTTCCTAAAAGAGTGAGGGTAGTGTCTAAGACCTCCAGTAGACAGGCTATGCTTAATGTTTCATAGGACCTCGCTACAAGTCGAGTAGTTGGAATCTACTCGCGAGATAAGCTTGGGACACACGGGTTCGGTTGAGTGTTGTGAGATCACTTTAGTAATGAAAATGAGACTAGGCAGGGGCTAGGGCGCAGCAAGAGGGAGTCTTGTGTGCACAGCCCTGTCCGTGTCGATTGAGGACCGATCCGTGTGCGGCCCACGCTGATCAAGTTTGAACGTACCGAAGGCATATCTGATATATGGGCCCCGATAAACCGATGTAGCCTAAACCTCCGGGTGTCGAGGCATAGCACACCGATTTATAGGTGTAGGTTGAGGGCAGCAAGGTGGAAATCTGCCAACGGGCATAGAGAGATGCTCCGTGTGGGGAACCTCCTGCTCGTTTCGGTGCGACCGGTTCGACGTTTGGGCTGTTGGGTGAAAGGTTGTCCCGTACGACATCGAGTGAGCGTGCTGTGCAGCTCCACGGGTGGGCGTACGTGACGTGCTCTTTGGGTTTCCCTGCAGGTGTATATCGAGTCAATTCGCAGTCCCTCGCGGTGAAGAGTACCACTTGGTGACTGAGTCGTGACTAGATTAATGTATGAAATATGATAATTCAATATTGCTGATTGATATAATTGTATTGCTACATGTGTGCCACCAAGTACTGCTTACTAAATTTCAGATTCCCGAACTGTTAACTTATTGCTAAAAGATGAACTAAGGATGAACTTGTAGGTGTGTTCATTTGCTGCAACATTGCTATCCTATGTCATTGTACCCTTCATGTAGAGTTTCATGCTTAGGTGAGTCGGTTAAGCCTTGCTAAGCCTTCGTGCTCACGGTTGCTACTTAAGTGTTTTTCAGGTGAGGAGCCACCCACGGACTCAGAGTATGAGTCCACCGGCAAGGGTTACCCTCCGTCGGGGACCACGCCTGAGTGGGAGCCGTACACGCCGCGCTGAGCTGAGACGTGCAGCTAGTGTGGGTTGCCCTAGGGCTGGGCAACCGACTTTTGCTAGATAGGCGGGCGTGAGTTGTACAAAAGAAACTTCTGCTGTGTAATAAAAGACCCTAGTTTGTAACTGAGAAGTGTACTATTTTGTACATTCAGTTTGTTTTCCCATGTAATATAATGTGTTCTTATGACGTGTGCTGTCGGGTGTTGCATCGCGCGGCACCACCCTCTGCGATCCTGGATGGGCGGATTCCGGTCCGCCACATCGCGAAGCGAAGGTGGGGCGCCAGGGCCGCACATCCTGCTCCTGTTGCTGCAGGCGTTGGTGCCGCGAACGCTTGATTCGCCGCTGGCACAGTGTACCCCGGTATGGGCAAGGCTGCGCCATAGACCGGGGACGCCGTTTGCAGGGCATATGGCCGTGGCACATGCTGCGTGGCGTATGCCTGGGGCAGAGATCGCGTGGCGAAGGTCTGTGCCCCAGGCTGGGTCGAGGCTGACGTCATGCTGTCACAAGCCTCTTGGTTGCGACGCCTTTCTCGACGTCGCTCGAGGTACACCCGGGCATCCTGGCCCAAGTGGAATCGTTCCAGCTCTGTCCTCAGGTCCGTCGACTGGAGCCTGGTGGAGCTGGAATCCGCTGTATGCCCGTCAACCGTTGGCGTGCGCGTCAGCGACACAGCCGGTTGGCTGGAGCGTCGTCCCCGCCGAAGTCGAGTGTTTGCGGCGGTGACGACGAGACGGTCTACCTCACGAATCCACTGCTGGGTCGCTGCCTGAGCCGCGTCCCCAGCAGGCGGATTGCGCAGTAGCGCTCTTGCTGCAGCTAGCGCATCCCCGCGGGAACGCTCAGCGCTGCAGAAGATCTGACGCTGGTTGGAGCCTGCATTGCCGGAGTCGGCTGCTGGTTTCCAGCTTGCGCCGACACACTCCGTCCTGAGTGTGTCGACACGTACTCCCCGCTGGTCACGGTTCGCCGTGAACGCGGGGGAGGAGAGCTTGCCGCTGAAGGAAGCTTGGTCATCTTTGACGGTGGAAACTCGTCGCGCAAGGGAAAAGCCCCCTACCTGGCGCGCCAGATGTCGAAGTGTGTGGTCGACACTTCCCCCGGACCTGCTCTGGGCAGCCAGCGGAGGTTCTTTTTCGGAGGGGCTAGTCGCTTGCAGAGATCTTAAGCGTTGGGACGAGTTAGGGAGGAGCTTGACACGGCGAGTTTTACGTGGTTCGGGCCGCCGGAGCGTAAAACCCTACGTCCACGGTGAGCTGAGGTGCTCGCTGTATTGCTTGTTGCTCAGAACCGGAGTCCGGAGCTTGAGGATGAGTTATGCCTAGGGTATGAGTTGCTGGAGTGCGAACCCTTGCTAACATCGCCTACCCGAGCCTTTTATAGTCCAAGGCTCGTGTGGCTTACAAGGGGGGGCCCGGGACCCGACAGGTGGTCCTGGGGAGATTGCCTGCTGACTATCGTATCTGCAGTTGTGTCGGTAGATGTCTCTGGTGAAGGCTTCTGAGTCTTCGTCTTGCCACCCTGCCCATGCCGCATGCTAGTCGTAGTGGTTGATGATGGCGGGAGCGGCAGGGGATGTCTTGTCGCTGTGTTTATTGGCTGGCAGGATCTGACACCGCGCGCCAGTCTGTGATGCGACTGGGCGCAACGGCACCTGACAGAGGCGTGCTCCGCGTCTCCGCGTCTTGGGAAGGCGCGGGCCTTGAATACCTTGTACGGGCAAGGTATGGTGCGTCTTTACGCCCGCTGCCTACCGCTCGGGGGCAGGCAGCGCTGTTCTGCTGGACACGTGGCGGGCCCGGAGCTCTCCTCCGAGGAGAGGGAGCTCCGGTCCCGCAGGACACGTGGAGCCTTTGGACCTCTCCCAGCGGAGGGGGGAGGTCCGGCTTCTGTCGGCCACGTGGCGGGCCCGGAGCTCTCCTCTGAGGAGGGGAGGTCCGGCCCCGCGGAACACGTGGTGCCTTCGGAGCCCTCCCCACGGAGGGGAGGTCTGGCTGCTGTTGACCATGTGGCGGGCCCGGAGCTCTCCTCTGAGGAGAGGGAGGTCCGGCCCCGCTGGACGCGTGGCGCCTTCGGAGCTCTCCCTGCGGAGAAGGGCGACATCCTTAGGCATTTTCCCCTGTGCGCGGGGGTACCCCTTATCGCGGGTACCGACAGCCATATTTGGCAGGCCAGCCCTGTACCGATTCGTGGCAGTAGCCCACTACGGCTACCTCGTCTTGAAGATGCCTACACCAACAGGCGTCCTTAGGATTCGTGGAGACCGCACTGCTGCAGTGTCGGCCTTGGAAAAACTCCAAGCGCTTGCAACAGCTAGAGCACCAGCCCCTGGCAGTGCAGAACCAGACCAGCTCCACCCGAGTGCACGCCACCGTGCCTCCACCGCAGCACCCCGTGTGCAACCCCTCGAGGAGGGCGACGTCCCCTTAAAGATCATCCAAGTTGGCGCCGAAGCCACCCACACCACCCGGGTAGCCGGGGGCCTGCATAGCAAATAGGAAGGTACGCTCGTCACCTTCCTCCGACACAACGTTGACGTGTTTCCATGGCAGCCGTCACAGATGCCGGGGATCCTTAGGGAGGTGATCGAGCACCACTTAAAGGTCTTCCCCGATGCCCGGCCAGTTCAACAAATGCCCCGCAAGCAGTCCATCGAGCGGCAAAACTTCATTCGTGAAGAAATCAAGAAGCTGCTGGACGCTGGCTTCATACGGGAAGTCCACCACCCCCGGTGGTTGGCGAACCCCGTCGTTGTCCCGAAGGCCGGTGGGAAGCTCCGGATGTGCATCGACTACACCAGTCTCAATAAGGCATGTCCCAAAGATCCATTCCCTCTCCCTAGAATAGATCAAATAGTAGACTCGACATCAGGCTGCGATATGCTGTGCTTTCTAGACGCCTACTCGGGTTTCCATCAGATCCCCATGTCTAGAGAAGATGAAGAGCACACCTCCTTCATCACAGTAGATGGCCTGTATTGTTATGTCTCTATGCCTTATGGCCTAAAGAATGCTCTACCCACCTTTGTACGTGCAATGCACAAAACCTTTGGAGAGTTAATAAGAGACTTACTTGAGGTGTACGTCGATGACATCGTTGTCAAGGTCAGGCAGAGTTCATCTTTGTCAGATAATATAGCCTTAGTTTTTGACAAATTGCGCTCCACGCGCACCAAGCTAAACCCCGACAAATGTGTGTTCGGTGTATCCTCTGGGAAGCTCTTAGGATTCCTGGTCTCGCACCGGGGAATTGAGGCCAACCCAGAGAAGATCAAGGCCATCGACTTGATGCGGCCTCCTGGCCGCTTCAAAGATGTCTAGAAACTCACGGGATGCCTAGCCGTGCTGAGTCGGTTTATACCGAGACTAGCAGAGCGGGCACTTCCCTTCATTAAGCTCCTGCGCAAATCCGGTCCATTTGCCTTGACTGACGAAGCAGAAGAGGCTTTCCATGAGTTGAAGCGACTCCTGACGACCCTACCTATCATGGTAGCCCCTGAGCCCGGAGAGCATCTGTTGCTCTACATCGCGGCGACAACTGAAGTGGTGAGTATGGTCCTCGTCGCTGAGCGGCCGGACCCCTCATCTTCACAGCCTACTCTGGCAGCAGAAGACAGACGCCAGGAAACCCCGCAGGTCCATGACGGTCTCCCGGACCTCCAAGACAACCTCCCGGAGGTCCAGGGCGGCCTCCCGGACCCCCAAGACAACCTCCCGGGAGTCCGGTGGGACCCCCCGGCGGCCCAACGGGACCTCCCGGAGATCCAGCAGGACCCCCAGGAGCTCCCGGAGAACCAGTGGGGCCCCTCGGAGGGCCAAGATGGCTTAAGGGCCTCCGGGTTCAAACTCCCGGAAGCCCCCCTGGACCCACTCACCTCCAGCGGGCCAGGGCCAATGGATGAAGACCTCTCAGACCTAGGAGAGAGGGTTCGAACCATCCAGAGGCCTGTCTACTACATCAGCGAAGTCCTTCACGATGCCAAGACAAGGTACCTAGAAGTCCACAAGCTGCTGTATGCAGTGCTCATGGCATCCAGGAAGCTCCGCCACTACTTTCAGGCCCACCGGGTCTCGGTAGTCACCTCCTATCTGCTGAAGACAATCCTTCACAGCCCCCATGCGACTGGCAACGTCGCTAAATGGGCAGCTGAGCTGGCGGAGTTCGAGCTGGACTTCCTTCCACGCCATGCAGTCAAAAGCCAAGCGCTGGCTGACTTCGTGGCAGAGTGGACACCAACGAAGGCTGACCCAGGGGGCCACGAAGACGGTGAACAAGAGCACCGAGCTCTGGTCTTCACCGAGCCACACTGGACGCTCTTCTTCGACGGCTCCTCGCGAAAGCAGGGGCCGGTGCCGGCGTACTGCTTCTCATTCAATCGGGGGAGCAGTTTGGGTACATGGTGCGTCTCAATTTCAAGGCAACCAACAACATGGCAGAGTATGAAGCACTCATCTTTGGCCTACAGACAGCCCTGTCTCTGGGCGCTCGCCAGTTGTTGGCACAGGGCGACTACCAGCTAGTTATCAAGCAAGTTAAGGGTGAATACTCCTGCAATGACCCACAGCTAGCTGCTTATCTGCTTCACATGCAGATGTTGGAGAAAGACTTCCTCGCCTTGGACCTGCGCCACGTACCGCGCGCTGGCAATGCCGCAGCTGACGACCTTTCAACGAAGGCTTCCACCGGAGCCCCTGTGCCCGAAGGAGTCTTCGAGAGGACGTTGCTGCGGCCCACAGCCCGGCCCGCCGAGCCGGGCGAAGGGGGCTGGACCAGCACCTCGAAGCTGGCGGTCCCGGTGGCCCTGCAACCATGGATGCTGCCAAGGATCGTAAGCGTCACTGGGGACTCCGTGCAACCCAGCGCTCAAGATCCAGAAGCTCAAGTCAGACCCGATGCATGGATCACGGAGATCGGGGACTACTTGAAAGACAACATCCTCCCTGATGAACATGCAACCGCTGAACGGATCGTGCATATGGCTAAGAGATACACGCTGGTAGAAGGGGATCTCTACCGGCGTGGCGCCAACCACGTCCTATTGCGGTGCATAACCCAGTGGAAAGACTGTGACTTGCTCACTGAGATCCATGGAGGCGAATGCGGGAGTCACTCTTCCTCACGCACGCTTGTCGGTAAAGCTTTCCGGCATGGCTTCTACTAGCCCACAGCACTCCAGGATGCCGTCAAGCTGGTCGAGAGCTGCAAGGCGTGCCAGATCCATGCCAAGCAGATCCATACACCGGCTCAGGCGGTACAGATGATCCCACCCTCATGGCCATTTGCCGTATGGGGGTTGGACATCCTGGGACCATTCCCCAGAGCCGTCAGGGGATTCCTGTACCTCTATGTCGCCATCGACAAGTTCACCAAGTGGCCGGAAGCCACACCAGTTGTAACCATCAACAAGCAATCAGCAGTAAAGTTCATCAAGTCAATTGTCTGCTGGTTCGGGGTCCCGAACAGAATCATCACCGACAACGGGACCCAGTTCACCAGCGCAGCCTTCCAAGACTACTGCGAAGACCTCGGCATCCAGGTGTGATATGCCTCTGTTGCTCACCCAAAGCGCAATGGGCAAGTCGAGAGGGCCAACGCCGAGATTCTCCGGGGCCTCAAGACCCGCACCTATGCCAGCCTGAAGAAACATGGTGCCAATTGGGTGGACGAGCTTCCGAGCACACTATGGGCTAACCGGACATCCCAGAGCCGGGCCACCGTAGAGACACCCTTCTTCATGGTTTATGGGGCCGAAGCTGTGCTTCCCCCAGAGATCACCATGAAGTCTCACCGTGTACGAGCTTATGACGAAGCCGTGCAGGACAACCTCCAGCGCGGACACATCGACCTCGTCGACGAGGTCCGATTGCATGCAGCACTCCGTAACTCACGGTACAGACAAGCGCTCCGCCGCTACCACCAGAGGTCTGTGCGTACCCGGGAGCTACAGGAAGGCGACCTGGTGCTGCGGCGCATACTTTCTCGTGAAGGTACCCACAAACTCTCCCCTAGTTGGGAAGGTCCCTTCTGAGTCGCAAAAGTATGCCACCCCAGGTGCGTACGCCTTTCCACCGAGGGTGGGGATCCGCTCCCGAACCCCTGGAACATCGAAAACCTCCGTAAGTTCTACCCCTAGAACAGTAGCAGGACAGGTTCTTCTTTCTAATAGATCCCATAGAGTCCCGGAGCAGCGCTCGGAGCAGCTAAGTCTCAGGGGACGGTCCAGGACTACGTTCAGCTTTGCCTGGTTCCGACTCCAAGCGCGTAGAGTCTTGCTTCCTTTTTTAATGGGACGGGTCGTGGTCTCCATGTTTAGCCTGTTTTCCGCCTATGGAAATTTATAGGGAAAGAACCTGTCCTGCTCTGCTCTTCCTTTATGCTCATTCAAATTATGTATTAATTTTTATGAGCGTGCTTCCTGGGTATGTTCACCATACACCCAGTCCCCTTTTTTCCCATTCTCAACTCTAGTCGGCATTTGCTATCCTGCCCGGGGCGGTCGCGATTGGTGGACCTGCAGATGGCCAGGGGGCTCCGAGCCCCCGGCGCGTTGTGCACCAAAATTCCCAAGCACCGTGCACCGAATCAGGATCGTAAGCCAAATAAGACTATGAGATAGGAAAGGGGGGAGCCCCAAGGAGAATTACGTTTCCCTTGTTTGTGTGCAGGACCCTCCGGCCTTGGCTTTCCGCAGGAGTATGGTAGGAGTACCCAGACAGTTGGCCACGCCTACCAGGGGGCCGCTACGGACCGCGGAAAGCCGGGAGATCCGGACCCCGCCTCCTCAGCAGGGGCGGGCCCAGGAGGCCCCACGTGTCCAGCAGGGCCGGGGCTCCCGCCTCCCCAGGAGGGGCTCCGGACCCGCCATGTGGCGGGCAGAAGCTGGACCTCCCCCCTCCTCGGGGGGAGGTCCGAAGGCTCCACGTGTCCCTCGGGGCCGGACCTCCCTCTCCTCAGAGGAGAGCTCCGAGCCTGCCACGTGGCCAGCGGATCTGGACCTCCCTGTCCTCATGGGGCGGCTCCGGAGACCTCCGGGGCCTTTAATTCGGTAAGGACCCGGGGAAGGTGTCTGTGCAGACCCTCGAGATTGGTGAAGGCCTATGAGTACCTTACGGAGTTAGGGGCTCCGCCAGGAGAAGCCAAGAAGAAGACAAGGGCATCACAGGCACGAGGTGTCATAAGAGTCTATGTATTCATGGCTCCATGAGCTGGACTACAGACTCGATAAAAAAGAAATAAACAGGCCCTACGGTTCCCCTGGCACGTCCAGAACCTAGAGGCTGCGAGAACGGCCACGTCCCCAACTTCAGCCCTGGCGGCGTTCTCCTGCTCCGTGACCCGAACACAGGGATCATCTCGGCCACCACTAGCGCAAGGGTCGGTGTCATCAAGGATGCTTCTGAAGCCCCCTCCGCGCTTGAGCAGTTTCCTTGGAGACTCTGCCGCCTGGAGTCCTCCTTGGTACTTCAGCAGCTTTTTTGGAGACTCCTCTGCCTGAAGGCTCCTCGACGTGTCAGCAGTTTCTTTGGAGACTCCACCACTTGAGGAGAAGGGACGCCACGCCTGGGAACCCCCGGCCAGTCGTCGCTCAAGAAGAGTCCAGTCGGGGTGATAAACCCGGGGCCTCCTGGAGGCGTCACCTCCAGGGGGCAAGGCATGCAGGCTCCCTGGATCCCTGACTTGGTGCAGAAGCCGCCGCCGGAGGACATTGAGAGCGATTCCCCTCCGAAGGTTGGTTAGAAGCCATGTGAGAAGACAGGGCCGCAGAAACTCAACGAAGGTGCAAGTGCCGGAAGCCTTACAAAGGGAACCAACCCACGTTGTGGCTTCGCTTCACACTTTCCAGGTGCGATTCCAAGCGATTCGAAACTCTTCGAATACGCCGCGTCGGCAACCGCATCGGCTCCAAGACCGAGCACCGATGACAGGTGGGTCCAAGCTGCCCAGCTTAAGCAGTGGGTCAAGGAGTCAGCCTCCCAAGAAGACGAGCCGGCAAGGCACTCCGGTGGTTCCCGAAGAAAGCGCCGCAACGTGCAGAGGTGGCAGTCTTGGGAACCGCCGCAGTAAAAGCAACCATCAAGTGGGCGCACGCTCCCACGATCCCACGACTGTTCATGCTCCGGCAGTGGTCAATGCGGGACTTAGAGAAAGTGCACAGAACAGAAGAGACGGAGGCCCCACCTCGGGCTCGCTATCTCCCCCGAGATGGGCCCGGGGGCCACTGTCGGTACCCAAGATATGGGGTACCCCCGCGCATAGGGGAAAATGCCTCAGGATCTTGCCCTTCTCCGCAGGGAGAGCTCCGAAGGCACCACGCGCCCAGCGGGGCCGGACCTCCCTCTCCTCAGAGGAGAGCTCCGGGCTCGCCACGTGGCCTACAGAAGCCGAACCTCCCCCCTCCGTGGGGGAGAGGTACGAAGGCGCCACGTGTCCAGTGGGGCCGAACCTCCCTCTCCTCAGAGGAGAGCTCCGAGCCCGCCATGTGGCTGACAGAAGCCGGATCTCCCCCGCCGGGGGGAGAGGCCCAAAGGCTCCACGTGTCCTCCGGGGCCGGACCTCCCTCTCCTCAGAGGACAGCTCCGGGCCCGCCACGTGTCCAGCAGAACAGCGCTGCCTGCCCCTGAGCGGTATGCAGCGGGCATAAAGACGCCCCATACCTTGCCCGTACAAGGTATTCAAGGCCCACGCCTTCCCAGGACGCGGAGATGCGGAGCACGCCTCTGTCAGGTGCCGTTGCGCCCAGTCGCATCACAGACTGGCGCGCGGTGTCAGAACCTGCTAGCCAATAAACACTAGCATGCGACATGGGCAGGGCGGCAAGACGAAGACTCAGAAGCCATCGCCAGAGACAACTACCGACATAACTGCGGATACAATAGTCGGCAGGCAATCACCCCGGGACCACCTGTCGGGTCCCGGGCCCCACTTGTAAGCCACACGAGCCTTGGACTATAAAAGGCTCGGGTAGGCAACGTTAGCAAGGGTTCGCACTCCAGCAACTCATACCCTAGGCATAACTCATCCTCAAGCTCAGGACTCCGGTTCTGAGCAACAAGCAATACAGTGAGCACCTCAGCTCACCGTGGAAGTAGGGTTTTACGCTCCGGCGGCCCGAACCACGTAAAACTCGCTGTGTCAAGCTCCTCCCTAACTCGTCCCTACGCTTAAGCTCTCCGCAAGCGACTAGCCCCTCCGAAAAAGAACCTCTGCAGGCTGCCCAGAGCAGGTCCGGGGGAAGTGTCGACCACACACTTTGACAGATTTCATCGTCGGATTGCCACGTACTCAGTCGGGCTATGACTCTATCTGGGTTATCGTGGACCGATTGACAAAACAGCCCATTTTCTCCCTATAAGGGCCAAGTACAACGTTGTGCAATTAGCCGAGTTGTACATGGAGCAGATCGTGTGCCATCATGGAGTCCCGAGGAGGATAGTCTCAGATCGAGGTTCTAAGTTTACCTCTAGATTCTGGAGGAAGCTGCAGAAAGCTATGGGTACACGACTGGATTTTAGCTCCGCCTATCACCCACAAACCGATGGACAAACCGAAAGGAAAAACCGAATTTTGGAGGACATGTTGAGAGCTTGCGCCTTGAAACGTGGGCGTAGTTGGGATAGGAGTTTACCATACGCGGAATTCTCCTATAACAACAGCTATCAAGCTAGCTTGAAGATGTCACCTTTTGAAGCATTGTATGATAGGCGGTGTAGAATGCCGCTGTTTCGGAACGAGACCGGAGAGAACCAGGTTGTCGGTACCTTCAATATGGAGTACCCCCGCGCACAGGGGAAACTGCCTAAGGACCTCGCCCTTCTCCGCAGGGAGAGCTCCGAAGGCGCCATGTGCCCAGCGGGACCGGACATCCCTCTCCTCAGAGGTAAGCTCCGGGCCCGCAACGTGGCCAACTGAGTCGGACCTCCCCCCTCCGTGGGGAGAGCTCCGTAGGCTCCACGTGTCCAGCAGGGCCGGACCTCCCTCTCCTCAGAGGAGAGCTCCGGGCCCGCCACGTGGCCAGTAGAGCCGGACCTCCCTCCTCCGTGGGGAGAGCTCTGAAGGCTCCACGTGTCCAGCGGGGCCGGACCTCCCTCTCCTCAGAGGAGAGCTCCGGGCCCGCCACGTGTCCAGTAGAGCCGGACCTCCCCCCTCCTCGGGGAGAGCTCCGAAGGCTCCACGTGTCCAGCGGGGCCGGACCTCCCTCTCCTCAGAGGAGAGCTCCGAGCCCGCCACGTGGCTAGCAGAGTAGTGCTACCTGCCCCCGCGCGGTAGGCAGCAAGAATAAAGGCGCGCCATACCTTGCCCGTACAAGGTATTAAAGACCCTCACCTTCCTAAGGCGCGGAAACGCGGAGCACGCCTCTGTCAGGTGCCGTTGCACCCAATCACATCATAGTGAAGACTAGCGCGCCACGTCAGAAGCTGCATGCTAATAAACACAGTGACAAGACATCCCCTACCGCCTCTGCCAACCACTACGACTAGCTTGCGGCATGGGCAGGGCAGCAGAATGAAGACTTTGCAGCCCCGGCCAGAGACAACTGCCGGCATAACTGCGGATACGGTAGATGGCAGGCAATCTCCCCGGGACCACCTGTCGGTTCCCGGGCCCACCTTGTAAGCCGCCCGAGCCTTGGACTATAAAAGGCTCAGGTAGGCAACGTTAGCAAGGGTTCGCACTTTAGCGGTTCGACATTTTACTCTCTCATGCAGGGTTCGCTCCTGAGCACCAAGCAATACAACAAGCATCTCTGCTCACTGTGGGCGTAGGGTATTACGCTCCGGCGGCCTGAACCACGTAAAATTCACTGTGTCAAGCTTCTCCCTCCATCGTCCCTAACGTGTAAGCTCTCCGTGAGTGACTAGCCCCTCCGAAAAAGAACCTCCGCGGCCTGCCCAGAGCAGGCCCGGGGGAAGTGTCAGCTACACACTTCGACATTTGGCGCGCCAGGTAGGGGGTTTTTCCCTTGCACGACGAGCTTTCGCCGACGAAGATGACGAAGCTTCCTTCAGCGGCAAGCTCTCCCTGCCCACGTTCACGAGAACGGTGACCAGCGGGGACTACGTCCCGACACACTTAGGACGGAGTGTGTCGGTGCAAGCTGGAAGCCAGCAGCCGACTCCGGCAGCGCCGACTTCAGCAAGCCCAAGATCCACTGCAGCGCTGAGTGTCTCCCACAGGAGTGCACTAGCTGCAGCACGAGCGCTATTGCGCAATCCACCTGATGGGGACGCGCCTCAGTAAGCGACCCAACAGTGGATTCGCGACGTAGACCGTCTCGTCGTCGCCGCCGCCAACCCTCAACTTTGGTGGGGACAATGCCCCAGTCGACCTGGTGTGTCGCTGACGCACACGCCAACGGTTGACGGGCAGACGGCAGACTCTCGCTCCACCAGGCTCCCATCGGCGGACCTGAGGTCGGAGCTAGAACGACGCCACATGGGCAAGGATGCCTGAGTAGTCATCGAGCGACGACGAGAAAGGCGTCGCAACCAAGAGGCCGGCGACAGCATGTCGACCGCCTCAACCCAGCCTGAGCCGCAGACGTTCGCCACGCGATCTCTGCCCCAGGCATAGGCCACGCAGCATATGCCCCAGCCATATGCCCTGCAAATGGTGCCCCCGGCCTATGGCGCAGCCTTGCCCATTCCGGGGTATACAGTGCCGGCAGCGAACCAAGCGTTCACGGCACCAACACCTGCAGCTACAGGAGCAGGATGTGCGGCCCTAGCGCCACACCTTCGCTTCGCGAAGTGGCCGCGCAAGTTCCGGCCACACCTGCCCGAGAAGTACGATGGCAGCGTCAAGCCGGCAGAGTTCCTCCAGATCTACTATACCGCCATCCTTTCTGCAGGAGGGGACAAGGCCGTCATGGCCAACTACTTCCCCGTCGCCTTGACCGGCCCAGCACGGTCTTGGCTCATGAATCTCCCCCAGGGTTCCATAGCCTCCTGGGGAGAGCTCTGCCAGCAGTTCACTGTGAACTTCGGCAGCTCCTACACCCGGCCTAGCACGGAGCTTGACCTCCACGCCATCTAACAACAGCCTGGAGAGACGCTGCGCTCCTTCATCCAGCATTTCTCCCTGGTACGGAACACCATCCCACATATCCAAAATGCTTCTGTGGTGGTGGCGTTACGGCAGGGTGTACGGGACAAGAAGATGCTTGAGAAGCTCGCGACCAGAGAGGTTCGCGACGTCTCAGAGCTCTTCAGCCTGGCGGACAAGTGCGCCAAGGCAGCAGAAGGGCGGAACTGGCACTCACAGCCAGCCTCTGAATCAGGAGGACAGCCCAGATCTGGCGCTGCTTCCCATGGAAGCAGCAAGAAGATCAAGAACCGGGGCGGTGGCAAGATGAAACCACCAACCGCAGCTCCCGTTTCTGCAGCAGCAGCACCCAGTGGAGCTCGGGGGCCATGCCCCGACAAGAGGCAACGGCAGTCACCAGCCCAGATGGTGACAAAGGTGAGCCGTGCCCCGTGCACAACACCAGAAGCCATACCGCTGCTGAGTGCCGGGAGATTCAAAAGCTCGCGGAGCGCTTCCGCAAGGGGAAGCAACCGCGTGCTGACGCCCCTCCCTTCCGTCAAAGGGAGGGCAAGCAGAAGGTCGACACCCAAGACAACGTCGACCACCAAGTGGAGTTCCAGGAGCCTCAGCACGCCATGAGGGCGGTGCGCAACCATGAGGACTCCAGCTCCAGCGATTACGAGCGCTGGAAGACGCTCTACGTCATCCATGGTGGGTCCGCTGACCCCTCGTCCCGATGTGCAGTTAAGACTCTGCGCCGAGCGGTAGCATTGGTGGCTCCTCTCCCAAGTGTCGCGCCGCACCTCAAGTGGATGGGAACCCCCATCAGCTTCGATGCCATCGACTGCCCCAGGAACATGGCTGGGGCCAGCCAACTACCGCTCTTGGTAGCACCCGCCATCGCCAACATGAGGACGTACCACGTTCTGGTAGATGGCGGGGCTGGGCTGAACCTCATCAGCCGTGCAGCTTTCTAGAAGCTGCAGATCCCGATGGCCAAGCTCACCCCATCGAGCCCGTTCTCAGGGGTAGGTCCGGGACAAAGTCGTTCCCAACGGCAACATCAGCCTTCCGGTGACCTTTGGGGCACCGGACAGCTATCGGACAGAGTACATTCTGTTCGACGTGGCGGAGATCGACCTCCCCTTCAATGCCATAATCGGCAGGCCAGCCCTGTACCGATTCATGGAAGTAGCCCACTACGGCTACCTTGTCCTGAAGATGCCTACACTAACAGGCGTCCTCAAGATTTGTGGAGACCGCACTGCTACAGTGTCAGCCTTGGAGAAGCTCCAAGCACTTGCAACAGCTCGAGCACCAGCCTCTGGTAGTGCAGAACCGGGCTGGCTCCACCCGAGTGCACGATACCGTGCCTCTACCTCAGCACACCGCGTGCAGCCCCTCGACGAGGGCGACATCCCCCTGAAGGTCGTCCATGTCGGCGCCGATGCTGCCCAGACCACCCGGGTAGCCGGGGGCATAGACAGCAAATAGGAAGGCGCGCTCATCAGTTTCCTCCAGCACAACGTCGACGTGTTTGCATGGAAGCCGTCGCAGATGCCGGGGATCCCTAGGGAGGTGATCTAGCACCATCTGAAGATCTTCCCCGACGCCAGGCCAGTCCAACAGAAGCCTCACAAGCAGTCCATCGAGCGGCAGAACTTCATCCGAGAAGAAATCAAGAAGCTGCTGGACGCTGGATTCATACGGGAAGTCCACCACCCCCGGTGGTTGGCGAACCCTGTTGTCGTCCCGAAGGCCGGCTGGAAGCTCCGGATGTGCATCGACTACACCAGTCTCAATAAGACATGTCCCAAAGATCCATTCCCCCTCCCTAGAATAGATCAAATAGTAGACTCGACATCAGGCTGTGATATGCTATGCTTCCTAGATGCCTACTCGGGCTTTCATAAGATCCCTATGCCTAGAGAGGATGAAGAGCACACTTCCTTCATCACAGTAGACGGCCTGTATTGTTATGTCTCTATGCTTTATGGCTTAAAGAATGCTCTCCCCACCTTTATACGTGCAATGCACAAAACCTTTGGAGAGCTAATAAGAGACTTAGTCGAGGTGTATGTCGATGACAATGTTGTCAAGGTCAGGCAGAGTTCATCCTTGTTAGATAATCTAGCCCTAGTCTTTGACAAACTGCGCTCGACGCGCACTAAGCTGAACCCCGACATGTGTGTGTACGGTGTATCTGTCGGTACCTGAGATATGGGGTACCCCCGCGCACAGGAGAAAATGCCTAAGGAACTCGCCCTTCTCCGCAGGGGGAGCTCCGAAGGCGCCATGCGTCCAGCGGGGCCGGACCTCCCTCTCCTCAGAGGAGAGCTCCGGGCCCGCCACATGGCATACAGAAGACGGACCTCCCCCTCCGCGGGCGAGGGGTCCGAAGGTGCCACGTATCCGGCGGGGCCGGACCTCCCTCTCCTCAGAGAGGAGCTCCGGGCCCGCCACGTGGCCGACAGAAGCCGAACCTCCCCCTCTGCGGAGAGAGGTCCAAAGGCTCCACGTGCCCCGCGGGGCCGGACCCTCCTCTCCTCTGAGAAGGGCTCCGGGCCCGTCACGTGGCCAGCAGAACGGCGCTGCCTGCCCCCGAGCGATAGGCAGCGGGCGTAAAGACGCCCCATACCTTGGCCGTACAAGGTATTCAAGGCCCGCGTCTTCCCAAGACGCGGAGCACGCCTCTGTCAGGTGCCGTTGCGCCCAGTCGCATCACAGACTGGCGCGCGGTGTCAGAACCTGCCAGCCAATAAACACCGCGACAAGACATCCCATGCCGCCTGCGCCGTCATCAACCACTACGACTAGCATGCGGCATGGGCAGGGCAGCAAGACGGAGACTCGGAAGCCTCCGCCAGAGACAACTACCGGCATAACTACAGATACGATAGATAACAGTCAATCTCCCCGGGACCACCTGTCGGGTCCCGGGCCCCCTTGTAAGCACCCCGAGTCTTGGACTATAAAAGGCTCGGGTAGGCGACGATAGCAGGGGTTCACACTTCTGCAACTCATACGCTAGCAATTCACACCCAAGCTGTAACTTGTAAGGGTCTAGTTTTTGACACACATTTGCAGTGTTCATCACCACACCACACACCTCATTTGAGGAAGGATCATGAACGCAAATGAAGAGCAAGTAACAATTATCAACATGCTCATTAGAAAACAAACTCACATATTGCAAAAGTGGTATTTCCCATATGTGATATAGATGGGCTGGACATATGAAAACTCCTACACTTTACTAAGGATGTCCATGCCAAGTTTCACCCAAATTCAAAACCCTTTTGAGGTCATTTTGGGTATAGATAGAAAGAGGGCAGTTTGAAACCACATTCAAATTCAAACTGTTTTTATCCCCTGAATTTAAAAGTGGGAGGCATATTCTTATTCAGCACATTTTTGTGAGCGCACACACCAATTTTCACTCCATTTGGAGTTGATCTTGACATGCGCTAAGTGGGACGAATTCAAACTTTATTTGAATTCAAAACTGAACTTGTGCTGGAATTCACTCAAACCAAACCCAATTCGAATCCTATTCAATTCGAAGGGCTCAAGGGTGAATAATTTGAATCACCAGGGGTATATGGGGTTCACTGTTCACTGCAGTGATTAGGAGTAAATTTCAGAGGTTAAAACCCCGGGTGGGACCCCCATGTTATAGAGGGAAGAAGGAGAAACTTGCAGCCAAAGTCAGAGTCTCGGTGGGAAATTCCACCGAGCAGCTGTCGGCTGTGCCACCGAGCAGCTACCGGCGCCACCAGCTGCTTCCCCCTCCGTGCGCTGGCGCCCAGGGCGGCTTGCTCGCGCCCCCATGCGACCGGCACCGCCTCCACTGAGCAGGAGTCGGCCGGCTTTATCTTCTCGCGGGCAAACCGGAGCAGCGGCATTGTTTCTCTCCGCAGCTCTCTGCTCAATCGGAAAAACCAGCAAAACAATCTCCTTCGTTCCTAAGCTGCTACACAGCCACCGGAGGTCACGCACCACCCTCCCAACGCCTGAACCACCGGGTTTCGGTCCCTGTTCCCGTGATCAACGACGACCGCCGCAGTTTAGCTGAAGGACGGCAATCGGTCTCACGCGGGCAGCACGCTGCGACCACTTCCACGGCCGAGCAAGGGCGGCAACAGGAGCGCACGGACTCCACACTGCTTCCACCTGAAGCTCAAGCCACGCCATGAACTCTCGCCGGCGAATTCTCAGTTTTTGCTCCGGCAACCTTAAACTGAGCTTCCGGTACGGTTTCTTTAAATTCTCGCTTTATGATCTTTCGGAGGTCATCAACTCTTGCACATAGACGCTGGACTAGCCGGCGATCAAGTTCTTTTCTGCATCCGTAGCGTGAAACTGTCTAGGAGTGACGAATTTCGAGCTCGATCGAGGGCGGTCATGGCGGGCACGATCGGTCACACGGTGCCGACTGACTTGCCGCCATCCCTAAACCCTTTAGACGCCTTGTCGAGCTTCCTAGAGGTACACTGATGCTGTAGGACCGTTTGTTCGGGATGTTTGCGGGTTAGGACCCACGGTCGACAGAGCCGAACCTCAACCGAGGCCGCGGCACGTTGCCGAGCTATTTCCGGTCATCCCCAGCCCGACCTGACACCACCGACGTGTTCCTCGACGTCGACAACCCCCTGGCGGCGAGTTTCAGACCATGGGAGGTCCGGCAGCGGCGAGCCGGCGAGCTCCGTGTCTGCTCCGGCGAGGTCGGCGGCGCGGGCGCGGGAGAACGGCGGGAGGAAGACAAAGCCGGCTGGCCCACGTGTCAGCGGCAAAAGAATTTAAATCGGGATCGGGTGTGGCCGGGGATCGGCTGTACTGGCGCGCCAATACCCTGTGAGCTCCGGTGTGCCGGACACCTCCGCGCTCGACACGTGTGGTAGCTCCGGTGTGCCGGGCACCTCCGCGCTCGACACGTGTCCCCGCGGGCCCCCGCGAGATTTCAACTTTCCCCCGATTTTCAGAATTCTTCCAAACTTCAAATCCTCACAACTTTAGCTAGGAACCTTCAAATTAAGTGAGACCAATTCCATTAGAACCCTCTGAAAATCTAGTTTTCAGAAAGTCATAGTTTGTTTCATGAAAATCCTTAGAACACCCTAAGAGTTCCAATTAAGGTCAAGGACATAATTAATTGTGGAGGGCTCAAATGAGCTTTGCTGCAACTAAAACTTGACCAGGTCTCTGTTTAGGTTGTAACCAGGCCACAGTAAAAGTTTCACAGTCATTAGGTCTGTCTAGCAAGGGTTATAGACTTCACAACTTCAAAGTTAATACAAATGCATTTAAATTGATACATATATTGCTCTTCTCATGTAGTCGCTAAGGTCGAGGAGGAACCCGAAGTCCTATACTTCGTTACTCCAGAGGAACAGCTAGCCTACGACCAAGAGCAGCAAGGCAAGCTCCGGTTTGCATTAACCTTTTTACAAATTTTTATTGTTTTGAGCACATACTTGTTTCCTTTGTTCTGTGCATTAGAGTCTTGTTTGGAAATCCAACTGCATAGCCAAGAAAACCACGGGTTGGGTTTAGGATTGCAAACCCCGTTAGCTACTGCAATGCTAAGGTAGAGTAGGATTCGGTACAAGTCGAGTAGTTGGAACTACTCGTGAGCATAGGCTAGAGGCACTCGACTCGGGTAGTGATAGCACATGAAACACATGGTAAGAAAATGAGACCAAGCGGAGGGTAAGGGCAGCAGGACTTTGGGGCCTGTGTGCTGTAGCTCCGTTTGTGTCGATTGAGGACCGAGTCGTGTGCGGGCCTGTTGAACAAGCTAGAACAGTACCGAAGACCTACCGGCTATATGGGAACCGGGAAACTGATGTAACTCGGGTAGCTGGTTATTGAGGCATTGCCCGTCGTTCAGAGGGTAGGTTGAGAGCTTGAGGTGTAAATCGGCTGGCGGCACGGAGATGCGCGTGCAGAGACCTCTTGCTCGGGACGATGGGACCGGTTCAATATTTGGCTAACGGGTGAAAGGTAGTCGCGTACGGCGTCCGTGATGGTTGTTGTAGGCAACATCGAGTACGGGCGTACGTGACGGGTTGTTCGGGTAACCCTGCAGGTGTAAATCGATTATAATCGCCGTCCCTCGCGGTCAGTGAGTACCACTTGTTCACTGTACCGTGACGTAGAAAGAACAGGCTAGTTACATGTTAAAATGTTGCTGATTGAAAGATGGACTTGATTGCTAATGACTTGCTGTAGTTTAGAGCTAACTAAAGTTCATTTCAACTTTGGGCAAAGTACATGAGAGAAATGCGTTTCTTGTTTGATTGCGGCTCTCTCATGTACCTTAGCGTAAGGTTCTCCACAACCTGCTGCTAAAACTTGAAAGTAAGGTTCTACTAATTAGGCGAGTCCTTGCAAATGATTTTTACCTCATGTAACCCATTACCCTCATGTAGAAGTTCCATGTTTAGGTGAGACGGGTCAGACTTGCTGAGCCTTCGTGCTCACTGCTTGTGTTTGAAGCTTTTGCAGGGTTCTATGAGGAAGGGACTCCTGAAGAGGAGACGGAACCCCAGGAGGGGAACCCCGTCGAGTGGGAGTCGTGCACGCCGCAGAGTTAGTGTGCGTGTGTGCTAGCAAGGACACGTTCGAGGGCTGAACGTGCACTTGATGCTTAGTCTACGCCCGCGAGTGTAGACTGAACTTATTTTGCTGTAAACATGTTCATAAACTTGTTTATGTAATAAAATTTCGCTTCCGCTTTGTACCTTTGACGTGTGTTATACGGTGCTGTGCAACGCAGCACCCCTCAGCGTGATCCTGGCTCGACAGGACCAATGGGGTCGTGTCAGAGCGTGGTATCAGAGCTCGCTTGAGGTTTAACACAGTACAAAGGTCTTCTTTTTCAAAAATCCAGTGAGGAACGTGTTAGTAGCCCGTATAAGGATGTTATTAGCATATAGAAAGTGGCATATTAACCTATTTGTTATGTCAGAAAATCGTGCATCTCGGGACGTTCATGTCTTGGGGGGTGCACGTAAGCGCTGTCCACCAGTGCGCACAAGCTGAAGGGTGGAGCCCCACGGGTGGCAGGTAACCCGACCCGCTTTGATATCCTCTACGACTCTTCATGTCGTTTGGGGTATTCGGGCAACGTCTGTCCCTGGCGTGCGTGGTGCAACTTGGGAGACCCCGTCACGTGGTCTAAAACGTGAACACGTAACTCAAGGCGTGGTTGGCTTGAGAACATCCGGGCGAGTGATGACGGCCGGGTGTACTAACTGTATGGATTCCGGGCTCGGTGTGCAGCCGAGTCTGATAATTGTTTGAGTTTCTGCAGGTAGCCTGACCATGAAACGGTAGACGTGTAGCATCCGTGTGCGAGTGACATTTAGTGCCACTGAAATAACGAAGCCGGCTAAGTCCGGTATAGGTTTTTCTTTGTGAGGACGTAGTACCGACATGATCTGGTGACACATCGACGTCACACCCAACTAAATGAACAAATTCAATTAAAACTTGAAGGTTTTGATCCAAAGTAGTAAAACTTGATGTAACTCCTTCCCTTGAACAGGATACTCAAAGTTAACAAGTTTTCAACCTATAGGTTGTTAAGGACAGAGCACTCTGTTTTTAGCTGAACCAAGGCTGAAGTTAATCAGAGGTTAGAGGTTGAGTTCTTTCGAGGCTGGGGTCGTATGATACATTTCTGGAAATCTTTGGAAGAACTTTACAACTTTTCTGTTGAGGTCCAGAGGTGTTTCATCCCTTAACCACTCGAAAAATGCAGTAGAGTTGAAACTGTCCAGAAAACAGGACAGAGTAAAGACTCTCTGTAGACTCTCCGTAAATTAAGCATAACTTCCTGCATAAAAATCCAAAAATAGAAAATGAGGTAGTTCTGGAAAGCTTATGAGATGGGTTACAACTTTGTAACAGAAAGTTTTGTCATATTAGGAACAGAAGTAACTGGGATTCTTGGATCAAATCAGTACCTAAGGCAGGGAGGTGCTGTCCAATTGTTTCCAGAAATTCTGTTAACTTTGACATCTCATAACCTTTGAACCAGGACAGATCTTAGGCCAAGCAAATATTGGCTGGAAAGCTATTGAAGTTAGCTTTAACTTTGATGTTGAGCTCCAGAATTAGTTTTGCCTTTAACATGGCCTAAATCAGGTTGAAATGGAAACTGGTCAGGGCTGTCATGGGAACAGCAGATCAGCAGTCAAATTTGTTTAAAATTTGAACTATGTTTCCAAATTTTATGGGTTCAATGACATGTTTTATGTTATAACTCAACGGTTTACTGTTTAAATAAATATTTGACATTTCTCAAATATATTTTTACAGATGACAGCAGATAAGCAACTGGAGAACGGGTGGGTGATGTCCCACTGTTCTCACCGTAACGGCTACCCGGGAGCATTGTGGCAAATGCTCCAATATTTCGGGTACAACCAGATGCCGCAATACTTCGCCAAGGAAGAAGGCGAAGAGGGGAACAAAACGTGGAAAATCCATGTCGAGGTTCCTGCAGGACCTACGCCACCCGGTTGGGTGCCATTCACCGTCACGGTGAGAGGAAGACAAGCGGAAGGGATGTGGCAAGTGGCAGCCCGTGACACTATGTCACGTTTCTGCCAACTACACGTGCAGGCTATGGAGGGCACTCCATACGCACTCGTTCCGGTGGAGGGACGAGCTCAGCATGTGTGGGAAGAGAGGTACCTGGAGGCAACAGACCCGAGTTGCCCAAGGTACAACCCCGCGGAGGCAAATCTCAGCCTCCAAATGAGGGCGGGAAACGCTGTGATGGACAGCCAAGCTGTTCATACGGAGCATCTCGCCACCAAGCTCAAGGAGAGCACAAGCCGTGGAGATCATTTCGAGAGTGCTCACAGCGCACTCCGCAATGTGCTCCTTCCGACGATCAAGCGACTGAATGAACAACACAATCAGTTGCGTCGTCTGATGAAGGCAAAGAAGAAGAGCCGTGTTGACATCGCGGCGTTGCAAGAGCTGGTGCAGACCTTAACCCAGCAGAATGAGGACCTTGCTCAAGAGCGGGACGACGCTATCGAGGAAGGCCAAGGCTTGGAAGAGGACTACAACCAAGCTATGGACGAGGTGCATGCTTTGCAGTACCTCGTGCCCCCGGTGTTAGGCATACCGATGGTCTTGGGTCTTCCAGCAATGGGAGAACCCGAAATGGGAGAAGAGGTGGTAGACCCAGAGCCACCAGCAGAAGTACCGGAGGAGGATGACCCACAGGAGGTCGAGTTCTACTCCGAGTAGGGGGTTACGGTTGCCAAGTAAGGCAGCTAGGGTAGCGTAACCCAACTTTTGTAATCGGTGACATGTCGTGTAGACAGTAGCGTATGTATAGGTAGTGACGACATGAGCACGACTTCTCGGAGATCCGAGAATAATGTATCTTGTATAAAGTTTATACTTTATCAATATATGTGAACGTTGTGCAAATTAATCATGTGTCACTTCAATACCTACTGTTGTTTATGGAATTTTAAGTAAGACACGTGCTAATTGCTGCTGTGTTGAATTTCAGAATGACGCGTACTCGTGCCAACCCTGATGTTGGAGGTACTAGCCAAGGGGGAGAGACCTCCCAACCACCTCCCGAGGACTCCTCGGGACAGCAGCAGCAACAGCAAACACCGCCACCACCACTGCCAACAGTTACATTGGCCGACATAGTCGCGGCAATGGCGGGTTCACATCAGCAGCACACGGAGCTGCTGCAAACTTTAATTGCGAATACGTCTCGCCCAGAGAGGCGTCAAGACCATGAGGAGCGTCAACAGAGCTCCTACTCCGACTTCCTGGCAACTCATCCCCCGGTATTCTCAAGGGCGGATGAACCACTTGACGCGGAAAACTGGCTCCGGCCATAGAAATGAAGTTCGGGCTGCTCCAAATCAGCGAGCAGCGCAAGACTCAGTTCGCGGTCCAGCAGCTCCAAGGATCCGCGAGCGCGTGGTGGGCCATCTTCTGTGCTTCACAACCCACCGACCGAGTGATGACCTGGACGGAGTTCCGGACGGCCTTCAGGGCCTATCATATACCGCCAGGTCTGATGAAGAGGAAGACGCAGGAGTTCTTACACCTGCAACAAGGGAGCCGGAACGCGCTGGAATACTCCAGGGCGTTTAACGATCTCGCGCTATATGCGTCGTATCACGCGGATACAGACGAGAAGCGGCGAGACCATTTTTACCAGGGGCTTAACCCGCTCCTGAAGGACAAGTTGGCGATGTTCAATCGCGGCAGCCTCAACGACATCATTGATGCTGCGATTGTTCAGGAGGACTCCGGCAAGGAGTTGGCGGCGGCAGAGCAAAAGCGAAGCGCGCCGCAGAGCAGCGGAGAAGGAGGCGGTCCTTCCCAGAAGTTTCGGATGGTGAATCGCCCACCATCAGGTCCATACTGGCAACCACCACAGCGGTCGATGCCGTTCCGCAGTCGTCCGTACTCTTCACCGGCATTCCGGCCGGCACTGCCAGCACCACCGCAACCACAACAGAAGCAACGGGCGATGCCGCGTGCGTTTGCACCTCAGCAACGCATGCCGGGCTTTCGTCCACCGAGTACTCCACTAGCAGCGGCCACATGTTACAAGTGAGTCGTCCAGGACACTTCGCGAGCAGTTGCCCGGAGAGGCAAGGCGGCGGAGTGGCACCACAGTTTCCGGGGAGGAATCAACCCCGGAACCCTACTAATGCGCGGCAGGCAAACCCTAGGCCCGGCACTGTCCACCAACTTGCCATTGAGGACGTGCCGGAGGGCGAGCCAATCCTTGCGGGTATGTTCCAACTCCACCAGCATCCCGCTATAGTACTGTTTGATTCAGGCGCCACACATAATTTTATTAGCCAAGCTTTCATTGCTAAACACAGTTTGCCAATACTATCCACCGATAGTCCATATTTAATTTGTTCACCGGGGGGGAAGATTTCAGCAAGCGTAATGGTCTCCAAAGCACCATTATGCTTAGCTGGTAGAGTGTACCCAACGTCTCTCATTATCTTAGAGGGACAGAAGGTCGATGTCATCCTAGGGATGTCGTGTATAACCCGCCACGGCGCTGTTTTAGACACCGTCCTTCGAGTCGTGCACTTAAACTCATAGGTGCACGGTTCTCACACATTATTTCGGGACAATCCAGAAATAAAACTTTCAAGTGTCTATCAGTCACAACTATCAGATTGGAAGACATTCCAGTGGTCCGAGAGTTCCCTGATGTATTCCCGGATGATTTACCGGGAATGCCACCCGATAGAGAGGTGGAGTTCAAGATTGAACTTGCACCTGGAACCATGCCAATATCCCGAAGGCCGTACAAGATGGCGCCCAAGGAGTTGGCTGAACTGAAGACTCAGCTCACGGACCTTCTGGAGAAAGGTTTTATTAGGCCGAGCTCCTCGCCATGGGGCTGTTCGGCATTATTTGTCAAGAAGAAGGATGAAACGTTGCGGCTTTGCGTGGACTACCATCCATTAAATGCCGTAACCATCAAGAACAAGTACCCGTTGCCACGGATCGACATGTTGTTTGATCAGTTGGTCGAAGCAAAGATCTTTTCCAAGATGGATTTAAGATCTGGGTACCATCAGATTAAGATAACGGCGGAGGACATTCCAAAGACAGCTTTCTCGACAAGGTACGGACTTTATGAGTACCTGGTCATGTCCTTCGGCCTCACCAATGCTCCCGCTCACTTCATGTACTTAATGAACTCGGTATTCATGCCGGAGCTGGACAAGTTTGTCGTGGTCTTCATCGACGACATCCTGGTATATTCCAAGTCGGAGGAAGATCACAAGAAACATTTGCGTATAGTCTTGCAACGGCTGCGGGATCACAAGTTATACGCAAAATTCAGCAAATGCGAGTTTTGGATATCGCAAGTGCCTTTCCTCGGGCATATTATCTCAGCGGAGGGTATCACTGTGGACCCGAGCAAGATCACTCAAGTGCTGAATTGGAAATCCCCGAGAACTGTTCACGAGGTACGGAGTTTCCTCGGACTCGCGGGATATTATCGGAGGTTCATTCTGAACTTCTCGAAGATTGCCAAGCCAATGACAGAGCTGCTGAAGAAGGCTACCAAATATGTTTGGAGTCCAGCATGTGAAGCAGCATTCAAGGCTTTAGTCAAGCACCTGACATCAGCACCGGTTTTGGCGCAGCAAGACACAACAAAACCGTTCGATGTGTACTGCGATGCATCCGGCATTGGGCTCGGATCTGTGCTGATGCAAGACCGAAGAGTGGTCGCGTATGGATCACGGCAGCTTAGGAACCATGAGCAGAATTATCAAACTCACGACTGGGAGCTCGCTGCCGTGGTACTTGCACTAAAAATGTGGAGGCACTACCTACTCGGTAACCTCGTACATTTATATACCGACCACAAAAGCCTCAAGTACATATTCACTCAGAAGGAGCTGAACATGAGGCAACGAAGATGGTTAGAACTGATAAAGAATTACGAGATAGAGATCCATTATCATCCGGGCAAGGCAAACGTTGTGGCAGATGCGCTGAGCCGCAAGTCACACGTCAACAATCTGACCATCACACCGTTGGAAGAGAGCGAACCACCACTACGTGTGATTCCATACGGAGCTCTCTACAACCTAGCTTTGATCCCCACCATCCGTGAAGAGATAGCGGCAGCCCATAAGAATGACAAGGGCATGTCACATTTGCGGAGACGTGTAGATAGTGGGGAGCTGAAATGTTTCCGGAAGGACGGAGACGGCGTCCTATGGTTCAAGGACCGGATCGTCGTACCCCGTAACCCGGAACTACGGAAGAAGATCTTTGATGAGGCTCACTTATCAAAGCTCTCTATTCACCCCGGCAGCAACAAGATGTATCAAGAACTCAGAAGCAAGTTTTGGTGGACACGAATGAAGCGAGAGACTGCAAAATACGTGTCCGAGTGTGATACATGTCGAAGGGTGAAGGCAGACCACATGCGGAAACCGGGACCGCTACAACCACTGGGCGTTCCTGCCTGGAAGTGGGAGGACGTGAGCATGGATTTCATCGTCGGTTTACCCACCACCTTGCAGAAACATGATTCTGTGTGGGTGATCGTCGATCGGCTCACCAAAGTTGCCCATTTCATCCCGGTCAACACCAACTATAACGCCAAGAAGTACGCTGAACTGTACATCTCACGGATCCTATGCTTATACGGCGTACCCCGTACTATCATATCGGATCAGGGCACTTTATTTGTGTCCCGTTTTTGGGAGCAGCTACACGCTGCCTTGGGGACGAAGCTGATCCGTAGTTCAGCCTACCACCCGCAGACGGATGGGCAAACGGAGCGGGTAAATCAGATCCTAGAAGACATGCTACGAGCTTGCGCTATCAACCACGGCAAGAATTGGGATGATCACTTGCCGTTAGCTGAGTTCTCGTACAACAATGGGTACCAAGCCAGCATCAAGATGGCGCCCTACGAGGCGCTATACGGAAGAAAATGCCGCATACCATTGAACTGGTGTGAGTCTGGCGAAAGGGTTACCTTCGGGATTGACCTTGTCAACAACGCGGAAGAAAAGGTTCGACTAATTCAAGCGAACCTAAAAGCCGCTCAATCCCGTCAGAAACAGTATGCGGACCAGAGAAGGCGCCCATTACAATTCGAAGTTGGAGATCACGTATATCTACGGGTATCTCCAATGAAGGGCGTAAACAGATTTGGGGTGAGAGGAAAGTTGGCACCCCGATTCATCGGTCCATTCCAGATTACCGAAAGATGTGGGTCAGTGGCATACCGGCTGACATTACCAGAAGCACTTTCCGGTGTGCACGACATCTTTCACATTTCACAGCTGAGGAAGTGTCTCAAGCTATCAACTACCATTCAGCTGGAAGACATTGAAGAACTGCAACCGGATCTCACCTATCGGGAGGAACCGGTGCAGATTATTGATGAAAAGGCCCGAACCACACGCAACCGTACGTTGTGGTTCTACAAGGTTCTATGGAGTAATCACTCCATGGACGAAGCGACATGGCAGAGTGAAGAATTCCTTCGCACTAACTACCCCAAATTTTTCACGTCGCATATCTGGTAATTTTCCACCGTCCTCTCTCTCATTTTCACCTTATAATCTCGGGACGAGATTCTTTTAAGGGGGGAGGAATGTAAGGGTCTCAGTTTTTGACACACATTTGCAGTGTTCATCACCACACCACACACCTCATTTGAGGAAGGATCATGAACGCAAATGAAGAGCAAGTAACAATTATAAACATGCTCATTAGAAAACAAACTCACATATTGCAAAAGTGGTATTTCCCATATGTGATATAGATGGGCTGGACATATGAAAACTCCTACACTTTACTAAGGATGTCCACGCCAAGTTTCACCCAAATTCAAAACCCTTTTGAGGTCATTTTGGGTATAGATAGAAAGAGGGCAGTTTGAAACCACATTCAAATTCAAACTGTTTTTATCCCCTGAATTTAAAAGTGGGAGGCATATTCTTATTCAGCACATTTTTGTGAGCGCACACACCAATTTTCACTCCATTTGTAGTTGATCTTGACATGCGCTAAGTGGGACGAATTCAAACTTTATTTGAATTCAAAACTGAACTTGTGCTGGAATTCACTCAAACCAAACCCAATTCGAATCCTATTCAATTCGAAGGGCTCAAGGGTGAATAATTTGAATCACCAGGGGTATTATGGGGTTCACTGTTCACTACAGTGATTAGGAGTAAATTTCAGAGGTTAAAACCCCGGGTGGGACCCCCATGTCATAGAGGGAAGAAGGAGAAACTTGCAGCCAAAGTCAGAGTCTCGGTGGGAAATTCCACCGAGCAGCTGTCGGCTGTGCCACCGAGCAGCTACCGGCGCCACCAGCTGCTTCCCCCTCCGCACGCTGGCGCCCAGGGCGGCTTGCTCGCGCCCCCATGCGACCGGCACCGCCTCCACTGAGCAGGAGTCGGCCAGCTTTATCTTCTCGCGGGCAAACCCGAGCAGCGGCATTGTTTCTCTCCGCAGCTCTCTGCTCAATCGGAAAAACCAGCAAAACAATCTCCTTCATTCCTAAGCTGCTAGACAGCCACCGGAGGTCGCGCATCACCCTCCCAACGCCTGAACCACCGGGTTTCAGTCCCTGTTCCCGTGATCAACGACGACCGCCGCAGTTTAGCTGAAGGACGGCGATCGGTCTCACGCGGGCAGCACGCTGCGACCACTTCCACGGCCGAGCAAGGGCGGCAACAGGAGCGCACGGACTCCACACTGCTTCCACCTGAAGCTCAAGCCACGCCGTGAACTCTCGCCGGTGAGTTCTCAGTTTTTGCTCTGGCAACCTAAAACTGAGCTTCCGGTACGGTTTGTTTAAATTCTCGCTTTATGATCTTTCGGAGGTCATCAAATCTTGCACATAGACGCTGGACTAGCCGGCGATCAAGTTCTTTTCTGCATCCGTAGCATGAAACTGTCTAGGAATGACGAATTTCGAGCTCGATCGAGGGCGGTCATGGCGGGCACGATCGGTCACACGGTGCCGACCGACTTGCCGCCATCCCTAAACCCTTTAGATGCCTTGTCGAGCTTCCTAGAGGTACACTGATGCTGTAGGACCGTTTGTTCGGGATGTTTGCGGGTTAGGACCCACGGTCGACAGCGCCGAACCTCAACCGAGGCCGCGGCACGTCGCTGAGCTATTTCCGGTCACCCCCAGCCCGACCTGACACCACCGACGTGTTCCTCGACGTCGACAACCCCCTGGTGGCGAGTTTCAGACCATGGGAGGTCCGGCAGCGGCGAGCCGGCGAGCTCCGGGTCTGCTCCGGCGAGGTCGGCGGCGCGGGCGCGGGAGAACGGCGGGAGGAAGACGAAGCCGGCTGGCCCACGTGTCAGCGGCAAAAGAATTTAAATCGGGATCGGGTGTGGCCGGGGATCGGCTGTACTGGCGCGCCAATACCCTGTGAGCTCCGGTGTGCCGGACACCTCCGCGCTCGACACGTGTGGTAGCTCCGGTGTGCCGGGCACCTCCGCGCTTGACACGTGTCCCCGCGGGCCCCCGCGAGATTTCAACTTTCCCCCGATTTTCAGAATTCTTCCAAACTTCAAATCCTCACAACTTTAGCTAGGAACCTTCAAATTAAGTGAGACCAATTCCATTAGAACCCTCTGAAAATCTAGTTTTCAGAAAGTCATAGTGTCGGTACCTGAGATATGGGGTACCCCCGCGCACAGGGTAAAATGCCAAAGGTACTCGCCCCTCAGAGGAGAGCTCCGGGCCCGCCATGTGGCATACGGAAGCCGGACCTCCCCCTCCGCGGGAGAGAGGTCCGAAGACGCCACGCGTCCAGCGGGGCCGGACCTCCCTCTCCGCAGAGGAGAGCTCCGGGCCCGTCACGTGGCATACAGAAGCTGGACCTCCCCCTCCGCGGGGAGAGGTCTGGAGGCTCCACGTGCCCCGCAGGACGGACCCTTCTCGCCTCAGAGAAGGGCTCCGGACCCGCCACGTGGCCAGAAGAACGGTGCTGCCTGCCCCCGAGCGGTAGGCAGCGGGCGTAAAGGCGCCCCACACCTTGCCCGTACAAGGTATTCAAGGCCCGCGTCTTCCCAAGACGCGGAAACGCGGAGCACGCGTCTGTCAGGTGCCGTTGCGCCCAGTCGCATCACAGACTGGCGCGCGGTGTCAGAACCTGCCAGCCAATAAACGCCGTGACAAGACATCCCATGCCGCCTGCACCGTCATCAACCACTACGACTAGCATGCGGCATGGGCAGGGCGGCAAGATGAAGACTCAGAAGCCTTCGACCAGAGGCAACTACCGGCGTAACTACAGATACGGTAGATAATAGACAATCTTCCCGGGACCACCTGTCGGGTCCCGGCTCCCCTTGTAAGCCGCCCGAGTCTTGGACTATAAAAGGCTCGGGTAGGCGTCGATAGCAAGGGTTCTCACTTTGCAACTCATACGCTAGCCATACACTCTCAAGCTGTAACTCACCCCCAAGCTCAGGCCTCCGGCCCTGAGCAGCAAGCAATACAGCGAGCTCCATAGCTCGCCGTGGACGTAGGGTTTTACGCTCCGGCGGCCTGAACCACGTGAAACTCGCCGTGTCAAGCTCTTACTTACTCGTCCAACTGCGCAAGCTCTCCGCTAGGGACTAGCCCCTCCGCGGGCTGCCCAGTGCAGGCCCGGGGAAAGTGTCGATTGCACACTTCGACATTTGGCGCGCCAGGTAGGGGACTTTTCCCATAGCGTGACGAGTTTCCGCCGACGAAGATGACCAGGCTTCCTTCAACGGCAAACTCTCCCCTTCCGCGTTCACGGCGAACCGTGACCAGGGGAGAGTACATGATGACACACTTAGGACGGAGTGTGACAGGGCAAGCTGGGAGCCAGCAACCGGCTCTGGCAGCGCCGACCCCGGCAATGCAGGCTCCATCCAGCGTCAGGCCTTCAGTAGTGCCGGGCATACCCAGTGGGGGTGCGCTAGCCGCAGCAAGGGCGCTACTGCGCAATCCGCCTGCTGGGGACGCGCCTCAGGCAGCGACCCAGCAATGGATTCGCAAGGTAGACCGTCTTGTCGTCGCCGCCGCAAACTATTGACTTCGGCGGGGACGACGCTCCGACCAACCGGCTGTGTCGCTGACGCGCACGCCAACGGTTGACGGCCAGACGGGGGGTTCCAGCTCCACCAAGCTTCCGTCGACGGACCTGAGGACAGAGCTGGAACGGTGCCACTTAGGCCAAGATGCCCGAGTGTTCCTCGAGCGACGTCAAGAAAGGCGTCACACTCAAGAGGCTGGCGACGACATGACGTCGGCCTCGACCCAGCCTGAAGGGCAGATCTTCGCTACGCGAGCTCTGCCCCAGGCATACGTCGCGCAGCATATGCCACAACCATATGCCCTGCAAACGGCGTCCCCGGTCTATACCGGGGCACACTGTGCCAGCGGAGAACCAAGCGTTCGCGGCACCGATACCTGCACTGGGAGCCAGCAACCGGCTCTGGCAGCGCCGACCCCGGCAATGCAGGCTCCGACCAGCGTCAGGTTTTCAGTAACGCCGGATGTACCTAGTGAGGGTGTGCTAGCCGCAGCGAAGAGCGCTGCTACTCAATATGCCACAGTCATATGCCCTGCGTATGGCGGCCGGGGCATGCGGTGCTCAGCGCGAACCAAGCATTCGCGGCATCAGAACCTGCGGCGACAGAAGCAGGGTGTGCGGCCCTCGCGCCCCGCCTTCGCTTCACAAAATGGCCGCGCAAGTTTCGGCCGCTCTTGCCTGAGAAGTACGACGGCAGCATCAACCCGGCGGAATTCCTCCAGATGCCGGGAAATCCAGAAGCTCGCTGTCGAAGTGTGCGATCGACACTTCCCCCGGGCCTGCACTGGGCAGCCCGCGGAGGTTCTTTTTTCGGCGGGGCTAGTCTCCTAGCGGAAAGCTTGCGCGGATGGACGAGTTAGCGAGAGCTTGACACGGCGAGTTTTACGTGGTTCAGGCCGCCGGAGCATAAAACCCTACGTCCACGGCGAGCTATGGAGCTCGCTGTATTGCTTGCTGCTCAGGGCCGGAGGCCTGAGCTTGGTGGTGAGTTACAGCTTGAGAGTGTATGGCTAGCGTATGAGTTGCAAAGTGCGAACCCCTTCTATCGTCATCTACCCGAGCCTTTTATAGTCCAAAACTCGGGCGGCTTACAAGGGGAGCCGGGACCCGACAGGTGGTCCCGGGAAGATTGTCTATAATCTACCGTATCTGCAGTTATGCCTGTCGTTGTCTCTGGTCGAAGGCTTCTGAGTCTTCATCTTGCCGCCCTGCCCATGCCGCATGCTAGTTGTAGTGGTTGATGACGGCGCAGCGGCATGGGATGTCTTGTCGTGGTGTTTATTAGCTGGCAGGTTCTGACACAGCGCGCCAGTCTGTGATGCGACTGGGCGCAACGGCACCTGACAGACGCGTGCTCCGCGTTTCCGCGTCTTGGGAAGACGCGGGCCTTGAATACCTTGTACGGGCAAGGTGTGGGGCGCCTTTACGCCCGCTGCCTACCGCTCGGGGGCAGGCAGCACCGTTCCTCTGGACACGTGGTGGGTCCGGAGCCCTTCTCTGAGGCGAGGAGGGTCCGGCCTGCGGGGCACGTGGAGCCTCCGGACCTCTCCCCACGGAGGGGGAGGTCCAGCCTCTGTATGCCACGTGGCGGGCCCGGAGCTCTCCTCTGCGGAGAGGGAGGTCCGGCCCCGCTGGACGCGTGGCGCCTTCGGACCTCTCTCCCACGGAGGGGGAGGTCCGGCTTCTGTGTGCCACGTGGCGGGCCTGGAGCTTTCCTCTGAGGAGAGGGAGGTCCGGCCCCGCGCGGACGCGTGGCGTCTTCGGACCTCTCCCTGCGGAGAAGGGCGAGTACCTTAGGCATTTTACCCTGTGCGCGGGGGTACCCCATATCTCAGGTACCGATAGTGGCCCCCGGGCCCATCTCGGGGGAGATAGCGAGCCCGAGGTGGGACCTCCGTCTCTTCTGATCCGCGCACTTTCTTTAAGTCCCGAATTGACCGCTGCCAGAGCACGAACGGTCGCGGGGTCGTGAGAGCGTGCGCTCACTTGATGGTTGCTTTTACTGCGGCGGTTCCCAAGGCTGCCACTTCTGCACGTTGCAGCGCTTTCTTCGGGAACCGCCGAAGTGCCTTGCCGGCTCATCTTCTTAGGAGACTGACTCCTTGACCCCACCGCTTTAGCTAAGCGGATTGGGCCCACCCGTCATCGGCGCTCGGTCTAGGAACCGAATCGGTTGCCGGTGCGGGATATTCGAAGAGTTCCGAATCGCTTGGAATTGCACCGGGAAGCTTTTTAGAGGGGGTCTTACCCTCATTGCAGCTTCCCTTCGCACTTCTCAGCATTTCTTCTCGGACTCTTGTGCTTTTGAGTTCTCCCTTGCCATGGCTTCCAACCCGCTGCCAGAGAAGAAACGCGCTCGATCTCCTCCAGCAACGGCGTCGGTGCCAAGTCGGGATTCTGGGGTGCCTGACACTCCCTCCGGTGGCAACTCGAAGAGGCCCCGGGTTGATGCAATGGGGGAAGCCTCTGGGGCGTCCCCTGTTCCGCCAGTCCAAGCGACTGCGGAGCGGTCGTCGGCGACGGTTGCGGGCTCTGGAAGTCCTACCCCGGCTCGGAAGTCGGGGTTCAGAGCCCGCTGGAGTGTCCGCGCTTCCCGGCCTTCCCCGTCTTGCGGGGAACCTGTGCCGCAGCGTTCGGAGCCAGGGGCAACTGCCGCGGCCCCCAGGCCAGCACGAACTTCTCCTGTTCCGGTGTGCCCGGACTCCACGGTGGCACAGACAGCCGCCGCGGCCCCCAAGCCGGCGCAGGTCGACCCTGCACTAGGCGGCCCGGCCTTTTCTCCAGCACCGCCTTCCCCGGTTCGCCCCTCTCCTCAGATCAAGGAGCCAGTAGCTGAAGAGAGCCCGGCAGGCCTGGCTGCCAGTGCCTCGGAGCCAGCTTCACCTGATCGGCGTCTCGTCTCAGTTGCTGGTGCGTCGACTCTCCCTGAGGACGAGGTAATGGAGGAGGTCGGGGGGACTTCCCCGGCCTCTGTTGCTCCATTGCCTCTAGCAGATGCCTTCGCGCTTGCCGAGACAAGCGTTCGGCAGGTCTTGGCTGCATTAGGGCGCGAGCGGGAGGAGTATACGGTTGAACGGGATCGCCTCCTCACCTGGGGGAACCTTTTGCGGGAGAGGACCGCGAAGGTTAAGAGTGAGCTCGACTCCAGGCAGGAGTTGCTTGACTTCAGGGAAGCGCTCGTCGACCGGATGAAGCGGGCTATTGACCGCATGGACACCCAATCGCGGCGGATCAACAGGGAGGCCCTGGAGGCACACGCCCGGGCCGAAGAGAGCCTCTCTGCTGCTGTGGAAATACGGCAGCGGTTGGAGCGCCATGAACTCGCCGTTGAGGAGCGGGAGCGTTCCGTGGCAGCTGAGGCAGAGAGGGTCGCCGCGCAGCTGGCTGCGGGCGAGGATGACCTCCGAGCTCAGATGGAGGAGCTGGAGATTCTGAAGGCAGACCTCGACTTGAGGGAGGAGCAGGTCTCTCATGATCGCCGGTCGGTCTTGCACCGGGAGTTGACCGCCGGCTTCAAGGCCGCTGAGCTGGAGCGGCTAGCCAAGACTCTCCACCTTCGGGAAAGTTCCCTGGCGGCCAAGGAGAAAGAATTCTCCGAGAGGAACCTGGAGGCTCTGCAGGCGGCCCGCCGCGAGGTGGAGGAGCTCTCAGCCTTGCGGTCCTCCGAGGCTCTTGCGGTTTCAAGCTTCGTGGATCGAGCGGGGTCCGCCCTGATCCCTCTCGGCTTCAGTCCGGTGATGGCCGCGTCTCCTGCACTAAAGGTGGCAGAGGTGATCCCTGCGTTGGAGTCGATCGGCGCCAAGCTGGACAGACTCGACTCGGTGGTCGCCAGCGAGCTTGAGGCCGAGGGCCGCAGCTTAGCTTTAGAGGTCTCTTCGCATGTGCTGGCATGCTTCAAGAGCCGCGACCCCTCTTTTTCGCTAGAGCCAGCGAGAGAGGGCCCAGCCGCGAAGCGGGAGGAAGCCGCCAGAGCTGAAGTTGAGGATGTGGCCGCCCTTGTAGCCGCAAGGTTCCGGCGAGAGCCGGGAAGTCCTTAGGACTTGTTTCTCCCTTTTTTATCGAGCCTGTAGTCCAGCTCATGGAGCCTTGTTTAATTTGACTCTCTGGGATACTTGTGTCTGTGATGCTTTTTCTCTCCTTCTTGGCTTTGCCTGGCTGAGTCCTTAGCTCCGCAAGGTACTCAGAGGCCATTTCCAATCTCGGAGCTTCGCACAGACACCCTCCCCGGGTCCTAACCGTGTTAGGGGCCCCCGGAGGTCTCCGAACCTCGCCCTATGGGGGGCTCCACGTCTGCCTGCCACGTGGCGGGTCCGGAGCTCCTCCTCAGGAGACGGGAGCTTCGGCCATGTTGGATACGTAGGGCTTTCGGAGCCCTCCCACTGAGGGGGGGAGGTCCGGTTCCTGCCTGCCACGTGGCGAGCCCGGAGCCCTCCTCAAGGAAGGAGAGAGTTCCGGGCCCGCTGGACACGTGGGGCCCCCGGGCCCCACCCCTGCTGGAGGGGCAGGTCCCGGTCCTTCCAGTCCTAGGCCGGAGTAGCTGGTAGCTCCTTCCCCCCGCTTCATGCAGTCCCTGTTGCCGTAACCTGGAGGTCCTGCACACAGGCAGAGGAAACGTAATTCTCCTCGGGGGGTCCTCCCCTCCTGTCTCCTAGTCTTATTCGTCTTATGGTCCTGACCCGCTATACGGGGCTTGGGCAATTCTGTGCACGAGGCGCCGGAGCTCCGGCTCCCTCCGAGGTCCGGGCACGGCCGTCCGATCCCTAGTACTGGGCCATGCGCTGGGGAAGCAGAGTGCACGCGCTTTGGGTTCATGACCAGGCAAAGCGGACGTACTCCCCTGGACCTCCGGAAGGAAGGATGCGCATGCTTTGGGCTCTGGGCCAGCTAAGCTGGATACGCCCCCTGGACCCCCCATGCACAACGCTGGCCTTTCCTGGAGGTGACAAACTGGCACCGCAACACCTGACTGGGGGAGGCCCGAGAGACTCACTCGGCCATCGGCAGGTGCCTCAAGCGCAGCCGCCTTCGGTAGGATAGCAAATGCCGACTATGGATGAGCGCAGGATAGGGGGAGCTAGATGTACGATGAACATACAGAGATAGTGCGATCATAAAAAATAATGCATAATTTAAATGAGCGCATGAGAGAGAGCTAAGTAGAACAGGTCTCTATATTCGTACCCATAGGTGGAATTCTGGCTGTACATGGGGGCAATGTTCCGCCTCGTCTACAAGGGAAGCAAGACTCTACGCGCTTAGGGTCGGAACCAGGCTAAACTGGACGTAGTCCTATACCGTCCCTTGAGACTTAGCTACCCCAAGCTCTGTTCCTAAATTCTATGGGGTCTATTACAGAAGTGAATAACCCTGTTCTACCGATGCTCAGTAAGTAGGACTTACAGTGTTGCTTCATGGCAAGGATTCTTTGGGAATGGATCCCACTCTCGGTTGAAAGGCATGTGTACTTGGGGCGGCAGCTTTCATGATTCGGAAGGGACCTTCCCTGCTGGGGGAGAGCTTATGGGTCCTTCTTGGAATATAGCGTGCCGCTTCACCAGGTTGCCCTCTTGCGGGCTCCCGTCGCGTTTGGTTCTTTGGCGGTAGTGCTTAGAGCATTAGCCGAGACCGTGCGTTGTGGGATGTTCCCTGCAAGCCGAGTCTTGTCGAGGTTGTTATCTTCACGCTGGATCAGGCCCTGCGCGGCTTCTCTCGGGGGCCCCCGGGGAGTTCTCCCCTTCTGGCTAAGGCCTTCAAGGGGTAGGTGAACCCGGGCTCACCTTGGATGACCTAAGGCGTCTTCCCCTTCTGGCAAGGCCTTCAAGGGGTTGACGGACCTTAGGTGGCTCCCGAGAGGTATGTCCGAGGCACGGAGGCGTGCTGTAGTTGGCTAACACCCAGGCCCGTCACCGTCGGAACTGGAGTCCTCACCGCCATGCACTGTCTTAATGACACGCTGAGGCTCCTGGAACCCCACCTGGTGGGCAGCGGTGACTGGGGCATCGGCCTTCTGTTTGCCATCCCTCTGAGGGTAGGGCGGTGCTTCAGCCCTCTGCTGTCTTCCTTTGCGGAAGCGCTCTGCGAGCCTCTGGATCTCCCAGCACTCGGCAGCAGTATGGTTGCAGGTGCCATGCACGGGGCATAGCCCGCCTTGGTCACTGTCTGGGGCCGGTGACTGCCGCTGCCTTTTGTCAGGGCGTGGCCCCCGAGCTCCACTGGTCGTCGCAGCTGCGGCGACGGGGGCCGTGAATGGTGACTTCATCTTTCCACTCCCCCGGTTCTTGGTCTTCTTGCCACCCCCATAGGCAGCAGCACCGGACCCGGGCTGCCCTCCTGACTCGGAGGTCGGCAGTGCATGCCAGTTCCGCCCTTCAGCCGCTCTGGCGCACTTGTCCGCCAGGCTAAAGAGCTCCGAGACGTTGCGGACCTCTCTGGTCGCGAGCTTCTCGAGCATTTTCTCATCCCGGACACCCTGTCGGAACGCCACCACCACAGAGGCACTTTGGATATGCGGGATGGTGTTGCGTACCTGAGAGAACCGCTGGATGAAAGAACGCAGCGACTCCCCAGGCTGTTGCTTGATGGCGTGGAGGTCAAGCTCCGTGCCGGGACGGGTGTAGGAGCTGCCGAAGTTGGCGACGAACTGCCGGCAGAGCTCACCCCAGGAGGTTATGGACCCCTGAGGTAGATTCATGAGCCAAGACCGGGCTGGGCCGGTCAAGGCAACGGGGAAGTAGTTGGCCATGACAGCCTCGTCGCCTCCTGCGGCAAGTACGGCGGTGGAGTAGATCTGGAGGAACTCCGCCGGGTTGACGCTGCCGTCGTACTTCTTGGGCAGGTGCGGGCGGAACTTGCGTGGCCACCTGGCGATGCGAAGGTGGGGTGCAAGGGCCGCACATCCTGCACCTGCTGCTGCAGGTACTGGCGCTGCGAACATGTGGTTCGCACCTGGCACCGCGTATCCCGGCATGGGCAAGGCTGCACCATAGACCGGGGCCGCTACTTGCGGCGCATATGGTTGTGGCATATGCTGCGCAGCATATGCCTGAGGCGGGGCTCGCATGGCGAAGACCTGCCCTTCTGGTTGTGTCGAGGCCGACGACATGCTGTCGCCTGCCTCATGGTTGCGACGCCTTTCTCGGCGTTGCTCGAGGTACACCCGGGCGTCCTGCCCCAAGTGGCACCGTTCCAGTTCCCTTCGCAGGTCCGTCGACAGGAGCCTGGAGGAGCTGGAATCCGCCGTTAGCCCGTCAACCGTGGGTGTGCGCGTCAGCGACACAGCCGGTTGCCCTGGGCGCCGTCCTCGCCGAAACCGAGGGTTCGCGGCGGCGACGACGAGGCGGTCCACCTCGCGGACCCATTGCTGGGTTGCTGAATGGGGCGCATCCCCCGCAGGTGGGTTGCGCAGCAGCGCTCTTGCTGCAGCTAGCGCACCTCCATGGTGTACGCTCAGCGCTGCAGAAGACCTCACGCTGGTCAGGGCCTGCATAGCCGGAGTCGGCGTTGCCGGGGTCAGCTGCTGGCTACCAGCTTGTGCCGACACACTCTGTCCTGAGTGTGTCGACATGTACTCCCCAGTGGTCACGGTTCGCCGTGACCGCGGAGGGGGAGAGTTTGCCGTTGAAGGAAGCTTGGTCATCTTCGTCGGCGGATGGCGGAAACTCGTCGCGCTAGGGGAAAAGCCCCCTACCTGGCGCGCCAAATGTCGAAGTGTGCGATCGACACTTCCCCCGGGCCTGCACTGGGCAGCCCGCGGAGGTTCTTTTTTCGGCGGGGCTAGTCTCCAAGCGGAAAGCTTGCGCGGATGGACGAGTTAGCGAGAGCTTGACACGGCAAGTTTTACGTGGTTCAGACCACCGGAGCGTAAAACCCTACGTCCACGGCGAGCTATGGAGCTCGCTGTATTGCTTGCTGCTCAGGGCCAGAGGCCTGAGCTTGGTGGTGAGTTACAGCTTGAGAGTGTATGGCTAGCGTATGAGTTGCAATGTGCGAACCCCTGCTATCGTCGCCTACCCGAGCCTTTTATAGTCCAAGACTCGGGCGGCTTACAAGGGGAGCCGGGACCCGACAGGTGGTCCCGGGAAGATTGTCAATAATCTACCGTATCTGCAGTTATGCCGGTCGTTGTCTCTGGTCGAAGGCTTCTGAGTCTTCATCTTGCCGCCCTGCCCATGCCGCATGCTAGTTGTAGTGGTTGATGACGGCGCAGCGGCATGGGATGTCTTGTCGTGGTGTTTATTAGCTGGCAGGTTCTGACACAGCGCGCCAGTCTGTGATGCGACTGGGCGCAACGGCACCTGACAGACGCGTGCTCCGCGTTTCCGCGTCTTGGGAAGACGCGGGCCTTGAATACCTTGTACGGGCAAGGTGTGGGGCGCCTTTATGCCTGCTGCCTACCGCTCGGGGGCAGGCAGCACCGTTCCTATGGACACGTGGTGGGTCCGGAGCCCTTCTCTGAGGCGAGGAGGGTCCGGCCTGCGGGGCACGTGGAGCCTCCGGACCTCTCCCCGCGGAGGGGGAGGTCCAGCCTATGTATGCCACGTGGCGGGCCCGGAGCTCTCCTCTGCAGAGAGGGAGGTCCGGCCCCGCTGGACGCGTGGCGCCTTCGGACCTCTCTCCCGCGGAGGGGGAGGTCCGGCTTCTGTGTGCCACGTGGTGGGCCCGGAGCTCTCCTCTGAGGAGAGGGAGGTCCGGCCCCGCCGGACGCGTGGCGCCTTCGGAGCTCTCCCTGCTAAGAAGGGCGAGTACCTTAGCCATTTTACCCTGTGCGCGGGGGTACCCCATATCTCAGGTACCGACACTTGCGGAGCGCTTCCGGAAGGGGAAGCAGCCCCTAACTGATGCCTCACCCTATAGTCAAAGGGAGGGCAAGCAGAAGGTCGAGGCCCGAGACGGCGACGACCGCCAGGTGGAGTTCCAGGAGCTCCAGCGCGCCGTAAAGGCAGTCCGCAATCATGGGAGCTCCAGCTCCAGTGACGACGAGCACTGGAAGATGCCCTGTGACATCTTCGGCGGGTCCGCTGACCCCCTGTCCCGAAGCATGGCTAAGGCCTTGCGCCGAGCGGTAGCGTCGGTGGCTCCCCTCCCAGGTGCGGTACCGCACCTCAGGTGGATGGGAACCCCTATCAGCTTCGATGACACCGACTGCCCCAGGAACATGGCTGGGGCCGGCCAACTGCCGCTCGTGGTGGCCCTTACCATCGCCAACGTGAAGATGTACCACGTTTTGGTGGATGGTGGGGCTGGACTGAACCTCATCAGTCACGCAGCCTTCCAGAAGCTGCAGATCCCGATGGCCAAGCTCGCCCCATCAAGCCCGTTCTCAGGGGTAGAGCCGGGACAGGTTGTTCCCTACGGCCGCATCAGCCTCCCGGTGACCTTTGGGGCACCGGACAGCTACCGGACAGAGTACATTCTGTTCGACGTTGCCGAGATTGACCTCCCCTTCAATGCCATAATCGGTAGGCCAGCCCTGTACCGATTCATGGCAGTAGCCCACTACGGCTATCTTGTCTTGAAGATGCCTACACCAACAGGCGTCCTCAAGGTTTGTGGAGACCGTGCTGCCGCAGTATTAGCCTTGGAAAGGCTTCAGGCGCTTACAGCAACTAGAGCGCCAGCCCTCGGCAGTACAGAACCAAACCAGCTCCACCTAAGTGCACGCCACCGTGCCTCTACCACCGCACCCCGCGTGCAACCCCTTGATGAGGACGACGTCCCCACAAGGCTCGTCCGAATCAGCGCCGATGCCACCCAGACCACCCGGGTAGCTGGGGGCCTGGGTAGCATATAGGAAGGCGCGCTCGTTGCCCCCCTCCGGCATGAGGTCGATGTGCCGCATGACAGCTATCACCGAGGCCAGAGATCCCTAGGGAGGTGATGGAGCACTACTTAAAGGTCTTTCCCGACGTCCAGCCGTCCGACGAGACGGAGAGTCCGCCGCTCCCGGCGCTTGGCAAACAGTGTTATTATCCCGAAGGCCAGCGAGAAGCTCCGGAAGCGCATCCACTACACCAGTCTCAATAAGGCATGCCCTAAAGACCTATTTTCTCTTCCTATGATAGAGCAAATAGTAGACTCGATACCAGGCTGTGATATGCTGCGCTTCCCAAATGCTTGCTAGGGCTCCCATCAGACCCCTGTGTCTGAAGTAGTTGAAGGGCGCCCTTTACCTGCTAATCCCGGCGTAAACTGACTCGGCATAGCTAGGGGTCCCGCGAATTTCTGGTCTTCGCGCAATGGCTCTAATCCCATACCAAAGTAACCTGTTTCGCTACCAAGAAGCAAGCACCAGAAGACCAGACCTCGGATCCCCGACACAACCTCCCGGAGGACCAGCAGGACCTCCCGGAGCTCCCGGGACGTCAGCGGAGCTTCCCGCAAGGTCCAAAGCAGCCTGAGGACCCCCGGCGATCTCCCCAGGCTAAAAGCTATCCCCCACAGCTCCACGCGACGGGTGATGCCGCCAAATGGGCGGCGGAACTACTGAAGTTTGATCTAGGTTCCCTTTCCCGTCATACAGACATTAACAGAGCATTAGTTCACTTGTGGCTGAAGTAGACGCACGCTCAGGGGGCCACGAAGACGATGAAACAGGACCCTGAGTCCTGACCTTCACCAGGCCTTATCGAATGATGTTCGTCGACGGCTCCTCGTGAAAGCAGGGGGCCGATGCTAGCGTACTGTTCCTCACGCCATCGGGGGAGCAGTCTGGGTATGTGGCGCGTTTCAATTCCAAGGCAGCCAACAACATAGCAAAGTATGGAGTGCTCATCCTTCTCGCTAGTCGTTGGCTCAGGGCAATCCCCAGTCTGGTTATCCACCAAGACGGCGGAGACAGACCCCCTCGCCTTGGACCTGCACCACGTACCGCGCGCTAGCAAGGCCGCAGCTGACGACCTTTCAACCAGGGCCCCCACTGCCACCGGAGCCACTGTCCTGAAGGGGGCCTCGAGAGGACGTTGCCGCAACCCACAGCCCGGCCCGCCGAGCCGGGCGAAGGGGGCTAGACCAGCACCTCGAAGCTGGCGGTCCCGGCGGCCATGAGCGCCGCCAAGGATCATAAGCGTCACTGGGGACTCCGTGCAACCCAGTGCTCAAGATCCAGATGCTCAAGTCAGACCCGATGCATGGATCACGGAGGTCCGGGATTACTTGAAAGACAATATCCTCCCTGATGAACGTGTATCCGCTGAACGGATTGCGCGTATGGCTAAGAGACACATGGCGGTAGAGGGGGATCTCTACCGACGTGGCGCCAACCACATCCTATTGCGGTGCATAACCCAGGGGGAAGGCTGCGACTTGTTCGCTGAGATCCATGGAGGCGAATGTGGGAGTCATTCTTCCTCACGCACGCTTGTCTGTAAAGCCTTTCGGCATGGCTTCTACTAGCCGGCAACACTCCAGGATGCCGTCGAGCTGGTCGAGAGCTGCTAGGCGTGCCTGTTCCACGCCAAGCAGATCCATACACCGGCTTGGACGGTACAGATGATCCAGCCCGCATGGCCATTTGCCGTACTGGGGCTGGACATCCCGGGCCTGGGACCATTACCCAGAACCGAAGACGGGGACCCGCTCCCGAACCTTCGGAACACGGAACACCGCTGTAAGTTCTACCCCTAGAGCAACAATAGGGCAGGCCCTTCTTTTTGTAGTAATTTCCATAAAAGTCCGTGAACAGGGATTGGAGCAACTAAGCCTCAGGGTACGGTCCAGGACTACGTTCAGCTTCGCCTGGTTCCGACCCCAAGCGCGTAGAGTCTTACTTCCCTTGAGGTGGGTCGTGGCCTACATATGCGGCCCGCCTTCCCCCGTATGGAAATGTATATGAAAAGAAACCTACCCTACGTTGCTCTTCTTTGGTACTCATTTAATTTACTTATTAAATTTTTATGATTACCCTACTAACGCGTGCTCACTATGCGTTCAACTACCTCTTCTCATTTTCATCTTTAGTCGGAATTTGCTGCAGATACGACTAAGGAATAGAGGGGGGAGCTCCCAAGGAGAATTACTTTTTCCTTACTTGTGTGCAGGGCTTCTCAGCCTCAGCTCCCCGCAGGAGTATGGTAGGCGCATCCACCCAATAGAACGCACCTACCAGGGGGCCGCTACGGGATCGCGGTAGGCCAAAAACCCCAAGGTAAGATCAAAAGGCTAGCCCTCACAGGGGCGAGGTCCGAAGGCCCCACGTGTCCAGTGGGGCCGGACCTCCCACCTCTTTGAGGGGAGCTCCGGGACCGCCGCGTGGTCTACAGAAGTCGGACCTCCCCCCTCTGCGGGGAGAGGCCCGGGGCCTCCACGTGCCCTGCAAGCCCGGACCTCCTCTCAGGCGGGAGCTCCGGGCCTGCCACGTGACCAACAGGCTCGGACGCCCCTCCGATCTCGTGAGGTGGGTCCTGGAGACCTCCGGAACCCTTAGTATACAGTGGGGACCCGGACAAGGTGTCTATGCAGAGCTTCGAGATTGGTCAAGGCCTCCGAGTCCTTGCGGAGCTAAGGGCTCGGTCAGGAAAGGCCAAGAAGAAGACTAGGGCATGCAGACACAGAAAGAAACAGGAGTCTGTCCATACAAAGGCTCCACGAGCTGGGCTACAGACTCAACAAAAATAAAAAAGGAAGTACAGGGCCTTGTGGACACGAGGGCAGATGCCTAGGGGTCCCCGGACTCCCGATGAAACCTAGAGGCCACGAGGGCAGCTAAGTCCTCAACTTTGGCCCTGGCAGCTTCCTCCTGGTCGGCGATGGGTCCTAAACGTACCGGCCCCAGAGAAAAGGAAGGGTCTCGGCTAACGAAGCACGACAGAACGTGCATCGCAATCTCCTTCGCAAGGCCCCGACCTTCCGTTTCCAGCTCGTCGGCGATCACTGATTCGAGCCGACCTAGCTCGTCGCCGAGAGACTCAAGGGCTAGGGCCGCTTCGGACACCGGCAGTGCTGGGGTCTCCACCTGCACAGGGCTAAAACCAAGAGGAGCCAAGGCGGATCCCGCCTTAGCAATGAAGCACCAGACCGCCTGGGCCTCGGCAGTCTGCAAGGACTGGAGCCTCTCTACCTCTTGGCGAGCCGCTAGCTCGCGATCCATCGCCGCCTGAAGCTCCTTGGAAGACTGCTCCTCCCTTGCGGCGACAGCCGACTCACGGAGCTCCAGCTCCTCAGTCCGAGCCCTTAGCTCCTCCACCTTGGCCCTCAGCCGAGCGGTGGTCTTCTCCTCCTCGGCCGCAGCAGCGCGTTCCCGATCAGCGACGGCGTGCTCCCGACGGGCTACCTGCAGCTGCAACTCCTCCACGGCAGTGGAACACTCCTTGGCTTTGGCTTCAGCTTTGGCCAGAGCCTCGTGGTAGGTGGCACGAACCCGCTGGGCCTCTAACTCCAAGCGGCTAATGGCCTTCTTCTGTGTGCTAAGCAGAGCACTCATGGCCTCAAGCCTTGACTGCCTTGAGTCGAGGTCCGCCCGGGCCCGCTGCTGCCAGCTGAGAAAGCGTTCCCTCTCGCCGGCCAATACCTTCCGCTCCTGCTCAAAGGCAGATTGGAGCTGTCGGGTGCTGGTCTGGGCACGCTCCAGGGAGTCCCACACGGGCACCGGAGCAGCGGGAGCAGGAGTTGCGCCGCGGGACCCCCCGGACGAGTCCAAGACCGGCAGGAGCGCCGGCGCCTCAGCAGCTACGGTGGGGCGCTGTCGTAAGCAGGCCAGGGGGCCAGCAGGCACACCTACAGCAGCCCTCCCGGTCTCAAGACCTGGCTTCTGGACTGGTGAAGGAGGGCGGGTAGGAGCAGATGCGGCCACTGCGGCCACTGCCCCCGTCGATTTGGGAGCTATGGGGGCCGCAGCGGTCCCCAGGTGCCGAGGCGCGGAGCCCCCGCTGGTTGAAGGCGGCCGGATAAGAGGCCCGCCCCTGGCAGCCGGTCGGTCCCTTCAAAGAAGAAGAAGCCCTCAGAATAAGAGAAGAGGCAGGAGCTCTGCTCCTATAAGTCAGAAAGAATAACACTTACTGGGCGGCATGAGAGCTCCAGCGAGCTTGCAGCACTGGCCTCTGGGCTGTAGCTGAACTGCCAGAACCAGCGGCTGGAACGGTCGCGGAAGGGGACGCCTGGATCTCCGGTGCACTCGCCGGCGTCGCCCCACCAACATCCGTCCCGGGAGCCCCGCCGCTCGAGGGAAGATGGCGAGATACTTGGGCTGATTCGGATGGCTGCTGTCTGGGGAGAGACTCGCCGGGGAGGGACACTCGGGACCTCTTCGGGTCGCCACCCGATGGACCAGCACCTCCGGGAGATGGAAGCAAAGTAGCTCCGGCACCCTGGCTTGGCACAGGCAGCACCCTCGGAGGAGACCGAGCGTGTTTTTTCTCTAGATGTCCGGGGGCCGGCTCTTTTCCTTTCCCTTTATCGGCGGCTTGGGTCCCGTCGGCTCTGGGGGAGGGTTTGGCAGCAGCGGATGCCTCATGCCCTGATCCGGGGTGCTCGGTCCCTGGAATGGTGATACCCCGGAAGGCATCCCTGACCTGACGAACGGCAATCCCGATATCATCAAGGTTCGGCATCTTCCGCAGGAGCTCTGACCTCCTCTGAGGCTCCAAGAAGAGGGGGGGTGCAGAAGGCGGAAGGGCGGGGTCGCCGCTGGGAATGTAGTCACCGCTCACCTTGCTCACCATCTCCTCCAGCTCCTCATCGGAAGGGACATAGCCGGGGCCTCTCTTCAGCCTGGTACAGTCCTGCTCACCGGTGTAGTACCACGCTGGGCGGCTGCGTTGCTGCAAGGGAGCAATGCGGCGTGACACAAAGTCCATCAGCACCATTAGAGACGTCAGCCCCTCGTTGGCCAAGAACCGGATCCGCTCCAAGACCGGAGTGTACTCCTGCTCCAGCTCAGGGATCTCCTCCCAGAAGCGGCGATTGGTGGTTGGGCTGGCAGTTGGGAGTTGCAGGCGATCGTGCTCGTCGGTCTGCACTACCACCCAGCTATCCCTCCAGTTCTCCCACCTTGATGCGCTGAAGGGCAGGAGGTATCCGGAGACCTTGGGGTCTTTGCAGCGATGCTGGAAGTAATATGCCCCCATCTGAGTCTTTGAGCCGCGTCCAGTCGTCCGCAGCACAAAGAAGTGGCGGAAGAGCGTCACGGAGGCGTGCACCCCCACGAACATCTCGCAGAAGTGGACAAAAACTGCCGCCATTGTGAAGGAGTTGGGGGAGAGATGGTGGAGCTGGAGACCGTATGTCTCCAGCAGGGTGACAAAGAAGGAAGAAATCGGCGGAACGAACCCCGCCAGAGCATAAGCGGTGAAGAAGACTATCTCCCCCTTTTCCAGGACCAGGGGGAGAGATCCTCGGCGGAGCCGATGCTTCTGCTCTTCCGAGCGCCAGCCCAGCAGCCTGGCGCACTGGCCCGAGCTCGGAGGAGCGAACGAGGCGCGTCGGAAGCAAGTTGGGAGCCATAGCGAAAGAAGGCGCAAGGGCAGGAGAGCCGGGGCGCAAGAGTTCAAGGAAAGTACGAGCGCAATGCGAAGGGAAGTCGCGATGCGGGTGAGATCCCCTTTTAAAACTTTCCAGGGATGGTTCGAGGTAATTCGAAAACCTCCGGAAACATCGCATCGGCGACCTCGTCGGCTCCGAGACTGGGCGCCGATGAAAGCTGGGCCCAAGCCGCTTAACTAAAGCAGTGGGGTCAAGGAGTCAGTCTCCTGAGAAGACGAGCCGGCAAGGTACTTCGGCGGTTCCCGAAGAAAGCGCCGCAACGTGCAGAAGTGGCAGCCTTGGGAACCGCCGCAGTAAAAGCAATCATCAAGTGAGCGTACGCTCTCACGACCCCGCGGCCGTTCGTGCTCCGGCAGCGGTCAATTCGGGACTTAGAGAAAGTGCGCGGATCGGAAGAGACGGAGGTTCCACCTCGGGCTCGCTATCTCCCCCGAGATGGGCCCGGGGGCCACTGTCGGTACCTGAGATATGGGGTACCCCCGCGCACAGGGTAAAATGCCTAAGGTACTCACCCTTCTCCGCAGGGAGAGCTCCGAAGGCTGCACGCGTCCGGCGGGGCCGGACCTCCCTCTCTTCAGAGGAGAGCTCCGGGCCCGCCATGTGGCATACAGAAGCCGGACCTCCCCCTCCACGGGAGAGAGGTCCGAAGACGCCACGCGTCCAGCGGGGCCGGACCTCCCTCTCCGCAGAGGAGAGCTCCGGGCCCGTCACGTGGCATACAGAAGCTGGACCTCCCCCTCCGCAGGGAGAGGTCCGGAGGCTCCACGTGCCCCGCAGGCCGGACCCTTCTCGCCTCAGAGAAGGGCTCCGGACCCGCCACGTGGCCAGAAGAACGGTGCTGCCTGCCCCCGAGCGGTAGGCAGCGGGCGTAAAGGCGCCCCACACCTTGCCCGTACAAGGTATTCAAGGCCCGCGTCTTCCCAAGACGTGGAAACGCGGAGCACGCGTCTGTCAGGTGCCGTTGCGCCCAGTCGTATCACAGACTGGCGCGCGGTGTCAGAACCTGCCAGCCAATAAACGCCGTGACAAGACATCCCATGCCGCCTGCACCGTCATCAACCACTACGACTAGCATGCGGCATGGGCAGGGCGGCAAGATGAAGACTCAGAAGCCTTCGACCAGAGGCAACTACCGGCGTAACTACAGATACGGTAGATAATAGAGAATCTTCCCGGGACCACCTGTCGGGTCCCGGCTCCCCTTGTAAGCCGCCCGAGTCTTGGACTATAAAAGGCTCGGGTAGGCGTCGATAGCAAGGGTTCGCACTTTGCAACTCATACGCTAGCCATACACTCTCAAGCTGTAACTCACCCCCAAGCTCAGGCCTCCGGCCCTGAGCAGCAAGCAATACAGCGAGCTCCATAGCTCGCCGTGGACGTAGGGTTTTACGCTCCGGTGGCCTGAACCACGTAAAACTCGCCGTGTCAAGCTCTTACTTACTCGTCCATCTGCGCAAGCTCTCCGCTAGGGACTAGCCCCTCCGAAAAAAGAACCTCCGCGGGCTGCCCAGTGCAGGCCCGGGGGAAGTGTCGATCGCACACTTCGACAGGCGTCAACCTTGGAGAAGCCCCAAGTAGTCGCAGCAGCCCTAGTACCGACCACAATGGTGCGAGGTCGGGCCAGCCTCACCCGAGAGCACACCTCCGTGCCTCGTACATACCTCCCGGGGGCCGCCCATGGTCTATCGACCCCTTGAAGGCCTTGCCAGAAGGGGAAGACGCCTTAGGTCATCTAAGATGAGCGCGGGTCCACCTACCCCTTGAAGGCCTTAGCCAGAAGGGGAGAACTCCCCGGGGGCCCCAGGAGAAGCCGCGCAGGACCTGATCCAGCGTGAAGATAACAACCTCGTCGACGAGACTCGGCTGCAGGTAACACCCCACAACGCAAGGTCTCGGCTGATGCTCTAAGCACTACTGCCAAAGAACCGAACGCGTCAGGGACCTGCAGAAGGGCAACCTGGTGTCGCGGCACACTCTTTCCCGAGAAGGACCCATAAACTCTCCCCCAGCAGGGAAGGTCCCTTCCGAATCATGAAAGCTGCCGTCCCAGGTACATATGCCTTTCAACCGAGTGTGGGATCCGTTCCCAAAATCCTTGGCATGGAGCAACACTGTAAGTCCTACTCCCCGAGCATCAGTAGAACAGGGCCATTCCCTTCTGTAATGAATCCCATAGAATTTAGGAACAGAGCTTAGGGCAGCTAAGTCTCAAGGGACGGTACAGGACTACATCCAGTTTAGCCTGGTTCCGACCCTAAGCGCGTAGAGTCTTGCTTCCCTTGTAGACGAGGCGGAATATTGCCTCCATGTACAGCTAGAATTCCACCTATGGGCATGAACACAGAAACCTGTTCTACTTAGCTCTGTCTCATGCGCTCATTTAAATTATGCATTAATTTTTATGATCGTACTATCTATGTATGTTCATCGTACATCTAGCTCCCCCTCTCCTGCGCTCATCCATAGTCAGCATTTGCTATCCTACCGAGGGCGGCCGCGCTTGAGGCACCTGCTGATGGCCGAGTGAGTCTCTCGGGCCTCCCCCAGTCAGGTGTTGCGGTGCCAGTCGGTCACCTCCAGGAAAGGCCTGCGTTGTGCATGGGGGGGGTCCAGGGTGCGTATCCAGCTTAGCAGGCCATGAGCTCAAAGCATCCGCATCCTGCCCTCCGGAGGTACAGGGGAGTACAACCGCTTTGCCTGGTCATGAACCCAAAGCACGTGCACTCTGCTTCCCCAGCGCATGGCCCGGTACTAGGTATCGGACGGCCGTACCCGGACCTCGGAGGGAGCCGGAGCTCCGGCGCCTCGAGCACAGAATTGCCCAAGCCCCGTATAACGGATCAGGATCGTAAGACGAATAAGACTAGGAGACGGGAGGGGAGGACCCCCCGAGGAGAATTACGTTCCCTCTGCCTGTGTGCAGGAACTCCAGGTTACGGCAATGGGGACTGCATGAAGCGGGGGGGAAGGAGCTATCAACTACTCCGGCCTAGGACTGGAAGGACCGGGTCCTGCCCCTTCAGCAGGGGCGAGGCCCGAGGGCCCTACGTGTCCAGCAGGCCCGGAGCTCTCGCCTCCCCTGAGGGGGGCTCCGGGCTCGCCACGTGGCAGGCGGAAACCGGACCTCCCCCCCCCCCCCCCCCCCCCCCGGTGGGAGGGCTCCGAAAGCCCTACGTGTCCAGCAGGGCCGGAGCTCCCGCCTCCTAAGGAGGGGCTCCGGACCCCCCACGTGGCAGGCAGATTTGGAGCTCCCATAGGGCGAGATCCGGGGAACCCCGGGGGCCCCTAACACGGATAGGGCCCGGGGAAGGTGTCTGTGCAGAGCTCCGAGATTGGAGAAGGCCTCTGAGTACCTTGCGGAGCTAAGGACTTAGTCAGGCAAAGCAAAGAAGGAGAGAAAAGGCATCACAGACACAAATATCTAAAAGAGTCAAACTAAGCGAGGCTCCATGAGCTGGACTACAGATTCGATAAAAAGGGAGAAACAAGTCCTAAGGACCTCCCGGCTCCCGTCGGAACCTTGCGGCTACAAGGGCGGCCACATCCTCGACTTCAGCCCTGGCAGCTTCCTCCCGCTCCGCGGCTGGGCCCTCTCTCGCAGGTTCTAACGAGAAAGAGGGGTCGCGGCTCTTGAAGCATGCCAGCACATGTGAGGCGACCTCTAGGGCTAGGCCGCGTCCCTCGGCCTCAAGCTCGCTGGCGACCACCGAGTCTAGCCTGTCCAGCTTGGCGCCGATCGACTCCAGCGCGGGGATCACCTCCGCCACCTTCAACGCAGGAGCCGCGGCCCTCACCGGACTGAAGCCAAGAGGGATCAGGGCGGACCCCGCTCGATCCACGAAGCTCGAGACCGCAAGAGCCTCGGAGGACCGCAAGGCCGAGAGCTCCTCCACCTCGCGGCGGGCTGCCTGCAGGGCCTCCAGGTTTCTCTCGGAGAGTTCCTTCTCCTTGGCCGCCAGGGAGCTCGAAGGTGGAGAGTCTTGGCGAGCCGCTCCAACTCAGAAGCCTTGAAGTCGGCGGCCAACTCCCGTTCCAAGACCGCCCGGCGTTCGCGGGAGACCTGTTCCTCCCTCAGGTCGAGGTCTGCCTTCAGAATCTCTAGCTCCTCGATCCGAGCTCGAAGGTCATCCTCGCCCGCCGCCAGCTGCACGGCGACCCTCTCCGCCTCGGCTGTCGTAGAACGCTCCCGTTCCTCAACGGCGAGTTTATGGCGCTCCATCCGCTGCCGTATCTCCTCAGCGGCGGAGAGGCTCTCCTCGGCCCGGGCGTGTGCCTCCAGGTCCTCCCTGTTGATCCGCCGCGATTCGACGTCCATACGGTTGACAGCCCGCTTCAGCCGGTCGAGGAGCACTTCCCTGAAGTCGAGCAACTCCTGCCTGGAGTCGAGCTCGCTCTTGACCTTCGCGGTCCGCTCCCTCAAAAGGTTCCCCCAGGTGAGGAGGCGATCCCGTTCAACTGTATACTCCTCCCGCTCGCGACCTAGTGCAGCCAAGACCTGCCGGACGCTCGTCTCGGCAAGCACGAAGGCATCTGCCAGGGGCAACGGAGCAACAGAGGCCGGGGCAGTTCCCCCGACCTCCTCCATCACCTCGTCCTCAAGAGGAGTCGATGCACAGGCAACCAAGACGAGACGCCGGTCAGGAGAAGCTGGCGCTGGGACTCAGGCAGCCGGACCTGCCGGGCCCTCTTTAGCTTCTGGCTTCTTGACCTGTGGAGAGGGGCGATCCGGGGAGGGCGGCGCAGGAATAAAGGCCGGGCCGCCTGGTGCAGGGTCGACCTGCGCCGGCTTGGGGGCCGCGGCGGCCGTCTCGGCAGGAAGAGATGACGCTGCCGCGGAGTCCGGGCACACCGGAACAGGAGAAGCCCGCGCTGGCTTGGGGGCCACGGCAGTTGTCCCGGGCTCCGAGCGCAACGGCACAGACTCCCCGCTAGTCGGGGATGGCCGGGAAGCGCGGACACTCCAGCGGGCTCTGAACCCCGACTTCCGAGCCGGGGTAGGACTCCCAGAGCCCGCTGCCATCACTGACGGCCGCTCAGCAGTCGCTTGAACTGGCGGAGCAGGGGACGCCCCAGAAGCTCCCCTCAACGCATCAGCCCGGGGCCTCTTTGAGTCGCCACCGGAAGGAGTGCCAGGCACCCCAGATTCCTGACTTGGCACAGACGCCGCTGCTGGAGGAGATCGAGCGCGCTTCTTCTCTGGTGGCGGGTTGGAGGCCATGGCGAGGGAGGACTCAAGGGCAAGAGGGCAAAAGCACAAGAGTCCAAGAAGAAACGCAGGGAGGTGCGAAGGGAAGCCGCAATGCGGGTAAGATCCCCTCTAAAAACCTTCCCAGGTGCAATTCCAGGCGATTCGGAACTCTTCGAATACACCGCATCGGCAACCGCATCGGCTCCTAGACCGAGCGCCGATGACAGGTGGACCCAAGCCGCCCAACTGAAGCGGTGGGCCAAGGAGTCAGTCTCCTGAAAATATGAGCCGGCAAGGCACTTCGGCGGTTCCCGAAGAAAGCGCCGCAACATGCAGAAGTGGCAGTCTTGGGAACCGCCGCAGTAAAAGCAGCCATCAAGTGGGCGCACGCTCCCACGATCCTGCGACCGTTCGTGCTCCGGCAGTGGTCAATGCGGGACTTAGAGAAAGTGCGCGGATCAGAAGAGACGGGTGTCCCACCTCGGGCTCGCTATCTCCCCCGAGATGGGCCCGGGGGCCACTGTCGGTACCTGATATATGGGGTACCCCCGCGCACAGGAGAAAATGCCTAAGGAACTCGCCCTTCTCCGCAGGGGGAGCTCCGAAGGCGCCACCACCCGTCCGGCGGGGCCGGACCTCCCTCTCGTCAGAGGAGAGCTCCGGGCCCGCCACGTGCCATACAGAAGACGGACCTCCCCCTCCGCGGGCGAGGGGTCCGAAGGTGCCACGTATCCGGCGGGGCCGGACCTCCCTCTCCTCAGAGAGGAGCTCCAGGCCCGCCACGTGGCCGACAGAAGCCGAACCTCCCCCTCTGCAGGGAGAGGTCCAAAGGCTCCACGTGCCCCGCGGGGCCGGACTCTCCTCTCCTCTGAGAAGGGCTCCGGGCCCGCCACGTGGCCAGCAGAACGGCGCTGCCTGCCCCCGAGCGATAGGCAGCGGGCGTAAAGACGCCCCATACCTTGCCCGTACAAGGTATTCAAGGCCCGCGTCTTCCCAAGACGCAGAGACGCAGAGCACGCCTCTGTCAGGTGCCGTTGCGCCCAGTCGCATCACAGACTGGCGCGCGGTGTCAGAACCTGCCAGCCAATAAACACCGCGACAAGACATCCGATGCCGCCTGCGCCGTCATCAACCACTACGACTAGCATGCGGCATGGGCAGGGCGGCAAGACGGAGACTCGGAAGCCTCCGCCAGAGACAACTACCGGCATAACTGCAGATACGGTAGATAACAGTCAATCTCCCCGGGACCACCTGTCGGGTCCCGGGCCCCCTTGTAAGCCACCCGAGTCTTGGACTATAAAAGGCTCGGGTAGGCGACGATAGCAGGGGTTCGCACTTCTGCAACTCATACGCTAGCCATTCACACCCAAGCTGTAACTCACCCCCAAGCTCAGGACTCCGGCCCTGACCAGCAAGCAATACAGCGAGCTCCATAGCTCGCCGTGGACGTAGGGTTTTACGCTCCGGCGGCCTGAACCACATAAAACTCACAGTGTCAAGCTCTTACTAACTCGTCCATCCGCGCAAGCTCTCCGCAAGGGACTAGCCCCACTGAAAAAAGAACCTCCGCGGGCTGCCCAGTGCAGGCCCGGGGGAAGTGTCGACCGAACACTTCGACAGTATCCTCTGGGAAGCTCCTAGGATTCCTTGTCTCAGACCGAGGAATTGAGGCCAACCCAGAGAAGATCAAGGCCATCGACCTGATGCGGCCCCCCGCCCGCATCAAAGATTTCCAGAAACTCACGAGATGCCTAGCCGCGCTGAGTCGGTTCATACCGAGGCTAGCAGAGCGGGCGCTCCACTTCTTTATGCTCCTGCGCAAATCCTGTCCATTTGCTTGGACCGACGAAGCAGAAGAAGCTTTCCAGGAGTTGAAGCAGCTCCTGACGACTCTACCCATCATGGTAGCCCCCGAGCCCGAAGAGCATTTGCTGCTCTACATCGCGGCAACAACTGAGGTGGTGAGCATGGTCCTCGTCGCAGAGCGGCTGGACCCCTCGTCACCGCAGCCTGCTCCGGTAGGAGAAGACAAGCACCAGGAGACCCCGGAGGTCCAAGACGACCTCCCGGACCTCCAAGACAACCTCTTGGTGGTCCAACGGGACCTCCCGGAGCTCCAAGACAACATCCCGGAGGTCCAACGGGACCTCCCGGAGCTCCAAGGCAACTTCCCGGAGGTCCAACGGGACCTCCCGGAGCTCCAGGATAACCCCCCGGAGACCCAAAGGAACCTCCCAGGAGGACAAGACGTCCTCCCGAGGGTCCAGGATGACCACCTGGAAAACCAGCGGGATCTCCCGGAGGTCCGAGACGGACTAGGAGCCATCGAGTCCCAGCTCCCGGAGGCTCCCCCGGGCCCGTGTACCTCCTGTCGGCCTGAGCCAATGGATGAGGACATCTCAGGCCCAGGGGGGAGGGTCCGGACCATCCAGAGGCCTGTCTACTACATCAGCGAAGTCCTCCACGAAGCCAAAACAAGGTACCTGGAGGTCCACAAGCTGCTGTATGCAGTGCTCGTGGCATCCAGGAAGCTCCGCCATTACTTTCAAGCCCACCGGATCTCGGTGGTCACCTCCTACCCGCTGAAGGAAATCCTTCACAGCCCCAACGCGACTGGCAATGTCGCTAAATGTGTAGCGGAATTGGCGGAGTTTGAGCTGGACTTCCTTCCTCACCATGCACTCAAGAACCAAGCACTGGCTGACTTCGTGGCCGAGTGGACGCCAACGAAGACTAACCCAGGGGGCCACGAAGACGGTGAACCAAAGCCCCGAGCTCTGGTCTTCACTGGGCCTCACTGGACGCTCTTCTTCGACGGCTCCTCGCGAAAGCAGGGGGCCGGTGCTGGCGTACTGCTTCTCATGCCATCGGGGGAGGAGTTTGGGTACATGGTGCATCTCAATTTCAAGGCAACCAACAACATGGCAGAGTATGAAGCGCTCATCTTTGGCCTAAAGACAGCCCTGTCTTTGGGCGCTCGCCAGTTGTTGGCACAGGGCGACTCCCAGCTAGTCATTAAGCAAGTTAAGGGTGAATGCTCCTGCAATGAACCACAGCTAGCTGCTTATCTGCTCCACGTGCAGATGTTGGAGAAAGACTTCCTCGCCTTGGACCTGCGCCATGTACCGCGCGCTGGCAATACCGCGGCTGACGACCTCTCAACGAAGGCCTCCACCGGAGCTCATGTGCCCGAAGGAGTCTTCGAGAGGACGTTGCTGCGGCCCACAGCCTGGCCTGCCAAGCGGGCGAAGGGGGCTGGACCAGCACCTCGAAGATGACGGTTGTGACACCCTCATTTCTGGTGTCAGCATATATTCATGTTTTATGAAGAGAAAACATTTTAAGAAAAGTAGGAACAGAGAAAAATATCAAAGGGATAGCCAATAAGAGCCGAATCCAGTTCACAGAGAGCGCCGAAGACAACTTTCGCGGCACGTGGCGTGTTCGGAGCTCATTCCTGCAAAGTGGGAAGAGGTCCGCCGCTAAACTGGCTACGTGGCATGCTCGGGGCTCATCTCCGCAAAGGGGGAGAGGTCCGACCCTGTGGGACACGTGTTGCCCCCGGAGCTAGCCTCTGCGGAAAAAGCAAAGGCATTTCTGCAGGACACATGTCACCTTCGGAGCTAGTCACCGCGGAAATCAGAGGACCAGTCGCGTGGATACGTGTCGATCTCGGAGCTCACCTCGAAGAAGGTCCGGTTCTATTGGACACGTGTCATCACCGGAGCTTATCTCCGGTAGGTCCGACATTTTTGGACACGTGTCTACCTCGGAGCACGTCTCTGAGGAAAGAGGGAAAAGACCGTCACTAACACGTGGCGCGTGCGGAGCCACCTCCGAATAGAGAGGAGGTCCCAACCGCCAGGATTCGTGGCGCACGCGGAGTTCGCCTCCAAAGGAGAAGGGAGGTCTCGCTCACTTAACACGTGGCACAACCGGAGCTCGTCTCTGCGAAAAGTAAGAGACCAGGCCCGGTGGACACGTGGAGCTTCCGGAGCTCATCACCGCGGAGGTAACGAGTTCTGGAGCAGTTTTGGATTCTGTACGCGTAGAAATATTGTGAGACCTATGTGTGCTGAATACATTGGCAATTAGGATAAAAGTTAGCATTAACATTCAAAGTTTTGAATATTGCCAAAACATTCTTCTGTGGCAAGGTCCGACAAGTTCTTTGTTAGGTCCGCTAAGTGTTGGCAAGGTCCGACGCAAGGTCCGGAGAGCTCCTGCAAGGTCCGGAGAGCTTCTGTGAGGTCCGGAGCTTGTTTTTAGGGAGCTCCCGTGACGTTCAACTCGTAGAACTGCAGCGTCTTGTTTTTGCTTTTAACTCGCAATGTTTCAAACTTGCTTTATGGGAAGGTTTGCTTAGTATTAATTTGCTAAGATTTTGTTGTGTTTTGGTGGTTATGGCTGTTATCATTTGATATGGTTTGCAACATGCTTATGTGACGTGCTCATGTAAGGTGTTGTGGTTTTCGAACTAACGTGAGTCAAGTCGAGGACTTGTGCTCGGAAGAATTGGTTGTTTATTTATGTGCAGGTGTTGCTTGAGTTCAAGACATGGCTGGTGACTGGATCCTTGGACTCAGGGAGGAGATGAGGTTCCAACAACCAAGTTTGGGAGGAGCTGTGGTTGAGTTGATCGGGAGGTCGCGCAGCATGTTTGGATCAAGGGCAGTGCATATGAAGGTTACGTGCACGTCGTTGGAAGGTGTTTGCACGTGTTCAAGGAGTGCATGGACGTGGCAACATTGTTCCAAGGCGTGATGAAGAGAAGTGGGCGTAAAGAATTGGTCGGAAAGGTCCAACTGGCTGGATTGCCTACTCAGGCTGAGGCTAAGTCGGATATGGCTCAAATATGGAAGATTTGAGTTGGTTATGATAGGATTTCGTGCTAGGCACGAAGTTGAGTTGTTTTAGGAATGTTTAGGACGTTCCTAAGGTGTTTGGAAGTCTCACGATTGCTTCTATCTGCGAATAGGAGAGTCCTGAGCAGTTATGGTAAGTTAGGATACGAGTCCAATTAGGAGTAGGAGTCCTAGATTGGATTGTTTAGCCTGAGGGCTGGCAATAAAAGCAAGGGAGGCCAGAGCTCTCGTGGGTAGAGAATTTTGGTCTGTTCCTCTTGTGTTTCTATTGAATAAAGTTCATAGTTACGAGGAGCTTTTGTGCCTTGTTCGTCCGACTTGTTGTTCTTCAAGTCTTTCTCGCCGGGTTTCTGGACAGACCGACGTTGCTTCGGTGTTTCATTCATAACTCGAGTTTTACAGATCCGATTGACGTGATTCTTTTTGGGTTGTCTTCACAACTCAATTATCTATCATCTGTGAAATTTTCACGAGCTTCGGATCTGTAGTTTTTTAGATACACGAGTTTCTTTGCAGTGTTGCAGATCTGTTTTATATCGGGTAGAACAGATTGATCTTCGTTTAATGTTTTGATCGTATCTCAAGTTTTACTTCGTGTTTTCAAGTGATTCTTGTTGCATTAGATCCGTGACTTGATTATCTACCTCTCTACTTGATTTGTCACGGTTGAACACGTTTGAAAAACTTGCACACACGGTTTCTTTAACCGATTGATTTTTTGCTGAGGGGTTTTTGTTGTTTCCGCTGCGAAAAGTTTTAATCTACCATTCACCCCCCCTGTCGGTACCCGCGATATGGGGTACCCCCGCACACAGGGGAAAATGCCTAAGGAACTCGCCCTTCTCCGCAGGGAGAGCTCCGAAGGCGCCACGCGTCCGGCGGGGTCGGACCTCCCTCTCCTTAGAGGAGAGCTCCGGGCTCGCCATGTGGCCTGCAGAAGCCGGACCTCCCCCCTCCGCGGGGGAGAGGTCCGAAGGCGCCACGTGTCCAGCGGGGCCGGACCTCCCTCTCCTCAGAGAGGAGCTCCGGGCTCGCCACGTGTCCAACAGAAGCCGGACCTCCCCCTCCGCGGGGAGAGGTCCTAAGGCTCCACGTGTCCTGCGGGGCCGGACCTCCCTCTTCTCTGAGGAGGGCTCCGGGCCCGCCACGTGTCCAGTAGAAGAGCGCTGCCTGCCCCCGAGCGGTAGGCGAAGGGCGTAAAGACGCCCCATCCCTTGCCCGTACAAGGTATTCAAGGCCCGCGTCTTCCCAAGACGCGGAGACGTGGAACATGCCTCTGTCAGGTGCCGTTGCGCCCAGTCGCATCACAGACTGGCGCGCGGTGTCAGAGCCTGCCAGCCAATAAACGCGGCGACAAGACATCCCATGCCGCCTCCGCCGTCATCAACCACTACGACCAGCATGCGGCATGGGCAGGGCGGCAAGACGAAGACTCAGAAGCCTTCGCCAGAGACAACTACCGGCATAACTGCGGATACGGTAGATAACAGTCAATCTCCCCAGGACCACCTATCGGGTCCTGGGACCCCCTTGTAAGCCACCCGAGTCTTAGACTATAAAAGGCTTGGGTAGGCGACGTTAGCAAGGGTTCGCACTCTCGCAACTCATACGCTAGACTTCAGTCATCCCCAAGCTCAGGACTCCGGTGTTGAGCAACAAGCAATACAGCGAGCTCCATAGCTCGCTGTGGACGTAGGGTTTTATGCTCCGGCGGCCTGAACCACGTAAAACTCGCCGTGTCAAGCTCTTACTAACTCGTCCATACGCTCAAGCTCTCTGCAAGTGACTAGCCCCACCGAAAAAGAACCTCCATGGGCTGCCCAGTGCAGGCCCAGGGGAAGTGTCGACCGAACACTTCGACATTTGGCGCACCAGGAAGGGGGCTTTTCCCTTGCGCGACGAGTTTCTGCCGACGAAGATGACCAAGCCTTCTCCAGCGGCAAACTCTCCTCCCCCGCTTTCGCAGCGAACCGTGACCAGGGGGGGTACATGTCGACACACTCAGGACGGAGTGTGTCGGCGCAAGCTAGGAGCCAGCAGCCGGCTCTGGCAGCGCCGACCCCGGCAATGCAGGCTCCGACCAGCGTGAGATCCTCTGCAGCGATAAGCGAACCCCACAGGGGTGCGCTAGCTGCAGCAAGAGTGCTACTGCACAACCCACCTGTTGGGGAGGCACCTCATTCAGCAACCCAGCAGTGGATACGTGAGGTAGACCGTCTCGTCGTCGCCGCCGCAAACCCTCGACTTCGGCGGGGACGACACTCCAGTCAACCGGCAGTGTCGCTGACGCGCACGCCCACGGCTGACGGGCAGACGGCGGACTCCAGCTCCACCAGGCCCCCGATGACGGACCTGAGGGCAGAGCTGGAGCGATGCCACTTGGGCCAAGATGCTCGAGTGTTCCTCAAGCGACGTCGAGAGAGGCGTCGCATCCAAGAGGCTGGCGACAGCATGACGTCGGCCTCGACCCAGCCTGAAGGGCAGATCTTCGCCACGCGAGCTCTGCCCCAGGCACACGCCGCGCAGCATATGCCACAACCATATGCCCTGCAAACGGCGTCCCCGGTCTATGGCGCCGCCTTGCCCATACCGGGGTACACAGTGCCAGGTGCGAACCAAGCATTCGCGGCACCAATACCTGCGGCAACAGGGGCAGGATGTGCGGCTCTTGCACCCCACCTTCGCTTCGCGAGGTGGCCGCACAAGTTTCGGCTGCATCTGCCCGAAAAGTACGACGGCAGCGTCAACCCGGCGGAGTTCCTTCAGATCTACTCCACCACCGTACTTGCCGCAGGAGGGGATGAGGCCGTCATGGCCAACTATTTCCCCGTCGCCTTGACCGGCCCAGCCCGGTCTTGGCTCATGAACCTACCCCAGAATTCCATAACCTCCTGGGGAGAGCTCTGCCGGCAGTTCGTCGCCAACTTCGGCAGTTCCTACACCCGGCCTGGCACGGAGCTCGACCTCCACGCCATCCAGCAACAACCAGGGGAGTCGCTGCGCTCCTTCATCCAGCGGTTCTCCCAGGTGCGGAACACCATCCCACACATCCAAAACGCTTCTGTGGTGGTGGCGTTCCGACAAGGCGTTCGGGACAAGAAGATGCTCAAGAAGCTCGCCACTAGGGAGGTCCGCGACGTCTCGGAGCTCTTCAGCCTGGCGGACAAGTGTGCCAGAGCAGCCGAAGGGCGGAGCTGGCACTCACTGCCAGCCTCCGAGCCAGGGGGTCAGCCGGGATTTGGCGCCGCTTCCTACGGAAGCGGCGGGAAGATCAAGAACAGGGGCGGTGGCAAGATGAAGCCGCCAGCCGCGGCCCCCGTTGCCCCAACAGCGGCGCCCAGAGGAGCTCGGGGGCCGGGCCCCGACAAAAGGCCGCGACAATCACCGGCTCCAGGCGGAGACCAGGGCGAGTTATGCCCCGTGCATGGCACGAGTTACCCTACTGCTGCCGAGTGCCGGGAAATCCAGAAGCTCGCGGAGCGCTTCCGGAAAGGGAAGCAGCTTCTAACTGATGCCCCACCCTACCGTCAAAGGGAGGGCAAGCAGAAGGTCGACGCCCCAGATGACGTCGACCGTCAGGTGGAGTTCCAGGAGCTTCAGCGCGCCGTGAAGGCGGTGCGCAATCATGAGAGCTCCAGCTCCAGTGATGACGAGCACCGGAAGATGCTTGTCGAAGTGTTCAGTCGACACTTCCCCCGGGCCTGCACTGGGCAGCCCGCGGAGGTTCTTTTTTCGGTGGGGCTAGTCTCTAGCGGAGAGCTTGCGCAGATGGACGAGTTAGTAAGAGCTTGACACGGCGAGTTTTATGTAGTTCAGGCCGCCAGAGCGTAAAACCCTACGTCAACGGCGAGCTATGGAGCTCGCTGTATTTCCTGTTGCTCGGGGCCGGAGGCCTGATCTTGGGGGTGAGTTACAGCTTGAGAGTGTATGGCTAGCGTATGAGTTGCAAAGTGTGAACCCTTGCTATCGACGCCTACCCGAGCCTTATATAGTCCAAGGCTCGGGCAGCTTACAAGGGGGGCCGGGACCCAATAGGTGGTCCCGGGAAGATTGTCTATCATCTACCCTATCTGCAGTTATGCCGGTAGTTGCCCCTGGTCGAAGGCTTCCAAGTCTTCATCTTGCCGCCCTGCCCATGCCGCATGCTAGCTGTAATGGTTGATGACGGCGCAGGCGGCATGGGGTGTCTTGTCGCGGTGTTTATTGGCTGGCAGGTTCTGACACCGCGCCCCAGTCTGTGATGCGACTGGGCGCAACGGCATCTGACAGACGCATGCTCCGCGTCTCCGCATCTTGGGAAGACGCGGGCCTTGAATACCTTGTACGGGCAAGGTATGGGGCGCCTTTACGCTCGCTGCCTACCGCTCGGGGCAGGCAGCGCCGTTCTGCTGCCACGTGGTGGGCCCGGAGCCCTTCTCAGAGGAGAGGAGGGTCAGCTCCGCGGGGGTACGTGGAGCCTCCGGACCTCTCCCCGCGGAGGGGGAGGCTCGGCTTCTGTTGGCCACGTGGCGGGCCCGGAGCACTCCTCTGAGGAGAGGGAGGTCCGGTCCCGCTGGACGCGTGGCGCCTTCGGACCTCTCTCCCGCGGAGGGGGAGGTCCGGCTTCTGTCTGCCACGTGACGGGCCCGGAGCTCTCCTCTGAGGAGAGGGAGGTCCGGCCCCGCCGGACACGTGGCGCCTTCAGAGCTCTCCCTGCAGAGAAGGGCGAGTTCCTTAGGCATTTTACCCTGTGCGCGGGGGTACCCCATATCTCAGGTACCGACAGTGGCCCCCGGGCCCATCTCGGGGGAGGCAGCGAGCCCGAGGTGGGACCTCCGTCTCTTTCGATCCGCGCACTTTCTCTAAGTCCTGAATTGACCGCTGCCGGAGCACGAACGGCCGCGGGGTCGTGGGAGCGTGCGGTCACTTGATGGTTGCTTTTACTGCGGCGGTTCCCAAGACTGCCACTTCTGCACGTTGCGGCACTTTCTTCGGGAACCGCCGAAGTGCCTTGCCGGCTCACCTTCTCAGGAGACTGACTCCTTGACCCCACCGCTTCAGTTAGGCGGTCTTGTGTCCACCCGTCATCGGCACTCGGTCTAGGAACCGAAGCGGTTGCCGATGCGGGGTATTCGAAGAGTTCCGAATCGCTTGGAATTGCACCCGGGAAGTTTTTAGAGCGTGTCTTACCCACATTGCAGCTTCCCTTCGCACTTCTCTGCATTTCTACTCGGACTCTTGTGCTTTTGTTCTCTTGCCCTTGAGTTCTCCCTCGCCATGGCTTCCAACCCACCACTCGAGAAGAAGCGCGCTCGATCTCCTCCAGCAGCGGCGTCTATGCCAAGTCGGGATTCTGGGGTGCCTGACACTCCCTCCGGTGGCGACTCGAAGAGGCCGCGGGCTGATGCGCTGGGGGGAGCTTCTGGGGCGTCCCCTGTTCCGCCAGTTCAAGCGACCGCGGAGCGGCCGTCAGTGACGGTAGCGGTCTCTGGGAGTCCTACCCCGGCTCGGAAGTCGGGGTTCAGAGCCCGCTGGAGTGTCCGCGCTTCCCGGCCATCCCCGACTTGCGGGGAATCTGTGCCGCTGCGCTCGGAGCCAGGGTCAACTGCCGCGGCCCCTAGGCCAGCGCGAACTTCTCCTGTTCCGGTGTGCCCGGACTCCGTGGCTGCGACGTCTCTTCCTGTCGAGACTGCCACCACGGCCCCCAAGCCAGCGCAGGTTGACCCTGCACTAGGCGGCCCGGCCTTTTGTCCAGCACCGCCTTCCCCGGCTCGCCCTTCTCCTCAGATCAAGGAGCCAGAAGCTGAAGAGAACCCGGCTGGCCCGGCTGCCGGGGCCTCGGAGCCAATTTCTCCTGATCGGCGTCTCGTCTCGGTTGCTGGTGCGTCGACTCCTCTTGAGGATGAGGTAATGGAGGAGGTCGGGGGGACTGCCCCAGCCTCTGTCGCTCCATTGCCCCTGGCAGATGCCTTCGCGCTTGCCGAGACAAGCATTCGGCAGGTCTTGGCTGCACTAGGTCGCGAGCGGGAGGAGTATATGGTTGAACGAGATCGCCTCCTCACCTGGGGGAACCTTTTGCGGGAGAGGACCGCGAAGGTTAAGAGCGAGGTCGACTCCAGGCGGGAGCTGCTCGACTTCAGGGAAGTGCTCCTCGACCGGATGAAGCGGGCTGTCGATCGCATGGACACCCAATCGCGGCGGATCAACAGGGAGGCTCTGGAGGCACACGCCCGGGCCGAAGAGAGCCTCTCTGCTGCTGTGGAGATACGGCAGCGGTTGGAGCGCCGTGAACTCGCCATTGAGGAACGGGAGCTTTCCTTGGCAGCTGAGGCGGAGAGGGTCGCCGCGCAGCTGGCGGCGGGCGAGGATGACCTTCGAGCTCCTATAGAGGAGCTGGAGATCCTGAAGGCAGACCTCGACTTGAGGGAGGAATAGGTCTCCCGTGATCGCCGGGCGGTCTTGGACCGGGAGTTGACCGCCGACTTCAAGGCCGCTGAGTTGGAGCGGCTCGCCAAGACTCTCCACCTTCGGGAGAGCTCCCTGGCGGCCAAGGAGAAGGAATTCTCCGAGAGGAACCTGGAGGCTCTGCAGGCGGCCCGCCGCGAGGTGGAGGAGCTTTCGGCCTTGCGGTCCTCCGAGGCTCTTGCGGTCTCGAGCTTCGTGGATCGAGCGGGGTCCGCCCTGATCCCTCTTGGCTTCAGTCCGGTGAGGGCCGCGGCCCCTGCGTTGGAGGTGATCCCCGCGCTGGAGTCGATCGGCGCCAAGCTGGACAGGCTAGACTCGGTGGTCGCTAGTGAGCTTGAGGCCGAGGGGCGCGGCCTAGCCTTAGAGGTCGCCTCACATGTACTGGCATGCTTTAAGAGCCACGACCCCTCTTTTTCGCTCGAACCAGCGAGAGAGGGCCCAGCCGCAGAGCGGGAGCAAGCTGCCAGGGCAGAAGTCGAGGATGTGGCCGCCCTTGTAGCCGCAAGGTTCCGGCATGAGCCGGGAGGTCCTTAGGACTTGTTTCTCCCTTTTTATCGAGTCTGTACTCCAGCTCATGGAGCCTCACTTAGTTCGACTCTTTTAGATATCTGTGTCTGTGATGCTTTTTCTCTCCTTCTTGGCTTTGCCTGACTGAGTCCTTAGCTCCGCAAGGTACTCAGAGGCCATCTCCAATCTCGGAGCTCCGCATAGACACCTTCCCCGGGTCCTAACCGTGTTAGGGGCCCCCGGGGGTCTCCGGATCTCGCCCCATGGGGAGCTCCAAGTCTGCCTGCCACGTGGCGGGTCCGGAGCCCCTCCTTAAGAGGCTGGAGCTCCTGCCATGCTGGACACGTAGGGCTTTCGGAGCCCTCCCACCGGGGGGGGGGGGGGGGGGGAGGTCCGGTTTCTGCCCGCCACGTGGCGAGCCCGAAGCCCTCCTCAAGGGAGGTGAGAGTTCCGGGCCTGCTGGACACGTGGGGCCCTCGGGTCCCGCCCCTGCTGGAGGGGCAGGTCCCGGTCCTTCCAGTCCTAGGCCGGAGTAGTTGGTAGCTCCTTCCCCCCTGCTTCATGCAGTCCCTGTTGCCGTAACCTGGGGGTCCTGCACACAGGCAGAGGAAACGTAATTCTCCTCGGGGGGTCCTCCCCTCCCGTCTCCTAGTCTTATCCGTCTCACGATCCTGATTCGCTATACGGGGCTTGGGCAATTCTGTGCACGAGGCGGCGGAGCTCCGGCTCCCTCCGAGGTCCGGGTACGGACGTCCGATCCCTAGTACCGGGCCATGCGCTGGGGAAGCAGAGTGCACGTGCTTTGGGTTCATGACCAGGCAAAGCGGTTGTACTCCCCTGTACCTCCGGAAAACAGGATGCGCATGCTTTGGGCTCATGGCCGGATAAGCTGGATACGCACCCTGGACCCCCCATGCACAACGCAGGCCTTTCCTAGAGGTAACCAACTGGCACCGCAACACCTGACTGGGGGAGGCCCAAGAGACTCACTCGGCCATCGGCAGGTGACTCAAGCGCAGCCGCCTTTGGTAGGATAGCGAATGCCGACTATGGATGAGCGCAGGAGAGGGGGAGCTAGATGTACGATGAACATACAGAGATAGTGCGATCATAAAAATTAATGCATAATTTAAATGAGCGCATGAGAGAGAGCTAAGTAGAACAGGTCTCTGTATTCGTGCCCATAGATGGAATTCTGGCTGTACATGGAGGCAATGTTCCGCCTCGTCTACAAGGGAAGCAAGACTCTACGCGCTTAGGGTCGGAACCAGGCTAAACTGGACGTAGTCCTGTACCGTCCCTTGAGACTTAGCTGCCCCAAGCTCTGTTCCTAAATCCTATGGGATCCATTACAGAAGGGAATAACCCTGTTCTACTGATGCTCGGGAAGTAGGACTTACAGTGTTGCTTCATGGCAAGGATTTTTGGGAATGGATCCCACTCTCGGTTGAAAGGCATGTGTACCTGGGGCGGCAGCTTTCATGATTCGGAAGGGACCTTCCCTGCTGGGGGAGAGCTTATGGGTCCTTCTTGGAATAGAGCGTGCCGCTACACCAGGTTGCCCTCCTGCAGGCCCCCGACACGTTTGGTTCTTTGGCGGTAGTGCTTAGAGCATTAGCCGAGACCGTGCGTTGTGGGGTGTTCCCTGCAGCCGAGTCTTGTCGACGAGGTTGTTATCTTCGCGCTGGATCAGGTCCTGCGCGGCTTCTCCTGGGGGCCCCCGGGGAGTTCTCCCCTGCTGGCTAAGGCCTTCAAGGGGTAGGTAGGCCCAGTCTCGTCTTGGATGACCTAAGGCATCTTCCCCTTCTGGCAAGGCCTTCAAGGGGTTGACAGACCTTAGGCGGCTCCGGAGAGGTATGTTCGAGGCACGGAGGCGCGCCGCAATTGGCTAAAGCCCTGGCCCGTCACCGTCGGAACTGGAGTCCTCTCTGTTATGCACTGTCTTCATGACACGCTGAGGCTCCTGGAACCCCACCTGATGGGCAGCGGTGACTGGGGCATCGACCTTCTGTTTGCCATCCCTCTGAGGGTAGGGTGGTGCTTCAGCCCTCTGCTGTCTTCCTTTGCGGAAGCGCTCTGCGAGCCTCTAGATCTCCCAGCACTCGGCAGCAGTATGGTTGCCGGTGCCATGCACGGGGCATAGCCCGCCTTGGTCACTGTCTGGGGCCGGTGATTGCCGCTGCCTTTTGTCGGGGCGTGGCCCCCCCGAGCTCCACTAGTCGTCGCAGCTGCGGCGATGGGGGCCGTGAACGGTGACTTCATCTTGTCACTCCCCCGGTTCTTGGCCTTCTTGCCACCCCCATAGGCAGCAGCGCCGGACCCGGGCTGTCCTCCTGACTCGGAGGTCGGCAGAGCGTGCCAGTTCCGCCCTTCAGCTGCTCTGGCGCACTTGTCCGCCAGGCTGAAGAGCTCCGAGACGTCGTGGACCTCTCTGGTCGCAAGCTTCTCAAGCATTTTCTCGTCCCGGACACCCTGTCGGAACGCCACCACCACAGAGGCACTTTGGTTATGTGGGATGGTGTTGCGTACCTGAGAGAACCGCTGGATGAAAGAGCACAGCGACTCCCCAGGTTGTTGCTTGACGGCGTGGAGGTCAAGCTCCGTGCCGGGACGGGTGTAGGAGCAGCCGAAGTTGGCGACGAATTGCCGGCAGAGCTCTCCCCAGGAGGTTATGGACCCCTGAGGTAGATTCATGAGCCAAGACCAAGCTGGGCCGGTCAATGCGACGGGGAAGTAGTTGGCCATGACAGCCTCGTCCCCTCCTGCGGCAAGTACGGCGGTGGAGTAGATCTGGAGGAACTCCGCCGGGTTGACGCTGCCGTCGTACTTCTCGGGCAGGTGCGGGCGAAACTTGCGTGGCCACCTCGCGAAGCGAAGGTGGGGTGCAAGAGCTGCACATCCTGCTCCTGCTACTGCAGGTATTGGCGCTGCGAACGCTTGGTTCGCACTTGGCACCGCGTATCCCGGCATGGACAAGGCTGCACCATAGACCGGGGGCGCTGCTTGCGGAGCACATGGTTGTGGCATATGCTGCGCGGCATATGCCTGAGGCAGGGCTCGCGTGGCGAAGACTTGTCCTTCATGTTGTGTCGAGGCCGACGACATGCTGTCACCAGCCTCATGGTTGCGACGCCTTTCTCGGCGTCTCTCGAGGTACACCCGGGCGTCCTGGTCCTAGTGGCACCGTTTCAGCTCCCTTCTCAGGTCCGTCGACAGGAGCCTGGAGGAGCTGGAATCCGCCGTTAGCCCGTCAACCGTGGGCGTGCGCGTCAGCGACACAGCCGGTTGTCCTGGGCCCCGTCCTCGCCGAAACCGAGGGTTCGCGGCGGCGACGACGAGGCGGTCCACCTCGCGGACCCATTGCTGGGTCGCTGAATGGGGCGCATCCCCCGCAGGTGGGTTGCGCAGCAGCGCTCTTGCTGCAGCTAGCGCACCTCCATGGTGTACGCTCAGCGCTGCAGAAGATCTCACACTGGTCGGGGCCTGCATGGCCGAAGTCGGCGTTGCCGGAGTCGGCTGCTGGCTACCAGCTTGTGCCGACACACTCCGTCCTGAGTGTGTCGACATGTACTCCCCAGTGGTCACGGTTCGCCGTGAACGCGGAGGGGGAGAGTTTGCCGCTGAAGGAAGCTTGGTCATCTTCGCCGGCGGAAACTCGTCGCGGTAGGAGAAAAGCCCCCTACCTGGCGCGCCAAATGTCGAAGTGTTCAGTCGACACTTCCCCCGGGCCTGCACTGGGCAGCCCGCGGAGGTTCTTTTTTCGGTGGGGCTAGTCTCTAGCGGAGAGCTTGCGTAGATGGACGAGTTAGTAAGAGCTTGACACGGCGAGTTTTACGTGGTTCAGGCCGCCGGAGCGTAAAACCCTACGTCCACGGCGAGCTATGGAGCTCGCTGTATTTCCTGTTGGTCGGGGCCGGAGGCCTGAGCTTGGGGGTGAGTTACAGCTTGAGAGTGTATGGCTAGCGTATGAGTTGCAAAGTGCGAACCCTTGCTATTGACGCCTACCCGAGCCTTTTATAGTCCAAGCCTCGGGCAGCTTACAAGGGGGGCCGGGACCCGACAGGTGGTCCCGGGAAGATTGTCTATCATCTACCGTATCTGCAGTTATGCCGGTAGTTGCCCCTGGTCGAAGGCTTCCGAGTCTTCATCTTGCCGCCCTGCCCATGCCGCATGCTAGCCGTAGTGGTTGATGACGGCGCAGGCGGCATGGGGTGTCTTGTCGCGGTGTTTATTGGCTGGCAGGTTCTGACACCGCGCACCAGTCTGTGATGCGACTGGGCGCAACGGCATCTGACAGACGCGTGCTCCGCGTCTCCGCGTCTTGGGAAGACGCGGGCCTTGAATACCTTGTACGGGCAAGGTATGGGGCGCCTTTACGCCCGCTGCCTACCGCTCGGGGCAGGCAGCGCCGTTCTGCTGCCACGTGGCGGGCCCGGAGCCCTTCTCAGAGGAGAGGAGGGTCAGCTCCGCGGGGCACGTGGAGCCTCCGGACCTCTCCCCGTGGAGGGGGAGGCTCGGCTTCTGTTGGCCACGTGGCGGGCCCAGAGCTCTCCTCTGAGGAGAGGGAGGTCCGGTCCCGCTGGACGCGTGGCGCCTTCGGACCTCTCTCCCGCGGAGGGGGAGGTCCGGCTTCTGTATGCCACATGACGGGCCCGGAGCTCTCCTCTGAGGAGAGGGGGGTCTGGCCCCGCCGGACGCGTGGCGCCTTCAGAGCTCTCCCTGCGGAGAAGGGCGAGTTCCTTAGGCATTTTACCCTGTGCGCGGGGGTACCCCATATCTCAGGTACCGACAATGCTCTACGTCATCTTCGGCGGGTCCACTGACACCTCGTCCCGAAGCGCGGCTAAGGCCTTGCGCCGAGCGGTAGCGTCGGTGGCTCCCCTCCCGAGTGCAGCACCGCACCTCAGGTGGATGGGAACCCCCATCAGCTTCGATGCCACCGACTGCCCCAGGAACATGGTTGGGGCCGGCCAACTACCGCTCGTGGTGGCCCCCACCATTGCCAACGTGAGGGTGTACCACGTTTTGGTTGATGGCGGGGCTGGACTGAACCTCATCAGTCGCGCAGCCTTCCAGAAGCTGCAGATCCCGATGGCCAAGCTCACCCCATCGAGCCCGTTCTCAGGGGTAGGGCCGGGACAGGTCGTTCCCTACAGCCACATCAGCCTCCCGGTGACCTTTGGGGCACCGGACAGCTATCGGACAGAGTACATTCTGTTCGACGTGGCCGAGATCGACCTCCCCTTCAACGCCATAATTGGCAGGCCAGCCCTGTACCGATTCATGGCAGTAGCCCACTACGGCTACCTTGTCTTGAAGATGCCTACACCAACAGGCGTCCTCAAGGTTTGTGGAGACCGTGCTGCTGCAGTGTTAGCCTTGGAAAAGCTCCAGGCACTTACAGCAGCTAGAGCACCAACCCCAGGCAGTGCAGAACCAAACCGGCTCCATCCAAGTGCACGCCACCGTGCCTCTACCACAGCACCCCATGTGCAACCCCTCGACGAGGACGATGTCCCCTTGAGGCTCGTCCGAATCAGCGCCGATGCCACCCAGACCACCCGGGTAGCCAGGGGCCTGGATAGCAAATAGGAAGGCGCGCTCGTTACCTCCCTCCGGCACAATGTCGATGTGTTGCATGACAGCCGTCGCGGACGCCAGAGATCCCTAGGGAGGTGATTGGGTACTATTTAAAGGTCTTCCTCGACGCCCGACCAGTCCGACAGGAGCCCCTCAAGCAGTCCACCGAGCAGTAAAGCCCCATCCGCGAAGAAACCAAGAAGCTGCTGGGCGCTGGCTCCATACGGAAAGTCCGCCACCCCCGGTGCTTGGCGAACCCTGTTGTTGTCCCAAAGGCCGGCGGGAAGCTCCGGAAGGGCATCGACTACACCAGTCTCAATAAGGCATGTCCTAAAGATCTATTTTCTCTCCCTATGATAGATCAAATAGTAGACTCGATGCCAGGCTGCGATATGCTGTGCTTCCTAGATGCTTACTCGGGTTTCCACCAGACCCCTATGTCTAGAGAAGATGAAGAGCACACCTCCTTCGTCATAGTAGTCAGTCTGTACTGTTATGCCTCTATGCCTTATGGCCTAAGGAACGCTCTCCCTACCTTCGTACGTGCAATGCACAAGACCTTAGGAGAGCTAATGAGAGACTCAGTTGAGGTGTGTGTCGAAGACATTGTTGTTAAGGTCAGGCACAGTTCATCCCTACTAGATAACCTGGCCTTAGTCTTCGTCCTTCCGACAAGTGTGAGTTCGGTGTATCCTCTGGAAAACCCTTAGAATTCCTGGCCTCACGCCGAGGAACTGAGGCTAACCCAGAGAAGATCAAAGCCATCGGCTCAAGGCGGCCTCCCGCCCGCATCAGGAAAAAAAAGAGTCCAGAAACTCACGGGATGCCTAGCTGCGCTGAGTCGGTTTATACCGAGGTTAGCAAAGTGAACGCTCCACTTCTCTAAGCTCCTACTCAAATCCGGGGCATTCGCTTGGACCAACGAAGCGGAGGAAGTTCCCCAGGAGCTGAACCAGCTCCTGATGACCCTACCCGTAATGGTAGCCCCCGAGCCCGAAGAGCATCTGTTGATCTACATCGCGGCGACGGCTGCAGTGGTGAGTATGGCCCTCGCCGCAGAGCGGCCGGACCCCTCATCGCCGCAACCTGCTCCGGTATCGGGAAACAAGCGCCAGGAAACCCCGGAGGACCGAGACGACCCCCCGGGTCTCCGAGGCAACCCCCCGGAGGTCCAAAATGCACCCCGGACCCCCGACACAACCTCCCGGAGGACCAGCAGGACCTCCCGGAGGCGCAACGGGACCCCCCCCCCCCCGCCTGGAGGCCCAACAGAACCTCCCGGACGTCCAACGGGACCCCCCGGAGCTCCCGGGAAATCAGCGGGACCTCCCGGAGGTCCAAGACAGCCTGGGGACCTCCGAGTATCAGCTCCCGGTGGCCTCCCCGGGCCCGCGGGAGGTTCTGTCTACTTCATCAGCGAGGTCCCCCATGACGCCAAGACAAGGTACCTGGAGGTACATAAGCTGCTGTATGCAGTGCTCATGGCGCCCAGGAATCTCCGCCACTGCTGCCCAACCCAAATGGGCAGCGGAGCTACTGGAATTTGAGCTAGGCTTCCTTCCTCGTCACGCAGGCAACAGCGAAGCACTAGCTAACTTCGTGGCTGAAGTGGACGCCAATGCAGGTTGACCCAGGGGGCCATGAAGACGGTGAACCAGGACCCCGAGCTCTGGCCTTCACCGGGCCTCACTGGATGCTCTTCTTCGACGGCTCCTTGCGAAAGCAGGGGGCCGGTGCTAGTGTACTGTTCCTCATGCCATCGGGGGAGCAGTCTGGGTATATGGTGCATCTCAATTCCAACGCAACCAGCAACATGGCAGAGTATGAAGCACTCATCCTTGGCCTAAAGACAGCCCTGTCTCTAGGCGCTCGCCAGTCGTTGGAACAGGGCGACTCCCAGCTAGCTATCAAGCAAGATGTTGGAGAAAGACTTCCTCGCCTTGGACCTGCGCCACGTACCGCACGCTAGCAAGGCTGCAGCTGACGACCTCTCCACGAAGACCCCCACCGGAGCACCTGTGCCCGAAGGGGGCTTCGAGAGGACGTTGCCGCGGTCCACAGCCCGGCCCGCCGAGCCGGGCGAAGGGGGCTAGACCAGCACCTCGAAGCTGGCGGTCCCGGCGGCCATGGACGCTGCCAAGGATCGTAAGCGTCACTGGGGACTCCGTGCAACCCAGCGCTCAAGATCCAGATGCTCAAGTCAGACCCGATGCATGGATCACGGAGATCCGGGACTACATGAAAGACAATATCCTCCCTGATGAACGTGTATCCGCTGAACGGATCGTGCGTATGGCTAAGAGACACGTGATGGTAGAAGGGGATCTCTACCGACGTGGTGCCAACCGCGTCCTATTGCGGTGCATAACCAAGGGGGAAGGCTGCGACTTGCTCGTTGAGATCCATGGAGGCGAATGTGGGAGTCACTCTTCCTCACGCACGCTTGTCGGTAAAGCCTTTCGGCATGGCTTCTACTAGCCGACAACACTCCAGGATGCCGTCAAGCTGGTCGAGAACTGCAAGGAGTGCCTGTTCCACGCCAAGCAGATCCATACACCGGCTTGGACGGTACAGATGATCCAGCCCACATGGCCATTTGCCGTACGGGGGCTGGACATCCTGGGACCTGGGACCATTCCCCAGAACCGAGGATGGGGACTCGCTCCCGAACCCTCGGAACACAGAACACCTCCATAAGTTCTACCCCTAGAGCAACAATAGGACAGACTCTTCTTTTTATAATAAATTCCATAAAGTCCAGGAACAGTGCTCGGAGCAGCTAAGCCTCAGGGGACGGTCCAGGACTACGTTCAGCTTCGCCTGGTTCCGACCCCAAGCGCGTAGAGTCTTGCTTCCCTTGAGGCGGGTCGTGGCCTCCATACTCAGCCTGCCTTTTTCCTATGGAAATTTATATGAAAAGAAACCTGTCCTACGTTGCTCTTCTTTGGTACTCATTTAATTTACTTATTAAATTTTTATGACTGCACTACTAGCGCGTGCTCACCATGCGCTCAGCTCCCTCTTCTCATCCTCACCTTTAGTCGGCATTTGCTTGCCTATCAAAGGCGGTTGCGTTGGAGGTACCGGCCGATAGCCAGGGGGGCCCCGAGCCCCCGGCACTTCGCGCACGGTAGTTCCCAAGCACCGTATAAGTGGACGGGGACCGTAAGCCAAATAAGACTATGAGATAGAGGAGGGGGAGCCCCCAAGGAGAATTACGTTTCCCTTACTTGTGTGCAGGACCTCTCGGCCTCAGCTCCCCACAGGAGTATGGTAGGCACATCCATCCAATGGAACGCACCTACCAGGGGGCCGCTACGGGATCGCGCAAGACCGAAACCCCAAGGTAAGATCAAAGAACTAGACCTAACCGCTTCCGCAGGGGCGAGGCCCGAATGTCCCACATCTCCAGCGGGGCCAGACCATCCACCTCCTTGAGGGGGAGCTCCGGGGCCGCCACGTGGCCTACAGAAACCGGACCTCCCCCCTCCGCAGGGAGAGGTCCGAGGACTTCACGTGCCCCGCAAGCCCGGACCTCCCCTCAGAGGGGAGCTCCGGGCCCGCCACGTGGCCAACAGACCCGGACCCCCACCCATTCTCGTGAGGCGGATCCTGGAGACCTCCGGGGCCCTTAGTATACAGTGAGGACCCGGAGAAGGTGTCTATGCAGAGCTTCGAGATAGGTCAAGGCCTCCGAGTACCTTGCGGAGCTAAGGACTCGGCCAGGAAAAACCAGGAAGAAGACTAAGACATGCAGACACAGAAAGAAATAGGAGTCTGTTCATACAAAGGCTCCATGAGCTGGGCTACAGACTCAACAAAAATAAAAAAGGAGGTACAGGGCCTTGTGGCCACGGGGGCAGATGCCTAAGACTCCCCGGACTCCCGATGAAACCTATAGGCCACGAGGGCAGCCACGTCCTCGACCTCGGCCCTGGCAGCTTCCTCCCGATCGGCAACGGGTCCTCGACGGACTGGCCCCAGAGAAAAGGAAGGGTCCCGGCTCCGGAAGCACGCCAGTACGTGCATAGCGACCTACTTCGCAAGGCCCCGACCTTCCACTTCAAGCTCGTCGGCGATCACCGCTTCGAGCCGACCCAGCTCGTCGCCGATGGACTCAAGTGCCGGGATCGCTTCAGACATCAGCCGTGCCGGAGCCTCCATCTGCACAGGTCTGAAACCAAGAGGAGCCAAGGCGGACCCTGCCTTGGCAATAGAGCCCCAGACTGCCTGGGCCTCGGCAGACTGCAAGGACTGGAGCTTCTCTACCTCTTGGCAAGCTGCCAGCTCGCGATCCATCGCCGCCTGGCGCTCCTGGGAGAACTGCTCCTCCCTCGCGGCAACAGCCAACTGGCGGAGCTCCAGCTCCTTGGTCCGAGCCCTTAGCTCCCCCACTTTGGCTCTCAGCCGGGCGGTGGTCTTCTACTCCTCGGCCGCTGCAGCGCGTTCCCGATCGGCGACGGCGCACTCTCGACGAGCTACCTGCAGCCGCAACTCCTCCGCGGCGACGGAACGCTCCTCGGCTTTGGCTTCAACGTGGGCCAGAGCCTCGCGGTAGGAGGCACGGAGCCGCCGGGTCTCTGACTCCAAGTGGCTAATGGCCTTCTTCTGAGTGTCAAGCAGAGCACTCATGGCCTCAAGCCTTGACTGCCTCGAGTCAAGGTCCGCCTTAGCCTCCTGGGCCCGCTGCTGCCAGCTGAGAAGGCGTTCCCTCTCGCCGGCCAGCGCCCCCGCTCCTGCTCAAAGGCGGATTGGAGCTGCCGGGCGCTGGTCTGGACACGCCCCAGGGCATCCCACACGGGCGCCGGGACAGAGGGGACAGGAGTCACTTCGCTGACCCCCCCCCCCCCCCCGTCAAGTCTGAGACCGGCGGAGGCGCCGGTGCCTCAGCAACCAGAGTGGGGCGCTGTCCTAAGGAGGCCAGGGGGCCAGCAGGCGCACCTACAGCGGCCCTCCCAGTCTCAGGACCGGATTTCTGGGCTGGTGAAGGAGGGCGGATAGGAGCGGATGCGGCCACCACGGAGGGTGAACTCGCCGGCAAAGAGGAAGCCCCCGCCGATTTGGGGACCATGGGAGCCACCACGGTTCCCAGACGCTGAGGCGCGGAGCCTCCGTCCGTTGAAGGCGGCCGGGTAAGAGGCCCGCCCCCGGCAGCTGGTCGGTCCCTGCAAGAAGAGAAAGCTCTCAGGCTAAGAGGAGAGACGAGAACACTGCTCCTACAAGCCAGAAGGAGCAACACTTACTAGGCGGCATGAGCGCTCCAACGGGCTTGCAGCACCGGCCTCTGGGCTGTAATTGAACCGCCGGGACCAGCGGTCGGAACGGTCGCGGGACGTGACGCCTGGATCCCCGGCACACTCGCCGGCGTCGCCCCACCAGCATCCGTCCTAGAAACCCCTCCGCTTGAGGAAGGATGACGAGGTGCTTGGGTTACATCGGACTGCCGCTGTCCGGGGAGAGACCCGCTGGGGAGGGACACCCGGGGCCTCTTCGGGTCGCCACCCGATGGACCAGCACCCCCGGGAGATGGGTGCAAGGTTGCTCCGGCACCCTGACTCTTCGCAGGCGGCGCCCTAGGAGGAGACCGGGCGCGTTTCTTCTCTGGATGCCCGGGGACCGGCTCCTTCCCCTTCCCTTTGTCGGCGGCTTGAGTCCCGTCGGCTGTTGGGAAGGGTTTGACAGCAGCAGACGCCTCGTGCCCTGATCCAGAGAGCTCGGTTCCTGGAATTGTAATACCCCGGAAGGCATCCCCGACCTGCTGGACGGCGATCCCGATGTCGCCAAGGTTTGGCATCTTCCGCAGGAGCTCTGACCTCCTCTGTGGCTCCAAGAAGAGGGGGGTGGCAGAGGGCGGAAGGGCGGGGTCGCCACTGGGAATGTAGTCGCCGCTCACCTTGCCCACCATCTCGTACATCTCCTCATCGGAAGGGTCAGAGCCGGGGCCCCTCTCCATCCTGGTACAATCCTGCTCGCCGGTATAGTACCACGCTGGGCGACTGCGCTGCTGCAAGGGTGCAATACGACGCGACATGAAGTCCATCAGCACCATCAGAGATGTCAGCCCCTCGTTGGTCAAGAACCGGATCCGCTCCAAGACCGGGGCGTACTCCTGCTCCAGCTCAGGGATCTCCTCCCAGAAGCGACGATCGGTGGTTGGGCTGGCGGTCGGGAGTTGTAGGCGATCGTGCTCGTCGGTCTGCACTACCACCCAGCTCTCCCTCCAGTTTTCCCACCTTGATGCGCTGAAGGGCAGAAGGTACCCAGAGACCTTTGGGTCCTTGCAGCGATGCTGGAAGTAGTATGCCCCCATCTGAGTCTTCGAGCCGCGCCCAGTCGTCCGCAACACAAAGAAGTAGCGGAAGAGCGTCACAGAAGCGTGCACCCCCACAAACATCTCGCAGAAGTGGACTGTGACGCCCTCAATTCTGTGGGAAAACCACGGAACCGAGAACTAATGCATATGTGTGCCCAGGATGTTCTTCACACATACACATACGTTCCACAAACTGAATTCAGATTATATATTACCACGAATAACAGAGTTTATTACAATACCTCATGAGTCTTGGGCTCATGCTTACAGCAGAAGTCTTATTTCTATGCAGCGGAAGTCCTTATTTAAATGCGGAAGCAAAAACTAATGCGGAAGCAAAACTAAGCAGAAGTGGCTCCATCTCTACTCCCTCCACAGGCAAGGTTGAGAACAGATCACACGCCATAATGTTCCACTTGATCTTCATAGTAGGCTTCTCCTGCTGCTGATGATGAAGTAATAATGCAAGGTTGAGTACAATGATGTACTCAGCAAGTGCGGGAAAACACATGATATGCAGCTCATAAACAAGGTAGGTATAAAAAGGCTTATTTGCATAAAAGCAATCTTGTAAAACCATGATAAAACAGCAACTTAACTTTAGATGAATGTAATCCCAGCATGAATTAAATTACCAACATACCTCCATCACTTCCCCTGTTCCATCCAAACATTAACCAATCCTTTATTCATACTCACGAATATCTCCTCGCATTCGCTACCATCTCACTTCGTAAAACAACCTTGTCTCACACCGAGACCAATCTCATGTCATGTCCCAACAGTCATGTAACCATCTCATCATCCAGACTCAACAGTTTCAAACCAATAACCATAACCAAGAACCTTCCCAATAACCATCCCAATAACCATCCCATCTAATCATGGCAGTTTAGCCAGGTGCTCGTGACCGTAAGCTCGGCTATCATGATAGTTTTAATAACTCTGCAGAGTTTGCACCTCTTTACCCACAAGTTTGTGATTTCGTCACCCGTCGGCGACTGCAGAACCTCCATTATACCAGTACACATCCGTCGGTGTATGGTCAAGAGATCACAAAATAGCCTTTACAAAGGGGTTACTAGATGTATGGACTCACTAAGGTTTCACCGGCAGGCTAGAATCTCCAATTCTCCCACCCACGGGCCCCCTCTTGTGCCATGCTGTTCCCAGGGCAGTCCTCAATCGACTCCCATTCCCCGCGCCTTCCACAGTCCATAACACTCTAGCAACTTACCTAATTACTCAGCTAAGCCGCACCCATATTAGGCCTTGTGGTGGCACTGTTATCCTGGCATGTGCATGCATGAACCGGTCCTTAGATCTACGGCAAGTAAAACCACCATCTCATGCTACCTCATTCACAAACCCAGGCTTGCCTAGATCTCCCTCCGATCCATGTTCATTAACCTCATCAGTTACTTATTATCAGTACGAGTGTAGTTAGCTAGACACATCTATCTCGCTTCCCGATCCCATAGACTCAGCGAAGCATAAAGCAAAAAACCATACCCGACTCATAAACTTCCCTGGCGACAAGGGTGGTTTAACCAAAACTAGTAAACTCCTATAAAAGGGTTTCCCATCATGTTTGACTCAGCACGCACACCTTTTTGCAAAACAAAACAGTTTTACCCAAAACATAGGATCAACATGGTCAAGGAGCACTTGCCTTGTTCTTGCGGTTCCGGTTGTTCTTGATTCGCAAAACCTTGTTGCTGCAGTTCGTCGTAGACAGCTCCCTGAGCTTGTCCTGCTAGGTAGGATCACATGCATACAGGATTCACATCAATCAATATTTATGCACAAACCTTAAACTAGATGCGATGATGCATATGCATGTTGTCTCATGATTAGTTTTATTAGATTGATCTGTACGTGTTCTTGCATGGCCTTGCATGGGCAGAGGTGTTCGGATCAAAGGTGAACGTGGTGATGATCTTATCTTAGATCAAACTGATCATCAAGTGATCTGCCCATGAGAAGGCTTCTGTTCGAAAGGAATTGAAGAACAGATGCAAGAGATGAACAAAATGATGTCGTAAGGTGGTATTGAAGTCCTACCTCACGCTCTTCTCATCTTCGAGGTCCTCCTCAGACCGTTTGGTTCTTCTCCGATGATCTCCCTTGTTGCGCTTCAGCGATGGTTTGCTCGGCGGGTTAGGGCTAGGGCTCTAAGTCGTCGGCTCAGGAGTTGAAAGAGAAGTTTGTGGTTTCGGCCAGAGGTTTTGGGTTCTATTTATAATCGGGAAGAGAAGAGTCCTATTCTGACTGTATCCAAATAATAGTCTTATTCAGATCTTTGTTAGATCCTGACGTCTTATCTTCGGAAACATCGTGGAGTTTAGATCGGTTTCTGTTGCGTACCGGTATCTTTACGCGTAAAAACCGCTCCAGACTCGTTACCTCCGCGGTGATGAGCTCCAGAAGCTCCACGTGTCCTTCCGAGCCTGGTATCTCTTCTCCCGCAGAGATGAGCTCCGGTTGTGCCGCGTGTCACGAGCGAGACCTCCCTCTTCTTCGGAGGTGAGCTCCACGCATGCCACGTGTTGGCGCTGGTCTTCCCCTTCTTCTTTCCTCAGGGACGTGCCCCGCGGTCGACACGTGTCCAGCAGCGACAGACCTCCTGGAGATAAGCTCCGGTGGCGACGCGTGTCCAATAGAACAGGACCTCTCGCAGGTGAGCTCCGAGATCGACACGTATCCCGCGCGGCTGGTCCTATGATTTCCGTGAGGACTAGCTCCGAGGATGACACGTGTCCTGCGGAAATGCCTTTGCTTCTTCCGCAGAGGCTAGCTCCGTGGGCAACATGTGCCCCACAGGATCGGACCTCTCCCCTTTGCGGAGACGAGCCCCGAGCCTGCCACGTAGCCAGCTTGGCGGCAGCCTCTCCCCACTTCGCAGGGATGAGCTCAGATCACGCCACGTGGCCTGCTGGCCGCGGAAGTTGCCTTCGGCGCTCTCTGAAGGCTTTATTGGCTATTCTTTTGATAATTCTCTCTATTCCTATTTTTTTATTAAAATGTTTCCTTTTCATAGGACACGAACATATGCTGACACCCGAGGTGAGGGTGTTACAAATCTACCCCCCTTAAGTTGAATCTCGCCCTCGAGATTCGTTTGTAGAAAATAGATGGGGGAATTCCGCCTTGATATCCACTTCACGTTCCCATGTGGCTTCAGCTTCAGTGTGATAGCTCCATTGTACCTTGCACCATCGAATTACCTTGTTTCGGGTGACCCTTTCTTTTACGTCCAAGATTCGGACAGGGTGTTCTGCGTAAGTCAGGTCCTCTTGAAGTTCAAGTTCTCCCATTGACACTTGTTTTTCTGGTACTCTTAAGCACTTCTTGAGCTGGGATACATGAAACACGTCATGTACGTCTGAGAGGTGGTTTGGGAGCTCTAGTTGATAGGCTACTTCTCCTCGCTTGTCCAAAATTTTAAAGGGTCCGATGTAGCGAGGTGCTAGCTTGCCTTTGACGTTGAAACATCGTTGGCCTCGGATAGGCGATACCTTAAGGTATACGAAGTCTCCTACTTCAAAGATCAACTTCCTACGCCTATTGTCCGCATAGCCTTTCTGTCGTGACTGGGCAGCCTTTAAGTTCTCCCGTATCGTTTGGACCTGCTTTTCAGCTTCTTGTAGTACTTCGGGTCTAAACACCTGGTTCTCTCCAGTTTCGTTCCAGAACAGCGGCGTTCTACACCGTCTACCATATAAGGCTTCAAAAGGCGACATCTTTGAGCTAGCTTGATAGCTGTTGTTATAGGAGAACTCGGCATACGGTAAACTCCTATCCCAACTACGCCCACGTTTCAAGGCGCAAGCTCTCAACATGTCCTCCAAAATTTGGTTCGTCCTTTCGGTTTGCCCATCTGTTTGTGGGTGATAGGCGGAGCTAAAATCCAGTCGTGTCCCCATGGCTTTCTGCAGCCTCCTCCAGAATCTAGAGGTAAACTGAGAACCTCGATCTGAGACTATCCTCTTCGGGACTCCGTGACGGCACACGATCTGCTCCATGTACAACTCTGCTAATTGTGCAACGTTGTAACTGGTCTTTACCGGAAGAAAATGGGCGGTTTTCGTCAACCGGTCCACAATGACCCAGATGGAATCATATCCTGACTGAGTACGTGGTAATCAGACGATGAAGTCCATACTGATGTCCTCCCATTTCCATTCGGGTATTCTCAAAGGTTGCAGCAATCCAGCGGGTTTTTGATGTTCGGCTTTTACCCGTTGGCATGTGTCGCATAGGGCAACGTATTCGGCTATATCCCTCTTCATACCATCCCACCAATAGCATGTTTTCAAATCCTTGTACATTTTGGTGCTCCCTTGATGTATGGAATAGGGTGAATCATGTGCCTCCTTCAATATTATGTCGCGAAGGTGTCTTATGTTTGGCACACAAATCCTTTTTCCTAGCCAAAGCGTACCCTTTTCATCCTCCTTGAAATCCTTCTCTATCCCTTGTCGGATTCTTCCCTTGATCTCCTTGATCCCCTCGTCCGTTGCTTGGCCCTTTCTTATTTCTTGCTCCAATGAGGAGTGGATCTCCATTATTTCCATGTTATTCAAGAATCCGAGGTGTAACCGTTCGAACTCCTTACGTAGTTCGGGTGGTAGCTCCCGAACCGTGAATTGGTGGCATGCTCCCTTTCTGCTCAATGCGTCCGCTACTACATTGGCCTTCCCGGGGTGGTAGTTGATTCCTACATCATAATCCTTGATGAGTTCTAACCATCGACGTTGCCTCAAATTCAAGTCCGTTTGTGTAAATGTGTACTTGAAGCTTTTATGATCCGTATAGATCTCACATCGATGACCAAGGATATAATGTCTCCAAATATTCAATGCATGCACCACTGCTGCTAACTCCAAGTCGTGCGTAGGATAGTTAAGCTCGTGCTTCTTAATTGTCGTGAGGCATAGGCTACCACTTTTCCTTCCTGCATGAGTACACACCCAAGCCCTTGTCTGGATGCGTCACAATATATGTCAAAGCTCTTGCTTACATCCGGCAATACCAGAACTGGTGCTGTGGTTAGCCTTTTCTTGAGTTCCTCAAAACTTTCTTGGCAGCCTTGTGTCCATTGAAAGATTTTTCCCTTCATTAGCAACTCCGTCATAGGTTTTGCTATTTTAGAGAAGTCTTTAATGAAGCGCCGATAGTATCCTGCCATCCCAAGGAAACTCCGAATATCCCTCACGCTCTTCGGTTGGTCCCACTTCAGAACATCTCTCACCTTTCCAGGATCAACTGATACCCCTTCCTTGGAGATGATGTGGCCTAGGAAAGATATTTCCTTTAGCCAAAATTGACACTTGTTGAGCTTGGCATACAACTGATGCTCGCGCAGCTTCTGCAAGGTCAATCTCAGATGTTCTTCATGCTCCTCCTTACTTTTTGAATACACCATAATGTCATCGATGAAAACCATGACGAACTTGTCCAAGTACTCCATGAAAACCTTATTCATAAGGTACATGAAGTATGCGGGTGCATTCGTCAATCCAAAAGACATAACGGTATATTCATATGAACCATACCGTGTTCGAAAGGCTGTCTTAGGTATATCGGAGGGCTTAATCTTCAGCTGGAAATATCCCGACCGAAGATCAATCTTGGATAATACCTGGGCTCCTTTCATTTGATCGAACAGGTCCTCTATACGGGGCAGAGGGTATTTATTCTTGATTGTCACCTCGTTGAGAGATCTGTAGTCCACGCACATTCTTTGGGTTCCGTCCTTCTTGTCCATGAAGAGTACCGGAGCTCCCCATGGTGATGAGCTTGGACGGATAAAACCCTTTTCCAACTGTTCTTGAATTTGCTTCTTGAGTTCAACTAACTCGTTGTCGGGCATCCTATATGGTCTCTTAGCTATAGGTGCAGTTCCGGGTACCAAATCTATGGCAAACTCGATGTCCCGGTCAGGTAGCATTCCTGGGAGCTCTTCCGGGAACACGTCCGGAAATTCCTGAACCACTGGAATGCTGTCTGTCGAAGTGTTCGGTCGACACTTCCCCCGGGCCTGCACTGGGCAGCCCGCGGAGGTTCTTTTTTCGGTGGGGCTAGTCTCTAGCGGAGAGCTTGCGCAGATGGACGAGTTAGTAAGAGCTTGACACGGCAAGTTTTACGTGGTTCAGGCCGCCGGAGCGTAAAACCCTACGTCCACGGCGAGCTATGGAGCTCGCTGTATTGCTTGCTGCTCAGGACCGGAGGCCTGAGCTTGGGGGTGAGTTACAGCTTGAGAGTGTATGGCTAGCGTATGAGTTGCAAAGTGCGAACCCTTGCTATCGACGCCTACCCGAGCCTTTTATAGTCCAAGACTCGGGCGGCTTACAAGGGGAGCCGGGACCCGACAGGTGGTCCCGGGAAGATTGTCAATTATCTACCGTATCTGCAGTTATGCCGGTAGTTGTCTCTGGTCGAAGGCTTCTGAGTCTTCATCTTGCCGCCCTGCCCATGCCGCATGCTAGTCGTAGTGGTTGATGACGGCGCAGGCGGCATGGGATGTCTTGTCGCGGTGTTTATTGGCTGGCAGGTTCTGACACCGCGCGCCAGTCTGTGATGCGACTGGGCGCAACGGCACCTAACAGAAGCGTGCTCCGCGTCTCCGTGTCTTGGGAAGACGCGGGCCTTGAATACCTTGTACGGGCAAGGTATGGGGCGTCTTTACGCCCGCTGCCTATCGCTCGGGGCAGGCAGCGTCGTTCTGCTGCCACGTGGCAGGCCCGGAGCCCTTCTCAGGGGAGAGAAGGGTCAGTCCCGTGGGGCACGTGGAGCCTCCGGACCTCTTTCCGTGGAGGGAGACGCTCGGCTTCTGTTGGCCACGTGGCAGGCCCGGAGCTCTCCTCTGAGGAGAGGGAGGTCCGGCCCTGCTAGATGCGCGGCGCCTTCGGACCTCTCTCCCGCGGAGGGGGAGGTCCGGCTTCTGTATGCCACATGGCGGGCCCGGAGCTTTCCTCTGAGGAGAGGGAGGTCCGGCCCCGCCGGACGCGTGGCGCCTTCGGAGCTCTCCCTGCTGAGAAGGGCGAGTTCCTTAGGCATTTTACCCTGTGCGCGGGGGTACCCCATATCTCAGGTACCGACAGTGGCCCCCGGGCCCATCACGGGGGAGATAGCGAGCCCGAGGTGGGACCTCCGTCTCTTCCGATCCGCGCACTTTCTCTAAGTCCCGAATTGACCGCTGCCGAAGCACGAACGGCTCCGGGATCGTGGGAGCGTGCGCTCACTTGATGGTTGCTTTTACTGCGGCAGTTCCCAAGACCACCACTTCTGCATGTTGCGGCGCTTTCTTCGGGAACTGCCGAAGTGCCTTGCCGGCTTGCCTTCTGGGGCATCTGACTCCTTGACCCACCGCTTCAGTTGGGCGTCTTGGGTCCACCTTTCATCGGCGCCCAGTCTCGGAGCCGACGAGGTTGCCGACGCGATGTTTCCGCAGGTTTTCGAATTACCTCGAACCATTCCTGGAAAGTTTTAAAAGGGGATCTCACCCGCATCGCGGCTTCCCTTTGCATTGCACTCGTACTTCCCTTGAACTCTTGCGCCCCGGCTCTCCTGCCCTTGCGCCCTCTTTCGCCATGGCTTCCAACTTGCTCCCGACGCGCCTCGTCCGCTCTTCCGAGCTCGGGCCAGTGCGCAGGATGCTGGGCTGGCGCTCAGAAGAGCAGAAACATCGGCTTCGCCGAGGATCTCTCCCCCTGGTCCTGGAAAAGGGGGAGATAGTCTTCTTCACCGCTTATGCTCTGGCGGGGTTCGTTCCGCCGATTTCTTCCTTCTTTGTCACCCTGCTGGAGACATACGGTCTTCAGCTCCACCATCTTTCCCCCAATTCCTTCGCAATGGCTGCTCTTTTTGTCCACTTCTGCAAGATGTTCGTGGGGGTGCACGCCTCCGTGACGCTCTTCCGCCACTTCTTTGTGCTGCGGACGACTGGGCGCGGCTCAAAGACTCAGATGGGGGCATACTACTTCCAGCATCGCTGCAAAGACCCCAAGATCTCCGGATACCTCCTGCCCTTCAGCGCATCAAGGTGGGAAAACTGGAGGGAGAGCTGGGTGGTAGTGCAGACCGACGAGCACGATCGCCTACAACTCCCAACCGCCAGCCCAACCACCGATCGCCGCTTCTGGGAGGAGATCCCTGAGCTGGAGCAGGAGTACGCCCCGGTCTTGGAGCGGATCCGGTTCTTGGCCAATGAGGGGCTGACGTCTCTAATGGTGCTGATGGACTTTATGTCGCGCCGTATTGCTCCCTTGCAGCAGCATAGCCGCCCAGCGTGGTACTACACCGGCGAGCAGGACTGTACCAGGCTGGAGAGAGGCCCCGGCTCTGACCCTTCCGACGAGGAGCTGAACGAGATGGTGAGCAAGGTGAGCGGTGACTACATTCCCAGTGGCGACCCCGCCCTTCCGCCCTCTGCCACCCCCCTCTTCTTGGAGCCTCAGAGGAGGTCAGAGCTCCTGCGGAAGATGCCGAACCTTGATGATATCGGGATCGCCGTCCGGCAGGTCGGGGATGCCTTCTGGGGTATCACCATTCCAGGAATCGAGCACCCCGGGTCAGGGCATGAGGCATCCGCTGCTGTCAAACCCTCACCCAGAGCCGACGGAACCCAAGCCGCCAACAGAGGGAAAGGAAAAGAGCCGGCCCCCGGGCATCTAGAGAAGAAACGCGCCCGGTCTCCTCTGAGGGTGCCGCCTGTGCCGAGTCAGGGTGCCGGAGCTACTTTGCTCCCATCTCCCGGAGGTGCTGGTCCATCGGGTGGCGACCCGAAGAGGTCCCGAGTGTCCCTCCCCGGCGGGTCTCTCCCCAGACAGCAGCCGTCCGAATCAGCCCAAGTACCTCGCCATCCTTCCTCAAGCGGAGGGGCTCCCAGGACGGATGTTGGTGGGGCGATGCCGGCGAGTGCGCCGGGGATCCAGGCGTTCCATTCCGCGACCGTTCCAGCCGCTGGTCCTGGCGGTTCAGCTACAGCCCAGAGGCCAGTGCTGCAAGCTCGCTGGAGCGCTCATGACGCCCAGTAAGTGTTATTCTTTCTGGCTTATAGGAGCAGAGCTCTTGCCCCTTATCTTATTCTGAGGGCTTCTTCTTCTTTGCAGGGACCGACCGGCTACCAGGGGCGGGCCTCTTATCCGTTCGCCTTCAACCAGCGGAAGCTCCGCGCCTCAGCACCTGGGGACCGTGGCGGCTCCCATGGCTCCCAAATCGACGGGGGCACCCTCTGCACCAGCGGGTTCATTTTCCGCGGTGGCCGCATCTGCTCCTACCCGCCCTCCTTCACTAGTCCAGAAGCCAGGTCTTGAGACCGGGAGGGCTGCAGTAGGTGCGCCTGCTGGCCCCCTGGCCTGCTTAGGACAGCGCCCCACCGTGGCTGCTGAGGCGCTGGCGCCCCCGCCGGTCTTAGACTCGTCAGGGGGGTCCAGCGGCGCAACTCCTATCCCCCCTGCTCCGGTGCCTGTGTGGGACGCCCTGGGGCGTGTCCAGACCAGCGCCCGGCAGCTCCAATCTGCCTTTGAGCAGGAGCGGAAGGCATTGGCCGGCGAGAGGGAACGCCTTCTCAGCTGGCAGCAGCGGGCCCGGGCGGACCTTGACCCAAGGCAGTCAAGGCTTGAGGCCATGAGTGCTCTGCTTGGCACTCAGAAGAAGGCCATTAGCCGCTTGGAGTCAGAGGCCCAGCGGGTTCATGCCACCTACCGCGAGGCTCTGGCCCAAGCTGAAGCCAAAGCCAAGGAGTGTTCCGCCGCTGCGGAGGAGTTGCAGCTGCAGGTAGCCCGTCGGGAGCACGCCGTCGCTGATCGGGAACGCGCCGTTGCGGCCGAGGAGGAGAAGACCACCGCCGGGCTGAGGGCCAAGGTGGAGGAGCTAAGGGCTCGGTCCGAGGAGCTGGGGCTCCGTGAGTCGGCCATCGCCGCGAGGGAGGAGCAGTTCTCCAAGGAGCGTCAGGCGGCGATGGATCGTGAGCTAGCGGCTCGCCAAGAGGTAGAGAGGCTCCAGTCCTTGTGGACTGCCGAGGCCCAGGCGGTCTGGTGCTTCATTGCCAAGGCGGGATCCACCTTGGCTCCTCTTGGTTTCAGCCCTGTGCAGGTGGAGACCCCAGCGCGGCCGATGTCCGAAGCGGCCCTGGCCCTTGAGTCTCTCGGCGACGAGCTAGGTCGGCTCGAATCAGTGATCGCCGACGAGCTGGAAGCGGAAGGTCGGGGCCTCGCAAAGGAGGTTGCGATGCACGTTCTGTCGTGCTTCGTTAGCCGAGACCCTTCCTTTTCTCTGGGGCCGGTTCGTCTAGGACCCGTCGCCGATCGGGAGGAAGCTGCCAGGGCCGAAGTCGAGGACTTAGCTGCCCTCGTGGCCTCTAGGTTTCATCGGGAGTCCGGGGACCCCTAGGCATCTGCCCTCGTGTCCACAAGGCCCTGTACTTCCTTTTTTATTTTTGTTGAGTCTGTAGCCCAGCTCGTGGAGCCTTCGTATGGACAGACTCCTGTTTCTTTCTGTGTCTGCATGTCCTAGTCTTCTTCTTGGCCTTTCCTGACCGAGTCCTTAGCTCCGCAAGGACTCGGAGGCCTTGACCAATCTCCGAAGCTCTGCATAGACACCTTCTCCGGGTCCTCACTGTATACTAAGGGTTCCGGAGGTCTCCAGGACCCGCCTCACGAGATCGGAGGGGGGTCCGGGCCTGTTGGTCACGTGGCGGGCCCGGAGCTCCCACCTGAGGGGAGGTCCGGGCTTGCAGGGCACGTGGAGTCCTCGGGCCTCTCCCCGCAGAGGGGGGAGGTCCGACTTCTGTAGACCACGCGGCGGTCCCGGAGCTCCCCTCAAGGAGGTGGGAGGTCTGGCCCTGCTGGACACGTGGGGCCTTCGGGCCTCGCCCCTGTGAGGTCTAGCTCTTTGATCTTACCTTGGGGTTTTTGGCCTTGCGCGATCCCGTAGCGCCCCCCTGGTAGGTGCGTTCTATTGGATGGATGCGCCTACCATACTCCTGCGGGGAGCTGAGGCTGAGAGGTCCTGCACACAAGTAAGGAAAAAGTAATTCTCCTTGGGGGCTCCCCCCCTCTATCTCTTAGTCTTATCTGGCTTACGGTCCCCGTCCACTTATATGGTGCTTGGGAAACTAGCGTGCGTGAAGTGCCGGGGGCTTGGGGCCCCCCTGGCTTTCGGCCGGTACCTCCCGCGCAACCGCCTTTGGCAGGGCAGCAAATTTCGACTAAAGATGAGAATGAGAAGAGGGAGTTGAACGCATAGTGACCACGCGTTAGTAGGTAATCATAAAAATTTAATAAGTAAATTAAATGAGTACCAAAGAAGAGCAACGTAGGGTAGGTTTCTTTTCATATAAATTTCCATACGGGGGAAGGCGGGCCGAATATGTAGGCCACGACCCACCTCAAGGGAAGCAAGACTCTACGCGCTTGGGGTCGGAACCAGGCGAAGCTGAACGTAGTCCTGGACCGTCCCCTGAGGCTTAGTTGCTCCAAGCCCTGTTCTTGGACTTTTATGGAATTTATTATAAAAAGAAGGGTCTGTCCTATTGTTGCTCTAGGGGTAGAACTTACAGCGGTGTTCCATGTTCCGAAGGTTCGGGAGCGGGTCCCCGTCCTCGGAATGGTCCCAGGCCCGGGATGTCCAGCCCCAGTATGGCAAATGGCCATGTGGGCTGGATCATCTGTACCGTCCAAGCCGGTGTATGGATCTGCTTGGCGTGGAACAGGCACGCCTAGCAGCTCTCGACCAGCTCGACGGCATCGTGGAGTGTTGCCGGCTAGTAGAAGCCATGCCGAAAGGCTTTACCGACAAGCGTGTGTGAGGAAGAGTGACTCCCACATTCGCCTCCATGGATCTCAGCGAACAAGTCGCAGCCTTCCCCCTGGGTTATGCACCGCAATAGGATGTGGTTGGCGCCACGTCGGTAGAGATCCCCCTCTACCGCCATGTGTCTCTTAGCCATACGCACAATCCGTTCAGCGGATACACGTTCATCAGGGAGGATATTGTCTTTCAAGTAGTCCCGGACCTCCGTGATCCATGCATCGGGTCTGACTTGAGCATCTGGATCTTGAGCGCTGGGTTGCACGGAGTCCCCAGTGACGCTTATGATCCTTGGCGGCATCCATGGCCGCCGGGACCGCCAGCTTCGAGGTGCTGGTCTAGCCCCCTTCGCCCGGCTCGGCGGGCCGGGCTGTGGGCCGCGGCAACGTCCTCTCGAGGCCCCCTTCAGGCACAGTGGCTCCGGTGGGGGTCTTCGTTGAAAGGTCGTCAGCAGCGGCCTTGCTAGCGCGCGGTACGTGGTGCAGGTCCAAGGCGAGGAGGTCTGTCTCCACCGTCTTGGTTGATAACCAGACCGGGAGTTGCCCTGAGCCAACGACTAGCAAGGAGGATGAGCACTTCATACTTTGCTATGTTGTTGGCTGCCTTGGAATTGAAACGCGCCACATACCAAGACTGCTCCCCCGATGGCGTGAGGAACAGTACGCTAGCATCGGCCCCCTGCTTTCGCAAGGAGCCATCGACGAACATCATTCGGTAAGGCCTGGTGAAGGTCAGGGCTCAGGGTCCTGTTTCATCGTCTTCGTGGCCCCCTGAGCATGTGTCTACTTCAGCCACAAGTCAACTAGTGCTCGGTTAATGTCTGCATGACGAGAAAGGGAGCCTAGGTCAAACTTCAGTAGCTCCGCCGCCCATTCGGCGGCATTGTCCGCCGCGTGGGGGCTGTGGAGGATAGCTTTTACCCTGGGGAGACCGCCGGGTGCTCGATACTCGGAGGTCCCCAGGCTGCTTTGGACCTTCCGGGAAGCTCCGCTGATGTCCCGGGAGCTCCGGGGAGGGGTCCCATTGCACCTCCTGGAGGTCCTGCTGGTCCTCCGGGAGGTTGTGGCGGGGATCCGAGGTCTGGTTTGGGCCTCCGGTTTTTTTTTGGTGCTTGCTTCTTGGTAGCGAAACAGGTTACGGTGGTATGGGGTTAAAGCCATTGGCGCGAAGACCAGAAATTCGCGGGACCCCTAGCTATGCCGAGTCGGTTTATGCCGGGATTAGCAGGTAAAGGGTGCCCTTCAACTACTCCAGACACAGGGGTCTGATGGGAGCCCTAGCAAGCATTTGGGAAGCGCAGCATATCACAGCCTGGCATCGAGTCTACTATTTGGTCTAACATAGGGAGAGAAAATAGGTCTTTAGGGCATGCCTTATTGAGACTGGTGTAGTGGATGCGCTTCCGGAGCTTCTCGCTGGCCTTCGGGATAACAACACGGTTTGCCAAGCGCCGGGAGCGGCGGACTCTCCGTCTTGTCAGACGGCTGGACGTCGGGAAAGACCTTTAAGCAGTGCTCAATCACCTCCCTAGGGATCTCTGGCCTCGGCGACGGCTGTCATGCAGCACATCGACATTGTGCCGGAGGGGGGCAACGAGCGCGCCTTCCTATTTGCTATCCAGGCCCCCGGCTACCCGGGTGGTCTGGGTGGCATCGGCGCTGATTCGGACGAGCCTTGTGGGGACGTCGTCCTCCAATGCGGGGTGCTGTGGTAGAGGCACGGTGGCGTGCACTTGGGTGGAGCTGGTTTGGTTCTGCGCTGCCGAGGGTTGGCACTCTAGTCGCTGTAAGCGCCTGAAGCTTTTCCAAGGCTAACACTGCGGCAGCACGGTCTCCACAAACCTTGAGGACGCCTGTTGGTGTAGGCATCTTCAAGACAAGGTAGCCGTAGTGGGCTACTGCCATGAATCGGTACAGGGCTGGCCTGCCGATTATGGCGTTGAAGGGGAGGTCAATCTCGGCCACGTCGAACAGAACGTACTCTGTCCGGTAGCTGTCCGGTGCCCCAAAGGTCACCGGGAGGCTGATGTGGCCGTAGGGAACGACCTGTCCCCGTCCCACCCCTGAGAACGGGCTCGACGGGGCGAGCTTGGCAATCGGGATCTGCAGCTTCTGGAAGGCTGCGCGACTGATGAGGTTCAGCCCAGCCCCACCATCCACCAAAACGTGGTACATCTTCATGTTGGCGATGGTGGGGTCCACCACGAGCAGCAGTTGGCCGGCCCCAGCCATGTTCCTGGGGCAGTCGGTGTCATCGAAGCTGATGGGGGTTCCCATCCACCTGAGGTGCGGTGCTGCACCTGGGAGGGGAGCCACCGATGCTACCGCTCGACGCAAGGCCTTAGCCGTGCTCCGGGACGGGGGGTCAGCGGACCCGCCGAAGATGACATAAAGCATCTTCCGGTGCTCGTCATCACTGGAGCTGGAGCTCCCATGACTGCGCACTGCCTATACGGCGTGCTGAAGCTCCTGGAACTCCACCTGGCGGTCGACGCCGTCTCGGGCCTCGACCTTCTGCTTGCCGCCCCTTTGATCGTTGGGTGGGGCATCAGTTAGAGGCTGCTTCCCTTTCCGGAAGCGCTCCGCGAGCTTCTGGATTTCCCGGCATTCGGTAGCGGTATGACAGCTGGTGCCATGCACAGGGCATAATTCATCCTGGCCCCCGTCTGGGGCCGGTGATTGTCGCGGCCTCTTGTCAGGGCGCGGCCCCCGAGCTCCACTGGGCGCCGCCGTTGCGACAACAGGGACCGCGGCTGATGTTTTTACGCTACTTCCGTACGAAGCGCCGCCGGATCCCGGCTGACCCCCTGGCTTGGGGGCCGGCAGAGAGTGCCAGTTCCGCCCTTCGGCTGCTCTGGCACACTTGTCCGCCAGGTTGAAGAGTTCTGAGGCATCGCGGACCTCCCTGGTCACGAGCTTCTCGAGCATCTTCCTGTCCCGAACGCCTTGCCGGAACGCCACCACCACCGAAGCGTTCTGAATATGCGGGATGGTGTTGCGTACCTGGGAGAACCGCTGGATGAAAGAGCGCAGCGACTCCCCAGGCTGTTGCTTGACGGCGTGGAGGTCAAGCTCCGTGCCGGGGCGGGTGTAGGAGCTGCCGAAGTTGGCGACGAATTGCCGGCAGAGCTCTCCCCAGGAGGTTATGGACCCCTGAGGTAGATTCATGAGCCAAGACCGAGCTGGGCCGGTCAAGGCGACGGGGAAGTAGTTGGCCATGACAGCCTCGTCCCCTCCTGCGGCAAGTACGGCGGTGGAGTAGATCTGGAGGAACTCCGCCGGGTTGACGCTACTGTCGTACTTTTTGGGCAGGTGCGGCCGGAACTTGCGCGGCCACCTCGCGAAGCGAAGGTGGGGTGCAAGGGCCGCATACCCTGCACCTGCTGCTGCAGGTACCGGCGCTGCGAATGCTTGGTTCGCACTTGGCACCGCGTATCCCGGCATGGGCAAGGCTGCACCATAGACCGGGGCCGCTACTTGCGGCGCATATGGTTGTGGCATATGCTGCGCAGCATATGCCTGAGGCAGGGCTCGCGTGGCGAAGACCTGCCCTTCAAGTTGTTTCGAGGCCGACGACATGCTGTCGCCAGCCTCATGGTTGCGACGCCTTTCTCGGCGTCGCTCGAGGTACACCCGGGCGTCCTGGCCCAAGTGGCACCGTTCCAGTTCCCTTCGCAGGTCCGTCGACAGGTGCCTGGAGGAGCTGGAATCCGCCGTTAGCCCGTCAACCGTGGGTGTGCGCGTCAGCGACACAGCCGATTGTCCTGGGCGCCATCCTCGCCGAAACCGAGGGTTCGCGGCGGCGACGACGAGGCGGTCCACCTCACGGACCCATTGCTGGGTCGCTGAATGGGACGCATCCCCTGCAGGTGGGTTGCGCAGCAGCGCTCTTGCTGCAGCTAGCGCACCTCCATGGTGTACGCTCAGCGCTGCCGAAGATCTCACACTGGTCGGGGCCTGCATAGCCGGAGTCGGCGTTGCCGGAGTCGGCTGCTGGCTACCAGCTTGTGCCGACACACTTCATCCTGAGTGTGTCGACATGTACTCCCCAGTGGTCACGGTTCGCCATGAACGCGGAGGGGGAGAGTTTGCCGCTGAAGGAAGCTTGATCATCTTCGTTGGCGGAAACTCGTCGCGCTAGGAGAAAAGCCCCCTACCTGGCGCGCCAAATGTCGAAGTGTTCGATCGACACTTCCCCCGGGCCTGCACTGGGCAGCCCGCGGAGGTTCTTTTTTCGGTGGGGCTAGTCTCTAGCGGAGAGCTTGCGCAGATGGACGAGTTAGTAAGAGCTTGACACGGCGAGTTTTACGTGGTTCAGGCCGCCGGAGCGTAAAACCCTACGTCCACGGCGAGCTATGGAGCTCGCTGTATTGCTTGCTGCTCAGGACCGGAGGCCTGAGCTTGGGGGTGAGTTACAGCTTGAGAGTGTATGGCTAGCGTATGAGTTGCAAAGTGTGAACCCTTGCTATCGACGCCTACCCGAGCCTTTTATAGTCCAAGACTCGGGCGGCTTACAAGGGGAGCCGGGACCCGACAGGTGGTCCTGGGAAGATTGTCTATTATCTACCGTATCTGCAGTTATGCCGGTAGTTGTCTCTGGTCGAAGGCTTCTGAGTCTTCATCTTGCCGCCCTGCCCATGCCGCATGCTAGTCGTAGTGGTCGATGACGGCGCAGGCGGCATGGGATGTCTTGTCGCGGTGTTTATTGGCTGGCAGGTTCTGACACCGCGCGCCAGTCTGTGATGCGACTGGGCGCAACGGCACCTGACAGAAGCGTGCTCCGCGTCTCCGTGTCTTGGGAAGACGCGGGCCTTGAATACCTTGTACGGGCAAGGTATGGGGCGTCTTTACGCCCGCTGCCTATCGCTCGGGGCAGGCAGCGTCGTTCTGCTGCCACGTGGCGGGCCCGGAGCCCTTCTCAGGGGAGAGAAGGGTCAGTCCCGTGGGGCACGTGGAGCCTCCGGACCTCTCTCCGCGGAGGGAGAGGCTCGGCTTCTATTGGCCACGTGGCAGGCCCGGAGCTCTCCTCTGAGGAGAGGGAGGTCCGGCCCTGCTAGACGCGCGGCGCCTTCGGACCTCTCTCCCGCGGAGGGGGAGGTCCGGCTTCTGTATGCCACGTGGCGGGCCCGGAGCTCTCCTCTGAGGAGAGGGAGGTCCGGCCCCGCCGGACGCGTGGCGCCTTCGGAGCTCTCCCTGCGGAGAAGGGCGAGTTCCTTAGGCATTTTACCCTGTGCGCAGGGGTACCCCATATCTCAGGTACCGACACTGTCCAATGTTGTTCCTTCGACATGGTTCAAATTTGCCCGTTCGGTTGCTTGCTGGGCTGACTCAAACTCGACACGGATACCGTGTTCGTTTGTCAACTGCACGCTACTTTCAGCACATTGGATTACTCCATTGTGCTTGCTTAACCAATCCATTCCGAGTATGATGTCAATCCCGTGGGAGTCCAAAACAATAAGGTTGGCAAGGAAGTCTACCCCCCTTATTTTAAGGCTTACTTTAGGGCATACTACATTAGTCCTCATTTCTCCTCCGGGAGAATTAACTAACACAGCACATTCTAAGTGGGATACGGGTAGATGATGTTTGGCAACATATTCGGATGATATGAAGGAATGTGATGCTCCAGAATCAAATAAAATGGTGGCTGGGTTGGAGTTGGCAAGGAACATACCAATTGCGACGTCCTCGGCCTGTTGTGCTTCCTCAGCAGTGACATGGTTAATGTGGCCACGAGCATAGTTCTGCGGTCCACGGTTCCCTTGGTTGTCCCCTCCGTTTGGTCGCTGGTTCTGCTTGGGCACGTTACCTTGCTGTCCAGGGCCTCTCTTCGGGCACTGGTTAGCAAAATAGCCTACTTCCCCGCATGCAAAGCATGCCCTGTTGCCTACGGCAGCAGGTACGTTGGGGCGGTGGTTTTGAACAGGAGCGCCATTGTTAGGCCGGGGCGCAGGAGACATGGGCACACAAGGTGCTGGTGCAACGAACCGTTGCTGTGGTGGCTGACCAGGGCGGTTCATAGGAGTTGTCGATCCATACTGCGGTGCAGGGGGCATGTGTCTAGGTCGTACGTTGCTCCCTAGGGGCTGGTATGGCATCTTCCTCTTGCATTCTCGCTCGATCTCCCGGATCTTGTTTTCAACCACAATAGCCTTATCATCCAGCTTCTGGAAGCTTATGTAGTCATTGTTGAGGAGTTGAACTTGGATCTCATTGTTCAACCCTCTCATGAACAGGTACTGCTTCCTCTGATCTGAGTTGACATCTTCAGGGGCATACCGGGACAGTTGTATGAACTTGTCGAGATATTCATTTACACCTTTCTGTCCTTGGCGGAGATCTTCAAACTCCTGCCTCTTGAGCATCATTACACCAACAGGGATGTAGTGAGAGCGGAAACTTTCCTTGAACTCAGTCCAAGTGATTGTCTCCGGGTTGGCATGGGCGTTGCTCAAGACATCCTACCAGTCGGCGGCAGCTCCCGTAAGTTGGTGCGATGCGAAGAGAACCTTCTCTCGGTCGTTGCACTGAAAAATGGCGAGCTTCTTCTCCATGGATTTCAACCAATCATCGGCCTCCATTGGATTGCTTGCTTGAGCAAAGGTGGGTGGTCGAGTTCTCATGAATTCTCCCAACCTGTTATGAGCCGGCGGTGGTGGTGGCGGTGGTGCCGGAACGGGGTTTTGGTTAGCCTGCAACTGACCCAAAGTTTGGATCATGGTTTGCATAAGCTGGTTTTGCATGGCCATCAACCTTTCTAGGTTGTTCTCGCCAGCTCCGGGGTTAGCAGGAACTTCCTCATGGTCATCGTCTTGGATGTTCCTTCGGCTGGCGTTTCCTCTCACCATCTGTGAGAGAGAATAGAATAGAAGTTTAGAAGGTTAGGTAGGTCCCTTCAACTATATGCATCAAGGTGAGTGGGACTATATATATTAGCCCTTATGAGGATGTGAGCAAGTGCCGAAACATCTCACACCTCTTTCTTCTTACGTATAGATATGGACAACATTTTTGAGACGTCCCACAACTCATACTTAAACACATATTCACAAATAATCATCACAAGGGCTCACTCAACTCCTATTCAAGGATGGTTTCCTATGTCAAGGTGGTTTTAAAGGCCAATCTAAGCTATTTACCCTAGGACGCCTGTAACTCCTTCTTGGGGTTAACCCGTATCTCTATTATCTATCTAAGGCTTTCTACCTAGGCGTGTAACCTACTGTCAACCCGTGGCTCTGATACCAATCTGTGACGCCCTCAATTCTGTGGGAAAACCACGGAACCGAGAACTAATGCATATGTGTGCCCAGGATGTTCTTCACACATACACATACGTTCCACAAACTGAATTCAAATTATATATTACCACGAATAACAGAGTTTTTTACAATACCTCATGAGTCTTGGGCTCATGCTTACAGCGGAAGCCTTATTTCTATGCAGCGGAAGTCCTTATTTAAATGCGTAAGCAAAAACTAATGCGGAAGCAAAACTAAGCAGAAGTGGCTCCATCTCTACTCCCTCCACAGGCAAGGTTGAGAACAGATCACACGCCATAATGTTCCACTTGATCTTCATAGTAGGCTTCTCCTGCTGCTGATGATGAAGTAATAATGCATGGTTGAGTACAATGATGTACTCAGCAAGTGCGTGAAAACACATGATATGCAGCTCATAAACAAGGTAGGTATAAAAAGGCTTATTTGCAGAAAAGCAATCTTGTAAAACCATGATAAAACAGCAACTTAACTTTAGATGAATGTAATCCCAGCATGAATTAAATTACCAACATACCTCCATCACTTCCAGTGTTCCATCCAAACATTAACCAATCCTTTATTCATACTCACGAATACCTCCTCGTATTCGCTACCATCTCACTTCGTAAAACAACCTTGTCTCACACCGAGACCAATCTCATGTCATGTCCCAACAGTCATGCAACCATCTCATCATCCAGGCTCAACAGTTCCAAAACCAATAACCATAACCAAGAACCTTCCCAATAACCATCCCAATAACCATTCCATCTAATCATGGCAGTTTAGCCAGGTGCTCGTGACCGTAAGCTCGGCTATCATGATAGTTCTAATAACTCTGCAGAGTTTGCACCTCTTTACCCACAAGTTTGTGATTTCGTCACTCGTCGGCGACTGCAGAACCTCCATTATACCAGTACACATCCGTCGGTGTATGGTCATGAGATCACAAAATAGCCTGTACAAAGGGGTTACTAGATGTATGGACTCACTAAGGTTTCACCGGCAGGCTAGAATCTCCAATTCTCCCACCCACAGGCCCCCTCTTGTGCCATGCAGTTCCCAGGGCAGTCCTCTTCGACTCCCATTCCCCGCGCCTTCCACAGTCCATAACACTCTAGCAACTTACCTAATTACTCAGCTAAGCCGCACCCATATTTGGCCTTGTGGTGGAACTGTTATCTTGTCATGTGCATGCATGAACCGGTCCTTAGATCTATGGCAAGTAAAACCACCATCTCATGCTACCTCATTCACAAACCCGGGCTTGCCTAGATCTCCCTCCGATCCATGTTCATTAACCTGATCAGTTACTTATTATCAGTACGAGTGCAGTTAGCTAGACACATCTATCTCGCTTCCCGATCCCATAGACTCAGCGAAGCATAAAGCAAAAAACCATACCCGACTCATAAACTTCCCTGGCGACAAGGGTGGTTTAACCAAAACAAGTAAACTCCTATAAAAGGGTTTCCCATCATGTTTGACTCAGCACGCATACCTTTTCGCAAAACAAAACAGTTTTACCCAAAACATAGGATCAACATGGTCAAGGAGCACTTGCCTTGTTCTTGCGGTTCCGGTTGTTCTTGATTCTGAAAACCTTGTTGCTGCAGTTCGTCGTAGACAGCTCCCTGAGCTTGTCCTGCTAGGTAGGATCACGTGCATACAGGATTCACAGCAATCAATATTTATGCACAAACCTTAAACTAGATGCGATGATGCATATGCATGCTGTCTCATGATTAGTTTTATTAGATTGATCTGTACGTGTTCTTGCATGGCCTTGCATGGGCAGAGGTGTTCGGATCAAATGTGAACGTGGTGATGATCTTATCTTAGATCAAACTGATCATCAAGTGATCTGCCCATGAGAAGGCTTCTGTTCGAAAGGAATTGAAGAACAGATGCAAGAGATGAACACAATGATGTCGTAAGGTGGTATTGAAGTCCTACCTCACGCTCTTCTCGTCTTCGAGGTCCTCCTCAGACCGTTTGGTTCTTCTCCGATGATCTCCCTTGTTGCGCTTCAGCGATGGTTTGCTCGGCGGGTTAGGGCTAGGGCTCTAAGTCGTCGGCTCAGGAGTTGAAAGAGAAGTTTGTGGTTTCGTCCAGAGGTTTTGGGTTCTATTTATAATCGGGAAGAGAAGAGTCCTAATCTGATTGTATCCGAATAAGAGTCTTATTCAGATCTTTGTTAGATCCTGACGTCTTATCTTCGGTAACATCGTGGAGTTTAGATCGGTTTCTGTTGCGTACCGGTATCTTTACGCGTAAAAACCGCTCCAGACTCGTTACCTCCGCGGTGATGAGCTCTGGAAGCTCCACGTGTCCTTCCGAGCCTGGTATCTCTTCTCCCGCAGAGACGAGCTCCGGTTGTGCCGCGTGTCACGAGCAAGACCTCCCTCTTCTTTGGAGGTGAGCTCCACGCACGCCACGTGTTGGCGCCGGTCTTCCCCTTCTTCTTTCCTCAGGGACGTGCCCCGCGGTCGACACGGGTCCAGCAGCGACAGACCTCCCGGAGATAAGCTCCCGTGGCGACGCGTGTCCAATAGAACAGGACCTCTCGCAGGTGAGCTCCGAGATCGACACGTATCCCGCGCGGCTGGTCCTCTGATTTCCGCGAGGACTAGCTCCGAGGATGACACGTGTCCTGCGAAAATGCCTTTGCTTCTTCCGCAGAGGCTAGCTCCGTGGGCAACACGTGCCCCACAGGATCGGACCTCTCCCCTTTGCGGAGACGGGCCCCCAGCCTGCCACGTAGCCAGCTTGGCGGCGGCCTCTCCCCACTTCGCAGCGATGAGCTCCGATCACGCCACGTGGCCTGCTGGCCGCGGAAGTTGCCTTCGGCGCTCTCTGAAGGCTTTATTGGTTATTCTTTTGATAGTTCTCTCTGTTCCTATTTTTTATTAAAATGTTTCCTTTTCATAGGACACGAACATATGCTGACACCCGAGGTGAGGGTGTTACATGGACAAAGACAGCAGCCATTGCGAAGGAGTTGGGAGAAAGATGGTGGAGCTGGAGCCCATATGTCTCCAGCAGTGTGGCAAAGAAGGAAGAAATCGGCGGAACGAACCCCGCCAGAGCATAAGCAGTGAAGAAGACCATCTCCCCCTTTTCCAGGATCAAGGGGAGAGATCCCCAGCGAAGCCGGTGTTTCTGTTCTTCCGTGCGCCAGCCCAGCAGCCTGCGCACTGGCCCAAGCTCGGAGGAGCGAACGAGGCGCGTCGGGAGCAAGTTTGAAGCCATGGCGAAAGAGAGCACAAGGGCAGGAAAGCCGAGGCGCAAGAGTTCAAGGGAGGAACTAGCGCTAGGAAATGCGAAGGGAAGCCGCGATGCGGGTGAGATCCCCTTTTAAAACTTTCCAGGAACGATTCAAGGTGATTCGAAAATCTTTGAGTACATCGCATCGGCAACCGCGTTGGCTCCGAGACCGGGCGCCGATGACAGGTGGACCCAAGCCGCCCAACTGAAGCGGTGGGTCGAGGAGTCAGTCGCCCCAAAAGACAAGCCGGCAAGGCGCTTCGGCAGTTCCGGAAGAAAGCGCCACGACGTACAGGAATGGCAGCCTTGGGAACCGCCGCAGTAAAGGCAACCATCAAGTGGGCGCACGCTCCCACGATCCCGTGACTGTTCGTGCTCCGGCAGCGGTCAATGAAGGACTTAGAAAAAGTGTGCGGATCAGAAGAGACGGAGGTCCCACCTCGGGCTCGCTATCTCCCCCGAGATGGGCCCGGAGGCCACTGTCGGTACCCGCGATATGGTGTACCCTCGCACATAGGGGAAAATGCCTAAGGAACTCGCCCTTCTCCGCAGGGAGACCTCCGAAGGAGCCACGCGTCCGGCGGGGCCGGACCTCCCTCTCCTCAGAGGAGAGCTCCGGGCTCGCCATGTGGCCTGCAGAAGCCGGACCTCCCCCCTCCGCGGGGGAGAGGTCCGAAGGCGCCACGTGTCCAGCGGGGCCGGACCTCCCTCTCCTCAGAGAGGAGCTCCGGGCTCGCCACGTGGCCAACAGAAGCCGGACCTCCCCCTCCGCGGGGAGAGGTCCGAAGGCTCCACGTGTCCTGCGGGGCCGGACCTCCCTCTTCTCTGAGGAGCGCTCTGGGCCCGCCACGTGTCCAGTAGAAGAGCACTGCCTGCCCCCGAGCGGTAGGCGGCGGGCGTAAAGACGTCCCATACCTTTCCCGTACAAGGTATTCAAGGCCTGCGTCTTCCCAAGACGCGGAGACGGGGAACACGCCTCTGTCAGGTGTCGTTGCGCCCAGTCGCATCACAGACTGGCGCATGGTGTCAGAGCCTGCCAGCCAATAAACGCAGCGACAAGACATCCCATGCCGCCTCCGCCGTCATCAACCACTACGAACAGCATGCGGCATGGGCAGGGCGGCAAGACGAAGACTCAGAAGCCTTCGCCAGAGACAACTACCGGCATAACTGCGGATACGGTAGATAACAGTCAATCTCCCCGGGACCACCTATCGGGTCCTGGGCCCCCCTTGTAAGCCACCCGAGTCTTAGACTATAAAAGGCTCGGGTAGGCGACGTTAGCAAGGGTTCGCACTCTCGCAACTCATACGCTAGACTTCAGTCATCCCCAAGCTCAGGACTCCAGTGGTGCGCAACAAGCAATACAGCGAGCTCCATAGCTCACCGTGGACGTAGGGTTTTATGCTCCGGCGGCCTGAACCACGTAAAACTCGCCATGTCAAGCTCTTACTAACTCGTCCATAGGCTCAAGCTCTCCGCAAGTGACTAGCCCCACCGAAAAAAGAACCTCCGTGGGCTGCCCAGTGCAGGCCCGGGGGAAGTGTCGACCGAACACTTCGACACTCCCTCTGGTAGCTTTTCACGTGCTCTTCGATCCTACAATTGGTATCAGAGCCAAGGTGCTCTAATCTTTGTGATTTGCACGTGTTTTGACTAACCATCATGGAGAAGTACTCCGCAAAACCTTGTGTGTTCAATGGCATCGATTTTCAGGTTTGGAAGGCGCAGATGGAGGCCTACATACAGGCGCAAGGCTTCGCCATATGGGAAAAGGTCTACCGGAACTTCGATGTACCACCCAACGATCAAGTTACGGCTGCAAACATGAGAGATGTTGACAACAACAACAAGGCTCGCAACATGATCATCCAATGATTGACTCAAAGCGACTTCGACCATGTTGCACACCTCCGATCTGCATATGATGTTTGGAAACCTCTTTGTGACTACCATGAAGGATCCAATACAATCAAGGAGGTAAGGCAAGATATGTTCAAGAAAGAAACATGCGTTTTGAGATGCAACCCGGTGAGTCAATTGACGACCTTTTTGCTCGCTTTAATAAAATTCTCAGCAACTTGCGTAGTGTCAATGTTAACTTTTCAGATGCTGAAAATGCTAGACAATTGTTAGGAGCATTAGATATGTCAATTTGGGAGATGAAATATACATCTATTCGTGAATCTACTGTCATGAGTTCTCTTACTTTAGACGTGCTTTATTCTAAATTGAAAACTCATGAAATTGACATCATCTCACGTAAAAACCCCAACAAGTCTATTGCATTTGTTTCGCAACGTGACATGTCTAGTTCTAGTCAATCATCATCTAGTGGTGCACTCTCTTTGCTGTCCTCTCTAACCCTTGAACAGATTGAAGAGTTTCTAGAGGAGGAGCTTGCACTCATCTCTACTCGGTTCTCAAAAGCATTGCAAAATGTGAGAACTAGAAGGAGAGGAAGCTCCGGACCTCAACGATGTTTTGAATGTGGTAAGACAGGACATTTTTGTACGGAGTGCCCTAACCTTTCAGGTCCGACTTTACATGAAGAAAAGCAAACAAGGCCGAAGAAATCGTTTGCAAAGAAGAAAAAGAAGAAAGATTTATCAATGCGCAACATAGTGCATAGTATGATCTCTGCACTTCAAGATTTCGGCTCAAGTGATGTGGACACCGGTAGTGATGAAGATGAAGAAGCTATGGCAAATATGTGCTGCATGGCGAGCAAGTAAAGTTCAAGCTCCGAGGAGGCAGAACACAACAGCGACGATGAAGAGGTATGTCCCACTTGCGAAGAAATGTGTGATGCTATTTCTCGTGCCACTGTTATATTAAAGAAAAAGGATAAAAAACTTAGGAACAATGCTGTTAAAATTGAATCACTAGAATCTGAAATTAATCGTTTAAAAACTTTGATTCCTAGTGATGATTCTTGTTCCTCATGTGATTTAATTTATGAACAATTATCCTCTTTAAGAAGTGCACACGCATCTGCACTTGATAAACTTGAACTTGAAATTGAAAAGAACAAAGAGCTTGCTGCACTTAATGATAAAAATTTGAAAGATGCTTGTTGTTATACAATTGATTTGCATTGTTCTTCATGTGATGATCTGAATAAGAAACTAAATGATGCTATGAGTGAGATTTCTATTTTGAACAATGCTTTACGTGTGCATGAAGTTAAATATTGTTGAAATTGCAAACTAAAAGGAAAAACTTCATGTGAAAACTGCTTTGATCTGTCCAATAAACTTGATGACATGCATAGGACACTAGATCGGTTTTCTAATGCAAATAAGAACCTAAACTTGCTGCTGAATTCTTCCAAGTCTTGTAATGATAAAACTGGTTTAGGTTTTAATTCTCATGCTCATGCTAAGGCACACCAACCTAAAGTTGTAAAGTCATTAGGAAGCGGTTTGATTCAAACAGCTCCTAGACAAAAGAGGTGATTTTCAAATCTGCAGGAGTACTGTCCCATTCGGGTTCTAATAAACGTGTTGCTTGCTCATCTAGACATGATAATAAGGTTATTTTTCATTGTACCTACTGTGGTAGAGATGGTCATGTCATGGATTTTTGTTATAGACTAGCTAAACACGATAAGAAACAAAGAATACTTGCTAGATCACATAACAACCAAGCAAAATCTGCTAGACCGAATGTTCGGAGCTTGCAACCTGCTGTAATGAGTCAAAAACTTGCTTCTGGACCTACTGTTTTTTGTGCTACATATAACACATCTTCTAAGTCAGTAGTTGGGAACAAAAATTTTCGATGTTTGGCTCATAAACCTGTTGTACCTTCTCAGCTTCCGCGTGTTATTCCTGCTGGACGTCGTGTGACTCAGTACTGGATTCCTAAAAGTCTTTTAACTAACCCCAGTATTGAGTCATCGATGTATTGTGCTGCTGTGTAGGTTTCACGTTTGAGGAAGGAGAACATTTGGATTGTGGATTCAGGTTGCTCACACCACGTGACCGGTAACAAAGAATGGTTCTCCTCTCTCTCTTTTGTGTCACATGTAGAAAATGTTACTTTCGCCGATAACTCTTCTACTCCCATAATTGCTAAAGATTCGGTTAGAGTAAACAATCTCTACACTTTGAAAGATATGGCACTTGTTAAAAATTTGAAATACAACTTGCTTTCGGTTTCACAATTGCTAGATGAAAATCTAGAGGTTAGCTTTGCTAAAAATTGCTGCAAGGTTGTAGATTCAAAAGGTGAGCTTTTGTTTAACATGTCTAGGTTTGGAAGAGTTTTTAAAGCTGATTTTGATTTGTCAACTTCTAAGCATCGGTGTCTAGTTGCTAATGATACAAAGGATCTATATTTTTGGCATCGTAGACTTGGTCACATAGGCTTTGATCATCTCAATCGTGTTAGTGCTCTCGATCACATACGTGGGCTGCCGAAGCTTAAAAAGGACAATGATATTGTGTGCTCTTCTTGTAGACATGCTAAGTTTGTTGTAGGTTCACATGCTCCTCTCACAATGACCATGACAGCTGAACCGGGACAACTTTTACATCTTGACACAGTAGGTCCGGCACGTGTTCAATCCTTTGGAGGTAAATGGTATGTGCTTGTGATTGTTGATGATTATTCCAGATATTCTTGGGTTTATTTTATGGCATCTAAGAATGAAGCTTTTAGTCATTTTAAAACTTTATTTCTTATATTATCTATTGATCACCCAGGATCGTTAAAAGCAATTAGAAGTGATAACGGAACTGAATTTAAAAACCAATCCTTTGATCACTTTTGTGCTGAAAATGGAATAGATCATCAATACTCTTCACCCTATGTACCACAACAAAATGGTGTCGTAGAAAGAAAGAACAGGACCTTAGTTGAGATGGCTAGGACTATGCTTGATGAATATCAAACTCCTAGGAAATTTTGGGCTGATGCAATTACAACCGCTTGTTATGTCTGAAATCGTGTTTTCTTGCGTGCTAAGCTTGGAAAAACCCCATATGAGCTCCGGTTTGGACATAGGCCTAGTGTTACACACTTTAGGGTTTTTGGTTGCAAATGCTTCGTTAAGAAACATGGTAATCTTGATAAATTTGAAGCTAGATCTGTTGATGGCATGTTTCTTGGTTATCCATCTCATACTAGAGGCTACCGTGTGCTTTTACTTGACACTAACAAAATTGTGGAGACTTGCGAGGTTTCTTTTGATGAAGCTAGCCCAAGTACTAGCTCCGATATTACAGGTCCGGATCCATATCCGCAGGGGGAGAGTATTTTTATTGAAGAAGATGAAGAAGTGGTGCTGCTTCCCGAAAACTCGGAAGTAAATAACGATCAAGCTGCTGATTTTGCACCACAACCAGCACCAACAGTCACTACTGCTGGTTCGGACCTTCCTCAATCAACAAGCTCTCCTAATCAAAGGTCCGAACATGAAGAAGAAGGTGCTTGTGAAGTGTCTACTCCCCTCCGAGTACTTAAAAGTCATCCTCCACAACAAATCATTGGAAGCTTGCATGAACGAGTCACTCGGTCCAGGTTTTGCGATCCAAACTCTCATGCTCATTCTGCTCTTGTTGCTTCTTTTGAACCCAAGGATATATCACACACACTCACTAATGAATCTTGGATTGATGCCATGCAAGAAGAGTTAGAAAATTTTGAAAGAAATAATGTTTGGAAACTTGTACCTCCACCTCAAGGCCACACATTAATTGGAACTAAATGGGTATTTAAAAATAAGCAAAGTGAGGATGGGGTTGTGGTTAGGAATAAAGCTAGGTTGGTTGCTCAAGGTTTCACTCAAATTGAAGGTCTAGATTTTGATGAAACATTTGCTCCTGTTGCTAGATTAGAAGCTATAAGAATTTTATTAGCATTTGCTGCATCTAAAGGTTTCAAGTTATATCAAATGGATGTTAAAAGTGCTTTTCTTAATGGCTACATAGAGGAGGAGGTTTATGTTAAGCAGCCACCGGGTTTTGAAAATCCAAATTTTCCTAATCATGTTTACAAACTGTCCAAAGCCTTGTACGGTCTAAAACAAGCCCCTAGAGCATGGTATGATAGGTTAAAAACATTCTTACTTGAAAAGGGGTTTACCATGGGCAAGGTTGATAAAACTCTTTTTGTACTTAAGCATGGAAATGACTCATTATTCGTTCAAGTGTATGTGGATGATATTATCTTTGGTTGTGCTTCTCATGATCTCGTGTCCAAGTTTTCAGCTATGATGAGTTCAGAATTTGAGATGAGTATGATGGGAGAACTCACATACTTTTTGGGGCTGCAAATCAAGCAAACAATAGAAGGAACTTTTGTGCATCAAACTAAGTATACAAAGGACCTTCTTAAGCGCTTCAACATGGACAAATGCAAGCCTTTTCGGACACCAATGGGAATAGCAACAACACTTGAACTTGACGAAGATGGTGACCCGGTCGATAAAAAAGAATACAGAAGTATGATTGGATCACTTTTGTATCTCACGGCGTCAAGACCGGACATACAATTCAGCGTATGTCTTTGTGCACGTTTTCAAGCATCCCCACGTGCTTCACATCGCCAAGCCATCAAAAGGATTCTCAGGTACCTACATGGAACTCAAGAATTTGGCATTTTTCTTCCTTCTTCCTCAACCGTTTCTTTGAAAGCTTTTTTGGATGCTGATTTTGGGGGTTGTAGGATTGATAGGAAAAGTACTTCGGGTGCTTGTCATTTTCTTGGTAATTCACTTGTTGCTTGGTCCTCTAGAAAACAAAGTTCAGTTGCACAATCCACGGCCGAATCTGAATATGTAGCTGCGGCTAGCGCTTGCTCACAAATTCTTTGGATTGTTCAAACACTTAAGGACTATGGGGTTAATTTAGATAGTGTTCCACTGTTTTGTGATAACACTAGTGCAATTTGTATTGCTAAAAACCCCGTGAAACACTCTAGAACTAAGCACATTGACATTAGGTATCACTTTCTTCGTGATAATGTTGAAAAAGGAAACATTGTGCTTCACCATGTCGATACCGAACAACAATTGGCTGATATTTTTACAAAACCTTTGGATTTCACTCGTTTTTGTTTCATTTGTAGTGAAACAGGGGTTATGCATCCTCATGGCTTAAATTGAGGGGGAGTTTTTGAAACTTTGAAAGTCTATGTGTGAATCTGAAACTAAAATAATATGAGCATAGTATTTCATACATATATGACTTTGTGATTCCTTTTACAGGCTGAAAGTTCTTACTACATTACTCATGTTATACATTTTGTAGTTTTTGCCATGACTAGTAATTGGAATAATTACTTACACTAAATCTGGTCATGATCGAACTTTCTTGCTGTTTTGAACTTGTTGCGTGCTCACAAGTGCTTTTAATCATAAAAAATTAATCAAGTGATCAGCTCACATGTTGAGTTTTCAAATAAAAAATTGAGAAAAGATCAAGAGAATATGCATGCATCGCACTTCTTCTTTTGAGATTGCTTATCATTGCACTAAGATATGAACTTGGAAGGAATTGTGTATGACTAAAACCATGTCCTTAAGCTTCTGATTGTCAAATGACATAGGCTTGGCTTGGTTGGTTAGAATAAGGCTGATGCGGCATATAATCTCTTGCAAATATCATATGATCAACTTTGTGCCTTAAATGATTATGAATAATAAAAATGCAGCAACAAGTGTCATGTTTTCAGGTTTTGAAATAGTTGAGTAAGGGAGATCATGACTTGCTTAAACTGAAAAATACATTTGATCTCTAGCATGGCTTACACTACTTTATGTATCTCATTGATGTGATAGTGTAAGTAACCTGATAGTATGACTTGGATGAGCTTTGTTTTGTATGTATATGTTATAATATGCTCATAACATTTAAAAATTTCTCTTTTGAACCTATCGAAGTGTGCGATCGACACTTCCCCCGGGCCTGCACTGGGCAGCCCGCGGAGGTTCTTTTTTTCGGAGGGGCTAGTTCCTAGCGGAGAGCTTGCGCGAATGGACGAGTTAGTGAGAGCTTGACACGGGAAGTTTTACGTGGTTCAGGCCGCCGGAGCGTAAAACCCTACGTCCACGGCGAGCTATGGAGCTCGCTGTATTGCTTGCTGCTCAGGGCCGGGGGCCTGAGCTTGGGGGTGAGTTACAGCTTGAGAGTGTATGGCTAGCGTATGAGTTGCAGAATGCGAACCCTTGCTATCGGCGCCTACCCGAGCCTTTTATAGTCCAAGGCTCGGGCGGCTTACAAGGGAAGCCGGGACCCGACAGGTGGTCCCGGGGAGATTGTCTATTATCTACCGTATCTGTAGTTATGCCGGTGGTTGCCTCCGGTCGAAGGCTTCTGAGTCTTCCTTTTGCCGCCCTGCCCATGCCGTGCGCTAGTCGTAGTGGTTGATGACGGCGCAGGCGGCATGGGATGTCTTGTCGCGGCGTTCATTACCTGTCAGGTTCTGACACCACGCGCCAGTATGTGATGCGACTGGACGCAACGGCACCTGACAGGCGCGTGCTCCGCGTTTCCGCGTCTTGGGAAGACGCGGGCCTTGAATTCCTTGTACGGGCAAGGTGAGGGGCGCCTTTACGCCCGCTGCCTACCGCTCGGGGGCAGGCAGCACCGTTCTTCCAGCCACGTGGCGGGTCCGGAGCTCTTCTCTGAGGAGAGGGAGGTCCGGCCCCGCTGGACGCATGGCGCCTTCGGACCTCTCTCCCGCGGAGGGGGAGGTCCGACTTCTGCATGCCACGTGGCGGGCCCGGAGCTCACCTCTGAGGAGAGGGAGGTCCGGCCTCGCTGGACGCATGGCATCTTCGGACCTCTCTCCCGCAGAGGGGAAGGTCCGGCTTCTGTATGCCACGTGGCGGGCCCGGAGCTCTCCTCTGAGGAGAGGGAGGTCCGGCCCCGCCAGACGCGTGGCGCCTTCGGAGCTCTCCCTGCGGAGAAGGGCGAGCGCCTTAGGCATTTTACCCTGTGCGCGGGGGTACCCCATATCTCAGGTACCGACAGAACCTTGCTGAATACATTGTCAAAGGGGGAGAAATATGTATAAGGAGAGATTTTTTTTACTCTTTGCATACACTTTCTTCCTTCTCTGATTATAAAAAATCGGGAGAAATTAATAAAGGGGGAGAAATGAGTTTTCAAAGCTTTTCAAAACTTTTCATAAGCCAATGTTCGGATTTTAATTGGTGTTGCCAACGCATTCATCAAGGGGGAGATTGTGAGACCTATGTGTGCTGAATACATTGGCAATTAGGATAAAAGTTAGCATTAACATTCAAAGTTTTGAATATTGCCAAAACATTCTTCGGTGGCAAGGTCCGACAAGTTCTTTGTTAGGTCCACCAAGTGTTGGCAAGGTCCGACGCAAGGTCCGGAGAGCTCCTGCAAGGTCCGGAGAGCTTCTGTGAGGTCCGGAGCTAGTTTTTAGGGAGCTCCGGTAAAGTTCAACTCGTAGAACTGCAGCGTCTTGTTTTTGCTTTTAACTCGCAATGTTTCAAACTTGCTTTATGGGAAGGTTTGCTTAGTATTAATTTGCTAAGTTTTTGTTGTGTTTTGGTGGTTATGGCTGTTATCATTTGATATGGTTTGCAACATGCTTATTGTAAGGGCCTCAGTTTTTGACACACATTTGCAGTGTTCATCACCACACCACACACCTCATTTGAGGAAGAATGATGAACACAAATGAAGAGCAAGTAACAATTATCAACATGCTCATTAGAGAACAAACTTACACATTGCAAAAGTGGTATTTCCCACATGTGATATAGATGGGCTGGACATATGAAAACTCCTACACTTTACTAAGGATGTCCCTGCCAAGTTTCACCCAAATTCAAAACCTTTTGAGGTCAGTTTGGGTATAGTTAGGAAGAGGGCAGTTTGAAACCTTATTCAAATTCAAACTGTTTTTATCCCATGAATTTAAAAGTGGAAGGCATATTCTTACTCAGCACATTTTTGTGAGCTCACACACCAATTTTCACTCCATTTGGAGTTGATCTTGACATGAGCTAAGGGGGAGAAATTCAAACTTTATTTGAATTTCAAACTGAACTTGTGCTGAAATTCATTCAAACCAAACCTCATTTTAACTTGGATCAATTCAAATGGCTCATGGGTGAATAATTTGAATTGCCAAGGGTAGTATGGGGTTCACTGTTTACAACAGTGATTAGGAGTAAATTTCAGAGGTTAAAATGGGGGTGGGACCCATATGTCAGCCTCTACTTCAACACAAACCGACTGAAACACAGCTCAATCGGTTCCCGGGTGCAGTGTGCGCGCGCCACCGAGGGGGGCAGCCGGCGCCAGCTCCTGCTGCGCGCCCCAAGCCGGAGACCAGTCGCCGGGCTACTTATCCCCTCCCCGGCGTGCTCCGATCGCCCATTCCCCGAGCTGCCGACATACTCGGCCTGTTCTTCCACTGCAACCGCCGCCGCTCGAGCTCACGCTTGATCAAGCCGATCACTCGCGAGCACAGCCTCCTCCACAGCAAAACGGCACCAAGAGGTCATGAGCAACCTCCTAGACCCCGTGTTGTCCAGTGAGCAAGCGTCCTCGAGCTGTACGAGCCATTTCTCCGGCGAGCCGAACATCGCCGCCGATCGGGCTCCCGTGGACAGCACGGCACAGCCGTTGTCACGTCCTCTTCTCTACACAAGAAAGGTGCGTGATTGTATGTAGATGGAGTAGCCGAAAGCCGTTTGGCGATTGATCAACCCTCGGCCGAGAATTTCCAAATTTACTCTTGATCAGTTCATAAGGACCGAGCTCACCTTCGGGTGAAATTCGTGCTCTATGCACGAGGGTTGGACGAGCTTGTTACCTAGTAGCTTCTACGCACGATAGCGCCCACGCTCGAACTGGAATTAGAGAAAACCTTCGAGAATCGGCCATGATATGGCTGTTTTCCCCGCCGCCATGGCTGAACACCTCGGCTCACCGTCGAGAGCCTAGTTGCCGGTATTTCTAGCTTCCACCCAGCCCTGGTTCGTGTTTCCCATGCTCTACTGATGCTCTCCGACCGATTTCCGGTCGATTTGGTGCACGGGAGAGCGGGACCGACCTCACCGGAACCCTAGCAGGTGCTGTCATCGGTGCGCACGGGTTTCCGGTCATCGCCGGCGGCCGGCGACCCCACCATCGAGTACAGGGGGTCAGTAAAGGGGCAGGCGGCAAGTTTCGGGCCGGCGGGTGGCCGGGAACTCAGTTCCGGCGAGGGTCGCCGGAGATCGCCGCCGCCGCGCAGTTGGCGCGAGGAGGGAGACGACGCACTCTGTGCGGGGCCCACAAGCCAGAGTTTAAACTTTTTCCCGAATTTCAGTTTCAGTTCAAACTTCAAATCCTTATAACTTTGGCTAGAAAGCTCCAAATTGAGTGAACCAAATTTTGCTGGATTCCGCTCTCCGAGTACTTTCCAGCAAATCAAGTTTCACTTCATGAAAACCCTTAATTTTCCAGAATTAATTCCTCAAAGTTTAAACTGTTAGGAATTTTAACTGGAGAATCCTGTGGAGGAAAATCCTGAAATTTTGCTGGGATATTCACCAAAATATCCATGAACTACCATAAAAAATTCAGATCCATTTGAGCTCATTTAATCCACCTAATGGTGTGATTAGTGAAACTGTTCCAGAGAAAATAGAAAATGTACAGAAACATTTTCAGAATTTTCTCTGAAATTGTTTAGCTCATATCTTTAGTTAGGGACTTCCAAATTAAGTGAGACCAACTCCGTTAGAACCCTCTGAAAATCTAGTTTTCAGAAAGTCATAGTTTGTCTCATGAAAATTCCTAGAACACCCTAAGAGTTCCAATTAAGGTCAAGGACATAATTAATTGTGGAGGGCTCAAATGAGCTTTGCTGCAACTAAAACTTGACCAAGTCTCTGTTTAGGTTGTAACCAAGCCACAGTAAAAGTTTCACAGTCATTAGGTCTGTCTAGCAAAGGTTATAGACTTCACAACTTCAAAGATAATACAAATGCATTTAAATTAATACATACATTGCTCTTATCATGTAGTCGCTAAGGTCGAGGAGGAACCCGAAGTCCTAGACTTCGTTACTCCGGAGGAACAGCTAGCCTACGACCAAGAGCAGCAAGGCAAGCTCCGGTTTGCATTAACCATTTTACAAATTTTTATTGTTTTGAGCACATACTTGTTTCCTTTATTCTGTGCATTAGAGTCTTGTTTGGAAACCCCACTGCATAGCCAAGAAAACCATGGGTTGGGGTTTAGGATGCAAACCCCGTTAGCCACTGCATTGCTAGGATAGAGTAGGATTCGGTACAAGTCGAGTAGTTGGAACTACTCACGAGAATAGGCTAGAGGCACATTGCTCGGGTAGAGATAGCACATGATACACATGGCAAGAAAATGAGACCGAGCGGAGAGTAAGGGCAGCAGGACTTTGGGGCCTGTGTGCTGTAGCTCCGCTTGTGTCGATTGAGGACCAAGCCGTGTGCGGGCCTGTTGAACAAGCTAGAACAGTACCGAAGACCTACCGGCTATATGGGAACCGGGAAACTAATGTAACTCGGGTAGCTGGTTATTGAGGCATTGCCCGTCGTTCAGAGGGTAGGTTGAGAGCTTGAGGTGTAAATTGGCTGGCGGCACGGAGATGCGCGTGCAGAGACCTCTTGCTCGGGACGATGGGACCGGTTCAATATTTGGCTAACGGGTGAAAGGTAGTCGCGTACGGCATCCGTGATGGTTGTTGTAGGCAACATCGAGTACGGGCATACGTGACGGGTTGTTCGGGTAACCCTGCAGGTGTAAATCGATTATAATCGCCGTCCCTCGCGGTCAGTGAGTACCACTTGTTCACTGTACCGTGACGTAGAAAGAACAGGCTAGTTACATGTTAAAATGTTGCTGATTGAAAGCTGGACAGTGATTGTTAATGATATGCTGTAGCTTAGAGCTAATTAAAGTTCTTTTCAACTTTGGGCAAAGTACATGAGAGAAATGCGTTTCTTGTTTGATTGCGGCTCTCTCATGTGCCTTAGCGTAAGGTTCGCCACAACCTGCTGCTAAAACTTGAAAGTAAGGTTCTACTAATTAGGCGAGTCCTTGCAAATGATTTTTACCTCATGCAACCCATAACCCTCATGTAGAAGTTCCATGTTTAGGTGAGACGGGTCAGACTTGCTGATCCTTCGTGCTCACTGCTTGTGTTTGAAGCTTTTGCAGAGTTCTATGAGGAAGGGACTCCCGAAGAGGAGACGGAACCCCAGGAGGGGAACCCCGTCGAGTGGGAGTCGTGCACGCCGCAGAGTTAGTGTGCGTGTGTGCTAGCAAGGACACGTTCGAGGGCTGAACGTGCACTTGATGCTTAGTCTACGCCCGCGAGTGTAGACTGAACTTATTTTGATGTAAACATGTTCATAAACTTGTTTATGTAATAAAACTTCCGCTTCCGCTTTGCACCTTTGATGTGTGTTATACGGTGCTGTGCAACGCAGCACCCCTCAGCGTGATCCTGGCTCGACAGGACCAATGGGGTCGTGCCAGCGTGGTATCAGAGCTCGCTTGAGGTTTAACACAGTACAAAGGTCTTCTTTTTCAAAAATCCAGTGAGGAACGAGTTAGTAGCCCGTATAAGGATGTTATTAGCATATAGAAAGTGGCATATTAACCTATTTGTTATGTCGGAAAATCGTGCATCTCGGGACGTTCATGTCTTGGGGGGTGCACGTAAGCGCTGTCCACCAGTGCGCACAAGCTGAAGGGTGGAGCCCCACGGGTGGCAGGTAACCCGACCCGCTTTGATATCCTCTACGACTCTTAATGTCGTTTGGGGTATTCAAGCAACGTCTGTCCCTGGCGTGCGTGGTGCAACATGGGAGACCCCGTCACGTGGTCTGAAACGTGAACACGTAACTCAAGGCGTGTTTGGCTTGAGAACATCCGGGCGAGTGATGACGGCCGGGTGTACCAACTGTATGGATTCCGGGCTCGGTGTGCAGCCGAGACTGCAGGTAGCCTGACCACGAAACGGTAGACGTGTAGCATCCGTGTGCAAGTGACGAGTAGTGCCACTGAACTAACGAAGCCGGCTAAGTCCGGTATAGGTTTTTCCTTTGTGAGGACGTAGTACCGACATAATCTGGTGACGCATCGACGTCACACCCCATTAAATAAACAACTTCATTTAAAAACTTGAAGGTTTTTATCCAAAGTAGTAAAACTTGATGTAACTCCTTCCCTTGAACAGGATATTCAAAGTTAACAGGTTTTCAACTTATAGGTTGTTAAGGACAGAGCACTCTGTTTTCAGCTGAATCAAGGCTGAAGTTAATCAGAGGCTAGAGGTTGAGTTCTTTCGAGATTGGGGTCGTATGATACATTTCTGGAAAGCTTTGGAAGGGCTTTACAACTTTTCTGTTGAGGTCCAGAGGTGTTTAATCTCTTAACCACTTGAAAAATGCAATAGAGTTGGAACTGTCCAGAAAACAGGACAGGGTAAAGACTCTCTGTAGACTCTTTGTAAATTGAGCATAACTTCCTGCATAAAAATCCAAAAATAGAAAATGAGGTAGTTCTGGAAAGCTTATGAGATGGGTTACAACTTTGTAACAGAAAGTGTTGTCAGATTAGGAACAGAAGTAACTGAGATTGTTGGATCAAATCAGTACCTAAGGCAGGGAGGTGCTGTCCAATTGTTCCCAGAAATTCTGTTAACTTTGACATCTCATAACTTTTGGACCAGGACAGATCTTAGGCCAAGCAAATACTGGCTGGAAAGCTATTGATGTTAGCTTCAACTTTGATGTTGAGCTCCAGGACTGGTTTTGCTTTTAACCTGTCCTAAATCAGGTTGAAATGGAAACTGGTCAAGGCTGTCATGGGAACAGCAGATCAGCAGTCAAATTTGTTTAAAAATTTGAACTATGTTTCCAAGTGTTATGAGTTCAAGGACATATCTTATGTTATAACTCAATGGTTTACTGTTTAAATAAATATTTGACATTTCTCAAATATATTTTTACAGATGGCAGCAGATAAACGGTTGGAGAACGGGTGGGTAGTTTCCCACTGCTCTGACCGTAGCGGCTACCCGGAAGCATTGTGGCAAATGCTCCAATATTTCGGGTACAACCAGATGCCGCAATACTTCGCCAAGGAAGAGGGCGAAGAGGGGAACAAGACGTGGACGATCCATGTCGAGGTTCCTGCAGGACCTACGCCACCCGGTTGGGTGCCATTCACCGTCACGGTGAGAGGAAGACAACCGGAAGGGATGTGGCAAGTGGCAGCCCGCGACACTATGTCACGTTTCTGCCAACTGCACGTGCAGGCTATGGAGGGCACACCATACGCACTCGTTCCGGTGGAGGGACGAGCTCAGCATGTGTGGGAAGAGAGGTACCTGGAGGCAACAGACCCGAGTTGCCCAAGGTACAACCCCGCGGAGGCAAACCTCAGCCTCCAAATGAGGGCGGGAAACGCTGTGATGGACAGCCAAGCTGTTCATACGGAGCATCTCGCCACCATGCTCAAGGAGAGCAAAAGCCATGGAGATCATTTCGAGGGTGCTCACAGCGCACTCCGCAATGTGCTCCTTCCGACGATCAAGCGACTGAATGAACAACACAATCAGTTGCGTCGTCTGAAGAAGGCAAAGAAGAAGAGCCGTGTTGACATCGCAGCGTTGCAAGAGCTGGTGCAGACCCTAACCCAGCAGAATGAGGACCTTGCTCAAGAGCGGGACGACGCTATTGAGGAAGGACAAGGCTGGGAAGAGGACTACAACCATGCTATGGACGAGGTGCATGCCTTGCAGGACCTCGTGCCCCCGGTATTGGGCGTACCGGTAGTCTTGGGTCTTCCAGCCATGGGAGAACCCGGAATGGGAGAAGAGGTGGTAGACCCCGAGCCACCAGCAGAGGTACCAGAGGAGGACGACCCACAGGAGGTCGAGTTCTACTCCGAGTAGGGGGTTACGGTTGCCAAGTAGGGCAGCTAGGGTAGCGTAACCCAACTTTTGTAATCGGTGACATGTCGTGTAGACAGTAGCCTATGTATAGGTAGTGACGACATGAGCACGACTTCTCGGAGATCCGAGAATAATGTATCTTGTATAAAGTTTATGCTTTATCAATATATGTGAATGTTGTGCAAATTGATCATGTGTCACTTCAATACCTACTGTTGCGTATGGAATTTTTAGTAAGACATGTGCTAATTGCTGCTGTTTTGAATTTCAGAATGACGCGTACTCGTGCCAACCCTGACGTTGGGGGTACCAGTCAAGGGGGAGAGACCTCCCAACCACCTCCCGAGGACTCCTCGGGACAGCAGCAGCAACAGCAAACACCGCCACCGCCACTACCAACGGTTACATTGGCCGACATTGTCGCGGCTATGGCGGGCTCGCATCAGCAGCACACAGAGTTGCTGCAGACTCTCATCGCCAATACGTCTCGCCCAGAGAGACGTCAAGATCGTGAGGAGCGCCAACAGAGCTCCTACTCTGACTTCCTGGCGACTCATCCCCCTGTATTCTCAAGGGCGGATGAACCACTTGACACGGACAACTGGCTCCGCGCCATAGAGATGAAGTTCGGGCTGCTCCAAATCAGCGAGCAGCACAAGACTCAGTTCACGGTCCAGCAGCTCCAAGGATCCGCGAGCGCGTGGTGGGCCAACTTCTGTGCTTCCCAGCCCACCGACCGAGTGATGACCTGGGCGGAGTTCCGGACGGCCTTCAGGGCCTATCATATACCGCCCGGTTTGATGAAGAGGAAGACGCAGGAGTTCCTACACCTGCAACAAGGGAGCCGGAACGCGCTGGAATACTCCAGGGCGTTCAACGATCTCGCGCTCTACGCGTCGTATCACGCGGATACAGACGAGAAGCGGCGAGACCATTTTTACCAGGGGCTTAACCCGCTCCTGAAGGACAAGTTGGCGATGTTCAATCGCGGCAGCCTCAACGACATCATTGATACTGCGATTGTTCAGGAGGACTCCGGCAAGGAGTTGGCGGCGGCAGAGCGAAAGCGAAGCGCGCCGCAGAGCAGCAGAGAAGGAGGCGGTCCTTCTCTGAAGTTTCGGATGGTGAATCGCCCACCATCAGGTCCACGCTGGCAGCCACAACAGCGGTCGATGCCGTTCCGCAGTCGGCCGTATTCTTCGCTGGCATTCCGGCCGGCACTGCCAGTACCACCGCAACAACAACAGCAGCAGCGGGCGATGCCGCGTGCGTTTGCACCTCAGCAACGCATGCCGGGCTTTCGTCCACCGAGTACTCCACCATCAGCGGCCACATGTTACAAGTGTGGTCGTCCAGGACACTTCGCGAGCAGTTGCCCGGAGAGGCAAGGCGGCGGAGTGGCACCACAGTTTCCGGGGAGGAATCAACCCCGGAACCCTACTAATGCGCGGCGGGCAAACCCTAGGCCCGGCACTGTCCACCAACTTGCCATTGAGGACGTGCCGGAGGGCGAGCCAATCCTTGCGGGTATGTTCCAACTCCACCAGCATCCCGCTATAGTACTGTTTGATTCAGGCGCCACGCATAATTTTATTAGCCAAGCTTTCATTGCTAAACACAGTTTGCCAATACTACCCACCGATAGTCCATATTTAATTTGTTCACCGGGTGGGAAGATTTCAGCAAGCGTAATGGTCTCCAAAGCACCATTATGCTTAGCGGGTAGAGTGTACCCCACGTCTCTCATTATCTTAGAGGGACAGAAGGTCGATGTCATTCTTGGGATGTCGTGGTTAACCCGCCACGGCGCTGTTTTAGACACCGTCCTTCGAGTCGTGCACTTAAACTCAGAGGTGCACGGTTCTCACTCATTATTTCTGGACAGTCCAGAAATAAAACTTCCAAGTGTCTATCAAGCCACGACCATCAGATTGGAAGATATTCCGGTGGTCCGAGAGTTCCCTGATGTATTCCCGGACGATTTGCCGGGGATGCCACCCGATAGAGAGGTGGAGTTCAAGATTGAACTTGCACCGGGAACCATGCCAATATCCCGAAGGCCGTACAAGATGGCGCCCAAGGAGTTGGCTGAACTGAAGACTCAGCTCACGGACCTTCTGGAGAAGGGTTTTATTAGGCCGAGCTCCTCGCCATGGGGCTGTTCGGCATTATTTGTCAAGAAAAAGGATGAAACGTTGCGGCTTTGCGTGGACTACCGTCCATTAAATGCCGTAACCATTAAAACAAGTACCCGTTGCCACGGTTGACATGTTGTTTGATCAGTTGGTCGAAGTGAAGATCTTTTCCAAGATGAATTTAAGATCCGGGTACCATCAGATTAAGATAAGGGTGGAGGACATTCCAAAGACAGCTTTCTCGACAAGGTATGGACTTTATGAGTACCTGGTCATGTCCTTCGGCCTCACCAATGCTCCAGATCACTTCATGTACTTAATGAACTCGGTGTTCATGCCGGAGCTGGACAAGTTTGTCGTGGTCTTCATCGACGACATCCTGGTATATTCCAAGTCGGAGGAAGATCACAAGAAACATCTGCATATAGTCTTGCAACGGCTGCGGGATCACAAGTTATACGCAAAATTCAGCAAATGCGAGTTTTGGATATCGCAAGTGCCTTTCCTCGGGCATATCATCTCAGCGGAGGGTATCGCTGTGGACCCGAGCAAGATCACGCAAGTGCTGAATTGGAAATCCCCGAGAACTGTTCATGAGGTACGGAGTTTCCTCGGACTCGCGGGATATTATCGGAGGTTCATTCCGAACTTCTCGAAGATTGCCAAGCCAATGACGGAGCTGTTGAAGAAGGCTACCAAATATGTTTGGAGTCCAACATGTGAAGCAGCATTCAAGGCTTTAGTCAAGCACCTGACATCAGCACCGGTTTTGGCGCAGCCAGACACAACAAAACCGTTCGATGTGTACTGCGATGCATCCGGCATTGGGCTCGGGTGTGTGCTGATGCAAGACCGAAGAGTGGTCGCGTATGGATCACGGCAGCTTAGAAACCATGAGCAAAATTATCCAACTCACGACTTGGAGCTCGCTGCCGTGGTACTTGCACTGAAGATGTGGAGGCACTACCTACTCGGTAACCTCGTACATTTATATACCGACCACAAAAGCCTCAAGTACATATTCACTCAGAAGGAGCTGAATATTTGGCAACGAAGATGGTTAGAACTGATAAAGGATTACGAGATAGAAATCCATTATCATCCGGGCAAGGCAAACGTAGTGGCAGATGCGCTGAGCCGCAAGTCACACGTCAATACTCTGACCATCACACCGTTGGAAGAGAGCGAACTACCACTACATGTGATTCCACACGGAGCTCTCTACAACCTAGCTTTGATCCCCACCATCCGTGAAGAGATAGCGGCAGCCCAGAAGAATGACAAGGGCATGTCACATTTACGGAGACGTGTAGACAGTGGGGAGTTGAAATGTTTCCGGAAGGACGGAGACGGCGTCCTATGGTTCAAGGACCGGATCGTCGTACCCCGAAACCCGGAGTTACGGAAGAAAATCTTTGATGAGGCTCACTTATCAAAGTTTTCTATTCACCCCGGCAGCAACAAAATGTATCAAGAACTCAGAAGCAAGTTTTGGTGGACACGGATGAAGCGGGAGACTGCAAAATACGTGTCCGAGTGTGATACATGTCGAAGGGTGAAGGCAGATCATATGCGGAAACCGGGACTGCTGCAACCACTGGGCATTCCTGCCTGGAAGTGGGAGGACATGAGCATGGATTTCGTCGTCGGTTTACCCACCACCTTACAGAAACATGATTCGGTGTGGGTGATCGTCGATCGGCTCACCAAAGTTGCCCATTTCATCCCGGTCAACACCAACTACAACGCCCAGAAGTACGCTGAACTGTACATCTCACGGATCCTATGCTTGTACGGCGTACCCCGTACTATCATATCGGATCGGGGCACCTTATTTGTGTCCCATTTTTGGGAGCAGCTGCACGCTGCCTTGGGGACGAAGCTGATCCGTAGTTCAGCCTACCACCCGCAGACGGATGGGCAAACCGAGCGGGTAAATCAAATCCTAGAAGACATGCTACGAGCTTGCGCTATCAACCACGGCAAGAATTGGGATGATCACTTGCCGTTAGCCGAGTTCTCGTACAACAATGGGTACCAAGCCAGCATCAAGATGGCGCCCTACGAGGCGCTATACGGAAGAAAATGCCGCACACCATTGAACTGGTGTGAGTCTGGCGAAAGGGTTACCTTCGGGATTGACCTTGTCAACAACGCGGAAGAAAAGGTTCGACTAATTCAAGCGAACCTAAAAGCCGCTCAATCCCGTCAGAAACAGTATGCGGACCGGAGAAGGCGCCCATTACAATTCGAAGTTGGAGATCACGTATATCTACGGGTGTCTCCAATGAAGGGCGTAAACAGATTTGGGGTGAGAGGAAAGTTGGCACCCCGATTCATCGGTCCATTTCAGATTACCGAAAGATGTGGATCAGTGGCATACCGGCTGAAATTACCAGAAGCACTTTCCGGTGTGCACGACGTCTTTCATATTTCCCAGCTGAGGAAGTGTCTCAAGCTATCAACTACCGTTCAGCTGGAAGACATTGAAGAACTACAACCGGATCTCACCTATCGGGAGGAACCGGTGCAGATTATTGATGAAAAGGCCCGAACCACACGCAACCGTACATTGTGGTTCTACAAGGTTCTATGGAGTAATCACTCCATGGACGAAGCGACATGGGAGAGCGAAGAATTCCTTCGCACTAACTACCCCGAATTTTTCACGTCGCATATCCGGTAATTTTCCACCGTCCTCTCTCTCATTTTCACCTTATAATCTCGGGACGAGATTCTTTTAAGGGGGGAGGAATGTAATGGCCTCAGTTTTTGACACACATTTGCAGTGTTCATCACCACACCACACACCTCATTTGAGGAAGAATGATGAACACAAATGAAGAGCAAGTAACAATTATCAACATGCTCATTAGAGAACAAACTTACACATTGCAAAAGTGGTATTTCCCACATGTGATATAGATGGGCTGGACATATGAAAACTCCTACACTTTACTAAGGATGTCCCTGCCAAGTTTCACCCAAATTCAAAACCTTTTGAGGTCAGTTTGGGTATAGTTAGGAAGAGGGCAGTTTGAAACCTTATTCAAATTCAAACTGTTTTTATCCCATGAATTTAAAAGTGGAAGGCATATTCTTACTCAGCACATTTTTGTGAGCTCACACACCAATTTTCACTCCATTTGGAGTTGATCTTGACATGAGCTAAGGGGGAGAAATTCAAATTTTATTTGAATTTCAAACTGAACTTGTGCTGAAATTCATTCAAACCAAACCTCATTTGAACTTGGATCAATTCAAATGGCTCATGGGTGAATAATTTGAATTGCCAAGGGTAGTATGGGGTTCACTGTTTACAACAGTGATTAGGAGTAAATTTCAGAGGTTAAAATGGGGGGTGGGACCCACATGTCAGCCTCTACTTCAACACAAACCGACTGAAACACAGCTCAATCGGTTCCCGGGTGCAGTGTGCGCGCGCCACCGAGGGGGGCAGCCGGCGCCAGCTCCTGCTGCGCGCCCCAAGACGGAGACCAGTCGCCGGGCTACTTATCCCCTCCCCGGCGTGCTCCGATCGCCCATTCCCCGAGCTGCCGACATACTCGGCCTGTTCTTCCACTGCAACCGCCGCCGCTCGAGCTCACGCTTGATCAAGCCAATCACTCGCGAGCACAGCCTCCTCCACAGCAAAACGGCACCAAGAGGTCGTGAGCAACCTCCTAGACCCCGTGTTGTCCAGTGAGCAAGCGTCCTCGAGCTGTACGAGCCATTTCTCCGGCGAGCCGAACATCGCCGCCGATCGGGCTCCCGTGGACAGCACGGCACAGCCGTTGTCACGTCCTCTTCTCTACACAAGAAAGGTGTGTGATTGTATGTAGATGGAGTAGCCGAAAGCCGTTTGGCGATTGATCAACCCTCGGCCGAGAATTTCCAAATTTACTCTTGATCAGTTCATAAGGACCGAGCTCACCTTCGGGTGAAATTCGTGCTCTATGCACGAGGGTTGGACGAGCTTGTTACCTAGTAGCTTCTACGCACGATAGCGCCCACGCTCGAACTGGAATTAGAGAAAACCATCGAGAATCGGCCATGATATGTCTGTTTTCCCCGCCGCCATGGCTGAACACCTCGGCTCACCGTCGAGAGCCTAGTTGCCGGTATTTCTAGCTTCCACCCAGCCCTGGTTCGTGTTTCCCATGCTCTACTGATGCTCTCCGACCGATTTCCGGTCGATTTGGTGCACGGGAGAGCGGGACCGACCTCACCGGAACCCTAGCAGGTGCTGTCATCGGTGCGCACGGGTTTCCGGTCATCGCCGGCGGCCGGCGACCCCACCATCGAGTCCAGGGGGTCAGTAAAGGGGCAGGCGGCAAGTTTCGGGCCGGGGGGTGGCCGGGAACTCAGTTCCGGCGAGGGTCGCCGGAGATCGCCGCCGCTGCGCAGTTGGCGCGAGGAGGGAGACGACGCACTGTGTGCGGGGCCCACAAGCCAGAGTTTAAACTTTTTCCCGAATTTCAGTTTCAGTTCAAACTTCAAATCCTTATAACTTTGGCTAGAAAGCTCCAAATTGAGTGAACCAAATTTTGCTGGATTCCGCTCTCCGAGTACTTTCCAGCAAATCAAGTTTCACTTCATGAAAACCCTTAATTTTCCAGAATTAATTCCTCAAAGTTTAAACTGTTAGGAATTTTAACTGGAGAATCCTGTGGAGGAAAATCCTGAAATTTTGCTGGGATATTCACCAAAATATCCCTGAACTACCATAAAAATTTCAGATCCATTTGAGCTCATTTAATCCACCTAATGGTTTGATTAGTGAAACTGTTCCAGAGAAAATAGAAAATGTTCAGAAACATTTTCAGAATTTTCTCTGAAATTGTTTAGCTCATATCTTTAGTTAGGGACTTCCAAATTAAGTGAGACCAACTCCGTTAGAACCCTCTGAAAATCTAGTTTTCAGAAAGTCATAGTTTGTCTCATGAAAATTCCTAGAACACCCTAAGAGTTCCAATTAAGGTCAAGGACATAATTAATTATGGAGGGCTCAAATGAGCTTTGCTGCAACTAAAACTTGACCAAGTCTCTGTTTAGGTTGTAACCAAGCCACAGTAAAAGTTTCACAGTCATTAGGTCTGTCTAGCAAAGGTTATAGACTTCACAACTTCAAAGATAATACAAATGCATTTAAGTTAATACATACATTGCTCTTATCATGTAGACGCTAAGGTCGAGGAGGAACCCGAAGTCCTAGACTTCGTTACTCCGGAGGAACAGCTAGCCTACGACCAAGAGCAGCAAGGCAAGCTCCGGTTTGCATTAACCATTTTACAAATTTTTATTGTTTTGAGCACATACTTGTTTCCTTTATTCTGTGCATTAGAGTCTTGTTTGGAAACCCCACTGCATAGCCAAGAAAACCATGGGTTGGGGTTTAGGATTGCAAACCCCGTTAGCCACTGCATTGCTAGGATAGAGTAGGATTCGGTACAAGTCGAGTAGTTGGAACTACTCGCGAGAATAGGCTAGAGGCACATTGCTCGGGTAGAGATAGCACATGATACACATGGCAAGAAAATGAGACCGAGCGGAGAGTAAGGGCAGCAGGACTTTGGGGCCTGTGTGCTGTAGCTCCGCTTGTGTCGATTGAGGACCGAGCCGTGTGCGGGCCTGTTGAACAAGCTAGAACAGTACCGAAGACCTACCGGCTATATGGGAACCGGGAAACTTATGTAACTCGGGTAGCTGGTTATTGAGGCATTGCCCGTCGTTCAGAGGGTAGGTTGAGAGCTTGAGGTGTAAATCGGCTGGCGGCACGGAGATGCGCGTGCAGAGACCTCTTGCTCGGGACGATGGGACCGGTTCAATATTTGGCTAACGGGTGAAAGGTAGTCACGTACGGCGTCCGTGATGGTTGTTGTAGGCAACATCGAGTACGGGCGTACGTGACGGGTTGTTCGGGTAACCCTGCAGGTGTAAATCGATTATAATCGCCGTCCCTCGCGGTCAGTGAGTACCACTTGTTCACTGTACCGTGACGTAGAAAGAACAGGCTAGTTACATGTTAAAATGTTGCTGATTGAAAGCTGGACAGTGATTGTTAATGATATGCTGTAGCTTAGAGCTAATTAAAGTTCTTTTCAACTTTTGGCAAAGTACATGAGAGAAATGCGTTTCTTGTTTGATTGCGGCTCTCTCATGTGCCTTAGCATAAGGTTCTCCACAACCTGCTGCTAAAACTTGAAAGTAAGGTTCTACTAATTAGGCGAGTCCTTGCAAATGATTTTTACCTCATGCAACCCATTACCCTCATGTAGAAGTTCCATGTTTAGGTGAGACGGGTCAGACTTGCTGAGCCTTCGTGCTCACTGCTTGTGTTTGAAGCTTTTGCAGGGTTCTATGAGGAAGGGACTCCCGAAGAGGAGACGGAACCCCAGGAGGGGAACCCCGTCGAGTGGGAGTCGTGCACGCCGCAGAGTTAGTGTGCGTGTGTGCTAGCAAGGACACGTTCGAGGGCTGAACGTGCACTTGATGCTTAGTCTACGCCCGCGAGTGTAGACTGAACTTATTTTGATGTAAACATGTTCATAAACTTGTTTATGTAATAAAACTTCCGCTTCCGCTTTGCACCTTTGACGTGTGTTATACGGTGCTGTGCAACGCAGCACCCCTCAGCGTGATCCTGGCTCGACAGGACCAATGGGGTCGTGCCACTTATGTGACGTACTCATGTAAGGTGTTGTGGTTTTCGAACTAACGTGAGTCAAGTCGAGGACTTATGCTCGGAAGAATTGGTTGTTTATTCATGTGCAGGTGTTGCTTGAGTTCAAGACATGGCTGGTGACGGGATCCTTGGACTAGTCTCAGGGAGGATATGAGGTTCCAACAACCAAGTTCGGGAGGAGCTGTGGTTGAGTTGATCGGGAGGTCGCGCAACATGTTTGGATCAAGGGCAGTGCATATGAAGGTTGCGTGTACGTCGTTGGAAGGTGTTTGCACATGTTCAAGGAGTGCCTGGACGTGCCATCATTGTTCCAAGGCGTGATGAAGAGAAGTGGACGTAAAGAATTGGTCGGAAAGGTCCAACCGGCTGGATTGCATACTCAGTCTGAGGCTGAGTCGGATATGGCTCAAATATGGAAGATTTGAGTTGGTTATGATAGGATTTCGTGCTAGGCACGAAGTTGAGTTGTTTTAGGAATGTTTAGGACGTTCCTAAGGTGTTTGGAAGTCTCACGATTGCTTCTATCTGCGAATAGGAGAGTCCTGAGCAGTTATGGTAAGTTAGGATACGAGTCCAATTAGGAGTAGGAGTCCTAGATTGGATTGTTTAGCCTGAGGGCTGGCTATAAAAGCAAGGGAGGCCAGAGATCTCGTGGGTAGAGAACTTTGGGCTGTTCCTCTTGTGTTTCTATTGAATAAAGTTCATAGTTTCGAGGAGCTTTTGTGCCTTGTTCGTCCGACTTGTTGTTCGTCAAGTCTTTCTCGCCGAGTTTCTGGACAGACCGACGTTGCTTTGGTGTTTCGTTCATAACTCGAGTTTTACAGATCCGATTGACGTGATTATTTTTGGGTTGTCTTCACAACTCAATTATCTATCATCTGTGAAATTTTCACGAGCTTCGGATCTGTAGTTTTTGAGATACACGAGTTTCTTTGCAGCGTTGCAGATCTGTTTTATATCGGGTAGAACAGATTGATCTTCGTTTAATGTTTTGATCGTATCTCAAGTTTTACTTCGTGTTTTCAAGTGATTCTTGTTGCATTAGATCCGTGACTTGATTCTCTACCTCTCTACTTGATTTCTCACGGTTGAACACGTTTAAAAACACTTGCACACACGGTTTCTTTAACCGATTGATTTTTTGCTGAGGGGTTTCTGTTGTTTCCGCTGCGAAAAGTTTTAATCTACCATTCACCCCCCCCCTCTGGTAGCTTTCACGTGCTCTTCGATCCTACAAATATCGGTACAGAGAAGAAACCGACCTGAATTCCACAATGACGCCGCACCAAATCAACTAAAGATAAGATGTTAGGATTCAACGACAATCTGAATAGGACTCTTATTCGAAGTCCCATCAGATTAGGACTCTTCTCTTCCCGATTATAAATAGAACCCAGAACCTTTGGCCGAAACCACGAACTTCTCTTCCAACTTCTAAGCCGACGACTTAGAGCCCTAGCCTCAACTCGCCGAGAAAGCCATCGCCAGAGTTCAGCAAGGAAGATTGCCGGAAGAGAGCCCAACGATCTGAGAAGACCCGAAAACCGAGAAGAACGTAAGGTAGGTCTCCAATACCACCATACGACATCATCGTGTTTTCTTTGCATCTGTTCTTCGATTCCTTTCGAATAGAAGCTTTCTCATGGACAGATCACTTGTTGATCGGGTTGACCTAAAGACAAGGTCATCGCCACGTCCACATCTGATCCGAACACCTCTGTTCATCATAAAGCCATGCAAGAACACGTTCAAACCGATCTAATAAAGCTGATCACAGGATAGCATGCATATGCATCATCGCATCTAGTTTAAAGTTTGTGCATAGTATTGATTGTCATGAATCTTGTATGTGCGTGATCCTGTATAGAAGGACAAGCTCAGGGAGCTGTCTACGACGAGCTGCAACAGCAAGGTTTCGAGATCCAAGAGCAACCGGAACCGCAAGAACAAGGCAAGTGCTCCTTGACCATATTGATCCATACTGTTTTGTTTTGCGAAAAGGTGTGTGTGCTGAGTCAAACATGATGGGAAACCCTTTTATAGGAGTTTACTAGTTTTTTTTAAACCACCATTGTAGCCTGGGAAGTTTATGAGTCGGGTATGGTTTTTACTTTTATGCTTCGCTGAGTCCATGGGATTGGGAGCGAGTTAGATGTGTCTAGCTAACTGCACTCGTAATAACAATAAGAAATTGATGTTGTTAATGGACATGGATCGGAGGGAGATCTAGGCAAGACTGGGTTTGTGAATGAGGTAGCATGAGATGGTGGTTTACTTGCCATAGATCTAAGGACTGGTTCATGCATGCACATGCCAGGATAACAGTGCCACCACAAGGCCAAGTATGGGTGCGGCTTAGCTGAGTAATTAGGTAAGTTACTAGATTGTTATGGACTGTGGAAGGCGCGGGGAATGGGAGTCGAGTGAGGACTGCCCTGGGAACTGCATGGCACAAGAGGGGGCCCGTGGGTGGGAGAATTGGAGATTCTAGCCTGCCGGTGAAACCTCAGTGAGTCCATACATCTAGTAGCCCCTTTGTAAAGGATATTTTGTGATCTCTTGGCCATACACCGACGGTTGTGTACTGGTATAATGGAGGTTCTGCCATCGCCGACGGGTGACGAAATCACACACTTGTGGGTAAAGAGGTGCAAACTCTGCAGAGTTCTTAAAACTATCATGATAGCCGAGCTTACGGTCACGAGCGCCTGACCATCTGCCATGATTAGTTGGGATGGTTATTGGTTATGGTTTTGGATGGTTTGGTTATGGTTTGGTTTTGGGACTGTTGAGTCCGGGTGATAAGATGGTTGCATGACTGTTGAGTCATGACAACAAGGTTGGTCTCGGTGGGAGACGAAGTTGTTTTATGAGATGAAATGGTAGCGAATAAACGATGGTATTCGTGAGATGGTAGCGAATACGAGGAGGTATTCGTGAGCGAGAATGAGGTTTGTCGGTCCGCGATATGGGGTACCCCCGCGCACAGGGGAAAATGCCTGAGGAACTCGCCCTTCTTCGCAGGGAGAGCTCCGAAGGCGCCACGCGTCCGGCGGGGCCGGACCTCGCTCTCCTCATAGGAGAGCTCCGGCTCGCCACGTGGCCTGCAGAAGCCGGACCTCCCCCCTCCGCGGGAGAGAGGTCCGAAGGCGCCACATGTCCAGCGGGGCCGGACGTCCCCCTCCTCAGAGGAGAGCTCCGGGCCCACCACGTGGCCGACAGAAGCCGGACCTCCCCCTCCGCGGGGAAAGGTCCAAAGGCTCCACGTGCCCTGCGGGGCCGGACCCCCCCTCTCCTCTGAGGAGGGCTCCGGGCCCGCCACGTGTCCAGCAGAGCAGCGCTGCCTGCCCCCGAGAGGTAGGCAGTGGGCGTAAAGACGCCCCATACCTTGCTCGTACAAGGTATTCAAGGCCCGCGCCATCCCAAGACGCGGAGACGCGGAGCACGCCTCTGTCAGGTGCCGTTGCGCCCAGTCGCATCACAGACTGGCGCGCGGTGTCAGAACCTGCCAGCCAATAAACACAGCGACAAGACATCCCCTGCCGCCTCCGCCGTCATCAACCACTACGACTAGCGTGCGGCATGGGCAGGGCGGCAAGACGAAGACTCAGAAGCCTTCGCCAGAGACAACTACCGGCATAACTGCGGATACAATATTCGGCAGGCAATCTCCCCGGGACCACCTGTCGGGTCCCGCCCCCCCCCCCTTGTAAGCCACACGAGCCTTGGACTATAAAAGGCTCGGGTAGGCGACGTTAGCAAGGGTTCGCACTCCAGCAACTCATACCCTAGGCGTAACTCATCCTCAAGCTCAGGACTCCGGTTCTGAACAACAGGCAATACAGCGAGCACCTCAGCTCACCGTGGACGTAGGGTTTTACGCTCCGGCGGCCCGAACCACGTAAAACTCGCCGTGTCAAACTCCTCCCTAACTCGTCCCTATGCTCAAGCTCTCCGCAAGCGACTAGCCCCTCCGAAAAAGAACCTCCGCGGGCTGCCCAGAGCAGGTCCGGGGGAAGTGTCGACCACACACTTCGACATTTGGCGCGCCAGGAAGGGGGCTTTTCCCTTGCGCGACGAGCTTCTGCCGACAAAGATGACCAAGCTTCCTTCAGCGGCAAGCTCTCCTCCCCCGCGTTCACGACGGACCGTGACTAGCGGAGAGTACGTGTCGACACACTCTGGACGGAGTGTGTCGGCGCAAGCTGGAAGCCAGCAGCCGACCCCGGCAACGCCGACTCCGGAAATGCAGGCTCCAACCAGTGTGAGATCTTCTGCGGCGCTGAGCGTTCCCCACGGGGGCGCGCTAGCTGCAGCAAGAGCGCTACTGCGCAATCCACCTGCTGGGGACGCACCCCATTCAGCGACCCAGCAGTGGATACGCGAGGTAGACCGCCTCGTCGTCGCCGCCGCAAACTCTTGACTTCGGCTGGGATGACACTCCGGCCAACCGGCGGTGTCGCTGACGCGCACGCCAACGGTTGACGGGCAGACAGCGGACTCCAGCTCCACCATGCTTCCATCGACGGACCTGAGGGCAGAGCTGGAACGGTGCCACTTGGGCCAGGATGCCCGGGTGTACCGCGAGCGATGTCGGGAAAGGCGTCGCAACCAAGAGGCTGGCGACAGCATGACGTCGGCCTCGACCCAGCCTGAAGAGCAGATCTTCGCAACGCGATCTCTGCCCCAGGCATACGCCGCGCAGCATATGCCACAACCATATGCCCTGCAAACGGCACCCCCGGTCTATGGCGCAGCCTTGCCCATACCGGGGTACACCGTGCCAACAGCGAACCAAGCGTTCACGGCACCAACACCTGCGGCAACAGGGGCAGGATGTGCGGCCCTGGCACCCCACCTTGGCTTCGCGAGGTGGCCGCGCAAGTTTCGGCCGCACCTGCCCGAGAAGTACGACGGCAGCGTCAACCCAGCGGAGTTTCTCCAGATCTACTCCACCGCCGTACTTGCCGTAGGAGGGGATGAGCCCGTCATGGACAACTACTTCCCCGTCGCCTTGACCGGCCCAGCCCGGTCTTGGCTCATGAACCTCCCCCAGGGTTCCATAACTTCCTGGAGAGAGCTCTGCCGGCAGTTCATCGCCAACTTCGGCAGCTCCTACACCCGTCCCGGCACGGAGCTTGACCTCCACGCCATCAAGCAACAACCTGGGGAATCACTGCGCTCCTTCATCCAGCGGTTCTCCCAGGTACGCAACACCATCCCGCATATTCAAAGTGCTTCTGTGGTGGTGGCATTCCGGCAGGGTGTCCGGGACGAGAAAATGCTTGAGAAGCTCGCGACCAGAGAGGTCCGCGACGTCTCCGAGCTCTTCAGCCCGGCGGACAAGTGCGCCAGAGCAGCCGAAGGGCGGAACTGGCACTCTCTGCCAGCCTCCGAGTCAGGAGGGCAGCCCGGGTCCAGCGCTGCTTCCTATGGAGGTGGCAAGAAGGCCAAGAACCGGGGGAGTGCAAGATGAAGTCATCGACCGTGGCTCCCGTCGCCGCAGCAGCGACACCCAGTGGAGCTCGGGGGCCACGCCCCCACAAAAGGCAGCGGCAGTCGCCAGCCCCAGATGGTGACCAAGGCGAGCTGTGCCCCGTGCATGGCACCAGCAATCATACTGCCACCGAGTGCTGGGACATTCAGAGGCTCGCAGAGCGCTTCCACAAAGGGAGGCAGCAGAGAGCTGAGGCCCCGCCCCTCCCTCAGAGGGAGGGCAAGCAGAAAGTCGACGCCTCAGTCAGCGCCGGCCACCAGGTGGGGTTTCAGGAGCCTCAGCGCGTCATGAAGACGGTGCACAACGGCGAGGACTTCAGCTCCGGTGATGACGAGCCGGGGCAGTAGCTGACTGCGGCTACCCCGGGAAGTCAGTGGAGACTGCACTGCTGTGATATCCACCTTGGAGGAGCTCCAAGTAGTCACAGCAGCCCAAGCACCAGCCCCGATGGTGCAGAACCGGGCCAGCTCCACCCGAGTGCACGCTTCCGTGCCTCGGTTGTACCTCTTGGGGGCCGCCTAGGGTCCGTCAACCCCTTGAAGGCCTTGCCAGAAGGGGAAAGACGCCTTGGGTCTTCCAAGAAGAGTCCGGGTCCTCCTACCCCTTGAAGGCCTTAGCCAGAAGGGGAGGGTACCCCGGGGCGCCCAGGAGAAGCCGCGCAGGACCTGATCCAGCGTGAAGATGAAAACCTCAGTGGAGACTGCAATGCTGCGATATCAACCTTGGAGGAGCTCCAAGTAGTCACAGCAGCCCGAGCACCAGCCACGATGGTGCAGAACCGGGCCAGCTCCACCCGAGTGCATGCTTCCGTGCCTCGGTCGTACCTCCTGGGGGCCGCCCAGGGTCTGTCAACCCCTTGAAGGCCTTGCCAGAAGGGGAAAGACGCCTTGGGTCTCCCAAGAAAAGTCCGGGTCCCCCTACCCCTTGAAGGCCTTAGCCAGAGGGGAGGGTACCCTTGGCGCCCAGGAGAAGCCGCGAAGGACCTGATCCAGCGTGAAGATGACAACATCGTCGACGAGGCTCGGCTGCAGGTGACACCCCACAACGCACGGTCTCGGCTGGTGCTCTAGCACTACAGCCAAAGGACCAAACGCGTCAGGGACCTGCAGGAAGGCAACCTGGTGCCGCGGCACGTACTTTCCTGTGAAGGACCTGTAAACTCTCCCCCAGCCGGGAAGGTCCCTTCCGAGTCACGAAAGCTGCCGTCCCAGGTACACATGCCTTTCAACCGAGTATGGGATCCGTTCCTAGAACCCTTGGCATGGAACAACACTGTAAGTCCTACCTCCTGAGCGTTAGTAGAACAGGGCCATACCCTTCTGTAATAAATCCCATAGAGACAAGGAACAGCGCTTGGGGCAACTAAGTCTCAAGGGACGGTCCAGGACTACGTTCAGCTTGGCCTGGTTCCGACCCTAAGCGCGTAGAGTCTTGCTTCCCTTCTTAATGAGGCGGGTCGTTGCCCCCATGTACAGCCGGACTTCCCCCTATGGGCATTTACACAGAAACTTGTTTTACTTCACTCTCTCTCATGTGCTCATTTAAATTACGCATTAATTTTTATGATCGCACTCTCTATGTATGTTGATCGTACATCTAGCTCCCTCTCTCCCTCGCTCATCCACAGTCAGCATTTGCTATCCTACCGAAGGCGGCTGCGCTTGAGGCACCTGCCGATGGCCAGGTGGGTCTCTCGGGCCTCCCCCAGTCAGGTGTTGCGGTGCCAGTTGGTCACCTCCAGGAAAGGCCTGCGCCGTGCATGGGGGGTCCAGGGTGCATATCCCGCTTAGCCGGCTCTGTGCCCAAAGCGTGCGCATCCTGCCCTCTGGAGGTCTAGGGGAGTACAGCCGCTTTGCCTGGTTCCGTACCCAAAGCCTGTGCACTCTGCTTCCCCGGCGCACGGTCCGGTACTAGGGATCGGACGATCGTACCCGGACCTTGAAGGGAGCCAGAGCCCCGGTGTCTCACGCACAGAATTGCCCAAGCCCCGTATAATGGATCAGGATCGTAAGCCGAATAAGACTAAGTGACGGGAGGGGAGGACCCCCCGAGGAGAATTACGTTTCCTCTATCTGTGTGCAGGACCTCCAGGTTACAGCAATGGGGGCTGCATAAAGCGGGGGGCAAGGAGCTACCAACTACTCCAGCATAGGATCGGAAGGTCCGGGTCCCGCCCCTTCCACAGGGCCGAGGACCGAAGGCCCCACGTGTCCAGCGGGCCCGGAGCTCCCGCCTACACAGAGGGGGGCTCCAGGCTCACCACGTGGCTGGCGGAAACCGGACCTCCCCCTCTGGGGGGGGGGGCTCCGAAGGCCCCACGTGTCCAGCGGGGCCGGAGCTCCCGCCTCCTCAGGAGGGGCACCAGACCCACCGCATGGCCGGCAGAAGCCGGACCTCCCTCTCCAGGGGAGGAGCTCACAAGGCTCCACGTGTCCCGCAGGGCCGGACCCCTTCTCCTTAAAAGGGAACTCCGGGCCCGCCATGTGGCCGGCAGATCCGGACCTCCCCATGGGGCGAGCTCCGGAGACCTCCGTGGTCCTTAATACAGTAAGGATCCGGAGAAGGTGCCTGTGCAGAGCTTCGAGATTGGTAAAGGCCTCTGAGTGCCTTGCGGAGCTAAGGACTCGGCCAGGCAAAACCATGGAGAAGACAAAAAGCATCACAGGCACAAACATTCAAGAGAGTCTATTTATTCATGGCTGCACGAGCTGGTCTACAGACTCGATAAAAAGAAAGAAGCGAGTCCTAGGGTCCTCCTGGCTCGCGTCGGAACCTAGATGCTACAAGGGCGGCCACTTCCCCGACTTCGGCCCTGGCCATCTCCTCCTGCTGCCTGGCAGGACCGTCTTTCACTGGCTCCAGTGAGAAGGAAGGGTCCCGGCTCTTGAAGCAGGCCAGCACATGCGTGGCAACCTCCAAGGCCAGGCCCCGTCCCTCTGCCTCAAGCTCGCTGGCAACCACTGAGTCCAGCATGCTCAGCTTGGCGCCAAGTGACTCCAGTGCGGGAATCACTTCAGCCACCTTCAGCGCAGGAGCCACCGCCATCACTGGGCTGAAGCCGAGAGGGACCAAGGCGGACCCCGCCTGGTCGACGAAGCTCGAAACTACACGGGCCTCGGAGGACCGTGAAGCCAAGAGCTCCTCTACCTCGCAGTGGGCTGCTCGCAGGGTGTCGCGGCTTCCCTCGGAGGACTCCTCCCTGGCCGACATGGAGCTTTCCCGAAGGCGAAGAGACTGGGCAAGCCACTCCAACTCAGAAACCCAGAAGTCGGCAGCCAATTCCCGATCCAGGATCGCCTGGCATTTGCGGGAGACCTTTTCCTCCCTCATGGCCAGGTATGCCTTCCGGGCCTCTAGCTCCCTGGCCCGAGCTCGCAGGTCAGCCTCGCCCGCCGCCAGCCGCACGGCGACCCTCTCCGCCTCGACTGCCGTGGAACGCTCCCGGTCCTCAATGGCGAGTTTACGGCGCTCCGACAGCTGCTGTATCTCCTCCGCGGAAGAGAGGCTCTCCTCGGCCCGGGCGTGTGCCTCAAGGGCCTCCCTGTGGAGCCATCGCATTTCGGCGTCCAGGCGATCAACAGACCGTTTCAGCCGGTCGAGGAGCGCTTCCCTGAAGTCAAGCGACTCCTGCCTGGAATCGAGCTCGCCCTTGACCTTCGCGGTCCGCTCCCGCAAAAGGTTCCCCCAGATGAGGAGGCAATCCCTTTCAACCATATGCTCCTCCCGCTCACGACCAAGTGCGGCCAGGACCTGCCGGACGCTCGCTTGGGCAAGCACAAAGGCATCCACCAGAGGCAGTGGGGCAGCAGAGGCCGGAGCAGCACCCCCGACCTCCTCCATCACATCATCCTCAAGAGTAGGCGATGCACCAGCAACCGGGATGAGACGCCGGTCAGGAGAAGCTGGCGCCGGGATTCCGACAGCCGGACCCCGACGAGTGGGAGAAGTCGACGCTGAAGTAGAAGCCGGGTCGCCTGGTACAGGGTTGACCTGCGTTGGCTTGGGGGCCGCGGCAGCCGTCTCGGCAGGAGAAGATGACGCTGCCGAGGAATCCGGGCACGCTTGGACAGGAGAAACTCGCGCTGGCTTGGGGGCCGCGGCAGCTGTCCCTGTTTCCGAGCGCAACGGTGCTGATTCCCCACCAGCCGGGGACGGCCGAGAAGCGCGAACACTCCAGCGGGCCTTGAACCCCGACTTCCGAGCCGGGGTAGGATCCCTAGAGCACGCCATCGTCGCTGACGGCCGCTCCGCAGTCGCCTGGACTGACGGAGCAGGGGATGCCCAAGAAGCTCCCCTCGACGCATCTGCCCGGGGCCTCTTTGTGTCGCCACCGGAAGGAGTGCCATCTCTAGAAGTGGGAGGTACAGGCACGCCGGATCCCCGAATTGGCACGGATGCCGCCACTGGAGAAGATCGAGCACGTTTCTTCTCTGGGGCGGGTTAGAAGCCATGATGACGGAGGAGTCAAAGGCAAGAAGACAAGGGCACAAGAGTCCAAGGAAAAGCGATGGGGAGTGCTAAGGGAAGCCGCAATGCGGGTAAGATCCCCTTTTAAAACTTCCTAGATGTGATTCCAAGCGACCCAAAACTCTTCGAATACGCCGCATCGGCAACCGCTTCAGCTCGAAGACCGAGAGCCGATGACAGGTGGGCCCAAGCCGCCCAGCTGAAGCGGTGGGTCAAGGGGTCAACCTCTCAAGAAGACGAGCCGGCAAGGCGCTTCGGCGGTTCCCGGAGAAAGAGCCGCAACATGCAGAAGTGGCAGCCTTGGGAACCGCTGTAGTAAAAGCAACCATCAAGTGGGTGCACGCTCCCACGATCCCACGACTGTTCGTGCTCCGGCAGCGGTCAATGCAGGACTTAGAGAAAGTGCGCGGAACAGAAGAGACGGGGGTCCCACCTCGGGCTCGCTATCTCCCCCGAGATGGGCCCGGGGGCCACTGTTGGTACCCGCGATATGGGGTACCCCCGCGCACAGGGGAAATGCCTGAGGAACTCACCCTTCTCCGCAGGGTGAGCTCCGAAGGCGTCACGCATCCGGCGGGGCTGGACCTCCCTCTCCTCAGAGGAGAGCTCCGGGCTCGCCACGTGGCCTGTAGAAGTCGGACCTCCCCCCTCCGCGGGAGAGAGGTCCGAAGGCGCCACGTGTCTAGCGGGGCCGGATGTCCCCCTCCTCAGAGGAGAGCTCCGGGCCCGCCACGTGGCCGACAGAAGCCGGACCTTCCCCTCCGCGGGGAAAGGTCCGAAGGCTCCACGTGCCCTGCGGGGCCGGACCCCCCTCTCCTCTGAGGAGGGCTCTGGGCCCACCACGTGTCCAGCAGAGCAGCGCTGCCTGCCCCCGAGCGGTAGGCAGCGGGCGTAAAGACGCCCCATACCTTGCCCGTACAAGGTATTCAAGGCCCGCGCCTTCCCAAGACGCGGAGACACGGAGCACGCCTCTGTCAGGTGCCGTTGTGCCCAGTCGCATCGCAGACTGGTGTAAAAGTCCCAAAACGTGTATGAATAAAAACTAAAGTTTAAGTTCATATGTGTGGCAATGACCTGAAAAATGGGACTTGCTAAAACTTTTCTTCATGCAAGGTAATACATGGATGAACATCCAACATGAGGTTCACCTTTTTAATTGAAAGTGTTGGACCAATAAGGAGTTAAATACCTCTTTGCATGAAAGTTTAAAATTCAGATTTGAAATTCAAAGTTCACACATAGGGTGGGCAAAAACTTTGAATAAACATGCAACCCTATAGATGGGATTATAGGGAAAAGGTTGCTCTCAAACTTTTCAATTGTAGAGGGCTCAAAAAGGGGTTAAAGAGGAGAATTTGCAAACTTCAACCAAATTCAAATTTGGAAAAAGCAAATTCCAACTGAATTGGAAGGATTCAAATTCTAACCCCCATTTTAAAACTCAGAATTGTGGGAATTAAGAGGATCAGCTTGAGAAGATATTTGGGGAGGAACTGTGGAGTGGGACCCACATGTCATAGAGTTAAAAGAGGAGCCTTGCACCTTAAGTCTCAGCCCCAGTGGGGAAAATCGTCGAGCAGCACGTGGGCTGAGAGCTGCTCCCACCGTGGAGCCACGGGGGCGCTCGGCAGCGCCACCAGCTGCTGCATTTCCCCACACACGGCGCCCAGAGGCGGTTCTGCGACCTGATAAACCCCCCTGGACGAAGCAAAGGCCGTCCCTTCTTCTCTCCTCGCGAGCGCACGTCCAGCGACTGTCTTCCCCGCCGCCTCTCGGTCCGAGCGGAAGAATGGCGAAACCACCACGCTCTTTCCTCCCCTGACCTGCTAAACAGCACCGCGAGCTCGGCCTCCACCTCCCTGACCCGCAAGCCAGCGAGCTGCGGCCTCCAGTGCCCGAGAACAACCGCCGCTGCGGCGACCTAAGCCGAGGAAGTGATCGGGCGCTCGTGGACAGCCCTCCACAACGGGTTTCACGGCCGAGCGATCAAACCTACGGACGCGCACGGGTGCGGTGCTGCTCTCAGCCCAAGCTCAGGCCATACCGTGAAGCATCGCCGGCGAATTTCGAAGTTTTGCTCCGGCGACCCCATTCCGAGCTTCCGGTATGAATCTTTCAAATTCTTGCCCTCTGATCCTCCTTAAGTCATCAAATTTGGCACATAGACGCTGGATTAGACGGCGGTCATTTCTCCTTTAGGATCCAGCGCATGAAAACACCTCAGCACGACGGAATTCGAGCTCGACTAGAGGTGTTCATGGCGGACCCATTCGGTCGCACGGCGACAACCTATTTACCGCCGCTCCCGAGCCATTTTGAGGTCGTGCCGACCTTCCTAGAGCTGCGCTGGTGCTGTAGGGCGCGTCGGCGCAGGTTTTGGCTGGCCGGAAACCCTAGGCGACGCTGCCGAACTACCACAGAGGCAGTCACACGTCGCCGGCCATGTTCCGGTCGTCGACGGCCCTAGCCAACCCCACCGCCGTGTTCCTCGGGGTCACAAACTCCCTGGCGGCGAGTTTCAGCTCAGGCGGTGGCCGGAAACGGCGAGCCGGCGAGCTCCGGCGTCGGGCCGGCGAGGGACAGCACGGGCGTGGGGAAGGAGCGGGAGGTAGAAGACGAAGCGTGGGCCCCGTCTGTCAGCAGCTCAAATTTTAAACCCGGGATCGGGTGTGGCCGGGATCCCGTGTGTTGGCGCGCAGAGACGCTGTGGCCCGGTGTGGCTTCGTTTCTATTGGCTGGAATTCAAAACTGTGGGTCCAGCCGAATTTGCTGTAGGGAAATAATTCCAGACTTAGCTCAATCTTTGGAAATTCATATCTCCCTGCAGAAAACTCCAATTTGAGTGATTCCAATTGGGTTGGATTCATCTCTCTGAGTTCTAACCAAATATGAACCTAGATTTCTATGAAAGTCAATATTATATTCTGGAAAATGCTTTGAAGGTTTTCTGAAAAAGAATTATTGAGGGAGTTTGGGTTACCCAAAAATACCCAAATTTTGCCAGAATATTCTTTAGCATATTGTTGACCTCATAGCAAATTTTCAGCTCATTTGAAGATCATTTGAATAGGAATTTGCTAAAAACAATCTGCTGTGTTCATAAGAGTCCAGAAACATTTTCAGAAAATGTTTCCCACTTCAAAAATCTGTTCTGAGCAATCCATAGCTCCAAAAATCATAGGAAAATTTAGGCAAGCTCTCTGGGATATACTTGGAATTGTAGTTCACTTAGTTGGGCATGAAAATGCACATTACTACAGAATTAATTCTATTGAGTACAAATGCTTAAAGAATTGTTCTGGGAGAACTACCCAAGTAGAAGGGCTGAATTTTGGACCAGATGACTCTAATGTGATCAAAAACTCACATGTAAATTATCAGCCCAAGATGAGTCCTGGAACTCCCTGTTCTTATTCTCCATACTTATGTATAAGGGAAAAATACATAAGAGATATTGTGAGAATTATTGGGGACACAATATGACTCCACATTAGCTGCAATTTGGCAAGCTAAATCCTTAGGTAGTATGGAACCTGCTGTAAAAGTTTTGAGGCCATTGGAGTTCTTGTTCTTCAGTTGCACTCAAATCCTTTCAGCTTATCTATTATGTTCATTAGAGAAAAGGGTTAGTGTATAGCTAAGGGCCTTAAGGTCAAATTAGTTTAATTCTGTTCTTTGCACAACAGAGGCAAACCAAGCCATGCTTGGCTTTTCCACACAACCTCTGTTCTTAAGAAAGTAATTCTATAACTTCTTTCCATTACATCCCATGAAACATATGCGTATGCATTTCAATAGGGACCACAACGAAGGGGACTCAAAGGAGGGATTCATCGAAGTGGATCAAGCTCCGGAGAGTCAAGGGTGGATCTGCAAGGACACTAACTGTTATATACGACTACCCTCCAAAACAGGCAAGCTCCGGTTTGCATTTAACAGCTGTTAAGTTTTTATTTTGTATTCACCTTTGGTTAAGATTTGAACTGTGCATTAGGTCTAGTGTTTGATACTCCTCTTGCATAGCCAAAGGACCCATGGAGTATTGGGTAGGTGTCTTTCACCGTGTAGAACTGCCATGCTTAAGTACGGTTCGGTAGAAGTCGAGTGGTGAGATGCTACTCGCAGATTTAGGAACAACAGGGGCATACGGGATTGGTTCGTAATTGAATTAGCAAGTTAAAAGTTGAGACCGGAAGGTTGTAGGAGCAGCAGGACATAGGGGCCTGGGTGCTGTAGACCTGTCCGTGTCGGTCAAGGACCGATCCGTATGCGGCCCTGTTGAACAAGTTTGAGTTGTGTACCGGACTCATGCTGGCTATATGGGACCCAGTAAACCGATGTACCTCGGGAAGCTGTCGTAGGGACTTTTCGGGTCGCCTCAGGCGGACGGCCGGTGTGCAGTATGTGGGGAATATTCTCATGACATCTCACGTCGGAAGGTGCACCATGAGAGTAGCTACTGTACGGGGCGACTTGATCGATTCAGCGGGGGTGAAACGGGGGAAAGGCTGCCACGTACGACGTCAGTGATGGTTGTTGTAGGCAACGTCGAGTACGGGCGTACGTGTCGTGTAGTCCGGGTGTTATTGATTCGAATCACCGTCGCTCGCGGAATGGACCGAGCATACTTGTTCTCACAGTCGTGACGTAGTAAGAACTTGCATGAGAAAGGAACTAATCATATTGATGTGAAGTATTATTCTACCTTGTATTGGAGCTTGATGAATAGGCTAGTGCAAACTCGATTCATTTATGCCATGAGCAATTTACATCGGGGGAAAGCGTTTCTTGTTTGATTGTGGACTCCCGATGTGGCGTGCCCAGGGTTACTTAAAATACTGCAATTAATACTGAAAGTAAGGATTCACTTTTAGGCGAGTTTACTTATGCTTCTGCCATCCTATGTTAGGTCCATAACCTCACTTAGAGTTTCATGTTTAGGGTGACGGTTAAGTCTTGCTGAGCGTTATGCTCACGGATGCTATCCGAGTTGTTTTGCAGGTAATTGACTCGCTGATTATGAGAAGGGATGCCGATGAGACTCGGGAACCTCCGAGTGTTTACTCAAAGAGCATCCTCGCCGCTGCAGATTGATCTTCGTGTTGCTAGTAAGAAACGTCCGCGGGCTGGACTGTTTCTTTGTTGCTAGTTTAGATATGAGTCGTGAGAGTGATAGTCTTCCGCTGTAGTTTACTCTGATATATATTTATTTGTAAAACAATCTTGTACGCTTCCGCAAACCATTTATGTAATATGATGTATGTTCATCGACCCGTGTGCTGTTGGGTGCCGCATAACACGGCACCACCCAACGAGGTCCTGTGTCCTTCACACATGGTATCAGAGCTGCGTTGGGAACAGAGCACGGATTGAGCATCATATTATGTCAAAAACTTAGGATACGGTGAGATAACGGTACTAGGCCCACATAAGGACTACTATTAGCATATAATGAAGGTGGCAAGCTAACTTATTTGTTATGTCAGAAAATCGTGCATCTCGGGACGGTTTATGTCTTGGGGGGTGCACGTATGCGCTGTCCACCAGTGCGCACAAGCTGAAGGGTGGAGCCCCACGGGTGGCAGGTAACCCGACCCGCTCTAGTATCCTCTACGACTCTTCATGTCGTTTGGGGTATTCGAGCAACGTCTTCCCTGGCGTGCGTGGTGCAATTTGGGAGACCCCGTCACGTGGTCAGTAACGTGAACACGTAGCTCAAGGCGTGCTTGGCTTGAGAACACCTGGGCGAGTGATGACGGTCGGGTGTACCAACTGTTATGGATACCGGGTTCGGTGTGTAGCCGAACCTGATGATTGAGTGTGTTTTATGCAGGAACTAACCACGAAAACCTTAGTGCGTGTAGAACACGTTTGCGAGTGACCGTTTTAGTGCCACCTAAGTATACGTATATGCCGGTGTAATCCGGTTAGGTTTTTCTTTGGTGAGGCAACGTAGTACCGTCATATGTCTTACGGTGCATCGTCACCGTACTACACTGGATAGTATTCTTACCTATGAAGAAATCATTCATGACTAACTTTCAAACTAAAAATGGATGTGATAAAGCACATATTAGTTACTGAACTCTTCATTTGAACTAAGTTTCAAAGAAGAGAATTACTAGGCTTCTTTTGATCTCAAAAACAGAGTGCTCTGTTCTGGCAGAAGTTTTGCCGAACTTTAACAGAGCGTAACTCTGATTAGTTTGACCCAATGGAGGTGTTTGATACGGTTCTGGAAAGTTTATTAAGTGCTCTACAACTTTTCTGTAGAACTCCAGAGCCAAATCCGACACCAACTTGGTTGAACGTCCAGATGAATGCAAACTGTGCAGAAAACAGAGCAGCTGCAGACTTCTCTGGATGTTGCTGTAAATTAGCCGTCACAGTCTGTAGAAAATTTCTAAGGGTCATATGATACACCGTTGGAAAGGTTAGGAAATTTTCAACGATTTTGTAGTTCATAGTTTGTTCAGAATTGTACCCCAGTTGTATGTAAAACTGTGATGAAAACAGCCACATACAAAGGAGGTGCTGGCAAATTTTAGCCAGAAATTCTGTCAACTTTGAACAATCCTAACTTTTGTTCCAGAAATGATCTAGGGGCATGTGAGTACTCGTTGAAAATATACTGAAGTTAACTTCAACTTTGGTATTCAACTTGAGTTATGAAAATGCTAGTAACCGGATCAAATTCTGGGTTAAGTACTGAAAGGTCTGTTTTGTACCGGATGAGGGACTGGATATGTTGGCTTTAGAAGGATGTGTAAACATGAAATTTTGTTATGCTTTCATAAAGTTTTAGCATGTTCATGTTTTACATACTTTCACATACTGCTGAGATCATGTTTTGACTCCCCTCAAAAAAAATTATCTTTGTGCAGTATGGTGCGTACTCATTCTCCGAGTAGGGTTGATAGTTCTCGTCAAGAAGATGATGACTCGACTCCACCACGGGCACCGCCATCAACGGTATGGGCGGATGTCATGGCTCAGATGGTCGAGTCAAGTCAAGAGAACACAAGACTACTCCAAGCCTTGGTACAACAGGGCTTACTCCAGCGTGCACAACAGGACGTTCCACCTCGGAACGCCTACTTGGATTTCTTGGCGACACAACCGCCGATCTTCACGGAAGCCCATGAACCAGTGGAAGCTGATCAGTGGCTTCGAGTTATGGAGTCCAAGTTTGGAGTGTTTGAGTGTGACGAGTATCAGAAGACATCATTTGCAGCTCAACAGCTCCATGGAGCCGCCGGAAATTGGTGGTTTGCTTATCTTGCCACCGTTCCGGGAGGTCATCAAGTGGAATGGACGGAATTTCGTGAAGCATTCCGGGCTCGTCACATTCCTATGGGTTTTATCAAGGCCCAGCAGCAGGAATTCAGAAACTTGAAGCAGGGGGACATGAGTGTCCTCGATTATGTCAGGCGATTCAATCTTCTAGCACAATACGCTCCTGCTTATGCAACGAGCGAAGCTGCAATGTGTGACTACTTTTTCTATGGCTTGAGTGCCATACTAAAAGAGAAGTTAGCTTTGTTCAATCAAGGCAGTTACACCGAGTTGATCAGTGCTGCTCTGCTGCAAGAACAAGCGACACTTGAGTGTCAAGCAGAGAAGAGGGACCGGGAGGATGTGCAAGAAGACACACCAATCGTTCCTCGTAAATACCGTGTGGTGTATCACACACCATCCGAGGAGATATGGCAAGCACCAGGGAGATCAACTCCGTACAGATTTCCTGCTCAAGAATCTTATCTTGAAGCAGCGCCATTTCCGCAGCAACAAATGATACCTGTTGCGTCATTGCTGCAGCCAAGTGCCTCAACTTCTCAACCACAAGTCAACGAAGAACCGGGGAAACCTCCGTGTTCTTATTGCCACCGTTTTGGGCATTTTAGGCAGGAATGCCGGGAGAAGTTGGTAAACACCAGACAGCCATCATCATCAGGTGGTATGCCGCCACCTGCTCCAGTCAACATAACAGCATTGCAATCCGGGAGTGTGCAACATCTTGCGATTGAGGATGTCCCGGAGGGAGCACCGGTGTTAGCGGGCATGTTTACTCTCAAGGACGTGCCCGTATTGGTACTTTTTGATTCAGGTGCAACCCACAATTTTATCAGCAAAACATGCGTGGATCAGCACCAATTATCCACCAATACTCCCACAACGAATTTTCTCATACGTTCACCGGGAGGAAATATCTCTGCCAATCAGATTGTGTCCCGAGCGGCTTTGTGTTTGGGCGGAAAAATATACCCAACAGCCCTGATTATGTTGGATAGGCAGAAGATAGACATTATATTGGGGATGTCTTGGTTAAATCGTCACGGTGCCGTTCTCAATATCGGTAACCGGACTATCCAGATTGACTCGCCGATTCACGGACAGCACACGCTGTTTTTAGACAGCGAAGATCCAGATAGGGTAGAGGCCTACCACACGGAAGCGCTGAAGATTGAAGATATTCCGGTGGTACGTGATTATCCCGACGTATTTCCCGATGACTTACCGGGCATGCCGCCCGAACGGGACGTTGAGTTCAAAATTGAACTGGCACCGGGAACGACGCCTATTTCACGAAGGCCTTACAAGATGGCACCTAACGAGCTAGCGGAGTTGAAAGAGCAACTGAATGAACTCATGAGCAAGGGTTTCATACGACCAAGTTCTTCACCTTGGGGTTGCTCAGCGCTGTTCGTTAAGAAGAAGGACGAAACACTACGGCTATGTGTTGATTATCGTCCTCTCAATGCTGTCACGATCAAGAACAAGTATCCTTTGCCCCGCATTGACATTCTGTTTGATCAACTTGTGGGTGCAAAGGTATTTTCGAAGATGGATCTTCGGTCGGGCTATCATCAAATCAAGATCCGACCGGAGGACATACCGAAGACAGCTTTCTCGACGAGATACGGACTCTACGAGTACCTCGTCATGTCATTTGGGCTAACCAACGCTCCGGCACACTTTATGTATTTGATGAATTCTGTGTTCATGCCGGAACTAGACAAGTTCGTCGTGGTATTCATCGACGACATATTGGTTTACTCCAAATCTGAAGCAGAGCATGCTGAACATCTGCGCATTGTGCTACAACGGTTGCGGGAGCACCAATTATATGCCAAGTTCAGCAAGTGCGAATTTTGGATTGATCAAGTGCCTTTCCTAGGCCATATCATTTCAGCAGAGGGCATTGCCGTGGATCCCAGCAAAATTGAACAAGTGCTGAAGTGGGAATCTCCCAAATCTATCCACGAGGTCCGAAGTTTCCTAGGTTTAGCGGGTTATTATCGGAGGTTTATTCCGAGCTTCTCAAAGATTGCTAAACCAATGACGGAGCTGCTGAAGAAGGGTACTAAATACCTGTGGAATGCAGCCTGTGAAGCCGCATTCAAAACTTTGGTGAAACATCTCACAACGGCTCCAGTTCTTGCTCAGCCGGACACGACGAAGCCATTTGATGTATACTGCGATGCATCCGGCATCGGTCTCGGCTGCGTTCTGATGCAAGAAGGGCGTGTAGTCGCCTATGGGTCTCGTCAACTGCGAAACCACGAGCAGCATTATCCAACTCACGATCTTGAGCTTGCTGCAGTGGTGTTGGCATTGAAGATGTGGAGGCATTACCTACTGGGTAATCTTGTTCACCTCTACACCGACCATAAGAGCCTGAAGTACATCTTCACGCAGAAGGAGCTGAATATGAGACAACGGAGATGGTTGGAGCTTATAAAAGATTATGAAATTGAGATCCACTATCACCCGGGAAAAGCAAACGTGGTTGCCGACGCGCTTAGTCGGAAAGCCCACGTTCACAACTTAGCGGTTGCTGAGTTGGAAGATGAAGAACCCAGCCTCCGTGTCATTCCGTATGGCGCGCTTTATAATCTCGCGCTCATTCCAACAATCCGTGAAGAGATTGTTGAGGTTCAAAGAAGAGACAGAGGTATGTCACACATACGGAGAAGACTCGACAACGGAGAGATGAAATGCTTCCGGAAGGATGGGAACGGTACGATATGGTTTAAAGACCGTATAGTGGTACCGCGTAATATGAAACTCCGGAAGAAGATCTTGGATGAAGCCCACCTGTCTAAGTTTTCCATTCATCCTGGAAGTAACAAGATGTACCAAGATTTGAAACAGAAATTTTGGTGGACGAGGATGAAGAGGGAGATTGCTAAATACGTATCCGAGTGTGATACGTGTAGACGGGTCAAGGCTGATCATATGCGGAAAGCCGGACCGCTACAACCTTTGAAGATACCGGCATGGAAATGGGAGGATGTGAGTATGGACTTCATCGTCGGATTACCGCTCACATCCAAGAAGCATGACTCGATATGGGTGATCGTCGACCGGTTGACAAAGTCGGCTCATTTCATACCGGTGAACACTCATTATCGAGCAAGGCAATATGCGGAGTTATTCATCTCCAGAATTATATGTTCACATGGTGTCCCGAAGACCATCATCTCAGATCGAGGTGCGTTGTTCGTTGCTCGGTTTTGGGAGCAGCTGCATGCCTCGTTGGGCACCAAGCTAATTAGAAGCTCCGCATATCACCCTCAAACCGATGGACAAACTGAGAGGGTGAATCAAGTGCTCGAGGACATGTTGAGAGCATGTGCCATCCACCACGGTAGGAATTGGGACGATCACCTACCGCTGGCGGAGTTTTCATACAACAACGGTTATCAAGCGAGTATTAGAATGGCACCGTATGAAGCTCTCTATGGCCGGAAGTGTCGCACACCACTGAATTGGTGCGAGTCCGGCGAAAGAGTTCTGTTTGGGATTGATCTTGTCAACGAAGCCGAAGACCGAGTTCGGTTGATACAAGAGAACTTAAAGGCTGCCCAATCCCGACAGAAGAGCTACGCCGATCAAAGGCGTAGGCCGTTACATTTTGACGTCGGAGAGCACGTATATCTTCGTGTATCTCCGATGAAGGGAATTCACCGGTTCGGTGTAAAGGGGAAGCTCGCTCCCCGTTTTATTGGTCCTTTTGCTATCACGGAGAAGTGCGGACCCGTAGCCTACCGGCTGGAATTACCGGCAAGTCTAGAGGGTGTTCATGATGTATTTCATGTTTCACAGCTGCGGAAGTGCCTCAAATTCACCGCTGCTGTTCGCACTGAGGACATCGACGAATTGAAACCGGACCTGACATACACCGAGCGACCGGTCCAGATTTTGGATGAAAAGACCCGGGTAACCCGGAACCGGACGATCAGATTCTTCAAGGTGCTGTGGAGTAATCACACCGCGGAAGAGGCGACGTGGGAAAGTGAAGATTATCTCCGCACCAATTACCCGAAACTTTTACCTTTGTACAGTTTGTAATTACCTCTCCCGTCTCGTTCCTCTTTTGTGATCTCGGGACGAGATTCTTTTAAGGGGGGAGGAATGTAAAAGTCCCAAAACGTGTATGAATAAAAACTAAAGTTTAAGTTCATATGTGTGGCAATGACCTGAAAAATGGGACTTGCTAAAACTTTTCTTCATGCAAGGTAATACATGGATGAACATCCAACATGAGGTTCACCTTTTTAATTGAAAGTGTTGGACCAATAAGGAGTTAAATACCTCTTTGCATGAAAGTTTAAAATTCAGATTTGAAATTCAAAGTTCACACATAGGGTGGGCAAAAACTTTGAATAAACATGCAACCCTATAGATGGGATTATAGGGAAAAGGTTGCTCTCAAACTTTTCAATTGTAGAGGGCTCAAAAAGGGGTTAAAGAGGAGAATTTGCAAACTTCAACCAAATTCAAATTTGGAAAAAGCAAATTCCAACTGAATTGGAAGGATTCAAATTCTAACCCCCATTTTAAAACTCAGAATTGTGGGAATTAAGAGGATCAGCTTGAGAAGATATTTGGGGAGGAACTGTGGAGTGGGACCCACATGTCATAGAGTTAAAAGAGGAGCCTTGCACCTTAAGTCTCAGCCCCAGTGGGGAAAATCGTCGAGCAGCACGTGGGCTGAGAGCTGCTCCCACCGTGGAGCCACGGGGGCGCTCGGCAGCGCCACCAGCTGCTGCATTTCCCCACACACGGCGCCCAGAGGCGGTTCTGCGACCTGATAAACCCCCCTGGACGAAGCAAAGGCCGTCCCTTCTTCTCTCCTCGCGAGCGCACGTCCAGCGACTGTCTTCCCCGCCGCCTCTCGGTCCGAGCGGAAGAATGGCGAAACCACCACGCTCTTTCCTCCCCTGACCTGCTAAACAGCACCGCGAGCTCGGCCTCCACCTCCCTGACCCGCAAGCCAGCGAGCTGCGGCCTCCAGTGCCCGAGAACAACCGCCGCTGCGGCGACCTAAGCCGAGGAAGTGATCGGGCGCTCGTGGACAGCCCTCCACAACGGGTTTCACGGCCGAGCGATCAAACCTACGGACGCGCACGGGTGCGGTGCTGCTCTCAGCCCAAGCTCAGGCCATACCGTGAAGCATCGCCGGCGAATTTCGAAGTTTTGCTCCGGCGACCCCATTCCGAGCTTCCGGTATGAATCTTTCAAATTCTTGCCCTCTGATCCTCCTTAAGTCATCAAATTTGGCACATAGACGCTGGATTAGACGGCGGTCATTTCTCCTTTAGGATCCAGCGCATGAAAACACCTCAGCACGACGGAATTCGAGCTCGACTAGAGGTGTTCATGGCGGACCCATTCGGTCGCACGGCGACAACCTATTTACCGCCGCTCCCGAGCCATTTTGAGGTCGTGCCGACCTTCCTAGAGCTGCGCTGGTGCTGTAGGGCGCGTCGGCGCAGGTTTTGGCTGGCCGGAAACCCTAGGCGACGCTGCCGAACTACCACAGAGGCAGTCACACGTCGCCGGCCATGTTCCGGTCGTCGACGGCCCTAGCCAACCCCACCGCCGTGTTCCTCGGGGTCACAAACTCCCTGGCGGCGAGTTTCAGCTCAGGCGGTGGCCGGAAACGGCGAGCCGGCGAGCTCCGGCGTCGGGCCGGCGAGGGACAGCACGGGCGTGGGGAAGGAGCGGGAGGTAGAAGACGAAGCGTGGGCCCCGTCTGTCAGCAGCTCAAATTTTAAACCCGGGATCGGGTGTGGCCGGGATCCCGTGTGTTGGCGCGCAGAGACGCTGTGGCCCGGTGTGGCTTCGTTTCTATTGGCTGGAATTCAAAACTGTGGGTCCAGCCGAATTTGCTGTAGGGAAATAATTCCAGACTTAGCTCAATCTTTGGAAATTCATATCTCCCTGCAGAAAACTCCAATTTGAGTGATTCCAATTGGGTTGGATTCATCTCTCTGAGTTCTAACCAAATATGAACCTAGATTTCTATGAAAGTCAATATTATATTCTGGAAAATGCTTTGAAGGTTTTCTGAAAAAGAATTATTGAGGGAGTTTGGGTTACCCAAAAATACCCAAATTTTGCCAGAATATTCTTTAGCATATTGTTGACCTCATAGCAAATTTTCAGCTCATTTGAAGATCATTTGAATAGGAATTTGCTAAAAACAATCTGCTGTGTTCATAAGAGTCCAGAAACATTTTCAGAAAATGTTTCCCACTTCAAAAATCTGTTCTGAGCAATCCATAGCTCCAAAAATCATAGGAAAATTTAGGCAAGCTCTCTGGGATATACTTGGAATTGTAGTTCACTTAGTTGGGCATGAAAATGCACATTACTACAGAATTAATTCTATTGAGTACAAATGCTTAAAGAATTGTTCTGGGAGAACTACCCAAGTAGAAGGGCTGAATTTTGGACCAGATGACTCTAATGTGATCAAAAACTCACATGTAAATTATCAGCCCAAGATGAGTCCTGGAACTCCCTGTTCTTATTCTCCATACTTATGTATAAGGGAAAAATACATAAGAGATATTGTGAGAATTATTGGGGACACAATATGACTCCACATTAGCTGCAATTTGGCAAGCTAAATCCTTAGGTAGTATGGAACCTGCTGTAAAAGTTTTGAGGCCATTGGAGTTCTTGTTCTTCAGTTGCACTCAAATCCTTTCAGCTTATCTATTATGTTCATTAGAGAAAAGGGTTAGTGTATAGCTAAGGGCCTTAAGGTCAAATTAGTTTAATTCTGTTCTTTGCACAACAGAGGCAAACCAAGCCATGCTTGGCTTTTCCACACAACCTCTGTTCTTAAGAAAGTAATTCTATAACTTCTTTCCATTACATCCCATGAAACATATGCGTATGCATTTCAATAGGGACCACAACGAAGGGGACTCAAAGGAGGGATTCATCGAAGTGGATCAAGCTCCGGAGAGTCAAGGGTGGATCTGCAAGGACACTAACTGTTATATACGACTACCCTGCAAAACAGGCAAGCTCCGGTTTGCATTTAACAGCTGTTAAGTTTTTATTTTGTATTCACCTTTGGTTAAGATTTGAACTGTGCATTAGGTCTAGTGTTTGATACTCCTCTTGCATAGCCAAAGGACCCATGGAGTATTGGGTAGGTGTCTTTCACCGTGTAGAACTGCCATGCTTAAGTACGGTTCGGTAGAAGTCGAGTGGTGAGATGCTACTCGCAGATTTAGGAACAACAGGGGCATACGGGATTGGTTCGTAATTGAATTAGCAAGTTAAAAGTTGAGACCGGAAGGTTGTAGGAGCAGCAGGACATAGGGGCCTGGGTGCTGTAGACCTGTCCGTGTCGGTCAAGGACCGATCCGTATGCGGCCCTGTTGAACAAGTTTGAGTTGTGTACCGGACTCATGCTGGCTATATGGGACCCAGTAAACCGATGTACCTCGGGAAGCTGTCGTAGGGACTTTTCGGGTCGCCTCAGGCGGACGGCCGGTGTGCAGTATGTGGGGAATATTCTCATGACATCTCACGTCGGAAGGTGCACCATGAGAGTAGCTACTGTACGGGGCGACTTGATCGATTCAGCGGGGGTGAAACGGGGGAAAGGCTGCCACGTACGACGTCAGTGATGGTTGTTGTAGGCAACGTCGAGTACGGGCGTACGTGTCGTGTAGTCCGGGTGTTATTGATTCGAATCACCGTCGCTCGCGGAATGGACCGAGCATACTTGTTCTCACAGTCGTGACGTAGTAAGAACTTGCATGAGAAAGGAACTAATCATATTGATGTGAAGTATTATTCTACCTTGTATTGGAGCTTGATGAATAGGCTAGTGCAAACTCGATTCATTTATGCCATGAGCAATTTACATCGGGGGAAAGCGTTTCTTGTTTGATTGTGGACTCCCGATGTGGCGTGCCCAGGGTTACTTAAAATACTGCAATTAATACTGAAAGTAAGGATTCACTTTTAGGCGAGTTTACTTATGCTTCTGCCATCCTATGTTAGGTCCATAACCTCACTTAGAGTTTCATGTTTAGGGTGACGGTTAAGTCTTGCTGAGCGTTATGCTCACGGATGCTATCCGAGTTGTTTTGCAGGTAATTGACTCGCTGATTATGAGAAGGGATGCCGATGAGACTCGGGAACCTCCGAGTGTTTACTCAAAGAGCATCCTCGCCGCTGCAGATTGATCTTCGTGTTGCTAGTAAGAAACGTCCGCGGGCTGGACTGTTTCTTTGTTGCTAGTTTAGATATGAGTCGTGAGAGTGATAGTCTTCCGCTGTAGTTTACTCTGATATATATTTATTTGTAAAACAATCTTGTACGCTTCCGCAAACCATTTATGTAATATGATGTATGTTCATCGACCCGTGTGCTGTTGGGTGCCGCATAACACGGCACCACCCAACGAGGTCCTGTGTCCTTCACAACTGGCGCGCAGTGTCAGAACCTGCCAGCCAATAAACACAGCGACAAGACATCCCCTGCCGCCTCCGCCGTCATCAACCACTACGACTAGCGTGCGGCATGGGCAGGGCGGCAAGACAAAGACTCAGAAGCCTTCGCCAGAGACAACTACCGGCATAACTGCAGATACAATAGTCGGCAGGCAATCTCCTCGGGACCACCTGTCGGGTCCCGGGCCCCCCCTTGTAAGCTACATGAGCCTTGGACTATAAAAGGCTCGGGTAGGCGACGTTAGCAAGGGTTCGCACTCCAGCAACTCATACCCTAGGCGTAACTCATCCTCAAGCTCAGGACTCCGGTTTTGAGCAACAGGCAATACAGCGAGCACCTCAGCTCACCGTGGACGTAGGGTTTTACGCTCCGGCATCCCGAACCACGTAAAACTCGCCGTGTCAAGCTCCTCCCTAACTCGTCCCTACGCTCAAGCTCTCCGCAAGCGACTAGCCCCTCCGAAAAAGAACCTCCGCAGGCTGCCCAGAGCAGGTCCGGGGGAAGTGTCGACCACACACTTCGACAAGGTTGATTGATGACTGGTTATGAACATAACGGAGGTATGATTGGTATTTCAATACATGTTGGGATTACATTTACTTAAAGATAAGTCGCTGTTTTATCGTGCTTTTGATAAATAACTTTGCTTTTCTGCAAATGAGCCTTTTAATACCTACCTTGTTATGAGACTTCATATCATATTTTCCCGCACTTGCTGAGTACATCATTGTACTCAAACTTGCATTATTATTTCATCATCAGCAGCAGGAGAAGACTACTATGAAGACCAAATGGAGCATTAGGCGTGTGATCTGTTCTCAACCTTGCCTGTGGGAATGGAATAGAGATGGAGCCATTTGCTGCCTAGAATTGCTTCCGCATTAGCTAAATCGCTTCCGCATTAGTTAGAAGACTTCCGCTGCATAGAAATAAAGAATTCCGCTGTGAGCATGAGTCCAAGACTCATGAGACATTGTAATAAACTCTGTTATTCGTGGTAATATATAATCTGAATTCAGTTTGTGGAACATATGTGTATGTGTGATGAACATCCTGGGCACACATATGCATTAGTTCTCGGTTCCGTGGTTTTCCACAGAATTGAGGGCGTCACAGCGGTCCCAGCGGCCCTGCAGCCATGGACGCCGCCAAGGATCGTAAGCGTCACTGGGGACTCCGTGCAACACAGCGCTCAAGATCCAGAAGCTCAAGTCAGACCCGATGCATGGATCACGGAGATCCGGGACTACTTTAAAGACAACATCCTCCTTGATGAACGTGTATCCGCTGAATGGATCGTGCGCACGGCTAAAAGGAACACACTGGTAGAAGGGGATCTCTACCAGCGTGGTGGCAACCACGTACTATTGCGGTGCATAACCCAGGGGGAAGGCTGCGACTTGCTCGTTGAGATCCATGGAGGCGAATGTGGGAGTCACTCTTCCTCACGCACGCTCGTCGGTAAAGCCTTCCGGAATGGCTTCTACTGGCCGACAGCACTCCAGGAAGCCGTCAAGCTGGTCGAGAGCTGCAAGGCATGCCAGTTCCACGCCAAGCAGATCTACACACCGGCTCAGGCGGTTCAGATGATCCCGCCCTCGTGGCCGTTCGCCGTATGGGGGTTGGACGTCCTGGGACCATTCCCCAAAGCCATCGGGCGATTCCGGTACCTCTACGTCGCCATCGACAAGTTCACCAAGTGGCCGGAAGCTACACCCGTCGTTACCATCAACAAGCAATCTGCAGTAAAGTTCATAAAGTCGATCGTCTCCGGTTCGGGGTCCCAAACAGAATCATCACCGACAACGGGACCCAGTTCACCAGCGCAGCGTTCCAAGACTACTGCGAAGACCTCGGAATCCAGGTGTGCTATGCCTCCATTGCTCACCCAAAGAGCAATGGGAAAGTCGAGAGGGCCAACGCCGGGATTCTTCGGGGCCTCAAGACTCGCACCTATGCTGGCTTGAAGAAACATGGCGCCATGTGGGTGGACGAGCTTCCGAGCACACTGTGGGCTAACCAGACATCCCAGAGCCGGGCCACCGGAGAGACACCCTTCTTCATGGTGTACGGGGCCGAAGCTGTGCTTCCCCTAGAAATCACCATGGGGTCTCTCCGTGTCCGAGCTTACGACGAAGCCGCGCAGGAGAACATCCGGCGTGAAGACATCGACCTCGTCGACGAGGCTCGGTTACATGCAGCACTCCGTAACGCACGGTACCGGCAAACACTCCGGCGCTACCACCAAAGGTTTGTGCATATTTGAGAGCTGCAAGAAGGCGACCTGGTGTTGCCGCGCATACTTTCTCGCGAAGGGACCGACAAACTCTCCCCCAGCTGGGAAGGTCCCTTCCGAGTCACGAGAGTTTGCCGCCCCGGGTGCGTACGCCTTTCCACCGAGCATGGGGATCCGCTCCCGAACCCTTGGAACATAGAACACCTACGTAAGTTCTATCCCTAGAGCAATAGTAGGACAGTCTTTTCTTTCTGTAATAGATTCCATAGAGTCCAGGAACAGCGCTCGGAGCAGCTAAGTCTCAGGGGACTGTCCAGGACTACGTTCAGCTTGGCCTGGTTCCGACCCTAAGCGCGTAGAGTCTTGCTTCCCTTCTTAATGGGGCGGGTCGTTGCCTCCATGTTTAGCCTGCCTTTCTCCTATGGATATTTATATGGAAAGAAACCTGTCCTGCTTTGCTCTTCCCTTGTGCTCATTTAAATTACGTATTAATTTTTATGACCGCACTTCCTGTGTATGCTCACCATGCACTCAGCTTCCTTTTCCCATTCTCACCACTAGTCGGCATTTTCTATCCTACCGAAGACAGTCGCGTTTGAGGTACCTGTCGATGGCCAGGGGGCCTTTTGGGCCTCCCCCAGTCAGGTGTTGCGGTGCCAATTGGTCTCCTCCAGGGAAAACCTGCGCCGTGCATGAGGGGTCTAGGGTACGTAGCCTGCTTTGCCTGGTTCCGACCAAAAGTATGTGCACCCTGTCCTTCGGGGGTCCAGTGGAGTACAGCCGCTTTGCCTGGTTCCGTACCAAAAGCCTGTACAATCTGCCTCCCCGGCGTCACGGTCTGGTACTGGAGGCTAGACGGCCGTACCCTGACCTCGGAGGGAGCCGAGCCCCCGGCGCTTCATGCACTGAATTACGCAAGCCCCGTATACCGGATCAGGATCGTAAGCTAAATAAGACTATGAGATAGGGAAGGGAGAGCCCCAAGTAAAATTATGTTTCCCTTACTTGTGTGCAGGACTTCCCGGCCTTAGCTCCCTTGCAGGAGTATGGTAGGTGCGCTCAAACAATTGGCCACACCTACCAGGGGGCCACTACGGGGACCGCGCAAGGAAAGACCGGAGGATCCGGACCTCGCCCCCTCCGCAGGGGCGGGCTCCGGAGGCCCCACGTGTCCGGCAGGGCCGGAGCTCCCCTCTCCTCGGAGGGTAGCTTCGGGCCCTCCATGTGGCCGGCAGAGCCGGGCCTCACCCCCTCCGCAGGGGTGTGCTCCGAAGGCCCCACGTGTCCCGCGGGGTTGGACTGCCATCTTCTCAGAGGTGAGCTCCGGGCCCACCACGTGGCTGGCGGATCTCGACCTCCCCGTTCTCACGGGGCGAGCTCCGAAGACCCCTTGGGCCCTTAAAACAATAAGGACCCGAGGAAGGTGTCTGTGCAAGACTTCAAGATCGGTGAAGACCTCGGAGGTCCTTGCGGAGCTAAGGACTCGGCCAGGCCAAGCCAAGAAGAAGATAAGCACGGACACAAAAAACAAAGAGCCTGTTCATTCATTCAAAGCTCCATGAGCTGGACTACAGACTCAACCAAAGCAAAAAAAAGAAGAGATACAGGGCCTTCTGGCCGCAGGGGCGACTGCCTAAGAGTCCCCGGACTAGCGCTGGAACCTAGAGGCCACGAGGGCGGCCATGTCCCCGACTTCGGCCCTGGCAGCTTCCTCCCGCTCGACGATGGGGCCTAGTCGCACCGGCTCCAGAGAGAAGGAAGGGTCTTGGCTCCGTAAGCACGCCAGCACGTGTGTGGCGACCTCCTTCGCCAGGCCTCGTTCCTCCACCTCAAGCTCATCGGCGATCACCGCTTCGAGCCTGCCCAGCTTGGCACCGATGGACTCAAGCGCCGGGATTGCCTCAGACACCTCCTGCGCTGGAGCCTCCATCCGCACCGGGCTGAAACCGAGGGGAACCAGGGCGGACCCCGCCTCAGCGACAAACTCCAGACCGCTCGGGCCTCGACAGACCGCGAAGCCTGGAGCTTCTCCACCTCTTGGCGGGCCGCCAGCTCGCGGTCCAGCGCCACCTGGCGCTCCCGGGAGGTTTACTCCTCCCTCGCGGCAACAGCCTACTCGCGGAGCCCCAGCTCCTCGGCCCAAGCCCTCAGCTCGCCCTCGCTGGCCTCCAGCTGTGTGGCGACCTTCTTCTCCTTGGCCGCCACGGCACGCTCCCGATCCGCGACGGCGCACTCGCGGCGAGCTACCTGCAGCAGCAGCTCCTCCACGGCAGTGGAACGCGCTTCAGCCCTTGTGTGAGCTTCGCGGGTCTCCTGACGGAGCCACCGGGTCTCCAAGCCCAGGCGGATGACGGCCCTCCTCTGAGCATCGAGCAGCGCCTCCGTGGCATCAAGCCTCGACTGCCTCGAGTCGAGCTCTGCCTTAGCCTCCTGGGTCCGCTGCTTCAGGAGATGCCCCCAGCTAAGGAGGCGGTCTCTCTCTCAGCCAGCACCTCCCGCTCCCGCTCTAAGGTGGCCTGGACCTGCCGGACGCCAGCCTGGGTAAGCCCCAAGGCATCCGCTAAGGGCAGCGGGGCGGCGGAGGCAGGAGCCGCGCCCCTGACCTCCCCTGTCACGTCCACGACCGGTGGAGGTGCCGGTGCCTCGGCAACTGATGTGAGGCGCCGATCTGGGGAAGCCAGAGGGCCAGCAGCTGCAACCGCAGCTACCCTTCCAGCCACAGCACCGGACTTCCGAGTTGGCAAAGGAGGACGAGCGGGTGCTGCCGCCGCCACCGTGGGGGATGGTCCCGCCGGCACAGAAGAAGCCCCCGCCGACTTGGGGGCTGTCGGAGCCACCTGTGACACCCTCGCCTCGGGTGTCAGCATATGTTCATGTTCTATGAAGAGGAAACATTTTAATAGGAACAGAGAGAATTATCAAAAGAATAGCCAATAAAGCCCTCAGAGAACGCCGAAGGCAACTTCCGCGGCCAGCAGGCCACGTGGCGTGTTCGGAGCTCATCCCTGCAAAGCGGGGAGAGGCCGTCGCCAAGCTAGCTACGTAGCAGGGGCTCGTCTCCGCAAAGGGGAGAGGTCCGATCCTATGGGACACGTGTTGCCCACAGAGCTAGCCTCTGCAGAAGAAGCAAAGGCATTTCCGCAAGACACGAGTCATCCTCGGAGCTAGACCTCGCGGAAATCAGAGGACCAGTCGCGCGGGATACGTGTCGATCTAGGAGCTCATCTCCGAGAAGTCCGGATCTATCGAACACGTGTCACCACCGGAGCTTATCTCCGGGAGGTCCGTCGCAGCTAAACATGTGTCGACCTCGGAAGCCGTCCCTGAGGAAAGAAGAGATGGAAGACCGGCACCAACACGTGGCGTGCGCGGAGCTCACATCCGAAGAAGAGGGAGGTCTCGCTCGTTTGACACGCGGCACAACCGGAGCTCGTCCCTGCAGGAAAGGAGACACTAGGCCCCGGAGGACACGTGGAGCTTCCGGAGCTCATCATCGTGGAGGTAACGAGTTCTGGAGCGGTTTTTACGCGTAAAGATACCGGTACGCAACAGAAACCGATCTAAATTCCACGATGTTACTAAAGATAAGACGTTAGGATCCAACAAAGATCTGAATAAGACTCTTATTCGGGATACAATCAGATTAGGACTCTTCTCTTCTCGATTATAAATAGAACCCAAAACCTCTGGCCGAAACCACAAACTTCTCTTTCAACTCCTGAGCCGACGACTTAGAGCCCTAGCCCTAACTCGCCGAGCAAACCATCGCCGAAGCGCAACAAGGGAGATCATCGGAGAAGAACCGAGCGGTCTGAGGAGGACCTCGAAGTCAAGAAGAACGTGAGGTAGGACTTCAATATCATTGTGTTCATCTCTTTGCATCTGTTCTTCAATTCCTTTCGAACAGAAGCCTTCTCGTGGGCAGATCACTTGATGATCAGTTTGATCTAAAGACAAGATCATCGCCACGTCCACCTTTGATCCGAACACCTCTGTCCATACAAGGCCATGCAAGAATACGTACAGATCAATCTAATAAAACTAATCATGAGATAGCATGCATATGCATCATCGCATCTAGTTTAAGGTTTGTGCATAAATATTGATTGCTGTGAATCCTGTATACACGTGATCCTACCTAGCAGGACAAGCTCAGGGAGCTGTCTACGACGAACTGCAGCCACCAGGTTTTGAGAATCAAGAACAACCAGAACCGCAAGAACAAGGCAAGTGCTCCTTGACCATATTGATCCTATGTTTTGGGTAAAACTGTTTTGTTTTGCGAAAAGGTGTGCGTACTGAGTCAAACGTGATGGGAAGCCCTTTTATAGGAGTTTACTAGTTTTGATTAAACTACCCTTGTCGCCTGGGAAGTTTATGAATCGGGTATGGTTTTTGCTTTATGCTTCGCTGGGTCTATGGGATTGGGAAGCGAGATAGATGTGTCTAGCTAACTGCACTCGTACTGATAATAAGTAACTAATGAGGTTAATGAATATGGATCAGAGGGAGATCTAGGCAAGCCTGGGTTTGTGAATGAGGTAGCATGAGATGGTGGTTTTACTTGTCGTAGATCTAAGGACCAGTTCATGCATGCACATGCCAGGATAACAGTGCCACCACAAGGCCAAGTATGGGTGCGGCTTAGCTGAGTAATTAGGTAAGTTGCTAGAGTGTTATGGACTATGGAAGGCGCGGGGAATGGGAGTCGAGTCAGGACTGCCCTGGGAACTGCATGGCACAAGAGGGGGCCCGTGGGTGGGAGAATTGGAGATTCTAGCCTGCCGGTGAAACCTTAGTGAGTCCATACATCTAGTAACCCCTTTGTAAAGGCTATTTTGTGATCTCTTGACCATACACCAACGGTTGTGTACTGGTATGATGGAGGTTCTGCAGTCACCGACGGGTGACGAAATCACAAACTTGTGGGTAAAGAGGTACAAACTCTGCAGAGTTATTGAAACTATCATGATAGCCGAGCTTACGGTCACGAGCACCTGGCTAAACTGCCATGATTAGTTGGGATGGATATTGGGATGGTTATTGGGAAGGTTCTTGGTTATGATTATTGGTTTGGTTATGGTTTGGTTTGGGACTGTTGAGTCTGGGTGATGAGATGGTTGCATGACTGTTGGGACATGACATGAGGTTGGTCTCGGTGTGAGACGAGGTTGTTTTACGAGGTGAGATGGTAGCGAATACGAGGAGGTATTCGTGAGTATGAATAAAGGATTGGTTAATGTTCGGATGGAACACAGGAAGCGGTGGAGGTATGTTGGTAATTTAATACATGCTGGGATTACATCTAAAGCTAAGTTGCTGTTTTATCATGGTTTTACAAATCTGCTTTTCTGCAAATATGCCTTTTTTTACCTACCTTGTTTATAAGCTGCATATCATGTGTTTTTCCTGCACTTGCTGAGTACATCATTGTACTCAAACTTGCATTATTACTTCATCAACAGCAGCAGGAGAAGCCTACTATGAAGATCAAGTAGAGCATTATGGCGTGTGATCTGTTCTCAACCTTGCCTGTGGAGGGAGTAGAGATGGAGCCACTACTGCTTAGTTTTGCTTCCGCATTAGTTTTTGCTTCCACATTTAAATAAAGACTTCCGCTGCATAGAAATAAGGCTTCCGCTGTGAGCATGAGTCCAAGACTCATGAGATATTGTAATAAACCCTGTTATTCGTGGTAATATATGATCTGAATTCAGTTTGTGGAACGTATGTGTATGTGTGATGAACATCCTGGGCACACATATGCATTAGTTCTTGGTTCCTGGTTTTTCCATAGAACTGAGGGCGTCACAGACTGGTATCAGAGCCACGGGTTGACAGTAGGTTACACGCCTAGATAGAAACCTTAGATTGATATTAGAGCCACAGGTTAACAAGCAAGTTACACCCCTAAGTAGGAGTCACAAGCGTCCTAAGGTGAATAGCTTAGATTGGCCTTTAAAACCACCTTGGCATAGGAAACCATCCTTGAATAGGAGCTGTATGAGCCCTTGCAATGATTGTGTGTGATTATGTGCTTAATGTGAGTTGTGGGACGTCTCAAAAACGTTGTCCATAACCATACGTAAGAAGAAAGAGGTGTGAAATGCTTTGGCACTTGATCGCATCCTCGTAAGGGCTAATATATATAGTCCAACTCACCTTGATGCATATAGTTGAAGGGACCTATCTAACCTTCTATTCTATTTCGTTCTCTCTCACAGATGGTGAGAGGAAACGCCAGCCGAAGGAACGTCCAAGAGGATGACCACGAGGAAGTTCCTGCTAACCCCGGAGCTGGTGAAAACCATCTGGAAAGGTTGATGGCCATGCAAAACCAGCTTATGCAAACCATGATCCAAACTTTGGGTCAGTTGCAGGCCAACCAAAACCCCGTTCCGGCACCACCGCCACCACCACCGCCGGCTCATAACAGGTTGGGAGAGTTCATGAGGACTCGACCACCCATCTTTCCTCAAGCAAGCGATCCCATGGAGGCCGATGATTGGTTGAAATCCATGGAGAAGAAGCTCGCCATTGTTCAGTGCAATGACGGAGAGATGGTTCTCTTCGCATTGCACCAACTTACAGGAGTCGCTGCTGACTGGTGGGATGCCTTGAGCAACATCCATGCCAACCCGGAGACAATCACTTGGACTGAGTTCAAGGAAAGTTTCCGCTCTCACTACATCCCTGCTGGTGTAATGATGCTCAAGAGGCAGGAGTTTGAAGGTCTCCGCCAAGGACAGAAGAGTGTGAACGTGTATCTCAACAAGTTCATACAACTGTCCTGGTACGCCCCCGAAGATGTCAACTCAGACCAGAGGAAGCAGTACCTGTTCATGAGAGGGCTGAACAATGAGATCCAGGTTCAGCTCCTCAACAATGACTACGTAAGCTTCCAGAAGCTGGTTGACAAGGCCATAGTAGTTGAAAACAAGATCCGAGAGATCGAGCGAGAGTGCAAGATGAAGATGCCATACCAGCCCCAAGGGAGCAACGTACGACCTAGGTACACGCCCCCTGCACCGCAGTATGGATCGACCACTCCTGCGTACCGCCCTGGTCAGCCACCACAGCTACAATTCGTTGCACCGGCACCTCGTGCGCCCATGCCTCCTGCGCCCCGGCCTAACAATGGCGCCCCTGTTCAAAACCCCTGCCCCAACGTACCTGCTGCCGTAGGCAACAGGGCATGCTTTGCATGTGGGGAAGTAGGCCACTTCGCTAACCAGTGCCCGAGAGGCCCTGGACAGCAAGGTAACGTGCCTAAGCAGAACCAGCGACCAAACGGAGGGGACAACCAAGGGAATCATGGACCGCAGAACTATGCTTGTGGCCACGTAAACCATGTCACTACTAAGGAAGCACAACAGGCTGAGGACGTCGCAATTGGTATGTTCCTTGCCAAATCCAACCCAGCCACCATTTTATTTGATTCCGGAGCATCGCATTCCTTCATATCATCCAAATATGTTGCCAAACATCATCTACCCGTATCCCACTTAGAATGTGCTATGTTAGTTAATTCTCCCGGAGGAGAAATGAGGTCTAATATAGTATGTCCTAAAGTAAGCCTTAAAATAAGGGGGTAGACTTCCTTGCCAACCTTATTGTCTTGGACTCCCACGGGATTGACATCATACTCAGAATGGATTGGTTAAGCAAGCACAATGGAGTAATCCAATGTGCTGAAAGGAGCATGCAGTTGACAAACGAACACGGTATTCGTGTCGAGTTTGAGTCAGCCCAGCAAACAACCGAACGGGCAAATTTGAACCACGTCGAAGGAACAACATTGGACAGCATTCTAGTGGTTCAGGAATTTTCGGACGTGTTCCCGAAAGAGCTTCCAGGAATGCCACCTGACCGGGACATCGAGTTTGCCATAGATTTGATACCCGGAACAGCACCTATAGCTAAGAGACCATATAGGATGTCCGTCAACGAGCTAGTTGAACTCAAGAAGCAAATTCAAGAACAGTTGGAGAAGGGTTTTATCCGTCCAAGCTCGTCACCATGGGGAGCTCAGGTACTCTTCGTGGACAAGAAGGATGGAACCCAAATAATGTGCGTGGACTATAGGTCTCTCAACGAGGTGACAATCAAGAATAAATACCCTCTGCCCCGTATAGGGACCTGTTTGATCAAATGAAAGGAGCCCGAGTATTCTCCAAGATTGATCTTCGGTCGGGATATTTCCAACTGAAGATTAAGCCCTCTGATATACCTAAGACAGCCTTTCGGACACGGTATGGTTCGTATGAATATACCGTCATGTCTTTTGGGTTAACAAATGCACCCGCATACTTCATGTACCTTATGAACAAGGTTTTTATGGAATACTTGGACAAGTTCGTCGTGGTTTTCATCGATGACATTATGGTGTATTCAAAAAGTGAGGAGGAGCATGAAGAACATCTGAGATTGACCTTGCAGAAGTTGCGTGAGCATCAATTGTATGCCAAGCTCAACAAGTGTCCATTTTGGCTAAAGGAAATATCTTTCCTAGGCCATATTATCTCCAAGGAAGGGGTATCGGTTGATCCGGGAAAGGTGAGAGATGTTCTGAAGTGGAACCAACCGAAGAGCGTGAGGGATATTCGGAGCTTCCTTAGGATGGCAGGATACTATCGGCGCTTCATTAAAGACTTCTCTAAGATAGCAAAACCTATGAAGGAATTGCTAATGAAGGGAAAAGTCTTTAAATGGACACAAGCCTGCCAAGAAAGTTTTGAGGAACTCAAGAAAAGGCTAACCACAGCACCAGTTCTGGTATTGCCAGACGTAAGCAAGAGCTTTGATATATATTGTGACGCATCCAGACAAGGGCTCGGATGTGTACTCATGCAGGAAGGACAAGTGGTAGCCTATGCCTTACGACAATTAAAGAAGCACGAGCTTAACTATCCTACACATGACTTGGAGCTAGCAACAGTGGTGCATGCATTGAAGATTTGGAGACATTATATCCTTGGACATCGATGTGAGATCTATACGGATCATAAAAGCCTCAAGTACATATTTACACAAACGAACTTGAATTTGAGGCAACGTCGATGGTTAGAAATCATCAAGGATTATGATGTGGGAATCAACTACCACCCCGGGAGGGCCAATGTAGTAGCGGACGCATTGAGTAGAAAGGGAGCATGTCACCAACTCACGGTTCGGGAGCTACCACCTGAACTACGGAAGGAGTTCGAACAGTTACACCTCGGATTCTTGAATAACATGGAGATAATGGAGATCCACTCCCCATTGGAGCAAGAAATAAGAGAGGGCCAAGCAACGGACGAGGAGATCAAGGAGATCAAGGAAAGAATCCGACAAGGAATAGAGAAGGATTTCAAGGAGGATGAAAAGGGTACGCTTTGGCTAGGAAAAATGATTTGTGTGCCGAACATAAGACACCTCCGCGACATGATATTGAAGGAGGCACATGACTCACCCTATTCCATACATCCAGGAAGCACCAAAATGTACAAGGACTTGAAAACTTGTTATTGGTGGGATGGTATGAAGAGGGATATAGCCGAATACGTTGCCCTATGCGACACATGCCAACGGGTAAAGGCCGAACATAAAAAACCCGCTGGATTGTTGCAACCTTTGAGAATACCGGAATGGAAATGGGAGGACATCAGTATGGACTTCATCGTCGGATTACCACGTACTCAGTCGGGATACGACTCCATCCGGGTCATTGTGGACCGATTGACGAAAACTGCCCATTTTCTTCCGGTAAAGACAAGTTACAACGTTGCACAATTGGCAGAATTGTACATGGAGCAGATCGTGTGCCGTCACGGAGTTCCGAAGAGGATAGTCTCAGATCGAGGTTCTCAGTTTACCTCTAGATTCTGGAGGAAGCTGCAGAAAGCCATGGGTACACGACTGGATTTTAGCTCCGCCTACCACCCACAAACAGATGCACAAACCGAAAGGACAAACCAAATTTTGGAGGACATGTTGAGAGCTTGCGCCTTGAAACGTGGGCATAGTTGGGATAGAAGTTTACCTTATGCTGAATTCTCCTATAACAACAGCTATCAAGCTAGCTTAAAGATGTCGCCTTTCGAAGCCTTATATGGTAGACGGTGTAGAACGCCACTGTTCTGGAAGGAGACTGGAGAGAACCAGGCGTTTGGACCCGAAGTACTACAAGAAGCTGAAAAGCAGGTCCAAACGATACGGGAGAACTTAAAGGCTGCTCAGTCACGACAGAAATGCTATGCGGACAATAGGCGTAGGAAGTTGACCTTTGAAGTAGGAGACTTCGTATACCTTAAGGTATCGCCTATCCGAGGCCAAAGACGCTTCAACGTCAAAGGCAAGCTAGCACCTCGCTACATCGGACCATTTAAGATTTTGGACAAGCGAGGAGAAGTAGCCTATCAACTAGAGCTCCCAACCCACCTCTCCGACGTACATGACGTGTTTCATGTATCCCAGCTCAAGAAGTGCTTGAGAGTACCAGAGGAACAAGTGTCAATGGGAGAGCTTGAACTTCAAGAGGACCTGACTTACGCAGAACACCCTGTACGAATCTTGGACGTAAAGGAAAGGGTCACACAAAACAAGGTGATTCGATGGTGCAAGGTACAAAGGAGCCATCACACCGAAGCTGAGGCCACATGGGAGCGTGAAGAGGATATCAAGGCGGAATTCCCCCATCTATTTCCTACTAACGAATCTCGAGGGCGAGATTGAATTTAAGGGGGTAGATTTGTGACACCCTCGCCTCGGGTGTCAGCATATGTTCATGTTCTATGAAGAGGAAACATTTTAATGAAAAATAGTAACAGAGAGAATTATCAAAAGAATAGCCAATAAAGCCCTCAGAGAGCGCCGAAGGCAACTTCCTCGGCCAGCAGGCCACGTGGCGTGTTCGGAGCTCATCCCTGTAAAGCGGGGAGAGGCCGTCGCCAAGCTAGCTACGTAGCAGGGGCTCGTCTCCGCAAAGGGGAGAGGTCCGATCCTATGGGACAGTGTTGCCCACGGAGCTAGCCTTTGCAGAAGAAGCAAAGGCATTTCCGCAAGACACGTGTCATCCTCGGAGCTAGTCCTCGTGGAAATCAGAGGACCAGTCGCGCGGGATACGTGTCGATCTCGGAGCTCATCTCCGAGAAGTCCGGTTCTATCGAACACGTGTCACCACCGGAGCTTATCTCCGGGAGGTCCATCATAGCTAAACACGTGTCGACCTAGGAAGCCGTCCCTGAGGAAAGAAGAGAGGGAAGACCGGCGCCAACACGTGGCGTGCGCGGAACTCACCTCCGAAGAAGAGGGAGGTCTCGCTCGTTTGACACACGGCACAACCGGAGCCTGTCCCTGCAGGAAAGGAGACACCAGGCCCCGGAGGACACGTGGAGCTTCCGGAGCTCATCATCGCGGAGGTAACGAGTTCTGGAGCGGTTTTGACGCGTAAAGATACCGGTACGCCACAGAAACCGATCTAAATTCCACGATGTTACTAAAGATAAGACGTTAGGATCCAACAAAGATCTTAATAAGACTCTTATTCGGGATACAATCAGATTAGGACTCTTCTCTTCTCGATTATAAACAGAACCCAAAACCTCTGGCCGAAAAGACAAACTTCTCTTTCAACTCCTGAGCCGATGACTTAGAGCCCTAGCCCTGACTCGCCGAGCAAACCATCGCCGAAGCGCAACAAGGGAGATCATCGGAGAAGAACCGAGCGTTCTGAGGAGGACCTCGAAGTCAAGAAGAACGTGAGGTAGGACTTCAATATCATTGTGTTCATCTCTTTGCATCTGTTCTTCAATTCCTTTCGAACAGAAGCCTTCTCGTGGGCAGATCACTTGATCATCAGTTTGATCTAAATACAAGATCATCGCCACGTCCACCTTTGATCCGAACACCTCTGTCCATACAAGGCCATGCAAGAACACATACAGATCAATCTAATAAAACTAATCATGAGATAGCATGCATATGCATCATCGCATCTAGTTTAAGGTTTGTGCATAAATATTGATTGCTGTGAATCCTGTATACACGTGATCCTACCTAGCAGGACAAGCTCAGGGAGCTGTCTACGACGAACTGCAGCAACCAGGTTTTGAGAATCAAGAACAACCGGAACCGCAAGAACAAGGCATGTGCTCCTTGACCATATTGATCCTATGTTTTGGGTAAAACTGTTTTGTTTTGTGAAAAGGTGTGCGTACTGAGTCAAACGTGATGGGAAGCCCTTTTATAGGAGTTTACTATTTTGATTAAACCAACCTTGTCGCCTGGGAAGTTTATGAGTCGGGTATGGTTTTTGCTTTATGCTTCGCTGAGTCTATGGGATTGGGAAGCGAGATAGATGTGTCTAGCTAACTGCACTCGTACTGATAATAAGTAACTGATGAGGTTAATGAATATGGATCGGAGGGAGATCTAGGCAAGGCTGGGTTTGTGAATGAGGTAGCATGAGATGGTGGTTTTACTTGCCGTACATCTAAGGACCGGTTCATGCATGCACATGCCAGGATAACAGTGCCACCACAAGGCCAAGTATGGGTGCGGCTTAGCTGAGTAATTAGGTAAGTTGCTAGAGTGTTATGGACTATGGAAGGCGCGGGGAATGGGAGTCGAGTGAGGACTCCCCTGGGAACTGCATGGCACAAGAGGGGGCCCGTGGGTGGGAGAATTGGAGATTCAAGCCTGCCGGTGAAACCTTAGTGAGTCCATACATCTAGTAACCCCTTTGTAAAGGCTATTTTGTGATCTCTTGACCATACACCAACGGTTGTGTACTGGTATAATGGAGGTTCTGCAGTCGCCGATGGGTGACGAAATCACAAACTTGTTGGTAAAGAGGTACAAACTCTGCAGAGTTATTGAAACTATCATGGTAGCCGAGCTTACGGTCATGAGCACCTGGCTAAACTGCCATGATTAGTTGGGATGGATATTGGGATGGTTATTGGGAAGGTTCTTGGTTATGATTATTGGTTTGGTTTGGGACTGTTGAGTCTGGGTGATGAGATGGTTGCATGACTGTTGGGACATGACATGAGGTTGGTCTCGGTGTGAGACGAGGTTCTTTTACGAGGTGAGATGGTAGCGAATACGAGGAGGTATTCGTGAGTATGAATAAAGGATTGGTTAATGTTCGGATGGAACACAGGAAGTGATGGAGGTATGTTGGTAATTCAATACATGCTGGGATTACATCTAAAGCTAAGTTGCTGTTTTATCATGGTTTTACAAATCTGCTTTTCTGCAAATATGCCTTTTTTACCTACCTTGTTTATAAGCTGCATATCTTGTGTTTTTCCCGCACTTGCTGAGTGCATCATTGTACTCAAACTTGCATTATTACTTCATCAACAGCAGCAGGAGAAGCCTACTATGAAGATCAAGTAGAGCATTATGGCGTGTGATCTGTTCTCAACCTTGCCTGTGGAGGGAGTAGAGATGGAGCCACTACTGCTTAGTTTTGCTTCCGCATTAGTTTTTGCTTCCGCATTTAAATAAAGACTTCCACTGCATAGAAATAAGACTTCCGCTGTGAGCATGAGTCCAAGACTCATGAGATATTGTAATAAACCCTGTTATTCGTGGTAATATATGTAAAAGTCCCAAAACTTGTGAATAGAAAACTTGAGCTATGAATAAAGTTGAGTTTATATGCAAGACATGGGACTTACAAAAACTTTTGTTTACTCATGAAAGTGTTGGCATGAGCAATAAAAACTTTGAATTCAGTTTGAATTAAGAGGGTCACTTCCAAAAGAGGAGGGGCCATCTCCAAAGAGGAAAATGCAAACTGATGTTTAAAAAGTTGTATTTGCAATGACCAACTCATAGATCAGAGGGCATATTCAAACTCTCCAGGTTCAAATTGTAGAGGGGGCAAATTTGGAGCAAATTTGGAGGTGCTTTGATATGAATATCAAAGGGACTTGTGAATTCCATCCAAATTTGAATTTAAATTTGAAACTGAGGCACAACTTGTCAAATTATCAATTGGCTTGTGAATTTGAGCTCCATATGAGTGAAGTTTGCAATGTGCCAAAAATCTGGAGATATTTGAGCAAGAAACTTGGTGGGGCCCAATTGTCATAGAAGAGGAGGAAAAACTTAGCACCTAAGTCTTTGCTCTCGGGTTAGACCGAGCTCCCGGCGCCACCGAGGCGGCAGCCGCAGCCACCTCCTGCTCGAGCTGCCTCCCCCACGCGCGGGCGCCAGAGGCGGTTCATCCGGCGTTTATCCTCCCCACCGAGGCAAACACGAAGTTTTCCACTCGTGCTCGCGGGTTCTTCTGCTTCCGCGCCCGAAAAACAACCGCCGGCGACGCCTCTGTCTCCCTCGGTTGTCCACCAGCTCGCGTCCTCTTCTGCTCGAGCCGTCCACACGAAAAGGGAGCGCAGTCGAGTGCACAAGATCCTCCACAGCTCGGCCCGTCGTTCCTGTCTCGTGGGGCGCCCAAATCAACGATCAACGTGAGGTACTAACGCTCACCGGCGAAAGGGCAACTCGGGTCACCGTGGACAGCTCATACCGAGGCTTTTCACAGCCGAGTAAGCACCCTCCGAGACGCGCCGGGACGTCACGCTGCTCTCCCCCGAGTTTCAGCCCAAGCCGTGCAGCGTAGCTTGGGAATTTCCAGTTTTCCTCTCGGACGAGGAAAACCTACCCGCGGGTAAGAACTGTTGAAATTAACGCTTAATTCTCTGTTAAAGTTGTTCATTTTGCGCACACAAGAGCTAGAGAGGATAGGGAACCTTTTTCCTCCACAACCCTAGCTAGAAACCCCGTGGTTACAGCTAATTTTGAGCTTTTCGATCGGCGGCCATGGCGGGAACGCGCGGGCGCATGGTGACAACCGAGTTGCCGCCATTTCCTAGCCAGTTTGAGGCCATGCCGAGCTTTAGAGAAAATTTCCCGAGCTTTTGACGGGCTAGTATGCTCGTGCCACGGCGCCGACGCTTCACCAAAGGGTGCGCACGTCGCCGACCTAGTTCCGAGCGCCGTTAGCTTGTGCTGACCCCATAGATGAGTTGCTCGCCCCTGAAAACCCCCAGGCGGCGAGTACCGAGCCGGGAGATGGCCGGGAAGCCGACTCCGGCGAACCCCGACGAACTTCCGGCGAGGGGGCGGCGCGGGAAAAAGAGAACGGCCCGAGGTTGAAGACGACCGGCCGGTCCCACCTGTCAGCGGCGATATTTTAAATCTTCGATCCGCTGCGGCCCCGGGATCCGGTGTGGTGGCGCAGGAAGTAGTCTGTGGCCCCGTGTGGCGTGATTCCAGCGGCTGACACGTGTAGGGTGGACCCACAGGCAGAGTTTGAACTTTTCCCGAATTAATTTGAATTCCAGATTTGGTTCAAACTTTGGATCTGCATAACTTTTGCTAGGAAGCTCCAAAATTAGTGATTCAAATTGGGTTGGATTCAGGATGACGAGCTCTATACAAATGTACAACCCAATTTGCATGAAAACCAATAGGAAATTCTAGAAAATTCTTTAAATCTTTTCAGCAAAAGAATTTTTGAGGGAGTTTTGTTCATCCAAAATTCCCCAAATTTTGCCAGGATATTCTTTAGGATATTAGGAGACTCCTGTAAACGTTTCAGCTCATTTGGAGTTGATTTAGTTAGGATAATTCCAATTTCAAGTTTATGTATTCAAATGAATACAGAACATTTTCAGAGAATTTCCAAAACTTGGAAATTCAGTTCTGGGCATTCCTTAACTCCAAAAATCCTAGGAAAATTCAGACATACTCCCTGAGCTATGTATGAAATTATGGTTTAATTGGATTTGGATGAAAGTGCAAGTTTAATCAGAATTAATTCCTTTATGCCTAAAGGCTTAGGAAATTGTTCTGGGTGACCTATTCAATGAAACATTCTGAATTTTGGTCCAGAGGACTTCCTTGTGACAAGGAACTCACAAGAAAATTTCCAGCTCCATTGGAGTCCTGGATCATTATGTCCTGTTCAACCTTATTAGTTGATCCCCACCCAGGTGATGAAACCCCACTCATCACTTGATGATAGTGCTTAAACACAAACCCAAACCACTAGCACCAGTTTCATTTTAAATTCTTAAACAAAGTTCCAGTTTCAAACTTGTCTTTAGCACTTTTTAGCAAAGGTTTGATAATTAAACATGTATGCATATTCATAACGTGTAGTGATTAAACGTGGATACGTGAAGAGTGGATCAAGGAGCAAGAAGGGCAGACATTGAGCTGCAAGTCAGCAGAAACTAACTCCACAAACATCTGACTTTAGTCACCTGCAAAACCAAGGCAAGCCCCGGTTTGCACTTAAGTTATTTTCTAAAGTTTTTACCTTGTTCACTACTATGGGTCTCAGTTTGTATGTGCGATAGGTCTAGGATGTTTTATACCCCACTTGCATAACCAAAAAAATGAACCCTGAGGTCGAGGGTAGAATTGTGTCATCGATGTAGAATAAGGCCATGCTAAATAGACTAGGGCATCCGGTAGAAGACGAGTAGTTGGAAACTACTCGCGAGCTATAGTTTAGAATATCATAAGTATGGTTGGAAAAGGAAGCAAACTAAAATTTACATTTCTAAAGATGAGACTGGGCAGAGGGGTTAGGTTGCAACAATACGAGGTCTTGGTCGAGTAGCTCTGCCTGTGTCGGTTAAGGACCGATGCGTATGCCGCGTCTAGGAGCAAGTGTTGAGTTGTGTACCGGATGCTTACTGATATATGGGAACCAGGAAACCGATGTACCAGGTTCACTGGATTGTAGAGGCATACCACATCGTCTCGTTAGACCTATGAGCCCGAGACGGCGTGACCGGTTCTACAGTCTAGTGTCCTGAGAAAGGTTGCCACATACGACGTAATGAAGGACGCCAGAGTTGGGTCTTCAGAGGTGGGCGTATGTGTCGAGTTATCCGGGTAGTGTTTGATTCGAATCACCGTCCCTCACGGTTATTGAGTACCGCTTGCTCCCATGTTGTGACGTAGTTATCAACTTGTGTGGAAACAGTTTGCAAAAAGTATAATTGCTGTTATGATTATGTTAAGTTGCATGAAAACTATGTTTGAAGTAGAGATAGAGCAAACTAAATTTATTTTTCACCTTGTGACAAGTAACATTGGAATGAAGCGTTTCTTGTTTGATTGTGGAGTTCCAATGTTGCTGGTCGCAAGGTCACTACTATTATGGCTAAAAATGTGAATGTTAAGGATGAACTCGTAGGCGAGTCTTTTCGCAAATTACAGGATCAGGTCTTGAGTTACCCTCATGTAGAGTTGCATGATTTAGGAGAGACGGTTAAGTCTTGCTGAGACCTTGTGCTCACTCTTGCTATATAAGTGGTTTTGCAGGTAAACTTCGACGCTATAATGAAGGTTGTCCGGTGAGACTCGGAAACTTCCGAGTCATGTCACACTTGGAGAACCTAGCCGCTGCCTTGTCTTCGTGTTGCTAGCGAGAGGAGTCCGCGGGCTGGACCTCTTCTCGGTGCTTCATAATTATTCAATGTGAGCTGGTTATAGACTTCCGCTGTAGCTATTTTGTGTAAAGTATTTACAAAGAATAATTGTGACCTTCCGCTTTTGATTTATGTAATACTGTGTTCCTTATATGTGTGCTGTTGGGTGCCGCATAACACGGCACCATCCAATGCGATTCCTCAGGCAAGGCGGCACGACCCTGTGATGGAGGTCGGGCCCCCTCAGCGTGGTATCAGAGCCGCATTGGCAATAGCGCACGGAATAAGGAGCGTATTACGACAAAAACTTAGGATACGGTGAGGAAACGATATTAGGCCCACATAAGGACTATAGTAGTATAGTTACTTAAAGTGGCAAGACTACCATATGTGTTTTAATTCTGAATTTTTATTATGTAACGACGCACCTACGCTCAGGTAAGCATGGTAAGGAACGCCACCGAAAGCGGTTCAATTTCAGTTAGCTCCCCTGACGAGGAAAGTGGTTCAGGGTTAGATCTCACAGCTTGGTGTGAGATGTTAATATGAAACTCTTGGACTCTTCATGTTCCTGAGTTCATATGAAACACTGATCCCTAGCGTGCATTAGGCGAGTAAGTGGAGACCCCATCGTGTGGTCAGTAACGCGATAGTGTGTTCGTCTAGAAATAGCCCAGGAGGATAGACGCAGCGCTTGACATCGGCGTGCCCTGCCGGGCAGTAGGTGGTATCCGTTGGGTTGATAACATTCCCAACCGTGACGACCCGTTCATGACATACTCGGGTTCCCCGTCGTGTGGTGTTGAAACACGATCACGTACCTTGAGACGTGACTTAACTCAAGGACGGCCGTATGACAATGATACGGGCGTTTGTATTTACTTTTAAATATGGAACTGCCTGAAATGAAACAAACCTTTGAGTGCACCATTATTGAGTGTTTTTCTGCAGGTACTAACCACGTACGTATCCCGTGTAGAACACGTGTGCGAGAGACCGTCTTAGTGCCACTGATAATACGTATATGCCGGTATAATCCGGTTTAGGATTTTCTTTTGGTGAGGCAACGTAGTACCGACATGTTCTTACGGTGCATCGACATCGTACTACACTTAATAACCTCTTCCCTATTAAGAAATAATTCATGAGCTAACTTTCAACTAAAAATGGAAGTTTGAAACAAATATTAGTTACTGAACTCCTATTTTGAGCTAAGATTCAAACGAGAGTATAACTAGGTATCAAAGTTTTCAAAAACAGAGTGCCCTGTTTCTGGCAGAAATTCTTACTGGACTTTAACAGAGCATAACTCTGAGTAGATTGACCCAATTAAGGTGTATGATACAGTTCTGGAAAGATTTTCAAGTGGTCTACAATTTTCTTTGTAGACCTCCAGAGCAAAATCACTCTTTAAGTTGGTGAAATGTCCAGTTGAAGGCAAACTGTTCAAACCAGGACAGTAGCAAAAACCTCTCTGGACCTTTCTGTTTATAAGCCATAACTTCCTGTAGAAAAATCCTTAAGGAGCACATAAGTACTTGTTGGAAAGCTACTGAAGTTTACTAAAACTTTGGTATTGAACTCAAGTCAAGAATCTGTTGATAACTTGAGTAAAATTTGGAGTTTGTGTGAGCTGGTCAGGGTAGTCCCGCTGATTAGCTTAGCGTACCTAAGATTGGTTTAAACATGAATGTGGTTATGCTTTCATAAAGTTCATGACATGTTCATGTTTTACTTATCTTTACTTACTACTGAGATAGAATTTTGATTGACTCAAAATTTTGTTTCGTGCAGTATGGTACGCACACGTTCTCAAATGGAGCTTGGAGGTTCAAGTCGAGGTGGGAATGACTCGACTTCATCACAAGAGCCATCGCCAACCGGATTGGCTGAAATTATGGCGAAGATGAATGAAACTCTCCAAACTCTAGTTCAGCAAGGCATAGATCGAGAAGCTCAACGTTACATGCCAACCCAGAGCACGTATCTGGATTTCTTGGCGACACAACCGCCGGTGTTCTCTGAGGCGGCTGACCATTGTGAAGCAAATCACTGGTTACGTGTCATTGAGTCCAAGCTTGGGTTGATCCGATGTGACGAATTCTCGAAGACTCTATATGCCGCTCAACAGCTTCACGGCTTTGCTGGAGCATGGTGGGCAGAGTACCTTGCTGTTCAACCAGCAGGACATCGTGTCACATGGACGGAGTTCCAGGCTGCATTTCGTGCTCGTTTCATCCCTGCGGGCATAATGCAAACCAGTCTGGATGAGTTCTGGAGTCTGAAGCAAGGGGACATGAGTGTTATTGAGTATGCGAAGGAATTCAATCGCTTAGCTCAATATGTCCCTGACTATGTGAAATCACCAGCCATGAAGGGTTATCATTTTTATCGAGGGCTGACCGCTAGGCTGCGATGTGAATTGGCTCAAGTTAGCCAAGAGAATTTTGATGAGTTCGTGAGCTGTGCTATTGCTCAAGAATATTATTCCAACCTTTACCTCAAAGAAAAGAGGTAGAGGGACTCATCACAAGATGAAGACAATCGTCTACCTCAGAAGTATCGGTTGGTAATCCGTTCACCTTCCGGTCGAGAGATTCCACAAGAGGTGCAATCATTCTGGCAGTGTGACGACTCTTCTACTCCACAGAGGTCTTATTCACCTCCACCGCAGCAGCAACTTGCTTCTTATGCACCTCAGTATCAACAAGGTGCACTAGAATATTATTACCCTCAAGAGGTTGAAGATGAACAAGGTGATTTCTCAGCTGAACCGAGTGCTGTCCCACTTCATATTGACAATGAGCTCAAGGTCAATGAAGCAACTGAACCGAACAACAACAACGTGTCTGCGGGTCCAGTTCCAAAAAGTGATCTTGGGCAGCCCAGAAAAGCTATGTCAAAAGTGGGAACAGTCAATTATGTGTCAGTCGATGATCTGCCAAAGGGAGGATCTGTTCTTGCCGGCAGGTTCACCTTAAATGACAAGCCGGTTGTCATTTTATTCGACTCTGGTGCAACACATAACTTCATTAGCCGGGCAACGGTAATCCGGGATCAGATTTCCACCACTGTCACAAAAGGTTCATACCTTATTCATTCGCCAGGTAGAGACATATCCACTAATGAAGTCGTCTCTCGAGCACCACTTTGCTTGGGTGGAAAAATTTATCCTACCACCCTCATCATTCTCGAAGACCAGGGGATTAATGCCATATCGGGAATATCATGGTTGACCTTCCATAAGGCTGTTCTGGACATCGAGAACAGGAGTGTTCACTTGGACTCTCCACTTCACGGACGTCAAACATTGTACCTCGGCGAAGCGATTTCCAAAGACCCAGAAGTATGTAATGCCGAGGCGTGCAAGTTAGAAGACATTCTGGTAGTCCGTGAATATCCGGACGTGTTTCCCGAAGATCTCCCAGGCCTACCACCTGAGCGCGAGGTGGAGTTCAAAATAGAGTTGATGCCGGGAACCACGCCGATCTCTCGGAGACCATACAAAATGGCTCCGAGTGAGTTAGCAGAATTTAAGGAGCAACTCAAAGATCTGATGGACAAGGGGTTTATTCGTCCAAGTTCATCACCATGGGGTTGCTCAGCTTTGTTTGTGAAAAAGAAGGATGAGACGCTGAGGCTATGCGTCGATTATCGTCCTTTAAATGCTGTGACCATAAAGAATAAGTATCCACTACCAAGAATTGATATCCTCTTCGATCAGCTAGTGGGTGCTAAGGTCTTCTCTAAGATGGACTTAAGGTCGGGATATCATCAAATCAAGATCCGCGCGGAAGATGTCCCGAAAACAGCATTCTCGACAAGATATGGACTCTATGAGTATCTTGTCATGTCATTTGGGTTGACCAATGCTCCGGCTCATTTTATGTATCTTATGAACTCGGTGTTCATGCCGGAGCTAGATCAGTTCGTCGTGGTATTCATCGACGACATCTTGGTCTATTCCAAACCAGAAGAGGAACACGCTAAACATTTGCATATTGTGCTCCAACGACTGAGAGATCACAAGCTTTATGCAAAGTTTAGTAAATGTGAATTCTGGATCAACCAAGTGCCATTTCTTGGACACATTATTTCAGAAGAAGGCATTGCTGTTGATCCAAGCAAGATTGAACAAGTGCTGAAGTGGAAGTCTCCAACATCAGTCCATGAAGTTCGTAGCTTCTTGGGTTTGGCGGGATATTATCGGAGGTTCATTCCGAGCATCTCAAAAATCTCCAAACCAATGACGGAGCTACTGAAGAAGGACATCAAGTATGATTGGAGCAAGCCATGTGAGGAAGCTTTTCAAGCGTTAGTGAAACACCTCACAACAGCCCCGGTTTTAGCTCAACCGGATACAACCAAGCCTTTTGATGTTTATTGTGATGCGTCGGGCATCGGGCTTGGTTGTGTACTCATGCAAGGAGTACGTGTGGTCGCATATGGATCACGGCAATTACGGAATCATGAGCAACATTATCCAACTCATGATCTTGAGCTTGCTGCCGTGGTATTAGCTTTGAAGATGTGGAGACATTACCTATTGGGAAATCTGGTTCATCTCTACATCGACCACAAAAGCTTGAAGTACATATTCACTCAAAAAGAGTTGAATATGCGACAACGGCGATGGTTGGAGCTGATCAAGGACTATGAGATTGAAATTCATTATCATCCGGGCAAGGCAAATGTGGTTGCCGATGCACTCAGCCGGAAGTCTCATATTCATAACCTAACCATCACGCCGATAGAAGAGGAAGAGCCAAGCCTCTACTTGGTTCCATATGGAGCTCTACATAATCTAGCTTTCATACCCACAATAAGAGGGGAGGTTATGGAAGCTCAAAAGAGAGACAAGGGCATGGCTCATATCAAAAGGAGGTTGAAGAACGGGGAGATGAAATGTTTCCTGTTGGATGATGAAGATACCTTATGGTTCAGGGACCGGATAGTCGTACCCCGTGATATGAGGCTGCGGAAGAAAATTTTGGATGAGGCTCACTTATCCAAATTTTCTATTCACCCGGGCAGCAATAAAATGTACCAAGACCTCCGGAAGAAGTTTTGGTGGACATGTATGAAACGTGAAGTTGCAAAATACGTTTCAGAATGTGACACGTGTCGAAGAGTTAAGGCCGACCATGTGAAGAAATCGGGCCTGTTGCAACCGCTACAAATACCGGCATGGAAGTGGGAAGACTTGAGTATGGATTTCATCGTTGGGTTGCCGATGACCTCCCACCACCATGATTCGATTTGGGTAAGCGTTGACCGATTAACCAAATTGGCACATTTCATTCCGGTGCATACCAACTACAGCGCCAAGCAGTATGCGGAGTTGTACATAGCATGAATCTTATGCTTGCATGGAGTTCCCCGAACCATTGTCTCCGACAGAGGATCGCTGTTCGTGTCCCGCTTCTGGGAACAGCTACACACATCCTTGGGAACTAAATTAATTCGAAGCTCCGCATATCACCCTCAAACCGATGGACAAACTGAGAGGGTGAATCAAATACTTGAAGATATGCTGAGAGCATGTGTCATCCACCACGGTAAGAGCTGGGATGATCACTTACCGTTGGCAGAGTTCTCATATAACAACGGGTATCAATCAAGTATCAAAATGGCGCCTTATGAAGCTCTCTACGGCCGGAAGTGCCGCACACCCTTGAACTGGTGTGAATCCAGCGAGAGAATTATTTACGGGATTGATCTCATCAATGAAGCAGAAGAGCGGGTGAGGCTTATTCAGGAAAATCTTAAAGCCGCTCAGTCCAGACAAAAGAGCTATGCGGATAAGAGACGTCGTCCTCTGGATTTCCCTGTTGGGGACCACGTATACCTCCGCGTATCTCCGATGAAGGGCATTCACCGATTTGGAGTGAAAGGAAAATTAGCTCCGCGCTTTATCGGTCCCTTCGTCATCATTGAAAGATGTGGACCCGTGGCATACCGTTTGGAGGTGCCGGCATACTTAGCCGGAGTTCATAACGTCTTCCGCATATCTCAGTTGCGGAAGTGTTTAAAAGTTCCAACGGAGATTCTCACGGGAGACATAGAAAATTTGAAGCCGGACCTCACATATGTTGAGCGACCAACCCAGATAATTGATGAAAAGACTCGCGAAACCAGGAATCGGACACTGCGATTTTTCAAGGTGCTATGGGAAAATCACACGTCCGACGAAGCTACATGGGAAAGCGAGGAATATTTGCAACGCAATCATCCGGAGTTGTTAGAGGCGTATGTTGAGTAACTGTCATCTCCACCTTGTCCTTAATCATGAATCTCGGGACGAGATTCTTTTTAAGGGGGGAGGAATGTAAAAGTCCCAAAACTTGTGAATAGAAAACTTGAGCTATGAATAAAGTAGAGTTTATATGCAAGACATGGGACTTACAAAAACTTTTGTTTACTCATGAAAGTGTTGGCATGAGCAATAAAAACTTTGAATTCAGTTTGAATTAAGAGGGTCACTTCCAAAAGAGGAGGGGCCATCTCCAAAGAGGATAATGCAAACTGATGTTTAAAAAGTTGTATTTGCAATGACCAACTCATAGATCAGAGGGCATATTCAAACTCCCCAGGTTCAAATTGTAGAGGGGGCAAATTTGGAGCAAATTCGGAGGTGCTTTGATATGAATATCAAAGGGACTTGTGAATTCCATCCAAATTTGAATTTAAATTTGAAACTGAGGCACAACTTGTCAAATTATCAATTGGCTTGTGAATTTGAGCTCCATATGAGTGAAGTTTGCAATGTGCCAAAAATCTGGAGATATTTGAGCAAGAAACTTGGTGGGGCCCAATTGTCATAGAAGAGGAGGAAAAACTTAGCACCTAAGTCTTTGCTCTCGGGTTAGACCGAGCTCCCGGCGCCACTGAGGCGGCAGCCGCAGCCACCTCCTGCTCAAGCTGCCCCCCCCCCACGCGCGGGCGCCAGAGGCGGATCATCCGGCGTTTATCCTCCCCACCGAGTCAAACACGAAGTTTTCCACTCGTGCTCGCGGGTTCTTCTGCTTCCGTGCCCGAAAAACAACCGCCGGCGACGCCTCTGTCTCCCTCGGTTGTCCACCAGCTCGCGTCCTCTTCTGCTCGAGCCGTCCACACGAAAAGGGAGCGCAGTCGAGTGCACAAGATCCTCCACAGCTCGGCCCCGTCGTTCCTGGCTCGTGGGGCGCCCAAATCAACGATCAACGTGAGGTACTAACGCTCACCGGCGAAAGGGCAACTCGGATCACCGTGGACAGCTCATACCGAGAATTTTCACGGCCGAGCATGAACCCTCCGAGACGCGCCGGGACGTCACGCTGCTCTCCCCCGAGTTTCAGCCCAAGCCGTGCAGCGTAGCTTGGGAATTTCCAGTTTTCCTCTCGGACGAGGAAAACCTACCCGCGGGTAAGAACTGTTGAAATTAACGCTTAATTCTTGGTTAAAGTTGTTCATTTTGCGCACACAAGAGCTAGAGAGGATAGGGAACCTTTTTCCTCCACAACCCTAGCTAGAAACCCCGTGGTTACAGCTAATTTTGAGCTTTTCGATCGGTGGCCATGGCGGGAACGCGCGGGCGCACGGTGACAACCGAGTTGCCGCCATTTCCTAGCCAGTTTGAGGCCATGCCGAGTTTGCCTGACCTTCACTGGTGCTTTAGAGCAAATTTCCCAAGCTTTTGACGGGCTAGTGTGCTCGTGCCACGGCGCCGACGCTTCACCGAAGGGTGCGCACGTCGCCGGCCTAGTTCCGAGCGCCGTTAGCTTGTGCTGACCCCGTAGATGAGTTGCTCGCCCCTGAAAACCCCCAGGCGGCGAGTACCGAGCCGGGAGATGGCCGGGAAGCCGACTCCGGCGAACCCCGACGAACTTCCGGCGAGGGAGCGGCGCGGGAAAAAGAGAACGGCCCGAGGTTGAAGACGACCGGCCGGTCCCACCTGTCAGCAGCGATATTTTAAATCTTCGATCCGCTGCGGCCCCGGGATCCGGTGTGGTGGCGTGGGAAGTAGTCTGTGGCCCCGTGTGGCGTGATTCCAGCGGCTGACACGTGCAGGGTGGACCCACAGGCAGAGTTTGAACTTTTCCTGAATTAATTCGAATTCCAGATTTGGTTCAAACTTTGGATCTGCATAAATTTTGCTAGGAAGCTCCAAAATTAGTGATTAAAATTGGGTTGGATTCAGGATGAAGAGCTCTATTCAAATGTACAACCCAATTTGCATGAAAACCAATAGGAAATTCTGGAAAATTCTTTAAAGCTTTTCAGCAAAAGAAATTTTGAGGGAGTTTGGTTCATCCAAAATTCCCCAAATTTTGCCAGGATATTCTTTAGGATATTAGGAGACTCCTGTAAAAGTTTCAGCTCATTTTGAGTTTATTTAGTTAGGATAATTGTAATTCCAAGTTTCTGTATTCAAATGAATACAGAACATTTTCAGAGAATTTCCAAAACTTGGAAATTCAGTTCTGGGCATTCCTTAACTCCCAAAATCCTTGGAAAATTCAGACATACTCCCTGAGCTATGTATGAAATTATGGTTCACCTGGATTTGGATGAAAGTGCAAGTTTAATCAGAATTAATTCCTTTATTCCTAAAGGCTTAGGAAATTGTTCTGGGTGACCTATTCAATGAAACATTCTGAATTTTGGTCCAGAGGACTTCCTTGTAACAAGGTACTCACAAGAAAATTTCCAGCTCCATTGGAGCCCTGGATCATTATGTCCTGTTCAACCTTATTAGTTGATCCCCACCCAGTTGATGAAACCCCACTCATCACTTGATGATAGTGCTTAAACACAAACCCAAACCACTAGCACCAGTTTCATTTTAAATTCTTAAACAATGTTCCAGTTTCAAACTTGTCTTTAGCACTTTTTAGCAAAGGTTTGATAATTAAACATGTATGCATATTCATAACGTGTAGTGATTAAACGTGGATTCGTGAAGAGTGGATCAAGGAGCAAGAAGGGCAGACATTGAGCTGCAAGTCAGCAGAAACTAACTCCACAAACATCTGACTTTAGTCACCTGCAAAACCAAGGCAAGCCCCGGTTTGCACTTAAGTTATTTTCTAAAGTTTTTACCTTGTTCACTACTATGGGTCTCAGTTTGTATGTGCATTAGGTCAAGGATGTTTTATACCCCACTTGCATAACCAAAAAAATGAACCCTGAGGTCGAGGGTAGAATTGTGTCATCGATGTAGAATAAGGCCATGCTAAATAGACTAGGGCATCCGGTAGAAGACGAGTAGTTGGAAACTACTCGCGAGCTATAGTTTAGAATATCATGTGTGGTTGGGAAAGGAAGCAAACTAAAGTTTACATTTCTAAAGATGAGACCGGGTAGAGGGGTTAGGCTGCGACAAGACGAGGTCTTGGTCGAGTAGCTCTGCCTGTGTCGGTTAAGGACCGATGCCTATGCTGCGTCCAGGAGCAAGTATTGAGTTGTGTACCGGATGCTTACTGATATATGGGAACCAGGAAACCGATGTACCAGGTTCACTGGATTGTAGAGGCATACCACATCGTCTCGTTAGACCTATGAGCCCGAGACGGCGCGGCCGGTTCTACAGTCTAGTGTCCTGAGAAAGGTTGCCACATACGACGTAATGAAGGACGCCAGAGTTGGGTCTTCAGAGGCGGGCGTATGTGTCGAGTTATCCGGGTAGTGTTTGATTCGAATCACCATCCCTCGCGGTTATTGAGTACCGCTTGCTCCCATGTTGTGATGTAGTAATCAACTTGTGTGGAAACAGTTTGCAAAAAGTATAATTGCTGTTATGATTATGTTAAGTTGCATGAAAACCATGTTTGAAGTAGAGATAGAGCAAAATAAATTTATTTTTCACCTTGGGACAAGTAACATTGGAATGAAGCGTTTCTTGTTTGATTGTGGAGTTCCAATGTTGCTGGGCGCAAGGTCACTACTATTATGGCTAAAAATGTGAAAGTTAAGGATGAACTCGTAGGCGAGTCTTTTCGCAAATTACAGGATCAGGTCTTGAGTTACCCTCATCTAGAGTTGCATGATTTAGGAGAGACGGTTAAGTCTTGCTGAGCCCTTGTGCTCACTCTTGCTATATAAGTGGTTTTGCAGGTAAACTTCGACGCTATAATGAAGGTTGTCCGGTGAGACTCGGAAACTTCCGAGTCATGTCACACTTAGAGAACCTAGCCGCTGCCTTGTCTTCGTGTTGCTAGCGAGAGGAGTCTGCGGGCTGGACCTCTTCTCGGTGCTTCATAATTATTCAACGTGAGCTGGTTATAGACTTCCGCTTTAGCTATTTTGTGTAAAGTATTTACAAAGAATAATTGTAACCTTCCGCTTTTGATTTATGTAATACTGTGTTCCTTATATGTGTGCTGTTGGGTGCCGCATAACACGGCACCACCCAATGCGATTCCTCGGGCAAGGCGGCACGACCCCGTGATGGAGGTCGGGCCCCCTCAGCGTGGTATCAGAGCCGCATTGGCAATAGCGCACGGAATAAGGAGCGTATTACGACAAAAACTTAGGATACGGTGAGGAAACGATATTAGGCCCACATAAGGACTATAGTAGTATAGTTACTTAAAGACCCGGGGTTATAGACTCCCGCGCTCGATCAGAGCGACGTGGCCGCTTGTGCGCCGTTTATTTTAAATCGTACGGTAGAGTTTAAATCCCCGCGTACCGGTTCGACGTTATAATCTCAGCCGGCTGTTTTAAATCGGACGGTCCACGTCAGCCCCGCGTTATAAAGACTGGAATTCTTACGCGCTACCCCCTGGGGTTCTCGGGAAATAAGAGCTAGCCCCGGAAACTTCTGATCTAGCCCCTGGAACTTCAGAAAATCATGTAAATTCATTTAAAAATCAGTTTTAGCCCCTGGACTTAATAAAAATTAGGAAAAACCCCTTTGTTATGTGTAGCTAGACCCCTGAAAATTCTTAAAATAATATTATAGACCCTGTAGTGGGGTGAGTTTACCTTTTTAACCCTATTTGATATTAAATTTAGGAAATTGAATATGTGGTTAGTATTTAAAATTTAAAAGGTGGGACAAACATATTGTCAAATTCAAATTAAAAACTTTCCCAGTACTTAGAAAACCTTGGAGTGAGATAAAAATAGATTTTTGGCTGAAATGAATCTGTTTAATTGATTTATTCACATTTATTAGTTAGAGGGACACATTTTTAAGTAGAGAATAATTCTGAAAATTAGAAAAATAAATGTAAAATAGTTTACATCAGAGGAAAAGATCAAAAATATATTATTAACTATTTTGGATCAAAACCTATTCTGTTTAGATGATGTGTCTTACTATTTTCATAATAAAGTACACATTTAGGCATAGGAAGTAAATTTGAAAATATAGCAAGCTAAGTATAAATAATTAGAAAATGATAAATGAAGATTCTAAAATCCAAAGAATTCAGTTTAGGGTTGGTAGAAGTTCTGAAGACACATATGGAGTAGGAAAATACCTTTCATGCATACTTGGTAGCTAAAAGGTGTAGTAATTGAATATAAGGAATTTATTTAAATTGGAAACTCATATATATAGTATGCAAGTATAAATGTGAACACAAAAGTAGGAATCATATACACATGATTAAAAGTGCATGTAAGCCAAAGATCAACACACATAGAGTAACCACAACACATAGAATTTGTGAATGACTTTTATACATGTGAATGTGTGGTTTGTATGAAGTGGAAGTGTGAATTATGTCTTATGGATTGTTGTTTTTGTTTTGCTATGTGTGATGGTATGATGTAGAACCTGCTCCAGAGCAAGTTCTTCCTTTCCAAGATCAGGACTACCCATTCCAAGAGCAGCAGGAAGGAGGCAAGTGTCCTTGACAACTTTGATCCTATGCTAGGATGTGTAGATAGAATTATTTGCATTGTCAATTGAAATATGAAACCCATGATAGGAAGTTTCCCTAGAATTGCATTATCTTGTTTCCTTGTAGCTTGGGATTGGGATTTATTTTATCATATCATTTATTTACATGCTTATGCTTAGCCATGCTTAGAATGGGATAATTGGGATATGAGATCATCAGTTTATTTACCATACTCTTGAATTAGATGTTATGAGTTATGTAGAGGTAGGGATCAAGGCAAGTTGGATGATTTGGTTGGTGCTGGGTGCACGAGACTCGGGTTTGTGTTTAGTACTTGCCTGGATCCTAAGGACCGGTTCATGGAGCATGTAACCTGGCTTTACCGTGCCAACCACATGCTGAGATGGGGCAGCTTGGCCAATTAATTAGGTGTATCCCCGGCGTAGTATGGGTGTATTGGATGGTGCGGGGAGTAGGTGTCAGCTGGACTACCATATGAACCGCAAGGCTCAAGAGGGGGCCACTGCAGTGGGGTTGGAGCCTCTTGTATGCTGTTAGGGGTGAAACCTCAGTGGGCCCACGCTCATCGGGAATCCCTTTGTAAAGGCTTCGTAGTGATCTCCTGGCTACACACCTGGGAAGTGTGAATGTGGTTCGTAGCCACTAGCATAATGGAGGTTCTTTTAGTCCACCCAGCAATGGGGGATGAAATCACTACATGTGGGTACAGTGGTGCAAACTCTGCAGAGTCAAAACTGTCATGACAGCCGTGCTCACGGTCAATAGCGGCTTGGACTTATTCATGATTAGAGGATGAGGACCTTGGAGGTTGTGGATGTTAAGCGGGGAGCTTAACATTGGAAATGATGTTATGGATATTTGATTATGATGATGGGATGGGGAATTGGGACCATTTCACCTGTGTAGTAATGTAGGTGCTTAATAAGCTAAGGCGATAGGTATTAATTGCGTAGTGCTTTAACCATGAGTTCAACCTCCCCTTGTTCTAGCCATGCATGATATAACTTTCCCACACTTGCTGAGTACCAATGGTACTCAATCTTGCATATTTGTTGGTTTATATTGCTGCTCAGGTCAAGATAATGAGGTGGTGTATAATGATCAGGACTTTGGACCCGAAGAATGTTTCTAGGTTCATGGAGTCCCCCGGGCAATGCCTGTGACGGAGCCCTCAAGAATAATATTTTGCTGCTAGTTTATTTACTTGTGATGAACGTATTATTATCCATCGAGACATTTGCTATGTAAGACTTATTTATATTTGATACCTTGCTTGTAATAAATGATGCTTCACTATTTGTCATCACATGTATGAGAAAATGATCCTGGCATACATGTGATATTCACTTGGTTGTTCTTCGGAAAAACCGGGTGTGACAGTAGTGGTATCAGAGCCAGGGTTGCCCGTAGGAACGTGGACCTAGGTAGAAATGGACTTATTTAAGGGCCCTATTTTCATAAAAACTATTTTACAAGGTGTGTGTTGAAAAGTGTTATCTAATGGAGTCACTTTCTTCATCTTACCCCAACTTTCATTCAAAATAGGATTTATGTTTAAAAGTTTATCTAACCTAAGTTTAAATGCTTCCTGTTTTAGATGGTTCGCATGATTCACACCGCTCGCAAGTCCACAGGAGGGAGAGTTCCCGTAGTTGCCCTTGCCCAAAGAGAGGAGAGTCGTCCGGTGATGTACCTTTCCTACGGATTGGCAGTAGGAGGCTTGTTGCGCCGTCTTCGACGTATGCTCCAAGCCGTCGGCAATACGGGCAAGCTAATTATACACTATAGCTCCACCAGGACCATCCGTGAGAAGAGGGAAGAATGGAGTTCAGAGATGAGGATTATCCACGAAAATCAACTGCTCAAGATCCACCGCTCTCCAGCTTGTCGAGCGACACAGGTCGGTGCGGAGAAGGATGTTACCTGGGAGGCCATCACCTGCCAGAGTCACATCTATCGTCGACACCTGGACAGGACTGAGTACATGTATATCCTCCAGCGCGAGAGTGGTACCACGGAGTATAAGTACCCGCCAGTGCAGCAAGGGACTTCCCATGAGCACATGGACCTGTGCTTGGAGGATACTGCTATGCTCAGCACTCGACTGCAGGAGTGTCAGCAAGAGCTTCAGGATCTTCGGGACACCCTGAAGGAAACGGAGGCGTTGCTGCGAGCCTGCTTGAGGGCGAGAGAAAGAGGAGATAAGAATGAACTGTGTGCCACCGTGAATGATACATGGACTCCTGACTCCCAGATCGCCGGGCGATCAGGCGTCGTCGCACTTCTCCACCAGCAGCCTCCCCACCCAAAGCGGAGTCAGAAGGCAGCCGCAATAATGAGGAAGATCCTGAGGAGCCAGCTCAGTAATACGAGTAGTGTAGAGTTTTTCCCTTAGTTAGCAAGATGTCGAATAGTCGAGTCGTTACGTTAGTTAATGGTGTGTTAATGCTTGGTGTGCGACGTGAGTTGTGGAAGCCATGAGCAATTGTCCACAGCCTCGTCTTCAGATTGTTTTGCTTTGGTGTGTGAACCCACATGAAATAATAGTGCATTTATTTTTGTATGAGATATGAACCCTCAGAAAAGTATAACCAAGCTTCAACACTTCAAAGTACAAACAAGTGAAAGTAGTGAGATAATACGTAATACTTTAAATTAACATTTGGTTGATCATGCTAGATGGCCGGAAGAGGAAAAGGTCGCGCTGCCAACCCTGCCACCAACAACGATGAGGCCTGCAACCCTCATCTTTCAGGAGGCCAAGACAGGGGTGGTCGCCGTGAAGGAGTTGATCCCCTCCACCAAATGCTGGAGAATCAAAATCAGCTCATCCAGAACTTGACTCAAGTGGTGGCCAATTTGCATCAAGTTCCACCTCCACAAGCTGCACCACGCCAACCAAGGTTGAGTGAGTTTCTGGGAACTCAACCTCCGAAGTTTGCAAGTGCTGCTGAACCTCTGGAGGCAGATGATTGGCTAAAGACCATTGAAAGCAAGATGAGGATCATACAGTGCCAAGGGTATGAGAGGGTGCTGTTTGCCTCTCATCAATTGCATGGACCTGCTGCTGATTGGTGGACCGCCTACGTGGCCACCCATCATGACCCTGAGAACATCACTTGGGAAGAGTTCAAGCGTAGCTTCCGCAACCATTACATACCAAGGGGTGAACTCAAAAACAAGAGGAAGGAGTTCTTGGGGCTGCAGCAAGGAAACATGACTGTGAGGGAATACCTCACTAAATTTACTCAACTCTCCCGTTATGCCCCACGGGACATAGAGACTGATGAGCAGAAACAAGATTGTTTCGTGGAAGGACTTACCGCAGAAATGCAGTGTGCAATGTCCTCCAATGAGTATGAAAGCATCCAAAAGATGGTGGACAGAGCGTTTGTGGTAGAAAGGAAGCTGAAGGCCTTGGAAAATGAGAACAAGAGGAAGGCCGGGTGGTCACATCAGGCCTCAGGGAGCAACACCCGCCCACGTCTGATGCAGCAACCCACGGGGCAGACGAACCGTGCTGCGGTACCCTACTCAGCACAAAGAGGGTACAACCCGAACTACAAGCCTCCGGCAGCACCAATACAGCCACAACGTCAGTTCGTACAGCAGCCTCGCCCTACATATCAACCTCGACCAGCAGTACAAGGACACCCAAACCAACCCCAAGACAACAAAGGACAGGCACCTAAGGTTGGGGTGCAATGTTTCAACTGTGGTGAAGTGGGGCACTATGCCCATAAGTGCCCAAAGAAGAAGCCCACGCAGCCACAACAGCAGAATGTAATGAGAGGACGGGTGAACCACGTCACTATGGAGGAAGCGCAAGAGGCACCTGACGTGGTAGTTGGTAAGTTTCCTGCCAATTTACACATTGCAACCTTGTTGTTTGATTCTGGTGCTACCCACTCGTTCATTGCCCAAGGGTTTGTTAAGAAGCATGACCTAGCAACAACACAAATGAACCATATGCTAGCAGTAAACTCTCCAGGTGGAGAAATAAGGACAAGACAAGTGTGTCCCAAAGTGAACCTAGACATTAATGGGGTAGTATTTACTGCTAACCTCATAGTGATAGACTCACAAGGGATATATATTATCTTGGGGATGGATTGGTTGACCAAACATAAAGGAATCATCCATTGTTCGACCAGAACGGTGGAACTAACTCACCCTAGCGGCACAAGAGTAAAGTTTATAACAATACAAGAGCCTAGGAGGGACATTAAATTAAATCAAGTTGAGGTGAAAGTGGAGGAGATCAGGACCATCAGGGAATATCCAGATGTTTTTCCGGAGGAGTTGCCAGGTATGCCTCCTGATCATGAAGTGGAATTCGCAATTGAGCTAGTGTCTGGAACAACTCCAATATACAAGAGACCTTATCGGATGGACTCCAAGCAGCTGGGAGAACTCAAGGATCATTTAAGAGAGTTGACGGAGAAGGGGTATATTTGTCCTAGTTCCTCACCATGGGGGGCTCCAGTGATATTTGTGCCCAAAAAGGACGGAACCCAAAGGTTATGCGTAGACTACCGTGCCTTGAATGAAGTGACCATCAAGAACAAGTACCCATTACCCCGCATTGAAGACTTGTTTGATCAGTTAAGGGGAGCTTGTGTGTTCTCGAAGATTGATCTCAGGTCGGGATACCACCAACTTAAGATAAGGCAATCTGATATTCCCAAGACAACTTTCGTATCTCGGTACGGACTGTATGAATACACTGTCATGCCTTTCGGGCTAACTAATGCCCCGGCGTACTTCATGTATCTCATGAACAAGGTATTCATGGAATATCTGGACAAATTTGTGGTGGTTTTCATAGATGACATTCTCGTCTTCTCCAAAGATGAAGAAGAACATGAGAAACATCTAAGGTTGGTGTTGCAGAGGCTGAGAGAACACCAACTATATGCCAAGTTGAGCAAGTGTGAGTTTTGGCTGAAGAAAGTTCCCTTCTTAGGACATATAATCTCAGAGGGAGAAATCTCCGTGGATCCCGCCAAAATCGAGGATATACAGAAGTGGAAGACCCCTGAAAATGTCGGGGAAGTTCGAAGCTTCTTGGGATTGGCTGGATACTATCGACGTTTATTGAGGGATTCTCTAAAATCTCGAGACCCCTCACCAAACTGTTGGAGAAGGGAATCACGTTCACATGGACGCCGCAGTGCGAGACAAGTTTTCAGGAGTTAAAGAAAAGATTGACAACAGCCCCAGTGCTAGTTATGCCAGATATGCAGAAGAACTTTACGGTGTACTGCGATGCCTCTGGAAACGGGTTGGGATGTGTTCTCATGCAAGAAGGGCATGTCGTGGCTTATGCATCCCGGCAGCTTCGGAAGCACGAGAAGAACTATCCTACACATGACCTAGAGCTAGCCGCAGTGGTACACGCGTTGAAAATTTGGTGGCACTACTTGATGGAGAAGAGGACAGAGATATATACGGATCATAAGAGTTTAAAGTACATTTTTACACAGCCAGATCTCAACCTCAGGCAAAGGAGATGGTTAGAGCTAATCAATGACTTTGATGTGGGCATCAACTATCATCCGGGGGAAGCGAACATCGTGGCAGATGCTTTAAGTCGGAAAGTGCAGGTCAATAAGTTGAGCATGAAGGACATGCCTGCAGAATTGAAGGACGAGGTTATAAGGCTCAATCTATGCCTGGTAAATAATGGTGAAGCCAACGCCATGGAAGTGGACTCCACACTAGAGCAAGACATACGCGAGGGTCAAAAGAATGACGAGAAGATACAAGAGATCAGACAACTCATCAAGGAAAATAAAGCTCCTGGTTTCAGAGAGGATGAACAAGGTACGGTGTGGCACGGGAAAAGAATCTGTGTGCCTGAAGTAAAGGAGATCTGTGAAATAATTTTGAAGGAGGCTCACGATTCCGACTATTCCATTCATCCTGGGAGTACGAAGATGTACCAGGATCTCAAGAGCAGGTATTGGTATTATGGCATGAAATGAGGTGTCGCGGAACATGTTGCCCTATGTGACGCATGCCAGTTGGTGAAAGCAAGACATCAAAGACCCGCAGGATTATTGCAACCACTCAAAGTGCCTGAATGGAAATGGGAAAAAATCGGTATGGATTTCATAGTGGGATTGCCTAGGACCCAATCAGGATATGATTCAATATAGGTCATCATCAACAGGCTAACCAAAGTAGCTCATTTCATTCCCGTGAAAGAAAGCTACAGCGGATCCAAATTGGCAGAATTGTACATGTCAAGGATCGTGTGTTACCATGGAGTGCCAAAGAAGATAGTGTCGGATCGAGGGACACAGTTCACCTCAAGGTTCTGGCAGAAGTTGCATGAAACCATGGGAACCCATCTGAACTTTAGTTCTGCCTATCATCCCCAAACTGATGGGCAGACGAAAAGAACTAATCAGATTCTTGAGGATATGTTGAGGGCATGTGCACTCAAAAACAATCGGAGTTGGGACAAGAACTTACCGTATGTGGAATTCTCCTATAACAACAGCTATCAAGCTAGTATGAAGATGTCAACGTTCGAAGCTTTGTATGGGAGGAAGTGCAGAACTCCATTATTTTGGAACCAAACAGGGGAAAGTAAGGTGTTTGGACCCGAAGTACTACAAAAAGCCGAGGCGAAGGTGAGGGAAATTCGCAACAACTTGAGGATAGCACAGACACGCCAAAAGAGCTATGCCGATGTACGAAGAAGAGAGCTCATTTTCAACGTTGGAGACTATGTCTATCTCAAGGTGTCCCCTATCCGAGGACTTCGTCGATTCAAGGTAAAAGGGAAGTTGTCACCGCGATACATCGGACCCTTTCAAGTTCTGGAGAGGAAAGGCGAAGTGCCGTATCAACTAGAGTTACCGGCTTGCCTATCGGATGTGCACGATGTATTCCATGTGTCACAACTCAAGAAATGTCTGAGAACGCCTGAAGAGGTGTTACCCATGAATGAGGTTGACGTAGCGAAGGATCTGTCTTATGCCGAGCAACCATTCAAGATTTTGGAGACAATGGAACGCCTCACCAGAAATAAAAGAATCCGGATGTGCAAGGTGCAGTGGAAGCATCACTCAGAAGAGGAAGCCACCTGGGAGCGAGAAGATGAGCTTAAGGCACAATTTCCGGAATTGTTTTCTTAGAACCACCAAACTCGAGGACGAGATTTCTTTTAAGGGGGGTAGAGCTGTAACACCCCAAAATCCTGTTAAGAGGGGAATTTAAAAATTTTTGGACGTGTTGCATGTGTTGCAAAAATTCAAATTCAAACTGGAATTCAAATTAAACTCAAAACAGAAAAGAAATAGAAAAAGAAAAAGGAAAACAGAAAAAAACCGGCCAGTGGGCCGAAACCCACCAGCCGGCCCACCCGATCCCGCGCCAGCCCGCAGCCGCGCGCGCCCCCTTCTTCCCACTGACATGCGGGTCCCGCTAGTCTTTCTTCTTCCTCGCGCTCGCGCCGCGCACGGCCGGACTCTCTCACCCCGAATCAAAACCGACCCGGATTCCTGCGTATCCCAGCCGAACTTCGTTCGTGGGCGACGCAAACTCAATCACAACCGAACGCCGCCCTTTCCCCGTCTATAAAAACTCCGGCTTCATCCCGTTTTCCCCACGATCTGCCGATTTTCTCTCCGGTGAGAACCCGAGCCCCTCCGGCGAATTCTAGCCAATCTACGCTCGGGAATTCCGATCTAACTCGCTGGTCTTGATCCACCGCCTCCGGGGAACCTCGCAGGTGCAGAAAACGCGGTGGTTTGCGTTTCAAACACAGCGCCGACGAGCCTCGCCGTGAATTCACCTTGGACCTCGTCGCCGACCGCCCTCCAGGACCTCCGAGCTCAAGAAAACCCCCGAGGTGAGATCCCCGACCTCCCCTCTACCGATCTATGCCATAAAATCACAGTTCTAGGAAGAATTTACAAAGATCCGAAACTCTCCGGCGAGATCGCCACCTCCCGCCGCCGTGCGCCGCCGGGCAGCGCCGCCCGCGCTCGATCAGAGCGACGTGGCCGCTTGTGCGCCGTTTGTTTTAAATCGCACGGTAGAGTTTAAATCCCCGCGTACCGGTTCGACGTTATAATCTCAGCCGTCTGTTTTCAATCGGACGGTCCACGTCAGCCCCGCGTTATAAAGACTGGAATTCTTACGCGCTACCCCCTGGGGTTCTCGGGAAATAAGAGCTAGCCCGGGAAACTTCTGATCTAGCCCCTGGAATTTCAGAAAATCATGTAAATTCATTTAAAAATCAGTTTTAGCCCCTGGACTTAATAAAAATTAGGAAAAACCCCTTTGTTATGTGTAGCTAGACCCCTGAAAATTCTTAAAATAATATTATAGACCCTGTAGTGGGGTGAGTTTACCTTTTTAACCCTATTTGATATTAAATTTAGGAAATTGAATATGTGGTTAGTATTTAAAATTTAAAAGGTGGGATAAAAATATTGTCAAATTCAAATTAAAAACTTTCCCAGTACTTAGAAAACCTTGGAGTGAGATAAAAATAGATTTTTGGCTGAAAAGAATCTGTTTAATTGATTATTCACATTTATTAGTTAGAGGGACACATTTTTAAGTAGAGAATAATTCTGAAAATTAGAAAAATAAATGTAAAATAGTTTACATCAGAGGAAAAGGTCAAAAATATATTATTAACTATTTTGGATCAAAACCTATTCTGTTTAGATGATGTGTCTTACTATTTTCATAATAAAGTACACATTTAGGCATAGGAAGTAAATTTGAAAATATAGCAAGCTAGGTATAAATAATTAGAAAATGATAAATGAAGATTCCAAAATCCAAAGAATTCAGTTTAGGGTTGGTAGAAGTTCTGAAGACACATATGGAGTAGGAAAATACCTTTCATGCATACTTGGTAGCTAAAAGGTGTAGTAATTGAATATAAGGAATTTATTTAAATTGGAAACTCATATATATAGTATGCAAGTATAAATGTGAATACAAAAGTAGGAATCATATACACATGATTAAAAGTGCATGTAAGCCAAAGATCAACACACATAGAGTAACCACAACACATAGAATTTGTGAATGACTTTTATACATGTGAATGTGTGGTTTGTATGAAGTGGAAGTGTGAATTATGTCGTATGGATTGTTGTTTTTCTTTTGCTATGTGTGATGGTATGATGTAGAACCTGCTCCAGAGCAAGTTCTTCCTTTACAAGATTAGGACTACCCATTCCAAGAGCAGCAGGAAGGAGGCAAGTGTCCTTGACCACTTTGATCCTATGCTAGGATGTGTAGATAGAATTATTTGCATTGTCAATTGAAATATGAAACCCATGCTAGGAAGTTTCCCTAGAATTGCATTATCTTGTTTCCTTGTAGCTTGGGATTGGGATTTATTTTATCATATCATTTATTTACATGCTTATGCTTAGCCATGCTTAGAATGGGATAATTGGGATATGAGATCATCAGTTTATTTACCATACTCTTGAATGAGATGTTATGAGTTATGTAGTGGTAGGGATCAAGGCAAGTTGGATGATTTGGTTGGTGCTGGGTGCACGAGACTCGGGTTTGTGTTTAGTACTTGCCTGGATCCTAAGGACCGGTTCATGGAGCATGTAACCTGGCTTTACCGTGCCAACCACATGCTGAGATGGGGCAGCTTGGCCAATTAATTAGGTGTATCCCCGGCGTAGTATGGGTGTATTGGATGGTGCGGGGAGTAGGTGTCAACTGGACTACCATATGAACCGCAAGGCTCAAGAGGGGGCCACTGCAGCGGGGTTGGAGCCTCTTGTATGCTGTTAGGGGTGAAACCTCAGTGAGCCCACGCTCGTCGGGAATCCCTTTGTAAAGGCTTCGTAGTGATCTCCTGGCTACACACCTAGGAAGTGTGAATATGGTTCGTAGCCACTGGCATAATGGAGGTTCTTTTAGTTCACCCAGCAACGGGGGATGAAATCACTACATGTGGGTACAGTGGTGCAAACTCTGCAGAGTCAAAACTGTCATGACAGCCGTGCTCACGGTCAAGAGCGGCTTGGACTTATTCATGATTAGAGGATGAGGACCTTGGAGGTTGTGGATGTTAAGCGGGGAGCTTAACATTGGAAATGATGTTATGGATATTTGATTATGATGATGGGATGGGGAATTGGGACCATTTCACCTGTGTAGTAATGTAGGTGCTTAATAAGCTAAGGCGATAGGTATTAATTGCGTAGTGCTTTAACCATGAGTTCAACCTCCCCTTGTTCTAGCCATGCATGACATAACTTTCCCACACTTGCTGAGTACCAATGGTACTCAATCTTGCATATTTGTTGGTTTATATTTCTGCTCAGGTCAAGATAATGAGGTGGTGTATAATGATCAAGACTTTGGACCCGAAGAAGGTTTCTAGGTTCATGGAGTCCCCCGGGCAATGCCTGTGACGGAGCCCTCAAGAATAATATTCCGCTGCTAGTTTATTTACTTGTGATGAACATATTATTGTCCATCGAGACAGTTGCTATGTAAGACTTATTTATATTCGACACCTGGCTTGTAATAAATGATGCTTCACTATTTGTCATCACATGTATGAGAAATGATCCTGGCATACATGTGATATTCACTTGGTTGTTCTTCGGAAAAACCGGGTGTGACAAGGATGCTTTGGCGGTTCCTGAAAAGGTGCTGCGACGTGCGGAAGTGGCAGCCTTGGGAACCACCACAGTAAAAGCGGCCATCAAGTGGGGCACACGCTCCCAGGATCCCGCAACTGTTCGTGCCCCGGCAACGGTCAAGGCGGGTCTTCGAGAAGGTGCGCGGAGTGGAAGAGACGGGGGCCCCACCTTGGGCTCGCTATCTCCCCCGAGATGGGCCCGGGGGCCACTGTCGGTACCTTCAATATGGGGTACCCCCGCGCACAGGGGAAACTGCCTAAGGACCTCGCCCTTCTCCGCAGGGAGAGCTCCGAAGGCGCCATGTGTCCAGCGGGGCCGGACATCCCTCTCCTCAGAGGTAAGCTCCGGGCCCGCCACGTGGCCAACAGAGCCGGACCTCCCTCCTCCGTGGGGAGAGCTACGGAGGCTCCACGTGTCCAGCGGGGCTGGACCTCCCTCTCCTCAAAGGAGAGCTCCGGGCCCGCCATGTGGCCAGCAGAGCCGGACCCCCCCCCCCCCCCACCACGGGGAGAGCTCCGAAGGCTCCACGTGTACAGCGGGGCCAGACCTCCCTCTCCTCACAGGAGAGCTCCGGGCCCGCCACGTGGCCAGTAGAGCTGGACCTCCCCCCTCCGCGGGGAGAGCTCCGAAGGCTCCATGCGTCCAGCGGGGCCGGATCTCTCTCTTCTCAGAGGAGAGCTCCGGGCCCGCCACGTGGCCAGCATAGCAGCGCTACCTGCCCCTGCGCGGTAGGCAGCAAGAATAAAGACGCGCCATACCTTGCCCGTACAAGGTATTCAAGACCCACACCTTCCCGAGGCATGGAGACGCGGAGCACGCCTCTCTCAGGTGCCGTTGCACCCAATCACATCACAGTGAAGACTGGCGCGTCGCGTCAGAGGCTGCACGCCAACAAACACAGCGACAAGACATCCCCTGCCGCCTCTGCCAACCACTACGACTAGCTTGCGGCATGGGCAGGGCGGCAGAACAAAGACTTTGCAGCCCTCGACAGAAACAACTGCCGGCGGAACTGCGGATACGGTAGATGGCAGGCAATCTCCCCGGGACCACCTGTCAGGTCCCGTGCCCACCTTTTAAGACGCCCGAGCCTTGTTCTATAAAAGGCTCGGGTAGGCAATGTTAGCAAGGGTTCGCACTTTAGCGGTTCTACATTTTACACTCTCACGCAGGGTTCGCTCCTGAGCACCAAGCAATACAACGAGCATCTCTGCTCACCGTGGGCGTAGGGTATTACGCTACGGCGGCCTGAACCACGTAAAAGTCCCTGTGTCAAGCTTCTCCCTCCATCGTCCCTAACGTGTAAGCTCTCCGTGAGTGACTAGCCCCTCTGAAAAAGAACCTCCGCGGGCTGCACGGAGCAGGCCCAGGGGAAGTGTCGGCTACACACTTTGACACAGGTGTTTGGACCTGAAGTGCTACAAGAAGCTGAAAAACAAGTCCAAACGATACGAGAGAACTTAAAGGCTGCTTTGTCACTTTAGAAAGGCTATGCGGACAATAGGAGAAGGAAGTTGACCTTCGAAGTAGGAGACTTCGTATACCTTAAGATATCACCTATCCGTGGCCAACGACGTTTCAATGTCAAGGGCAAGCTAGCACCTCGCTACATCGGACCATTTAAGATTTTGGACAAGCGAGGAGATGTAGCCTATCAACTAGAGCTCCCAACATATCTCTCCGACGTACATGACGTGTTTCATGTATCCCAGCTCAAGAAGTGCTTGAGAGTACCAGAGGAGCAAATACCAATGGAAGAGCTTGAACTTCAAGAGGACCTGACTTATGCGGAGCACCCTGTCCGAATTTTGGACATAAAGGAAAGGGTCACAAGGAACAAAGTGATCCGATGGTGCAAGGTACAATGGAGCCTTCACACTGAAGCTGAAGCCACATGGGAGCGTGAAGAAGACATCAAGGCAGAATTCCCTCATCTGTTCTCTACAAACGAATCTCGAGGGCGAGATTCAATTTAAGGGGGGTAGATTTGTGACACCCTCATTTTTGGTTTCTGCATGTATTCATGTTTCAGGTAGAGAAAACATTTTAAAAAGAAGCGGGAACAAAGAAAGAATAAAAAATATAGCCAAAAAGAGCAAAATCCAGTTAACTAAAGTGCCGAAGACACATCTCGCGGCTGCTGGCCACGTGGCGCCTTTGGAGCTCATCCCCGCAAAGGGGGAGAGGTCCGACCCCGTTGGACACATGTTGCCCCCGGAGCTAGCCTCTGCGGAGAAGCAAGGCCAGCCGCAGGACATGTCACCTTCGGAGCTAGTCACCACGGAAATCAGAGGACCAGTCGCGCGGGATACGTGTTGATCTCGGAGCTCACCTCCGAGAGGTCTGATTCTATTGGACACATGTCACCATCGGAGCTTATCTCCGGGAGGTCCGACACTGTTGGACACGTGTCGACCTCAGAGCTCGTCTCTGAGGAAAAAGGGAGTCTGACGCTACTTGACGCGTGGCATTCATGGAGCTCGCCTCCGAAGAGAGGGAGGTCCGAAATGGATACGTGGCACACCCGGAGCTACCTCCGGAGAGAGGGAAGGTCCGGCACTGACACGTGGCGTGCGCGGAGCCACCTCTGAATAGAGAGGAGGTCCCGACCGCCAGGATACGTAGAGCACGCGGAGCTCACCTCCGAAGGAGAGGGAGGTCTCGCTCGCTTGACACGCGGCACAATCGGAGCTTGTCTCTGCGGAAAAGGGGAGACCAGGCCCTGTGGACACGTGGAGCTTCCGGAGGTTATCACCGCGGAGGCAACGAGTTCTGTAGCGGTTTTGGATTCTGTACGAGTGTAAATACCGGTGCGGAGAGGAAACCGACATGAATTCCACAATGTTACCGCACCAAATCAACTAAAGATAAGTTGTTAAGATTCAACGACAATCTGAATAGGACTCTTATTCGAAATATCAGATTAGGACTCTTCTTCTCCCGATTATAAATAGAACCAGAACCCTTGGCCGAAACCACGAACTTCTTTTCCACCTCCTGAGCCGACGACTTATAGCCCTAGCCCCAACTCGCCGAGTAAGCCCATCGCCGGAGTTTGGTCGAGGAAGATCGCTGGAAGAGAGCCCCAACGATCTGTCTGATCATAAAAGGAACCCGAGACCAAGAAGAACGTTAGGTAGGTCTCCAATATCACCTTACGACATCATCGTGTTTTCTTTGCATCTGTTCTTCGATTCCTTTTGATTAGAAGCTTTCTCGTGGACAGATCACTTGTTGATAGGGTTAATCTAAAGACAAGATTATCGCCACATCCACATTTGATCCGAACACCTCTGTTCATCGTAAAACCCATGCAAACCATGCGAAAACACGTACAAACCGATCTAATAAAAAACTGCATCATAGGACTAACATGCATATGCATCATCCCATCTGGTTAAAGTTTATGCATGGTATTGATTGTTATGAATCTTGTATGTGCGTGATCATGTATAGAAGGACAACCTCAGGGAGCTGTCTACGACGAGCTGCAACAACAAGGTTTCGATATCCAAGAGCAACCGGAAACGCAAGAACAAGGCAAGTGCCCCTTGACCATATTGATCCTATGTTTTAGGAAAAACTGTTTTGTTTTACAAAAAGGTGTGCATGTGCTGAGTCAAACATGATGGGAAACCCTTTTATAGGAGTTTACTAGTTTTGGTTAAACCATCCTTGTCGCCAGGGAAGTTTATGAGTCGGGTATGATTTTTTACTTTTATGCTTCGCTGAGTCCATGGGATTGGGAAGCGAGATAGATGTGTCTAGCTAACTGCACTCGTAATGAGGGTAGCTCCGGGCCCGCCACGTGGCCAACTGAGCCGGACCTCCCCCCTCCGCGGGGAGGGCTCCGAAGGCTCCACGTGTCCAGCGGGGCCGGACCTCCCTCTCCTCAGAGGAGAGCTCCGGGCCCGCCACGTGGACAGCAGAGCCGGACCTCCCCCCACCGCAGGGAGAGCTCCGAAGGCTCCACGTGTCCAGCGGGGCCTGACCTCCCTCCCCTCAGAGGAGATCTCCGGGCCCGCCACATGGACAGCAGAGCCGGACCTCCCCCCACCGCGGGGAGAGCTCCGAAGGCTCCACGTGTCCAGCAGGGCCGGATCTCCCTCTCCTCAGAGGAGAGCTCCGGGTCCGCCACGTGGACAGAAGAGCCGGACCTCCCCCCTCCGCGGGGAGAGCTCCGAAGGCTCCACGTGTCTCGCGGGGCTGGACCTCCCTCTCCTCAGAGGAGACCTCCGGACCCGCCACGTGGCCAGCAGAGCAGCGCTGCCTGCCCCCGCGCGGTAGGCAGCAGGAGTAAAGACGTGCCATACCTGGCCCGTACAAGGTATTCAAGACCCGCGCCTTCCCAAGGCGCGGAGACGCGGAACACGCCTCTGTCAGGTGCTGTTGCGCCCAGTCACATCGCAGACTGGCGCGCCGCGTCAGAGCCTGCCTGCCAATAAACACAACGACAAGACATCCTCTGCCGCCCCTGTCAACCACTACGACTAGCTTGCGGCATGGGCAGGGCGGCAGAACGAAGACTCGGAAGCCCTCGCCAGAGACAACTACTGGCGTAACTGCAAATACGGTAGATGGCAGGCAATCTTCCTGGGACCACCTGTTGGGTCCCGGGCCCATCTTGTAAGCCGCCCGAGCCCTGGACTATAAAAGGCTCGGGTAGGCAACGTTAGCAAGGGTTTGCAATTTAGCCATTCTACATCTTACACTCTCAAGCTCAGGACTCCGGTTCTGAGCAGCAAGCAATACAACGAGCAACTCAGCTCACCGTGGACGTAGGGTATTACGCTCCGGCGGCCCGAACCACGTGAAAATCCCTGTGTCAAGCTTCTCCCTCAATAGTCCCTAACGCTGAAGCTCTCCGTGAGTGACTAGCCCCTCCAAAAAAGAACCTCCGCGGGCTGCCCAGAGCAGGCCCGGGGGAAGTGTCGGCTACACACTTCGACATTTGGCGCGCCAGGTAGGGGGCTTTTCCCTTGCGCGACGAGCTTCTGCCGACGAATATGACGAAGCTTCCTTCAGCGGCAAGCTCTCCCCGCCCATGTTCACGGCGAACGGTGACCAGCGGGGACTACGTCTCGACACACTCAGGACGGAGTGTTAGCGCAAGCTCGGAGCCAGCAGCCGACTCCGGCAGCGCCGACTCTGGCAGCGCAGGCTCGCAGCCCCCGGCGGTGCAGAACCGGGCCAGCTCCACCCGAGCGCCGAACCAAGCATTCATGGCACCAACGCGTGCAGCAACAGGAGCAGGATGTGCGGCCCTGGCGCCACACCTTCGCTTCTCGAAGTGGTCGCGCAAGTTTCGGCCGCACCTGCCCGAGAAGTACGACGGCAGCGTCAACCCGGCGGAGTTCCTCCAGATCTACTCCACCACCATCCTTACTGCAAGAGGGGACGAGGCCATCATGGCCAACTACTTCCCCGTCGCCTTGACCGGCCCAGTTCGGTCTTGGCTCATGAATCTCCCCCAGGGTTCCATAACCTCCTGGGGAGAGCTCTGCCGGCAGTTCACTGCTAACTTCGGCAGCTCCTACACCTGGCCTGGCACGGAGCTCGACCTCCACGCCATCCAACAACAACCTGGAGAGACGCTGCGCTCCTTCATCCAGCGGTTCTCCCAGGTACGGAACACCATCCCGCATATCCAAAATGCTTCTGTGGTGGTGGCATTCCGGCAGGGTGTACGGGACAAGAAGATGCTCGAAAAGCTTGCGACCAGAGAGGTTCGCGACGTCTCAGAGCTCTTCACCCTGGCGGACAAGTGTGCCAGGGCAGCAGAAGGGCGGAACTGGCACTCGCTGCCAGCCTCCGAGTCAGGAGGACAGCCCGGATCTGGCGATGCTTCCCATGGAAGCGGCAAGAAGATCAAGAACCGGGGCGGTGGCAATATGAAACCACTGACTGCAGCTCTAGTTGCTGCAGCAGCAGCACCCAGCGGAGCTCGGGGGCCACGCCCTGACAAAAGGCAGCGAGAGTCACCAGCTCCAGATGGTGACCAAGGCGAGCCATGCCCCCGTGCACGACACCAGCAGCCATACTGCTGCTGAGTGCCAGGAGATTCAGAAGCTCGTGGAGCGCTTCCGCAAGGGGAAGCAACCGCGTGCTGACGCCCCTCCTTTCCGTCAAAGGGAGGGTAAGCAGAAGGTCGACACTCAAGACAACGCCGACCACCAAGTGGAGTTCCAGGAGCCTCAGCGCGCCGTGAAGGCGATGCACAACTATGAGGACTCCACCTCTAGTGACGACGAGTCAGGGCGGTAGCCCACTACGCCTGCCCCAAAAGATCCGTGGAGACTGCACTGCTGCAGTATCAGCCTTGGAAAAGCTCCAAGCAGTTGCAGCAGCCCAAGCACCAGCCTCCGGCGGTGCAGAACCGGGCCAGCGCCACCCGAAGCGCACGTCTCCGTGCCTCAGCCTCACCTCCCGGGGGCCGCCCAGGATCGGTCAACCTCCTGTCGGCCCGAGCCAATGGAAGGAGACATCCAGGGTCCCCCAAGAAGAGTCCGGGCCCGCCTACCTCTTGTCGGCCTGAGCCAATGGAGGAAGGTACCCCGGGGCCCCCCGGGAGAAGCCACGTTGGACCAGCTCCGGCGTGAAGATATCAACCTCATTGACGAGGCACGATTACAAGCAGCACTCCACAATGCACGGTCCCGGCTGGTGCTCCGGCGCTACCGCCAAAGGACCAAGTGCGTCTGGGAGCTACAAGAAGGCGACCTGGTGCCGCGGCACACACATTCCCGTGAAGGACCTATAAACTCTCCCCCAGCCGGAAGGTCCCTTCCGAGTCACGAAAGTTGCCGCCCTAGGTACATACGCTTCTCCACCAAGGATGGGATCCGCTCCCGACCCCTTGGAGCACGGAACATCACATAAGTTCTATCCTCAGAGCATTAGTAGAACAGGCCTTTCCCTTTCTGTAATAGATCCCATAGGCTCCAGGAACAGTGCTCGTAGCAGCTAAGCCTCAGGGGATGGTCCAGGACTACGTTCAGCTTGGCCTGGTTCCGACCCCAAGCGCGTAGAGTCTTGCTTCCCTTCTTAATGGGGCGGGTCATTGCCTCCATGTTCAGCCTGCCTTCCTCCTATGGGCATTTACACAGAAACCTGTTCTACCACGCTCTTACATATGTGCTCATTTAAATTACGCATTAATTTCTATGACCGCACTTTTTATGTATGCTCACCGTACATTTAGCTCCCCTTTCCCGCTCGCATCCATAGTCAGCATTTGCTATCCTACCGAAGGCGGTTGTGCTTGAGGCACCTGACGATGGCCAGGGGGCCTTTCGAGCCTCCCCCAGTCAGGTGTTGCGGTGCCAGATGGTCACCTCCAGGAAAGGCATGCGTTGTGCATGGGGGGTCCAGGGTGCGTAGCCTGCTTTGCCGGTTCCGACCCAAAGCGTGCGCGCCCTGCCCTTCGGAGGTCCAGGGGAGTACAGCCGCTTTTCCTGGTTCCGTACCGAAAGCCTGTGCACTCTGCTTCCCCGGCGTACGGTCCGGTACTAGGGGCCGAACGGTCGTACCTTGACCTCGGAGGGAGCCGGACCCCCGGTGCCTCGCGCACAGAATTGCCCAAGCCCCGTATACCGGACTAGGACCGTAAGCCAAATAATACTAAGAGACGGGGAGGGGAGAACCACCGAGGAGAATTACGCTTCCTCTACCTGTGTGCAGGACCTCCAGGTTTTAGCTACGGGGACCGCACGAAGGGGGGATAGAGCTATCAACTACTCCAGCGCAAGACCGGAGGATCCGGGTCTCACCCCTTCCGCAGGGGCGAGCCCCGAAGGCCCCACGTGTCCAGCGGGGCCGGAGCTCCCCTCTCCTCAGAGGGTATCTCCGTGCCCGCCACGTGGCCGGCAGAGCCGAGCCTCGCCCCCTCCGGACGTGGTCGGCAGATCCGGACCTCCCCGTTCTCACGGGGCGAGCTCCGAAGACCCCTAGGGCCCTTAACTCAATAAGGACCCGAGGAAGGTATCTGTGCAAGACTTCAAGATTGGTGAAGACCTGTGAGAACCTTGCGGAGCTAAGGACTCGGCCAGGCCAAGCCAAGAAGAAGATAAAGGAACACAGACACAGAAAACAACAAGAGTCTAATCGTTCAAGGCTCCATGAGCTAGACTATAGACTCGACAAAAGAAAAAGAAAAGATACAAGCCCTAGGATTCCCCTGGCTCTCGCCAGAACCTAGAGGCTACGAGGGCAGCCACATTCCCGACTTCAGCCCTGGCGGCTTCCTCCCGTTCCGAGGTGGGGCCCTGACTCGCTGACTCCAGTGAGAAGGAGGGATCCCGGCTCCGGAAGCACGCCAACACGTGCGTAGCAACCTCCATTGCCAGGCCCTGTCCCTCTGCCTCGAGCTCGCCGGCGACCACCGCTTCAAGCCTGTTCAGCTTGGCGCCGATAGACTCGAGTGCAGGGATCACCTTGGCCACCTTCTGCGCCGGGGCCGCTGCCTTCACCGGGCTAAAGCCAAGAGGGACCAGGGCGTACCCCGCCTGGTCGACGAAGCTGGAGACCGCCCGGGCCTCGGAGGACCGCGAGGCCAGGAGCTCCTCCACCTCGCGGCGGGATGCCAGCAAGGCGTCAAGGCTAACCTCGGAGAATTCCCTCTCCTTGGTTGCCAGCGAGCTCTCCCGAAGCTGGAGACTCTGGGCAAGCTGCTCCAGCTCCTAAGCCCGGAAGTCCGCTGCTAGCTCTCGATCCAGGGCCGACTGGTACTTCCTGGAGACCTGCTCCTCCCTCGCGACCAGGTCTGCCTTCCGGGACTCCAGCTCCTTGGCGCGGGACCTCAGGTCGCCCTTGCCAGCCGCCAGCCGTGTGGCGATCTTCTCCGCCTCGGCCGCTGCAGAGCGCTCCTGGTCCGCAATGGCACGCTCACGGTGCTCTAGCTTCAGACGCAGATCCTCCAAAGCGGAGAGACGCTCATCGGACTTAGCATGAGACTCGCGGGGCTCCTGGTGGAGCTGCCGGGTCTCGGAGTCCAACCGGTTGACGGCCCTCCTCTGACGGTCAAGGAGTGCCTCTATGACATCGAGCGACTCCCGCCTCGAGTCAAGCTCCTCCCTGAGCTCCTCGGTTCGCTCCTTCAAGAGGCGCCCCCAGGTGAGGAGGCGATCTCTCTCTCGACCAAGCGCGGCCAGAACCTGCCGGACACTCGTCTGGGCGAGCTCAAGAGCGTCTGCCAGGGGCAGCGGGGCGGCAGAGGCCGAAGCCGCGCCCCTGACCTCCTCCATCATGTCGTCTTCAAGAGGAGTCGACGCTCCGGCAACTAGGATAAGGCTCTGGTCAGGAGAAGCCGGCACTGGGGCAGGCTCGCTCCCGGTGTGCCCCGGTTCGCTGCCCACCCTAGGGCCCGTGGCAGCTTCTCCCGCTTCGGCAACAGGAGGCGGGACACTACCAGCCGGTCCCGCTGAATCTTCAGCGATAGCCGACTCCTGAGCCTGTGAAGGGGGATGAACGGGAGGAGTCGCCGCTGCCGCAGGAGCCGGGCCTACCGGCGCAGAAGGAACTTGCGCTGGCTTTGGGGCCGCTGCGACCGTTTCGGCCTCCGGGCGCTGCGGCGCAGATCCCCCGTCAGTCGGGGACGGCCAGGAAACGGGAACGTTACCGGCACTCGAGGGGTCCCTGCAAACATGAGAGACTCCCGAGTTAAGAAAAGAAGAAGGCGATACAGGCTCTAGAATCCGGTAAACGTCGCTTACCGAGAGACACGAGCGCTCAAACGGGCTCTGAACCCCGGCTTCCGAGACGGGGTAGGCCCACTAGAGCCCGCCATCGCCGCCAAGGGCTGCTCCGCAGTCGCCCGGACTGGCGGGGCAGGGGATGCTTTTGAAGCCCCCCTAGACGCCGATCCGGCCCCTGGGGCCCGGGGCGCCTGAGTTCTTGGCTCGCCCCTGGGCGCCGCTGCACCAGCACTCCCCCTCGAAGCCCCACCTCCTGAGGAAGGAAGGCGCGATGCCTGGGGACCCTCAGTCCGTCGCCGCTCAAGAGGAGTCCTATCAGGATGATGAGCCCGAGACCTCTTGGAGTCGCCACCGGACGGGGCGCCATCTCCAGAAGCACGGCGCGCAGGCGCCTGGATCCCTGACTCGGAGCGAACGCCGCCGCCGGAGGAGACCGGCCGCGCTTCTTCTCTGGAGGCACGTTGGAAGCCATGGCAGGAAAAAGCTCAAGGACAGGGAGGACAAGGGCGCAAGAGCTCAAGAAAGATGCAAGCGCTGGGAAGTGTGAAGGGAAGCTGCGATGCGGGTAAGATCCCCTTTTAAACTTTCCAGGCGCGATTCAAAGCGATTCAAAACTCTTCGAATACGCCGCTTGGACAACCGCTTCAGCTCCAAGACCAAGCGTCGATGACAAGTGGACCCAAGCCGTACGGCTGAAGCGGTGGGCCGAGAAGTCAGTCTCCCAAGGGGACGAGCCGGCGAGACACTTCGGTGGTTCCCGAAAAGATGCAGCGACGTGCAGAAGTGACAGCCTTGGGAACGGCCACAGTAAATGCAGCCATCAAGTAGCGCACACGCTCCCACGATCCAGCGACTGTTCGTGCTCCGGCAACGGTCAATGTGGGTCTTCGAGAAGGTGCACGGAGCGGAAGAGACTGGGGCCCCACCTTGGGCTCGCTATCTCCCCCGAGATGGGCCCGGGGGCCACTGTCGGTACCCTCAATAAGGGGTACCCCCGCGCACAGAGGTAACTGCCTAAGGACCTCTCCCTTCCCCGCAGGGAGAGCTCCGAAGGCGCCATGTGTCCAGCGGGGCCGGGCCTCCCTCTCCTCAGATGAGAGCTCCGGGCCCGCCACGTGGCCAACTGAGTCGGACCTTCCCCCTCCGCGAGGAGGGCTCCGAAGGCTCCACGTGTCCAGCGGGTCCAGACCTCCCTCTCCTCAGAGGAGGGCACCGGGCCTGCCACGTGGTCAGTAGAGCCGGACCTCCCCCCACCGTGGGGAGAGCTCCGAAGGCTCCACGTGTCCAGCGGGGCCGGACCTCCCTCTCCTCATAGGAGAGCTCCGGGCCCGCCACGTGCTCAGCAGAGCCGGACCTCCCCCCCACCGTGGGGAGAGCTCCGAAGGCTCCACGTGTCCGGCGGGGCCGGATTTCCCTCTCCTCAGAGGAGAGCTCCGGGTCCGCCACGTGGCCGGCAGAACAGCGCTGCCTGCCTCCGCGCGGTAGGCAGCAAGAGTAAAGACGCGCCATACCTTGCTCGTACAAGGTATTCAAGACCCGCGCCTTCCCAAGGTGCGGAGACGCGGAGCACGCCTCTGTCAGGTGCCGTTGCGCCCACTCACATCGCAGTGAAGACTGGCACGCCGCGTCAGAAGCTGTACACCAATAAACACAGCGACAAGACATCCCTTGCTACCCCTGCCATCATCAGCCACTACGACTAGCTTCCGGCATGGGCAGGGCGGCATAACGAAGACTTAGAAGCCCTCGCCAGAGACAACTACCGGCGTAACTGCAGATACGGTAGATTGCAGGCAATCTCCCCGGGACCACCGGTCGGATCCCGGGCCCACCTTGTAAGCCGCCCGAGCCATGGACTATAAAATGCTCGGGTAGGCGACGTTAGCAAGGGTTCGACTCTTTGCACACGTGCTCCCTAGACATTCTAGCACTCAGTTCATCCTCAAGCTCAGAACCCCGCTTCTGAGCGCCAAGCAATACAACGAGCATCTCTGCTCACCGTGGACGTAGGGTTTTACTCTCCGGTGGCCTGAACCAAGTAAAAATCCCTGTGTCAAGCTTCTCCCTCCATCATCCCTAACGCATAAGCTCTCCGTGAGTGACTAGCCCCTCCAAAAAAGAACTTCCGGGGGCTGCCCAGAGCAGGCCTGGGGGATGTGTCGACAACACACTTCGACATTTGGCGTGCCAGGTAGGGGGCTTTTCCCTTGCGCGACAAGCTTTCACCGACGAAGATGACGAAGCTTCCTTCAGTGGCAAGCTCTCCCCGCCAATGTTCATGACGAACGGTGACCAGCGGGGACTATGTGTCGACGCACTCGGGACAGAGAGTGTCGATGCAAGCTGGAAGCCAGCAGCCGACTCGGGCAGCGCCGATTCCAGCAAGCCCAAGATCCACTGCAGCGCTGAGTGTCTCCCACGGGAGTGCACTAGCTGCAGCACGAGCGCTACTGCACAATCCACCAGCTGGGGACGCGCCTCAGTGAGCGACCCAGCAGTGGATTCGTGACGTAGACCGTCTCGTCATCGCCGCCGCCAACCCTCAACTTCGGCAGGGACGACGTCACAGTCAATCGGCTGTGTTGCTGACGTGCACAACAACGGTTGACGGGCAGACGGCAGACTCCCGCTCCACCAGGCTCGCATCGGTGGACCTGAGGTCGGAGCTAGAACACGCCACCTGGGCAAGGATGCACGAGTGGTCATCGAGCGACAGCGAGAAACGCGTCGCAACCAAGAGGCCGGCGACAGCATGTCAACCGCCTCGACCCAGCCTGAGCCGCAGACGTTCGCTACGCGATCTCTGCCCCAGGCATACGCCACGCAGCATATGACACAGCCATATGCCCTGCAAATGGTGCCCCCGGTCTATGGTGCAGCCTTGCCCATGCCAGGGTACACAGTGCCGACAGCGAACCCAGCGTTCGCGAAACCAACACCTAAAGAAACAGGAGCAGGATGCGCGGCCATGGCGCCACACCTTCGCTTCGCGAAGTGGCCACGCAAGTTCCGGCCGCGCCTGCCCGAGAAGTTCCTCTAGATCTACTCCACCGCCATCCTTGCTGCAGGAGGGGACGAGGCTGTCATGGCCAACTACTTCCCCGTCGCCTTGACCGGCCCCGCTCGGTCTTTGCTCATGAATCTCCCCCAGGGTTCCATGACCTCTTGGGGAGAGCTCTGCAGGCAGTTCACTGCAATCTTCGGCAGCTCCAACACCCGGCCTGGCACGGAGCTCGACCTCCACGCCATCCAACAACAGCCTGGAGAGACACTGCGCTCCTTCGTACAGCGGTTCTCCCAGGTGCAGAACACCATCCCGCATATCCAAAATGCTTCTGTGGTGGTGGCGTTCCGGCAGGGTGTACGAGACAAGAAGATGCTCAAAAAGCTTGTGTCGGCACCCTCAATACCGGGTACCCCGGCGCACAAGGTGAAACCGCCTAAGGACCTCGCCTCTCCTCAGAGGATAGCTCTGGGCCTGCCACGTGGCCCAGAAAGCCGGAGCTCGCCCCCTCCGCAGGGGCAAGCTCCAAAGGCACCACGTGTCCGGCAGGGCCGGAGCTCTCCTCTCCTCAGAGGATAGCTCCAGGCCTGCCACGTGGCCCAGAAGGTCGGACCTCGCCCCCTCCACCGGGGTGAGCTCCGATGGAGCCACGTGTCCAGTAGGGCCGGGGTTTCCCTCCCCTCAGTGGATAGCTCCGGGCCTGCCACGTGGCCTAGTAGGCCAGACCTCGCCCCCCTCCGCGGGGGTGAGCTTCGAAGGCTCCACGTGTCCGGCGGGGCCAGAGCTCCTCCTCTCCTTAGAGGAGAGCTCTGGGCCCGACACGTGGCCAGCAGAGCAGCGTTGTCCGCCCAGTGCGGTAGGTAGCAGGAGTAAAGGCGCACCATGCCTTTACCGTACAAGGCATTCAAGACCCAAATGTCGAAGTGTGTGGTCGACACTTCCCCCGGACCTGCTCTGGGCAGCCCGCGGAGGTTCTTTTTCGGAGGGGCTAGTCGCTTGCAGAGAGCTTAAGCGTAAGGGACGAGTGAGGGAGAAGCTTGACATGGCGAGTTTTACGTGGTTCGGGCCGCCGGAGCGTAAAACCTTACATCAACGGCGAGCAGAGGTGCTCTCTGTATTGCTTGTTGCTCAGAACCGGAGTCCTGAGCTTGAGGGTGAGTTATGCTTAGGGTGTGAGTTGCTGGAGTGCGGACCCTTGCTAACGTTGCCTACCCGAGCCTTTTATAGTCCAAGGCTCGTGTGGCTTACAAGGGGGGCCCGGGACCCGACAGGTGGCCCCGCGGAGATTTCCTGCCGACTATCGTATCCGCAGTTATGTTGGTAGTTGCCTCTGGCGAAGGCTTTCGAGTCTTCGTTCTGCCGCCCTGCCCATGCCGCAAGCTAGTCGTAGTGGTTGATGACGGCGGGGGCGGCAGGGGATGTCTTGTCGCTGTGTTTATTGGCTGGCAGGTTCTGACACTGCACGCCAGTCCGTGATGTGACTGGGCGCAACGGCACCTGACAGAGGCGTGCTCCGCGTCTCCGTGTCTTGGGAAGGCGCGGGCCTTGAATACCTTGTACGGGCAAGGTATGGCGCGTCTTTACGCCTGCTGCCTACCGCGCGGGGGCAGGCACCGCTGTCCTGCTGGACACGTGGCGGGTCCAGAGCTGTCCTCTGAGGAGAGGGGGGTCCGGCCCCGCGGGACATGTGGAGCCTTCGGACCTCTCCCCGCGGAGGGGGGAGGTCCGGATTTTGTCGGCCACGTGGCGGGCCCAGAGCTCTCCTCTAAGGAGGGGGAGGTCCGGCCCCGCGGGACACGTGGCGCCTTCGGAGCACTCCCCACGGAGGGGGGAGGTCCGGCTGCTGCTGGCCACGTGGCTGGCACGGAGCTCTCCTCTGAGGAGAGGGAGGCCCGGCCCCGCTGGACACGTGGCGCCTTCGGAGCTCTCCTGCGGAGAAGGGCGAGATCCTTAGGCATTTTCCCCTGTGCGCGGGGGTACCCCATATCATGGGTACCAACACGCGCCTTCCCAAGACGCGGGGGCGCGGCGCACGCCAGGCAGGCGCCACTGTGACCAGTCACAGTGGAGACAGGCACACAGTGTCAGAAGCTGCAGACCATTGAAGGCAGCGACAAGAGATGGACAAGACATGCCCTGCTGTCCCTGCCATCACCAACGGCTGCACGCTACACTTAGCCTGCAGCATGGGCAGGGTGGCAGGATGAGGACCTCGACGCCAGCGCCCAGACATAGAAGCTGGTAGGAAATCACCCAGGGGCCACCTGTCGGGTCCCCGGGGCCCACCTTGTAAGCCGCCCAAGCCTTGGACTATAAAAGGCTCGGGTAGGCAATGTTAGCAAGGGTTGGCACTCCAGCCATTCGCACCCTTAGGTTCAAACTCTGAGAACTCGCACGCTAGACATCTCTCACCCTCAAGCTCAGGACTCCGGTTCTGAGCAGGAAGCAATACAGCGAGCACCTCTGCTCACCGTGGATGTAGGGTTTTACGCTCCGGCGGCCCAAACCATGTAAAACTCGCCGTGCCAAGCTTCTCCCTCACTCGTCCCTAACGTTGAAGCTCTCCGCAAGCATCTAGCCCCTCCAAAAAGGAACCTCCGTGGGCTGCCCAGAGCAGGTCCAGGGGAAGTGTCGACCACACACTTCGACATTTGGCGTGCCAGGTAGGGGGCTTTTCCCATGCGCGACGAGCTTCTGCCGACGAAGATGACGAAGCTTCCTTCAGCGGCAAGCTCTCCTGCCCCGCGTTCACAACGGACCGTGACTAGCGGGGAGTACGTGTCGACACACTCTGGACGGAGTGTGCTCGGCACAAGCTGGAAGCCAGCAGCCGACTCCGGCAACGCCGACTCCGGCGACGCAGGCTCCAGCGAGCGTCAGATCCTCTGCAGCGATGAGCATCCCCCACGGGGGCGCGCTAGCTGCAGCAAGAGCGCTACTGCACAATCCACCTGCTGGGGACGTGCCTCAGTCAGCGACCCAGCAGTGGTTTCACGAAGTAGACCATCTCGTCATCGCCGCCGCAAACCCTCGACTTCGGCGGGGACGACGCCCCGGCCAACCGGCTGTGTCGCTGACGCGCACGCCAACGGTTGACGGGCAGACGGCAGATTCTAGCTCCACCAGGCTCCCATCGGCGGACCTGAGGACAGAGCTGGAACGATGCCACTTGGGCCAAGATGCCCGAGTGTTCCTCGAGCGACGACGAGAAAGGCGTCGCAGCCAAGAGGCCGGCGACAGCATGACGTCAGCCTCGACCCTGCCTGAGGCGCAGACCTTCGCTACGCGATCTCTGCCCCAGGCATACGCCACACAGCATATGCCACAGCCATATGCCCTGCAAACGGCGCCCCCGGTCTATGGCGCAGCCTTGCCCATACCGGGGTACATAGTGCCAGCAGCGAACCAAGCGTTCGCGGCACCAACGCCTGCAGCAACAGGAGCAGGATGTGCGGCCCTGGGGCCCCACCTTCGCTTCGCGAGGTGGCCGCGCAAGTTTCGGCCGCACCTGCCCGAGAAGTACGACGGCAGCGTCAACCCGGCGGAGTTCCTCCAGATCTACTCCACCGCCGTCCTTGCAGCAGGAGGAGACGAGGCCGTAATGGCCAACCACTTCCCCGTCGCCTTGACCGGCCCACCCCGGTCTTGGCTCATGAACCTCCCCAGGGTTCCATAACCTCCTGGGGAGAGCTCTGACGGCAGCTCACCGCCAACTTTGGCAGCTCCTACACCCGGCCTAGCACGGAGCTGGACCTCCACGCCGTGCAGCAACAACCGGGATAATCTCTACGCTCCTTCATCCAGCGGTTCTCCCAAGTACGCAACACCATCCCCCACATCCCAAATGCATCAGCGGTGGTCGCATTCTGACAAGGTGTGAGGGACAAGAAGATGCTCAAGAAGTTGGCCACCAGGGAGGTGCAAGACATCTCGGAGCTCTTCAGCCTGGCGGACAAGTGCGCCAAAGCAGAAGACGGGCGTCATTGGCACTCACTGCCAGCCTCCGAAGCCGGAAGACAGCCCGAAGACGGCGGAGTTCAAGCTGAGCTCCCGACCACGTCAGATAGTCAAGAGCCAAGCACCGACTGACTCCGTGGTCAGGTGGACGCCACCACCAAGCATCCAGGGGGGCCCCTGAAGATGGTGAACCGGAGCCCTGAGCATCGGTCTTCACCGAGCCCCACTGGACGTTCTACCTCCACGGCGTGCTGCTCCTCATGCCAACGGGGGAGAGGTTTGGGTATCCTGGACCTGTGCCATGTACCGCGTGCCGACGACACCATCACCAACAACCTGACAGTGAAGGTCTCCACCGGAGCCCCGGAGCTCCAAGGAGCCTTCGAAGGGACGTTGCTGCGACTCACAGCCCGGAGTGCTGACCGGGCGAAAGGGGTGAGACCAGCACCTCGAAGCTGGCGATCCCGGCGGCCATGCAGCCATGGAGCCAGCCAAAGGATCGTATGCACCTTGGGGACTCCGTGCTACCCAGCGCCCAAGATCCAGAAGCTCAAGTAGTCCCGATGCATGGACCACGGAGGTCCGGGACTCCTTGAAAGACATCCTTCCTGATGAACGTGCATTCACTGAACGGATTGTGTGGATGGCTAAGTGCTACGTGCTGGTATCTTTACTGGCGTGGCGCCACGGCATCCTATTGTGGTGCATAACCCAGGAGGAAGACTGCGACCAGATTGCAGTAGTCCACGTAGGCAAGTGCTGGGAATGCTCATCGTCCCGCACGCTGGTCGGTTAAGCCATCCGGCATGGCTCCTACTGACCGAGAGCCACCTGGACGCCGTCAAACCGGTTAGGAGATGCAATGCGTGCCAGGTCCACGCCGAGAAGACCCACAAAACCGGTGCAGACGCCGCACCCAGAGCCGTCGGGGGATACTGGCTCCTCTATGTCGGGGACCAGCCATACTTCACAGGGCCGGGTCACGGGAATTACCCTTCTACATTGTATGCAAGGCCGAAGCCATGCTTCCCCCTGCGATCGCCATGGGGGTCCCCCCGTGTCCGAGCATACGATGAAGCCACGCATGACCCGCTCTGCGTGAGGACATCTACCTTGTTGTCGATGCAAGATGGCAAGCCATGCTCCGGATCGCACGGAACCGGCAGGCCCCAGCGCTACCACCGCCGGTCCATGCATGGGAGCACGAGGCAGACGCTCTGGCCCTACCTCTGTAAGTCCTACCAAACTTACTCAGGTGTTTATTTAAATTATGCATTAATTTATATGATCACCTCCCCACGCTCTAGACAGTGTGCATCCATTGACACTCGGTTCCTCTTTCCTGCTCTCATGCATATTCGATATTTGCCATCCTGCCGAAGGCGGTAGTGCTTGGGGTACCTCTAGAGACCTGGGGGCCTTTTGGACCTCCCCCTGTAAGGGTACTGTACCGCCAGTTGGTCTCCTCCATGAAAAGACCTACGCTAGACCGGGGGGTCAGGAGCCTTGCTTTGCCCGGTCCTGCACCCGAAGCATGCGCACACTGCCCCCCAGCGCTACGGTCTGAGTACTAGGGGGCCGGACAGTTACACCCTGACTAGGGTTGGGGGCCCGACCTCCGGGACCAAGTGCACTGGATTACCCAAGCCCCGTATTCCGGCCCGGGACAGTAAGCCAAATGAGACTAAGGGACAGGAAAGGGAGGACCTCTGAGCAGTACCGGACTCCGCACCCCACGGCTCGGTCCTCAATCGACACAAGCGGAGCTACAGCACACAGGCCCCAAAGTCCTGCTGCCCTTACCCTCCGCTTGGTCTCATTTTCTTGCCATGTGTTTCGTGTGCTATCTCTACCCGAGTCGAGTGCCTCTAGCCTATGCTCGCGAGTAGTTCCAACTAATCGACTTGTACCGAATCCTACTCTATCTTAGCTTTGCAGTAGCTAACGGGGTTTTCAATCTTAATCCCAACCCGGGGTTTTCTTGGCTATGCAGTTGGGTTTCCAAACAAGACTCTAATGCAAAGAATAATAGTATTCAAGTATGTGCTCAAAACAATAAAAATTTGTAAAACGGTTAATGCAAACCGGAGCTTGCCTTGCTGCTCTTGGTCGTAGGCTAGCTGCTCCTCCGGAGTAACGAAGTCTAGGAGTTCGGGTTCCTCCTCGACCTTAGCGACTACATGATAGAAGAAGTACATGTATCAATTTAAATGCATTTGTATTAAGTTTGAACTTGTGAAGCTTATAAGTCCCACTAGACAGATTCAATGACTATGACACTTTTACTGTGGCTTGGTTACAACCTAAACAGAGACTTGGTCAAGTTTTAGTTGCAGCAAAGCTCATTTGAGCCCTCCACAATTAATCATGTACTTGACCTTAATTGAAGGCTTTTAGGGTGTTCTAAGGATTTTCATGAAACAAACTATGACTTTCTGAAAATTAGATTTTCAGAGGGTTCTAATGGAGTTGGTCTCACTTAATTTGAAGGTTCCTAGCTAAATATATGAGCTAAACAATTTCAGAGAAAATTCTGAAAATGTTTCTGAACATTTTCCATTTTCTCTGGAACAGTTTCACTAATCACACCATTAGGTGGATCAAGTGGTCTCAAATGGATCTGAAATTTTTATGGTGGTTCAGGGATGTTTTGGTGAACAACCCAGCAAAATTTCAGAATTTTCCTCCAAAGGATTCTCCAGTTAAAATTCCAAACATTTTAAACTTTGAGGAATTAATTCTGGAGAAATAAGGATTTTCATGCAGTGAAACTTGATTTGCTGGAAAGTACTCATAGAGATTAATCTAACAAAATTTGGTTCACTCGATTTGGAGCGTTCTAGCCAAAGTTATAAGGATTTGAAGTTTGAAGGAATTCTGAAAATCGGGGAAAAAAGTTTAAATCTGCCAGGGCCCGCGGGGACACGTGTTAAGCACGGACGCGACCGCACACTGTGGCCCACAGGGTCTTTGCGCGCCAGCACACCCGATCCCGGCCACACCCGATCCTGATTTCAAATTTTGAGCCGCTGACGCGTGGGCCAGCCGGCTTCGTCATCCTCCCGACGCGCCCGCGCGCTCGCGCCGCCGCCCCTCGCCGGAGCAGACCCGGAGCTCGCCGGCTCGCCGCTGCCGGCCATCCCATGGTATGAAACTCGCCGGCAGGGGGTTGTCGACGCCGAGGAACACGTCGGTGGTGTCAGTTCGGGCTGGCGGTGACCGGAAATAGCCCGGCGATGTGCCGCGGCCTCGGTTGAGGTTCGGCGCCATCGGCCGTGAGTTCTAACCCGCCAAAACCTCGAACAATCGGTCCTACAGCATCAGTGTATCTCTAGGAAGCTCGACAAGGTGTCAAAAGGGTTCAAGGATGGCGGCAAGTCGGTCGGCACCTTGTGACCGATCGTGCCCGCCATGACCGCCCTTGATCGAGCTCGAAATTCGTCACTCCTAGACAGTTTCACGCCATGGATGCAGAAAAGAACTTGATCACCGGCTAGTCCAGCATCTATGTGCAAGATTTGATAGCTAGAGAAGATCTTAGAGCGAGAATTTGAAGGATCCGTACCTGTCGGTACCCGCGATATGGGGTACCCCCGCGCACAGGGGAAAATGCCTAAGGGTCTCGCCCTTCTCCGCAGGGAAAGCTCCGAAGGCGCCACGTGTCCAGTGGGGCCGAACCTCCCTCCCCTCAGAGGAGAGCTCCGGGCTCGCCACGTGGCCTACAGCAGCCAGACCTCCCCCCTCCGTGGGGAGAGCTCCGAAGGTGCCCCATGTCCCGCGGGGCCGGACCTCCCCCTCCTTAGAGGAGAGCTCCGAACCCGCCACGTGGCCGACAGAAGCCGGACCTCCCCCCTCCACGGGGGAGAGGTCCGAAGGCTCCACGTGTCCTGCGGGGCCGGACCTCCCCCTCCTCAGAGGAGAGCTCCGGGCCCGCCACGTGTCCAGCAGAACAGCGCTGCCTGCCCCCGAGCGGTAGGCAGCGGGCGTAAAGACGCCCCATACCTTGCCCGTACAAGGTATTCAAGGCCCGCGCCTTCCCAAGACGCGGAGCACACCTCTGTCAGGTGCCGTTGCGCCCAGTCGCATCACAGGCTGGCGCGCGGTGTCAGAACCTGCCAGCCAATAAACTCCGCGACAAGACATCCCATGCCGCCTGCGCCGTCATCAACCACTACGACTAGCATGCGGCATGGGCAGAGCGGCAAGATGAAGACTCAGAAGCTTTTGACCAGAGACAACTACCGGCATAACTGCAGATACGGTAGATAATAGACAATCATCCCGGGACCACCTGTCGCGTCCCGGCTCCCCTTGTAAGCCGCCCAAGTCTTGGACTATAAAAGGCTCGGGTAGGCGTCGATAGCAGGGGTTCGCACTTTGCAACTCATACGCTAGCCATACGCTTTCAAGCTGTAACTCACCCCCAAGCTCAGGCCTCCGGTCCTGAGCAGCAAGCAATACAGCGAGCTCCATAGCTCGCCGTGGACGTAGGGTTTTACGCTCCGGCGGCCTGAACCACGTAAAACTCGCCGTGTCAAGCTCTTACTAACTCGTCCATCTGCGCAAGCTCTCCGCTAGGGACTAGCCCCACCGAAAAAAGAACCTCCGCGGGCTGCCCAGTGCAGGCCCGGGGGAAGTGTCGACCGCACACTTCGACAGTACCGGAAGCTCAGTTTAAAGTCGCCGGAGCGAAAACTGAAAATTCGCCGGGGATTCTTCACGGTTTGCTTCCAAACTTGGAGGAGAGCAGCACGGCGGTTGCGCGCTCCTGCTGCTGCCCTTGCTCGACCGTGAAAGCGCCTGTGGAGTGCTGTCCACGGGCGTCTGACCTTCGGCTGAGGCTAGGTCGCCGCTGTGGCGATCATTCTCGGGCAAGGGAGGTCGGAGCTCGGGGTTTTTGTCGTTGGGGAGGTGGAGTGCGATCTCAGGTTGCTGTCTAGCAGCTCAGGAACGAAGGAGGAGATCGTTTGCTGGTTTTCCCGATCGAGCAGAGAGCTGCGGGGAGAAGAATTGCCGCCGCTCAGGGTCACACGTGAGGAGATAAAGCCCGCCAATCCCTGCTCGGGCTGAGGCGGTGCCGGTCGCGTGGAGGTGCGAGCAAGCCGCCCTGGGCGCCAGCGCGCGGAGAGGAAAGCAGCTGGTGGTGCCGGTGGCTCCTCGGTGGCACAGCCAACAGATGCTCGGTGGAATTTCCCACCGAGGCTGTGACTTTGTGTGCAAGTTTTCCCTCCTCTCTATGACATGTGGGTCCCACCCGGGGTTTTAACCTCTGAAATTTACTCCTAATCACTGTTGTAAACAGTGAGCCCCAAAATACCCATAGTGCTTCAAATTATTCACCCATGAGCCATTTGAATTGGTTAGAATTCAACTTGGGTTTGGTTTGAATGAATTTCAGCACATGTTCAGTTTGGAATTCAAATAAAGTTTGAATTTGCCCCACTTAGCTCATGTCAAGATCAACTCCAAATGGAGTGAAAATTGGTGTGTGAGCTCACAAAAATGTGCTGAATACTAATATGTCTCCCACTTTTAAATTCATGGGATAAAAACAGTTTGAATTTGAATATGGTTTCAAACTGCCCCCTTTCTAACTATACCCAAAATGACCTCGAAAAGGTTTTGAATTTGGGTGAAACTTGGCATGGACATCCTTAGCAATGTGTAGGAGTTTTCATATGCCCAGCCCTTCTATATCACATGTGGGTGTGAGACCTATGTGTGCTGAATACATTGGCAATTAGGATAAAAGTTAGCATTAACATTCAAAGTTTTGAATATTGCCAAAACATTCTTCTGTGGCAAGGTCCGACAAGTTTTTTGTTAGGTCCGCCAAGTGTTGGCAAGGTCCGACGCAAGGTCCGGAGAGCTCCTGCAAGGTCCGAAGAGCTTATGTGAGGTCCGGAGCTTGTTTTTAGGGAGCTCCCGTGAAGTTCAACTCGTAGAACTGCAGCGTCTTCTTTTTGCTTTTAACTCGCAATGTTTCAAACTTGCTTTATGGGAAGGTTTGCTTAGTATTAATTTGCTAAGTTTTTGGTGTGTTTTGGTAGTTATGGCTGTTATCATTTGATATGGTTTGCAACATGCTTATCTGACGTGCTCATGTAAGGTGTTGTGGTTTTCGAACTAACGTGAGTCAAGTCGAGGACTTGTGCTCGGAAGAATTGGTTGTTTATTCATGTGCAGGTGTTGCTTGAGTTCAAGACATGGCTGGTGACGGGATCCTTGGACTAGTCTTAGGGAGGAGATGAGGTTCCAACAACCAAGTTCGGGAGGAGCTGTGGTTGAGTTGATCGGGAGGTCGCGCAGCATGTTTGGATCAAGGGCAGTGCATATGAAGGTTGCGTGTACGTCGTTGGAAGGTGTTTGCACGTGAGCAAGGAGTGCATGTACGTGGTAACATTGTTCCAAGGCGTGATGAAGAGAAGTGGACGTAAAGAATTGGTCGGAAAGGTCCAACCGGCTGGATTGCGTACTCAGGCTGAGTCGGATATGACTCAAATATGGAAGATTTGAGTTGGTTATGATAGGATTTCGTGCTAGGCACGAAGTTGAGTTGTTTTAGGAATGTTTAGGACGTTCCTAAGGTGTTTGGAAGTCTCACGATTGCTTCTATCTGCGAATAGGAGAGTCCTGAGCAGTTATGGTAAGTTAGGATACGAGTCCAATTAGGAGTAGGAGTCCTAGATTGGATTGTTTAGCCTGAGGGCTGGCTATAAAAGCAAGGGAGGCCAGAGCTCTCGTGGGTAGAGAACTTTGGGCTGTTCCTCTTGTGTTTCTATTGAATAAAGTTCATAGTTTCGAGGAGTTTTTGTGCCTTGTTCGTCCGACTTGTTTTTCGTCAAGTCTTTCTCGCCGAGTTTCTGGACAGACCGACGTTGCTTCGGTGTTTCGTTCATAACTCGAGTTTTACAGATCCGATTGACGTGATTCTTTTTGGGTTGTCTTCACAACTCAATTATCTATCATCTGTGAAATTTTCACGAGCTTCGGATCTTTAGTTTTTGAGATACTCGAGTTTCTTTGCAGCGTTGCAGATCTGTTCTATATCGGGTAGAACAGATTGATCTTCGTTTAATGTTTTGATCGTATCTCAAGTTTTACTTCGTGTTTTCAAGTGATTCTTGTTGCATTAGATCCGTGACTTGATTCTCTACCTCTCTACTTGATTTGTCACGGTTGAACACGTTTGAAAACACTTGCACACACGGTTTCTTTAACCGATTGATTTTTTGCTGAGGGGTTTTTGTTGTTTCCGCTGCGAAAAGTTTTAATCTACCATTAACCCCCCCTCTGGTAGCTTTTCACGTGCTCCTCGATCCTACAATTGGTATCAGAGCCAAGGTGCTCTAATCTTTGTGATTTGCACGTGTTTTGACTAAACATCATGGAGAAGTACTCCGCAAAACCTTGTGTGTTCAATGGCATCGATTTTCAGGTTTGGAAGGCGCGGATGGAGGCCTACATACAGGCGCAAGGCTTCGCCATATGGGAAAAGGTCTACCGGAACTTCGATGTACCACCCAAAGATCAAGTTACGGCTGTGAACATGAGAGATGTTGACAACAACAACAAGGCTCGCAACTTGATCATCCAAGGATTGACTCAAAGCGACTTCGACCGTGTTGCACACCTCCGATCTGCATATGATGTTTGGAAAGCTCTTTGTGACTACCATGAAGGATCCAATACGATCAAGGAGGTAAGGCAAGATATGTTCAAGAAAGAATACATGCGTTTTGAGATGCAACCCGGTGAGTCAATTGACGACCTTTTTGCTCGCTTTAATAAAATTCTCAGAAACTTGCATAGTGTCAATGTTAACTTTTCAGATGCTGAAAATGCTAGACAATTGTTAGGAGCATTAGATATGTCAATTTGGGAGATGAAAGTTACAACTTTTTGTGAATCTACTGTCATGAGTTCTCTTACTTTAGACGTGCTTTATTCTAAATTGAAAACTCATGAAATTGACATCATCTCACGGAAAAACCCCAACAAGTCTATTGCATTTGTTTCGCAACGTGACATGTCTAGTTCTAGTCAATCATCATCTAGTGGTGCACTCTCTTTGCTTTCCTCTCTAACCCTTGAACAGATTGAAGAGTTTCCAGAGGAGGAGCTTGCACTCATCTCTACTCGGTTCTCAAAAGCATTGCAAAATGTGAGAACTAGAAGGAGAGGAAGCTCCGGACCTCAACGATGTTTTGAATGTGGTAAGACAGGACATTTTCGTACGGAGTGCCCTAACCTTTCAGGTCTGACTTCACGTGAAGAAAAGCAAACAAGGCCGAAGAAATCGTTTGCAAAGAATAAGAAGAAGAAAGATTTATCAATGCGCAACATAGTGCATAGTATGATCTCTGCACTTCAAGATTTCGGTTCAAGTGATGTGGATACCGGAAGTGATGAAGATAAAGAAGCTATGGCAAATATGTGCTGCATGGCGAGCAAGTCAAGTTCAAGCTCCGAGGAGGCAGAACACAACAGCGACGATGAAGAGGTATGTCCCACTTGAGAAGAAATGTGTGATGCTATTTCTCGTGCCACTGTTATATTAAAGAAAAAGGATAAAAAACTTAGGAACAATGCTGTTAAAATTGAATCACTAGAATCTGAAATTAATCGTTTAAAAACTTTGATTCCTAGTGATGATTCTTGTTCCTCATGTGATTTGATTTATGAACAATTATCCTCTTTAAGAAGTGCACACGCATCTACCCTTGATAAACTTGAACTTGAAATTGAAAAGAACAAAGAGCTTGCTCCACTTAATGATAAAAATTTGAAAGATGCTTGTTGTTCTACAATTGATTTGCATTGTTCTTCATGTGATGATCTGAATAAGAAACTAAATGATGCTATGAATGAGATTTCTATTTTGAACAATGCTTTACGTGTGCATGAAGTTAAATATTGTTCAAATTGTAAACTAAAAGGAAAAACTTCATGTGAAAACTGCTTTGATCTGTCCAATAAACTTGATGACATGCATAGGACACTAGATCGGTTTTCTAATGCAAATAAGAACCTAAACTTGCTGCTGAATTCTTCCAAGTCTTGTAATGATAAAACTGGTTTAGGTTTTAATTCTCATGCTCATGCTAAGGCACACCCACCTAAAGTTGTAAAGTCATTAGGAAGCGGTTTGATTCAAACAGCTCCTAGACAAAAAGAGGTGATTTTCAAATCTGCAGGAGTACTGTCCCATTCGGGTTCTAATAAATGTGTTGCTTGCTCATCTAGACATGATAATAAGGTTATTTTTCATTGTACCTACTGTGGTAGAGATGGTCATGTCATGGATTTTTGTTATAGACTAGCTAAACACGATAAGAAACAAAGAATACTTGCTAGATCACATAACAACCAAGCAAAATCTGCTAGACTGAATGTTCGGAGCTTGCAACCTGCTGTAATGAGTCAAAAACTTGCTCCCGGACCTACTGTTTTTTGTGCTACATATAACACATCTTCTAAGTCAGTAGTTGGGAACAAAAATTTTCAATGTTTGGCTCATAAACCTGCTGTACCTTCTCAGCTTTCGCGTGTTATTCCTGCTGGACGTCGTGTGACTCAGTACTGGATTCCTAAAAGTCTTTTAACTAACCCCAGTATTGAGTCATCGACGTATTGTGCTGCTGTGTAGGTTTCACGTTTGAAGAAGGAGAACATTTGGATTGTGGATTCAGGTTGCTCACGCCACATGGCCGGTAACAAAGAATGGTTCTCCTCTCTCTCTTTTGTGTCACGTGTAGAAAATGTTACTTTCGCCGATAACTCTTCTACTCCCATAATTGCTAAAGGTTCGGTTAGAGTAAACAATCTCAACACTTTGAAAGATGTGGCACTTGTTAAAAATTTGAAATACAACTTGCTTTCGGTTTCACAATTGCTAGATGAAAATCTAGAGGTTAGCTTTGCTAAAAATTGCTGCAAGGTTGTAGATTCAAAAGGTGAGTTTTTGTTTAACATGTCTAAGTTTGGAAGAGTTTTTAAAGCTGATTTTGATTTGTCAACTTCTAAGCATCGGTGTCTAGTTGCTAATGATACAAAAGATCTATATTTTTGGCATCGTAGACTTGGTCACATAGGCTTTGATCATCTCACTCGTGTTAGTGCTCTCGATCGCATACGTGGGCTGCTGAAGCTTAAAAAGGACAATGATATTGTGTGCTCTTCTTGTAGACATGCTAAGTTTGTTTCAGGTTCACATGCTCCTCTCACAATGACCATGACAGCTGAACCGGGACAACTTTTACATCTTGACACAGTAGGTCCGGCACGTGTTCAATCCTTCGGAGGTAAATGGTATGTGCTTGTGATTGTTGATGATTATTCCAGATATTCTTGTGTTTATTTTATGGCATCTAAGAATGAAGCTTTTAGTCATTTTAGAACTTTATTTCTTAGATTATCTATTGATCACCCAGGATCATTAAAAGCAATTAGAAGTGATAACGGAACTGAATTTAAAAACAAATCCTTTGATCACTTTTGTGCTGAAAATGGAATAGATCATCAATACTCTTCACCCTATGTACCACAACAAAATGGTGTCGTAGAAAGAAAAAACAGGACCTTAGTTGAGATGGCTAGGACTATGCTTGATAAATATCAAACTCCTAGAAATTTTGGGCTGATGCAATTGCAACCGCTTGTTATGTCTCAAATCGTGTTTTCTTGCGTGCTAAGCTTGGAAAAACCTCATATGAGCTCTGGTATGGACATAGGCCTAGTGTTACACACTTTAGGGTTTTTGGTTGCAAATGCTTTGTTAAGAAACATGGTAATCTTGATAAATTTGAAGCTAGATCTGTTGATGGCATGTTTCTTGGTTATCCATCTCATACTAGAGGCTACCGTGTGCTTTTACTTGACACTAACAAAATTGTGGAGACTTGCAAGGTTTCTTTTGATGAAGCTAGCCCAATTACTAGCTCCGATATTGCAGGTCCGGATCCATATCCGCAGGGGGAGAGTATTTTTATTGAAGAAGATGAAGAAGTGGTGCTGCTGCCCGAAAACTCGGAAGTAAATAACGATCAAGCTGCTGATTTTGCACCACAACCAGCACCAACAGTCACTACTGCTGGTTCGGACCTTCCTCAATCAACAAGCTCTCCTAATCAAAGGTCCGAACATGAAGAAGAAGGTGCTTGTGAAGTGTCTACTCCCCTCCGAGTACTCAAAAGTCATCCTCCATAACAAATCATTGGAAGCTTGCATGAACGAGTCACTCGGTCCAGGTTTTGCGATCCAAACTCTCATGCTCATTCTGCCTTTGTTGCTTCTTTTGAACCCAAGGATATATCACACGCACTCACTAATGAATCTTGGATTAGTGCCATGCAAGAAGAGTTAGAAAATTTTGAAAGAAATAATGTTTGGAAACTTGTACCTCCACCTCAAGGTCACACATTAATTGGAACTAAATGGGTATTTAAAAATAAGCAAAGTGAGGATGGGGTTGTGGTTAGGAATAAAGCTAGGTTGGTTGCTCAAGGTTTCACTCAAATTGAAGGTTTAGATTTTGATGAAACATTTGCTCCTGTTGCTAGATTAGAAGCTATAAGAATTTTATTAGCATTTGCTGCATCTAAAGGATTCAAGTTATATCAAATGGATGTTAAAAGTGCTTTTCTTAATGGCTACATAGAGGAGGAGGTTTATGTTAAGCAGCCACCGGGTTTTGAAAATCCAAATTTTCCTAATCATGTTTACAAACTGTCCAAAGCCTTGTACGGTCTAAAACAAGCCCCTAGAGCATGGTATGATAGGTTAAAAACATTCTTACTTGAAAAGGGGTTTACCATGGGCAAGGTTGATAAAACTCTTTTTGTACTTAAGCATGGCAATGACTCATTATTCGTTCAAGTGTATGTGGATGATATTATCTTTGGTTGTGCTTCTCATGATCTCGTGTCCAAGTTTTCAGCTATGATGAGTTCAGAATTTGAGATGAGTATGATGGGAGAACTCACATACTTTTTGGGGCTGCAAATCAAGCAAACAAAAGAAGGAACTTTTGTGCATCAAACTAAGTATACAAAGGACCTTCTTAAGCGCTTCAACATGAACAAATGCAAGCCTCTTCGGACAACAATGGGAACAGCAACAACACTTGAACTTGACAAAGATGGTGACCCGGTCGATAAAAAAGAATACAGAAGTATGATTGGATCACTTTTGTATCTCACGGCGTCAAGACCGGACATACAATTCAGCGTATGTCTTTCTGCACGTTTTCAAGCTTCTCCACGTGCTTCACATCGCCAAGCCATCAAAAGGATTCTCAGGTACCTACATGGAACTCAAGAATTTGGCATTTTTCTTCCTTCTTCCTCAACCGTTTCTTTGAAAGCTTTTTGGATGCTGATTTTGGGGGTTGTAGGATTGATAGGAAAAGTACTTCGGGTGCTTGTCATTTTCTTGGTAATTCACTTGTTGCATGGTCCTCTAGAAAACAAAGTTCAGTTGCACAATCCACGGCCGAATCTGAATATGTAGCTGCGGCTAGCGCTTGCTCACAAATTCTTTGGATTGTTCAAACACTTAAGGACTATGGGGTTGATTTAGATAGTGTTCCACTGTTTTGTGATAACACTAGTGCAATTTGTATTGCTAAAAACCCCGTGAAACACTCTAGAACTAAGCACATTGACATTAGGTATCACTTTCTTCGTGATAATGTTGAAAAAGGAAACATTGTGCTTCACCATGTCGATAACGAACAACAATTGGATGATATTTTTACAAAACCTTTGGATTTCACTCGTTTTTGTTTCATTCGTAGTGAAATAGGGGTTATGCATCCTCATGGCTTAAATTGAGGGGGAGTTTTTGGAACTTTGAAAGTCTATGTGTGAATCTGAAACTAAAATAATATGAGCATAGTATTTCATACACATATGACTTTGTGATTCCTTTTACAGGCTGAAAGTTCTTACTACATTACTCATGTTATACATTTTGTAGTTTTTGCCATGACTAGTAATTGGAATAATTACTTAAACTAAATCTGGTCATGATCGAACTTTCTTGCTGTTTTGAACTTGTTGCGTGCTCACAAGTGCTTTTAATCATAAAAAAATTAATCAAGTGATCAGCTCACATGTTGAGTTTTCAAATAAAAATTGAGAAAATATCAAGAGAATATGCATGCATCGCACTTCTTCTTTTGAGATTGCTTATCATTGCACTAAGATATGAACTTGGAAGGAATTGTGTATGACTAAAACCATGTCCTTAAGCTTCTGATTGTCAAATGACATAGGCTTTGCTTGGTTGGTTAGAATAAGGCTGATGCGGCATATAATCTCTTGCAAATATCATATGATCAACTTTGTGCCTTAAATGATTATGAATAATAAAAATGCAGCAACAAGTGTCATGTTTTCAGGTTTTGAAATAGTTGAGTAAGGGAGATCATGACTTGCTTAAACTGAAAAATACATTTGATCTCTAGCATGACTTACACTACTTTATGTATCTCATTAATGTGATAGTGTAAGTAACCTGATAGTATGACTTGGATGAGCTTTGTTTTGTATGTATATGTTATAATATGCTCATAACATTTAAAAATTTCTCTTTTGAACCTTGCTGAATACATTGTCAAAGGGGGAGAAATATGTATAAGGAGAGATTTTTTTTACACTTTGCATATGTTATACACTTTCTTCCTTCTCTGATTTTAAAAAAATGGGGAGAAATTAATAAAGGGGGAGAAATGAGTTTTCAAAACTTTTCAAAACTTTTCATAAGCCAATGTTTGGATTTTAATTGGTGTTGCCAATGCATTCATCAAGGGGGAGATTGTGAGACCTATGTGTGCTGAATACATTGGCAATTAGGATAAAAGTTAGCATTAACATTCAAAGTTTTGAATATTGCCAAAACATTCTTCTGTGGCAAGGTCCGACAAGTTCTTTGTTAGGTCCGCCAAGTGTTGGCAAGGTCCGACGCAAGGTCCGGAGAGCTCCTGCAAGGTCCGAAGAGCTTCTGTGAGGTCCGGAGCTTGTTTTTAGGGAGCTCCCGTGAAGTTCAACTCGTAGAACTGCAGCGTCTTGTTTTTGCTTTTAACTCGCAATGTTTCAAACTTGCTTTATGGGAAGGTTTGCTTAGTATTAATTTGCTATGTTTTTGGTGTGTTTTGGTGGTTATGGCTGTTATCATTTGATATGGTTTGCAACATGCTTATGTGACGTGCTCATGTAAGGTGTTGTGGTTTTCGAACTAACGTGAGTCAAGTCGAGGACTTGTGCTCGGAAGAATTGGTTGTTTATTCATGTGCAGGTGTTGCTTGAGTTCAAGACATGACTGGTGACGGGATCCTTGGACTAGTCTCAGGGAGGAGATGAGGTTCCAACAACCAAGTTCGCGAGGAGTTGTGGTTGAGTTGATCGGGAGGTCGCGCAGCATGTTTGGATCAAGGGAAGTGCATATGAAGGTTGCGTGTACGTCGTTAGAAGGTGTTTGCACGTGTGCAAGGAGTGCATGGACGTGGCAACATTGTTCTAAGGCGTAATGAAGAGAAGTGGATGTAAAGAATTGGTCGGAAAGGTCCAACCGGCTGGATTGCGTACTCAGGCTGAGGCTGAGTCGGATATGGCTCAAATATGGAAGATTTGAGTTGGTTATGATAAGATTTCGTGCTAGGCACGAAGTTGAGTTGTTTTAGGAATGTTTAGGACGTTCCTAAGGTGTTTGGAAGTCTCACGATTGCTTCTATCTGCGAATAGGAGAGTCCTGAGCAGTTATGGTAAGTTAGGATACGAGTCCAATTAGGAGTAGGAGTCCTAGATTGGATTGTTTAGCCTGAGGGCTGGCTATAAAAGCAAGGGAGGCCAGAGCTCTCGTGGGTAGAGAACTTTGGGCTGTTCCTCTTGTGTTTCTATTGAATAAAGTTCATAGTTTCGAGGAGTTTTTGTGCCTTGTTCGTCCGACTTGTTTTTCGTCAAGTCTTTCTCGCCGAGTTTCTGGACAGACCGACGTTGCTTCGGTGTTTCATTCATAACTCGAGTTTTACAGATCCGATTGATGTGATTCTTTTTGGGTTGTCTTCACAACTCAATTATCTATCATCTGTGAAATTTTCACGAGCTTCGGATCTTTAGTTTTTGAGATACTCGAGTTTCTTTGCAGCGTTGCAGATCTGTTTTATATCGGGTAGAACAGATTGATCTTCGTTTAATGTTTTGATCGTATCTCAAGTTTTACTTCGTGTTTTCAAGTGATTCTTGTTGCATTAGATCCGTGACTTGATTCTCTACCTCTCTACTTGATTTGTCACGGTTGAACACGTTTGAAAACACTTGCACACACGGTTTCTTTAACCGATTGATTTTTTGCTGAGGGGTTTTTGTTGTTTCTGCTGCGAAAAGTTTTAATCTACCATTCACCCCCCTCTGGTAGCTTTTCACGTGCTCTTCGATCCTACAGTGGGAAATATCACTTTTGCAATATGTGAGTTTGTTCTCTAATGAGCATGTTGATGGTGGTTACATGCTCTTCATTTGTGTTCATCAACTTACTTCAAATGAGGTGTGTGGTGTGGTGATGAACACTTCAAATAGGTGTCAAAAACTGAGGCCCTTACACCTAGTGTCACACACTTTAGGGTCTTTGGTTGCAAATGCTTTGTTAAGAAACATGGTAATCTTGATAAATTTGAAGCTAGATCTGTTGATGGCATGTTTCTTGGTTATCCATCTCATACTAGAGGCTACCGTGTGCTTTTACTTGATACTAACAAAATTGTGGAGACTTGTGAGGTTCCTTTTGATGAAGCTATCCCAGGTACTAGTTCAAATATTGCAGGTCCGGATCCATATCCGCAGGGGGAGAGTATTTTCGTTGAAGAAGAGGAAGAAGTGGTGCTGCTGCCCGAAAATTCAGCAGCTAATGACATTGTTCCAGCTCCTGATCTTGATTCACAGCCAGCACCGACGACCACCATTGCTGGTCCAGATCCTCCTCACGTCACAAGCTCATCTATTTGTGATGAACATGAAGAAGAAGAAGCTTGTGAAGTGTCCACTCCCCTCCGGATTCTCAAAAGTTATCCTCCACAACAAATTATTGGAAGCTTGCATGAACGAGTTACAAGATCCAGGTTTTTCAACCCCAATTCTCATGCTCATTCTGCTTTTGTTGCTTCTTTTGAACCCAAAGATATATCACACGCACTCACTAATGAATCTTGGATTATTGCCATGCAAGAAGAGGTAGAAAATTTTGAAAGAAATAATGTTTGGAAACTTGTACCTCCACCTCAAGGTCACACTTTAATTGGAACTAAATGGGTGTTTAAAAATAAACAAAGTGAGGATGGTGTTGTGGTTACGAATAAGGCTAGGTTGGTTGCTCAAGGTTTCACACAAGTTGAAGGACTATATTTTGATGAAACTTTTGCTCCTGTTGCTAGATTAGAAGCTATAAGAATTTTGTTAGCTTTTACTGCATCTAAAGGTTTTAAGCTATATCAAATAGATGTTAAAAGTGCTTTTCTTAATGGCTACATAGATAAGGAGGTTTATGTCAAACAACCACCTGGTTTTGAAAATCCAAATTTTCCTAATCATGTTTACAAACTGTCCAAAGCCTTGTACGGTCTCAAACAAGCCCCTAGAGCTTGGTATGATAGGTTAAAAACATTCTTACTTGAAAAGGGGTTTATTATGGGCAAGGTTGATAAAACTATTTTTGTGCTTAAGCATGGCAATGACCCATTATTCGTTCAAGTGTATGTGGATGATATTATCTTTGGTTGTGCTTATCATGATCTTGTGTCCAAGTTTTCAGCTATGACGAGTTCAGAATTTGAAATGAGTATGATGGGAGAACTCACGTACTTTTTGGGGCTGCAAATCAAGCAAACCAAGGAGGGTACCTTTGTGCATCAAACAAAGTATACAAAAGATCTCCTAAGGGGCTTCAACATGGACAAAAGCAAGCCTCTTCGGACACCAATGGGAACAGCAACAACACTTGAACTTGATGAAGATTGTGATCCCGTTGATCAAAAAGAATATAGAAGCATGATCGGATCACTTTTGTATCTCACATCATCAAGACCGGACATACAATTCAGCGTATGTCTTTGTGTACGGTTTCAAGCCTCCCCACGTGCTTCACATCGTCAAGCCGTCAAAAGGATTCTCAGGTACTTACATGGAACTCAAGAATTTGGCGTTTTTCTTCCTTCTTCCTCAACCGTTACTTTGAAAGCTTTTTCCGATGCTGATTTTGGGGGTTGTAGGATTGATAGGAAAAGTACTTCTGGTGCTTGTCATATTCTTGGTAATTCACTTGTTGCCTAGTCCTCTAGAAAACAAAGTTCAGTTGCACAATCCACAGCCGAATCTGAATATGTAGCTGCTGCTAGTGCTTGCTCACGATTTCTTTGGATTGTTCAAACACTTAAGGACTATGGGGTTGATCTAGATAGTGTTCCACTGTTTTGTGATAGCACTAGTGCCATTTGCATTTCTAAAAACCCCATGCAACATTCGAGAACTAAGCACATTGACATTAGGTATCACTTTCTCCGTGATAATGTCAAAAAAGGGAACATTGTGCTTCACCATGTCGATACCGAACAACAATTGGCTGACATTTTTACCAAACCTTTTGATTTCACTCGTTTTTGTTACATTCGTAGTGAAATAGGGGTTATGCATCCTCATGGCTTAAATTGAGGGAGAATTTTGAAACTTGGGAAGTCTATGTGTGAATCTGAAATTAAAATAATATGAGCATAGTATTTCATGCATATATGACTTTGTGATTCCTTTTTCATGCTTAAAGTTCTTACTACATTACTCGTGTTATACATTTTGTAGTTTTTACCATGTCTAGTAATTGGAATAATTACTTACACTGAATCTGGTCATGCTCGAACTTTCTTGCTGTTTTGAACTTGTTGCACGCTCACAAGTGCTTTTAATCATAAAGAATTATCAAGTAATCAACTCACATGTTGAGTTTTTATGTTTAAATAAAAAAATGAGAAAAGATCAAGAGAATATGCATGCATCGCACTTCTTCTTTTGAGATGGCTTATCATTGCACTTAGATATGAACTTGAAAGGAGTTGCGTATGACTAAAACCATGTCCTTAAGCTTCTGACTGTCAAATGACATAGGCTTGGCTTGGTTGGTTAGAATAAGGCTGATGCTACATATAATCTCTTGCAAATGTCATAAGATCAAAATTTGTGCTTTAAATGATAAATAAAATGCAGCAACAAGTGTTATGTTTTCAGGTCTTGAAATAGTTAAGTTTGTGAGATCATGACTTGTTTAAATTGAAAATTACACTTGATCTCTAGCATGGCTTACACTACTTTATGTATCTCATTGATGTGATAGTGTAAGTTACTTGATAGTATGATTTGGATGAGCTTTGTTTTATATGTATATGTTATAATGTGCTCATAACAAATTAAAATTTCTCTTTTGTACCTTGCTGAATACATTGTCAAAGGGGCAGAAATTGATCACACATTGCACACATTCACAAGTGTTTTGGCAAGATTCTTCTCAGGGGGAGAATTTTTGGTATTTTTGTTTTTCTTCTCATTTTATTTCTGATTTACAAAGGGGGAGGAATTGTTTTCAAAACTTTTCATGTCAATAAGCCAATGTTCGGATTTTAAGTGGTGTTGCCAATGCATTCATCAAGGGGGAGATTGTGAGACCTATGTGTGCTGAATACATTGGTTTGACGATAAAAGTTTTGAATACTACGAAAACACCTTTTTAACAAGGTCCGACTCTAGGTCCGAGCTCCTGTAAGGTCCGACGATAGGTCCGACTTGTTTTGGGTAGCTCCGGCAAGGTCCGACGTAAGGTCTGACTTATTTTGGCTAGGTCCGACTTGTTTTTGCTAGCTCCGGTGCTAGGTCCGACTAGCTTTGGTAAGTTCCTGCTAGGTCTGACTAAGCTTTAGTAAGCTCCGGCGCTGGGTCCGACTAGCTTTGGTCAGCTCTGGTTCAAGGTCCGGTTAGCTTTGGTAAGGTTCGGAGTTTGATTGCAATGGTTCTGCTTTTAACTTGCAATTTTTCGAACTTGCTTTACTCTTATGGAAAGTTTACTTAGTATTATTTTACTAAGTTTTTGGTGTGTTTGGTTGTTATGGCTGATATCATTTTGCTATGGTTTACAACATGCTTATGTGAGGTGCTCACGTAAGATGTTGTAGTTTCAGAACTAACGAGAGTCAAGTCGAGGACTTGTGGTCGGAAGTATTGGTTGTTTATTCATGTGCGGGTGTTACTTGAGTTCAAGACATGGCTGGTGACGGGATCCATTGAACTAGTCTTAGGGAGAAGATGAGGTTCAACAACCAAGTTCGGGAGGAATTGTGGTTGAGTTGATCGGGAGGTCGCGCTGCATGTTTGGATCAAGAACAATGCATATGAAGGTATCGTGGACGTTGTTGGAAGGTGTTTGTATGTGTGCAAGGAGTGCATGGACGTCGCTGCATGGTTCCAAGGCGTGATGAAGAGATGTGGACGTAAAGAATTGGTCGGAAAGGTACAACCGACTAGGATATGGACTCAGGCTGCGGCTGAGTCGTGTTTGACTCAAATATGGAAAGTTTTGAGTTGGTTATGATAGGATTTCGTGTGGGTCACGAATTTGAGTTATTTTAGGAATGTGGGATACGTTCCTAAGGTGTTTGGAAGTCTTAACATTGCTTCTATCGGCATATAGAATAGTCCTAAGCAGTATTGGAAAGTTACAGTTTGAATCCAAGTAGGAGTAGGAGTCCTAGTTTGAGTTGAGTTGGCCTTCGGGCTGGTTATATAAGCAAGGGAGGCCAGAGCTCGGGGTGCACGACTTTGGGGCTGTTCCTCTTGTGTTTTGATAAATAAAATTTATATTCTAGAGGAACTTTTGTGCCTTGTTCGTCCGACTTGTTTCAGACAAGTTTTTCTCGTCGAGTTTCTGTTCATCACTACCTTGCTTCTGTGGTTTTATCATAACTCGAGTTTTACAGATCCAATTGATGCAATTCTTTTTGGGTTGTCTTCACAACTTGATTATATATCATCTATGAAAATTTCACGGTCATTGAATTTGTGGTTTCTGATATACACGAGTTTCTTTGCAGTATTCCAGAACTGTTTTTCTCGTGTAGGAGAGATTGACCTTTGTTCGATCTTTCGATCGTAACTTGAGTTTCTCTCAATGGATTTTCATGATTCTTGTTGTGACGTCTTCATGACTTGATTCTCTACAATCTATACTAGTTTTGTCACAGTCTAACACCTTTAGATTAGTCACACACATGGTTTCTTTAACAGATCAGTTTTCTGCTGAGGGGTGTTTTGTTGCTTCCGCTGAAAAGTTTTTATCTACCATTCACCCCCCTCTGGTAGCTTTACACGTGTACTTCAATCCTACAAAATGTTTCAAACTTGCTTTACATCTATGGAAAATTTTCTTAGTATTCTTTTACTAAGTTTTTGAAGTGTTATGGCAGTTTACGGTGGTTAACATTTTGCTATGGTTTGCAACATGCTTATGTGAGGTGTTCACGTAAGGTGTTGTGGTTTTCGAAACTAACGTGAGTCAAGTTGCGGACTTGTACGCGAAAGTATTGGTTGTTTATTCATGTGCAGTTGTTACTTTAGTTCAAGATATGGCTGGTAACGGGATCCATTGAACTAGTTGTAGGGAGAAGATGAGGTTCAACAACCAAGTTCGGGAGGAATTGTGGTTGAGTTGATCGAGAGGTCGCGCAGCATGTTTGGATCAAGAACAATAAATATGAAGGTATCGTGGACATCGTTGGAAGGTGTTTGCACGTGTGCAAGGAGTGCATGGACTTGGCAACATGGTTCCAAGGCGTGATGAAGAGATGTGGACGTAAAGAATTGGTAGGAAAGGTCCAACCGGCTGGATTATGGACTCAGACTGCGGCTGAGTCGGTTATGGCTCAAATATGGAAAGAATTGAGTTGGTTATTATAGGATTTCATGTGGGACACGAAGTTGAGTTGTTTTAGGAATGTGGGATACGTTCCTAAGGTGTTTGGAAGTCTTAATATTGCTTCTATCTGCGTATAGAAGAGTCTTGAGCAGTTATGGAAAGTTTCGATTTAGAAACTGAGTAGAATTAGAGTCCTAGTTTGAATTGGGTTGGCCTCTGGGCTGGTTATATAAGCAAGGGAGGCCAGAGCTCGTGGCGAGATGACCTTGGGCTGTTCCTCTTATGTTTTGATCAATAAAATTCATAATTTAGAGGAGCTTTTGTGCCTTGTTCGTCCGACTTGTTTTTGTCAAGTCTTTCTCGTCGAGTTTATTGACAGCACGACAGTGCTTTGGTGTTTTGATCATAACTAGAGTTTTACAGATCCAATTGACGTGATTCTTTTTGTGTTATCTTCACAACTTGATTATGTATCATATGTGAAAATTTCACGGTCATTGGATTTTTACATTCTGATCTACACGAGATTCTTTGCAGTGTTGCAGATCTGGTTTTTACTCTTGTAGAACAGATTGACCCTCGTTTGATCTTTCGATCATAACTTGAGTTTTTCTTGACGCATTTCCGTGATTCTTGTTTTCATGTCTTCGTGACTTGATTATCATAATATATACCACTTTTTTCATGGTTGAACACATTTAAATCAGTCGCATACACGGTTTCTTTAACAGATCGATTTTCTACCGTGGGGTTTTTTGTTGATTCCGCTAAAAAGTTTAAATCAACCATTCATCCCCCTCTGGTAGCTTTTCACGTGCTCTTTGATCCTACAATTGGTATCAGAGCCACGGTGCTCTAATCTTTGTGATTTGCACATGTTTTGACTAATCATCATGGAGAAATACTCCGCAAAACATTGTGTATTCAGTGGCTTTGATTTTCAGGTTTGGAAGGCACGTATGGAGGCTTTCATCCAGGCGCAATGCTTCGCAATATGGGAAAAGGTGTACAAGCCTTATGACGTGCCGCTAAACAATCAAGTCACGGCTATGAACATGAGAGATGTCGACAACAACAACAAAGCATGGAACTTGATCATACAAGGATTAACTCAAAGTGACTTCGACCGTGTTGCACACCTCCGATCTGCATACGATGTGTGGAAAACACTTTTTGACTACCACGAAGGATCCAAAACGATCAAGGAGGTAAGACAATATATGTTCAAGAAAGAATACATGCGCTTTGAGATGCAACCCGGTCAGTCAATTGATGGCCACTTTGCTCGCTTCAATAAAATTCTCAGCAACTTGCGTAGTGTCAACGTTAAATTTTCAGATGCTGAAAAATGCTAGGCAATTACTAAGTGCATTAGACATGTCAATTTGGGAGATGAAAGTTACATCTATTCGTGAATCTACTATCATGAGTACACTTACATTAGATGTGCTATATTCTAATTTAAAAACTCATAAAATTGATATAATATCACGTAAGAACCCCAACAAGTCTCTTGCATTTGTTTCATAACGTGACATGCTTAGCTCTAGTTAATATTCATCTTGTGGTACACTTTCTTTGTTGTCCTCTCTAACCCTTGAACAGATTGAAGAGTTTCCAAAGGAAGAACTTGCACTCATCTCTACTCAGTTCTCAAAAGCATTGCAAAATGTGAGAACTAGAAGGAGAGGAAGTGTCGGACCTCAACGATGCTTCGAATGTGGTAAGACAGGACATTTTCGTACGGATTGCCCTAACCTTTCAGGTCCTACTTCCCGTGATGAAAAGCAAACTAAGACGAAACACGCCTCTGCAAATGATAAGAAAAAGAAGAAGGGTTTTATAGGACGCCAATTGGTAAAAAGTTTTATCTCCGCACTTCAAGAACTTGGCTCGATCGATGTGGACATCGGAAGTGACGAAGATGAAGATGGTTTGGCAAACTTATGCTTCATGGCGGGCAAGTCATGTTCAAGTATGGAGGAGGCAGAACACAACAGCGACAATGAAGAGGTATGTCCTACTTGCGAAGAAATGTGTGATGCTATTTCTCAGGCCACTGTTATAGTTAAGAAAAGGGACAAAAAGCTTAGGGACAATGCTGTTAAAATTGAGTCACTAAAATCTGAAATTAATCGTTTAAAATCTTTGATTTCTAGTGATGATTCTTGTTCCTCATGTGATTTAATATATGAATAATTGTCCACTCTAAGAAGTGCACATACCTCTACACTTGATAAACTTGAGTTAGATATTGAAAATAACAGAGAGTTTGCTGCACTTAATGATAAAAACTTGAAAGATTCTTGTTGTTCTACAATTGATTTGCATTGTTCTACTTGTGATGATCTTAATAAGAAACTACAAGATGCTATGAATGAAATTTCTATATTGAATAATGCTTTACGTTCTCATGAAGTTAAGTATTGTTCCAATTGCAAAATAAAAGGAAAAACGTCATGTCAAAACTGCCTAGACTTGTCTAAGAAACTTGATGACATAAATAGGACACTAGAGCGGTTTTATAATGGGAATAAGAATCTGAACTTGCTGTTGAATTCTTCTAAATCTTGCAATGATAAAACTGATTTAGGTTTTGATTCCCATGCTCATGCTAAAGCACATCCACCTAAAATTGTAAAGTCATTAGGAAGTGGTTTGATTAAAACAGTTCCTAAACAAAAAGAAGTGGTTTTTAAATTTGCAGGAGTGTTGTCTCATTTGGTGTCAAATAAACATGTTGTCTGCTCATCTAGACATGAACATAAAGTTAAATTTCATTGTACCTACTGTGGTAGAGATGGTCATGTCATAGATTTTTGTTATAGACTAGCTAAGCAACAGAAAAAGGAAAGAATGATTGCTAGATCACATATCAACTGTGCAAAACCTGTTGCGTGTGCTGAACCGAATGTTAGGAATATGCAACCTGCTGTAATGAGTCAAAAACATGCAAAGTTTGCTTCCGGACATACTGTTTTTAGTGCTACTCATGTAACACCTCATAGGTCAGTAGTTGGGTACAAAAATCATCAAACTTTGGCTCATAAACCTGCTGTTTTATCTCAGCCTTTGTGTGTTACTTCTACCGGACGTCGTGTGACTCAGTACTAGATTCCTAAATGCCTTTTAACTAACCCCAGTATTGAGTCATTGACGTATTGTACTTCTATGTAGGTTACATGCTTGAGGAAGGAGAACATTTGGATTGTGGTTTCAGGATGCTCACGCCACATGACCGGTAACAAAGAATGGTTCTCCTCCCTCTCTTTTGTGTCACATGTAAAAAATATTACTTTTGCCGATAATTCTTCAACTCCTATAATTGCTAAGGGTTCAATTAGAGTAAATAATCACTACACTTTAAAAGATGTGGCACTTGTTAAAAATTTGAATACAACTTGCTTTCTGTTTCACAATTGCTAGATGAAAAACTGGTAATTATTTTCACTAAAAATTGTTGCAAGGTTATAGATTCAAATAGTAAGCTCATTTTTAATATGTCTTGGTTTGGAAGAGTTTTTAAAGCTGATTTTGATATGTCATCCTCTAAGCATAGATGTCTAGTTTCCAATTATTCAAAAGACTTATATTTTTGTCATCGTAGACTTGGTCACGTAGGCTTTGATCATCTCACACGTGTTAGTGCTCTTGATCGCATACGTGGGCTGCCTAAGCTTAAAGGGGACAAAGAAATTGTGTGCTCTTCTTGTAGACATGCTAATATGGTTGCAGGTTCACATTCTCCTCTCACAATGACCATGAAAACTGAACCGGGTCAAATTTTACACCTTGACACCGTAGGACCTCCACGTGTTCAATCCTTCGGAGCTAAATGGTATGTTCTTGTGACTGTTGACGACTATTCTAGATACTCTTGGGTTTATTTTATGGCATCTAAGAGTGAAACTTTTTAGTCACTTTAGAACTTTATTTCTTAGATTATCAATTGATCACCTAGGATCTTTAAAAGCAATTCGAAGTGATAACGGAACCAGATTTAAAAATCAATCGTTTAATCACTTTTGTGCTGAAAATGGAATAGATCATCAATTTTCTTCACCATATGTACCTCAACAAACCCGTGTTGTAGAGAGAAAGAACAGAACCTTAGTTGAGATGGCTAGGACTATGCTTGATGAATATCAAACTCCTAGAAAATTTTGGGATGATGCAATTGCAACTGCTTGTTATGTCTCAAATCGTGTTTTCTTACGTGCTAAGCTAAGTAAAACGCCATATAAACTTCGGTTTGGACATAGGCCTAGTGTCACACACTTTCGGGTCTTTGGTTGCAAATGCTTTGTTAAGAAACATGATAATCTTGATAAATTTGAACCTAGATCCGTTGATGGCATGTTTCTTGGTTACCCATCTCATACTAGAGGCTACCGTGTGCTTGTACATGACACTAACAAAATTGTGAAGACTTGTGAGGTTTCTTTTGATGAAGCTAGCCCAGGTACTAGCTCTAATATTGCAGGGCCAGACCCATATCCGCAGGGGGAGAGTATTTTCATCGAAGAAGGTGAAGAAGTGATGCTTCTGCCTGAAAATTCAGGAGCTAGTGACACTGTTCCAGCTCCTGATTTTGATTCACAACCAGCACCGACGACCACCATTGCTGGTCCAGATAGTTCTCAACTCAGAAGTTCTTCAATTTGTGATGAACATGAAGAAGAAGGAGCTTGTGAATTGTCTACTCCCCTCTGGGTCCTCAAAAGACATCCTCCACAACAAATGATTGGAAGCTTGTACGAACGAGTCACACGGTCTAGGTTTTGTGATCCAAACTCTCACGCCCATTCTGCATTTGTTGTTTCTTTTGAACACAAAGATATATCACACGCACTCACTAATGAATCTTGGATTATTGCCATGCAAGAAGAGTTAGAAAATTTTGAAAGAAATAATGTTTGGAAACTTGTACCTCCACCTCAAGGTCACACTCTAATCGGAACTAAATGGGTGTTTAAAAATAAACAAAGTGAGGATGGGGTTGTGGTTAGGAATAAGGCTAGGTTGGTTGCTCAAGGTTTCACACAAGTTGAAGGACTAGATTTTGATGAAACTTTTGCTCCTGTTGCTAGATTAGAAGCCATAAGAATTTTGTTAGTATTTGTTGTATCTAAAGGTTTCAAGTTATATCAAATGGATGTTAAAAGTGCTTTTCTTAATGGCTACATAGATGAGGAGGTTTATGTCAAGCAACCACCGGATTTTGAAAATCCAAATTTTCCTAATCATGTTTACAAACTGTCCAAAGCCTTGTATGGTATTAAACAAGCCCCTAGAGCATGGTATGATAGGTTAAAAACATTCTTACTTGAAAACGGTTTACCATGGGCAAGGTTGATAAAACTTTTTTTGTGCTTAAGCATGGCAATGACTCATTATTCGTTCAAGTGTATGTGGATGATATTATTTTTGGTTGTGCTTCTCATGATTTTGTGTCCAAGTTTTCAACTCTGATGAGTTCAGAATTTGAGATGAGTATGTGTCACACCCGGTTTTTCCGAAGAACAACCAAGTGAATATCACATGTATGCCAGGATCATTTTCTCATACATGTGATGACAAATAGTGAAGCATCATTTATTACAAGCCAGGTGTCAAATATAAATAAGTCTTACATAGCAAATGTCTCGATGGACAATAATAAGTTCATCACAAATAAATAAACTAGCAGCGGAATATTATTCTTGAGGGCTCCGTCACAGGCGTTGCCCGGGGGTCTACATGAACCTAGAAACCTTCTTCGGGTCCAAAGTCTTGGTCATTATACACCACCTCATTACCTTGACCTGAGCAGCAACATAAACCAACAAATATGCAAGGTTGAGTACCAATGGTACTCAGCAAGTGTGGGAAAGTTATGTCATGCATGGCTAGAACAAGGGAAGGGTTGAACTCATGGTTAAAGCACTATGCAAGTAATACCTATCACCTTAGCTTATTAAGCACCTACATTACTACACAGGTGAAATGGTCCCAAACTCCCATCCCATCATCATAATCAAATAACCATAACCTCATTCCCAATGTTAAGCTCCCTGCTTAACATCCACAACTTCCAAAACCATCAATCCTCTAATCACGAATAAGTCCAAGCCGCTCTTGACCGTGAGCACGGCTGTCATGACAGTTTTGACTCTGCAGAGTTTGTACCACTGTACCCACATGTAGTGATTTCATCCCCTGTTGCCGGGTGGACTAAAAGAACCTCCATTATGCCAGTGGCTACGAACCACATTCACACTTCCCAGGTGTGTAGCCAGGAGATCACTACGAAGCCTTTACAAAGGGATTCCCGACGAGCGTGGGCCCACTGAGGTTTCACCCCTAACAGCATACAAGAGGCTCCAACCCCGCTGCAGTGGCCCCCTCTTGAGCCTTGCGGTTCATATGGTAGTCCAGCTGACACCTACTCCCCGCACCATCCAACACACCCATACTACGCCGGGGATACACCTAATTAATTGGCCAAGCTGCCCCATCTCAGCATGTGGTTGGCACTGTAAAGCCAGGTTACATGCTCCATGAACCGGTCCTTAGGATCCAGGCAAGTACTAAACACAAACCCAAGTCTCGTGCACCCAGCACACAACCAAAACATCCAACTTGCCTTGATCCCTACCTCTACATAACTCACAATATCTCATTCAAGAGTATGGTAAAATAAATGATGATCTCATATCCCAATTATCCCATTCTAAGCATGGCTAAGCATATGCATAATAATAAATGACATGATAAAATAAATCCCAACCCAAGCTACAAGGAAACAAGGTAATGCAATTCTAGGGAAACTTCCTAGCATGGGTTTCAGATTTAAATTGACAATGCAAATAACTCTAGCTACACATCCTAGCATAGGATCAAAGTGGTCAAGGACACTTGCCTCCTTCTTGCTGCTCTTGAAATGGGTAGTCCTGGTCTTGGAAATGAATAACTTGCTCTTGAGCAGGTTCTACATCATACCATCACACATAGCAAAAGAAAAACAACAATCCATAAGACATAGTTCACACTTCCACTTCAAACAAAATGGTGGCTGGGTTGGAGTTGGCAAGGAACATACCAATCACGACGTCCTCAGCCTGTTGCGCTTCCTCAGCAGAGACATGGTTCACGTTGTCGCGAGCGTAGTTCCGCTGTCCACGGTTGCCTTGATTGGCTCCTCCGTTCGGCCGTGGGTTCTGCTTGGGCACGTTGCCTGGCTGTCTAGGACCTTTCCTCAGGCACTGGCTCGCAAAGTGTCATGTTTCTCCGCATGCAAAGCATGTCTTGTTGCCACGACAGTGGGTACGTTTGGGCGGGGGTTTTGAACAGGAGTGCCCATGTTGGGTCAGGGCGCAGGAGGCAAAGGCACACGAGGTGCTTGCATGACAGGACGTTGATGTGGTGGCTGATTAGGGCGAAAAGTAGGAGTGGACGAGCCATACTGTGGTGCAGCTGGAGGCATGTACCGGGGGGTGTACGTTGCTCCCTTGTGGCTGGTATGGCATCTTTCTTTTGCCCTCTTGCTCGATCTCTCGGATCTTGCTTTCAACCACTATAGCTTTGTCAACTAGCTTCTGGAAGTTAGTATAGTCATTGTTAAGAAGCTGAACTTGGATCTCATTGTTCAACCCTCTCATGAACAAGTATTGCTTCCGTTGGTCCGAGTTGGCATCTTCGGAGGCATACCTTGACAGCTGCGTGAACTTGTTAAGGTACTCATTCACGCTCTTCTGTCCTTGGCAGAGACCTTCAAACTCTTGCCTCTTGAGCATCATGACTCCCATAGGGACGTAATGAGAGCGGAAACTCTCCTTGAACTCAGTCCAAGTGATAATATCCTGGTTGACATAAGCGTTGCATAGAGTGTCCCACCAGTCAGCGACTGCTCCCATAAGTTGGTGCGATGCAAAGAGAACCTTCTCTCGGTCATTGCACTGAACTATGGCAAGCTTCTTCTCCATAGAATTTAACCAATCATCGGCCTCCATGGGATCATTAGCTTGTGCAAAGGTAGGGGGTCGTGTCTTCATGAACTCTCCCAAACGGTTGTGAGCCGGTGGTGGTGGTGGTGGCGGCGGTGGTGCAGGAACGGGGTTGTTGTTGTTGTTGGCTTGCAGCTGACCCAAAGTTTGGATCATAGTTTGCATAAGCTGATTATGCATAGCCATCAACCTTTCAAGGTTGTTTCCACCAGCCTCGGGGTTGACATTCTCAGGAACTTCGACGTGGTCAATCTCTTGGTTGCCACGGATGTTCCTCCTTTGTCGGCCGGCGTTTTCTCTCACCATCTTTGAGAGAGAGTCGGATAGAATAGAGGTTAGAAGTTTATATGGATTCCCCCAACTATATGCATCAAGGTTATGAACTATATATCAACCTATATGAGTATGTGAACAAGTGTCGAAGCATCTCACATCTCTCTATCATGTGTGGATATGGACAACGCTGAAACGTCCCACAACTCACACTGAGCACTCAAGCACAACAGTCGTCACAAAAGTTCAGCACACAACTCATATTCAAGGCTTACTCAATGGGGGTCCTATGTGGTTCGGGGTCATACCAATCTGTGACTACCAATTTGTGACTTTGTCCTGTGGTCAATGGGGTTCTAATGCCAATCTATGCATTCTACCTAGGCTTGCATCCTATGTTCAGCGTGGCTCCTAATACCAATCTGCGACTAGGCTTGCATCCTACGGTCAACCGTGGTTCTGCTACCAATCTGTGATCAATCTAGGTTTGTGACCTACAGTCAACCGTGGTTTTTAAAACCAATCTGTGATTTCTATCTAGGCTTGTGATCTACGGTCAACCGTGGTAGCTTGATACCAATCTGTGACCTATCTAGGCATGTGACCTACGATCAACCGTGGCTCTGATACCAATCTGTTACGCCCCTATCCCGAGAAGAAAAACCTCTCGGAACCTGGACTGATGCATATGTGTGCCCTTGATGTTCATCACACATACACATATAATCCACAAACTGAATTCAGAATATATATAACCATGAATGAACATATTCAAGTACTTTATTACATCAATCTTTATTGCAGCGGAAGTCTTATCTTAGCAGCAGAAGTCTTATTCTAGCAGCGGAAGTCTTCTAAACTATAGCGGAAGCAAACTAAGAAGCAGCAGCGGCTCCATCTCTACTCCACAGGCAAGGTTGAGGGTAGATTACACGCCTAATAATCCATGTGGTCTTTATAGTACTCCTCTCCTGTTGCTGATGATGTATGATAATGCAAGGGTGAGTACATGACGTACTCAGCAAGTGCGGAAAGTATGACATGTAGCTTACAACAAGGTAGGTATAAAAAGGTTCATTGCATAAAAGCAAAGTTTATTTCACAAATCATGATAAAAATAGCAACTAGCTTTAAGTGAATGTAATTCAAACATGTACTTAAACATCAACATACCTCCATCATGATTCACCACCTTTCATATCTCACCCGAACATTTATCTTTCTCAACTTTTCACATGCTCAGGAATACCATCTCGTATTCACTACCATCTTATCTCATATTCAATTCCATCTCATAACCAAGATCAAATATCATTGCCATGACTCAATATTCATGCAACCAATCTGATTACCTGGACTCAACAGTCTCGAAAACCAAATCCAAAGACCAAACCATCACCAAACCAATAACCAAACCAAATACCATCCCAATAACCATCCCATCTAATCATGTGGGTTGTCCAGGCGCTTGTGACCGTAAGCTCGGCTATCATGATAGTTTTACACTCTGCAGAGGTGGCACCACTTTACCCACAAGTTTGTGACTTCGTCACCCGTCGGTGACTGCAGAACCTCCGTTATACCAGTACACAACCGTCGGTGTATGGCCAAGAGATCACAAAATAGCCTTTACAAAGGGGCTACTAGATGTATGGACTCACTCAGGTTTCACCAGCAGGCTAGAATATTTAATTCTCCCACCCACGGGCCCCCTCTTGTGCCATGCAGTTCCCAGGACAGTCCTCACTCGACTCCCATTCCCCGCGCCTTCCACGGTCCATAACAATCTAGCAACTTACCTAATTAGTCAGCTAAGCCACACCCATATTTGGCCTTGTGGTGGCACTGTATTCCTGGCATGGCTCGCATGAACCGATCCTTAGATCTACGACAAGTAAACCACCATCTCATTCTACCACTTCCACAAACCAAGCTTTCCTAGATCTCCCTCCGATTCATGTTTATTAACATCAAGTTCTCATTATCATTACTCATACGAGTGCAGTTAGCTAGACACATTCTATCGCTTCCCATATCCCGCAGATTAGCGAATCAAAAAGCAAAAACGACCATACCCGACTCATCAACTATCCCGGCGACAAGGGTGGTTAACAAAACTAGTAAACTCCTATAAAAGGGTTTCCCATCAAGTTGACTCAAGCACACACACCTTTTCGCAAACAAAACAGTTTTCACAACATGGGATCAATATGGTCAAGGGGCACTTGCCTTGTTCCTGTGGCTTCTGTTGCTCTAGGATCTCAAAGTCTTGTTGTTGTAGTTCTTCGTAGATAGCTCCCTGAGCTTGTCCTTCTAATTACGATCACGCACATACAAGATTTATAGCAATCAATCATCATGCACAAACTTTACTCAAGATGCAATGGTGCATTTGCATGCTAATCCTATGGTGCAGTTTAGTTTGTACGTGTTCTTGCATGTTCTTTCATGGGTTTGCATGGGGTTTCACGATGAACAGAGGTGTAAAGATCAAATGTGGACATGGCGATGATCTTGACTCAAGATCTAGATCAGACCGATCAACACGTGATCTGTCGACGAAAAAAATCTTTTCGAAGGGATCAAAGAACAGATGCAAAGAAACCACGATGATGTCATAAGGTGGTATTGGAGACCTACCTTACTTCCTTCGAGTCCTTCCTCCAGAAAAACAGATCGTCGGCTCTCCTCCGACGATGGTGATCATGGTCCGGGCTCGTCGACGGTCTCTCCGGTGGTCAAACTCCGGCGAAGGGGTTTAGCTCGGCGAGTTGGGGGCTAGGGCTCCAAGTCGTCGACTCGGGAGGTGGAAAAGAAGTATGTGGTTGCGGCCAAAGGTTCTGGGTTCTATTTATAAGAGGGAAACGAAGAGTCCTACTCTGACTGAAATTCGAATAAGAGTCCTATTCAAATTGTTTTTGAATCTTAACAACTTATCTTCAATTGATTTGGTGCGGTAGCAACGTGGAATTCATGTCGGTTCCTTACGTTTCGGTATTCCCACGCGTACAGAAGCAAAAACCGCTTCAGATCTCATCACCTCCGCAATGATGAGCTCCGGAGGCTCCACGTGTCCTGCGGGGGTCGGGCCTCCCTTTTCCGCGGAGGCGGGCTCTGGTTGTGCCGCGTGTCAGGCGGGCGAGACCTCCCTCTCCCTTAGAGGTGAGCTCCGCATGCGCCACGTGCCTGGTGGGTCGGGACCTCCCCTCTCTCCAGAGACAAGCTCCGCGTACGCCACGTGTCAGTTCTAGACCTCCCCTCTCTTCGGAGGTGAGCTCCGAGAATGTCATGTCTCAAGTAGCGCCTATCTTCCTTACTTCTTGGAGGCAAGCTCCGAGGTTGACACATGTCTGTCAGCGTCGGACCTCCCGGAGGTGAGCTCCGGAGGTGACATGTGTCCAACAGTGTTGGACCTCCCGGAGGTGAGCTCCGGAGGTGACACGTGTCCGGTAGTGTCGGACCTCCCGGAGGTGAGCTCCGGAGGTGACACGTGTCCAGTAGGACCGAACATCTCGGAGGTTAGCTCTGAGAGCGACACGTGTCCCGCGCGGCTGGTCCTCTCTCTTCCGCAGTGACTTGCTCCGAAGGTGACACGTGTCCTGCGGGGCTGGCCTCGCTTCTCTGCAGAGGCTAGCTCCGGGGGCAACACGTGCCCGACGGGGTTGGACCTCGCCCCTTTCACAGAGGCAAGCTCCGAGCCTGCCACGTAGCCAGTTAGCGGCGGACCTCTCCCCCTTTTGCGGGGATGAGCTACGAATGCGCCACGTGGCCTGCGGGCCGCGTGAAGTGTCTACGGCGCTCCTCGGGGAACTGGAATTTGCTCTTTTTGGCTATCCTTTTGATTCTTTTTCTGTTTCCACTTCTTTTAAAATGTTTTCATTATATAAAATATGAATGCATGCAGAAATTGAAATTGAGGGTGTCACTGCTCTAACATGGTCAATGTACCTATAGAAAACCACTCAATAATGGAGCACACAACGGCTTAACATTCCAGGCAGGTCCATATCATAGTAAAAATATACGCCTCGTATCATTTCCATACGGGTCATCCTTGATTCATGCCACGTCTCAAGGTACATGTGTCGTGTTTTCGGACTACACGATGGGGGACCCGGGTAGAGCGTGAATGGGTCGTCACGGTTGGGAATTTTATTAAACCAACGGATACCACCTACTGCCTCATGACCATTGAGGCACGTCGATGGCGAGCGCTGCGTATGACCCTTTGAACATTGAACGTTCAAGAGTTGCATACTATCGTGTTTCTTACCACAAGATTGGGTATCCTTGCTTTTGCCTAAAGCACGCTCGGGATCAGCGTTTTCATATGCTCTCAGAACCATGAGAAAGTTCAAAGACTCATATTAACTACAGTGTCAAGCCACGGTAAACCATTCCATACCGTTGCTCGTATGGCAAGCTTACCGCAATTGATCTGCCTGCGATGGCGTACCTTACCTCTTACCTTTCGTCGGAGCGTCGTTACTGAATAATAACACTTGTGTTATCTTTTCCACCATAATATCTACTACTATAATAGATCTTATGTGGGTATAGTGACTTATCCTCACTCGACTACTAAGTTTTCAAAATAGGCTCTTTTCAAGCGTGATATTCCCAATGCCGCTCTTATACCATGACTGTGGGGGCTACCACCCCGTGGTCCTTCCACTCCGGGATCGCAGAGGGTGGTGCAGTGTGATGCGGCACCCCACAGCACACAAGAAAAGATTAGGAACAACATACAAACTTTTATTTACATAAACAGCGGAAGTATTTTACAAATTTTTGTACAGCGGAAGTCTTATTCATAGCTAAACTCTCCGCCTAGCTATGCAAAAGTGCAGCCATCAAGCTCGGGACGCTACACACTAGCAACAACCATCCGAATATTACAGCGGCGTGCAGGGCTCCAACTCGGTCGTGTACCCCAACGGGGGCACCGCCTTGTCCTCGGACCCTTCCTCATACGTCTCACCTGCAACATCTTAATATAGCAACCGTGAGCAAGATGGCTCAGCAAGGCTTATCCGTCACTCCTAAATATGAGACTCTACACGCAGGGATTCTTAATATAGGAAAATGATATTGTGATAAAGAACTCGCCTAATGTTCATCCTTACTTTAAGTTTTATAGCAGCAATTCATATGCCTTGAGCAGCCCTCACATTGGAATTCCACAATCAAACAAGAAAAGCTTCCTCTCGATGTGGTTATGTCCAAAGTGGAATATAAACTTAGTGAGCTCTACAACTACAGCATACATGTTTGCAATACAATAAGAATTCAATACATCATATTCTTCTGGCCTCTTTCAATTCTTACTACATCACAGCGCAGTGAACAAGCGGTACTCAAATAACCGTGAGGGACGGTGATTGCAATCAATAGACACCCAGATAACACGTCACATGCACCCATTTCAGAACTGTGGTGCCTCACACCTTCCTACTATGTTGTATGCAGCAACCGTTCAAAGTAAACCCAAATGCCGAACCGGTCCATCCGTAACGGGCAGGAGGTCCCCACGCGGAGCGTGTCTGTACCCGCGGACATATTTACACCTTGCTACCCTCAAACCACTCCTATAAAACGGTTGGGTAAGCCTCAGCACCCAGGTTAACCAATTACATTGGTTTCCTGGTTCCCATATAGCCCGTATGCATCTGGTACTGTTCAAACATGTCTAGCAGGGCCGCACACGGCTCGGTCCTCAACCAACACCAACAGTGCTATGAACATGAAACCTCCTCTCACTGCATCCTATCCCCCCTACCGGGTCTCAATTTCACATTCTTAAGCCATTCTTTGTTTCTTTCTATCCCGTGTGATAAACTCCTATCTCGCGAGTAGATTCCAACTACTCGACTTCTACTGAGATCCTAAGAATATTAGCACGGCATTCTCTACTCATCGAGTTGTAGACTACCCAACCCTCCATAGGATTTAGAGGTCATGCAAGTGGGGTTTCAATCACCTTAACTGTAATGCAAACATTTCATCCTAGACATAAGTGATACAAAGCAAAATTTTGCAAAAGTAATTAAATGCAAATCGGGGCTTGCCTGGTTGTGAGTCAAACGAGAAGTTAGCGTCTGGAGGGAGAATCTCCAAGGCCTCCGGAGTGTCCTCAACTTCAGTCACTATATGATATGCAACAAAATATACGTATAAGTGATAATGATTTATAAGAAGCAATCTTATACTAATAATTACTGCTATTAAGGTTTCTTGATTGGCTTTGGAATTTTTCCAGTTGAGACTAGATTCTATTATGATGATCTGAGCAAAACTTGAGGAAGTTTTCTGGAAGCTTGTGGTCTCCAAAATTCCCACAAGTATAATGACTCCTCTGAAATTTTTCTCAAATATGAAGTTTTGACATAACTAAAAGTGGAAGATCTGAATAAAGGAGGCCTCCCTGGTTCTAGCAAAATTTGTCATAATTGTTTGAGTTGTATACAGGGAGAAATGGATTTTTTTAAATGGGGCAAATTCCTGAAAAAGTTTCTGTTTGAATTTGTAATCTCCTGAAGGCTAAACTTTGGATCAGGGTTTGGCCTAGCAAATTTAATCCAATAAGGCTCAAATTTTTACAGGTGATCCCTATATTTATGAAGGATCTTCTGGCCAAATTTGAGCAAAATTCATAATAGGGATCTCCTGGAATTAATTCCCAAATTTTAAATTTTGATGAATTTTGGAGAAAATTCCAGGGACCTTCAGACCAATTTCTTTACATTTCTGCAAAGTACTGACTGAGAGGAATCCAACAAAATTTGTTTTACAAAATGTGGACATTCCTACTGAAAGTTATGGAGGTTTGAAGTTTGACCTAAATCTGAAATTCGGGAAAAGTTTAAACTCTGGCCGTGGGCCCCACGTTTTGAATTGGGCCACTGAGCTCGTGGCCACACCGAAGCCCACGGGTTTCCACCCATGCAGCCGCACAAGATCTCAGCCGCAAATGGATCCCCGCGGAGGAAAACAGAGGCTGACCGGTGGGACCCGTCAACCTCGCGCTGCCCGCGCTACCGCGCGGCAATCCTCACCGGAGAGCTCGCCGGGGTGGGTTCCCATGCCCCAAGCTTCACCAAATTTGCAGCCTGTGAGTTTTACACTATGCTGAACAAAATGGTGGGGTCGGTGATGGGTGACAGTGGCCAGAACAGTGCTTGCACCGGCGTCCATGTCGAGCTCCACTTCGGCGACCTCGTTCTCAACTTGAAAGTTGGTCATTCGGGCTAGGGTTTGCTCCAAAAGCACCTGTGAGGAATGTACAACCTTGACCTATATACCAACCTCCATGAAAGCCGCCGGAGGTGGGACCTCACCGGTGACCCGAGCCCGCAAAACGGCGGCGGCGACGAAAACTCGGTTTTTTGTACCTCTACGCGATCATTTGCACGGCTAGGTCTTCGGAGAGGTTCGCAAGAGTATGGAGAAGCTAACCTAGGCTCATCTATGGTGGGGCTAAACGGATCACATTGAATTTCCCCAAAGAACCTTCAGTTTTCTAAAGAACAGCCCCATCCAAAATTGGAAATTCGTCGGCTAGGGCGCAAGAGGCTACGAGCTGGTGCAGGGAGAGCAACTAGACTGAGCTACCAACCTGACACGACCCCACGGTCTTGTCAAGCCAGGATCACGCTGAGGGGTGCTGCGTTGCACAACACCGGATAACACACATCAAAGGTACAAAGCGGAAGCAAAGTTTTATTACATAAACAGGTTTATGAACATTTTTACAACAAAATATGTTCAGTCTACACTCACGGGCGTAGACTACGCAAGAAGTTCACGTTCAGCCCGTGAACGTGTCCTTGCTAGCACGCACGCACACTAACACGGCAGCATGCACGACTCCCACTCGACGGGGTTCCCCTCCTGGGGTTCCGTCTCCTCCTCGGGAGTCCCTTCCTCATAGAACCCTGCAAAAGCTTCAAACACAAGCAGTGAGCACGAAGGCTCAGCAAGACTGACCCGTATCTCCTAAACATGAAACTTCTACATGAGAGGTGATAGGTGCATGAGGTAAAGTAAGTTGCAAAGGACTCGCCTACTTAGTGGAACCTTACTTCCAAGTTTTAGCAACAGGTTGTGGAGACATTACGCTAAGGCACATGAGAGAGCTGCAATCAAACAAGAAACGCATTTCTCTCATGTACTTTGCCCAAAGTGGAAAAGAACTTTAGTTAGCTCTAAACTACAACAACTTATTAACAATCAAAGTCCATCTTTCAATCAGCAACATTTTAACATGTAACTAGCCTATTCTTTCTACGTCACGGTACAGTGAACAAGTGGTACTCACTGACCACGAGGGACGGCGATTATAATCGATTTACACCTGCAGGGTTACCCGAATAACCTGTCACGTACGCCCGTACACGATGTTGCCTACAGCAACCATCACGGACGTCGTACGCAACCACCTTTCACCCGTAAGCCAAGTATTGAACCGGTCCTATCATCCCGAGCAAGAGGTCTCTGCATGCGCATCTTAGTGCCGCCAGCCAATTTACACCTCGAGCTCTCAACCTACCCTCTGAACGACAGGCAATGCCTCAATACCCAGCTACCCGAGTTACATCGATTTCCCGGTTCGCATATAGCCGGTAGGTCTTTGGTACTGTTCTAGCTTGTTCAACAGGCCCGCAAACGGCTCGGTCCTCAATCAACACAAGCAGAGCTATAGCACCCAGGCCCCAAAGTCCTGCTGCCCTTACTCTCTGCTCGGTCTAATTTTTTCTTACCATGTGTATCATGTGCTATCTCTACCCGAGCAATGTGCTTCTAGCCTATTCTCGCGAGTAGTTCCAACTACTCGACTTGTACCAAATCCTACACTATCTTAGCATTGCAGTAGCTAACGGGGTTTTCAAGCCTAATCCCAACCCATGGCTTTCTTGGCTATGCATTTGGGTTTCAATCAAGACTCTAATGCAAGAAGTCATTGGTACTCAAAGAAAGTTCTCAAAACAGTAAAAATTTGTAAAAAGGTTAATGCAAACCGGAGCTTGCCTTGCTGCTCTTGGTTGTAGTCTAGCTGCTCTTCCGGTGTAACGAAGTCTAAGACTTCGGGTTCCTCCTCGACCTAAGCGACTACATGAGATAACAAGTACATGTATTAATTTAAATGCATTTGATTGAAATTTAAGCTTGTGAAGTTTGTAAGTCTCACTAGACAGATCCAAAGAGTCTGAAATTTTTACTGTGGTTTGGATACAACCTAAGCAGAGACTTGGCCAAGTTTTAGTTGCAGCAACGCTCAATTGAGCTCTCCACAAGTAATTATGCACTTGACCTTAATTGGAGCTCTTAGGGTGTTCCAGGAATTTTCATGGAGCAAGCAATGACTTTCTGAATACTAGATTTTCAGAGAGTTCTAATGGGGTTGGTCTCACTTAATTTGAAGGTTCCTAGCTAAAGATATGAGCTATACGATTTCAGAGAAATTCTGAAAATGTTTCTGGACATTTTCTATTTTCTCTGGAACAGTTTCATTAATCACACCATTAGGTGGATCAAATGAGTTCAAATGGATCTGAAATTTTTATGGTAGTTCATGGATATTTTGGTAAACATCCCAGCAAAATTTCAAAATTTTCCTCCAAAGGATTCTCCAGTTAAAATTCTAAACATTTTAAATTTTGAAGAATTAATTCTGGAGAAATAAGGATTTTCATGAAGTGAAACTTGATTTTCTGGAAATTACTCAGAGAGTTGAATCCAACAAAATTTGGTTCACTCGATTTGGAGTTTCCTAGGCAAAGTGAGAAGGATTTGAAGTTTGAATAAAATCTGAAAATTGGGGAAATGTTTAAATCTGCCGGTGGGACCACCGTTACACGTGTTGGGTGCTGAGGCGATGGCACACCGGGGTCCACCGAATTTTGCATGCCAGAACACCGGATCCGAGCCGCAGACTGATCCCAGATTTAAAATCCGAGCCGCTGACACGTGGGCCACCCGACTTCTTCTACCTCCCGACGCTCCCTCGCGCGCGTGCCGCCTCCCCTCGCCGGAGCAGAACCGCAGCTCGCCGGATTGCCACTGCCGGCCGCCGCACGGTCTGAGACTCGCCACCAGGGTGTTATCGATGTCGAGGAACACGTCTCTGGGGTCAGTTCGAGCTGGTGGTGATCGGAAATACCCCGGCGACATGCGGCAGCTTCGGTTGAGGTTCGGCGCCGTCGGCCGTGGGTTCTAACCCGCCAAGACCTTGAACAAACGGCTATACAGCATCAGTACACCTCTAGGAAGATCGACAAGCCTCAAAGGTGTTCAAAACTGGCGGCAAGTTGGTCGGCACCGTGCAACCCAGCGTGCCCGCCATGAACGCCTTTGATCGAGCTCAAAATCTGTCACTCCTAGCCGGTTTCATGCAACAGATGCTAAAAGGAAAATGATCGCCGGCTAGTCCAGCATCTATGTGCAATATTCGATAATGTAAGAAGGATCAGAGAGCGGAAATTCAAAGAAACCGTACCGGAAGCTCGGGTTGAGGCCGCCGGAGCAAAATCTGGAAATTCTCGGTGGATGCTTCACGGTTTGCTTCAAGAATCGGAGGAGAGCAACACCAATCTAGCGCGCTCCCATGGCCTGGATTGCTTGACCGTGAGAACCCCTGTGGAGGGCTGTCCATGATCACCCGATCGTCGGCCGAAGCTTGATTGCTGCTGTGGCGGTCGTTCTCGGGCAAAGAAGGCCGGAACTCGCTTGTTTCCGGGTCAGGAAGGTGGGTGCGGAGCTCAGGGCAGGGTGTAGTAGCTCAGGGAGGAGAGGGTGTGAGTGTTTCACCGTTCTCCCGATCAGTCCGAGCGGTGGAGGGAAGAACTTCGGCTCAGTTTTCTTGCGAGGGGGAAAACGGGTGAGGGGACCTCGGCAGAGGCGAGGAGCGCCTTTAGAAGGCTCAGCACCGACCTGGCTCGCGCGTGGGCGAGCAGCTGGTGGTGCGGCGCCCCCCCCCTCGGTGGCGCCCTCTGCTGAAGCCCGAGGACCCGAGTGAGGCAGTTTCAGTCGGTTGAATCTCTTCAGTGGCTGACATGTGGGTCCCACTTCCTTTTTAACCTCTGAACTTAACTCTCTATTACTGTTGTAAACAATAATCCCCACAATGCCCATGGTGATTTGAGTTATCTACCCCTGAGCCATTTGAATTGGTTAGAATTTAGGTTTGGTTTGGTTTGACTAAATTTTCAACACATATTCAGTTCGTAATTCAAATAAAGTTTGAATTTACTAAACTTAGCTCATGTCAAGATCAACTCCAAATGGAGTGAAAATTGGTGTGTGAGCTCACAAAAATGCGCTGAGTAAGAATATGCCTCTCATTTTTGAATTCATGGGATGAAAACAGTTTGAATTTGAATTTGAGTTCAAACCACCCTCTGTCTAGCTATACCCAAAAGGACCTCAAAAAGGTTTTGAATTTGGGTGAAACTTGGCATGGACATTCCTAGTAAGGTGTAGGAGTTTTTCATATGTACAGCCCCTATATGATGCATATGGGAAATGCCACTTTTGCATTGCCTGAGTTTGTTTTCTAATGATCATGTTGATGGTGGTTACTTGCTCTTCAAATGTGTTCATCAAGTTTATTCAAATGAAGTGTGTGTGTGGTGTGATGAGCACCTTGAGTATGTGCCAAAAACTTAGGCCCTTACATTTTTCCCCCCTTAAAAGAATGTCGTCCCGAGATTATAAGGTAAGAATGAGAGGGAGGACGGTGGAAAATTTACCGTATATGCGACGTGCAAAAGTCGGGGCAGTTAGCGCGAAGGAATCCTTCACTTTCCCATGTCGCTTCGTCCATGGATTAATTACTCCATTGAACTTTGTAGAACCACAACGTACGGTTCCGTGTGGTTCGGGCCTTCTCATCAATAACCTAAACCGGTTCCTCCCGATACGTGAGATCCGGTTTCAGTTCTCCTATGTCCTCCAGCTGAATGATAGTTGATAGCTAAAGACACTTCCTCAGCTAGGAAATGTGAAAGACTTCGTGCACACCGGAAAGTGTTTCTGGTAATTTCAGCCGGTATGCTACTGATCCACATCTTTCTATAATCTGAAATGGACCGATGAATCGGGGTGCCAACTTTTCTCTCACCCTGAATCTGTTCACGCCGTTCATTGGAGACACACGTAGGTATACGTGATCCCCAATCTCGAATTGTAGTGGGCGTCTTCACCGGTCTGCATATTGCTTCTGTCGGGATTGAGCGGCTTTTAGGTTCGCTTGAATCAGCCGAACCTTTTCCTCCACGTTGTTGACAAGATCAATCCCGAAGGTGACCCTTTCGCCAGACTCACACCAATTCAATGGTGTGCGGCATTTTCTCCCATATAGCGCCTCGTAAGGCGCCATCTTGATGCTGGCTTGGTACCCATTGTTGTACGAGAACTCGGCTAACGGCAAGTGATCATCCCAATTCTTGCCGTGGTTGATAGCGCAAGCTCGTAGCATGTCCTCTAGAATCTGGTTTACCCGCTCGGTTTGCCCATCTGTCTGCGGGTGGTATGCTGAACTACGGATTAGCTTCGTCCCCAATGCAGCGTGTAGCTGCTCCCAAATACGGGACACAAATAAAGTGCCCTGATCTGATATGATGTTACGGGGTACACCGTACAAGCATAGGATCTGTAAGGGCCTCAGTTTTTGACACCTATTTGAAGTGTTCATCACCACACCACACACCTCATTTGAGGAAAGATGATGAACACAAATGAAGAGCAAGTAACCACCATCAACATGCTCATTAGAGAACAAACTCACATATTGCAAAAAGTGGTATTTTCAACATGTGATATAGGTGGGCTGGACATATGAAAACTCCTACACATTGCTAAGGATGTCCCTGCCAAGTTTCACCCAAATTCAAAACCTTTTGAGGTCATTATGGTAATAGCTAGAAAGAGGGCAGTTTGAAACCATATTCAAATTCAAACTGTTTTTATCCCATGAATTCAAAAGTGGGAGGCATATTCTTATTCAGCACATTTTTGTGAGCTCACACACCAATTTTCACTCCATTTGGAGTTGATCTTGACATGAGCTAAGTGGGACAAATTCAAACTTTATTTGAATTCAAAACTGAACTTGTGCTGAAATTCATTCAAACCAAACCCAATTTGAATTCTACTCAATTCAAATGGCTCATGGGTGAATAATTTGAATTACCTGGGGTAGTATGGGGCTCACTGTTTACAACAGTGATTAGGAGTAAATTTCAGAGGTTAAAATTGGAAGTGGGACCCACATGTCAGCCACTACTTCAAAACAAACCGACTGAAACACAGCTCACTCGGTTCCCGGGTGCAGTGTGCGTGCGCCACCGGGGGGCAGCCGGCGCCAGCTCCTGCTGCGTGCCCCAAGCCGGAGACCAGTCGCCGGGCTTCTTATCCCCTCCCCAGCGTGCTCCCATCACCCATTCCCCGAGCTACCGACGCACTCGGCCTGTTCTTCCACTGCAACCGCCACCGCTCGAGCTCACGCTTGATCAAGTCCGATCACTCGCGAGCACAGCCTCCTCCACAGCAAAACGGCACCGGGAGATCGTGAGCAACCTCCTAGACCCCGTGTTGGCCAGTGAGCAAGCGTCCTCGAGCTATACCAAACCGTTTCTCCGGCGGACCGAGCATCGCTGCCGATCGGGCTCTCGTGGACAGCACAACACAGCCGTTTTCACGTCCTCTTCTCTACACAAGAAAGGTGCGTGACTGTATGTAGATGGAGTAGCCGAAAGCCGTTTGGCGATTGATCAACCCTCGGCCGAGAATTTCCAAATTTACTCTTGATCAGTTCATAAGGACCGAGCTCACCTTCGGGTGAAATTCGTGCTCTATACGCGAGGGTTGGACAAGCTCGTTACCTAGTAGCTTCTATGCACCATAGCGCCCACGCTCGAACTGGAATCAGAGAAAACCATCGAGAATCGGCCATGATATGGCCGTTTTCCCCGCCGCCATGGCTGAGCACCTCGGCTCACCGTCGAGAGCATAGTTGCCGGTATTTCTAGCTTCCACCCAGCCCTGGTTCGTGTTCCCCATGCTCTACTGATGCTCTCCGCCCGATTTCCGATCGATTTGGTGCACGGGAGAGCGGGACCGACCTCACCTGAACCCTAGCAGGTGCTGTCACCGGTGCGCACGGGTTTCCAGTCATCGCCGGCGGCCGGCGATCCCACCATCGAGTCCAGGGGGTCAGTAAAGGGGCAGGTGGCGAGTTTCGGGCCGGGGGGTGGCCGGGAACTCAATTCCGGCGAAGGCCGCCGAAGATCGCCGCCGCCGCGCAGTTGGCGCGAGGAGGGAGACGACGCACTGTGTGCGGGGCCCACGAGCAGGAGTTTAAACTTTTCCCCGATTTTAAGAATTCTTCCAAACTTCAAATCCTCATAACTTTGGCTAGAAAGCTCCAAATCAAGTGAACCAAATTTTGTTGGATTCAGCTCTCTGAGCACTTTCGCAAATCAAGTTTCACTTCATGAAAATCCTTATTTCTCCAGAATTAATTCCTCAAAGTTTAAAATGTTTGGAATTTTAACTGGAGAATCCTTTGGGGGAAAATTCTAAAATTTTGCTAGGATGTTCACCAAAATATCCTTGAACTACCATAAAAATTTCAGATTCATTTGAGCTCATTTGATCCATCTAATGGTGTGATTAGTGAAACTGTTCCAGAGAAAATAGAAAATGTTCAGAAACATTTTTAGAATTTTCTCTGAAATTGTTTAGCTCATATCCTTAGCTAGGAACCTTCAAATTAAGTGAGGCCAACTCCATTAGAACCCTCTGAAAATCTAGTTTTCAGAAAGTCATAGTTTGTTTCATGAAAATCCCTAGAACACCCTAAAAACCTTCAATTAAGGTCAAGTACATAATTAATTGTGGAGGGCTCAAATGAGCTTTGCTGCAACTAAAACTTGACCAAGTCTCTGGTTAGGTTGTAACCAAGCCACAGTAAAAGTTTCACAGTCATTGAGTCTGTCTAGTGGGACTTATAAGCTTCACAAGTTCAAACTTAATACAAATGCATTCAAATTGATACATGTACCTCTTCTATCATGTAGTCGCTAAGGTCGAGGAGGAACCCGAAGTCCTAGACTTCGTTACTCTAGAGGAACAGCTAGCCTACGACCAAGAGCATCAAGGCAAGCTCCGGTTTGCATTAACCTTTTTATAAATGTTTATTGTTTTGAGCACATCTTTGAATACTATTATTCTTTGCATTAGAGTCTTGTTTGGAAACCCAAATGCATAGCCAAGAAAACCATGGGTTGGGATTAGGATTGAAAATCTCGTTAGCCACTGCATTGCTAAGATAGAGTAGGATTCGGTACAAGTCGAGTAGTTGGAACTACTCGCGAGCATAGGCTAGAGGCACTCGACTCGGGTAGTTATAGCACATGAAACACATGGCAAGAAAATGAGACCAAGCGGAGGGTAAGGGCAACAGGACTTTGGGGCCTGTGTGCTGTAGCTTCGCTTGTGTCGATTGAGGACCGAGCCGTGTGCGGGCCTGTTGAACAAGCTAGAACAGTACCGAAGACCTACCGGCTATATGGGAACCGGGAAACCGATGTAACTCGGGTAGCTGGGTGTTGAGGCATAGCTGGTCGTTCAGAGGGTAGGTTGAGAGCTCGAGGTGTAAATCGGCTGGCGGCACTGAGATGCGCGTGCAGAGACCTCTTGCTCGGGACGATTGGACCGGTTCAACATTTGGCTAACGGGTGAAAGGTAGTTGCGTACGACGTCCGTGAGGGTTGTTGTAGGCAACATCGAGTACGGGCGTACGTGACGGGTTGTTCGGGTAACCCTGCAGGTGTAAATCGATTATAATCGTCGTCCCTCACGGTCAGTGAGTACCACTTGTTCACTGTACCGTGACATAGAAAGAACAGGCTAGTTGCATGTTAAAAGGTTGCTGATTGAAAGATGGACTTGATTGCTAATGATTATTTGTAGTTTTGAGCTAACTAAAGTTCTTTTCAACTTTGGGCAAAGTACATGAGAGAAATGCATTTCTTGTTTGATTGCGGCTCTCTCATGTGCCTTAGCGTAAGGTTCTCCACCACCTGCTGCTAAAACTTGAAAGTAAGGTTCCAATAATTAGGCGAGTCCTTTGCAAATTGTTTTACCTCATGTACCCATCACCCCTCATGTAGAAGTTCCATGTTTAGGAGAGACGGGTGAGACTTGCTGAGCCATCGTGCTCACTGCTTGTGTTTGAAGCTTTTGCAGGGTTCTATGAGGAAGGGACTCCCGAGGAGGAGATGGAACCCCAAGAGGGGAACCCCGTCGAGTGGGAGTCGTGCACGCCGCAGAGTTAGTGTGCGTGTGTGCTAGCAAGGACACGTTCAAGGGCTGAACGTGGACTTGATGCGTAGTCTACGCCCGTGAGTGTAGACTGGAACTATTTTGATGTAAACATGTTCATAAACTTGTTTATGTAATAAAATTTCGCTTCCGCTTTGTACCTTTGACGTGTGTTATCTGGTGCTGTGCAACGCAGCACCCCTCAGCGTGATCCTGGCTCGACAAGACCGTTGGGGTCGTGTCAGGATCCGTGAGATGTACAGTTCAGCGTACTTCTTGGCATTGTAGTTGGTTTTGACCGGGATGAAATGGGCAACTTTGGTAAGCCGGTCGACGATCGCCCACACAGAATCATGTTTTTTAAAGGTGGTGGGTAAACCGACGATGAAGTCCATGCTCACGTCCTCCCATTTCCAGGCAGGAACGCCTATTGGTTGCAGCAGTCCCGGTTTCCGCATATGATCTGCCTTCACCCTTCGACATGTATCGCACTCGGACACGTACTTCGTGATCTCCCGCTTCATCCGTGTCCACCAAAACTTGCTTCTGAGTTCTTGATACATTTTGTTGCTGCCGGGGTGAATAGAAAATTTTGACAAGTGAGCCTCATCAAAAATTTTCTTCTGTAACTCCGGGTTACGGGGTACGACGATCCGGTCCTTGAACCATAGGACGCTGTCTCCGTCCTTCCGGAAACATTTCAGCTCCCCACTATCTATACGTCTCCGCAAATGCGACATGCCCTTGCATGTTTCTGAGCAGCCGCTATCTCTTCACGGATGGTGGGGATCAAAGCTAAGTTGTAGAGAGCTCCGTGTGGAATCACATGCAATGGCGGCTCGCTCTCTTCCAACGGTGTGATGGTCAGATTGTTGACGTGTGGCTTGCGGCTCAGCGCATCTGCTTCCACGTTTGCCTTGCCGGTGTGATAATGGATCTCTATTTCGTAATCCTTTATCAATTCTAACCATCTTCGCTGCCTCATGTTCAGCTCCTTCTGAGTGAATATGTACTTGAGGCTTTTGTGGTCGGTATATAAATGTACGAGGTTACCGAGTAGGTAGTGCCTCCACATTTTAAGTGCAAGTACCATGGCAGCGAGCTCCAAGTTGTGAGTTGGATAATTCTGCTCATGGTTTCTAAGCTGCCGTGACCCATACGCGACCACTCTTCGGTCTTGCATCAGCACACATCTGAGCCCAATGCCGGATGCATCACAGTACACATCGAACGGTTTTGTTGTGTCTGGCTGCGCCAAAACCGGTGCTGAGGTCAGGTGCTTTACTAAGGCCTTGAACGCTGCTTCACATGCTGGACTCCAAACATATTTGGTAGCCTTCTTTAGCATCTCTGTCATAGGCTTGGCAATCTTCAGAAGTTTGGAATGAACCTCCGATAATATCCCGCGAGTCCGAGGAAACTCCGTACCTCGTGAACGGTTCTCGGGGACTTCCAATTCAGCACTTGTGTGATCTTGCTTGGGTCTACAGCGATACCCTCCGCTGAGATGATATGCCCGAGAAAAGGCACTTGCGATATCCAGAATTCGCATTTGCTGAATTTCACGTATAGCTTGTGATCCTGCAGCCGTTGCAAGACTATACGCAGATGCTTCTTGTGATCTTCCTCCGACTTGGAATATACCAATATGTCGTCGATGAAGACCACGACAAATTTGTCCAGCTCCGGCATGAATACCGAGTTCATTAGATACATGAAGTGAGATGGAGCGTTGGTGAGGCCGAAGGACATGACCAGGTACTCATAAAGTCCGTACCTCATCGAGAAAGCCGTCTTCGGAATGTCCTCAGCGCGTATTTTAATCTGGTGGTACCCGGATCTTAAATCCATATTGGAAAAGATCTTTGCTTCGACCAACTGATCAAACAACATGTCGATCCGTGGCAACGGATACTTGTTCTTGATGGTTGCGGCATTTAGTGGACGATAGTCCACGCAAAGCCGCAATGTTTCGTCTTTCTTCTTCAAAAATAATGCCGAACAGCCCCATGGCGAGGACCTCGGCCTAATAAAACCCTTCTCCAGCAGGTCCATTAGCTGAGTCTTCAGTTCAGCCAATTCCTTGGGCGACATCTTGTACGGCCTTTGGGATATTGGCATGATTCCCGGTGCAAGTTCAATCTTGAACTCCACCTCTCTATCGGGCGGCATCCCCGGTAAATCATCCGGGAACACGTCAGGGAACTCTCGGACCACTGGAATATCTTCCAATCTGATAGTTGTGGATTGATAGACACTTGGAAGTTTTATTTCTGGACTGTCCAGAAATAAGGAGTGAGATCCATGCACTTCTGAGTTCAAGTGCACGATTCGAAGGACGGTGTCTAAAACAGCGCCGTGGCGGGTTAACCACGACATCCCTAAGATGACATCGACCTTTTGTCCCTCTAAGACTATGAGAGATGTAGGGTATACTCTACCCTCTAAGCATAATGGTGCTTTTGGGACCATTATGCTTGCTGAAATTTTCCCACCCAGTGAACAAATCAGATATGGACTATCGGTGGGTAGTATTCGCAAGCTGTGTTTAGCAAAGAAAGCTTGGCTAATAAAATTGTGCGTGGCGCCTGAATCAAACAATACTATGGCGGGATGCTGGTGGAGTAGGAACATACCCGCAAGGATTGGCTCACCCTCCGGCACGTCCTATGTGGCGAGTTGGTGGACAGTGCCGGGCCTAGGGTCTGCCCGCCGCGCATTAGTAGGGTTCCGGGGTTGATTCCTCCCCGGAGGTTGCCGTGCAACTCCGCCGCCTTGCCTCTCCGGACAAATGCTGGCGAAGTGTCCTGGACGACCACATTTGTAGCATGTGGTCGCTGCTTGTCCGGTGCTTGGAGGACGAAAGCCCGGCATGTGCTGCTGAGGTGCATACGCACACGGCATCGCCCGCTGCTGCTGTTGTTGTTGCGTAGGTGGTGCTGGCAGTGCTGGTCAGAACGCCGGTGGAGAATAGGGCCGACTGCAGAATGGCATCGACCTCTGTGGTAGCTTCCAGCATGGACCCGATGGTGGGCGATTCACCATCCGAAATTTCTGAGAAGGACCACCTCCTTCTCCGCTACTTTGCGGCGCGCTACGCTTTCCTTCCGCCGCTGCTAACTCTTTGCTGGAGTCCTCCTGAACAATCGCAGCATCAATTATGTCGTTGAGGCTGCCGCGATTGAACATCGCCAACTTGTCTTTCTGGAGCGGGTTAAGCCCCTGGTAGAAGTGATCTCACCACTTCTCGTCGGTATCAGCGTGATACGACGTGTAGAGCGCAAGATCATTGAACGCCCTGGAGTATTCCAGCGCGCTACGGCTCCCTTGTTGCAGGCGTAAGAACTCCTGCGTCTTCCTCTTCATGAGACCTGGCGGTATATGATAGGCCCTGAAGGCCGTCCGGAACTCCGCCCAGGTCATAACTCGGTCGGTGGGCTGTGAAGCACAGTAGTTTGCCCACCACGCGCTCGCGGATCCCTGGAGCTGTTGGACCGCGAACTGAGTCTTGCGCTGCTCACTCATTTGGAGCAGCCCGAACTTCATCTCCATCGTGTGGAGCCAATTGTCCGCATCGAGGGGTCCATCTGCCCTTGAGAATACCGGGGGATGAGTCGCTAGAAAGTCGGAGTAGGAGCTCTGTTGGCGCTCCTCACGATCATGACACCTCTCTGGTCGAGACGTATTTGCAATAAGAGTTTGCAGCAACTCCGCGTGCTGCTGATGAGAACCCGCCATTGCCGCAACGATGTCGGCCAATGTAACCATTGGCGGTGGCGGTGGCGGTGCTTGCTGTTGCTGTTGCTGCTGCTGTCCCGAGGAGTCCTCAGGAGGCTGTTGGGAGGTTTCTCCCCCTTGACTAGAATCCCCAACGTCCGGGTTGGCACGAGTACGAGTCATTCTGGAATTCAAAACAGCAGCGATCAGCACATGTCATACTTAAAAATTCCATATGAAACAGTAGGTATTGAAGTGACGCATGAATAATTTGCACAACATTCACATATATTGATAAAAAATAAACATTATACAAGATACATTATTCTCGGGTCTCCGAGAAGTCGTGCTCATGTCGTCACTACCTATACATACGCTACTGCCTACACGACATGTCACTGGTTACAAAAGTTGGGGTTACACTACTCTGGTTGCCCTACTTGGCGACGTAACCTTCTACTCGGAGTAGAACTCGACCTCCTGTCGGTCGTCCTCCTCTGGTACCTCTGCCGGTGGCTCCGGATCTACAACCTCCTCTCCCATCTCGGGTTCTCCCATTGCCGGAAGACCCAAGACCACGGGTACGGCGCCTATCACCGGTATGCCCATTACCGGAGGTACGAGGTCCTGCAATGCGTGTACCTCGTCCATGGCCTGGTTGTAGTCTTCTTCCCAGCCTTGCCCTTCCTAAATGGTGTCATCCCGCTCTTGAGTAAGGACCTCGTTCTGCTGGGTCAGAGCCTGCACCTGTTCTTGCAACGCCGCGATGTCAACACGGCTTTTCTTCCTTGCCTTCTTCAAATGATGCAACTGATTATCTTGTTTGTTCAGTCGCTTAATCGTCGGAAGGAGCACATTGCAGAGTGCGCTGTGAGCACTCTCGAAATGGTCTCCACGGCTTGTGCTCTCCTTGAAATTTGCAGCAAGACAATCCGTATGAACAGCTTGGCTGTCCATCACGGCTTTTCCTGCCCTTAATTGGAGACTAAGGTTTGCCTCCGCGGGATTGTACCTTGGACAACCCGGATCGGTCGCCTCCATATACCTCCCTTCCCACACGTGATTAGCCGGTCCCTCCACCGGAACGAGCGTGTATGGAGTGCCCTCCATAGCTCTCACGTGTAGCTGGCAGAAACGCGACATGGTGTCACGGGCTGCCACTTGCCACATTCCCTCCGGTTGTCTACCTCTCACCGTAACGGTGAACGGCGCCCAACCAGGTGGCGTAGGCCCTGCAGGAACCTCGACATGGATTGTCCACATCTTGTTCCCCTCCTCGCCTTCTCCTTTGGCGACGTACTGTGGCATCTTGTCATACCCGAAATATTGAAGCATTTGCCTCAACATTTCCGGATAGCCGCTGCGGTGAGAACAGTGGGACACCACCCAACCGTTATCTAATTGTTTATCCGCTGTCATCTGTAAAAACATATTTGAGAAATGTCAAATATTTATTTGAACAGTAAACCATTGAGTTATAACATAAAACATGTCATTGAACTCATAAGACTTGGAATCATAGTTCAAATTTAAACAAATTTGACTCTGATCTGCTGTCCAACATGACAGCCTTGACCAGTTTCCATTTCAACCGTATTTAGGCCATGCTAAAGGCAAAACCAATTCTGGAGCTCAACATCAAAGTTAAATATAACTTCAATAGCTTTCCATAAAGTATTTGCTTGGCCTAAGATCTGTCCTGGTTCAAAAGTTATGAGATGTCGAAGTTGATAGAATTTCTGGAGAAAATTGGACAGCACCTCCCTGCTTGAGGTACTGATTTGATCCTAGAATTCCAGTTAATTCTACTCCCAATCTGACATAACTTTCTATTACAAAGTTGTAACCCATCTCATAAACCTTCATAACTACCTCATTTTCTATTTTCGGATTTTTATGCAGGAAGTTATGCTCAATTTACAGAGAGTTACAGAGAGTGTTTGCTCTGCCCTGTCTTCTGGACAGTTTCAACTCTACTGCATCTTTCGATTGGTTAAGGGATGAAACACCTCTGGACCTTAACAGAAAAGTTGTAAAGCTCCTCCAAAGATTTCCAGAAATGTATCATATGACCCCAACCTCGAAATCACTCAATCTCTAACCTCTGATTAACTTCAGCCTTAATTCAACTGAAAACAGAGGACCCTGTCCTTAGTATCTTATAAGTTGAAAACTGGTTAACTTGAATGTCCTGATTAAGGGAAGGAGTTAAATCAAGTTTTAGTGCTCTGGGTTAAAACTTTCAAGTTTTACAATGAATTTGTTCAGTTAGTGGAGTGTGACGTCGATGCGTCACCAGATCATGTCGGTACGACGTCCTCACAAAGAAAAACCTATACCGGACTTAGCCGGCTTTGTTAGTTCAGTGGCACTAAGGGTCTCTCGCACACGGATGCTACACGTATACCGTTTCGTGGTTAGACTACCTGCAGATAACTCACACAATCGTCAGATTCGGCCGCACACCGAGCCCGGTATCCATACAGTTCGTACACCCGGCCGTCATCACTCGCCCGGATGTTCTCAAGCCAAACACACCTTGAGCTACGTGTTCACGTTACTGACCAAGTGACTGGGTCTCCCAAATTGCCCAAAGTACGCCAAGGACAGACGTTGCTCGAATACCCCAAACGACATGAAGAGTCGTAGAGGATATTAAAGCGGGTCGGGTTACCTGCCACCCGTGGGGCTCCACCCTTCAGCTTGTGCGCACTGGTGGACAGCGCTTACGTGCACCCCACAAGACATAAATGTCCCGAGATGCACGATTATCCGACATAATCAAATAGGTTTGTATGCCACTTTCTATACACTAATAGCATCCTTATATGGGCTACTAACTCTTTCCTCACTGGATTTTTGAAAAAGATTACCTTTGTAGTGCGTTAAACCACAAGCGACCTCTGATACCAGCGCTGACACGACCCCACGGTCTTGTCGAGCCAGGATCACGCTGAGGGGTGCTGCATTACACAGCACCGGATAACACACATCAAAGGTACAAAGCGGAAGCAAAGTTTTATTACATAAACAGGTTTATGAACATTTTTACAACAAAATATGTTCAGTCTACACTCACGGGCATAGACTACGCAAGAAGTTCACGTTCAGCCCGTGAACGTGTCCTTGCTAGCACGCACGCACACTAACACGGCAGCATGCACGACTCCCACTCGACGGGGTTCCCCTCCTGGGGTTCCGTCTCCTCCTCGGGAGTCCCTTCCTCATAGAACCCTGCAAAAGCTTCAAACACAAGCAGTGAGCACGAAGGCTCAGCAAGACTGACCCGTATCTCCTAAACATGAAACTTCTACATGAGAGGTGATAGGTGCATGAGGTAAAGTAAGTTGCAAAGGACTCGCCTACTTAGTGGAACCTTACTTCCAAGTTTTAGCAACAGGTTGTGGAGACTTTACGCTAAGGCACATGAGAGAGCTGCAGTCAAACAAGAAACGCATTTCTCTCATGTACTTTGCCCAAAGTGGAAAAGAACTTTAGTTAGCTCTAAACTACAACAACTTATTAACAATCAAAGTCCATCTTTCAATCAGCAACATTTTAACATGTAACTAGCCTATTCTTTCTACGTCACGGTACAGTGAACAAGTGGTACTCACTGACCGCGAGGGACGGCAATTATAATCGATTTACACCTGCAGGGTTACCCAAATGAATCGTCACGTACGACCGTACTCGATGTTGCCTACAGCAACCATCACGGATGTCGTACGCAACCACCTTTCACCCGTCAGCCAAGTATTGAACCGGTCCTATCATCCCGAGCAAGAGGTCTCTGCACGCGCATCTCAGTGCCGCCAGCCGATTTACACCTCGAGCTTTCAACCTACCCTCTGAACGACAGGCAATGCCTCAATACCCAGCTACCCGAGTTACATCAGTTTCCCGGTTCCCATATAGCCGGTAGGTCTTCGGTACTGTTCTAGCTTGTTCAACAGGCCCGCACATGGCTCGATCCTCAATCGACACAAGCGGAGCTATAGCACCCAGGCCCCAAAGTCCTGCTGCCCTTACTCTCCGCTCGGTCTCATTTTTCTTGCCATGTGTATCATGTGCTATCTCTACCCGAGCAATGTGCCTCTAGCCTATTCTCACGAGTAGTTCCAACTACTCGACTTGTACCGAATCCTACACTATCTTAGCATTGCAGTAGCTAATGGGGTTTTCAAGCCTAATCCCAACCCATGGCTTTCTTGGCTATGCATTTGGGTTTCAATCAAGACTCTAATGCAAGAAGTCATTGGTACTCAAAGAAAGTTCTCAAAACAGTAAAAATTTGTAAAAAGGTTAATGCAAACCGGAGCTTACCTTGCTGCTCTTGGTCGTAGGCTAGCTGCTCTTCCGGAGTAATGAAGTCTAAGACTTCGGGTTCCTCCTCGACCTTACTGACTACATGAGATAAGAAGTACATGTATTAATTTAAATGCATTTGATTAAAATTTAAGCTTGTGAAGTTTGTAAGTCTCACTAGACATACCCAAAGACTCTGAAATTTTTACTGTGGTTTGGTTACAACCTAACCAGAGACTTGGACAAGTTTTAGTTGCAGGAAAGCTCAATTGAGCTCTCCACAAGTAATTATGCACTTGACCTTAATTGGAGCTCTTAGGGTGTTCTAGGAATTTTCATGGAGCAAGCCATGACTTTCTGAAGACTAGATTTTCAGAGGGTTCTAATGGAGTTGGTCTCACTTAATTTGAAGGTTCCTAGCTAAAGATATGAGCTAAACGATTTCAGAGAAATTCTGAAAATGTTTCTGGACATTTTCTATTTTCTCTGGAACAGTTTCATTAATCACACCGTTAGGTGGATCAAATGAGTTCAAATGGATATGAAATTTTTATGGTAGTTCAGGGTTATTTTGGTGAACATCCCAGTAAAACTTCAGAATTTTTCTCCAAAGGATTCTCCAGTTAAAATTCTAAAAATTTTAAATTTTGAAGAATTAATTCTGGAGAAATAAGGATTTTCATGAAGTGAAACTTGATTTGCTGGAAAGTACTCAGAGAGCAGAATCCAAAAAAATTTGGTTCACTCGATTTGGACTTTCCTAGCCAAAGTTATGAGGATTTGAAGTTTGAATAAAATCTGAAAATCGGGGAAATGTTTAAATCTGCCGGTGGGACCACGGTTACACGTGTTGGGCGCTGAGGCGATGGCACACCGGGGTCCATGGAATTTTGCACGCCAGCACACCGGATCCGAGCCGCAGACTGATCCCAGATTTAAAATCCGAGCCGCTGACACGTGGGCCACCCGGCTTCTTCTACCTCCCGACGCTCCCTCGCGCGCGCGCCGCCTCCCCTCGCCGGAGCAGAACCGCAGCTCGCCGGATTGCCGCTGCCGGCCACCACACGGTCTGTGACTCGCCGCCAGGGGGTTATCGACGTTGAGGAACACGTCTGTGGGGTCAGTTCGAGCTGGTGGTGACCGGAAATACCCCGGTGACGTGCGGCGGCCTCGGTTGAGGTTCGGCGCCATCGGCCGTGGGTTCTAACCCATTGAACAAACGGCTCTACAGCATCAGTACACCTCTAGGAAGCTTGACAAAGCCTCAAAGGTGTTCAAAACTGGAGGCAAGTTGGTTGGCACCATGCGACCGATCGTGCCCGCCATGAACGCCTTTGATCGAGCTCAAAATCTGTCACTCCTAGCCGGTTTCATGCAACGGATGCTAAAAGGAAAATGATTGCCGGCTAGTCCAGCGTCTATGCGCAAGATTCGATAACGTAAGAAGGATCAGAGAGCGGAAATTCGAAGAAACCGTACCGGAAGCTCGGGTTGAGGCCGCCGGAGCAAAATCTGGAAATTCTCGGTGGATGCTTCACGGTTTGCTTCAAGAATCGGAGGAGAGCAGCACCAACCTAGCGCGCTCCCATGGCCTGGATTGCTTGACCGTGAGAACCCCTGTGGAGGGCTGTCCACGATCACCCGATCGTCAGCCGAAGCTTAATCGCCGCTGTGGCGGTCGTTCTCGGGCAAAGAAGGCCGGAACTCGCTTGTTTCCGGGTCGGGAACGTGGGTGCGGAGCTCAGGGCAGGGTGTAGTAGCTCAGGGAGGAGAGGGTGTGAGTGTTTCACCGTTCTCCCGATCAGTCCGAGCGGCGGAGGGAAGAACTTTGGCTCAGTTTTCTTGCGAGGGGGAAAACGGGTGAGGGGACCTCGGCAGAGGCGAGGAGCGCCTTTAGAAGGCTCAGCACCAACCTGGCTCGCGCGTGGGTGAGCAGCTGGTGGCGCCCCCCCCCCCTCGGTGGCGCCCTCTGCTGGAGCCCGAAGACCCGAGTGAGGGAGTTTCCGTTGGTTGAATCTCTTCAGTGGCTGACATGTGGGTCCCACTTCCTTTTTAACCTCTGAACTACTCTCTATTACTGTTGTAAACAGTAATCCCCACAATGCCCATGGTGATTTGAATTATCTACCCCTGTGCCATTTGAATTGGTTAGAATTCAAATTGGGTTTGGTTTGACTAAATTTTGAACACATATTCAGTTTGTAATTCAAATAAAGTTTGAATTTACTAAACTTAACTCATGTCAAGATCAACTCCAAATGGAGTGAAAATTAGTGTGTGAGCTCACAAAAATGTGCTGAGTAAGAATATGCCTCCCATTTTTGAATTCATGGGATGAAAACAGTTTGAATTTGAATTTGAGTTCAAACCACCCTCTTTCTAGCTATACCCAAAAGGACCTCAAAAAGGTTTTGAATTTGGGTGAAACTTGGCATGGACATTCCTAGTAAGGTGTAGGAGTTTTTCATATGTCCAGCCCCTATATGATGCATGTGGGAAATGCCACTTTTGCATTGTGTGAGTTTGTTCTCTAATGATCATGTTGATGGTGGTTACTTGCTCTTCAAATGTGTTCATCAACTTTCTTCAAATGAAGTGTGTGTGTGGTGTGATGAGCACCTTGAGTATGTGCCAAAAACTTAGGCCCTTACACAACCTCTCGGCGTCGTTGCTTGGTCGAAAGAGGCTCTCAGTCGCCGGGTCGACGGTGAACCGAGGAGGCTCCAAACTTCGGTCCGCCGAAGGTAGTTTCACCGTGCTCGGGCTCTCACACACCGATGGTCGACTGTTCTCGCATGGGGACGTCGAGGACGATATCCCGGTTCCATTTTGCTGCTCAGCAAGGCTCCGCAAGGCCGAGTGCACTGGTTCACGTCCGAGGTTAGAGGCGGCGTGAGTTCTGTCCGGTGGTAGGAGGAGTTTTCGCTTGCTCAGTGTGCGATGGCTTGGTGAAACAAGGGAACGTGTGAAGAGACAGTTCTGTGGCCGGCCCGGCTGCTTAAGACGTGGAGGAGGCACGGGTGAGGTGGAGGGAATGTTGGCATGTCGCTCAGCCGGCCGCACGCGCCAAGCAGCTCCGTGGCATCGGTGAACAAAATAGAGAACCAACTGTGTTGCACTGGCCAGCTGACTTGTGGGTCCCACCCCACCTAATAAAGCTACTGATATTTTTCTACTTCCTCCAAATTAAAAGCTTTGCTTACTCTCAAAGTCATGGGTTTGAATTTGAATTCCACTGAATTCTATTTTGGTTGGAAAGTTTGAATTGCAATTGGTTTTTTGAATTTGAATCAACATTTGAATCTCTCCCCTTTTATTATTTCAAAACCCTGGCAAACTAAACCCAATTAATCTGAATTTTTACATGTATTCTATTTCAAATGTGGAGAACACATTTGTGAAACCCAATTTGCAGTTTGGAGAAGTTTGAATTTGAAACTGGATTTTGAATTCAGATTTGAGGACTTCCTCTCTCAATTCCAATCAAATAATAAACCCCCTCCAAACGAGCTGAAATTTGGTAGGTTTAATATTTGAATTATGAAGACCCAAACTATGAATTTAGATCTCCATGTTGGGAAGTTTTTGAGAGATTTGAATCAGCACTTTGAACTTACACCTTTAAAATTCAAAGTTTTAATTCCCCTCATTTTCCTATGTATGAATGTGCTGAATTTCTTGCTAGCATCTTTGGGGATTTTACATCGACTTCCAGCAAAAAGGTAAGCCCCGGTTTGCGTTTAACAGTTTTAACGGGTTTTTTATTTATATCAACCTAGAACGAAGTATGTGTGTGCATTAGGTCTAGAATGTTTGATACTCTAATCATAACCAGATTATCCTAAAGAGAGTGAGAGTAGTGTCTAGGTCCTCGAGTATAATATGCCATGCTTAATGTCTTATAGGATTCGGTACAAGTCGAGTAGTTAGAATCTACTCGTGAGTATCGGGTTAGCCACATACGGGATTCGATTGAGATGCGAGACACACTTGTATGAAAAATGAGACCAGGCAGCGGTGTAGGATGCAGCAAGATAGAGTCTTGCTTGCATAGCCCTGCCCGTGTCGATTTAGGACCGATCCGTGTGCGGCCCCGCTTAATAAGTTTGAATGTACCGAAGGCATATCGGATATATGGGGTCTGATAAACTGATGTAGCCTATACCTCCGGGCGTCGAGGCATAACACACCGATTTATAGGTATAGGTTGAGAGCAGAAAGGTGGAAATCCACTAACGGGAATAGAGTTGCTCCGTGTATGGAACCTCCTGCCCATTTCGGTGCGACCGGTTTGACGTTTGGGCTGTCGGGTGAAAGGTTGTCCCGTACGACATCGGTTTAGCGTGCGTCGCAGCTCTGAGGATGGGCATACGTGTCATGCTATTCGGATAGCCCTGCAGGTGTATATCAAGTCGATTCACCGTCTCTCACGGTCATGAGCACCGCGTGTTCACTGTGTCGTGACGTAGTAAATATTGGAGCTGAATACGATGAAATACTTGTTGTTATGATATAACTGTATTGCAACATGTCTGTCACCAAATATTGCTCACTAAATTTCAGTTTCATAAACCTTTAACTTGTGGCTAAAATGAAAATTAAGGATGAACCTGTGGCGGACCGGAATCCGCTCATCCAGGATCGCAGAGGGTGGTGCCGCGCGATGCGACATCCGACAGCACACGTCATAAGAACACATTATATTACATGGGAAAAACAAACTGAATGTACAAAGTAGTACACTTCTCAGTTACAAACTAGGGTCTTTATTACACAGCGGAAGTTTCTTTTATACAACTCACGCCCGCCTATCTAACAAAAGTGGTTGCCCAGCCCTAGGGCAACCCACACTAGCTGCACTCCTCAGCTAAGCGCGGCGTGTACGGCTCCCACTCAGCCGTGGTCCCCGACGGAGGGTAACCCTCGCCGGTGGGCTCGTACTCCGAGTCCGTGGGTGGCTCCTCACCTGAAAAACACTTAAGCAGTAACCGTGAGCACAAAGGCTCAGCAAGGCTTAACCGACTCACCTAAGCATGAAACTCTACATGAGGTGTACCATGACATAGGATAGCTAGGTTGCAGCAAATGGACACGCCTACAAGTTCATCCTTAGTTCATCTTTTAGCAACGAGTTAACAGTTCATGAAGCTGAAATTTAGTGAGCAATATTTGGTGGCACACATGTAGCAATACAATTATATCATAACAGCAATATTGAATCATAACATTTCATTCATTAGTCTACGTTACGAAGCAGTGAACAAGCAGTACTCGTCACCGCGAGGGACGGCGAATCGACTCGATATACACCTGCAGGGAAACCCAAAGAGCACGTCACGTACGCCCACCCGTGGAGCTGCACAGCACGCTCACTCGATGTCGTACGGGACAACCTTTCACCCAACAGCCCAAACGTCGAACCGGTCGCACCGAAACGAGCAGGAGGTTCCCCACACGGAGCATCTCTCTATGCCTGTTGGCAGATTTCCACCTTGCTGCCCTCAACCTACACCTATAAATCGGTGTGCTATGCCTCGACGCCCGGAGGTTTAGGCTACATCGGTTTATCGGGGCCCATATATCCGATATGCCTTCGGTACGTTCAATACTTGTTCAGCAGGGCAGCACACGGATCGGTCCTCAATCGACACGGGCAGGGCCGCGCACACAAGACTTTCCCTTGCTGCGCCCTAGCCCCTGCCTAGTCTCATTTTCATTACTAAAGTGATCTCCCATCACTCAACCGAACCCGTGTGTCCCAATGCCTATCTCGCAAGTAGATTCCAACTACTCGACTTGTACCGAAGTCCTATGAATCATTAAGCGTAGCCTGTCTGCTCGAGGTCTTAGACACTACCCTCACTCTTAGGGAAAAGTTCTGGTTATGCAAGTGGGGTTCCATCCATCCTATACCTAATGCACAATCATATTTCATATGACATATGTAAACAAAGTAAAACTTATAAAAGGGTTAATGCAAACCGGGGCTTGCCTTGTTGCTGCTGGTCAGTAGTTAGCTCTTCTTCCGGAAGGAGGAAGTCCAGCACTTCCGGAGTCTCTTCTTCAGTGACTACACGTTTTATGAAATACTACATGTTAATTTAAATGCAATGTGTAAACTTGAATACTTGATTAATAATAACTCTAGCTAGCCCTCCCCTTTGGTTCTGAAATTTTTATGGTGGCTTTGTAGGGTCCTAACCAGAGTCTTGACCAAGTTTCATTTGAAACAAAGTTCATTTGAACCTTGTACAAATAAAAGCCCATTTGGTCAATATTTGAGCCTCTAACTAATTCCAGGGTTTCTCATGGCTCCAACCATTACTTTCTGGAAAGTAGAATTTAGGATGGTTCTAATGGAGTTGGTTTCATGTCATTTGAAGAATTCTACTGAAAGTTATGTCCTAATTAAGATTGGAGAAAATCTGAAAAATGTTTCTGTACATTTTTCTATTTTCTCTGGGCAGTTCCCTTAATCACCCCATTAGGGTAACTAAATGAACTCGGATGAGTCTGAAAATTGTACTGGGATTCAGGGATTTTCCAAAAAACCTCTCAGCCAAATTTCAGAATTTTTCATAAAGTAGTTCTCCAGATAAAATTCCCAACAGTTTAAACTTTAGGGATTTAATTCTGGAAAACTATTCACTTTCATGAGCTGAATTTGGTATTTCTGGAAAGTACTCAGAATTCTGAGTTCAGCAAAATTTGGTTCATCGAATTTGGAGTTTCCTAGCCAAAGTTCTATGCCTTTGAAGTTTGAACTAAAACTGGAAATTCGAATAAAATTTAAACTCTGCGGGTGGGGTCCCCCGGCTACTTGTCAGCTCCTCAGCTAACCCACACCGGAGCCCGCAGAATCACCCGCGCAGCCACACGGAATCCCGGTGCCGCAGCAAATCCCGAGCGCCCTCAGCAGCGACTGACACGCGGGGCCCGCAAGGCTTCTTCCACCTCGCGCTCCCGCGGCTCCCCGCTGCGGAGCTCGCCGGAGCTCTCGCCGGAGAGGGGTTCCGGCCCTCGGAGCTTGCTGATTCTCGCCGCATGTGCCTAACTCGACTCGGAGAAACACGGTGGTGCCCTCCCCAGAGCTTGACAACCACCGGAACAGTGCTCCCGCCGGCAACAGCGGCCGGAAGCTCACCGGCGACGTCCAACTCGGCATCCCATGCACCTTTTTCGATATGGTTTGCTCGGGGAGCTCCGCTGACACCTGTTGGTCATGGACATGGACACCGATCCCCGTGAAAACGGTGGCAACTACGACCTCATCGGCGACCTAGGCCGGATATCGGCTGTGCTCAGAAAACTTCGAAGAACCGTAACCCTAGCCCACGGTTCTTACTGGTTTTCGATCCTAGGCGGCCGTGGCAGTGTATAGAGCGTGTGCGTGACTTGGTATGCCCGGTGATGAGCTAACCCCCACGAATTTTGAGATTTGGTGGGAGCTCGGTCTTAGGACCCCCAAAACTTTCCCGGCAAAATACTCCCCCGACAGCCCATGAAATGGAGAACGGTTGGGACTAAAATAAGCTGCACCTCAAGGCGGTCCTTTCTTGTGTTGCTCGTCAGGCACGAGAGCGTCTGTGCTGGCCAGACGCCAGCGATCAGAGAGGGCGGCGTTTCTGTGCTCGCGCGGAACCGAGAAAGAAACTCGGTCGGGAGTGGTTCTCGTCTGGGAAACAGGAGGAAGGGCGGCGTGGGCTGTGTGCTGGCCTTTGAGCCGCGGTTTTGGCACCGTGAGGTGGCCGATTGCTGCCTCGGTGGCTCGCCGCTGTTCTCTTGCCTTTCGCGCGAAGCCGAGGTCGGCCGCAGCAACCGACTGCACCCTCGTGTGTGCAACTGACCTGTGGGCCTCCCTTTTACCCCTTTTTCCCTAATAATTCTTTTCTGTCTTTGCTAATTATCCCACCAGCTACTCACAATTTAATGTGAGACTTAGCCCCAAGTTTTGGTTCAAATTCAAGTTCTCCAATTTGAAATTTGGTTGGTCCAATTTGCTTCATATTTAAACTGAATTTCAAATTCAGTTTTGAATTATTGCAAATTTGGCTCCCGACAAGATGAACTCCAATGGGGATGAAAATTGGTGGGCTAACTCAGAAAAATGTGCTAAGTTTGAATATGAAGCTAACTTTTGATTTTGGGTGATGAAAGTTGCTGCAATTTGAATTTACTTTCAAATTGGCCTCTTTTTCAAATAACCCAAAAAGTGCCTCAAAAAGTGTTGGATTTGCATGAAACTTGGTTTGAACCCTCCCAAGACTTTTCAAGTTCTAGGGGTGAGCTCAACCTCTCATGTTCATGTGTCCAAATCCCACTTTGTGAAAATGAAGGCTTTCCCCTCTAATCACTCTTTTGATGGAGGTTACTTGCTCTTCACAATATTTCCTAAGATATCCACAATAAAAACTGTGGTGTTGTGAGGTGAAGAAAAGTTTTTGCAAGTCCCTTTTCTTGGGCTTTTACATCCCTCCCCCCTTAAAAGAATCTCGTCCCGAGATTACAAAAGAAGAGATAGCGATATAATGGGGACTTACCCGTGCTGAGATGCCATGAACTCCGGGTAATTTGAGCGAAGGAACTCCTCGCTCTCCCACGTCGCTTCTTCGGCGGTGGTTGCTCCAGAATATTTTGTAGAACCACAACGTTCTGCTACGCGTGGTTCGGGTTTTCTCATCAAGAATTTCCACCGGATACTCCTCATATGTTAAATCCGATTTCAGCTCGCCGATGTCTTCGGTAAGAACAGCAGCCGTATGCTTTAAACATTTTCGCAGTTGCGAAACATGAAAAACATCATGGACACCTGCAAGAGATGCCGGTAACTCCAATCGATACACCGCTGGTCCGCACTTCTCGGTGATAGCATAGGGTCCAATGAAACGGGGAGCGAGCTTCCCCTTCACACCGAACCGGTGCACGCCCTTCATCAGAGACAGGCGGAGGTACACGTGTTCCCCAACGTCAAAGTGCAACGGTCTACGCCTCTTATCAGCGTAGCTCTTTTGTCGGGATTGAGCGGCCTTCAAGTTAGCTTGAATCGCCCGAACGCGCTCTTCGGCGTCGTTCACCACATCAACCCCGAATGTGACCCTTTCACCGGACTCGCACCAGTTTAATGGGGTGCGGCATTTGCGACTGTAGAGAGCTTCGTAGGTGCCATCTTGATACTCGCCTGATAGCCGTTGCTGTACGAGAATTCCTCCAATGGTAGGTGATCATCCCAGTTCCTACCATGGTGGATGGCACATGCTCTCAACATGTCTTCTAGAACCTGATTCACCCTCTCGGTTTGGCCATCTGTTTGAGGGTGGTAGGCGGAGCTTCTAATCAGTTTAGTACCCAAAGCAGCATGCAACTGCTCCCAAAAGCGAGATACAAACAATGCACCTCGGTCTGAGACTATGGTCTTGGGTACGCCATGCAAACATAGGATCCTGGCGATATATAACTCCGCATATCTGTTGGCATGGAAATGTGTATGCACGGGGATGAAGTGAGCTGACTTGGTTAGTCGGTCAACGATCACACAAATGGAATCATGTTTGTTGGATGTTAAGGGTAATCCCACAATGAAATCCATGCTCACATCTTCCCATTTCCATGCTGGAATTTTCAGGGGTTGCAGCAGCCCTGATCTCCTCATATGATCAGCCTTCACTCATCTACACGTATCACACTCGGATACGTACTTCGCTACCTCCCGCTTCATCCGTGTCCACCAAAATTTCTTTTTAATCTTGGTACATTTTGTTGCTGCCCGGATGAATGGAGTATTTGGACAAGTGAGCTTCATCGAGGATCTTCTTCCTCAGTTCCATATCTCGGGGTACGACTATTCGGTCATTGAACCACAGCGTCCCCTCATCATCTTTCCGGAAAAATTTAATCTCTCCATTGTCTATCCGTCTCCGGAGATGTGCCATGCCTTTATCCGTCTTCTGAGCTGCAATGATGTCCTCCCTAATAGTAGGGATGAGGGCAAGGTTGTACAGCGATCCATAAGGAACCAAGTATAAACTTGGCTCTTCCTCCTCCACCGGTGTAATGGTGAGGTGATGGACATGTGATTTCCGACTCAGCGCGTCGGCAACCACATTTGCCTTGCCGGGGTGGTAATGGATCTCAATCTCATAGTCTTTGATCAGCTCTAACCACCTCCTTTGCCTCATGTTCAGCTCCTTCTGGGTGAAAATATATTTTAAGCTCTTGTGGTCGGTGTAGAGATGCACCAGATTCCCCAGGAGATAGTGCCTCCACATTTTCAGCGCCAAAACCACTGCAGCAAGCTCAAGGTCATGAGTGGGATAATGCTGCTCATGGTTCTGAAGTTGGCGTGAGCCATATGCGACCACACGTCCTTCCTGCATCAACACGCAGCCAAGCCCAATACCGGACGCGTCACAATACACGTCGAAGGGCTTTGTTGTATCCGGCTGAGCTAAGACCGGGGCTGTGGTGAGATGCTTCACCAATGCTTGGAACGCTCCTTCACACGCCGTGTTCCAAACATATTTCGTCCCTTTCTTCAGTAATTCTGTCATCGGTTTAGCGAGCTTGGAGAAGCTTGGAATGAATCTCCGGTAGTATCCCGCTAACCCGAGGAAGCTTCTGACTTCATGGACTGAAGTGGGAGCTTTCCATTTCAGCACCTGCTCTATTTTGCTTGAGTCAACCGCAATGCCTTCTGCTGAGATGATATGTCCCAAGAATGGCACTTGGCTGATCCAAAACTCGCATTTGCTGAACTTGGCATAGAGCTTATGGTCTCACAATCGTTGAAGAATGATTCTCAAGTGTTCGGCATGTTCGGCTTCTGTCTTGGAGTAAACCAGGATATCGTCGATGAACACTACCACGAACTTGTCCAGCTCCGGCATGAACACCGAGTTCATGAGATACAAGAAATGGGCTGGAGCATTTGTGAGACCAAATGACATGACGAGATATTCATATAATCCATATCTCGTCGAGAATGCCGTCTTTGAAATATCCTCCGCCCGGATTTTAATCTGGTGATATCCAGAGCGAAGGTCCATTTTGGAGAATACACTTGCACCCACAAGTTGATCAAATAATATGCCGATGCGGGGCAGTGGATACTTATTCTTGATGGTGACGGCGTTGAGCGGCCGGTAGTCCACACACAACCTCAGGGTTTCATCCTTCTTCTTTACAAACAGCGCCGAGCATCCCCAAGGCGAGGAACTCGGCCTAATGAAACCCTTGCTCAACAGATCATTGAGCTGTTCTTTCAGTTCAGCCAGCTCATTTGGAGCCATCTTGTATGGTCTCTGTGATATGGGCGTAGTCCCGGGTGCAAGTTCAATCTTGAACTCGACATCCCGCTCAGGTGGCATGCCGGAAGATCATCCAGAAACACGTCGGGGTACTCCCGGACTACGGGGATGTCTTCTAACTTGAGAGCTTCAGCATTATTAATTGCTGACACCTCCCGGACTGGCGTGTCTAACACCATGGAATGCGGACGGTGGAAGGGCGAGTTTAAATGAACCGTCTGTGTCCGAGTCTCTAGGACAGCGCCATGGTATTGTAGCCATGACATCCCTAAGATTGCATCAACCTTTTGTCCCATAAGGATTATCAAAGTGGTGGGATATAGTTTCCCACCTAAGCACACAGGTGCCTTTGGAATCATCATATTAGCTGAAATCTTCCCTCCCGGTGAGCAGATCATATAAGTGCAGTCGGTTGGGAAGACTTGCATTTGATGCTTAGCCACATAGGATGCACTTATAAAGCTGTGGGTTGCACCAGAATCAAACAATATGACGATGGCTTGATGGTTGAGAGTAAACGTACCCTCCAACACGTTGTCTCCCTCCGGGGCGTCCTCATTGTCGAGGTTGCGGACGCCTCCAGTCCGCTGACCAACCTTCTTCACCGGAGGTCGGCCTCGAGCGCCGCCCTGAAACTGGGCTTGCCCGCTGCTCTGCTGCCCCTGGGGACAGTCCTTCGCGAAGTGGCCCGCCTGGCCACACGTGAAGCAGGTGAAACGGGGCGGTCCCCCGCTGATCGGTGGACGGAATCCCGGGGCGCGTTGTGGCGGTGGAAACGCCCGGGGTACCGTCTGCTGCTGCTGCTGCTGCTGTCTTGGTGGTGGCATCGGCGGACGGAACGAGGGTGACTGGGACGGACGTCCCCCGAACCGTTGAGGTCGCGCCGGTGGATGCCACTGCTGCCCGGATGGTGTCCGATACACCATACGGTACTTCTGGCGCGCGCCACCACCGCTGCTAGGTGGAGCGCTGCGCTTCCTCTGCTAAGCTGCCAACTCCCGCTGAGCATCCTCTTGCATAATCGCGGCATTGACTAGGTAGTTGAAAGTGCCGCGATTCCACTGAACGAGGTGCGTCTTCATTTCGGGGTGTAACCCCCAATAGAAGTGCTCCCGCTTCTTCTCCTCAGTGGAGATATAGTCTGACGCGTACTGCGCCAGATGGTTGAAGGCACGGGAGTAGTCATGGGCACTCCTCCCGCCCTGCTTCAGCTCCAAGAATTCTTGGAACTTCCTCTTCATGATTCCGGGAGGAATGTGATAGGCGCGGATCGCCTCCCGGAACTCTTGCCATTCCACAGCATGGCCAGCCGGACGTGAGGCGACATAGTTCGCCCACCACGCACCAGCGGCACCGTGGAGTTGCTGCGCTTCGAACAGAGTCTTCTGCCGCTTCGTACATTGGAGCACCCCGAACTTGGACTCGATAGTCCGCAGCCAGTTGTCCGCCTCCAGTGGTTCTTCGGCTTCGGTGAACACTGGAGGGTGCGTACTCATGAAATCCGAGTATGACACTTCACGGGGCTCACGAGGCCCTCTATCTTGACGTCCCCCCGCCTGGGACGTATTCTGCACGATCGTGCGGAGCAGGTCGGTCTGCTCCTCACGACCTCCCACCAGTGCCGCTATCACATCTGCTAGAGTAAGCGGAGGCGGCGGTGGTGGCTGCTGCTGCGGGGTGCTGTCGTAGGCCGGTGGCTGGGAGTCGTCACCTCCCTGTTGGCTAGAGCCACCTACCTCGTGCGTGGTCCTCGTACGAACCATCTGCAACCACACGACAATAATCATCAGTCCCGCAACATTTTGCATGCAGTCCAAAGAAAATAGGCGTAAAACATAATGACAATAATTCATGCGATACATCTCGTATGTAGATAATGTAATAACTTTGCACAAGCTACACCATTACCAGACCAAACACAAGCTAGTTTAATCCAACTTGATGAACCTCCTCTTTGGAAGCTCACCATAACTAGGTTTGGTCACTACGAGATATTACTATCGCTTTGTCATCACGTATACCACCCTTAGGGTACCACACCCTCTCGAATGAGTTCAACTGTCATTCTTCTGTCAGAATGACCAGTTTCTACCTAATCCAAATTTTGATCTGGTTCTGGGCATTTTCACGACTAAATCTGAATACCAAAGTTAAAGTTAACTTCAGTATCTTTCCAAGGAGTATTCATTTGCCCCCAGATCAGCTTTGGTTAAAAGGGTATGCTAATTCAAAGTCAGCAGAATTTCTGGAAGAATTTTAACAGCACCTCCTTCGGAAGTTACTGTTTTCAGCTCTGGTTTCCACTGAAATCTGTGCTGAAATTTCAGAAACTTTGAATTGCAAAGATGTCACACATCTTCTACTCTTTCTAAGGATGTATCATATGAAATTTTTTTTTGATTTTTCTACTGGGAGTTATCATTGAAAAACAGAACAGTCCAGAGAATGTTTCACTCTGTCCCGGTTCTGGACAGTTTACATTTCTCTGGGAATTAAGCCATCTTAAGGTGTGTTTCAGCTCTGGAAGTCTACAACAAAGTTGTAGAGTACTCAACTACCTTTCCAGAACTATATAGCACACCTCTCTGGGCTAAAATACCTGCGAGTTATGCCCTGTTGAAGATCAGCAAACTTGCTGTCCAGAACAGAGCACTCTGTTTTTCAGTCTTTTGGAACTACACTCATCCCTTTTCAATTTGTCTACCCAACCAGGGTCCTAATTGTTGAACCTAATGATTTTATTTCCTTTTTATCATTATTTTCATACATATGCCTACCATATCTCGGTACTACGTTTCTCACCAAAGAAAATCCTAACCGGATTATACCGGCATATACATCTCAAGTATGGCACTAAACGGTCTCTCGCACACGTTTTCTACACGGATACCTACATGGTTAGTACCTGCAGAAGACCACACAATAATGGTGCACTCAATGGTTGTTCATTTCAGGCAGGACCATATTTGAAAGTGAATACAAACGCCCGTATCATTGTCATACGGCCGTCCTTGAGTTAGGTCACGTCTCAAGGGACGTGATCGTGTTTCAACACCACACGACGGGGAACCCGAGTATGTCATGAACGGGTCGTCACGGTTGGGAATGTTATCAACCCAACAGATACCACCTACTGCCCTGCAGGGCACGCCGATGGCAAGCGCTGCGTATGTCCTCCTGGGCTAATTCCAGACGAACACACTCTCGCGTTACTGACCACGCGATGGGGTCTCCACTTACTTGCGTAATGCACGCTAGGGATCAGCGTTTCATATGAACTCAGGGACATGAAGAGTCCAAGAGGTTCATATTAACGTCTCACACCAAGCTGTGAGATCAATCCCTGAACCACGTTCCTCGTCAGGGGGAGCTAACCGAAATTGAACCACTTTCGGTGGCGTTCCTTACCAAACTTACCAGAGCGTAGGTGCGTCGTTACATAATTGAAATTCAGAATTATAACACATAAGTTAGTCTTTGCCACTTTAAGTAACTATGCTAGTATAGTCCTTACTTGGGCAACTACCGAATCCTCACCGTATACCTAAGTTTTTCCCATAATGCAGTTCTTAAGTATTGTGCTATCCCCAATGCAGCTCTGATACCAGGCTGTGGCGGACCGGAATCCGCTCATCCAGGATCGCAGAGGGTGGTGCCACGCGATGCGACACCCGACAGCACACGTCATAAGAACACATTATATTACATGGGAAAAACAAACTGAATGTACAAAGTAGTACACATCTCAGTTACAAACTAGGGTCTTTATTACACAGCGGAAGTTTCTTTTATACAACTCACCCCCGCCTATCTAGCAAAAGTGGTTGCCCAGCCCTAGGGCAACCCACACTAGCTGCACTCCTCAGCTCAGCGCGGCGTGTATGGCTCCCACTTAGCCGTGGTCCCCGACGGAGGGTAACCCTCGCCGGTGGACTCGTACTCCGAGTCCGTGGGTGGCTCCTCACCTGAAAAACACTTAAGCAGAAACCGTGAGCACAAAGGCTCAGCAAGGCTTAACCGACTCACCTAAGCATGAAACTCTACATGAGGTGTACCATGACATAGGATAGCTAGGTTGCAGCAAATGGACACGCCTACAAGTTCATCCTTAGTTCATCTTTTAGCAACGAGTTATCAGTTCATGAAGCTGAAATTTAGTGAGCAATATTTGGTGGCACACATGTAGCAATACAATTATATCATAACAGCAATATTGAATCATAACATTTCATTCATTAGTCTACGTTACGACGCAGTGAACAAGCGGTACTCGTCATCGCGAGGGACGGCGAATCGACTCGATATACACCTGCAGGGAAACCCAAAGAGCACGTCACGTACGCCCACCCGTGGAGCTGCACAGCACGCTCACTCGATGTCGTACGGGACAACCTTTCACCCAACAGCCCAAACGTCGAACCGGTCGCACTGAAACGAGCAGGAGGTTCCCCACACGGAGCATCTCTCTATGCCCGTTGGCAGATTTCCACCTTGCTGCCCTCAACCTACACCTATAAATCGGTGTGCTATGCCTCGACGCCCGGAGGTTTAGGCTACATCGGTTTATCGGGGCCCATATATCCGATATGCCTTTGGTACGTTCAATACTTGTTCAGCAGGGCCGCACACGGATCGGTCCTCAATCGACATGGGCAGGGCCGCGCACACACGACTTTCCCTTGCTGCGCCCTAGCCCCTGCCTAGTCTCATTTTCATTACTAAAGTGATCTCCCATCACTCAACCGAACCCGTGTGTCCCAATGCCTATCTCGCAAGTAGATTCCAACTACTCGACTTGTACCGAAGTCCTATGAATCATTAAGTGTAGCCTGTCTGCTCGAGGTCTTAGACACTACCCTCACTCTTAGGGAAAAGTTCTGGTTATGCAAGTGGGGTTCCATCCATCCTATACCTAATGCACAATCATACTTCATATGACACATGTAAACAAAGTAAAACTTATAAAAGGGTTAATACAAACCGGGGCTTGCCTTGTTGCTGCTGGTCAGTAGTTAGCTCTTCTTCCGGAAGGAGGAAGTCCAGCACTTCCGGAGTCTCTTCTTCAGTGACTACACGTTTTATGAAATACTACATGTTAATTTAAATGCAATGTGTAAACTTGAATACTTGATTACTAATAACTCTAGCTAGCCCTCCCGTTTGGTTCTGAAATTTTTATGGTGGCTTGGTAGGGTCCTAACCAGAGTCTTGACCAAGTTTCATTTGAAACAAAGTTCATTTGAACCTTGTACAAATAAAAGCCCATTTGGTCAATATTTGAGCCTCTAACTAATTCCAGGGTTTCTCATGGCTCCAACCATTACTTTCTGGAAAGTATAATTTAGGATGGTTCTAATGGAGTTGGTTTCATGTCATTTGAAGAATTCTACTGAAAGTTATGTCCTAATTAAGATTGGAGAAAATCTGAAAAATGTTTCTGTACATTTTTCTGTTTTCTCTGGGCAGTTCTCTTAATCACCCCATTAGGGTAACTAAATGAACTCGGATGAGTCTGAAAATTTTACTGGGATTCAGGGATTTTCCAATAAACCTCTCAGCCAAATTTCAGAATTTTTCATAAAGTAGTTCTCCAGATAAAATTCCCAACAGTTTAAATTTTAGGGATTTAATTCTGGAAAACTATTCACTTTCATGAGCTGAATTTGGTATTGCTGGAAAGTAATCAGAATTCTGAGTTCAGCAAAATTTGGTTCATCGAATTTGGAGTTTCCTAGCCAAAGTTCTATGCCTTTGAAGTTTGAACTAAAACTGGAAATTCGAATAAAATTTAAACTCTGCGGGTGGGGTCCCCCGGCTACGTGTCAGCTCCTCAGCTAACCCACACCGGAGCCTGCAGAATAACCCGCGCAGCCACACGGAATCCCGGTGCCGCAGCAAATCCCGAGCGCCCTCAGCAGCGACTGACATGCGGGGCCCGCAAGGCTTCTTCCACCTCGCGCTCCCGCGGCTCCCCGCCGCCGAGCTCGCCGGAGCTCTCGCCGGAGAGGGGTTCCCGCCCTCGGAGCTTGCTGATTCTCGCCGCATGTGCCTAACTCGATTCGGAGAAACACGGTGGTGCCCTCCCCAGAGCTTGACAACCACCGGAACAGTGCTCCCGCCGGCAACAGCGGCCGGAAGCTCACCGGCGACGTCCAACTCGGCATCCCATGCACCTTTTTCGATGCGGTTTGCTCGGGGAGCTCCGCTGACACCTGCTGGTCACGGACATGGACACCGATCCTCGTGAAAACGGCGGCAACTACGACCTCATCGGTGACCTAGGCCGGATATCGGCTGTGCTCAGAAAACTTCGAAGAACCGTAACCCTAGCCCACGGTTCTTACTGGTTTTCGATCCTAGGCGGCCGTGGAAGTGTATAGAGCGTGTGCGTGACTTGGTATGCCCGGTGATGAGCTAACCCCCACGAATTTTGAGATTTGGTGGGAGCTCGGTCTTAGGACCCCCGAAACTTTCCCGGCAAAATACTCCCCCGACAGCCCATGAAATGGAGAATGGTTGGGACTAAAAGAAGCAGCACCTCAAGGCGGTCCTTTCTTGTATTGCTCGTCGGGCACGAGAGCATCTGTGCTGTCCGGACGCCGGCAATCAGAGAGGACAGCGTTTCTGTGCTCGCGCGGAACCGAGAAAGAAACTCGGTCAGGAGTGGTTCTCGTCTGGGAAACAGGAGGAAGGGTGGCGTGGGCTGTGTGCTGGCCTTTGAGCCGCGGTTTTTGCACCTGAGGTGGCCGATTGCTGCCTCGGTGGCTCGCCGCCGTTCTCTTGCCTTGGGCGCGAAGCCGAGGTCGGCTGCAGCAACCGACTGCACCCTCATGTGTGCAACTGACCTGTGGGCCTCCCTTTTACCCCTTTTTCCCTAATAATTCTTTTCTGTTTTTGCTAATTATCCCACCAGCTACTCACAATTTAATGTGAGACTTAGCCCCCAAGTTTTGGTTCAAATTCAAGTTCTCCAATTTGAAATTTGGTTGGTCCAATTTGCTTCATATTTAAACTGAATTTCAAATTCAGTTTTGAATTATTGCAAATTTGGCTCCCGACAAGATGAACTCCAATGGTGATGAAAATTGGTGGGCTAACTCATAAAAATGTGCTGAGTTTGAATATGAAGCTAACTTTTGAGTTTGGGTGATGAAAGTTGCTGCAATTTGAATTTACATTCAAATTGCCCTCTTTTTCAAATAACCCAAAAAGTGCCTCAAAAAGTGTTGGATTTGCATGAAACTTGGTTTGAACCCTCCCAAGACTTTTCAAGTTCTAGGGGTGAGCTCAACCTCTCATGTTCATGTGTCCAAATCCCACTTTGTGAAAATGAAGGCTTTCCCCTCTAATCACTCTTTTGATGGAGGTTACTTGCTCTTCACAATATTTCCTAAGATATCCACAATAAAAACTGTGGTGTTGTGAGGTGAAGAAAAGTTTTTGCAAGTCCCTTTTCTTGGGCTTTTACAGAACCATTAGGCGTGCCTGTTGCTGCAATTTTCCATCCTACCATTTGTATGACTTGCATGTAGAGTTTCATACATAGGTGAGTCGGATAAGTCTTACTTATCCATCGTGCTCACGGTTGCTATTATGAGTGTTTGCAGGTGAGGAGTACCCCACTGATATGGATTCCAGGTTCACCGGGGAGGTTTACCCTCCTTCAGGAACTACGGCCGAGTGGGAGCCATGCACGCCACCGTGAAAATAGGGTGTGCTGTTAGTGTGGGTTGTCCATAGGGTTGGACAACCGACTTTTGCTAGATAGGGTTAGGCGTGAGTTGTATAGTATTTTCCGCTGCAATAATAACTGTAAATTAGAGGTAAATTGAACAAGTTGTACCAATTTTATATAAATTCAGTAAGTTTGAATGCAATACGTGTTCTCCTGATCATGTGTGCCGTCGGGTGTAGCATCGCGCGGTAACACCCTCTGTGATCATGGAATGTACGGATTTTGGTCCGTCATAGCCTGGTATCAGAGCTGCTTAGAAGATAGCACACTAAATAAGGACCGTACTACGAGAAAAACTTAAAATTACGGTGAGGAATCGATGGTGTGCTATATAAGGACTATTAATAGTATAGTTATAACAACGCACCTACGCTCAGGTAAGAGGTAAGATACGCTACCGAAAGTAGTCAATTTCGGTTAGCTCCCTCATGCGAGGAACATATCATGAGATGTTCCGTTCAGCAATGAACGGAAAGTGAATATGTTTTATATGACTCTTCATATCTTAGAGAGATATGAAATGCACTAGCCTCCAGTGCACAAACCCAGGGGCAAGAGGAGGAGACCTCATCGTGTGGTTTGTAACACGAAGTATGTTCTCAATGACTCTTCATGTCCTATGGGGCATAAAAAAAACGCTGGCATCGGTGTGCTTAATTGCAAAGGTGTGAGCTCTCCGCCGGGTGGTAAATAACCCGTCCATGTACCTTGAGACGTGGCTTCACTTAAGGATGACCGTATGGCAATGATACAGGCGTATGTATTTAATTTCAACTATGGACCTGCCTGAAATGAAAAAACCCATTGAGTGCATCATTATTGAGTGTTCTTCTGCAGGTTCCAACCATGTTTGCGTATCTCGTGTAGCACACTTTTGCGAGAGGCTGTTTTTAGTGCCACGGTTTGAATCGTATATGCCGGTATAATCCGGTTAGGGTTTTCTATTTGGTGAGGAATGTAGTACTGACATGTAAGAATTACTGTTGCATTGAACAACTTTTAAAAGGAACTAAAAATGACTTAAGGATGGTTATATTAGCTCCTAGTACTCTGGTTTTGGAGTATGATTCAAAATTGTGGTAATTCATCCCAAGTGGTTTGATCAACAGAGTGCTCTGTTTTCTGGGAGAAACTCTTCTGGAGTTTGACAGAGCATAAATCACAAGTTATTTAGCCAATGGAGGTGTATGATATAGTTCTGGAAAGGTGTTGAAATTATCTACATCTTTTCTTTATACATCCAGAACAGAATCATATATAAAACCGGTTGAAATTCCAGATGAGTGCAAGCTGTCCAGAACCAGGACAGACTCAAAACCTCTCTGGACTGTTCTATTTTTCAATCATAACTTTCTGTAGAAAATCTATAATAGTCATATGATACCTTTTTGGAAAGTTTATGAGATGTGTTACATCTTTGTAATTCAAAGTTTTTACAGTTGCAGTACAGAATCAGTTGGGATTTTGAGTGGAAAACAGCAACTTCCCAAAGGAGGTGCTGTTGAAATTCTCCCAGAAATTCTGTCAACTTTGAGTTATCATAACTTTTTATCCAGTGCTGGATCTGGGGGAAAGTAAATACTCGTTGGAAATATATTGAAGTTGACTTCAACTTTTGTATTCAACTTAATTTATGAAAATGCCAAGTAATAGATCAAAATCTGTATTGAGTGCAAACTTGTCCTTTCTAACAGAGAGTTGATCGGTGGAGTTTTTTAACTCTAGGATTTGTTTGAACATGGATCTGTTTAGATTGCACAAGTTGTTAAACAAGTCCTGTGATGCTTTTAATAATTTCCCTGTTGGAGTTAAGTATTTGAACAAAAGCAAATCTTGTGTCCACAGATGGGAGATGGTGGAGCTGGTTTGCCGAGTAGTCAAGCAGCGATCGATAGTCAAGCCAAAACTATCGAACTTCTGATGGGTGAACTAAAGTGTGACAACGCACGTGAGGATCATCTTGAAGAAGCAAACGAAACATTGTGTAGCACGCTATTCTCAGTAAATCAGCAACTCAGTATGAAGGAAGCTGAATTGCAAACAAGCCAGCACAGTGTGGCTGCACAGTTGCAACAGATTGCGTTGCTCATAGATGAGCGAGATGCTGCAATCAAAGAGGCACAGGGCAGGGAGGCAGACTTGGTAATGGCAAAGGATGAATTGATAGCATTGCAGTTCGCGGTGCCAACCATTGATGCTCACCCGCCCGGGGTTGTTGCCTTGGCAGCAGCAAATCCAGAGCCCGACGGTATGGTGATTGATGTTGAGCCTCCACTTGAGGTTGTAGCACCTGCACCAGCAAACGTCGAGGAGGATCTGGAGGAGTTGGAATCTGATCCGGAGGAGGTCTTACCTGACTCAGATGACGATGTTTTTTGAGAGCAAGTGTCGTAGCCGTCACAGTACCCTTGTAGTTAGTAAAAGCTACATGTGTTTTACGACCATGTTTGTGTCGTATTATAAATAGAAGTGGGTGTGTATGTAAATGGCAGTACTAGCATAACATCTTGCGGTGACCAAAGGAGTGAAGATGAACTTCCATAATGGCAGTTCCTCATTTTGGAGTTAGCTATTGTAACTTTGGTCCCGAAATGATATATTGTGTATAAAGTTGTACTTTATCCATATACCTCATGTTGTGCCAATATTCAGTTGTCATTACATTCCCTACTGTTTATTGGATTAGTTGAAGTTGAAGTAAGGTGGCTGATTTGCTTGTCGTCGTGGTTGCAGAATGCTTTGTACCCGATCCACAAACGAGGTTGGTGGGTCAAGCCTACAGGGAGGGGACGACTCCCATCAACCCGCCTATGACAACCCCCCGCAGCAGCAACCACTGCCTCCACCTCCGCTTACATTGGCGGATGTGATTGCGGCGCTCGTTAGCTCTTGTGATGAGCAGACCGACCTGCTCCGCACGATAGCTCAAAATAGTCCTAGGCGGGGACGCGACAAGACGTAGGACATCGCCAGACTCACACCACCACATACTCAGATTTCATGGGTACGCACCCTCCAGTGTTCACCGAAGCGGATGAACCCCTGGAGGCTGACAACCGGCTGCGGACAATTGAGTCCAAGTTGCTTCTTTAATGCACCGAGAAGCAGAAGACTCTGTTTGCGGCACAGCAACTGCACGGTGCCACCGGCGCGTGGTGGGAAAACCATCTTGCCTCACTACCTGCGGACCATGCCATAGAATAAAGGGAATTCTGGGAGGCGTTCCGTGCCTATCATATACCTCCCGGGATCATGAAGAGGAAATTCCAAGAATTCTTGGAATTAAAGCAAGGCGGGAGGAATGTGCATGAATACTCCTGTGCTTTCAATTGTCTGGCGCAATATGCGTCGAACTATATCTCCACGGAGGAGAAGAAGCGCGAGCACTTCAATCGAGGTTTGAATCCCGAGATGAAGGCGCATCTCGCGCAATTCAATCGCGGCACCTTCAACAACAACGTCAATGTCGCGATTGTCCAAGAAAACGCTCAACGTGAGCTCATTTCTGATCAGAGGAAACGGAGTGCTCCGCGGAGCAGTGGGAGTGGAGCTCCCCAGAAGTATCGAATGGTGTATCTGACACCATCCGGTCAACGGTGGCAACCACCGGGATGACCACAGCAGTTCAGTGGTCGTTCATACCAACCGTCACCATTCCGACCGCCGATGCCACCACCGCGACCGCAGCAGCAGCAACAGATGGTACCCCGTTCAATTCCACAATAGAAAAGCGCACCAGGATTCCGTCCACCGGTCAGCAGAGGACCGCCTAGCTACACGTGTTTCACGTTGTGAGACCTATGTGTGCTGAATACATTGGCAAATAGAATAAAAGTGAGAATTTACATTCAATGTTTTGAATATTGCCGAAATACCCGCTTCAGATTGTCCGAACTTTCTCGTTGCATTTCAGGAGTAACTGTCACTACAGAGCGGCTGTTTTCATAGTGTTTAATTTTCAGCCACTCTGTTTTTAACTTGCAATGTTTCGAACATGCTTCTTGGCTTATGGAATGTTTGATTAGTATTCTCTTACTAAGTCTTTGATGTGTTATGGCTGATTATGGTGGTTAATATATTGCTATTGTCAACATGCTTATGTGAGGTGCTCATGTAAGGTGTTGTGGTTTTCGGACCAACGTGAGTCAAGTCGCAGACTCATGCTCGGAAAAAAGTGGATGTTTGTTCATGTGCAGGTGTTTCTTGAGGTAAAGGCATGGCTGGTGATGGAGATCCTTGAACTAGTCTGAGGGAGAAGATGAGGTTCAACAACCAAGTTCGGGAGGAATTGTGGTTGAGCTGATCGGGAGGTCATGCAACATGTTTGGGTCAAGAACAATGCATATGAAGGTGTTGTGAACGTTTTGGAAAGTGTTTGCACGTATGAAAGGGGTGCATGGACGTGGCTACATTGTTCCAATACATGGTGAAGAGATATGGAAGTGAAGATATTGTTGAAAAGGTTCAACCGGCTGGATTTTGCGCTCAGGCTGCGGATGAGGCGGTTATGGTTTGTATATGGAAAGTTTCGAGTTGGTTATAATAGGATTTCATTTTAGACATGAAGTAGAGTTGTTTAAGTAATGTTTGGGATGTTCCTAAGGTGTTTGGAAGTATTAAGATTGCTTCTATCTGCGTATAGAAGAGTCTTGAGCAGTTTTGGAAAGTTATAGTTTGAATCCAAGTAGGAGTAGGAGTCCTAGTTGGATTGGGTTGGCCTTAGGGCTGGTTATATAAGCAAGGGAGGCCATGGCTCGTGGAGAGCACGACTTGTGGATGTTTCTATTAATTTTTTTCAATAAAATTCGTATTTTAGAGGAGCTTTGGCACCTTGTTCGTCCGACTTGTTTCAGACAAGTTTTTCCTCGGCGAGTTTCTGGACAGACCGACGTTGTTTCGGTATTTCGATCATAACTCGCGTTTTACTGATCCAATTAACGTGCTTATTTTTTTGTTGTATTCGTAACTTGATTATATATAATATATAAAAATTTCACGGTCATTGGATTTGTTATTTTTTATCTACACGAGTTTCTTTGCAGCATTGCAGATCTATTTATAAAATCGGATAGAACAGATTGACCTTCGTCTAGTCTTTTGATCATCACTCAAGTTCTACTTAGTGTTTTCATGTGATTCTTGTTGCGGTGGATTCGTGAATTGATTCTCTATAATTTCCACTAGTTTATTCACGTTTGAACACGTCGAAAACAGTCGCACACACGGTTTCTTTATTAGATCGATTTTCTGCCAAGAGGTTTTTTTAGCTTCCGCTAAAAAAGTTTTTTGTAGCCAATGTTCGGATTCTTAGTGGTGTTGCCAATGCATTAATCAAGGGGGAGATTGTGATATCTATGTGCACTGAATACATTGGCAATTAGAATAAAAGAGAGGATTTACATTCAAAGTTTTGAATATTGCCGAAACACCCGCTTCAGATTGTCTGAACTTTCTCATTGCATTTCAGGAGTAACTGTCACTGCAGAGCAGATGTTTTCATAGTGTTTAATTTTCAGCCACTCTGTTTTTAACTTGTTGTGACACCCGGTTCTGAAAATGAACCAAATGAATGCAAATGAGTGCCCAGGATGTTCATCACACATACACATGTATTCCACAAACTGAAATTCAGAATATAACCACGTACAAATATTGTTTAAGTACTTTATTACATTGACTCAATGTATCACTCATGAATATCTAACTTATTCTTGCAGCGGAAGACTCTAAACGACAGTGGAAAATGACTAAAACAGCAGGCTCCAATCTTCAACTCCACAGGCATGTTGACGGTAGTGCGCACGCCTAGTACTCCACTTGTTCCTCGAAATATTCTTCTCCTGTAGTTGATGTATATGTGGGAATGAAAGGGTGAGTACATGTCGTACTCAGCAAGTACGGGAAAAGTATGACATGTAGCTTACAACAAGGTAGGAAATAAAGAGGTTCATTGCAGCTAGCAAATTTTATTTCACGGACATGATAAAACAGCAACTATTTCTAGGTGAGTTTAATACCATCATAACCAAGTAATTCATCAACATTCCTTCATCATAATTCAACATTGATCAAGTCTCAACAAGACAATAATCTTTCTCAAGTTCATCTCATACTCATAAATATTCATAACTATCTCATTTTCATATAACCGAAACCAAACTCATTGTCATGACCCAAAACAGTCCCAAAACCAATCCCAATGACCATACCCGAATAACCATCCCAAGTTTTGCCTCTAATCATGGAATTTGGCTAGGTGCTTGTGACCATAAGCACGGCTATCATGATAGTTTTGCACTCTGCAGAGGTGGCACCACTTTACCCACAAGTTCGTGATTTCGTCAACCGTCGGCGACTAGAGAGGACCTCTATTATACCAGTACACAACCGTCGGTGTATGGCCAAGAGATCACAAAATAGCTTTTACAAAAGGGGCTACTAGAATGTACGGACCCACTGAGGTTTCACCGGCAGGCTCGAATCTCCATTCTCCCACCCACGGGCCCCCTCTTGTGCCATTAAGTTCCCAGGGTAGTCCTCCTCGACTCCCGTTCCCCGCACCATCCATTGGTCCATAACAAGCTAGCAACACACCTAATTGGTCAGCTAAGCAGCACCCATATTTGGCCTTGTGGTGGCACTGCTTTCCTGGCATGTGCTCGCATGAACCGGTCCTTAGATCTACGGCAAGCAAACCACCATCTCATTCAGCAACATCCACGAACCAAGCTCGCCTAGATCTCCCCGGTTCCATTCTCATTAACATTATCAAGTTCTCATTATCTTTATTCTCATGAGTGCAGTAGCTAAACATGTTTTATTTCAGCTTCCTGTATCCCGTAAGATAAGCGAAGCAAAAAAGGAAATACGACCATACCCGACTCTTCAACTTTTCCGGCGACAAGGATGGTTAACAAAACTAGTAAACTCCTATAAAAGGGTGTCCCATCAAGTTGACACAAGCATACGAGTTTTCGCAAGCAAAACAGTTTTGAAAACATAGGATCAATATGATCAAGGGGCACTTGTCTTGCTCCTGCGGTTCATGTTGCTCAAGCGTCCCGAAGTCTTGGTGCTGTAGTTCCTCTTAGACGGCCTCTTGAGTGTGTCCTTCTACTCACGACCACGCACATACAAAATTTACAGCAATCAATTATCATGCACAAACTTTACTCAAGATGCAATGAAGTGGATGAATGCAATTCCTATGGTGCAGTTTATAAAAATCAGTTTGCACGTGTTATTGCATGTTTTAGTAGGCTTCCATGGGGTTTTATGATGATCAAGGCTGTTGGGATTAAGTGTGGACGTGGTTATGATCTTGACACAATGTGTAGATACATTCCACCGTCAAAATTGACCAAAACATGGTCTGTCCACACGCAGAATTTTCTGCTTGCAGGGGGTGAAGAAAACGGGTGCGTAGAAACAGCGGCGACGTTATAAGAGGGGTAATGGAAACCTACCTCACTTGTTCCTCCTCTCTTTCTGGCGGAAGAACCTCCTTCTTTGCAATGGCAGCAGCAGGAGATTTTCTATGGAGAATTACGAGGTTGCGGCTAGGGCAGAACATCAGGGGCTTCTCCGGTGACTGCGAGGCGTGACGGAGCTCCGACGGCGTCCAAACTCCAGATACGGGGGGCGGCGACTTGAGCTGGCAGCAAGGGAGGGTGGCAGCCAAAATAGAGGTGTAGGGTCGCGGCTAAGGGGGGGTGGGTTTTATTTATAAGGGTGGAAAGAGCTAGGGTGGCTAGAATTTAGCAACCCAATTATCCAATGGCTGAGATTTAATTTTAAAAGAGGTGGAAGCTAGGGGCTGGGATTTTATTATTTATTTTCCACCAATGGCTGAGATTAATTGAGAAAATAAAAGCCCACAAAAATCAAAAAGGGGGGCGGCTAGGGTTTCCCCCCCTAATGGGTTGCGGCCAAGGGGGTGGGGCCCATTAGGGTTCCCCCCACCATCTAATTGGGGTGGCCAAAATTGGGGGGGGGGGGGGATTCCCACCAAATGTAGGGGGAAATCCCCTAGGGGAATTTTGGGGAATTTGGGGAAAATCAGAAAAATTGGGAAAATTAGGGAAATAGGGTAGAGGGGAATTTGGGGAAGTTTGGGGAATTTTGGAGGAAAATTGGGGTGGCCCAATTTGGCTATTTTATTTATTTTTCTTTTTATTTATATTTTTATGTAATTTCCTTTTCTGTTTATTTCCATTATTTTCTATTTTTATTCCCTTTTACTATTTCATTTGCTTCTATATTCCTTTCTTTATTTCTTCTTCTTTTTAAATGCTTCTCTATATGAAAAATGTATGCAATGCATGGTAGTAATTTTGAGGGTGTTACACTTGCAATGTTTCGAACTTTCTTCTTGTCTTATGGAATGTTTGCTTAGTATTCCCTTACTAAGTCTTTGATGTGCTATGGCTGATTATGGTGGTTAATACATTGCTATGGTTTGCAACATGCTTATGTGAGGTGCTCATGTAAGGTGTTGTGGTTTTCTGACTAACGTGAGTCAAGTCGCGGACTTGTGCTCGGAGAAAAAAGTGGATGGTTGTTCATGTGCAGGTGTTGCTTGAGGTCAAGACATGGCTAGTGATGGAGATCCTTGAACTAGTCTTAGGGAGAAGATGAGTTTCAACAACCAAGTCCGGGAGGAGTTGTGGTTGAGCTGATAGCATGTTTGGGTCAAGAACAATGCCTATGAAGGTGTTGTGAACGTTTTGGAAAGTGTTTGCACGTATGCAAGGGGTGCATGGACGTGTCTACATTGTTCCAATACGTGGTGAAGAGATATGGAAGTGAAGATATGGTTGAAAAGGTTCAACCGGCTGGATTTTGCGCTCAGGCTGCGGATGAGGCGGTTATGGTTTGTTTATGGAAAGTTTCGAGTTGGTTATAATAGGATTTCATGTTAGACATGAAGTAGAGTTGTTTTAGGAATGTTTTGGACGTTACTAAGGTGTTTGGAAGTATTAAGATTGCTTCTATCTGTGTATAGGAGAGTCTTGAGCAGTTTTGGGAAGTTAGAGTTTGAATCCAAGTAGGAGTAGGAGTCCTAGTTGGATTGGGTTGGCCTTAGGGCTGGTTATATAAGCAAGGGAGGCCAAGACTCGTTGAGAGCACGACTTGTGGCTGCTTCTATTAAGTTTTGATCAATAAAATTCATAGTTTATAGGAGATTTGGTGCCTTGTTCGTCCGACTTGTTTCAGACAAGTTTTTCCTCGGCGAGTTTCTGGACAGACCGATGTTGCTTCGGTATTTCAATCATAACTCGCGTTTTACTGATCCAGTCGATGTTATTCTTTTTGGGTTGTCTTCATAACTTGATTATATATCATCTATGAAAAATTAACGGTCATTAGATATGTGGTTTTTGATCTACACGAGTTTCTTTGCAGCATTTCAGATCTGTTTTTAAAATCGGGTAGAACAGATTGACCTTTGTCTAGTCTTTTGATCATAACTCAAGTTCTACTTAGTGTTTTCATGTGATTCTTGTTGCAGTGGCTTCGTGACTTGATTCTATATATTCTCCACTAGTTTAGTCACGTTTGAACACTTCAAAAACAGTCGCACACACGGTTTATTTATCAGATCAATTTTCTGCCGAGAGGTTTTTTGTATCTTTCGCATAAAAAGTTTTAATCTACATTCACCCGCCCCCCTTCTGATAGCTTTTCACGTTCTCTTTGACACTACACATGTGTCATCAAGTCATACATTTTTCAAGGGACTGCCCTCAAAAGTAGCAGGGCGGCGGGCAAGCCTAATCTCAGGACAGTGCTCGGGGCCGACCATAGGCCAATAAGGGAGGTCAGCAACCCGGGAACATTCATTACCTCGACATCGAGAATGTACCTGACGGAGAGGCTGTGCTGGACGGGTACGTTCACTCTCAACGATCGCCCAATAATAATTCTATTTGACTCTGGTGCAACCCACAATTTTATAAGCCCATCATATGTGGTCAAGCATCAACTACAAGTCTTCCCGACCAATTGCTCCTATATGATTTGCTCACTGGGAGGGAAGATTTCCGTAAATTTGGTGATTCCGAAAGCACCACTATGCTTGGGTGGGAAAATATATCCCACTACCATGATTATTCTTGAGGGACAGAAGATTGATGCAATCTTGGGAATGTCATGGCTAAGTTACCATGGCGCTATTCTGGAAACTTTATCTCGGACGGTTCACCTACATTCTCCACTCCTCCATCCGCATTCAATCGTTCTGGACAGCCCTGTCCTGGAAGTTTCAGCAGCTTATCATGCTGAAACTCTCAAGTTAGAGGACATCCCCGTAGTCTGGGAATACCCCGACGTGTTTCCGGATGATTTACCGGGCATGCCGCCCGAACGGGATGTTGAGTTCAAGATTTAACTTGCACACGGACAACACCAATATCACGGATACCGTACAAGATGGCTCCTAATGAGCTGGCTGAATTGAAGGAATAGCTCAATGACTTGTGGGCTGCTCGACCGAGTTCCTCACCATGGGGTTGCTCGGCGCTATTCATGAAGAAGAAGCATGAAACCTTGAGGTTGTGTGTTGATTACCGACCGCTCAACACCGTCACTATCAAGAACAAATATCCACTGCCCCGCATTGATATTCTGTTTGATCAACTTGTTGGTGCAAGTGTGTTTTCAAATATGGATCTTCGCTCCTGCTATAATCAAATAAAAATCCGGGCAGAGGATATCCCGAAGACGGCATTCTTGACAAGATATGGGCTATATGAATATCTCGTCATTTCTTTTGGTCTCACCAATGCTCCGACACACTTTATGTATCTTATGAATTTGGTGTTCATGTCAGAGTTGGATAAGTTCGTTGTGGTGTTCATGGATGACATCTTGGTGTATTCCAAGTTAGAGTAAGAACACACCGAACACTTGCATATCTTGCTTTAACGACTGCGGGACCATAAGCTCTATGCCAAGTTCAGCAAATGTGAGTTTTGGATCAGCCAGGTGCCATTTTTGGGACATGTTATCTCATAGGAAGGCATTGCGGTTGATCCAAGCAAAATTGAGCAGGTGCTGAAATGGAAGTCCCCCACATCTGTCCATGAAGTCAGAAGTTTCCTCGGTTTAGCAGGATATTATCAGAGGTTCATCCCGAGCTTCACCAAGCTTGCTAAACCGATGACTGAATTATTGAAGAAGGGGACTAAATATGTTTGGAGCTCAGCACGTGAAGGAGCATTCCAAGCATTGGTGAAGCACCTCACAACAGCCCCGGTTCTAGCTCAACCGGATACGACCAAGCCTTTCAACGTATATTGTGATGCGTCTCATATCGGGCTTGGATGCATGTTGATGCAAGAAGTACGGGTGGTCGCGTATGACTCACATCAAATTCAAAACCACGAGCAGCACTATCCGACTCATGATCTTGAGCTTGCTGCCGTGATATTGGCGTAAGAAATGTAGAGACACTATCTACTCGGAAACTTAGTGCATCTCTACACCAACCACAAGAGCTTGAAGTATATCTTCACTCAAAAGGAGCTGAATATGAGGCAAAGGAGGTGGTTAGAATTAATCAAATATTATGAGATTGAAATTCATTACCATCCTGACAAGGCAAATGTGGTTGCCTACACGCTGAGTCGGAAAGCACATGTCCATTACATCACTATTACACTAATAGAAGAGGAAGAACTGAGTTTGTACTTGGTTCCATATGGATCATTATACAACCTTGCCCTCATCGCTAGTATTAGGGAGGATATTTTTGCAGCTTAGAAGTTAGACCACTACAGGAATCGCAATAATAGACGACGGCCCAAAACCGTCGTCTATAAGGTTACTACCATCGTCAATAAGTTATTGACAACGGTAAATGTTTATAGATGATGGTTTCTAGCCGTCGTCAATAAGTTTGTTGATGACAGTAACCGTCGTCAATAAGTTTATTGACGACGGCTGAAACCAGCTGTCGTCTATAAGTGTGTCGTGCCAAGTGGCTTTTCAAGAGGCTTATAGACGACAGCTAGCAGTTGGCCGTTGTCAGTAAGGAAGCTTATAGACGACGGTACAGTGGGCCGTCGTCTATAAGTGTGTCGTGCCACGTGGCTGTTCAAGAAGCTTATAGACGACGGCCAGTAGTTGGCTGTCGTCAATAAGGAAGCTTATAGATGATGGCTAGCTGTACCGTCGTCTATTATTGTGGCTTATTGACGACAGCTAGGTCGGCCATCGTCAATTATTATGCCTTGTTGACGACGGCTAAGTACCAGAAACCGGCGTCAATAACAATTGCAGTTTTTTTTAATAGAAAAGGCTGCTCTGGCTTCGAGGCCAGCCTTGGCTCAATGGCCAGATCACACAGGAATGAAAACAAATATATCACAAGCATCAAAACACTATACGCACGTCACTACCCAACGCTACCCCGACCGCTGCCACCGGAGTCCGGGAAGTCGTCCTCGCGCTGTCGTCCAAACGCCGGATGCCGGGGGTGGAGTTTGTTGAGCCTGCGTCGCCGATCCCTATGATGTGCATGTATAGTTAGACAAATTAGAAGTTTAAAAATGCGGATTTGACTAAATAAACTCATTACAAGTTAGAATTGAGCAAGTTAGCTAGATTTGGCTATGTTTGAGTAAGTTTGCTCATATTTTACTAAGTTTGAGAAATATCGACTAGTATTTGACACGACCCCATTGGTCCTGTCGAGCCAGGATCACGCTGAGGGGTGCTGCGTTGCACAGCACCGTATAACACACGTCAAAGGTACAAAGCGGAAGCGGAAATTTTATTACATAAACAAGTTTATGAACATGTTTACATCAAAATAAGTTCAGTCTACACTCGCGGGCGTAGACTAAGCATCAAGTGCACGTTCAGCCCTCGAACGTGTCCTTGCTGGCACACACGCACACTAACTCTGCGGCGTGCACGACTCCCACTCGACGGGGTTCCGTCTCCTCTTCGGGAGTCCCTTCCTCATAGAACAAGTGGTACTCACTGACCGCGAGGGACGGCGATTATAATCAATTTACACCTGCAGGGTTACCCGAACAACCCGTCACGTACGCCCGTACTCGATGTTGCCTACAACAACCATCACGGACGCCGTATGCAACAACCTTTCACCCGTTAGCCAAATGTTGAACCGGTCCGATCGTCCCGAGCAAGAGGTCCCTGCACGCGCATCTCAGTGCCGCCAGCCGATTTACACCTCGAGCTCTCAACCTACCCTCTGAACGACCAGCTATGCCTCAACACCCAGCTACCCGAGTTACATCGGTTTCCCGGTTCCCATATAGCCGGTAGGTCTTCGGTACTGTTCTAGCTTGTTCAACAGGCCCGCACACGGCTCGGTCCTCAATCGACACAAGCGGAGCTACAGCACACAGGCCCCAAAGTCCTGCTGCCCTTACCCTCCGCTTGGTCTCATTTTCTTGCCATGTGTTTCATGTGCTATTACTACCCGAGTCGAGTGCCTCTAGCCTATGCTCGCGAGTAGTGCCAACTACTCGACTTGTACCGAATCCTACTCTATCATAGCAATGCAGTAGCTAACGGAGTTTGCAATCCTAAACCCAACCCATGGTTTTCTTGGCTATGCAGTTGGGTTTCCACAAAAGACTCTAATGCAAAGAATAATAATGCTCAAGTAAGTGCTCAAAACAATAAAAATTTGTAAAAACGGTTAATGCAAACCGGAGCTTGCCTTGCTGCTCTTGGTCGTAGGCTAGCTGTTCCTCCGGAGTAACGAAGTCTAGGACTTCGGGTTCCTCCTCGACCTTAGCGACTACATGATAGAAACAATACATGTATTAATTTAATGCATTTGTATTAGGTTTGAAGTTGTGAAGTCAATACTTTTTGCTAGACAGACCTAATGACTGTGAAACTTTTATTGTGGCTTGGTTACAACCTAAACAAAGAATTGGTCAAGTTTTATTTGCAGCAAAGCCCATTTGAGCCCTCCACAATTAATTATGTCCTTGACTTTAATTGGAACTCTTAGGGTGTTCTAGGAATTTTCATGAAACAAACTATGACTTTCTGAAAACTAGATTTTCAGAGGGTTCTAATGGAGTTGGTCTCACTTAATTTGAAGGTTCCTAACTAAAGTTATGAGCTAAACAATTCCAGAGAAATTTCTGAAAATGTTTCTGAACATTTTCTATTTTCTCTGGAACAGTTTCACTAATCACACCATTAGGTGGATCAGATGAGCTCAAATGGATCTGAAATTTTTATGGTAGTTCAGGGATATTTTGGTGAACATCCCAGCAAAATTTCAAGGTTTTCCTCCAAAGGATTCTCCAGTTAAAATTCCTAACAGTTTAAATTTTGAGGAATTAATTCTGGAGAATTAAGGGTTTTCATGAAGTGAAACTGGATTTGCTGGAAAGTACCCGGAGAGCTGAATCCAGCAAAATTTGGTTCACTCAATTTGGAGCTTTCTAGCCAAAGTTATGAGGACTTGAAGTTTGGATGAATTCTGAAAATCGGGGAAAAGTTTAAACTCTCGGGGCCGTGGGGACACGTGCCGATCGTGGAGGTGTCCGGCACACCGGGGCTCGCAGGGTATTTGCGCGCCAGCACAGCCGATCCCCGGCCACACCCGATCCCGATTTAAATTCTTCAGCCGCTGACACGTGGGCCAGCCGGCTTCTTCTTCCTCCCGCCATTCTCTCGCGCCCGCGCCGCCGACCTCGCCGGAGCAGACTCGGGGCTCGCCGGCTCGCCGCTGCCGGACCTCCCATGGCCTGAAACTTGCCGCCAGGGGGTTGTCGACGTCGAGGAACACGTCGGTGGTGTCAGGTCGGGCTGGGGGTGACAGGAAATAGCTCGGCGACGTGCCGCGACCTCGGTTGAGGTTCGGCGCTGTCGACCGTGGGTTCTAACCCGCCAACACCTCGAACAAACGGTCCTACAGCATCAGTGTACCTCTAGGAAGCTCGACAAGGTGTCTAAAGGGTTTAGGGATGGCGGCAAGTCGGTCGGCACCGTGTGACCGATCGTGCCCGCCATGGCCGCCCTCTATCGAGCTCGAAATTCGTTACTCCTAGACAGTTTTACGCCACGGATGCAGAAAAGAACTTGATCGCCCGCTAGTCCAGCGTCTATGTGCAAGATTTGATGACCTCCGAAAGATCATAGAGCGACAATTTAAAGAAACCGTACCGGAAGCTCAGTTTAAGGTTGCCGGAGCAAAAACTGAGAATTCGCCGGCGAGAGTTCACGGCGTGGCTTGAGCTTCAGGTGGAAGCAGCGTGGAGTCCGTGCGCTCCTGTTGCCGCCCTTGCTCAGCCGTGGAAGTGGTTGCAGCGTGCTGCCCGCGTGAGACCGATCGCCGTCCTTCAGCTAAACTGCGGCGGTCGTCGTTGGTCACGGGAACAGGGGCCGAAACCCGGTGGTCCAGGCGTTGGGAGGGTGGTGCGCGACCTCCGGTGGCTGTCTAGCAGCTTAGGAACGAAGGAGATTGTTTTGCTGGTTTTCCCGATTGAGCAGAGAGCTGCGGCGAGGAACAATGCCGCTGCTCGGGTTTGCCCGCGAGAAGATAAAGCCGGCCAACTCCTGCTCGGCTGAGGCGGTGCCGGTCGCGTGGGGGCGCGAGCAAGCCGCCCTGGGCGCCAGCGCGCGGAGAGGGAAGCAGCTGGTGGCGCCGGTAGCTGCTCGGTGGCACAGCCGACAGCTGCTCGGTGGAATTTCCCACCGAGACTCTGACTTTGGTTGCAAGTTTCTCCTTCTTCCCTCTATGACATGTGGGTCCCACCCAGGGTTTTAACCTCTGAAATTTACTCCTAATCACTGTAGTGAACAGTGAACCCCATAATACCCCTGGTGATTCAAATTATTCACCCTTGAGCCATTCGAATTGAATAGGATTCGAATTGGGTTTGGTTTGAGTGAATTCCAGCACAAGTTCAGTTTTGAATTCAAACAAAGTTTGAATTCGTCCCACTTAGCTCATGTCAAGATCAACTCCAGATGGAGTAAAAATTTGTGTGTGAGCTCACAAAAATGTGCTGAGTAAGAATATGCCTCCCACTTTTAAATTCATGGGATAAAAACAGTTTGAATTTGAATATGGTTTCAAACTGCCCTCTTCCTAACTATACCCAAAATGACCTCAAAAGGGTTTTGAATTTGGGTGAAACTTGGCATGGACATCTTTAGTAAAGTGTAGGAATTTTCATATGTCCAGTCCATCTATATCACATGTGGGAAATACCACTTTTGCAATGTGTAAGTTTGTTCTCTAATGAGCATGTTGGTAATTGTTACTTGCTCTTCATTTGTGTTCATCATTCTTCCTCAAATGAGGTGTGTGGTGTGGTGATGAACACTGCAAATGTGTGTCAAAACTGAGGCCCTTACAGTATTGTTTATGTTTGAGCAAGTTTAAACTAGTTTTGACTATGCTTAAGTAAGTTTGCTCATATTTGACTAAGTTTGAGCAAGATCGACTAGTTTTGTGTATGTTTGAGGAAGTTCAACTAGTTTTGCTATGGTTGAGTAAGTTTTACCATTATTTTACTATGTTTGAGCATGTTTAACTAGTTTTGGCTATGTTTGAGTATGTTTGATCAAATTCAACTAAATTTGAGCAAGTTTAACTAGTTTCAGCTATTATGAGCAATTTTGTACCTGTGCTCCTGTCATCGGCCCCTGTGGCACCTATGGCGGCTGTATCGGTGGAGGCGCCCACTGGGGAAAAACAGCCTGCTGTCCTGCGGCCATAGCCTGCAAATATGAAGCAAAATATTATGCATGTCATTCATATATTAGAAATGTTGAGTACAATGGTCCGAACTTACCTGCATGGCAGCTTGCAACTGTAGCATGTACGAGTGTTGATACTTGTCCCTAGCCCTGAGCTCCACTGCATGCCTCTCGTTCGTCAGTCGCAGTGCTTCCTGCGTCCATTGGAGCTCCTCCAGGACACTCTAGAGCTCCAGATCTCGGCTCATACGCCTACTGGACCCACCCTGGGATGAAGAGACCCTCGTGGAAGACCATGCCTCCCTCGAGTTAACTACTCCGTCAAAGATGGCCAACCTACACAACAAAGTAAGAGTATTAAAGTTTCGTATCTCGAAGTCCATGACATTAAATAAAAAATAACAGAACTCACCGGCCGTGAGGTTTCCCGCCACCGCTTGCATACGCGGCTTTAGGTACGATCGGCGCATTCTGCCAATCGTAATCTTCACCTCGAAGCCTCTGCACCTCCTCCCCATACTTTTCCTAGAAATACAGAAAAATAAAGTCATCAAAAGTATTAAAGAGAATCCAATTAAGTTAACAAAAGAACTCACCAACGTCTCTGTCGCCGTCTAAGAAGACAGCTGATCAGGCTGCGATGGGTCACTTCCCATGTGACCCCTCCTCCACACCTAGATAGCGGTTGCAGGGGACCCGGCCCGTGTCACGGGGCCGTGTCGCTCGCCCGGGAATCGCATTGGGTGGTGTCGTGTTATGCAGCATCCAACAGCACACATGTAAGGAAAACTGTATTACATAAATCAAAAGTGGAACCTTACAAGTGTTCTTTGTAAATACTTTATATCAAATAGCTACAGCGGAAGACTACAATCAACTCACGTCGAATAACTAATAAGCACTCGAGAAGAGGTCCAGCCCGCGGACTCCTCTCGCTAGCAACACAAAGACATTGCAGCGACTGGGTTCTCCAAGTGTTATATGACTCGGAAGTCTCCGAGTCTCACCGGACAACCTTCTTCATACACGTCTATGTTAACCTGCAAAACCACTCATATAGCAAGAGTGAGCACAAAGGCTCAGCAAGACTTAACCGTCTCTCCTAAAGCATGCAAATCTACATGAAAGTAACTTAAGGCCTAAACATGTAGGTTGCATAAAGACTCGCCTACACGTTCATCCTTAACTTTCTGATTTTAGCCATATAGTAGTGACCTTGTGCTGAGCAACATTGGAAATTCACAATCAAACAAGAAACACTTCATTCCAATGTTACTTGTCCCAAGATAGAAAATAACTATAATTTGCTCTATCACTACTTCATCCATGGTTTTCATGCAATTTGAATTATCATAACAGCAATTAAAACTTGCAAACTGTTATCACACAACTTGCTTACTACGTCACAACACAGTGAGCAAGCGGTACTCATATCCCTGAGGGACGGTGATTCGAATCAAACACTGTCTGGATAACTCGACACATATGCCCGCCTCTGAAGACCCAAATCTGGCGTCCTTCATTACGTCTTATGTGGCAACCTTTCGCAGGACACTGGACTGTAGAACCGGTCGCGCCGTCTCAGGCTCATAGGTCTAACGAGACGATGTGGTATGCCTCTACAATCCAGTTAACCTGGTACATCATCCCATATAGTAGTAAGCATCCGTTACACAACTCAATACTTGCTCATCGGTGTCGCACACGCATTGGTTCTTAACCAACACAGGCAGAGCTACTCGACCAAGACCTCATCTTGTCGCTGCCAAACCCTGCTGCCCGGTCTCATCTTTGGAAACATAAACTTTAGGTTGCCTCTGTTAACCACACCCGCGTGATCCTGAACTATAGCTCGCGAGTAGATTCCAACTACTCGGCTTCTACCTGATGTCATAATCTATTTAGCATGGAAACCTTCTACAGCAGAGAACACTATTCTACCCTTGACTCGATGGCTTCTTTGGTCATGCATTTGGAGTATAAAACATTCCTGACCTAATGCACATACAAACTTTAACCCATAGTAGTGAACAAAGTAAAAACTTTATAAAACAACTTAAATGCAAACCGGAGCTTGCCTTGGTTTTGCAGGTGACTAGTATGTAATGTTCAGTTAGTGAAGATCACTTGAGTCTTGATTACTCACTTTCCTCCCTCTCTGATCTCCACTTCGATTGCTTCACAATCTTCATGTAGATGCTACATGTCATGAATATGCATATGTATTTAATTGTAAAGCTTTTTCTAACAAGTTCTAATGACAAGTTTAAAACTGGAACTATATTTAAGAATTTAAAATGACACTTGTGCTAGTGGTTTGGGTTTGGGTTAAGCAACATGATCAAGTGATAAGTGCATTTCATCACTTGTGTGTTACTCATCTAAGAGGTTAAACAGGACAGTGATGATCCAGAGCTCCAATGGAGCTAAAAATTTTCATGTGAGTTCCTTGTCACAAGAAAGTCATCTGGACCAAAATTCAGAATTGTTCAATGAGTAGTTCACTCAGGACAATTCCCTAAGCATTTAAGAAAAAAGGAATTAATTCTGAATAAATTTGCACTTTCATGCAAATTCAATTGAACCACAATTTCAAACATAGCTCCGGGAGCATGCAGAATTTTCCTAGGATTTTTGGAGCTAAGAATTGCCCAGAACTGAATTTCCAAGTTTTGGAAATTCTCTGAAAAAGTTTCTGTATTTATTTAAACACAGCAAGTTGAACTCTGAATTATCTTAACCAAATCAACTCCAAATGAGCTGAAATTTCTACAGGAGTTCACTAACATCCTAGAGATTATTCTGACAAAATTTGAGGATTTTTGGATGAACCAAACTCCCTCTAAAATTCTTTTGCTGAAAAGATTTAAAAAAATTTAGAATTAAATAATGACTTTCATACAAATTGGGTTGCACATTAGGATAGAGTTTTTCAATATTAATCCAACCCAATTTGAATCACTAAATTTGGAGCTTCCTAGCAAATGTTATGAGGTTCTAAAGTTTGGGAAAATCTGGAATTCAAATCAAGCGGGAAAATTTAAATCTCTGACTGTAGGGCAAGGGGCTACGTGTCACTCCCTCAGGCGAACCACACGGGGCCACAGGGTTTATTCCCGCACAGCCACAGACTGATCTGGTGCAACAGAGAATCCCGGTTTCCCGAAACAGACGCTGACACATGGGCCAGCCCCCATCTTCTTCTACCTCCCGCCTCCCGCACCGGCCCGCCGCCGAGCTCGCTGGAGAGCTCGCCGGGAGGGGGTTCCGGTGCTCCGAACTCGATGATTTTCGCCGCCACTACATATTTTCATGCAGGGAACACGTTGCCGGCCTTCCCTCGGACCGAGGATGGCCGGAAACCTACGCGTGACGGTGACTGTGGCTGCGGCATGTCCGGCGACGTAGCTAGGGCGCTGTGGTGCACCAAACACTTTGCCGTTTGCTTGTACAGCACCACTGCACCGAGTAGAACACGAATCTACCCACTGATCTCACTGAAACTCGTCAGAAATAGGACCTCACCGTCGGGCTAGGTCAAAATCCAGCGAATTTCAAAAAACTCGACGAGCAGTGGCTCTGCTCGACGGTTCTTGGTGGTTTTTGATCCCCTGAGCTCGCGCGGACATCTAGAAGTAGGTTGCTAGGTTATGTGTTGAGTGGTGCAATGTGTGAGATGAATTTGCCAAGTTTCTCCACGCGGGTCATATTGCATGTCAGCAGCAAAAGCAAAATTCCAGCGAGCACAGATCATAAGAAGCTGCCGGTGTTGCGGTGAAGCAAGAAGAATTCTAGGCAAACCTTTTTGCTTTTGCAGCTTGGTGGGAGATGCACTGTGGCGACCGGGCGACGAGTTCTTGTCGCGGTGACTTCACACGGTGCTGGGAGAAAATTTGCTCTCGGTTCCGAGGTTTCCCGTGAGTTGGCGCTTTGTTCTCGCTGTGGGCACGTTGAGGGAGCTTCGGTGACACCGTGGATGAGCAGAACTCGGCAGGAAAGTCGCCGAGGTGTCCGGACGCCGTTGCTCCGATGGGGTGCGCTGTAGCGGAGGAAGAAGGTGTGCGCAGGGGAGACAACCACGAGAGAGAGGGTGCGAGCAGCATAGAGCGATGGGTTGCCGAGCGGTGTGGCCATCCAGGAGATATTATCGGTGCACTGAGGCAGTTCGACAGGCGCTCGGGCAGAAGCATCACGCGCACGCGTGCTGGCGCCGCTGCACAGCTGCTGTCAAGCGCTCTGTAGAGGAAAAACAGAGCCCGTGGCTCATTTCACAGACAGCTGGGCCCCAGTGAACAAACAGAGAAGACTTAGGGAGCAAGTCTAATTGGCTCAATGACAAGTGGGGTCCACCCCTGCTCCTCCCCAAAAGATCTTCCAAATTTGGCAGGTGACCAATTCAAATATGGGCAGCTAAATTTTTTGAACTCATTTGGACATGTGGCCAAGCTTCTTCCAAATTCGAATTTGAATTTGAATTCAAATGCCCCTTTATGTCCTCTTGCAAATGCTTAGCCAAAATACTTCCAAATGTGATAAAAATTTATATTCCCACAAATTTGGGGCTGAGGATTTCACATATGGAATCAACGTTTAAATTTGGTTGCTGCAAATATAAACTTTGAACCAACAGTTTGAACACCTCCTTTGGGATGACCCATTTTGAATTTGAGTGAAAATTTTGGTTTGCTCATAGCCCATGCTTGATCACTCTTGGTCCTAATCTGAACCTCACAAGTTCAGTTTGAGTTTGCCTTTACATTTTGAATTCAGCACGAATTCGAGCATGATCATAATTAACTCCTATTTAGCTCACCCTAAAATTAGAAGGTTGCCACCATAATTCTCCTCAATTTCAAAGGTATGAGGTTCCATGTGTATTCAAAAGTTTGGCGGCAATTTGAGGTGAGCATTTGAGTCTAAAGATCTGCTTTTTATTCTTTCTCATACACATGTATGATTTACACATGAGTTTAACTTAACATTGGTCCAGCACATTCAAATGAAACCTTGAACCCATGTTGTTGAACCCCATATACACCATCCTGTGTAAGAAAATTTTTGTAAGTCCCATTTTTCATGAACCAGAAGCATAATGATGTTCAAGCATCCGTTTATTTGCATTCACGTTTTCGGGACTTTTACAGCGGTCGGCTCCTGACCGATCTCATGCTCCTATCGATACGTAGCACAATGATAGCGCCAGAAATTAACTAAAATAAGATTCGAGTACCCCATACCATCCGTTTAGCGAGACGTATGTAGCCATCCCCGCCAAGACGGTGTTTCCCATCCGTCCCTCTACTCTGTCGCTGGATCATAGACACGCCTTGGAAGCCCTGGCTCGCCCAACGAGCACACAGAGAACTATACGCATCCGGACAGGATTCAAGCCACGGTATGCTGACCTGCACACATTTGTTATTGGATGAAAACATTGATCAAAATCGGATAATGAAGCAAAGTAAAATAAACATTTTACCTCTGCGTATTGCACCTCCGTCAAATACTTGTCGGCCACATCCCTGAACTGCCCCCGGCTCACCCTTGTCCGGATGCAACTTAAAGTACGCCTTCGTAGCCTGAATGCGAGCCGACGATATTGACTGCATCAGGAGCTTCCTGGCGTTATTGTTGAAGACCAGACGGGCGTGATCTAGCTGGGCCTCGTCCTCCAAACGGTAATATTTCTAGAAAAAGAAATATACAAGTAAATGTATTTAACATATAATAGGTTTGCATTTAACAAATATTCTTCATACTTACCATGAATTTGTGCCACACATGCTCCTGGTGGTTGCCGTAGGTAATGTCCTGGGTCATAGAGTAATCGTCCCAAGACGTAGCAGCCCGTCCGTTCACTAGACCGGGGTAGTGACAATGGATGAGCTGGCCCAGGACGGCGTTGACCTGGCGGTGGTGTCCCTGACCCGTGAACGAGTCATCGGCCCAAGACCTGATACATGATTCTCAAAGAGTACATATATAAGTGTAAAAATATATAAATTGAATTGTTAGAGATTTACTTACCTATCGCCAACTGGACGAATAACGACTCGATATTCTGGCCGTGCAGTAACCAGAGGAGGAGCCACGTAGTGGCTCTTCCTATAACGTCGCTGTGGAGTCGACTCCACATCAGGCTCTATAGAAGGCTCCAAAGAAGGATCCGAAGCAGGCTCCGAAACCAGCAGTGCCTGAAGAGGACCCCTAACCTATGTGTCCTCAGACGTAGAGTCGTCCTGAAAATTTTGAAGATTTGTAATATAGATTTAAGAAGTACTTATATAATTTATGTAATTAAAAGGTCTTTACCTGTCATGACCGTTGTCGTGACCCCTGGCCTCTATGGAGGCCCAACAACTGTGACAGTCAATCCTCGCTAGGCTGTCAGCCCTGGAAGACGGAGTCTGCTCTGGGGGGCAGAATGCCCCGCGTCCCCGTCGTCCACTGCTCGATGACATCCTTATGATAGGAAAATTTGCTAATGAATTTAAAGGAAAATATAGAAGACAAAAAAAGAGATGAAGGAAATGTTACTTGTACTCAATTTCAAAATTCATCAGTATCACGATCATGTACTCTACTCCTTAAACCGGACCATCAATCTTTTTGTCGTGGTTGATCCGGTCCAGGTACAATAAGGCATAGGAACATGAACTCATACTTCATACAAAGAAATGGTGGTAAGTTGTACGGAATAGCAAACACGGGCCAACAAGAGTATGGTGTGGCGTTTGTACTGAATGGTGAGAAGCCATCTGTCGTCAATCCAAAGCGAATATTTCTCGCGTCATTGGCGAAATCTAGATCGAAGCGGTCAAACGCCTTCCATGCCTCACTGTCGGACAGCTGCACCATCATTCCGTTGTTTTCACATACACCTTCTTTATGCCACCTCATGTGTCTGGTTGTTTTTTTAGAGAGAAACAAACGCTTGAACCTAGGTGTGACAGGCAAGTAGCGAAGCTCCTTCTGTGCGACTTGAGTCATTACTTTTGAACCGTCGTCATTAACAACTTCGACAAATCTCGCTTTATCAAATTTTAAGCATTTGTTCTCGTTGGCATGCTCTCTCCAAAAAAGCATGCAGTTGTCTGGGCACATATCAATCTTCTCATATTTCATACCAAGACCAGAAATCAACTTCTTAGACTGATACATATCTTTTGGCACTTTATGTGGCTGTGGAAGGATATCGTTGATCAATTTGATGAGATCGTTGTAGCAATTATTGGAGAAGAAATACTTAGACTTAATGGCCATAAATCTAGTCATAAAAGTGAGGAGTGTCACTTTGGTATGTTCATGCAACGGCTCTTCTAAAGCTTTGAGAAGCGTGAAAAATGTTTCAACCTCCATTATAGGAGGATCCTCCATCAATTCAGGATTTATGGCATCAAGCATATCGTCCATCCTATCGATCCCCGTGTTGTCATCCTCATCTGGAACTTGTACGGGTTGAGAAGGTGTCTCACCGTGAAAGGTCCACACCTCATAATGTTGCATGAAACCGTTTCGACACAAGTGAACCGCCAAATTCACTTTGTCCCAACACTTTGCACCCTGACATTTCATACATGGGCACCGCACCTTACTGTACTATGACTCAGAAAAAACTTGTTGTATGAAATCATCCGTCTTGGTGAACCACTCATCTCATTGACTGTCATCCCTTTTCCAACCAGTATACATCCAACTGCGGGCTCCAGCCATGTTTCAGAGTATACCTTCAAAGCAGACAAATCCTATTAGTTTCATTTTTATGTTATGTCACGGCCCTACAACTAGTCGGGTAGGTCCTAAACCCACCCAAGAGTGACCGAGCGGGGCGTGCTTATGACGAGACGTGTGGCCCGGATCCAGATGAAATTTTTGCAGCATAACCCAGCTGTTCTCCAACTGCACGCCTGAAAATGGTGCAGCAGAGAACATCAGGGTTATGCCGTCGAAATCTTGTCCAGATCGAGACCCGCGTCTCGTCACAAGCCACACCCCCTCGATCACTCCTGGGCTGTCCAAAAAGGGACAATTCCGAACCTGCACGTCTCACATGCGTATCGCATGTGAGACGTGCAGGTCCGAAATGGGTGACGCATTTCTATAGGTTACGTTACTCATTTTCATTCTTAAATCATTTATGAGAGAAGAAAGAACGAGATAGAGGGACTCGAGGAAAGAACGAAAGGCATAGAGTTGGTACAATGCCGACTCCGGCGTAGAGTCATCCGCAGTGGGAATGGAGTAGAGCCTCCATTGCAGGACTTGGAGTAGAGTTATCCGCGGCTCCCACACTTGGAATAGAGCTTCCCTTGCCGGACCACCAGAGGTCGTTTCCAGCGTCCACCCAAGCGCGGGTGATTGATGTCCACGCCATCGTCGTCCACTTCCGTGCCGTCTCGACGCATACATTACGACTACAACTTTCTATATGGCAAGAACATATTTAATACGTGTCGTGCCGTGTCGGGTCATACCGTGCCGGGCCGAGCAGGCCCCAAACCCGTTTACTTACATATATTAAATAACCACTCGAAAACATAAGCAATTAACCTAAACAATATAATAAAAGCAACATAATCATGTAAACAACAATACCATCTAAATATAAGCAGCAGATGGAATTCAATCATGGAACAAAATGAGATCGGTCAACTAAAAAGTTTAATATGGAATTTCCTCTGCACTAACAACAGAAACAAGGGCGGCGCGGGGGGGGGGGGGTGGGGGGGGGTCGATCGCCGCCCGATCCGTGCTGCGGGGCAGAAATCAAGCTCGCCGCGCCAAAGGGGATGGGGTTTGGGTGAGGGGCAGATGCGGCCAGAGATTGAGCGCCACGCTGGGGGATTGCACCCAGCTAACCCACTCCTCTCTAGAAGCTTGTTTGCATAACAACTCTGAGACAAACTAATCCCCTTTTGGTCCTGTTTCACTTCTATCCCAAGATAATATGTAAGCAACCCTAGATCACTCATTTTAAACACCTCAGCCATCTGTAATTTAAACCTTCCAATACTGCTACTGTTGCTTCCTGTGATAACCAGATCATCAACATATACACCTACTAGCAGTCTATCACCTTTAGATCCCTCCCATAGATGGCATTATCAGATTTGCACTTAACAAAACCCATTGCACTTAATTTTTCATTCAATTTTTGATTCCATGCACGAGGAGCTTGATGTAAACCATAAAGAGTTTTGTTAAGTTTCAATACCTTATACTCTTCTCCTTCCCGTACAAAACCTGGAGACTGCTCCATGTACACCTCCTCTTGAAGATCTCCATTCAAAAAGGCCGTCTTCACATGGTGTACCTTCCACCTTTCCCGAGCAGCAAGAGCCAACAGTAGCCTCACCGCCTCCATATGCGCCACCAGAGCAAATACCTCGTCGTAGTCGATCCGTGATGTTGTGCATACCCTTTTGCAATGAGACATGCCTTGTGGCGCATCACAACACCTTGCTCATTTTTCTTGACTTTAAATACCCACTTGAGTCTGATTGCACGCCGTCCTGGTGGGATCTCAGTGAGTGTCCAGGTGTGGTTTTCTTCAATGTCCCTCAACTCTTATTGCATTGTTTTGCTCCATGGTGCCTCCTGCGCCGCTTGGGTCACCGAGGTAGGTTCCTCCGTGCTCACAGCGTAAAGGCGGTTGCCTTCACTGTCAGCCAGCTCGTGCTCGACCCGTCCACGAGGAACGGCTGGACCAATTAGCTCCCCCATCGGGCGGAACCGCAGTGTCGCCCTGTCACATTCGGCATCCAGATTTTCCTCTGCCTCCGGGTCAAACATAGGATTTTAATGCTGCACCATTGATCCTGGTGTCGCCGGTATACCCAAGTCCTGGTCATCCTCCTTTTCCCCCAACTCCACCGGATTGTTGCCGACTCGAACGCTACGCAGAAACTTCCCCACCACCTTGGCCTCTTCCACCATCTCACCGAGTGTTGCAAGATGCTGCACCATGCCACTCAATCGCATCGAATAATCTTCGATGCTCTCCCCTTCCCTGAATGAAGCCGACTCAAACTGTCGGAGCAGAGTCTGCGCCGTCGAGGCACGGACACGGGCATCCCAAACACGCAATATCTTGATGGTGTCCCACGCCTCTTTCATCGTGTTCTTGCTCGCCACGGTCGCCACCATTTCTTCCGGTACTGTGCTCGACAGAACGTCGAGAGCCATCATGTCCTCCTGAGGATCAACTCCACCCGGGTCCATCGCCGACCACAGCCCTCTGGCTTTGAGCTTCACCTTCATAAGTAAAGCCCAGTCAGAGTAATTTTTCTTCGTGAGGATGGGATAGCTACTACCTCCTCCAACCTCCCGGATTACCCGCTGAATGACGCCGCCTCTCGACTCCTCCTTGCCACCGTCGAGATGCACTCCCTTTCCAGACGACATGGCAAACTCGACCGCGCGATCGCGATTCCACCGCCTGTACTGCACCGCGACTGACTCCACTGCAGGATTCTGAACCGGCTCTGATGCCACTTGTCAGAACACACCGGAGAAACAGCCTTCTCTAGACGGCCGGCGAGCTCCTCTGCACACACGCACACTTGAACAGAGTACAAGAAAATGGTAGGATGTGGTCATCCAAGGATCCATGCAAGGAAAAGACTGTCCATGCAGACCCACAAGTCATCCAGCGGGGACTCATCCCGCAGGACGTGGTCATCCAGCCGAAAACGTCGCAACATCATGAGAATCAGGCTGCACCAACGAGCGAAGGAAGTGCAGTCGGAGCTGAGAACAACCGGAACAAGAGTCCGGATGTTCTGTATGCCGGCCGCCTGGGCATGTAGAGCAGCGACAAGTGAGGCCACGTAGGTAGTATAGGCTGCACCATCTCCTGGGGAATCCTGGGTGTCACTCCACTGTACTGGCGGAGATTCCTCGAGCTGATGGGTGAGAGAAGCCGCAAACGCACGTTCCTGCTCCAAGGCGAGGATGAGCGCTCATTCCCGCTCACGGGAGATGGCCAGGGCAGCCGCGACGTCGGAGACGTGCGACGAGGGCTGTCCCCCGGATCCAGCAGTGACGGCGTGGCCGGCAAGGCCGGCATGGCCGGCGGTGAGCCCAGCAGGGCCGCTGAGTCCAATGGCGCGGCGGGGCATGACAGCCAGGCAGCAGCGGGGCAGAGCTTGCCGCCGGCGGGTCCAGCCGGGCCGGCGGCGAAGCCCAGCGGCCAGGCGTTGGTGGGGAGGCCGAGGGAGACGGCGGCGGGGTCGGCGGCGCCAGATCGGGGGCCGAGGAGCCCGGCGGCGATGTGGCCGGCGACACCCGAGCAGGGGCCGAGCAGCCCGGCGGCGGAGCGCCCAGGGGAGGCAGCGGTGAGGCCGGCGGCAGGGCTGGCGCCTCCGGATCCGGCGGCAGCGCTCACAGGGGAGGCAGCGGCGTGGCCAGCGGCGCCAGATCCGGTGGTGGCGAGCGCAGGGGAGGCGGCGACGGGGCCGATCCAGCGGCGGCCACGGCCGGGCTGGCGTCAGGTAGGTGCTCCAGGCCGGCATTGAAGGGGGCAAGGGGGAGGGGAGCCGGCAGCGAGCTGGCCGGCGATGGCTGCTGCGGCGGCGGGGCCGGCGCGCCGGCGGCGGCGGCGCCCGTGGATGTGGGCGGCATCGGGAGAGGAGAGATAGAGGGGCTGCTCTGATACCAAATTATTTTAGAGAAAATGATTCGATTAACTAAACAGTCTGTCAAGGAGGATACATATATAGGGGCACAAAACTTAAGGGCCAAGTAACCCTAATACAAAAGACAAACTGCCCCTAATACACGTACAGTCTAACATTGACCTATGCAGAATATCCGGTTGAAATTATTAATGAGAAGACTCAGACAACGTGTAACAGAATGATGTGGTTCTACAAGGACTTGTGGAGCAACCACACCGCTGAGGAAGCGACATGGGAAAGCGAAGAGTTACTTCGCTCCAATTACCCGGATTTCATATCTTCTTATATCGTGTAATTCCTCTCAAATCTTTGTCTCTTCTTTTATAATCTTGGGACAAGATTCTTTTAAGGGGGAAGGGGTGTGAAAGCCCACATTTACACATTTGGTTTAGTACAAAAATTTGGGGGAGATTCAAATTTTCTAAACTCATTTGCAACTAGCCATACACATATGCCACTAGTGCAAATTCAAATTTGAACTATTCCCCAAAGTTTGTCAAATTGCATATTGTATTTCACCATTGTGTTCACCACATTTGAAATAGCACCTCTGCCAAAATTCATACAATTTGGACTTAGGTTGCTATGTATTTGAATTTGAATATATGACTTTGTGGGTAAGTCTAGACTTTAATTGTGAGTAGATGGTGAAAATATCATTGGAAATTAGAAAAGGATTTAGAAGAGGTGGGACCCAATTGGCAGTGATCGAGAGCTGCAAACTGACTCCACGTCCCAAGCTCGGTTCTCCCGGTTGATCACCGCGCAGCCACGTGAGAGGCAGCCCAGCTCCCGATTAATCCACCTCCTGGTAAAATTCGCCTCCAAAGTCAACAAAACCGCCTTTCACGGCCGTACTCATCACCTCTAAGCTGAGCCCTTCACCGCCCACGAGCTGTTCTTCGTTCCCGCGAGCGAGTTCTTCACCGCCTCCCTCTGCTTACCGACGACCGGCTGATCCAGCCGTTGTCATGCGCCGCTTCCAAAGAAGAAAAGGTGTGCCCTTGCACGCTGCGGCTGTAGGTGAAAGCCTCGTGCAGTTTCATGCCGTGTCGAGTGAGTATTTCTCAGTTTCCTCTACGGTGCACACTAGGACCCCAGCTCGATCATCGAGGAAATTCTCCTCCCATGTTCAACCTTGCTCGAGCTGTGCACCGAACACGTTGATCATCTAGCGCACCTCCTCGATCAAGAAGCATCGAGTTTCATCCCCTAGAACCCTAGTTATCCGAGTTTTTAGTGCCGATGGTCGAAAACAAGGCACCTCACCGGTGAGGTTATAGTTCTGGCTGTTTTCACGATATCAGGGTTCAGAATCATGTTCAGCACATCACCACAGTGCTCTCAGGCCAAACCGTGTCAAAAAATGTGTAGAGATCACCGAGTTCGACATTGTCGATGAGCTGCCGCCCGCTGTCGCCGTCGCGCGCACTGTTCCAGCCACCGCCGAGCTCCAGGGTGTGCACCAGCATATTCCCCGCGCAAAGTTGTGCACAAGCGGCGAGTTTGGCCGAAGGTCGTGCACTGGAATGCCAGCGGCGAGCTCTCCGGCGAGGCGCCGCCGCGGGTGCCGAGGGTGGCGCAAGGAAGAAGAAAGGGGGGCGGGTCCCGCATGTCAGTGAGAGAAAACCGGGGCCGGGATCTGCTGTGGTCTGGGGATTCCGTGTGGCTACGCGGGAAAGCATGTGTGCCGATATGCGGCTTCGCTGCTGTGTTGACACGTAGCCCTGGGCCCCACCACCCGAGTTTAAACCTTCTGAATTTCAGTTTAAATTTCCAGATTTTAGCCAAACTTTGAGAAACCATAACTTTCGATAGGATTGTCCAAAATTGGTGAAACAAATTTTGTTGGATTCCTCTCAACAAAGAAATTGGTATGAAAATCCCTGGAATTGTCTCCAAAATTCCTGAAATTAAATCTTAGGGATTTAATTCCAGGAGATCCCTGTTATGGAAATTGTCCAATTTTGGTCAGACTATCTTTCATAAACATAGTGATCTTCAGTAAAAATTTGAGCAGCATTGGACTTAATTTACTAGGTCTAATGGTGTTACAATTAATTATGTTCCAAGAAAATTAGGAAAAACACTAGAATTCAAATTCAGCTTTTATCCAAACTTAGGAATTCCATATCTTCCTGTAGGCAGCTTCAAATTTAGTGAAACCAATTCTCAGGGATTCAGAAAACTCTGAAGTTTCTTAAAATCCAAGTTTGAAACATGACAAGATTTCAGGTTTGACTTATTAATTCAGAGAAGGAAAATGATTTAGGAAATTCTTTAGACACACATTGAATTAGCTTTCTCTGAATTTTTTCTAGACATACCTGAGTGTCCTAGGGGATTCTCTTTAAAAATCCCAAGTTCAGTAGAGCTCAATTCATACATAAAATACTTAAATATTTATGATTATTTTCAACATTAATACTTAATCATGTGCATTGTTTACATGTCGATTAGTTGCCGAGCTCGAGGAAGCACCAAAGGCCTTGGAAGTGATTGCTCCGGACACTGACCCTACTTAATTCCAGCAACAATGCAAGCCCCGTTTTGCATTTAACAGTTTTAACGGGTTTTTGATTTATATCAACCTAGAATGAAGTATGTGTGTGCATTAGGTCTAGAATGTTTGATACTCTAATTGCATAAACAGATTATCCTAAAGAGAGTGAGGGTAGTGTCTAAGTCCTCAAGTAGAATATGCCATGCTTAATGTCTAATAGGATTTGGTACAAGTCGTGTAGTTGGAATCTACTTGCGAGTATAGGGTTAGCCACATACGGGATTGGTTCGAGATGCAAGATACACATGTATGAAAAATGAGACCAGGCGGGGGATTAGTTGCCGAGCTCGAGGAAGCACCAGAGGCCTTGGAAGTGATTGCTCCGGACACTGACCCTACTGACTTCCAGCAACAATGCAGCAAGATGGAGTCTTGCATGCGTAGCCCTTCACGTGTCGACTGAGGACCGGTCCGTGTGCGGCCCCGCTGAACAGGTTTGAATGTACCTAAGGCATATCAGATATATGGGGTCCGATAAACTGATGTAGCCTATACCTCCGGGCGTCGAGGCATAACGCACCGATTTATAGGTGTAGGTTGAGAGCAGCAAGCTGGAAATCCGCTAACGGGCACAGAGTTGCTCCGTGTAGGGAACCTCCTGCCCGTTTCGGTGCGACCGATTCGACGTTTTGGCTGTCGGGTGAAAGGTTGTCCGGTACGACATCGGTTGAGCGTGCCGTCACAGCTCCAATGATGGGCGTATGTGGCGTGCTATTCCGATATCCCTGCAGGTGTATATCGAGTTGATTCACCGTCCCTAGTGGTCATGAGTACCGCTTGTTCACTGTGTTGTGACGTAGTAAATATTGGAACTGAATACGATGAAATACTTGTTGTTATGATATAATTGTATTGCAACATGTGTGCCACCAAATATTGCTCACTAAATTTCAGTTTCATGAACCTTTAACTTGTGGCTAAAATGGAAATTAAGGATGAACCATTAGGCGTGTCCGTTGCGGCAATTTTCCATCCTACCATGGGATGACTTGCATGTAGAGTTTCATACATAGGTGAGTCGGATAAGTCTTGCTGAGCCATCGTGCTCATGGTTGCTATTATAATTGTTTGCAGGTGAGGAGTACCCCACTGAGATGGAATACGGGTTCGCCGGGGAGATTTACCCTCCTTCGGGAACTACGGCCGAGTGGGAGCCGTGCACACGGCCGTGAAGATAGGGTGTGCTGCTAGTGTGAGTTGTCCATAGGGCTGGAGAACCGACTTTTGCTAGATAGGGTTAGGCGTGAGTTGCATAGTATTTTCTGCTGCAATAGTAACTCTGTAAATTAGAGGTAAACTGAACAAGTTGTACCACTTTTGTACAAATTAGTAAGTTTGAATGTAATATGTGTTTTCCTTATCATGTGTGCCGTCGGGTGTTGCATCGCGCAGCACCACCCTTTGTGGTCTTGGAATGTACGGATTTCGGTCCGTCGCACTCGGCTTCGCTCGGTGGAACATAAAAGCGAGTGAAGTGGAGTATTTTGTGTCTTCAGCTGAGCCTTTAAGACGTGGAAGATCAAGGAGGAGGTGGCCTGCACGTCGACGTTCGGCGCTTCTCCCTGCCGCTTGGTGTGCAGCTCGGTGGCGCTCGGGTAAGAGTGAACCGACTGAAGATTTTTTGTGTGCAGCTGACATGTGGGTCCCACTTGTTTTTATCCCTCTCTCAACTGATGCTTCCACTTTAATTCCTCCAAAAGATCTTCATCCATGGTGATCCATTTTATTTTAACTCTCTAAAGTTTAAAATTGGGATGTAATTTGAATTCCACCAAATTGGTTTGAATTTCCTTTTTGAATTTGAATTCAGCCCTAAATGTGTGGGGATCCCTTTAGCATCTTTTTGGTCTCACCTTTTTGCTGACTCCTAGCTTAAGACCTTTGAATGTTCCATATGTATGAAACTGAGTTTTTGATATAAACAGACCGATTAAACTTGAATCAGAATTCACTTTATCCAAAAGCTTTTTATAACTTCAGAATTTTACACATGGCTTTTGAGAGACCAAATTTCTAAACTAAACCATGCAATGGATTAACCATGCCCTAGCTTTTTATTCAAATGAACATGGTGCCACAAAGTGTTGGATTTTACATTCCTACCGGCTTAAAAGAATCTCGTCCCAAGATTATAAAAGAAAGAGGAGTGGAATGTAGATTACCGGGTATACAAAGATAATATGTCCGGATAATTTCAGTGAAGATAATCCTCGCTCTCCCACGTTGCTTCTTCGATGGTGTGGTTACTCCATAGAAGTTTATAGAACCACAATTTGTGATACGAGCATTTTCATGAAGAATCCGGATCGGATGTCCAACATAAGTGAGATCCGGTTTTAACTCTTATAATTCTTCAATGCGGATTTCTGTTGTAGGCATTAGACATTTTCGTAACTGAGATACGAGGAAAATGTCATGAACTCCAGTTCAAGACGTTGGTAACTCCAATCTGTAAGCAACCATTCTGCATCTTTCAGTAATTGCAAATGGACCAATGAAGCGGGGAGCTGGTTTCCCTTTTACTCCGAACCAATGAATTCTTTTCATCGGAGAGACACGGAGATAAACGCAGTCTCCGATTTCAAATGTTAAGGGACGACGTCTTCTATCCGCATAATCTTTTGTCGAGATTGCGCGGCTTTGAGTTAGCTTCTATCACTTTCACCTGCTCTTCGGCTTCACTGACAAAGTCAATCCCATAGACCACTCGTTCACCCGACTCACACCAATTGAGTGGTGTACGGCACTTTCAGCCGTAGAGAGCTTCATACGGTGCCATTTTGATGCTCGTTTGATAGCCTTTGTTGTACGAGAATTCCGCCAACAGTAAGTGATCATCCCAATTCTTACCATGGTGTATGGCACATGCTCTCAGCATATCTTCAAGTATTTGATTCACCCTCTCTTTTTGTCCATCGGTTTGAGGATGATATGCGAAGATCCGAATTAATTTGGTCCCCAATGCTGCATGTAGCCGCTCCCAAAAATGATCTATAAACAGCGATTCTCTGTCGGATACCATGTAAGCACATAATCTGTGATATGTACAACTCCGCATATTTGTTGGCATTACAACTGGTATGCACAGGAATAAAGTGTGCCGATTTGGTTAATCGATCAACAATTACCCAAATCGAATCGTGCTTATGGAAAGTGAGAGGTAATCCCATGATGAAATCCATACTCAAATCCTCGCATTTTCATGCCGGTATTTTTAATGGCTGTAGCAGCCCTGATTTCCTCATATGATCCGCTTTTACTCTCCAACAGGTATCATATTCGGAGACGTACTTTGCTATCTCCCTCTTCATACGTGTCCACCAAAATTTAGTCTGGAGGTCTTGGTACATTTTGTTACTTCCTCGATGAATAGAAATTTGTACAAGTGAGCCTCATCCAAAATCTTCTTCCATAGTCCAATATCCCGGGATACTACTATCCAGTCTTTAAACCATAGCGTTCCTTGTTCATCCTTCCGGAAAAGCTTCATTTTGGCTTTGTCGATTCCTTTCTGTATGTGATACATACATTTGTCTTTCTTTTGAGCCTATATAATCTCCTCTCGGATTGTAGGAATGAAAGCAAGATTATATAATGCTCTATACGGAATGACACGTAGACTTGGTTCTTCATCTTCCATTGGAGTCATGGTTAGGTGGTGGTTATGCGACTTCCGACTAAGTGCATCCGCAACCACATTCACTTTACCCAAGTGATAATAAATTTCCAGTTCATAATCTTTGATCATCTCTAACCATCTCCGCTGCCGCATATTCAGCTCCTTCTGCGTGAAGATGTATTTCAGACTTTTGTGGTTGGTGTAGAGGTGTACTAGATTTCCTAGTAAATAATATCTCCACATTTTCAATGCAAGCACCATGGCAGCGAGCTCAAGATTGTGAGTCAGATAGTGCTGCTCGTGATTCCACAATTTTCATGATCCATACGCGACCACACGTCCTTCTTGCATTAATACACAACCCAGGCCGATACCGGATGCATCACAACAACCATCGAATGATTTAGTTGTATCCGGCTGAGTAAGAACTGGAGCTGTGGTGGGATGTTTCACCAATGTCTTGAATGCTACTTCACATGCCTCACTCCAAATATATTTGGTACCCTTTTTCAGCAGTTCCGTCATCAGTTTAGAAATTTTTGAGAAGCTCAGGATGAACCTCCGATAATATCCCGCTAAATCGAGGAAACTTCAGACTTAGTGGACAGATTTGGGAGATTCCCATTGCATCACTTGAATGATTTTATTTGGGTCCACAGCGATACCCTCTACTGAAATAATGTGCCCCAAGAATGGCATTTGGTTGATCCAGAATTCACACTTGCTGAAATTTGCATAAAGTTTATGATCACGCAGCCTTTGCAGCACAATATGCAAATGTTCAACGTGCTCTTCCTCTGAGTTGGAATAAACTAATATATTATCGATGAAAACTACGACAAACTTGTCCAACTCTGGCATAAATACTAAATTCATTAAGTACATAAACTGAGTCGGAGCATTGGTTAATCCAAATGACATGACGAGGTACTCATATAACTCGTATCTCGTCGAAAATGCCATCTTCGGTATGCCTTCCGCTCGGATTTTAATATGATGATATCCGGACCAAAAATCTATCTTTGAGAATACCTTTGCACCAACAAGTTGATCGAATATAATGTCTATGCGAGGCAATGGATACTTGTTCTTGATTGTGATGACATTGAGTGGCCGGTAATCAACACAAAGTCTCAAGGTTTCATCCTTCTTCTTTACAAACAACGCGGAGCAGCCCCAAGGTGATGAACTTGGACGAATGAAACCGTTACTCAAAAGATCATTCAGCTGCTCTTTTAATTCAGCTAGTTCATTGGGTCCCATCTTGTACGGCCTCCGAGAAATCAGTGGTTCTCAGTGACAGTTCAATGTTGAACTCGACGTCACGTTCGGGCGGCATGCCCGGTAAGTCATCGGGAAACACATCGGGGTATTTCTGGACCACTGGAATATATTCAAGCTTAATGGCTCCGTGTTGTATGCAACTGTATTATCTTGATCCATGCTGTCCAAAAACAAAGTATGCTTTCCATGAATTGGAGAGTCTAGTTGGACAGTCCGGTTACCAATATTAAGAACGGCACCATGATGGTTTAACCACGACATCCCCAATATGATGTCATTCTTCTGTCCATCCAACATGATCAGTGATGTTGGGTATATCCTGCCTCCCAAACATAGAGCTGCTCGAGGAACAATTTCACTAGCAGGTATGTTTCCTCCCAGTGAATGTATAAGATATTGATCTTTGGGCGTATCTGTGGATAATTGGTGCTGATCCACACATGATTTACCGATAAAATTGTGGGTGGCACCAGAATCAAAAAGTATGAGAATGGGTATGTTGTTGATAGTAAACATGCCCGCTAACACCGATTTTCCCTCCGGGACATCCTCAATAGCTATATGCTGGACAATGCCAGTTTTCAAGGCTGTCCTCCTTGGTTGGAAACGGGTCTGAATACACCCTTGTACCGACTCTTGTCCACTGCCCTGCAGCTTCTCTGCGCAGTCCCTTGCAAAGTGATCCACACTCCCACATGTGAGGCCCTTACATTGCCTTGATGTCCCGCTGATATTTTACCTGAAACTTGGTGCATTCTGTTGTGAACCAAATGCACGTGGAACGTATTGAGACATTTGTAGCTGCTGCTGTGGAGGTGGCCATAAACCTGACACTCCAACCGAGCGACATTGATATGAACTCAGTTGTGCAGCTGGATGACATCTCTGACCGGATGGCGATCGGTACACCATACGGTATTTCTGAGGAATATTATTTGTGCTGTCTTGCACAGCCATCCTCTTCTTTGACTCCTCAGCAATCAGCTCACGTGTAGCATCTTCTTGCACAATCGCAGCATTGACCATACCGTTGAATGGGCTGTGATTGAACAATGCGAGCTTGTCCTTCAACACGGGGCTTAGACCCCGATAGAAGCTCTCTCGCTTCTGATCCGTATAAACATAATCTGACACATAAGGCACCAGATTGTTGAAGGCTTTGGAGTACTCCCAGGCACCCCCCCCCCCTTGCTTCAAATCTAAAAATTCCTGAAGCTTCCTTCTCAAAATGTCAGGAGGAACAGGATAAGCATGGAATGTCCCCTAGAACTCGGTCCAAGTAACTTGATATCCAGCGGGCAAGGAGGCAATATGGTTCGCCCACCAAGCACCGGCGGAGCCATCTAACTGTTGTGCTGCAAATAACACCTTTATATGATCACTGCACTGTAGCAGCCAAAACTTGGACTCAACGGTGCGGAGCAAGTTGTCCGCCTTCAGGGGTTCATCGGTATCCATGAACACCGGTGGTTCAGTTGCCAAGAATTCCGAATAAGTAGCTTGTTGAAACTGGCGATGACTTCCTTCTTGATGTCCGCCTTGACGTGTCATATTCTGTATGAGCATCCACAACAGCTCGGATTGATCATCACGCGAGCCGAACATAGCTGCGATGACTTCCGCCAAGTTGAGCAGAGGTGGAGGTGGTGGTGATTGTTGTTGCTGCGCCGGCCGTTCCGGCTCTCGGGAGTCATCTCCTCCCTGACTTGAGCCACCAACTTCAAACGTTGCACGAGTGCGGTCCATTCTGCATCCGCACAACGATTCACATTAACCTCGATTTGTAAAGTCATATATGAAAGAAAACAGTAGTACGGTGATAACTATTGCATTGCGACATCATATCTTACATGGATAAAGTAATAACTTTATAAAAGTTAAACCATCACCCGACCAATTATACAATATTGAGTTCCAAGTTGATGGACTCCCTCTTTGGAAGTTCATCTAAACTATTTTTGGTCACTACGAGATGTCAAGATCGCATCGTCATCGCGTAAACACAACCATTATACCTTTAATATGACACAAACATGGTCAATGGAAAAAGAAAAGTTGAGTAGTGAATTACTCAAATCCATTAGTATATTAACAAGGGTCAACACACGAACAGGTTACAGAAGTTGTGGAGGTATAACCATATTCATGTGCTTGACTCAAACTTACATGGTGTGACCTGATCAAAGCTCTGTCCAGCAATGACCAGTTTCCACTTATGCCGGATTTTAATCCAGTTAGCGGTATTTTCATAACTCAAGTTGAATATCAAAGTTAAATTTAACTTTGATATATTTCTAATGAGTATTTATATGCCCTCAGATATCATCTAGATAAAAAGTTATGATAATTCAAAGTTGACAGAATTTCTGGATAAAAATTGCCAGCATCTCCTTTAAAAGTGACTGTTTTATCACAGTTGTACATAAATATATGGTACAGATCTGAACAAACTTTGATATACAAAAATGTAAAACATAGTATAATCTTTCAAACGAGGTAACATAGGACCCTTAGAGATTTTTCTACAGAAACTTATGATGGAAAAACAGAACAGTCCAGAGAGATTTGGAGTCTGTCCTGGTTTTGTACAGTTTACACTCATCTGGAATTTCAACCAGTTTGATATGCGATTTTGTTCTGGAAGTATACAGAAAATTTGTAGAGCACTTCAACACCTTTCCATAACTATATAACACACCTCCATTGGTTAAAGATACAAGGAGTTATGCTCTGTCAAATCCAGCAGATTTTCTGCTAGAAAACAGAGCACTCTGTTTTTCAAACTATTTGAGATGAAACACTCCGATTTTGAATCTTAGTCCAAAATCAGAGTACTAGGAACTACTATACATATTCTTAAGTCTTTTTTAGTCCATTTTACAGTGAATTATTTAATGCAACAATGATAACATGTCGGCACTACGTTCCTCACAAAATAGAAAATCCTAACCGGATTACACCGGCATATACGTGTCATATGGTGGCACTAAGTTGTCACTAGCAAACATGTTCTAAACGCGATACGCTAACACGGTCAGCACCTGCAGAAGATCAAGAAATGATGATGCACTCAAAAGTTTTATGATTTTAGGCAGGTCTATATAGAAAGTAAATACATACGCCGTATTATTGTCATATGGGTCATCCTCTACTTAAGCCATGTCCCGGAGTACATGATCGGGTTATTCACCATCCAAAGAAGGGATCCACATCTTTGCAACTAAACACACCGGTGGACCAGCGGTTTCATATGCCCTCTAGAACATGAAGAGTGCTAGGGAACATACTACGTGTTACAAACCACACGATGAGGTATCCTCCTCTTTCCTCTGTGTTTTCGCACTGGAGGCTAGTGCAACTCATATGTCTCTAAGACTTGAAGAGTCTTAGAAAACATATTCACTTTCCTTTCATTGCTGAACGGAACATCTCTTGCTACTTTCCTCGCATGAGGGAGCTAACCGAAATTGAACCGCTTTCGGTGGCGTATCTTACCTCTTACCTGAGAGTAGGTGCGTCGTTACGTAATCGAAATACAGAAGTATAACAATAATACAAGAATTCCACCGCGCCTGTGGTCTGTCACGCCAGTTTTCGATCACTCTCGCGTCGAGAATGTTGAGGACGAAGCCACACTTCCGTTTTGCTGCTCGGTGAAGCTTTGCACGCACGAAGTCGCCGGCTCCCGATCAACACAGAGGAGGTGCAAGTTTTTTACCGCCAGTGCAAGAAATTCCTCCTGCTGGTGCTCGGCTTCGCTCGGTGGAATGTAGAGGCGAGTGGAGTGGAGTGTTTTGTGTCTTCATCTGAGCCTTTAAGACATGGAAGATCAAGGAGGAGGTGGCCTGCACGTCGACATTCGGCGCTTCTCGCTGCCGCTTGGTGTGCTACTCGGTGGCGCTCGGGTAAGAGTGAACCGACTGAAGAATTTCTGTGTGCAGCTGACATGTGGGTTCCACTCATTTTTATCCTTCTCTCCACTGATGTTTCCACTTTAATTCCTCCAAAAGATCTTCAGCCATGGTGATCCATTTGATTTTAACTCTCTAATGTTTAAAAGTGGGCTGTAATTTGAATTCCACCAAATTGGTTTGAATTTCCTTTTTGAATTTGAATTCAGCCCTAATGTGTGGTGATTCCATTAGCATATTTTTGGTCTCACCTTTTTGCTGACTCCTAGCTTAAGACCTTTGAATGTTCCATATTTATGAAACTGAGTTTTTCACATAAACTTACCATTAAATTTGAATCAGAATTCACTTTATCCAAAAGCTTTTTATAACTTCAGAATTTTACACATGGCTTTTGAGAATCCAAATTTCTAAACTAAATCATGCAATGGACTTAACCATGCTCTAGCTTTTTATTCACATGAACATGGAGCCACAAAGTGTGGGATTATACATTTCATAACTCAAGTTGAATACCAAAGTTGAAGTCAACTTCAAGAACCTTCCAACGAGTATTTATTTGCCCCCATAACAGCTCTAGATAAAAAGTTATGATAATTCAAAGTTGCCAGAATTCTGGAAGAATTTGAACAGCGGCTCCTTTGAAAGTAGCTATTTTCAACTCAAAAATTCTAAACAATCCTGTGCTGAAACAGTAAAAACTTTGAATTACAAAGATGTAACTCACATCATAACCTTTCCAAAAATGTATACTATGACCATTAGAAATTTCTGTACAAAATGGTATGGCATAAAAATAGGAAATTCCAGAGAGGATGTTCTGTCCTGGTTCTGAACGGATTGCATTCATCTGGAATTTGAACCAATTTAGCGCCTCATTCTGTTTTGGAACTCTGCAGCAAAGTTGTAGAGCACTTCAACACCTTTCTAGAACTGTATCATACAACTTCATTGGTTAGCTACACTAAGAGTTATGCTCTTTGAAAGTCCAGCAAGATTTCTGCCAGAAAACAGAGCACTCTGTTTTTGAAACCACATGGGTTGAACCACTCTAATTCTGAATCTTAGATCAAAATCAGAGTAATAGAGACTAATATCAATATCCTTAAGTCATTTTTTAGTCCCTTTCAAAAGTTGTTTAATGCAACAATGATTTACATGGCGGTAATATGTTCCTCACAAAATAGAAAATCCTAACCGGCATATACTAGTCAATCCGTGGCACTAACAACGGTCTCTCGCAAATGTTTTCTAGTCACAATATGATATCGCGGTTAGTATCCCTGTAGAAGACACACAATAGTGGAACACTCAAAGGTTCATTATTTCAGGCAGGTCCATATTGAAAGTAAATACATATGCCCCGTATCATTGCCATACGGGACGTCCTTGAGTGAAGCCACGTCTCAAGGTACATGGCTGGGTTATTCACCACCCGACCGAGGGCTCCACACCTTTGCAATTAAGCACACCGGTGGACCAGCGTTTCCGTATGCCCCATAGAACATGAAGGGTCCTAGAGAACATACTTCGTGTTACAAACCACACGACGGGGTCTCCTCCTCTTGCCCCTAGGTTTGCGCACTGGAGACTAGTGCAATTCATATGTCTCTAAGACATGAGGAGTCTTAGAAAACATATTCACTTTCTGTTCATTGCTGAACGGAACATCTCATGCTACTTTCCTCGCATGAGAGAGCTAACCAAAATTTAACCGTTTTCGGTGGTGTACCTTACCTCTTACCTAAGTGTAGTTGCGTCGTTACTTAATATATTAACACATATGTTAGTGTTGCCACCTTAAATAACTATGATAACATAGTCCTTATGTGTGCCTAGTACTGTGTTCTCACCGTATCCTAAGTTTTTTTCTCGTAATACGATCCATATTTAGTGTGTTATCACCAAAGCAGCTCTGATGCCATCTTGTGACGGACTAGGTCTATACATTCCAGGATCGCAGAGGGTTGTGTCGTGCGATGCGACACCCGATAGCACACACAATAAAGAACATGTATTACATACAAGCTTGCTGAATTTGTACAAACTTTATACAAACTTGTTCAGTTAACAACTAATTTACATAAATAACTAATTGTAGTGGAAGATAACTATACAACTCATTACTATTGCCTAGCTAAGCAAAAGTAGGTTGTCCAGCCCTATGGACATCCCACACTAGCAGCACACAAATGTCTTGACGGCGGCGTGTAGTGCTCCCACTCGGCCGTAGTCCCCAAAGGGGGATAGGCCTCTCCAGCGAACCCGTAATGTATGGCAGCGTGATACTCCTCACCTGCAACAATACTTATAACAGCAACCGTGAGCACGATGGCTCGGCAAGACTTAACCAACTTCCTAAGCATGAAATTCTACATGCAAGTCATACCGATATTAGGACAGTGAATTGCAGCAAAGACATGCCTAATATTTCATCCTTAATTTAGATTTTTTTCAATAGGTTAAATATTCGTGAATCTGAAATTTAGTGAGTAATATTTGGTTGTAAACATATTGCAATACTATTATAGCATAACAGAAAGTAAATCGTCATATTCATCTCCTGTATTTACTATGTCACGACACAGTGAACAAGTGGTAATCATGACCGTGAGGGACGGCGAATCGACTCGATATACACCTGCAGGGATACCCGAATAACACGTCATGTACGCCCATCCTCTGAGCTGCAACGGCACGCTCAACCGATGTCGTATGAGACAACATTTCACCCAACGGCCCAAACGTCGAACCGGTCGCACCGAGACGGCCAGGAGGTTTCCTACACGGAGCAACTTTGTGCCCGTTAGCGGATTTTCACCTTTCTGCTCAAAACCTACACCTATAAATCGGTGTGTTGTGTCTCGACGCCCAAAGGTACAAGATACATCGGTTTATCGGACCCCATATATCCGATATGCCTTCAGTACTTTCAAACTTGTTCAGCGGGGGCGCACACGGATTGGTCCTCAATCGACACGAGCAGGGCTACGCATATGTAGCCAATTTTCAGATTATGTGAACCTCACGTCTTGAACCAACCCATATGTAGCCAATCCTATTCTAGCGAGTAGATTTCAACTACTCGCGTTGTACCGAATCCTATGAAACATTAAGCATTGAATATACAACTAAGGACTTAACTACTACCATCACTCTCCTTGAGATGATCTGGTCATGTAAGTGGGGTATCAAACATTATTGACCTAATGCACATATGTACCTCATACTATAGTTATACAAATCAAAAATTCGCTAAAGTTATTAAATGAAAACAGGGATTGCCTTGCAGCTGTAAGTCAGTGAGGTCAGTTTCTGGAGGAAGTACTTCAAGGGCCACCTATGTCTCCTCGAGCTCGGCAACTAATTGAAATAATAAAGAACATAAATGACTAAGTTATTAAGTATATAAGGAAGTTATAAAGACTTGAGTGAAATCTTATAAATTAAACTCTACAGGACCTAAAGAGTTATCTAAGTCATTTTCATTCAATGAATTAATAAGCAAAACCTGGAAGTTTGTCATGCAGTAAACTAGACTTTTCATAAACTTAAGAATTTTCTGAGTCTCTGAGAATCGGTTTCAATAATTTTGTAGCTTCCTACAGTGAGATAAGGAAACTCTAAGTTCGGATAAAAACTGAAATTGCTCTCTGGTGTTTTCCTAATTTTTCTGGAAAAGAAGCAATTGGAACACCATTAGACCCAGTAAATTGAGTCCAATGTTGCTCAAATTTTTACTGGAGGACAGTAGATTTCTGAAGGATATGCTGGCCAAAATTGGGCATGTTCCATAGCAGGGATCACCTGGAATTAAATTCCAAAAATTTAAATTTGAAGAATTATGGAGGAAGTTCCAGTAATTTTCATACCAATTACTTGGTACTACTGCAAAGTACTGGTTGAAAGGAATCCAACAAAATTTGTTTCACAATTTTTGGACAATCCTACAGGAAGTTATGACTCTTCAAAGTTTGGCCAAAATCTAGAAATTCAAACCGAAAATGAAAAAGTTTAAACTTCAGATAGTGCAATCTAGCGCCAAATGTCGGCACTGCAACGATACCGCACGCCGGCCCACACAATTTAACGTGTAGTCACACGGGATCCCTGAGAAACAGAAGATCCGGTCAGGTTTTACTCTCTCACTAACGCGAGGGACCTACGGGTGTTCTTCTTCCTCGCGCGCGCGGCACCCGCGGCGGTGTTTCGCCGGGAGACCTCGCCGCTGGCTATTCCCGTGTGTTTCCTTCGGCCAAACTCGCCCCATGTGCTAAACACAACGTGAGGAATATGCGGGTGCACACCCCGGAGCTCAGCGATGGCCGGAACAGAGCGCGCAACGGCTACAGCTGACAGCAGCTCGTGGGTGGTGTCGAACTCAGTGGATTGTACACCTTTTTCGACGAGGTTTTTCCCTAGAGCACCGTGCTGAGGTGCTGAACCCGAAACTGAACCCCAATGGTCATGAAAACGACCACAAGTAGGACCTCGATGGTGAGGTGCTCTGTTTTTTGCCAGCGGCAAGAAAACTCAGAAACTCGGGCTCTAATGGATGAAACTCGATGTCTATTGATCGAGGGGGTGCGCTAGGTTCTCTAGAACGTGTTCGGTGCACAGCTCGAGCAACGGTTGCATGTGAACGAATAATTTCACAGTGGAGTAGAACGAGGAATACTCACTGGATAAGGCATGAAACGAGATGAGGTTTTCAGAGACAGGACATGCATCCAAAGGCGCACCTTTTCTTCTTCGGGAGTGCCGCGCGAAAACGGCTAGAACGGACGGTCGCCGGTGATCAGTGGGAGGCGGTGGAAAGCTCACGCTCAAAATAAAGAACCGAGATCATGCGGGAGAAAGGACTCGACACAGAGGCGATGAGGGCGGCGAGATAGTGCGGTTTGCTTGACTTTTGGGGAAAATTCTCATGGTGAGGTGGAGTGCTTGGGAGCTGGGCTGCTTCACGTGGCTGGAGGTGATCGACCAAGAAAACCAGAGAGGCTGAGGTGAGTCGGTTGCAATTTATAGTCACTGCCATGTGGGTCCCACTCCCATCTAATTATTTCCAAATTTCCTGCTGATCTTTTCATCCCCAACCCAAAATTAAAGTCTAGACTTACTCCCAAAGTTATAGACTCAAATTGAATTAAAACTGGATTCAGTTTTGGAGGATTGAATTGAACTGCATTTGGACATTTGAATTTGAATTTGGATTTGAATCTCTCCTCTTCAATTGATCCAAATACATAGCAAACAAAGTCCAAAATGGATAAATTTTGGCAGAGGCTAATTAAGATCTGGTGAACACATTGGTGAAATCCAATATTCAGTTTAATGAGATTTAAAGAAGAATTCAGATTTGAATTTGCACTATTGACCTAATTGCAAGGCTTGCTGCAAATTTAATTGAAATTTTGAATTTACTCCAAATTTTTGTATTGATCCACATGCCTAAAAGTGAGCTTTCACTTTTGTCATGCTGCAAACTGAACTTTTCAGAAACTTAAGAATTTTTTGAGTTCCTGGTATATGGTTTCGCTGATTTTGGAGCTTCCTACATTGTGATATGGAAATTCTAAGTTTGGATAAAAACTGAATTTGATTTCCGGTGTTTTTGCTATTTTTCTGGCACCTAAGCAATTATAACACTATTATACCCTGTAAATCAAGTCAAATGTTGCTCAAATTTTTACTGGAGATCAGTAGATTTATGAAGAACATTCTGGCCAAAATTGGGATTTTCAATAACAGGGATCACCTGGAATTAAATCCAAAGATTTAATTTTGTAGGATTATGGAGAAAATCCCAGGAATTTTCATACCAATCCAATTGCACCATTGCAAAGTAATGGTTGAAATGAATCCAACAAAGTTTGTTTCACAATGTTTGGACACTACTACAGGAAGTTATGGCCCTTTGAAGTGTGGCCAAAATCTAGAATTAACTGGAAATGCGAAAAATGTTTAAAACCCTGACACTGGGCCCCACTTGTTGAGCCATCCACTCAGACGTCGGCAAAACAGAGGCCACAGTGTTCCACCCGCATTGTCACAGAAAATCTCCGAGCCACAGCGGATCCAACTGTGTGTTTTACTCGCTAACGGCTGGGTCCCACCATCTTCTTCAACCTATGGCCACGGCGGTGCTCGACTGCCGGAGAGCGGTGGCGCTCCCGCAGGAACTGAGTTCCCAATCGTTCGGATTCTCGAAAATTGCCGTATGGGTTTTTCCACTACGCTAAACACGATGGTGAGGTCCATTGGGGGTGTCGACGGCAGAAAAGATGAGTTCGACGGTGACAGTGGATATCCGAACTCCGACGAGCTCGGTCTCACTCAGGAATCAACCATTTGATCCGGGGCTTAAGCACCAGTGGACCATGTCTGACTCAGAATTGAATCCCAACCTCGGTGAAAACCGCCAGAAATAGGTTCTCACCGGTGACCTGAGCCCGAAAACGGTGGCGGCCACAAAAACTCGGGTTCCAGCACTCCTACTTGATCATTTTGACCACTATTTCTTCGGAGAAACTCGCAAGTACCTGAGGAATATACCCTAAGACCATAAAAGATGGAGACATCTTGAGCACGATGAGTTTTTCCGAAAGGAGCTCGGTGTAGTAACAACGACAGAAAAAACATTTATAAATTCGTCAAGCATGGAGAAAGAACCTATGAGTTGGTGAGCAGAGAGCAACTACAAAGTGTCCCGGACCTTTCAGCGCCGTTGCTTGGTCGTGAGATGAAGTGAATCGTCGGGTCGACATTGAACCGAGGTGGCGCCGGACTTCGGACCTCCAAAGAGAATTTCATCGCGCCCGTGGGTCTTCAAGCCTAATCCCGATCATGCTCACGCCGAGAAGGTTTAGGATGACCCCGCGCTGCCATTTGGCGGCTCGGTTGAGCTTAGCACGCCCTGAATCACCGGCTCCTGATAGATCACATAGTGGCGCGAGTTTGGCCAATGGGAAACAAAAAATTTCGACCGATCGGTGCTCTAGTTTGCTCGGTGCAACAGCGAGTCGACTTGAGTGGACAAATTCGCGAGCTCAGTTGTGTCTTTAAGGCGTGATGGATCAAGGATGATGTGGCCTGCACATCGACATTTGGCGCTTCTAGCTAGCGCTCGGTGACGCAGTGAACCCACTGAGAATTTTGTTTGTGCGGCTGACATGTAGGTCCCACTATGGTTTCATCCCTCTGTCCACTGATGATTCCGATTTAATTCCTCTAAAATATCCTCGGACTTGGTCATTAAGTATATTCCCACTTTCTAAAGTTCAAAAGTGTGTTGGAATTTAAAATTCCTTTAATTTGGTTTGAATTTCCCTTTTGAATATGAATTCAGCTCTAATTTGGGATGATCACCTTTAGCATTTCTTTGGGCCCACATTTTTGCTGATCACTTGCTTAAGGCCTTTGATGGATCTAGATGTATGAACTGTGTTTTTGCGATATACTTAAATGATTAATTTAAATCTGAATTCCTTTTATCCAAAGCTTTTTATTTACCTGAACATGGTGCCACAAAGTGTGGGATTTTACACCAAGCCCCAGGAACAAGGAGGAGATGAAGTTCACTTTCGATGTAACAAAGTGTGACAAGCTCTTCGACTTGCTCTTGCAAAACTTTGTCATCAAGCTCAAGAACGGACATGTCATCCCATCACCCGAGCAGCTGGCCAACAAACGTTATTGTAAGTGGCATGTCTCTTATTCTCATTCAACTAATGAGTGCAACTTCTTTTGTTGGCAGGTACAATCGGCTCTAAACGATGGCCATTGACACTCGGTGACAGCCACCGAATGAATCTAGACACCGATCCTTTCCCTGTCAACATGGTGAACTTTGAAGGAAAGAAGATCCTTGTGAAGACCGATCAGGCAGCCACAACCAAAGGAAAGAACCTGATTGTGTCCAATGATCTACAAAAGAAGATGATCAAGCCTTGGAACCCCAAAGTCGGCATATGGAAACTTAACGAGCCAAGAAAGATGACCCAATTCCAGCCAACTTTAGAGTATTTGATTACTAAACACATAAGAAAGAGGCAGGTAAAAAGTATCTTCCACGGCTTGAAAGATTGCAAGTGTGACGGGTTGAAGACCTTCACGAACAGAAGCTTGGGGAGCACTCTTGGGAGAACCCGGTTTGGGAGCCATCGGCACCTTGAGAAACTGATGAATTTCCAAGATAAACGGCATTCCCAAGGGGCTCGGGGGGCACGGCCCGGAGATTAGCGCTACCTAGGGAAATCGATGAATTTCCAAGGTAAAATGCTCTCCCGAGAGGTTCATGAACCTCTGGTGCGGGAGCAACACCCGGGTAGGCGAGGAAGCAGCGCCGAACTAGGAAACCAAATCAAAAACCACAGGAAAAGCGCTGATTCTTCCACCCAACCTCAGATACATGCCGCAAAGACCCAGACCGAAGAAAATGAGCTCAGGACAACAAGTGCTGATGGTTAGATCAGTAGCTTATGTGGCAGACCAGAATCCGCTCATCCAGGATCACATAGGGTGGTGCCGCATGATGCGACATCCAACAGCACACATCATAAGGAAAACATTGTATTACATAGAAAACCAACTGAATATGTATAAACTAGTACAAGACTTCAGTTACAAACTAGTATTTGGATTACAAAAGCGGAAGCTAAGTTTATACAACTCACGCCACCTATTTAGCAAAAGTTGGTTGTCCAGCCCTAGAGCAACCCACACTAACTGCACTCCTCCGGCTCAGCGCGGCGTGTATGGCTCCCACTCAGTCGTGGTCCCCGACGGAGGGTAGCCCTCGCCGGTGGACTCGGAACCCGAGTCTGTGGGATACTCCTCACCTGAAAAACACTTATAGCAGCATCCATGAGCACGATGGCTCAACAAGACTTAACCGACTCACCTAGGCATGAAACTCTGCATGCAGTTTACACGAACATGGGATGGTAAATTTCAGCAAATGGACACGTCTACAAGTTCATCCTTAGTTCATGTTTTAGCCACAAGTTAATAGTTCATGAATCTGAAATTTAGTAAGCAATATTTGGTGGCACACATGTAGCAATACAATTATACATATCAGCAGTATTGAATCATAACATTCCATAGTTTATCTACGTTACGACGCAGTGAACAAGCGGTACTTGTCACCGTGAGGGACGGTGAATCGACTCGATATACACCTGCAGGGATACCCGAATAGCACGTCACGTACGCTCACCCGTGGAGCTGCACAGAACGCTCACTCGATGTCGTACGGGACAATCTTTCACCCAACAGCCCAAACGTCGAACCGGTCGCGCCGAAACGGACAGGAGGTTCCCTACACGGAGCATCTCTCTATGCCCGTTAGCAGATTTCCACCTTGCTGCCCTCAACCTACACCTATAAATCGGTGTGCTATGCCTCGACGCCCGGAGGTTTAGGTTACATCGGTTTATCGGGGCCCATATATCCGATATGCCTTCGGTACATTCAATACTTGTTCAGCAGGGCCACACACGGATCGGTCCTCAATTGACACCGACAGTGCTGCACACACAAGACTTCCTCATGCTGCACCCTAGCCCCTGCCTAGTCTCATTTTCTTACTAAAATGATCTCACATCACTCGAACCAATCCTGTGTGTCCCAAGCCTAACTCGCGAGTAGATTCCAACTACTCGACTTGTACCGAAGTTCTATGAATCATTAAGCATAGTCTGTCTACTCGAGGCCTTATACACTACCCTCACTCTTAGAGGAAAATTCTGGTTATGCACTTGGGTTACATCCACCCTACACCTAATGCACATCCATAAACCTCATACCAAGTATATAACAAAGCAAAAATTTGTAAAATGGTTTAATTAAACCGGGGCGTCAGTGGTTAGGGCTTCGTCCGGAAGAAGGAAGTTGAGTACTTCCGGAGTTTCGTCGCCTTCAGCGACTATACGTAAACGATACTATATGTCAATTTAAATGCAATGTTTAGAACTGAATAAGTAATTACCATAACTCTAGCTAGCCCTCCCCTTTGGTTCTGAAATTTTTTATGGTGGCTTGGTAGGGTCCTAACCAGAGTCTTGACCAAGTTTCATTTGAAACAAAGTTCATTTGAGCTTTGTACAAATAAAAGCCTATTTGGTCAATATTAGAGCCTCTAAGGAATTCCAGGGGTTTTCATGGATCCAACCATTACTTTCTGGAAACTAGAATTTGAGATGGTTCTAATGGAATTGGTTTCATGTAATTTGAAGAATTCTAGATGAAGTTATGCCCCAAACAAGATTTGAGAAAATCTTAAAAATGTTTCTGTACATTTTTCTATTTTCTCAGGGCAGTTCATTTAATCACACCATTAGGGAGACTAAATGAACTTGGATGGGTCTGAACATTGTACTGTGACTCAAGGATTTTCCAATGAACCTCTCAGCCAAATTTCAGAATTTTTCATAAAGTAATTCTCCAGATAAAATTCCCAACAATTTAAAATTTAGGGAATTAATTCTGGAAAACCATTAAGTTTCATGAGCTGAAATTTGTGTTGCTGGAAAGTACTCGGAAAGCTGAATTCAGCAAAATTTAGTTCACTGAATTTGGGGCTTCCTAGCAAAAGTTATATGCATTTGAAGTTTGAACTAAACCAGAAAATTCAAAAAATGTTTAAACTCTGCGGGCAGGCCCCACTTTTAAAACCGGCCCACTGAGATCGCGGTCACACCGCAGCCCACGGGGTTTTACCCGTGCTGCTGCACCGGATCCCGGCCGCAAAGTGGATCCCCGCGAGAGAACAGGGACTGACCGGTGGACCTGGCGCCCCCTTCGTCTACCTCGCGATCTTCCGCGACTCCCGCGGCGGTGCTTCGCCGGAGAACTCATCGCCGGCCATTTCACCGCACGACCTTCGACGGATTTCGATGCCTGGGTCCAACTTTGCTCAGAGAACATGTTGGTGCACTCACCGAAGCTCGGCGATGGCCGGAACCACGCTTGCGACGGTGACAGTGGCGATCCCCACTCCGGTGATGTCGCCCGAGCTACTCAGGGCCTTATTTTCGGAACAGCTTGCTCCTACAGCTCCGCTGTGGCACGCTGAGCATGAAAATGAACTCGGTTTGCCATGGAAATAGCCGAAGCTAGGACCTCACCGTCGACCTAGGGCTAAAACGGCGGATGCTCGAAAAACTTGAATAGCAGCGCCAAGACTCGATGGTTTTCGATGGTCTTTGATCCTAGGTGGCCGTGGGGACGTGTAGAACATGTTCTTAGCTGTATTTACGTGGTGCTGGACCGATTACCATGGATTTTGGATTCTTTGCTAGCTCGGTTCTTTGAACACTGAGGACTAAACGTGGAAATTCTTTCCCTACAAGGCACGGAAGGAGGTAGGGTTTTCACCATGAGTTCGAGAAGCCTCCGGCGCGTCTCTTTTCTGTTGATCTTCGGTCGCGAGAGTGCCTGGATCAGCGGCGCACCGAGAGCCTGAGAGAGCAGTCGAAGAGTTGATGTGTTCGGTCGAGAGACGAAACAGCGTATGGGGTTCGGGGTCTGCAGCGGTCGGGGAGCCTTCGTGAGCGGTCAAATGTGCGGTGCGCCAGCCGGGCGTGCGCTGGAGAGGTGGCCGATCGAGCAGCTCGGTGTCGAGCGATGTGGAGGCCCGAAGACAGAGCTCGCCCCATAGTTTGCTTCACTCAGAAGTTTAACTGACTTGTGGGCCCTTTTCTCCCCTCTAATCCCTTCTCCCCCTTCTGCTGCAAATATATCAAACACTAAACATTGAATGGTAGACTTTGCCACCAAGTCATTGTTTGAATTTTTTTCCTCAATTTGAAACTGGTTTGGCTAAATTTGCTGCACATTTGAACTGAAATTCAAATTCTGTTTTGAATTAATGCGAATTTAGCTCCCGACAAGATGAAGTCCAATGGGGATGAAAATTGGTGGTATAACTCAGAAAAAAGTACTGAGTTTGAATATGAAGTCAACTTTTGAATTCACATGATGAAAGTGGCTGCAAATTTGAATTTGTATTCATATTGGCCCCTTTTGCAAATGCCTCCAAAAGTGCCTCAAAAAGTATTGGATTTGCATGAAACTTGGCCTAAGCCTTCCCCAGAATATATAAGGTCTAGGGGTGAGCTCAACCATTCATGTTTATGTGTAGAAATCCCACTTTTTGAAGTTAGGGCTTTCCCCTCTAATCACTCTTTTGATGGTGGTTACTTGCTCTTCACAAGTGTTCATGAGATATCCATCACAAGAGCTGTGGTGTTGTGAGGTGATGAACATTTTTTTGCAAATCACTTTCTTGGGCTTTTACATCCCTACCCCCTTAAAAGAATCTCGTCCTGAGATTACAAAAGAAGAGGCAGCGATGTAATAGAAACTCACCCGTGCTGAGACGCCATGAACTCCGGGTAGTTTGAGCGAAGAAATTCCTCGCTCTCTTACGTCGCTTCTCCGGCGGTGTGGTTACTCCAGAGTATCTTGTAGAACCACAGCGTTTGGCTACGCGTGGTCCGAGCCTTCTCATCAATAATTTCCACCGGATATTCATCATACGTCAAATCCGGTTGCAGCTCACCGATGTCGGTGGGAACAACAGCTGTATACTTCAGACATTTTCGTAGTTGTATAACATGGAAAACGTCGTGAACACCAGCAAGAGATGTCGGTAGTTCCAGTCTATACGCCACTGGTCCACACTTCTCGGTGATGGCATAAGGTCCAATGAATCAGGGAGTGAGTTTCCCCTTCACGCCGAACCGGTGCATGCCTTTCATTGGAGATACACGGAGGTACACGTGCTCCCCGACGTCAAAGTGCAGCGGCCAATGCCTCTTATCAGCGCAGCTTTTCTGCCGGGATTGAGCGGCCTTCAAGTTGGCTTGAATCATCCGAACGCGCTCTTTGGCGTCGTTCACCACATCAACCCCGAACGTGACCCTTTCACCGGACTCGCACCAGTTTAATAGGGTGCGGCATTTACGACCATAGAGAGCTTCATAGGGTGCCATATTGCTACTCGCTTGATAGCCATTGTTGTACGAGAATTCCGCCAACGGTAGATGATCATCCCAGTTTTTACCATGGTGGATGGCACACGCTCTCAACATGTCTTCTAGTACTTGGTTCACCCTCTCTGTTTGACCATCTGTCTGAGGGTGATAGGCGGAGCTTCTAATCATCTTAGTACCCAATGCAGCGTGCAACTGCTCCCAAAAATGAGACACAAATAATGCCCCTCGATCTGAGACTATGGTCTTGGGTACCCCATGTAAGCATATAATTCTCGTTATGTACAGGGATTGTAGCGTGTATGCACAGGGATGAAATGAGCAGACTTGGTTAATCGGTCAACAATTACCCAAATGGAATCATGCTTGTTAGAAGTCAGGGGTAACCCCACAATGAAATCCATGCTCACATCTTCCCACTTCCATGCTGGGATTTTCAGGGGTTGCAGCAGCCCTGATTTCCTCATATGATCAGCTTTCACTCGTCTACACGTATCACACTCGGATACGTACTTAGCCACTTCCCGCTTCATCCGTGTCCACCAAAATTTCCTTTTCAAATATTGGTACATTTTGTTGCTGCCCGGATGAATGGAGTATTTAGACAAGTGAGCTTCATCAAGAATCTTCTTCCTCAGCTCCATATCCCGGGGTACGACTATGCGGTCATTGAACCATAGCGTCCCCTCATCATCTTTTCGGAAATACTTGATTTCACCATTGTCTATCCGTCTCCGGAGATGTGCCATACCCTTGTCAACTTTCTGAGCTGTAATGATGTCCTCCCTAATGGTAGGGATGAGAGCAAGGTTGTAAAGTGATCCATAAGGAACCAAGTACAAACTCGGTTCTTCCTCCTCCACCAGTGTAATGGTGAGGTTATGGACATGGGATTTTCAACTCAGCGCATCGGCAACCACATTTGCCTTGCCGGGGTGGTAATGAATCTCAATCTCATAATCTTTGATTAGTTCTAACCACCTCCTTTGCCTCATATTCAGCTCCTTCTGGGTGAAAATATACTTCAGGCTCTTGTGGTCGGTGTAGAGGTGCACCAAATTCCCCAGGAGATAGTGCCTCAACATTTTCAGCGCCAACACCACAGCAGCAAGCTCAAGATCATGAGTTGAATAATGCTGCTCATGGTTTCGAAGTTGGCGTGAGCCATATGCGACCACACGTCCTTCTTGCATCAACACGCAGCCGAGCCCGATACCAGACGTATCACAATACACGTCAAAGGGCTTAGTTGTATCCGGTTGAGCTAAGACCGGGGCGGTTGTGAGATGCTTCACTAATGCTTGGAACGCTCCTTCATATGCTGAGTTCCAAACATACTTTGTTCCCTTTTTCAATAATTCTGTCATCGGCTTAGCAAGCTTGGAGAAGCTTGGAATGAATCTCCGGTAATATCCCGCTAAGCCGAGGAAGCTTCTGACTTCATGGACAGAAGTAGGGGCTTTCCATTTCAGCACGTGTTCAATTTTGTTTGGATCAACCGCAATGCCTTCCACTGATATGATATGTCCCAAAAATGGCACTTGGATGATCCAAAACTCACATTTGCTGAACTTGGCATATAGCTTATGGTCCCGCAGTCGTTGAAGAACGATCCTCAAGTGTTTGGCGTGTTCTGCTTCTGTCTTGGAGTAAACCAAGAGATCATCAATGAACACCACAACGAACTTGTCTAGCTCCGACATGAACACCGAGTTCATGAGATACATGAAATGTGCCGGAGCATTGGTGAGACCAAAAGACATGACGAGATACTCATATAAGCCATATCTCGTCGAGAAGGCCGTCTTCAGGATATCCTCCACCCGGATTTTTTTTTGATGATATCCAGAGCGAAGGTCCATCTTGGAGAACACACTTGCGCCCACAAGCTGATCAAACAGGATGTCAATGCGGGGCAGTGGGTATTTGTTCTTGATGGTGATGGCGTTGAGCGGCCGGTAATCCACACACAACCTCAAGGTTTCATCCTTCTTCTTTACAAACAGCGCCGAGCATCCCCAAGGCGAGGAACTCGGTCTAATGAAACGTTTGCTCAACAGATCATTGAGCTGCTCTTTCAATTCAGCCAGCTCGTTCGGAGCCATTTTGTAGGGTCTCCTTGAGATGGGAGTCGTCCCGGGTGCAAGCTCAATCTTGAACTCGACATCCCGCTCGGGTGGCATGCCCGGAAGATCATCTGGAAACACGTCGGGGTACTCCCGGACTACGGGGATGTCCTCTAACTTGAGAGTTTCAGTATTATTAATTGCTGAAACTTCCTGGACAGGATTGTCTAACACCATGGAATACGGACGGTGGAATGGAGAATTCAAATGAACCGTCCGTGTCCGAGTGTCCAGGACAGCGCCATGGTAGCGTAACCATGACATCCCCAAGATTGCATCAATCTTTTGCCCCGTAAGGATTATCAAGGTGGTGGGATATATCTTCCCACCTAAGCACAGAGGTGCTTTTGGAATCATCATATTTTCCGAAATCTTCCCTCCTGGTGAGCAAATCATATATGAGTAGCCAGTTGGGAAGACTTGCATTTGATGCTTAGCCACATAGGATGCACTTATGAAACTGTGGGTTGCACCAGAATCGAATAAAATGATGATTGCTTGATTGTTGAGAGTGAACGTACCCGCCAGCACGTTGTCTCCCTCTGGGGCGTCCTCATTGTCGAGGTTGCGAACGCCCCCAGTTCGCTGACCGACCTTCTTGACCGGAGGTAGTCCTCGAGCACCGTCCATATACTGAGCTTGCCCGCTGCTCTGCTGCCCCTGGGGACAGTCCTTCGAGAAATGGCCCGCCTGGCCACATGTAAAGCAGGTGTAGCGAGGCGGTCCTCCGCTGATCGGCGGACGGGAACCCGGGGCGCGTTGTGGCGGTGGAAATGCCCGGGGTACCATCTGCTGCTGCTGCTGTTGTTGCGGTCGTGGTAATGGCATCGGCGGTCGGAATGGGGGTGGCTGAAACGAACGTCCCCCAAACTGCTGAGATCGTGCCGGTGGATGCCACTGCTGACCGGATGGTGTCCGATACACCATGCGGTATTTCTGGGGAGCTCCACCCCCACTGCTGGGTGGAGTGCTGCGCTTTCGCTGCTCAGCCGCCAATTCTCGCTGAGCATCTTCTTGCATGATCGCGGCATTAACGAGATCGTTGAAGGTGCCGCGATTGCATTGGACGAGATGCGTCTTCATCTCGGGGTGTAACCACCGATAGAAGTGCTCTCGCTTCTTCTCCTCGGTGGAGACGTAATCCGACGCATATTGCGCCAGATGGTTGAAGGCACGGGAGTAATCATGGGCACTCCTTCCGCCCTGCTTCAGCTCTAAGAACTCTTGGAACTTCTGCTTCATTATCCCAGGAGGGATATGGTAGGCGTGGAACGCCTCCCGGAATTCTTCCCACTCCCCGGCATGGCCAGCCGGCAGTGAGGCGACATAGTTCGCCTACCATGCACCAGCGGCACCGTGAAGCTGCTGCGCCGCGAACAGAGTCTTCTGTCGCTCCGTACATTGGAGCAGCCCAAACTTGGACTCAATTGTCTGCAGCCAGTTGTCGGCCTCCAGGGGTTCTGCTGCTTCCGTGAACACCGGAGGGTACGTACTCATGAAGTCCGAGTACGTCACATCATGGGGCTCATGAGGCCCCCTCTCTTGACACCCCCTGCCTGGGACGTATTCTGCACGATCGTGCAGAGCAGGTCGGTCTGCTCCTCACGATTACCCACCAGGGCCGCGATCACATACGCTAGCGTAAGCTGAGGCGGCGGTGGTGGTTGTTGCTGCGGGGTGTGGTCGTAGGCAGGCGGCTGGGAGTCATCACCCCCCTGCTGGCTAGAGCCACCAATCTCATGCGTGGTCCGAGTGCGAACCATCTGCAACCATACGACAATAAACATCAGTCCCGCAACATACTTCATGCAGTCCAATAGGCATAAAACATAATGACATTAAAACATGCGATACATCTCGTATAAACTTTGCACAAGCTACACCATTACCAGACCAAGTACAAGCTAGTTAAATCCAACTTGATGGACTTCCTCTTTGGAAGTTCATCACAACTAGGTTTGGTCACTACGAGACGTTACATCGCTTTGTCATCACGTATAATGCCCTTTTATCTTCAATACGACACAAACATGGTCTCTAGCAAAAGAAACTTGAGTAAGACATATACTCAAATCTTTCACTAGTTGAAGATAACCACTCATGAGTTTGTTCTACCCCATTGGAAGTACTTAAATCCCCTAGGGTACAACAATCTCTCAAATGAGTTCAACTGTCATCCCTCTGCCAGAATGACCAGTTTCTACATATTCCAGATTTTGATCTGGTGCTAGGCATTTTTATGAATCAAGCTGAATACCAAAGTTAAAGTTAACTTCAGTATATTTCCTACGAGTATTTATTTGCCCTCATATCAGCTCTGGTTAAAAAGTTATGATAATTCAAATTCAACAGAATTTCTGGAAGAATTTTAACAGCACCTCCTTTGGAAGTTGCTGTTTTCAACTCTAATTTCCACTGAATTCCGTGCTGAAACTACAGAAATTTTGAATTACAAAAATTCAACACATCTCCTACCCTTTCCAAAAATGTATCATATGATAATTTTAGATTTTCCTACATGAAATTATGCTTGAAAAACAGAACAGTCCAGAGAGTGTTTTGAATTTGTCCTGGTTCTAGACAGTTTACATTCCTCTGGAAATTAAGCCATCTTAAGGTGTAATTCAGCTCTGGAAGTCTACAAAAAGTTGGTAGAGTACTTAAACACCTTTCTAGAACTATATCCCACACCTCCATTGGCTAAATAATCTGTGAGTTATGCTCAGTCAAAGTTCAGCAAACTTGCTGCCCAAAACAGAGCACTTTGTTTTTCAATCCTTTGGAACTACACTGATCAACCATTAAATTTTTCAACCCCCCCAGGGTCCTAACTGTTGAAACTTGGTGATTTTAGTTCCTTGTTATCATTATCTTTTATGCACATGCCTATGATATGTCGGTACTACGTTCCTCACAAAAAGAAAATCCTAACCGGATTATACCGGCATATACGTCTCAATTGTGGCACTAAACGGGCTCTCGCACACGTATACTACACGGGATACATACGTGGTTAGTACCTGCAGAAGAACACACAATAATGATGCACTCAAAGGTTATTTTCATTTCAGGCAGTTCCATATTTGAAAGCAAATACAAACGCCCGTATCATTGCCATACGACCGTCCTTGAGTTAAGCCACGTCTCAAGGTACGTGATCGTGTTTTAACATCACACGACGGGGAACCCGAGTAGAGCACGAACGGGTCGTCACGGTTGGGAATTTCATCATCCCAACAGATACCACCTACTGCCCTGCAGGGCACGCCGATGGCAAGCGCTGTGTATGTTCTCCTGGGCTACTTCCATACGAACACACTATCGCGTTACTGACCACACAATGGGGTCTCCACTTGCTTGCCCAATGCACGCTAGGGATCAGCGTTTCATATGAACTCAGGAACATGAAGAGTCCAAGAGTTTCATATTGTTGTCTCACACCAAGCTGTGAGACCTATCCCTGAACCACGTTCCTCCTCAGGGGAGCTAACCGAAATTGAACCGCTTTCGATGGCGTTCCTTACCATTTTTACCTAAGCGTAGGTGCGTCGTTACATAATCAAAATTCAGAATTATAACACATATGTTAGTCTTTCTACTTTAAGTAACTATGCTAATATAGTCCTTACTTGGGCAAACTAGCGACTCCTCACCATAAACCTAAATTTTCCCGTAATATAGACCTTAATTAATGTGCTATCCCCAATGCGGCTCTGATACCAGCCTGTGGCAGACCGGAATCCGCTCATCCAGGATCACAGAGGGTGGTGCCGCACGATGAGACACCCAACAGCACACATCATAAGGAAAACATTGTGTTACATAAAAACCAACTAGATATGTACAAACTAGTACAAGACTTCAGTTACAAACTAGTATTTGGATTACAAAAGCGGAAGCTAAGTTTATACAACTCATGCCACCTATCTAGCAAAAGTTGGTTGCCCAGCCCTAGGGCAACCCACGCTAGCTGCACTCCTCCAGCTCAGCGCGGCGTGTACGGCTCCCACTCAGCCGTGGTCCCCGAAGGAGGGTGGCCCTCGCCGGTGGACTCGTAACCCGAGTTCGTGGGATACTCCTCACCTGAAAAACACTTATAGCAGCAACCATGAGCACGATGGCTCAACAAGACTTAACTGACTCACCTAGGCATGAAACTCTACATGCAGTTTACACGAACATGGGATGGTAAATTTTAGCAAATGGACACGCCTACAAGTTCATCCTTAGTTCATCTTTTAGCCACAAGCTAACAGTTCATGAATCTGAAATTTAGTAAGCAATATTTGGTGGCACACATGTAGCAATACAATTATACATATCAGCAGTATTGAATCATAACATTCCATAGTTTATCTACGTTATGACGCAGTGAACAAGCGGTACTCGTCACCGCGAGGGACGGCGAATCGACTCGATATACACCTGCAGGGATACCCGAATAGCACGTCACATACGCCCACCCGTGGAGCTGCACAGCACGCTCACTCGATGTCGTATGGGACAACCTTTCACCCAACAGCCCAAACGCCGAACCGGTTGCACCGAAACGGACAGGAGGTTCCCTACACGGAGCATCTCTCTATGTCCGTTAGCAGATTTCCACCTTGCTTCCCTCAACCTACACCTATAAATTTGTATGCTATGCCTCGACGCCCGGAGGTTTAGGTTACATCGGTTTATCGGGGCCCATATATCCGATATTTCTTCAGGACGTTCAATACTTGTTCAGCAGGGCCGCACACGGATCGGTCCTCAATCGACACGGACAGGGCTGCGCACACAAGACTTCCTCTTGCTGCGCCTAGCCCCTGCCCAGTCTCATTTTCTTACTAAAATGATCTCACATCACTCGAACCAATCCCGTGTGTCCCAAGCCTAACTCGCGAGTAGATTCCAACTACTCGACTTGTACCGAAGTTCTATGAATCATTAAGCATAGCATGTCTACTCGAGGCCTAAAACACTACCCTCACTCGTATAGGAAAATTCTGGTTATGCACTTGGGTTACATCCATCCTACACCTAATGCACATCCATAAACCTCATACCAAGTATATAACAAAGCAAAACTTTGTCAAATGGTTTAATGTAAACCGGGGCTTGCCTTGTTGCTGCTGGTCAGTGGTTAGGGCATCGTCCGGAAGAAAGAAGTCGAGTACTTCCGGAGTTTCCTCGCCTTCAGCGACTATACGTAAACGATATACTATATGTCAATTTAAATGCAACGTTTAGAACTGAATAAGTAATTACCATAACTCTAGCTAGCCCTCCCCTTTGGTTCTGAAATTTTTTATGGTGGCTTGGTAGGGTCCTAACCAGAGTCTTGACCAAGTTTCATTTGAAACAAAGTTCATTTGAGATTTATACAAATAAAAGCCTATTTGGTCAATATTAGAGCCTCTAAGGAATTCGAGGGGTTTTCATGGCTCCAACCATTACTTTCTGGAAACTAGAATTTGAATTTGAAGAATTCTAGATGAAGTTATGCCCCAAACAAGATTTGAGAAAATCTGAAAAATGTTTTTGTACATTTTTTTATTTTCTCAGGGCAGTTCACTTAATCAAACCATTAGGGAGATGTGACTCAAGGATTTTCCAATAAACCTCTGAGCCAAATTTCAGAATTTTTCATAAAGTAATTCTCCAGATAAAATTCCCAACAGTTTAAACTTTAGGGAATCAATTCTAGAAAACCATTAAGTTTCATGAGCTGAAATTTGTGTTGCTGGAAAGTACTCGGAAAGCTGAATTCAGCAAAATTTAGTTCACTGAATTTGGGGTTTCCTAGCAAAAGTTATATGCATTTGAAGTTTGAACTAAACTGGAAAATTCCAGAAATGTTTAAACTCTGCGGGCGGGCCCCACTTTTAAAAACGGCCCACTGAGATCGCGGCCACACCGCAGCCCACGGGGTTTTACCCGCGCTGCCGCACCGGATCCCGGCCGCAAAGTGGATCCCCGCGAGAGAACAGGGACTGACCGGTGGACCCGGTGCCCCCTTCATCTACCTAGCGATCTCCCGCGACTCCCGCAGCGGTGCTTCGCCGGAGAACTCGCCGCCGGCCATTTCACTGCACGACCTTCGATGGATTTTGTCGCCTGTGCCCAACTTTGCTCGGAGAACACGTTGGTGCACTCACCGAAGCTCGGCGATGGCCGGAACCACGCTTACGACGGTGATAGCAGTGATCCCCACTCTGGCGATGTCGCCCGAGCTACTCAGGGGCTTATTTTCGGAACAGTTTGCTCCTACAGATCCGCTGTGGCACTGAGCACGAAAATGAAATCGGTTTGCCATGGAAACGGCTGGAGCTAGGACCTCACCATCGACCCAGGGCTAAAACGGTGGATGCTCGAAAAACTTGAATAGCAGTCCCAATACTTGATGGTTTTTGATGGTCTTTGATCCTAGGTGGCCGTGGGGACATGTAGAACATGTGCTTAGTTGGATTTACGCTGTGGTGGACCGATCACCACGAATTTCGGATTCTTTGCTAGCTCGGTTCTTTGAACACCGAGGACTAAACGTGGAAATTCTTTCCCTACAGGGCATGAAAGGAGGTAGGGTTTTCACCGTGAGTTCGAGCAGCCTCCTGCGCGTCTCTTTGCTGTTGATCGTCGGTGACGAGAGTGCCTGGATCAGCGGTGCACCGAGGGCCCAAGAGAGCAGCCGAAGAGTTGATGTGTTCGGTCGAGAGACGAAACAGCGTAGAGGGTTCGGGGTCTGCAGCGGTCGGGCAGCCTTCGTGAGCGATCAAATGCGCGGTGCGCCAGCCGGGCGTGCGCTGGGGAGGTGGCCGATCGAGCAGCTCGGTGTCGAGCGCTGCGGAGGCCCAGAGACAGAGCTCGCCCGATAGTTTGCTTCACTCAGAAGCTTAACTGACTTGTGGGCCCTTTTCTCCCCTCTAATCCCTTCTCCCCCTTCTGCTGCAAATATCTCAACCACTAAACATTGAATGGTAGACTTTGCCACCAAGCCATTGTTTGAATTTGTTTTCCTCAATTTGAAACTGGTTTAGCTAAATTTGCTGCACATTTGAACTGAAATTCAAAATCAGTTTTGAATTAATGCAAATTTAGCTCCCGACAAGATGAAGTCCAATGGGGATGAAAATTGGTGGTCTAACTCAGAAAAATGTACTGAGTTTGCATATGAAGTCAACTTTTGAATTCACGTGATGAAAGTGGCTGCAAATTTGAATTTATATTCAAATTGGCCCCTTTTGCAAATGCCTCCAAAAGTGCCTCAAAAAATTGCATGAAATTTTGCCTGAGCCTTCCCTAGAATATATAAGGTCTAGGGGTGAGCTCAACCTTTCATGTTTATGTGTAGAAATCCCACTTTTTGATGTTAGGTATTTCCCCTATAATCACCCTTTTGATGGAGGTTACTTGCTCTTCACAAGTGTTCATGAGATATCCATCACAAGAGCTGTGGTGTTGTGAGGTGATGAACATTTTTTTGCAAATCACTTTCTTGGGCTTTTACAGCTTGCGTGATCCAAGATGAACTGGCCCCTAGCAACTCGGGGAGTGAAGGCTAGTTCACCAAGCAAAGTTTGAGTATACGACCTGAGGTTGGCAGCTCCGACACGAGGATAGGTGTTGGTACAGGTAAAGCTGAGAGAACAAGAGTTGATCCGAGACCTCCTATCAAATGTTCTCGGTTGGCGTCGCCATAAGGAAGAATCATCGTCGGGCCAGGCATCACACCAGCACCGAAGCACAAGATACAGAGGTTGGATGGATGTGCACGACCACAACATCCCAAGACATCAACTGGCCAGCCCAAGTAAGCTCCAAAACGGCTCATCAGTTGGGATGTGAAGCCAGAGGGGATGAAACAAGACGTGATCAAGACAGTTGCTCCGGAAACAAAGCCATAACCCAAATGGTGACCCATGGGGCTCAAGAAGACTCAGAAAAGGTGTGTTCAATGGTTGAGAGCTCTGGAACTTTCTAAGAAGAGGGAGGAGGAGCAAAGGGATCGTTGGTTCAACCAAGCATGACCAATGATCACTAAGAAGACTGGAAAAGAGAAGAGGATTGCCCATGAGGAAGCTGGAAACGATGAGAACAAAGAAGACATCACGGGGAAAGAAGAAAACCAGGTCGAGGTAAACATGGTGTTTCATTTACCAGTCGAGTTTTGTATCCCAGAGATTGAGGTGGTCAAGCTCGATCTAAGAGCCAACAACATGGTTTTTAAGAAGCCAGAGCAGCTCGGCCAACACATGAAGCCCCTCTACATCCGAGGACACATCGATGGAACACCAGTTGGATGGATGTTGGTAGATGGAGGAGTAGGGGTGAACATAATGCCTATATCCATGTTTGAGAGACTTGGATATCAAGAAGTGACCTCATCAAGACCAACACAACTTTGAGTGGGTTTGTTGGAGACCCAACCGAGGCCAAGGGGGTATTGTCTGTGGAGCTCATAGTTGAAAGCAATACAATACCCACACCTTTCTTTGTTGTCAATGTGAGGAGTCGGTACAACCTACTTCTCGGGCGAGATTGGATTCATGCCAATGGGTGTGTTCCCTCCACACTTCACCAATGTCTTGGCCTGTGGGTTGGCGATGAGGTAGAAGTGATTGAAGCTGATCACTCGGCTTGTGTGGCGATGGTCGAGTCATCTTACCTTCATCATGAGGATATTAGGTGTCTCACAGGTCAGGACTTAACCGACTATGACTTTGTGAGCGTAGGAAGGGACGGGTTTGTACCCGTATGTGTAAAGCCGACTGATTCACTTGGCTTGGCAATGTAACTTGAAAATGCTAGATAAACAAGGTCATTTAACTTGGCTGCAGGATCAAATCGAGCAATATCGTTTAGGCAAGAACGATATGGGCGAGCTAGTAGAAGATCTTGATGACTTGGGAAAATTTGGGCAAGGGTTTTCTTCTGTGGACCAGTTAGAGGAAGTGAACCTTGGCGAGGGATCGATACATCGGCCAACTTTCATCAACAAGAACCTCGGGTGTTCCTAGAAGCAAGAGGTAAGCCAGCTCCTTAAAGAATATATGGATTGCTTTGCATGGGAGTACACCGAGATGCTAGGGCTCAGCCGATACCTTGTGGAACACAAGCTGCCGATCAAGTCAGGTTTTAGACCTCACAAGCAACCATTCAGACGATTCAACCCGGCCATACATGACAAGATTAACCCAAACCGTCTACTCCAAGCTAAGTTCATTCGGCCTTGCAGGTATGCCGAATGGGTGTCAAACATAGTCCCAGTAGAGAAGAAAAAAACAAGAAAGCATAGGATATGCATAGACTTTCGAGACCTTAACCAGGCTACACCCAAGGATGAATACCCATGCCCATTGCGGTCGTGTTGATCAACAATGCTTCGGGGCACAAGATGATCTGCTTCATGGCCAAGGAAGACACGTCGAATACAACTTTTTGTTGCCTCGGGTTCATGGGATTGTTTGAGTGGTTTGTCATGACCTTCGGGTTGAAAAACGGCGGTGCAACATACCAGAGGGCTATGAATATGATTTTCCACGACATGTTGGGAGACATCCTTGAAAAGTATATTGACGACCTTGTGGTGAAGTCGGCTAGGTTCCAAGGACATATGGCCGACTTAAAGATAGCCTTTGAGAGGATGAGAAAGTATGGCATTAAGATGAATCCTCTCAAGTGTGTATTTGGCGTGTAGGTTGGACGTTTCTTAGGTTTCATCATGCATGAACATGGCATTGAGATTGATCCCAAGAAAGTGGAAGTTGTCAAGAAGATTGGACCGTCGACATGCAAGAAAGATGTGCAAAGTTTGCTACGAAAGATAAACTACCTAAGGAGGTTCATTGAAAACTTGGCTGACAAGATTGGATCCTTCATGCCACTCTTGAAGCTCAAGCATGAGCAACAGTTCACTTGGGGGGGCAGAGCAGAGGGAGGCTTTCGAGAGAATCAAAGGATATTTGATCAAGCCACCAGTCTTGAGAGCACCGAAGATGAGGCAACCTTTTAGGCTCTATGTAGCTGCTCAAAGCCAAGTAATTGGGTCCGTTTTAACTCAGGAAAGCCAAGGCAAGGAGTGCTATGTGGCTTACTTGAGTAGACGACTCCTCGATGCCGAAACCAGGTATGCCTTCGTTGAAAAACTGTGTTTATCTTTGTATTACACATGTTCCAAGTTTTGGCACTATATCCCCCCTAGTACGTTCTTTGTGACATGTCAACACGACATTGTCAAGCACATGTTGCAACAAACAATTCTAAGTGGCATGATAGGTAAATGGGCGTACTCATTGGTGGAATATGACCTGGTCTTCGAGCCACTCCGGAGTATGAAGGACCAGGTTGTAGCTGATCTCATCGTGGAGCACAATGTGCAACTCGAGGAGGAAAGCATGGTTGAGGTATGTCCATGGAAACTCTTCTTTGATGGATCCGTTTGTGATATAGGATAGGGGATCGGATATGTGTTGGTTTCACCCACAAACATGGCGTATGAGTTCTCTATTCGGCTAAACTTTGTGTGTACCAACAATCACGTCGAGTATGAAGCGTTGTTGAATGGCTTAGAACATTTGGGTGACATGGGAATCAAAGACATCGAAGCTTTTGGTGATTCTAAGCTCATCATTCAACAAGTTTGTTGTGAGAGCCAATGCTATGATGCAACTTTGAATGATTATCGAGAACGATGTCAAGACATTATCAAGAATTTGAACACTTTCTGTGCCAAGCACATCCCTAGAGAAAAGAACCAGAAGGCAACCGACTTGGCACCGTAGGCATCTGGCTATGAGGTGAAAAGAGGGAGGTTCCACGTGAAAGAAGGCCGACATTGTCTGAGGTTGATGAAACTAGAGAAGAAAAAGGCGATTCGGCCGAAAGAAATGTGTTGGCTATCGAGGACTGGAGGGCAGTGATCATAGAGTGCATCAAAGACCTAAACACATGCAGAGACATGAAGGTTTGGTGCCAAGCTTTGAAATATACAGTGATCAACGGCGAGTTATACCGCCGAAATTTGGAAGGGCTCTTGTTGAAGTGTAGAGAAAGATCAAGCAAAAGGGGCCATGGGAGAGGTGCACGAAGGGCTTTGTGGCACGCATCAGTCTGCCCACAGGATGAAGTGGACACTCAAACGAGCTGGTCTCTATTGGCCAACCATGCAAGAGGATATTTTTAGGTACTACAAAGGGTGCGAAGCCTGCCAAAAGTTTGGAGACATCCAACAAGCCTCCGCTAGTATGCTTCATACCATTGTGAAGTCGTGGCCTTTCCGAGGATGGGGTCTGGACTTCATCGGGGAGATACACCCTGCGTCATCGATGAAGCACCGCTTTGTGTTGGTTGCCACGATCTACTTCACCAAGTGCAAAAAGGTCGTCCCACTCAAGAACAACATGTACAAAGAGGTAACAAGCTTTGTCCTCGAGCATATTATCTATCGATTCAGTATTCCACAAACTTTGACTACGGATCAAGGAAGGGCATTCATATCCTCTCAGTATAGAGAGTTTGCCGAATCATTTGGGATAAAATTGTTGAACTTTTCATCGTGTTATGCTCAAACCAACAGGCAAGCTGAGGCTAGCAACAAAATATTAATCAAGCTTGTGAAAAAGAAGATCAGAGAGAACCGAAACGATTGCATGAGATGCTGAGTGAAGCTCTATGTGCTCATAGAGTATCAAGACCTGGTGCCACTAAGGTGACCCCTTTCGAGCTTGTGTATGGACAAGAAGTTGTGTTACCTATGGAGATCAAGATTAAGACGTGTTGAGTATCTCATCAAGATGACCTTTCGTCCTAGACTATCAAGAGTTAATGATGGACAAACTAGATGATGCATCTTAGGGCTGAATGGAAGCATTGAAAGAGATCAGAAATCGTTCCAAGTCAGAGAATTAATATAGAGAACAATTTTCCCTTAGGAACTCGAGACAAAAAGTTTTGCAAATGGTCACCGAGAAATGCTTATTCTACAGAGAACTTGCAAGGAGAAAATTCGGGGAAGGATATCAATGGGAGATACTTGAAACAATTCTACCCAAGTGTGTGGCAAGAAAGCTAATATATCTAAGACTTTCTAGGTAAAACAATCAATTTATCTAGTAAATCTTGGCTTGGAAGATGTTTTTTGGCATACTCCGTTTGCCCAAAAGCAGGGGGCATGTGTTGGGAGTGCAAATGGTTGTGAGTTTTGCAGGACAGGAGAGCCAGAAAACAAGGTGGAAAGGGCCTTTTGTCTCAAAGATTCAAGGTACAGATGACCTTGGTGAGAGAACCTACCTGACACTGAGGATCGCTTGCGGGAAGCCATTTTTTCTTGGAAAATCAAGATACAAGCACCCGGGTCGGAGTTCAACCAGAGAAGACCAAGTTACCTCGTGGCCACAAATTTAAACCACGATATGCAAAGGCCGGACAGGACTTAGCCATTCTCGGGAGACCCAAAACATTGTAAATATTAAGATAGCATCTTGTCAGCATTCTAGAAGAATTTACATGACATTTGTCCTTACCCTAGAGATAAGATAGTCTTAGAGATAAGTTTAAGTCTTAGTTTAAACTTAGGCAGATGGAATCATCCGGTTTGTATCGAGTATATGTAAAGGATGCACTCTGCCAAGGAAAAACAAGTGTAAACTTGTAGGATCAAAGAGCACGTGAAAAGCTACCAGAGGGGGTGAATGGTAGATTTAAACTTTTTAGCGGAAGCAACAAAAACCCCCTCGGCAGAAAATTGATCTGTTAAATAAACCGTGTATGCGACTGATCTAAATGTGTTCAACCATGACAAAAGTGGTATATATTATAGAGAATCAAGTCATGAAGACACGACAACAAGAATCATGGAAATCCGTCAATAAAAACTCAGGTTATGATCGAAAGATCAAACGAGGGTCAATCTGTTCTACTCGAATAAAAACCAGATCTGCAACACTGAAAGAAACTCGTGTAGATCAGAAACAAAAAATCCAATGACCGTAAAATTTTCACAGATGATAGATAATAAAGTTGTGAAGACAACCCAAAATGAATCACGTCAATTGCATCTGTAAAACTCGAGTTATGGTCAAAACACCGAAGCACTGTCGTGTTATCCAAAAACTCGACGAGAAAGACTTGACAAAAACAAGTCAGACGAACAAGGCACAAAAGCTCCTATAAATTACGAATCTTATTGATCAAAACATAAGAGGAACAGCCCAAAGTCGTGCTCTCCATGAGACTTGGCCTCCCTTGCTTATATAACCAGCCCTAAGGCCAACCCAATTCAAACTAGGACTCCTACTCCTACTTGGATTCAAACTGTAACTTTCCAATATTGCTCAAGACTCTTCTATACGCAGATAGAAGCAATCTTAAGACTTCAAAACACCTTAGGGACGTCCCAATCATTCCTAAACAACTCTACTTCATGCCTAACACGAAATCCTATTATAACCAACTTGAAACTTTCTATAAACAAACCATAATCACCTCACCCGCAGCCTGAGCGCAAAATCCAGTCGGTTGAACCTTTTCAACCATATCTCCACTTCCATAACTCTTCACCACGCCTTGGAACCATGTTGCCACGTCCATGCACTCCTTGCACACATGCAAACACCTTCTAACAACGTCCACGATCCCTTCATATTGTTCTTGATCCAAACATGCTGCGCGACCTCCCGATCAACTCAACCACAATTCCTCCCGAAATTGTTTGTTGAACCTCATCTTCCCCCTAAGACTAGTTCAATGGATCCCGTCACCAGCCATATCTTGAACTCAAGCAACACCTGCACATGAATAAACAACCAATACTTTCAAGCACAAGTCCGCGACTTGACTCACGTTAGTTCCGAAAACCACAACACCTTACGTGAACACCTCACATAAGCATGTTGCAAACCATAGCAAAATGTTAACCACCGTAAATAGCCATAACACTTCAAAAACTTAGTAAAAGAATACTAAGCAAACTTTCCATAGATGTAAAGCAAGAAACATTTGCATGGTAAAAACAGAACCATTGCAATTTAGCTCCGGACCTTGCCAAAGCTAACCGGACCTTAAGCCGAAGCTTACCAAAGCTAGCAGAACCTAGCACCGGAACTTACCAAATCTAGTCATACCTACCGCCGGAGCTAACCAAACACATGTGGGACCTATCCATAGCAAGTCGGATCTTACATCGGATCTTGTCGAAGCTCAGACCTAAAGTCGGACCTTGACAAAAATAGTGTTTTGGTAGAATTCAAAACTTTTATCGTCATAGCCAATGTATTCAGCACACACAGGTCTCAAAATCTCCCCCTTGATGAATGCATTGGCAACACCACTTAAAATCCGAACATTGTCTTATTCACATGAAAAGGTTTGAAAACAATCAAATGAGAAAGAATTTTCGAAACAAAAATTTCTCCCCCTATACATATTTCTTCCCCTTAGTAAATCAGAAATAAAATGAGAAGAAAAACAAAAATTCTCCCCCTAAGAAGAATCGTGCCAAAACACTTGTGAATCGTGCAATGTGTGATCAATTTCTCCCCCTTTGACAATGTATTCAGCAAGGTTCAAAAGAGAAATTTTAATTGTATGAGCATATTTATAACATATACATATAAAACAAAGCTCATCCAAGCCATACTATCAAGTAACTTACACTATCACATCAATGAGATACATAAAGTAGTGTAAGTCATGCTAGAGATCAAGTGTAATTTTCAATTTAAGCAAGTCATAATCTCACAAACTTAACTATGTCAAGACCTGAAAGCATGACACTTGTTGCTGCATTTTAATTATTTTTCAAAGCACAAATTCAGATCATATGACATTTGCAAAAGATTATATGCCGCATCAGCCTTATTCTAACCAACCAAGCCAAGCCTATGTCATTTGACAATTAGAAGCTTAAGGACATGCTTTTAGTCATACACAACTTTTTCCAAGTTCATATTTAAGTGCAATGATAAGCCATCTCAAAAGAAGAAGTGCGATGCATGCATATTCTCTTGACCTTTTTCTCAATTTTTCATTTGAACATAAAAGCTCAACATGTGAATAGTTGATTTATTATTTTTTCATTATTAAAAGCACTTGTGAGCATGCAACAAGTTTAAAACAGCAAGAAAGTTCGATCATGACCAGATTTAGTGCAAATAATTATTCCAATTACTAGTCATGGCAAAAACTACAAAATGTATAACATGAGTAATGTAGTAAGAACTTTCAGCCTGTAAAAGAAATCACAAAGTCATATATGTATGAAATACTATGCTCATATTATTTTAGTTTCAGATTCACACATAGACTTTCAAAGTTTCAAAAACTCCCCCTCAATTTAAGCCATGAGGATGCATAACCCCTATTTCACTACGAATGAAACAAAAACGAGTGAAATCCAAAGGTTTTGTAAAAATATCAGCCAATTGTTGTTTGGTATCGACATGGTGAAGCACAATGTTTCCTTTTTCAACATTATCACGAAGAAAGTGATACCTAATGTCAATGTGCTTAGTTCTAGAGTGTTTCACGGGGTTTTTAGCAATACAAATTGCACTAGTGTTATCACAAAACAGTGGAACACTATCTAAATCAACCCCATAGTCCTTAAGTGTTTGAACAATCCAAAAAATTTGTGAGCAAGCGCTAGCCGCAGCTACATATTCAAATTCGTCCGTGGATTGTGCAACTGAACTTTGTTTTCTAGAGGACCAAGCAACAAGTGAATTACCAAGAAAATGACAAGCACCCGAAGTACTTTTCCTATCAATCCTACAACCCCCAAAATCAGCATCCGAAAAAGCTTTCAAAGAAACGGTTGAGGAAGAAGGAAGAAAAATGCCAAATTCTTGAGTTCCATGTAGGTACCTGAGAATCCTTTTGATAGCTTGGCGATGTGAAGCACGTGGAGAAGCTTGAAAACGTGCACAAAGACATACGCTGAATTGTATGTCCGGTCTTGACGCCGTGAGATACAAAAGTGATCCAATCATACTTCTGTATTCTTTTTTATCGACCGGGTCACCATTTTCGTCAAATTCAAGTGTTGTTGCTGTTCTCATTGGTGTCCAAAGAGGCTTGCATTTGTCCATGTTGAAGCGCTTAAGAAGGTCATTTGTATACTTAGTTTGATGCACAAAAGTTCCTTCTTTTGTTTGCTTGATTTGCAGCCCCAAAAAGTATGTGAGTTCTCCCATCATACTCATCTCAAATTATGAACTCATCATAGCTGAAAACTTGGACACGAGATCATGAGAAGCACAACCAAAGATAATATCATCCACATACACTTGAACGAATAATGAGTCATTGCCATGCTTAAGTACAAAAAGAGTTTTATCAACCTTGCCCATGGTAAACCCCTTTTCAAGTAAGAATGTTTTTAACCTATCATACCATGCTCTAGGGGCTTGTTTAAGACCATACAAGGCTTTGGATAGTTTGTAAACATGATTACAAAAATTTGGATTTTCAAAACCCGGTGGTTGCTTGACATAAACCTCCTCATCTATGTAGCCATTAAGAAAAGCACTTTTAACATCCATTTGGTATAACTTGAAACCTTTAGATGCAGCAAATGCTAACAAAATTCTTATGTCTTCTAATCTGGCAACAGGAGCAAAAGTTTCATCAAAATCTAGTCCTTCAACTTGTGTGAAACCTTGAGCAACCAACCTAGCCTTATTCCTAACCACAACCCCATCCTCACTTTGTTTATTTTTAAACACCCATTTAGTTCCGATTAGAGTGTGACCTTGAGGTGGAGGTACAAGTTTCCAAACATTATTTCTTTCAAAATTTTCTAACTCTTCTTGCATGGCAATAATCCAAGATTCATTAGTGAGTGCGTGTGATATATATTTGGGTTCAAAAGAATCAACAAATGCAGAATGAGCATGAGAGTTTGGATCACGGAACCTGGACCGAGTGACTCGTTCATGCAAGCTTCCAATGATTTGTTGTGGAGGATGACTTTTGAGTACTCGGAGGGGAGTAGACACTTCACAAGCACCTTCTTCTTCATGTTCATCACAAATTGAAGAACTTGTGACTTGAGGACGATCTGGACCAGCAATGGTGGTCGTCGGTGCTGGTTGTGAATCAAAATCAGAAGTTGGAACAATGTTATTAGCGCCTGAATTTTCGGGCAGCAGCATCACTTCTTCATCTTTTTCGATGAAAACACTCTCCCCCTTCGGATATGGGTCTGGTCCTGCAATATTAGAGCTAGTACCTGGGCTAGCTTCATCAAAAGGAACCTCACAAGTCTCCACAATTTTGTTAGTGTCATGTAAAAGCACACGGTATCCTCTAGTATAAGATGGGTAACCAAGAAATTTGCCATCAACGGATCTAGGTTCAAATTTATCAAGATTACCATGTTTTTTAACAAAGAATTTGCAACCAAAGACCCGAAAGTGTGTGACACTAGGCCTATGTCCAAACCGAAGTTCATATGGTGTTTTACCTAGCTTAGCATGCAAAAAACACGATTTGAGACATAACAAACAGTTGCAATTGCATCTGTCCAAAATTTTCTAGGAGTTTGATTTTCATCAAGCATAGTCCTAGCCATCTCAACTAAGGTTCTGTTCTTTCTCTCTACAACACCGTTTTGTTGAGGTACATATGATGAAGAGAATTGATGATCTATTCCATTTTCAACACAAAAGTGATCAAACGATTGGTTTTTAAATTCAGTTCCGTTATCACTTCTAATTGATTTTAAAGATCCTAGGTGATCAATTGATAATCTAAGAAATAAGGTTCTAAAGTGACTAAAAGTTTCATTCTTAGATGACATAAAATAAACCCAAGAGTATCTAGAATAGTCATCAACAATCACAAGAACATACCATTTAGCTCCGAAGGATTGAACACGTGAAGGTCCTACGGTGTCAAGGTGCAAAAGTTGACCCGGTTCAGTTGTCATGGTCATTGTGATAGCAGCATGTGAACCTACAACCATTTTAGCATGTCTACAAGAAGAGCACACAATTTCTTTGTCCCCTTTAAGCTTAGACAACCCACGTATGCGATCAAAAGCACTAACACGTGTGAGATGATCAAAGCCTACGTGACCAAGTCTACGATGCCAAAAATATAAGTCTTTTGAATCACTAGCAACTAGACATCCATGCTTAGAGGATGACATATCAAAATCAGCTTTAAAAACTCTTCCAAACCGAGACATATTAAAAATGAGCTCATTATTCGAATCTACAACCTTGTAACAATTTTTAGTGAAAATAATTTCCAGATTTTCATCTAGCAATTTGAAACAGAAAGTAAGTTGTATTTCAAATTTTTAACAAGTGCCACATCTTTTAAAGTGTAGTGAATATTTACTCTAACCGAACCCTTAGCAATTATAGGAGTTGAAGAATTATCGGCAAAAGTAACATTTTCTACATGTGACACAAAAGAGAGGGAGGAGAACCATTCTTTGTTACCGGTCATGTGGCATAAGCATCCTGAATCCACAATCCAAATGTTCTCCTTCCTCAAGCGTGTAACCTACATAGAAGTACAATACGTCGATGACTAGATACTGGGGTTAGTCAAAAGGCATTTAGGAATCCAGTACTGAGTCACACGACGTCCAGCAGAAGTAACAAGCAAAAGCTGAGGTAAAACAGCAGGTTTATGAGCCAAAGTTTGAGGATTTTTGTACCCAACTATTGACCTACGAGGTGTTACATGAGTAGCACTAAAAACAGTAGGTCCGGAAGCAAACTTTGCATGTTTTTGACTCATTACAGCAGGTTGCATATTCCAAACATTCGGTTCAGCACACGGAACTGATTTTGTACAGTTGTTATATGATCTAGCAATCATTCTTTCCTTTTTCTGTTGCTTAGCTAGTCTATAATAAAAATCTATGACATGACCATCTCTACCACAGTAGGTACAATGAAATTTAACTTTATGTTCATGTCTAGATGAGCAGACTACATATTTATCTGAAACCGAATGAGACAACACTCCTGCAGATTTAAAAACCACTTCTTTTTGTTTAGGAACTATTTTAATCAAACCACTTCCTAATGACTATACAATTTTAGGTGGATGTTCTTTAGCATGAGCATGAGAATCAAAACCTAGACCAGTTTTATCATTGCAAGATTTAGAAGAATCATCACTAGGAATCAAAGATTTCAAACGATTTATTTCAGATTTTAGTGACTCAATTTTAACAGCATTGTCCCTAAGATTTTTGTCCTTTTTCTTAACTATAACAGTGGCACGAGAAATAGTATCACACATTTCTTCGCAAGTAGGACATACCTATTCATTGTCGTTATTGTGTTCTGCCTCCTCCATACTTGAACTTGACTTGCCTGCCATGAAGCATAAGTTTGCCAAACAATCTCCATGTTCATCACTTCCAATGTCCACATGGCTCGAGCCAAGTTCTTGACGTGCGGAGATAAAACTATTTACCAATTGGCGTCCTATAAAACCCTTCTTCTTTTTCTTATCGTTTGTAGAAGAGTGCTTCATCCTAGTTTGCTTTTCATCACGGGAAGTAGGACCTGAAAGGTTAGGGCAATCCGTATGAAAATGTCATGTCTTACCACATTCGAAGCATCGTTGAGGTCTGGCACTTCCACTCCTTCTAGTTCTCACATTTTGCAATGCTTTTGAGAACCGAGTAGAGATGAGTGAAAGATCTTCCTATGGAAACTCTTCAATCTGTTCAAGGGTTAGAGAGGACAACAAAGAAAGTGTACCACAAGATGAAGATCGACTAGAGCTAGGCATGTCACGTTGTGAAACAAATGCAAGAGACTTGTTGGGGTTCTTACGTGATATTATGTCAATTTCATGAGTTTTTAACTTAGAATATAGCACACCTAATGTAAGTGTACTCATAACAGTAGATTCACGAATAGATGTACCTTCCATCTCCCAAATTGACATGTCTAATGCACTTACACTACAAGAAACCTTGTGACGGCTACGACTGTAGCCATCGCAAATAGCATTAATTTGTGACGGCCAGACCTGTGGCCGTTGCAAATTAAGCAATCGTCGCAATTAAAAGCTTGTTTGCGACGGCCAAAGGAAATGTCGTCGCAGTTAAGGAAGTCGTCGCAAATGACCCCGATATAGTCGACCGAGCACCTCCCGACTCACACAATTGTCACTGCCGCAGCACCGTGCCCGCCTCCCGCGCCGCGCCGCCGCCCGCCACGGCCGCTGCGCACGCCGCTCCCCGCCTCACTCGGACGCCTGCTCGGCTCCCTCGGCCGCCGGCCGCGCCCCAGCGTGCCGCCACCCGGCTCTCACCGCCCGCATCCGGCCGCCCCCGCCTCCGATTTCTGGCCCGCTGCCTCGCCCCGCTACGCCCGCCGCCTCCCATAGCATCCCGCCGCGCCCGCCGCCATCGCCGTCTCCCATCGCGCACGCCGCGTCCCGCAGCCTCCCGCCGCCCCCGCCGCCGTCGCCGTCTCCCGCCGTGCCAGCCTCCCGTCGCCGCCGCGCCCGCCTCCCGTCGACGCCGCGCCCACCGCCATCACCGCCTCTCGGTAAACTCCTCCATCTAAATGCATTTTTCATTTTTTTCTTGTTATTTGTTAGATTAGGATAGAGTATAGTTAATTCAATTTGTTTTAGAGTAATATGTAATTAATTTGGCAATTAAATTGTTTTTGTAGTTAGTTAGGTAATTAGGTGGTTATAGTTTAATTTGTTTTATAGTTAATTGATTTGAGACGAACCGCCCCTCCGCGCACCGCCGCGTCGCCTCCCGCCACCGCGCCCCGCCGCAGCCGCCGCCTCCCGCCGTCGCGCCCCGCCGCGTCACCTCCCGCCGTGCGCGCGCCGCCTCCCACCACTGCGCCCCGCCACGGCCGCCGCCTCCCGCCATCGCGCCCCGCCGCGTCGCATCACGCCATGTGTGCACCGCCTCCCGTCACCTCGCCCCGCCGCCGTCGCAGCCTCCCGCCGCCGCGCCCGGCCGCCTCCCGCTGCCCCGCCACGCCGACCGCCTCCTGCTGCCGCGCCCCACCCGCTGCCGCACCGCGCCCGCCGCCTCCCGCGTGTGCCTATTTTGTGTTGAACATGCTATTTTATGTAGTGGCTGTAGTCAGGCGCATACTAGGCCAATGCTCGTATAAGGTGTTATTTGTGACGGCCAAACAAAAAGTTGTCGCAAATAAAATAAATTGCGACGGTTTCCTGTAGTGCCTATCTTCTTCCTCCTCGCGCCCCCACGCCTCTCCGTGGCTACCCTCGCCGGAGAGCTCACTGGAACGGTGTTCCCGTGCCCCAACCTTCGCCAAACTCGCCGCTACTACCTTTTTCCACACGGAAAACATGCTACCGGTCTTACCCCTCACCGACGATGGCCGAAGATGGGCGTGCGACGGTGGCAGCGACTTCGGAGACTCCGGCGACATGGTAATGGTACTCCCTCGGCGAGCCTGGTAACCGTCACAAATAAAGTCTCCAAGCCATAATTGGCGACGGTAACCGTCGTCTGTCAGTAGGATGTTGTTAGTTACGACAAGCTCCCGCGCATGGATGGCGGGCCTCGACGGGTGGTTTTCTCCCGTTCATTCCTCCTCTTTCGTTATTACCTCGTCTCCTCCCTTGTTATTGGACGGTTGACCCCAAAGCTTGAAGAATTGCACCATTTTTGGGGGGTGCACGTTAAAAGAAGTGAGGTTATGCTGTCAAAATTTTGTTGGGCTTCAGATATTGTGTCTCATCAGAACCAGGATAAATCCTGCATATATTAACGATAATTTCTTCGGCTTTAAACTGTAGAGTCAAACATGGGTGAAGACCACAGTTGGATGTATACTGGCTGGAAGAGCAGAACTGGTGGTCACTCAGATGAGTGGTACATCAAGTTAGATAAATTCTTGTATCGAGCATTTTCATTGTCAACAGATAATAAGGTGCGGTGCCCATGTACGAAAGGCCGAAACACCAAGTTTTTGAGCAGATTGGAACTTTCGTTTCACTTATTTCGAAACGACTTCACGCCAAGTTATGAGGTGTGGACCTTCCACAGCGAGACTAAATATCGACACACAGTAGAAGTGGATGAGGATGATGATATAACGGGGGTTGATAGGATGGATGAGATGCTAGAAGCTCTGGAAGTGAGGATCCTCTTACAAAGGAGGCAGACGATTTCTTCGAGGATGAAATCACAACAGCCGTTGCATGAACACACGGATGTGACCGTCCTTGCTTTCTTGACTAGATTTATGGCAATTAAGTCTAAGTACTTTTTTCCAGCAACTGCTACAATGATATCATGAAAATGATATGCGATATCCTTCCACAACCTCACAAAGCGCCTAAAGATATGTATCAGTCGAAGATCCGAATATCTGGTCTCAGTATGAACTATGAGAAAATCGATGTGTGCCTAAACAACTGCATGCTATTCTAGATAGAGCACGCCAATGAAAACATGTTGAAATGTGGTAAACTGAGGTATGTCGAAGTTGTTAATGACGATGGCGATAATGTGATGACAGATGTCACACATAAGCAGCTTCGTTACTTACCTATGATACCTCGGTTGAAGCGGTTGTTTCTTTCAAAAAGAACCACAAGACACATGAGATGGCACAAAGAAGGTAAACGTGAGAACAAAGAATTCATGACTTATCTGTCCGACGGTGATGCATGGAAGGCGCTAGACCGTTTTGATCCAGATTTTTTCTCGTGATGCGAGAAATATTCGCATCGGGTTAGCAACAGACAGATTCTCACCGTTCAGTACAAACGCCACGCCATACTCCTGTTGGCCCATCTTTGTCATTCCCTACAACCTGCCACCGGCTTTGTGTATGAAGAACGAGTTCATGTTCCTCGGCCTTATTGTACCTAGACCTGATCATCCTGGGTCACGTCTCAACGTGATGTTGAAACCGCTTATCGAAGAATTGAAAGTGTTGTGGATAGGAGTCAAAACGTACGACAGTTATAAGAAGCATAAATTCAATTTTTGAGCTGCTTATTTGTGGTCCGTCCATGATTTGATGGCATACGGCATGTTTTCCGGATGGAGCACTCACGGTCGTCTAACGTGTCCGATATGTACTTCGGACACGGATTGCTTTCGACTAACTCATGGAGGCAAGATATCTTACTTCGATTGTCACGGATGTTGGTTGCCTTCGAATAGCATATTTACGCAACAGAGAAATGTCTTTAGAAAGAACACCGTTGTCATTAAAGGACCACCGAAACGTCTCAACGGGTCAGAAATTTCTGATATGTTGAACAAACTGGTGCCAGATGAAGGTCGTCCTAAAATTTCGTAGGTTATAGAGAGGAACACAATTGGACGCACATATGTGGACATTGGGAGCTATCGTATGTGAAGTTGTTGATTCTAATGCACAACATTAATGTGATGCATCAGGAGCGTAACATGAGCGAAAATATCATAAGCACATGCATGGATATTTCTGGCAAAACGAAAGACAATATAAAAGCTAGACTAGATTTGGCAGACATTTGTCACCCTCTAACTCTTGAAATCTCTGAAAGTGGTGGCAAGCCACGTGCTTCTTTTTGTCTTCGATCTAAAGAAAAGAAAGAAGTCATGAAATGGATGAAAACTTTGAAATTCCAAGATGGTTACGTAGCTAGCCTGAAACGAGCCGTGAATGTGAACACAGGAAACCTCACTGGGTTGAAGACTCTTACCTGTTATGTTTCGTGGCTATCTAGATGATGCAGTGTAGAAGGTTTTAGCCGAGCTCAGCTATTTCTGTAGACAGCTTTGTGCTAAAGAAATTAAGATAGGGATGATGGATAAGTTAGAGAAAGAGATACTCGTACTTTTATGTAAGATGGAAATTTTTTTTCCCACCGGGTTTCTTCAATCCAATGCAACATCTGCTTATCCATCTTCCATTCGAAGCTAAAGTTGGCAGTCTTGTGCAATACAGGTGGATGTCTCACATTGAAAGAGCGCTACGATAACTGAAACCAATGGTTGGCCATAGGGCAAGGGTGGAAGGATGCATCGCTGAAGCATATGCTCTTAAGGAAGTAGGATACTTTTCAAGTGTCTACTTTACAGATAAACGCAATGTCAATACTTCGGCGATGCAATACAATATGGACGAAGCACCCCCTTTAAGCGACCTCTCTATTTTTCGAACGAGAGGCACTACCGTTGGTAGCTACACGACCTACGTCCTACCCGAACGTGACAGGACTGCTGCTTTAATCTACATGTACGCAAATATAGAAGGCATGCAGGAATACTTCGAGTAAGTGTTTCTCCTACATTTATGTTAATCAACATATTTTGTGTAAGGGCCTCAGTTTTTGACACACATTTGCAGTGTTCATCACCACACCACACACCTCATTTGAGGAAGGATCATGAACACAAATGAAAAGCAAGTAACAATTATCAACATGCTCATTAGAAAACAAACTCACATATTGCAAAAGTGGTATTTCCCATATGTGATATAGATGGGCTGGACATATGAAAACTCCTACACTTTACTAATGATGTCCATGCCAAGTTTCACCCAAATTCAAAACCCTTTTGAGGTCATTTTGGGTATAGTTAGGAAGAGGGCAGTTTGAAACCATATTCAAATTCAAACTGTTTTTATCCCATGAATTTAAAAGTGGGAGGCATATTCTTACTCAGCACATTTTTGTGAGCCCACACACCAATTTTCACTCCATTTGGAGTTGATCTTGACATGAGCTAAGTGGGACAAATTCAAATTTTATTTGAATTCAAAAATGAACTTGTGCTGAAATTCATTCAAACCAAACCCGATTTGAATTCTACTCAATTCAAATGGCTCATGGGTGAATAATTTGAATCACCAGGGGTATTATGGGGCTCACTGTTTACTACAGTGATTAGGAGTAAATTTCAGATGTTAAAACCCTGGGTGGGGCCCACATGTCATAGAGGGAAGAAGGAGAAACTTTTACCCAAAGTCAGAGTCTCGGTGGGAAATTCCACCGAGCAGCTGTCGGCTGTGCCACCGAGAAGCTACCGGCGCCACCAGCTGCTTCCCTCTCCGCGCGCTGGCGCCCAGGGCGGCTTGCTCGCGCCCCCATGCGACCGGCACCGCCTCCACTGAGCAGGAGTCGGCCGGCTTTATCTTCTCGCGGGCAAAACCGAGCAGCGGCATTGTTTCTCGCCGCAGCTCTCTGCTCAATCGGGAAAACCAGCAAAGCCATCTCCTCCTTCGTCCCTGAGCTGCTAGACAGCCACTGAGGTCGCACTTCACCTCCCCAACACCAGAAACCTCGAGTTCCGACCTCCTTTGCCCAAGAGCGATCGCCACCGCGGCGACCTAGCCTCAGCCGAGAGTCAGGCGCCCGTGGACAGCGTTCCACAGGCGTTTTCACGGTCCAGCAAGGGAGGTGACAGGAGCTCGCGACCACCGTGCTGCTCTCCTCCAAGTTTGGAAGCCAACCATGAAGAATCCGCAGAGAATTTCTAGTTTTTGCTCCGGCGACCGTAACCCGAGCTTCCGGTACGGTTTCTTTAAATTCTCGCTCTATGATCTTTCGGAGGTCATCAAATCTTGCACATAGACGCTGGACTAGCCGGCGATCAAGTTCTTTTCTGCATCCGTAGCGTGAAACTGCCTAGGAGTGACGAATTTCGAGCTCGATCGAGGGCGGTCATGGCGTGCACGATCGGTCACACGGTGCCGACCCACTTACCGCCATCCCCGAACCCTCTTGACACCTTGTCGAGCTCCCTAGAGGTACACTGATGCTGTAGGACCGTTTGTTCGAGGTGTTGGCGGGTTAGGACCCACGGTCAACAGCGACGAACCTCAACCGAGGCCGCGGCACGTCGCCGGGCTATTTCCGGTCACCCTAGCCCGACCTGACACCACCGACGTGTTCCTCGACGTCGACAACCCCCTGGCGGCGAGTTTCAGACCATGGGAGGTCCGGCAGCGGAGAGCCGGTGAGCTCCGAGTCTGCTCCGGCGAGGTCCGCGGCGCGGGCGCGAGAGAACGGCGGGAGGAAGACGAAGCCGGCTGGCCCACGTGTCAGCGGCTGAAGAATTTAAATCGGGATCGGGTGTGGCCGGGATCGGCTGTGCTGGCGCGCAAATACCCTGTGAGCTCCGGTGTGCCAGACACCTCCGCGCTCGACACGTGTGGTATCTCCGGTGTGCCGGACACCTCCGCGCTCGACACGTGTCCCCGCGGGCCCCGAGAGTTTAAACTTTTCCCCGATTTTTAGAATTCTTCCAAACTTCAAATTCTCATAACTTTGGCTAGAAAGCTCCAAATTGAGTGAACCAAATTTTGCTGGATTCAGCTCTCCGAGTACTTTCCAGCAAATCAAATTTCACTTCATGAAAACCCTTAATTTTCCAGAATTAATTCCTCAAAGTTTAAACTGTTAGGAATTTTAACTGGAGAATCCTTTGGAGGAAAATCCTGAAATTTTGCTGGGATGTTCACCAAAATATCCCTGAACTACCATAAAAATTTCAGATCCATTGGAGCTCATTTGATCCACCTAATGGTGTGATTAGTGAAACTGTTCCAGAGAAAATAGAAAATGTTCAGAAACATTTTCAGAATTTTCTCTGAAATTGTTTAGCTCATATCTTTAGTTAGGAACTTCTAAATTAAGTGAGACCAACTCCATTAGAACCCTCTGAAAATCTAATTTTCAGAAAGTCATAGTTTGTTTCATGAAAATCCCTAGAACACCCTAAGAGTTCCAATTAAGGTCAAGTACATAATTAATTGTGGAGGGCTCAAATGAGCTTTGCTGCAACTAAAACTTGACCAAGTCTCTGTTTAGGTTGTAACCAAGCCACAATAAAAGTTTCACAGTCATTAGGTCTGTCTAACAAAGGTTATAAGCTTCACAAATTCAAATTTAACATAAATGTATTCAAATTAATACATGTATGTCTTATATCATGTAGTCGCTAAGGTCGAGGAGGAACCCGAAGTCCTAGACTTCGTAACTCCGGAGGAGCAGCTAGCCTACGACCAAGAGCAGCAAGGCAAGCTCCGGTTTGTATCAACCTTTTTACAAATTTTTATTGTTTTGAGCACATTCTTGTTTACTTTATTCCTTGCATTAGAGTCTTGTTTGGAAACCCAAGTGCATAGCCAAGAAAGCCATGGGGTGGGATTAGGATTAAAAACCTCGTTAGCCACTGCATTGCTAAGATAGAGTAGGATTCGGTACAAGTCGAGTAGTTGGAACTACTCGCGAGCATAGGCTAGAGGCACTTGACTCGGGTAGTGATAGCACATGAAACACATGGCAAGAAAATGAGACCGAGCGGAGGGTAAGGGTAGCAGGACTTTGGGGCCTGTGTGCTGTAGCTCCGCTTGTGTCGATTGAGGACCGAGCCGTGTGCGGGCCTGTTGAACAAGCTAGAACAGTACCGAAGACCTACCGGCTATATGGGAACTGGGAAACTGATGTAACTCGGGTAGCTGGGTATTGAGGCATTGCCCGTCGTTCAAAGGGTAGGTTGAGAGCTTGAGGTGTAAATCGGCTGGCGGCACTGAGATGCGCGTGCAGAGACCTCTTGCTCGGGACGATGGGACCGGTTCAATATTTGGCTGACGGGTGAAAGGTGGTCGCGTACTGTGTCAGTGATGGTTGTTGTAGGCAACATCGAGTACAGGCGTACGTGACGGGTTGTTCGGGTAACCCTGCAGGTGTAAATCGATTATAATCGCCGTCCCTCGCGGTCAGTGAGTACCACTTGTTCACTGTACCTTGACGTAGAAAGAACAGGCTAGTCACATGTTAAAATGTTGCTGATTGAAAGATGGATATTGATTGTTAATGATATGCTGTAGCTTAGAGCTAACTAAAGTTCTTTTCAACTTTGGGCAAAGTACATGAGAGAAATGCGTTTCTTGTTTGATTGCGGCTCTCTCATGTGCCTTAGCGTAAGGTTCTCCACAACCTGCTGCTAAAACTTGAAAGTAAGGTTCTACTAATTAGGCGAGTCCTTGCAACTGATTTTTACCTCATGTAATCCATTACCTTCATGTAGAAGTTCCATGTTTAGGTGAGACGGGTCAGACTTGCTGAGCCTTCGTGCTCACTGCTCGTGTTTGAAGCTTTTGCAGGGTTCTATGAGGAAGGAACTTCCGAAGAGGAGACGGAACCCAGGAGGGGAACCCCGTCGAGTGGGAGTCGTGCACGCCGCAGAGTTAGTGTGCGTTTGTGCTAGCAAGGACACGTTCAAGGGCTGAACGTGCACTTGATGCTTAGTCTACGGCCGCGAGTGTAGACTAAACTTATTTTGATGTAAACAAGTTCATAAACCTGTTTATGTAATAAAATTTCTGCTTCCGCTTTGTACCTTTGACGTGTGTTATACGGTGCTGTGCAACGCAGCAGCCCTCAGCGTGATCCTGGCTCGACAGGACCAATGGGGTCGTGTCATTTTGCTACACATGTATTCTAAAAACATTTTATTCACGTTCAACGAGTTGCACAGACAATGTTGGCCACATAGGCATCAACCTACGGCCAAACAAGTAGAAGGGATGCGACAAGAAGGAATAAATGGAGGGTCGGGTTTCCTATCCGGGTTTCGAGATTATGTAATACTTTATAAGTTACTATCCCATTATAAGTTACTATCCCATTATAACTTACGATCATGTTTGATAGTGCTGGACTCACAATGTCCATAAAGATTTGCGGCAGCTATCTTATGGATTGGTGAATATTAGAAGTTATGGTCGATATGACGTAAACGGCTTTCGATTCCGTACAACTCATTTCGAAGCTCTTCGTCCTCTCGCAGCAACATCAAATTCCGGTGTTGTGACGAGAGCAATTGACACTCAAGGGAATGTAACCGATTATTATGGGATCATTAATAAAATTCTTGAATTTACTTTTACCGGAAATAGGACACTTCGAGTTGTATTCTTTGACTGTGACTTGTTTGATAGCACTCATAGAACTTGGGAAAACCAATTTGGAATGGTGGAAGTCAAACATAAGCAATGACTACAAGATTATGATACATTTGTTCTTGCATACCAAGTGGAGCAAGTATATTATCTACCTTATTCATGCACAAAGCACAATGCTTGGTGGGTGGTATATAAGATGAATCCTCATGAGCGGTTATATATTCCTGGGGATGATGGTTACCATGATAGTGAAGAAGTTGAAGAAGTGTACCAAGAAGAAGAGTTGTCCGACACTTTTACCGTCGAGCCTAGTGCAGGACTCGATCAATTAATTGGAGATGTTGAAGATGTAGAGACAGATGATATGCGAAAACAGAAATTAAAACAGGTCACGATGGAAGATTGTTGGGCTGGTTTAAGGAGTAGGGCACATGATAATGATATTGATGAATTTTGAAAGTGATTACAAGTAAATTTTTCTTTTAGCTAGTAACATGAATTTTGTATATCTTATTTGCATATTTACTGATTATATATTAAAACAGGATGGCATCAAAGAAGAGTAAGAAGATGCATCCGACGAGGTGGTTCTTCCCCTCTAGAGCTGACGACGCTTTCGCTGGTGCCTCGTCGACCGGGAGCAGACGCTCTCAGCTGTTGGGGTACGTTCGGAGCAGCTCTAGGGCTTCATCACAGCAGTCCACACAGGTAAATTTAACTATTTTTTGACAAATTTTTCAAATTCAATTTCCAATTAAACTTACTTATGAATCATTTGATTGTTGTAGTCCTCACCGACTGACTCAGTGGCCACAGCGCCAGTTGAGCTTGGCTATCCTTCGGTGAGCCAGCCCTCGGCCAGCCAGCCCTTGGCTGGCGAGCCTTTGGTTTCTGAGCCGTTAAACTCGACTGGTGACAAGCCTTTTGGGTCACCAGATATGGTACTCTAGCAGACGCGGAGGATGAGGAGGACTCACTTTGTCAGTCCTCATGCGGTCCCTTCACAGAGGATCGTGATTCGTCCGGTCGGAGACAGATAATAAAATCGTAGTGTTCTTTTTGTTACTTAAGTAATGAAATAATAAATGTCTTACAGTGCTTGGTACAACGCGTCTTTCACCGGTGAGAGACACCACAGACCGGTGAACGGTGTCCTTGGGTCCTTAGTGCTTTTGCACTATCCCGGGGTCGTCGACGGGGTGCCTGCTACTTCATGGGAGGATTACGCATGCGCCCATCACCAGGAGCATGACAACGTTCAGGAGTCCGTATAGGCCGATTTTATGGTAAGTATGTTAAATAAAGTTTCTAAGTTTTTATTATTAAACTCTTCTAATTTATATCTCTTCAATATATTCTTTATCACAGGAAAGGTATATTTTAGAGGACCCGGACGACCCTCGCATGTTGGAGGATGCGAGGAAAGTGTTTCACGTCAACTCTGCGAAGGCGGTTCGGCAAGCTTTGTCGAACGCTCGTATTCAAGTTATCAATGAGCACTTGAAGGCGAACTAGCACCACGTGCTACACTTCCGGCAGGAGAGCGAGAGGCACTTGACGGAGGAAGAGTACGCGTAGGTACGTGGGGTGTAGTAAATATTTTTTCTGAGCATGGGGCAGATGCATCAATGGTATTTTTAACGACCTAAAACTATATGCAGGGCCACGTGAGCTGGTTGCAGGGTCGGTCCGACGCATACTGGGCCCTTTGTCGGTACTAGGCCAACGATGAGTTTAAGGCTAAGTCCCAGAGGGCTTGAGGGTGCAGAGGGGTTGAGGGGAAGCACAACCACGGCCAAGATAACCACTTGCATTTAGCTAAACGCATGGTAAGTGTATCTAACTTATGTTTATATATTCATAATATATTGTTCGTACTAACACGTATTGATAGGAGCGCGAGACGGGGGTGCCGTCGACCCCTGCTGAGATCTAGAGGAGAGGTCGCAGGGACCCTTCTCAGCCCCAAGGGTTCAGTCAGGCCGCAGCCGAGCGGTTGGTAAGTGTAGAAATCAGTCATAGTAAATTTAACTATATGGATTGATGAAGTTACACGGTTTTCTTGTTTTTCAGGCTAGGTACGGGGAGGAGGCTAGGAGGATACACGGCGCAGATTTCAATTGGAAACATGAACCAATCGATCCTCAAGCCGCGTATGCAAGCGAAGGTGGAAAAGCCCATGGAAGGTGAGTTCATAAGTCATTTTATCATTTTCAATTCAAAATATTCAAGATATTTCAATTCCATATTACTGATTTTTTTTATGTGCTCGCTATATTCAACGGAGTTGTCGACTCGAAGGCGGTGAGACCTGCGGGAGGCAGCTCCACACAGTCTTCGTCGACGGGCCCGAGTCGTTGTGTCTCGCAGGTGGAGACTCTCGCCCGTCAGGTCCATGAGAGTCGCGAGCAGTATCAGGCGGCGATGGAGGCATAAAGGGCGGCGATGGAGGCATAGTGGGCGCCGATGGAGGCCACCATCTCCTACCAGCGAGCCTGCATGGAGCAGATGCGGCAGACGATGGAGATGCAACGGCAGGCGATGACTGTAAGTTAAAGTAATTTAAATTTATCGTATTCTTAATAATATTTAATAACTTGTAACGTTTGCAATGACAGAGTTTCTTTCAAGACCGCGAAGCCCAGGGGTTGCACCTCGAGCTACCTCCACTGCCACCGTCAATTCCACCGCCAGAACTGGAGCTACCGCCGCCGATGCACATTTCTCCGGGTTTTAAGATAATAAAAAACGTTCTTCTAGTCAAAAACGAAGTTCTAAACTAATCCATATGTCACACAACTTTTATGTGTTGCAGGGATCGGCTACGGAGGCTCAAACTCCATCGCCGTCTATACCAGCGCCGGGAATGACGCGCGGCGAGGACGTTGGCGGCTCTGGAGGTAGCGCTAGCGGATAGGCTCTATTCTTCTTCTCTATTATTGTGATGAGATGCGAGACACTTTTGTGTTGTGATGAGATGCGAGACACTTTTGTATTATGATCGATTGAAATGTTATATGTTGTCTTTTATGTTATCTCTGTCGTGTTTCTGGCCATCGAGCCGGGCAAAATGTTCTTTTTTTTTAATAAAAACCTTAATTGCAACGGCTTTTTATACAGTTCCATCGTAAATAAGATTACAACCGTCGCAAACTAGCCTATGTTATTTGCAATGGCCTGAATATGGCCGTCATAAATAGGTTCTTATTTGCGACGGCCGCAGCCGGCCGTCGCAAATTGTCTTGTCAGGTCCATTCGCTGGGCCCAGGACCTTATTTGCGACGGCGTGCCGAAGCCGTCGCAAACAACGTTATTTGTGATGGTGGTCGTTGCAAATAAACTTAATTATGACAAAAAACGAGCGACGGTCGGAAGCCATCGCAAATAAGTGAAACCATCGCAATTAGACTATTTGTGATGGTTTTTAACTTACTCGTGACGGCCTCGGCCGTCGCAAATGGTCGGATTTCCTGTAGTGTTAGTAATTGCCTAGCATTTTCAGCATATGAAAAATTAACGTTGACACTAATTGAAGCGAGCAAAGAGGTCATCGATTGACTCATCGGGTTACATCTCGAAGTGCATGTATTCTTTTTTGAACATATCTTGTTTTAATTCATTGATCGTGTCGGATCCTTCATGGTAGTCACAAAGTGATTTTCACGCATCGTATGCAGATCGGAGGTGTGCAACACGGTCGAAGTCACTTTGAGTTAATCCTTGTATGATCAAGTTCCGTGCTTTGTTGTTGTTGTCGTTACCTCTCATGTTCGTAGCCGTGACTTGATCGTTTGTCGGCACATCATAATGCTTGTACACCTCTTCCCATATTGCGAAGCCTTGCGCGCCTGGATGAAAGCCTCCATGCGTGCCTTCCAAACCTGAAAATCAATGCCACTGAACACACAATGTTTTGTGGAGTATTTCTCCATGATGATTAGTCAAAACACGTGCAAATCATAAAGATTAGAGCACCGTGGCTCTTATACCAATTGTAGGATCGAAGAGCACGTGAAAAGCTACTAGAGGGGGGTAAATGGTAGATTTCAACTTTTTAGCGGAAGCAACAAAAAACCCCTCAACAAAAAATTGATTTGTTAAAGAAACCGTGTATGCGACTGATCTAAACGTGTTTAACCGTGACAAAAGTGGTATATATTATAGAATCAAGTCATGAAGACAGGACAACAAGAATCACTGAAATCCCTAAAAAAACTCAAGTTATGATCAAAAGATCAAACGAGGGTCAATCTGTCCTACTCGAGCAAAAACCAGATATGCAACACTGCAAAGAAACTCGTGTATATTAGAAACTACAAATCCAATAACCATAAAATTTTCACAAATGATAGATAATCAAGTTGTGAAAACAATCCAAAAAGAATCACGCCAACTAGATCTGTAAAACTTGAGTTATGATCAAAACACCGAATCACTATCGTGCTGTCCAGAAACTCGACGAAAAAGACTTGACAAAAACAAGTCGGCGAACAAGGCACAAAAGCTCCTCTAAATTACGAATTTTATTGATGAAAACATAAGAGGAATAGCCCAAAGTCGTGCTCTCCATAAGCTTTGGCCTTCGTTGCTTATATAACCAGCCGTAAGACCAACCCAATTCAAACTAGGACTCCTGCTCCTACTTGGATTCAAACTGTAACTTTCCAATACTCCTCAAGACTCTTCTATACGCAGATAGAAGCAATCTTAAGACTTTCAAACACCTTAGGAACGTCCCAAACATTCCTAAGACAACTCTACTTCATGTCTAACATGAAATCCTATTATAACCAACTCGAAACTTTCCATAAACAAACTCTACTTCACGCCTGTATACTTGATTGCTTGTCGTAGTCACTTCCTTAGGTCTGTGGCGGCGCAGGGTCCGGTAGGAAGGACTACATTAATTTTCACGAGGTCCCCTGGTCCTTGATGTCGAAAGGACCGGAGGCTCTCTCATTTGGCAAAGAGGTTGATGCTTCCTTGTTGCTTGCTGTAGATATCTACACACTTCTTGCACGTTGCAGGGGTACGACCGTCTTGCTTGCCTTGACCAGTCGTGATGGCCCCCTGGTAGGTGTACCCAAATGTTTGGGGACGCCTGCCAAAAAGGCGCAAGACACCAGCTCTGAACCCTTCAGAGACGCCAGCCTTGGGGACCAGAGAGTGTCCCCCTTGGAAAGCTAGTGTTCCAGAACTAACCCCACGGATCCGAGCCCTGTGGCCTGCACAAACACTAGAAGAAAGGGGTAACCATGCCGTGTAGTTGTATTTTCTCTGTTCGTTGGCCCCATTTTGGCTTATGGTCCTCTGCTAAGCTACGAGACCTAGGCAATTCGGTGTAGTAGTGTCCAGACCATGATTACCATCCTTTCCAGGGTGGTGTGCCAGTCGGGCCCCAGCACTTGGCTGCTGCGCTAAAGAGGCAGAGTGTGCACGCTTAGGGTACAGGACCAGGCTACACACCCTGGACCTCCCGCTGGCATGGCACTCCGAAGGGCGGGGCGACCTTCTGGTGCCATGGGACCCGAGCAGGAAGGGGTCTGGAGACAACACAGGTGCCTCAAGCGTTTCCGCCTTGTAGCAGGACGGCATAATTTTGACCAAGAGCGAGACAGAGAAACACAACTATGTACACATCGAGTGGCACACAAAAATATACGCAAGCTTGAAAGGAAAGTTCCAAAAATATAGACGTGCATAAGGTAGGGCAAGAGTTTTCTTTATCATGGTGCTACATAGGAGGAGTCAGGTTGTATAGGAGTTCAACGACCCACTCCGGGATGACAGGGTTAGCCGGACCCCCCCCCCCCCCGGAGTTTTGTTGATCCGAGCACCGGTCCTAGGCACTATGGCCCTTTTACAGAAAAAGACTGCCCAACCCTAAGCTACAGGTAAAACTTACAGAGGTGCTCAATGTTCCAAGGATTTGGAATCGGGTCGCCATCCTACGTCGCCATGCGGACACATCCTGGTCGGCATACTTGTGTCACTCGGAAGGGTCCTTCCCAGCGGGGGCGGGGGGGGGGGGGGGGGGGAGCTTGTTGGACCCCTCCCGAGAAAGTATTCGCCGGAGCACCAGGTCACCCACCCGCAGCTCTCTGCTCCGCACGGACCGCTGGTGGTAGCGCCTGACGGTATCGTGCGTTCTGGATTGTTGCCTGCCATCTGTGCTCGTTGACGAGCTCGATATCTTCACAACGGATCTGGTCCTACGTGGCTTCGTCGTATGCCTTGACATAAGGCGAGCCCAAGGTGATCTCCAGAGGGAGGACGTCCTCAGTTCCGTAGACCAGGAAGAAGGGAGTCTCCCCTGTGGCTCGGCTGGATGATGTCTGGCTAGCCCATAGTGCGCACAGAAGCTCATCAATCCAGTTGGCGCCATGCTTTCTCAGGCCAGCGTAGTTACGCGTCCGGAGGCCCCTAAGTATCTTAGCATTGGCTCTCTCGACCTGGTCGTTGCTCTCTAGGTGAGCAACGGACGCATAGCAGACCTGGATCCTCCTTGGGTTCCTCTAGAAACCGACTCATGTACCCAACCGAGTAGGCGAGATTGGGGCGTGTGTTCAACAGATACCACAACCCTCCAACCAAACTCTTGTAGTCCGTTGTGTAGACTAACGGGCTCTCACTTGTCTGGTAAAGCTTTAGGTCGGGCTCCATGGGGAATGCACATGGATTGCAACCCTTCAAGCTAGCTTTGAGACAAGCTTGGAAGCGTAGGTTGTCTGTAAAATGCTAATCTCAGCCTCCGTCTGACACACTTGAAGTCCAAGATAATACAACAAGAGGCCTAAATCGCTATCTTGAACTGCTTCATCATCTCTTATTTGAACTTCTCAATGGTCCTGCCTCCTGTGATCATTAGATCGTCGACGTAGACACTGATGATGAGCTCCTCATCTCCAGCTCCACGGAAGTAGATCCCAAGCTCACTCGTACTCTTACAGAAACCAAGCGATAACAAGCTAACGTTGAGCTTGGCATTCTAGGCTTTGGGCGCTTGATGAAGTCCGTATAAAGTCTTCTTAAGCCGGAACACCTTGTGTTCGGCTCCGTCGACGATGAAGCCAGCGGGCTGGGAGACGTACACCTCCAACAAATCACCATTCAGGAAGGCACTCTTTGTAAGTAGTTGAACTCTTACTCTCATTGAGTGAGAGGATGACACTAGGAGTTGGGACAATTTTTCTGGTTTATTTCCCACACAATGCCATGCCCAACCTGAGGGGTTGGGGTTACATATTTATAGCTGGCCCAAGACATCCAACCATGTGCCGAGATGCTAGTCTAAGATGTTAGTCTGTCCTAAGATGCTATGCTAAGATGCTGTCCTTACATGCTGTCCTATGATGCTGTCCTAGTTTGGGCCACAAAGACCAAACAAAGACCAACAATACAAGACTTATTCCATCATTCTCCCCCTAAGTCTTGCGCGTCATCTTGTAGGAAAGTTGGACCATCCCGATCCTGGAGCAAAGCTCAAGGAACTTGATCCTCTCAAGGGGCTTGGTGAGCAGGTCCGCAAGCTGGTCCTTGGTGTTGATGTAGCACTCCTTGATGCTCCCTTCAAGCAGCCTCAGATGGATCGGTACCTCACCCGGATGTGCTTGCCCCGTCCATGGAATACGGGGTTCTTTGCCAGGGCTAGAGCGGACTTGTTGTCCACCCTGAATTCCACTGCTCCAGTGTCTCTGCTGAGGAGATCACTAAGCAGTCAAACAAGCCAGAGCGCCTGAGTTGAAGCGGTGGAGGCCGCTATGTTCTCGGCCTCGCAGCTGGACATGGCCACCACCTGCTGCTTGACCGACTGCCAGCTAACAAGGCTCTTGCCGAAGAACAATAGAATCCCGCTCGTGCTCTTGCTGGTGTCGATGTCGCAGGCGTGGTTGTTGTCGCTGTACCCGGCAAGGTGTGCCTCCCCAGGTCACCTCAGATAGTAGAGGCACTGGTCGAGAGTCCCGGTAACATAGAAGATGATTCTCTTCACAGCCTGCTGGTGCTCCGTCGTTGGTCGCTGCATGAACCGACTAATGTAGCCGATAGAGAATGCCAAGTCCGGCCGTTTGTGGGCGAGGTAGCAAAGGCTCCCTACAAGATGTCGGTACTGTGTAGCATCCACTTCCTTAGTCGTGCTATCGCGGCTCAGCTTCAGCCTCCTCCATCGGAGTGAGAGCTGGGTTGCAGTCTGAGGGAGCCCAACCAGCTCAACTACGCGCTTGGCGTAGGTGGTCTGTCGAAGCATGATCCTGGAGTCGGCCTGGTGCACCTCAATCCCTAGGTAGAAGGAGAGAGATCCCAGGTCACTCATCTAGAAGGTGGCTTTCATCTCTTTCTTGAACGCTCCCACCTCCACATCCTTGGTGACGGTGATCACCAAGTCGTCGATGTAGACACCCACCAATAGGGCGTTTCCTCCATTGCCCTGCCAGTAGATGGCAGCCTCGTGCGGGCTTTGCCCGAAACCCATCACCTTGAGCGTGGAGTCCAACATGGCATTCCACACCCTTGGTGCCTGCCACAAGCCATAGAGAGCCTTGCGCAGATGCAACACCTTGCCCTCCTTGCTAGGGATCGCAAATCCCGGCGGCTGGTGCACGTAGACCTCCTCCTTTGAATCGCCGTTAAGGAACGTCGACTTGATGTACATGTGCTGAACACGGCAGCCTTCCTGGGCAGCCAACGCGAGGAGGAGTCGCACAAATTTCATCCGTGCCATGGGGGCGAAGGCATCATCGAAGTCGATCCCCTCCTGCTGTACGAAACCGTGTGCCACCAAGCGAGCCTTTTGCTTGACAGTGGTGTCGGCTTCATCCCTCTTCAGCTTGAACACCCACTTAAGGGTGATCTCACGGTGACCACGAGGGAGGTCAACAAGCTCCCAGGTGCGGTTATTCTCAACCGCGTCCATCTCTGACTGCATCGCGGCATGCCATGCCGCGTGTCTCTCGCCCTCCGCGAAAGACTGAGGCTCGCCGTCGTCGCACGCAAGATGCAGCTGCGCCTCTAGATCGTGAGGGGCCAGTCCCGGCACCGGCTGTTGTCGAGAAGGTTCTCCATTGTACGATACCGCAACGGCTAGCCGTCGGGGTATGCGTCGATGCACTCCTCGTCATGGGAGAGCGGAGTAGCGAACTCCACCGGGTTGTGCTTGACACGAGCTGCTGTCGGAGTGAACGTGCCTGGAGGGGTGGCCGTCGGTGCTGGAATACGTGGGGTCACCAACTGTGGTGGCGGCGGCTCAAGGAGTCGTTGCAGCCGAGGTCGTGGCTGGAGAGCGTGGCGTTGTATTCGGTGGAAGCTCGAGGACTGTGGTAGACATGCTCGGTGGAAAAGAGTTGCCTACCCCCCCAGCTCCCTTGAAGTAGATGTACTCGACGGTGATGTCGTCGTACATCGTAGTCGAGCAATTGTCCACCAGCCACTATCTTGTCCCATGCCCATCCTCGCCCTTTGTTGAACACTACATGGCGCGTCGTGCCTGCGCGCTGTGTCCCTAGGTCTAGAATGCGGTAGGTCTTCTAGCCCTCCGTGTAGCCGATAGAATACCCCCGGAGTGCTCCTGTCGTTGAGCTTGCCGATGTGGCCAAGCTCCTTGGCGAATGCGAGGCAGCCGAAGACCCGTAGGTGAGAGACTGTTGGCTTGCGCCCATGCCAAGCCTCGTACCGCGTCCTGCCGTGCAGAGCCTTAGTGGGCGAGCGGTTGAGAATGTAGACACCCGTCACCACCGCCTCTCCCCAAAAGGCAGTCGACATTCCCCTCTGCTTAAGGACGGCCCAAGCCATTCCCACAACCGTCTGGTTGCGGCCCTCGATGACGCCGTTTTGTTGCGGGCTGTACGACGCGGAGTAGTGGCGCTGAACACCCTCATCCGCACAGTACGACGCGAACTCAGGCGCCGTGAATTTGTTGCTGTTATTGGTGCGCAGCACGCGCAGCTTGCGGCTGCACTGCAGGGGAGAGAGGAGGGAAGAGACAGAGGGCCTTTCCTCGTTTCATCCTTTTTAAGGCCTCCTTAACCTCAAACTCTTGTATCCTCCGCATGAACCGCCTGTTGGAGTCATCCAACTCAACCATAATGCTCCCATTCTCATCGTTGAATAGCCCATTAAAGTAATCCAACCATCTATTCTTAATCTCTCCATCCTTCACTAGAATGTGATCCGTCTCATCTCTGATGCATTTAACTTGATTGAAATCCCTCATCTTTCTCTCACGAATTTTTGCTATCTTGTATATGTCCTTTTCACCTTCTTTTGTCTCTAGTCTCTCATATAACTCATCATAGGCCTGTCCTTCGTGACCCTGGAGAGCCCATCTCGGACAGTACCCTCGTCCTTCAGGTCCTTCAGAGCCTGAACGAGCGCTACACCCACGTCCTCTCGTGGATTCTCCGCGAGAAGCCCATCTCGACCTTCGAGAAGGTCTGGTCGGACCTCGAGCTCGAGGAGATCATCCAGGGCGGCTCCACTGCCTCCTCCCCTGCCTCGGCCTTCTACGGCTCTGGGTCGTCTTCACGCCTTCCTCCACCTGCTGGTTCTGGGGGCCAACCTTCACGTCCACCTGCCACACCAAGAGCCCCTGCTACCTCCGGTGGTGGTGGGAACCGCCGTCGTGGCAGGCGCGGTTGCCGTGGTGGAGGGACTGGTGGAGGTGGTACAGCTAGTGCTGGCGGTGGCTCTAGCGGTGGCGGTGCTACTGGTGGCAGGAGTGGTGGTCGGGGTCAGGGTGGTGTGACCTGGCCCACACCCTACAACCCGTGGACTGGCCAGATCTCGATGTGGCCTGGGCTGTCTCCGGGTCTCCCTGCACTTCTTCCACTGCGCCCTCAGCCGACCTACGTGACCACTCCGGCTTACGGCGGGTCTGTCTACACGGCTCGTGGACAGTGGACCCTGCCCCCTGGCGGACCGGGCTACTCTGCGGCCGGGCCTTCCTCTCTGGCTAACTGGGCTTCGGGGAACCCATTTGGTAAGCCCGAGCCGTCGGTGACACACCCTGACTCGGCTGAGGCCTCGGACCGCCAGTCACTCGCGTCCTCCTTCACCACAGTGAGTCTCACACCACCCGGCCCTGAGTGGGTTGTGGACTCCGGAGCTTCGTACCACACCACCCCTGACGAGTCCTCCTTCCCTTTCGCTGGGTCCTCCTCTAACTCGGTCTCTGAGATTCTCTTTTTTTCCACTGATCCTGAGGCCACTCTTGTCCAATGACCTTGTTTTTTACCTTCTGCAGGTGTTCCTTTAGCTGCGCCGGACACGACCACGGTGTCTAAGACACCACCTGTCGTGCCTCCCGCGGCTCAGACGTTCTTGCCGCCCCTGGGTGTTTGCTCCGACATGCTGTTTTGTCCCAATCTATAATCATTTTAATTTTAATTTCCTGTCTCCCCTGATCGCAAGTTGACAATGACACCCTCTTTCAGCGGCAGTCTCCTCGATCACGAGTGACACCGCTCCAGCAAGCTAACAGCTCATCCCCCTCCCCGCTCGTTAATCACCCCACTAATCACGCAATTAATCCCCTCCGTGGCAAAACCCATTATTCCCCAATCCGTTCCTTCGCTAGCCACACCAAAGCCGAGCACCGACGCAAACGCCGAGCGCACGCGACGTAAGGGACCCGAAGCGAACCCCTCCTCGCCTCCTCCGCCGCGCCCCCAGATCTTGCCCCGTTGCTCTTCCTCATGAGGTAGCGTGGGAGCCCGAGGTCCAGAGCCAACGCGGAGAGGAGTTTGGCCGGCACGATGGGGCTGATCTCCGGGATGATGGTGGGGGTGGTGGTCGGAGTGGCGCTCATGGCCGGCTGGAGCCGCGTCATGTGCCACCGTACCAGGAAGCGCGTCGCCAAGGTTTGATTACTGCTGTTGGACTCGGTTCATCGGGGCAGCCTACCCGTGGTACGGTGGAGCTTGTAGGGCCTTGATGCGTTTCCGTTTCTCTGTGCCTTCTTTTGCTTCAGGCGGCGGACATCAAGGTCCTCGGCTCTCTCAACAGGGACGACCTCAAAAAACTGTGCGGCGACAATTTCCCCAATTGGGTGTCCTTCCCGCAGTACGAGCAGGTTAGCCCGCTGATTCCACCTACCAAAAATGTCCTTCCCGTTGGAGTAATCGGGATAATTCGGCCTAGAAAGAGTTAGTCTGTCTACCCGGCCTGAATGTAAAATGTGGGTACCTGCAGAAGCTGACTGTAGGTGGAATTTGTATGTCTTGCTTAATTTTGGCGACTCAGGCTTGAAATTGTTTTCATGGACTGTTTAGATCGTGAGATAGAGGTGCAGTAATGAGTGTTCAGTGAGGTCTTGGAGTAGCACAAGGGTTGTTTCTGATTGCTGCCTGTTGGTCACTATTGCCTACTTGACGTGTGTCCACTATGGGATCCACAGCTAGTTGTGCTGTGGTTCTGTGAGAATGACAGGGTTGGGGCTACCATATCGTAGTGAGTTAACCAGGCAGAAATCTTTTGCTTGGGTTCAGTCTTGTTGCAATTCCGGTGCTGAACACACCAAAACTGCCCTCTGTTCTTGCTTAATAAACCGATCTGCACTAGCAGATCAATCTGTCTTCCTTGAAGACAGACCAGAATTCTTCAGCTGAGAACAGGGGAAGAACAATTCTCTCCTGGGAGAACAGAATAGAGAGAGAGGGTGGAAAGCCTGGCACAAAGAGCAGGAAAGGTCAGTTCTGTTCTTGGGAAAACAGAATAGGGGAAGCCACCGCTTGGTTCTGCTCTGGACGAACAGAAAACAGAGGAGAGAGAAGAGAGGAGCTCTGGGTTTCCAGGCGCAGCTCAGGGTTTCTGGTGGAGGTATTTTTCTGAACTGAATTGATTGGATTGATATTAAAAGGGGGCGGTGCTTCTTTATATAAGCCCGGTTACAAGAGTCCTGATTACAATCCATCCTAACTGTTAGACACTGTAATTAGGGGTGTGACACAGGGGTATATTAGTCATTAGAGAGGGATTAGGGTTAGGGGTAGTTTAGTCTTTTCTCCCCTCCTAATCCCTCTATATAATCACACCTGTACCTCAGCTTTTCAATCATCTCAATACAATCATCATTAGCCCTCTTTCATGGTATCATTAGCTAGGAATAATCAGGATTATGGCTAACCCTAATCCTAATGGGCCAGCCGCCGCAGCCCTGGGCGCACGCCGCCGCCACCCCACCCTGGGCCAGAACCACCGCCGCCCCTGAGCAGCCGCCCGCCGCCGCCCCTGGTGCACCGCCCGCCGCCGCCAGGGCGCCGCCAGCCGCCGCCAGGGCGCCGCCAGCCGCCGGATCTGGGCTGCGCACGCAGGGGGGGGCGCCGCCTCCTCTGGAGGACAGCGCGCGGAGGCCGGAGCCGCCGCCACCCCACCCTGGGCGTGGGGAGGGGCCGCCGCCGCCGCCACCTCCGGATCCGGGGCCGCCGCGCCCTGGATCGGGGCGGCCCCGCCCGGATTCGGGCCGCCCCCACCCGGATTGGGGCCGTGCGCGCACGGGGGGGGGGGGGGGGGGGGCGTCACCGCCCCTGTCTGGGCCGCCGCCGCCCCTGGGGGGTCCGCCGGCCCCCCTGGAGGGAGCGCCGCCCCCTGGCTTGCCTGGGCCGCCACCGCCCCTGGGGGCTCCGCATCCGCCCCTGGGGGGTCTGCCAGCCCCACTGGAAGGGGCGCCACCCTCTGGACTGCTGAAACTGGAGGAACAACAGCCTCTGGAGGGGGCGCCGCCTTCCTAGGAGGAGCCACAGCCCCCAGGCCCCTCGCTGCTGGTTCTGCAGCTGCCCCCTCCTTCTCGAGAACCGGTCCAGCCGCCGGTGAACCCCTTGTCGGTACCTCCAGAAACCCCACCACTGCTGTTACCTTCATGGCAGGTACCTCCGCGCTACGGGACGCCACCGGCCTCGACATCGACGGGAGCACCACGGCGATCCCGCTGATTCCGTTCCCAACCGCCGGTACTACTATGGAGAACACATCTTCTTCCTACGGCACCGACACTGCGGAGACATCTGACATCGCCGCAGCACTGGCCGCCTCTCGCGAGCGCGAGCGAGCACTCGCCCTTGCCCTAGAGCAGGAGCGTGCCTCCGTGGCATCACTATCCCACCAACTTGAGGAGAGTGCTCGCCGATCAACGAGTGCTATCCATGAGCCTCCCTCGGACGCTGGTACGTACTCGACTTCGCTTGTGGCCGCTCTTCATGCACAGGCCGCATGGATTCAGAACATCCGGACGCTCGTGCCGGTTATTCTCAGTTCCGAGTCCACCTCATATGCCCGGTGGCGTGATATGGTGCTCCTCACGCTGAGGCGCTACTGCCTCGATGACCACGTCCTCCAGGATGAGTCTTCAGTACAGGTGTCCTAGATCAGCATGGACAGCCTGGTACTATCCTGGATCCTTGGCTCCCTGACAGAGGAGCTACAGGACATCGTCAGACAGCGCGGTGGCGGTACTGCTCGACAGGCCTGGCTAGTACTTGAGCAACGGTTTCTAGGGAACCGTGCGACTCGAGCCCTCCACATAAGCACTCGGTTCCAGAACACCGTCCAGGGGGATCGTTCCATCTCCACCTATTGTCGGGAGATGAAGGGCATGGCGGATGCCCTACGTGACCTTGGTGAGCCGGTCACTGACAGCGCTCTTGTCCTTCGGGTCCTTCAGGGCCTGAACGAGCGCTATTGTCACCTACGAACATGGCTACTTCGACTAGAGCCACTACCTACCTTCGAGGAGGTATGGTCTGATCTTGAACTTGAAGAGATCACTGCAGGAGGCTCTACTGGCTCTGGATCTGCCACAACTTTCTATGGCTCCGGGCAGTCCCCGCGTCCACCCTTACCAGCAGCTGGTGGACCGCCGTCACGTCCACCTTCTACTCCTACCAGTACAAGAGGTGGAAACCGTCGTCGTCGAGGAAAGAACGGCGGCCGTGGTGGCAGCAGTGCAGGCAGCACCCCCATGGCTTCGACTACTGGAAGTAGTGGTGGTACCGGCCAGGGAGGTGCACCCTGGCCCACACCCTACAACCCGTGGACTGGCCAGATCTACATGTGGCCTGGACCGTCCCCAGGTTCTCAGCCTCCACGACCACCGCGTCCTCAGCCGGCGTTCGCGGCTACCCCGGCTACAGTGGACCAGCCCACAGTGCTGGTAGGCCGACAGCTCAGGCCTATAGTGGGCCTGGATACTCTTCAGGCGGGCAGTCAGCCCCAACCTACGGAGGCACTGACTACCCTGTTGGGAACTCGGAGCCATCGGCACCCCTTCAGGAGCCACCGTCGACGTGGGATCGACAGTCGCTTGCTTCCTCCTTCAGCACCATGCACCTTACACCACCTGATGCCGACTGGGTAGTTGATTCCGGAGCATCATACCATACCACTCCTAATTCCGGTATACTCTCTTCCACCCATCCTCCCAATCCCTCTTTTCCTTCATCTATCGTTGTTGGAAATGGGTCCGTTCTTCCGGTCACCTCAGTAGGTGATTCCGGTCTTCCGGGTACTTTCCAGCTTAAAAACATTCTTGTTGCTCCGGATATCATTCAGAACTTACTTTCTGTTCGCCGTTTTACCACTGACAACAATGTTTCCATTGAATTTGATCCATTTGGTTTGTCTGTGAAGGATCTTTCCACCCGGTGACCTCTTTTCCGATGTGATAGCTCGGGGCCCCTATACACACTTCGGCTTCCTACTTCCGCTGCATCACCGCCATTTGCTTTGACTACGACAGCTTCATCTACCATCTGGCATCGCCGGCTTGGCCACCCTGGTGCAGATGCTATGTCGAAGCTGTCCAGTAGCTCAGTTATCTCGTGTTCTAGGGGTACACATGACTCTCTATGTCATGCCTGTCAACTTGGTCGCCATATTCGCCTCCCTTTTCCCACATCTGTGACTCATGTTGAGCACTCATTCGATCTTATACATTGTGATTTGTGGACTTCTCCCATCTCTAGTATATCGGGCTTTAATTACTATTTGGTGATAATTGATGATTTTTCTCACTTCTCCTGGACTTTTCCATTACGATTGAAGTCTGAAACTTTCGTCACTCTTTCTCACTTCTTCGTTTGGATTTCTACTCAATTCGGGCGTACCATTCGAGCTGTCCAGTGCGATAACGGACGAGAGTTTGATAACTCTGCGTTTCGTAATTTTCTCTCCGCACATGGGGTACAACTACGCATGTCTTGTCCGTATACCTCTCCTCAAAACGGCAAGGCAGAGCGCATGATTCGCACCATTAATGATGTCATACGCTCCTATTCCAGCCCGATACTGGGTGGAGGCTCTTCATACCGCCACACTTCTGATCAATCGTCTTCCCACCAAAGCGATTCGTGCCTCCACCCCCTACTTTGCTCTATATGGCACCAATCCTCTTTATGATCACCTTCGAGTTTTCGGATGCGCTTGCTACCCTAATCTTTCCGTCACCGCCCCACATAAGCTTGCGCCCCGCTCGACACGGTGTGTTTTTCTCGGGTATTCCCTTGATCATAAGGGTTACCGATGCTTAGATCTCACTATCCACCGTCTTTTGATCTCTCGGCACGTCATCTTCGACGAGTCATCTTTTCCTTTTTCCACCACCTCTTCTGATTCCACCACAGAGCTGGACTCCCTTTTTCCTACTGACCCCGAGGCTGCCTCCCAGTTGCCTTGGCCTATTTCTTCTGCAGGATTGACACGAGCTACGTCCCAGACGCCCTCGACACCGATTGCTGCACCTCGTGCGGCATCGATGTCTCAGGCGTCACCCGCTGCACCCCGTGTGGCATCGACGCCTCCGACGTCACCTGCTGCGCCACACGCGGCCTCGGCTTCCCCGACACCATCTACTGTACCCCTTCGGCTCAATGTTATCCTAAACGGTAAATGGTAGACAGTCGGTGGAGGTCTGTTTACCGTTTAGCCTGTCTAAACGGTGTTTAAACGGTGTTTAGACCGATTAAACGGTTTGTACTGTAGCTACACTGTTGCACCAAGTAAAATATATAACTTTAATATATAAGCCCCGTCTTCACAACTAAAGTACATAACTTGCAATAAATCACATGAAGGTTATTTAGATAAATTAGAATCTCATACTCTTATTGAGTTTCAGCTGTCCTGCAACTCTCAAACATGAAAAGCGTGCGGGGAGACTGAGCTGCGTGTGCCGCGCAGGGACTCGGGGCACGGGTTCGGAGTATGTGGCAGGGAGATGGTGGGAGAGGGCGATCAAGCTGCGCGTGGGCGGTGGCTGATGGCGGGCTACTTCGGTTGCGAGCCAAGAGGGCGGGGGCATATCTGGTGGCAGCGGATCGGCGGCAGATCGAATACTACAACAGACCCATGTCGGTGTAATCAATAGGAGTCTTCAACCGCGTGCAGCTTAATGGGCTGAAAAAACCTAGTTCTAACATTTTCACTTCGCCCAAACGGGTCAAAACGCGTTTAAACACGAATAGAAACCGTTTTGTTTAATCCGTTTACACCGTTTAAACAGTCGTTGACCCGTTTAAACGGGTCAACCGTTTAAATGTCCGTTTAGGGTCTAAACTACATAGTAAGTGTCTGTTTACCGTTTAAACACGTTTAAACGGCCGTTTAATACCGTTTAGGATAACACTGCTTCGGCTTCAGCCCGGTGCGCGCCGGTGAGCCTTCGCAGGAGATGAGCCAAGTGCTCCTTGCGCTTGACTCTGTAGGCGTGAAGATGGCAGCGTTGGAAGACGTTGTCGTCGACCAGCTGGAGGCGGAGGGAAAGGCCCTGGCTAAGGAGGTGGCAACACATGTGTTGACTTGCTTCCGATGCTGGGACCCTAGTGTCTCCCTAGAGCCGGTCGTCTAAGGCCCCGTCGTTGTGAGGGAGGCGGTAGCCCGGTCTGAGGTTGAAGACTTAGGAGCCCTCATCGCTGAGCGGTTTAGGCGTGGTGCTGGCGAGTCCTAGGCGGGCCCTGGCCTTTATATTTTTCTTTTGTCTTTTCTGTCTTGTCTTGTACTTTTGTGTTGATGAATGAAAGTCTTTTTGTTGGTCTCTCATCCTTCAACCACTCGAGGCCTATATACTTGATTGCTTGTCGTAGTCACTTCCTTAGGTCTGCGGCGGTGCAGGGTCCGGTAGGAAGGACTACATTAATTTTCGCGAGGTCCGCTGGTCCTTGATGTCGCAAGGACCGGAGGCTCTCTCATTTGGCGAAGAGGTTGATGCTTCCTTGTTGCTTGCTGTAGATATCTACACACTTCTTGCGCGTTGCAGGGGTCCGGCCGTCTTGCTTGACTTGACCAGTCGTGATGGCCCCCTGGTAGGTGTACCCAAATATTTGGGGACGCCTGCCAAAAAGGCGCAAGACACCAGCTCCGAACCCTTCAGAGACGCCAGCCTTGGGGGTCAGAGAGTGTCCCCCTTGGAAAGCTGGTGTTCCAGAACCAATCCCACGGGCCGGAGCCCCGTGGCCTGCACAAACACTAAGAAAGGGATAACCGTGCCGTGTAGTTGTATTTTCCCTGTTCGCTGGCCCTATTTTGGCTTATGGTCCTCTGCTAAGCTACGGGACCTAGGCAATTTGGTGTAGTAGTGTCCAGACCATGATTACCATCCTTCCCAGGGTGGTGTGCCATCTGGGCCCCCAACACTTGGCTGCTGCGCTGAAGAGACAGAGTGTGCACGCTTAGGGTACAGGACCAGGCTACACACCGTGGACCTCCCGCTGGCATGGCACTCCGAAGGGGTGGGGGCGACCTTCTGGCAACATCTACTAACTCATGTAGCTTTCCCGTCATGGATCCTACATTCCAACTACCCACCCGAAATCTATGTTCCTCGGCTAGCTTTTTTGAGCTTTGCACCCGTCGATTAAGATGCAAAGACTCTTGCTCACTTATCACTACATCCGGTCGATTATGTAGCGCATCACTAAGGTGGTGGCGATCCGACCCTTGCCTATTTAACACCATATCCGGGTTCCGATATGGCGTGCCACTAAGGCGGTGGCGACTCGACCCTTGCTCACTTAATACTATACCCGGGTTTCGATATGGCGCGTCGCTAAGAATGTTACGCCTAACGAATTTCTATTGGGTTTTATTTCCATGAGAATGGCTAAGTGTAGTTGTTGGCTCGTCAAGCCTATCACAACCCCTCCTTTATTCGGGCTTGAGACCGGCTATATCATTACAAATTAGGCGGAGTTTCTATTAATGTATGACTATGTTTTATTGTTAGACTGCACTTGTATTAGGATACTATAGGGGCAGTTTAGTCTTTTTGTATTAGGGTTCCTTGGCCCTTAAGTTTGGTTCCTTGGCCCTTAAGTTTTGTACCCATATATATGTATCCCCCTTGACAACCCATTTGGTTAATGAAATCATTTTCCCACCTCTAATTTGGTATTAGATTATCCCCTTTTCTCTCTCCTCCTCTCCTGATGTCGGGACCTCCCGCATCCACGGGCGCCGCCGCCGCCGCCGGCACGCCGGCCCTGCCGCCGCCGCAGCCTCCGCCGGCCGGTTCGCCGCCGGCTCCCCTCCCTCTCCCCCCCTTCATCGCCGGCCTGGAGCCTCTCCCCGTCGCCAGCCCGACCGCGGCTCCCTTCGCCACCCCGACCGCAGCCGGATCTGGCGCCGCCGGCCCCGTCGCCGCCTCCCCTGCGCGTGCCGCCGCCGGATCTGGCGCCGCCGGCCACACCGCCGCCTCCCCTGTGAGCGTCGCTGCCGGATCCCCCGCCGCCGGCCTCACTGCTGCCTCCCATGGGCGCGCCGCCGCCGGGCTGCTCGGCCCCGGCTCGAG